>JAUPMV010000012.1:15156496-16448249 GCA_030848855.1 Branchinecta sandiegonensis | reverse complement strand
AGAGCAGCTGTGATACGGCTTCCGGCTCTTCCGCTAGGTACAGGGCGATTTTGCATCAGTAAGAAGAGTTAGTCATCAAGAGTATAGGTTACGCGTTAAAAGAGCGGAGACTGGATGGGCCTCCAGCTTTGTGCTGACGCACTTTTTGGTGCTAGAGAACGTTATGATACAAAGACGGACTAAAGTAGTCAAAGCAATTGAAGAAAAATCTGGCTAAGGTCTTAAGAAAATGTTAAGCATTAACCAGCTGTCTGGAAGAAACTATATTACTTTTATAGATGGCGCTTTAGACAAGGGACTTGTACCGTGACCCCGCCCGAAGGCAAACTGTTACTATGACCGGCTTCTACCAGACTACTGTAGTGGTTTGCGAACTCTTTCACAAGCCCCTCGGTAGCTAAGTGGTAGAGTGACTGCCTTGTAAGCAGAGGGTCCTGGGTTCAAATCCCGGCTGAGGAGCATTTTTGTCTATCAGGTCACTATTTATATATATTACATTTAATTTCGTAACACGTCACTTCTTTTCAGGAAAAAAAAATTCCAACCCCTCCTTAACCACATGCCTACCATGGAGCATCCCAGACCTCTGCTCGTACCCCCCCCCCCCCCCGTTCGACTCGCATCAATCCTTCGTATTGAAAATTGCATTTCCGGAAAACATTTTTCGCAGTAAAATGTCCGCGGTACGCCCTCCAGCTCCTCTCACCGAGACCGGATCCGGACCGCATTCCAGTATAATAGCGGATCAAGGGCATTATATAAGCTTTGTACTGGCTTAGTTGCACGTGTAACAAATGCACACTGTGAAACGCACACTAGGCGTGTGTAATTCGAGTGATGAGGGGCTGGGCCATGTTCTCTTGAGGTGTGAAGAGCTTTCTAATATACGGGCTAATCTTTTCCAAAATGGGGGGGGGGTGAGCTACTTCTAGGTGTCCTTAAGTCTACGACTCCTAGGTCTATAGTGTGTTTTGGATGTTAGAAAAAGTTATTAGTTTAGTAGAAAGTCGGTAGGCCGGTAGGATATTAAGCGAGGTTGTGAATGGTTGTTTCTTATTTGAGATTGCTTTTTTTCTTTTCTATGTATGGCTTAATAGCTTTTAAATATAGATATATATATATTATATATATATATAGTTCCCGGGATCACCCCCAAACCAGCTCATACTGTCTCAACCACTGTCGGATACAGTTGGGACACTAAATGGCATATCCAAGGCAAAACATGTCCCATAGGAAGAGGAAGAGTGGACTCGTGCGTTTAAACATCTGGTCCACAGTAGAGCATTCATTTCCTGCCACCTAACAAGTTTATTCGAAACTGAGATATATCCGGTATACTTTTACTCCCCGCCAACAAAGTCGTATCTGGCCGGGACCCAAAATTGCACGTATAGCACGCATGGCCTTCGTACACTGTAAAAATAAATCTTGCAGTATTTGCTCTTGGGATTAGTGTTGTCCCTAAAAAGATAATCTTAGCTCTAATTTGGATTAATCTTATCTCAGTAGAGATAAGGGATTAATCTTATCTCAGTAGAGATAAGATTAATCCCAGTAGCAAATACTGCAGTTAACTTTAATCCTTACTTGGAGACAGTTTTTACAGTATAGCGTCTAAGTTTCATCATAATAGTTGCGTTTTTTCCGATACCATGGTATCTGATACCACGTTCTAAAGTCGCTTTCGCAGTTATCGTGGTATCTGATACTACGGTCAAAAGGAATTTTTGCAGTTATCGTGGTACCTGATATCCAGATAAAACAATATTAGGCGTCATCAACCATATTGCTGATTGCAAAGATTCCATCTTGAAATGCTCATATGCCACGACACGCTCAACATGCTTGGGGTGGTAAATTTTGATCTAAGCATTAAGAGGCGTTATGCGCTCTGAAAAGTGATCTCACTTTCATCAAATCTTGTCAAACTTGTGAGAAAGAAGTATAGCACTTAGTAATGTAACTGGATATCAGTTTTTCTTTTGGGATGACTTCGAAAAGTGCAAATTTCGGCAATAGTCATTTTGCAGAGCTACCGTATATCAGATACCACGATAACTGCAAAAACGACTAATTGCAGATCCAGTTACCGTGGTAACAGATACCATGGTATCTGCAAAAACGCAACTAATGCAACAAAATGTCCGGTGCATGGTTGTTCTTCAGCTGAAAACTGATCATCCAGAAACATTGAAAAATTCCCCCTTGTGGGACAGAGGAGAGGTGATATGAGTTAATTAGTCTGACGTGAAAAGAGGTTGCCGCCACTACCCCCACCCCACCCGTCGATTCACCCACCCGTCAATACGCCCAATCTAAAAATCCGTCGATTCGGCGACGGGTAGGCGAATAGACGGCCCCCGTAAAAAGAGGTCGCAGTCACTACCCCCACCCGTCGATTCACCCACCCGTCAATACGCCCAATCTTAAAATCCGTCGATTCGGCAACGGGTAGGCGAATAGACGGGTCCTCGTAAAAAGAGGTTCCTCGCTTACCTGCACTTCCAAGGCATGATATGCTAAAATAAGTCCAAGAAGTATCACAGTTGAAACACTTATTAACGTTTTGAGGGCAGTTGAGTAGAATGAGGCCTGCAAGAGAATATAATAATTTTATTCAAAGCCAAAGTCCATATATAAAAAATACATAGAAAACAACAAAACAAAATAATTTTACATGAACTAAACTTCGCCAACGCTCTCTCGAAATGTCACCACACCATCAACAAATCTGCAAATTTTACATATAACGCTTGGCGTCGTGCTCTTTAACATGTCAGGAAGTACCATAACCTCACCTCCCAATAATTCCCTTCTTAACCCAGAAAGCTCTGGACACCGGCACAGAACATGGACCATGGAACATGGATTGTTAACAACGGATAACGCAAGTGGATCAAGGTGATTCTTACAACACGTTGATCTGTCAACCCCCACAGTTTATTAGAAGGTCAAAAGTTGTGCTAGCTTATAACTATGCAAGCCTGTAGAAGGGGCACCAGATACTCTAAATATTGTAGAAGATATTCGGTTTAGATCCGTATTGGGTCAAGTATCTGGACATACTGGTGCATATCCGACATTTGCTTGACGAAATTCTGTCCTTTCCTGCCGGATACCAATCAAGATTTTAATTGACTGAAGTTGAACTTCGTGCCTGCTTCTGTAAAGGTGTACAAGACAACTCTGCGAACGGCTTCCCGCACTTTACGAATAGTGGAGCATGGGGTTGGATCGAACACGAAGTTGGTCTAGACATACCCGCGAAACAAATATTAAAAGTTTTCGCTAAAATCTGAAAAAAACATCTGCCTTCTAGTGAACTAACTTTGCACCAAAGCTTCATGGTAATTACTTTTCTAGTTTGACAAAAAGTTGAAACAAGAGCTGGAAGCTCATATGGCACTTGCAAGGCTGGGTCAGAGCCCCATCTGTAATCAGAGCTTTCCAAGCAAAAATGATCATGGGCTCATAAAGGGATCACAGAAATATATATTTTGCTTAAAAGTATTTTTTGTACTTCGCGGTTAGGATTAGTACTTCAAAGGATGGTAGGATCTGGGACCTGACAATTTCTAGGTCAATCTTGTCAAGTGTCTATTTTCTAAGCCAAGTTTCATCACCTAAAGTACATCTAGAAGTACCTTAATTAAATAAATAAAAAAAACTCCAACCCCCCCCACATTGCCCGAACCCGGTCCGGTTCTGTCACTGATGCACTGATATAATCTAGGGCTGGTACTTGTTCTTCCAACCAAGTTTCATCCCAATCACTCCACTCTAAGAGTGTCACAAGATTTCCGGTTCTCCCCTCCACCTCCCCCAGCATTCATCGGATTACATCCAGACTTTAAATAGGACATTTGAGACACGAGGTCTTTCCAAATATCAAGTTTCATTAAGATCCAACCACCCGTTGAAAAGTTACACATAGCTCAAGATTCAGGATTCCCCCTCCCTACGCCCCCCCACCACGATGGTCGGACCAGGGAACTGACTATTTCTAAGCAAATCATGTCAAGTCTCTAATGTTCAAGCCAAGTTTCATCGTCCTAGCACGTCTGGAAGTACCTTAACTTGCGATCACCGGAATTCCGGACCCCCCCCCCCTCCAAATCCCCCACAATCAAAGAATACGGTCCAGTTCTGTCAATGATATACCTAGGGTTGTGCTTGTTCTTCCCACGAAGTTTCATCCCGATCGCTCCACTCTAAGCGTGACACAAGATTTTCGGTTCCCCCTCCGACCCCCCCCCCACATTGATGGGATTCGGTCCGGACTTGAAATGGGACATCTGAGACAAGACGTCTTTCCAGATATCAAGTTTCATTAAGATCCGATCACCTGTTCGAAAGTTATGCATAATGACCCTAAATTCCGGGTTTCCTCCTCCCACGATGGTCGGATAGGGCAAATGACTATTTCCAAGTTAGTTTGATCGGGTCCCCGATATGCCTGCCAAGTTGCACCGTCCTAGCACATCTGGAGGTACCCTAACTCGAGAACAGTGGCCTGACAGACCGACCGACAGACGAACACCGACCGAGAACTGATCGGTATATGGCACTTGATCGGAGCTGCAAGTGCCATAAGAATTGGTTTTCTTGAGGTAAACGTTTTTAGCTCATGGTAGGTTGAAAAGCTGTACCGTGAAGATTAGAGGTAACTGGAAGGCGATTAAATGGTAAGATATAACTTAGTGATCAGGGTTTATAGCCTGCTTAGTACTTTCGAGACAGATCACTTAATTTTCATGTGGTACGCCATTTTGTTATATTAGTCAGGGTGGGGTTGGTTCGGACAGTTTAGAAGGGGTTGGTTCGGACAGTCCTCGACTACTGATACCCCTTAAAAACCCGAAACTGAGTTGAAAAAACACAAAAGATATTATCAGAATCCTTATCGTGATTTTTGTTAACAGAATTAATTATTAAAATCGAGAAAAATGAACGCTAAAAAGGGTAGGCCACATTCAATGAAACTTAGTAGAATTGTCTACAATAAAGTATAAAATTAAAAAAAAAATGTGTTTAATGAATATAATATTTACGATATTTTCAAGGAGGAAAAAAAAAACTTGAATTCGTCCTTGTGAAGCTCAGTTTGGAAAAAAGTCAAACCAATGTGGTTCATACGTGGGAAAGTCGAACAAGAAGGGACGTTCGCTGAAAGAAAACCCGTTGAGGGGCTTGAATATATTCTTTCTGCGCAAGGGTGGGACTAAAATCATCTTTCTGTAAAATCTTTACTGACATAAGTTTGAACTTACCAGCCTCTGGAATTGCTAGGTTAACTGAAAGTAGAAATGAAGGGCTTTAATTTTAGTACAACCTCGGCTACAGAAACATGTGTTTTCTTTAGTTTTGTATACACTTTTGAGGTGCAATATTTTATCATTTCCACTTTTTAACATGTTTAAATAAGGTCGACAAAAATAGTACATTACAAACAATGTCCGAACCAACCGGGGGCCTGTCCAAATCAGCCCCATGGGTACGGGGTTGGTTCGGACAAAAAGAAAAACAGAAAAAAATGTTCACTAAAAAAATGATGTAGAAACAAATTTGAAAAATTACCAGCTATTCTCCCAGACATTCTACACGTTTGACAACAAAAACGATGTAAATCCGCCGAGAAATGCCGGCCTAGCAAGAAAAGGAAAATTAGTGTCCGGGTCAACCCCTAGCTCCCCTACCGTCTGGAGAGTACGGATGCCACATGTCGCAAGATAGTGTGAACTGTCACTCTATTGTTTTCTTATGTTTATAATGTTTTCTCTACTTTAATTTGTATTTACTTCATCATTTTCTCTTTCCTGTGCGATGGGTGAAAAATAAACATTACATTACATTCGGTTTTTGTCACTCTTGTCTTACGTGTGACATAAAATTAACTCTATTTCAGTAAACGTCCAGATGTGTCACTTTTGAAGCGGTGATTCCGACTGTTATGTCACGTTTTCTCCATAAAAATAAAAATTCATTCTCTTTGGGACAAAAGTCATTCTAATTTTTGTTGATGTGGCAACCCTGCCTAAGGCAGGGTCTAAGTCTTTGTCTCTTGATATCTACTCCCCCACCATAAAGGAAAGAGCAAGAAACCACACAAAAGGTTTACCCCTAATGAAAGGGAAAGCCCGATCCCCGAAGGAAAGATAGGGCTTCTAGGGATATCGGGGATGGGAATCCCACCGAAGATTATACTGATGGGTCCGGAACAAGCCGTTTAATTAATTGCGTCGTTTGCTTTGATTTCCCGCGAGAGGCATACTCAGGGGACTCGGTGATTTACTGAAACTGTAAAGAGCCACCCTCTCACAAGAATAGGCCGGCAAAGCGATAAAACACAGGAAATAGAAATTGGGTGGATTAAAGTGCATATAAAAAGAGAAAATCTAGGAAGCTAAGCCCCACACTAATGACGAAAATTCACAAACTTTCTCAACAGCGAAGAATTTCAGAGGATTGCCTGTCCTAGCCCCCCTCCCTCTCCATCCTCCTTGAGTTTTTGTTCGTCTTCGAACGTATGTTTAAAGTTTAACTGAAAAGTCAGCTTATTTTTTTTATAATTTTGTATAAACTGAAAATTTTGACCCATTTCAGGGATTTTGTATTTTTCACGAGGGGCTTTAGTAATAATGTTCAGAGTGTGCGCTGCTTGCACCACAACCCAAAATTCATCAACAAAGGCCTGCATTCCCAGCGTTAAAGGACACCTGAATGAAGAGTACCAAGTATCATCCCTATCTGTATGACTTCCGTTAACATTGCTTGCAGAAAACCCAATCCAAATACGAAATAGTGTTTCCAAGCTATGATTTTTGCATCTGTCCTTATTTCAGTACCGAACAATTTTAGAAATGAACAAATGTCTCCAATCAACCCTTGTTCTGGAATATTTTTTAACCAGTTAAGCCTAAACATGTATCTAGAAGAAATTCCAATACGATCCGGCCAGCGCTGTACAAGATTTGAATGAATTGCGCTTTTTGTCTTGGAGTTTGCATGTGCAAACCTCCAGAAACGAACATCCCTATTTTGAAAACGTCACGCTCTCCGTGGCCATGTCTGTAAATGCATTTTCCCTGGTGTGTTCAAGTATGGTTTCATTGTTCAGGTGTCCCTTAAAGATGCTAAGCTCGGAAAAGTTAGGCCTGTAAAAAGAAGGCTAATGATGTTAACATACGTCTTGCAAAGAATCTAACATTTGTATTCTGTAGGGGTGCCACAAATCCTAAATAACAAGTTCACTCGATGAAATCGATTGTCAGGGGATAGCGAACAAACAAAGTAACGTATTTTTATCGGAATTCAGGCCTATGTAAGTGAATAAGTGATGTAACTAGATTGTCCTATCTCAGCCTTTTTCGGTTAAAATTGAAGACTTTTGGTTGACTCGACCGGGATCGCTGTTCCTGCAGTCAGCTTCTATTTGGCGATTGCAGTGGTTTGCGAACTATGATCAGGATTCAGAAGCCCCTCGGCGGTTCAAAGTTCAAATCCCGCCCGAGAAGCATTTTCGTCTTTCAGTTCGGTAGGCTACTTATCAATGTTGAAGATGCCAAACAACCGTGGTAGTGGCGGAATACCATACAGTCGGGACATAAGCTGTGACGTCATGTGATTGAGGACCTAACATAGGATTTGACTATCCCTAGGACGGTTTAAAAAACGTAAATGCGACCGACGCCTCGCTGGCCGCTCGGCTCTACACAAATCGTTTCAAATATATATTCACCGATGGGAATATACTACAATTTTTCGTGTTCTGAGGTTAAATAGATCAAATAGCTGTGAGGTAACGCTTGTATGGAATTCCGCACTGACTTTTATAGGACCCGAGTTATATTTGAGGACGAGTCAACTAATTCGTTCGCCGCCACCTATAATCTGCTTCTATCAACCTCGTGAATCAAGTTTACGATTTAAACTTACGATCAGTTTGTTTCATCGCGGATCAGAAGCTAATTTTAAAAAAAATGTCCTTCTGGATTTATGAAGAAATTAAAAGCCCATATGACAGAGTTGATATGATAAGACGAACCTAAACAACCAACAAGGAAGGCCGAAGAAAAGGGACTAGGCTCACAGAACGCGTTATCCGGTTCAAGAAAGGCATCAATTACAAATTAATAAAATGCAGAAACGTTGGTTCAGTGTCAATGCATATTAGTCTATACAAGACATCATTTCACGCCGTGTACTAGACAGACTTTCCCGGTCGCTTGTAAATAACAAATATCCGTAACGTCCTTATTCCAATGGGAATGGACCCATAAGGCAGTTCGAACAATACGTAAAGCTTACCCCTAAATTCTTTCACTTAGCTATATTTGACAGTTTCTTCTTCGTTCCCAATTTTCTTTCGGACTGACATAAGTCTCTGTCAGCTAATATGTGGAAATCGGCACTTCACGTCCGGTTTCTTGTCTCAAACAAAAACAAATTAGTTGAAATTTATCTCACAAAACTGTCCAACCGGAATTCCAAGAGAGTGCGGGTGGAGGCGGGAGAGTGCGGGGGGAGGCTACATCATAAACAAACATGTCGTAACTATCAAGTTTTGTTGCATTACTCCAGGACAATTGGAAAAGTGCAAAATACGACGGATTATTTCTTACGGGACGTTCCAAGCCAGCGGAAATAGGAATAAATTTGGTCATATTTCTTGGAGAAAAGTATTTCAGGTCACGAACTATCTTTTTAAGAAAATGGCTTTAGGTGGTGTAACACGACTCAAATATTCCGAGTTTGGTAAAGCTTTTTGTGATCCATTTCTCTGTGCGTTTTTACTCAGTTCCAGCTGGAAGGTCCTGTGTTGAAGCAGGGCTGCAGACCAAACATTCATTCATTTTCAGTAACGAGCGTCTTCACCTGAAAACCATAGTCTCCACCGAGGTCTCCACCTGTTAGGTGGTTACAAGGGCGTTACCATAGGTGGTTAAAAAGAAAAATATTGTTCCTCGGGCGAACCTGAACCCACGACACGGCTTCAATAGATTACAGGTTTGTTTACTTCCCCAACGTTGACCCAGAGGATTGACAGCCTGACGAGGACCCTTGCCAAGAAGGGCCGAAATATCGCTGACGAAGAATCGTAGCTGACGTATCCGTTGTAAACATTGTTTGAATAAAAAAAAATAGCCGTTACGATAACGATATAAAATAAGTATTTCCCTTGTCACAAAACACTAATTCAATACACTGTAGGAGACCCCTTAAAACACCATTCGTACCTATTATGCCAATTATACTGAAATAATGTATACAACGGATACTTCAGCTACGATGCTTCATCAGCGATATTTCGGCCCTTCTTGTCAAGGGTCCTCGTCAGGCTGTGAATCTTCAGGGTCAACGTCGGGGAAGGAAACAAACCTGTAATAAATAACTGAAGCTTCTACCGACTATAAATATCTTATTCGGGCAAATTACTTTCAAATACCACAGTAGGGAAAAAAACAGGTTTGATTCCTTCCCCGACGTTGACCCTGAAGATTGACAGCCTGACGAGGACCCTTGCCAAGAAGGGCCGAAATATCGCTGATGAAGCATCGTAGCTGACGTATCCGTTGTATACATTAATTGAATATGTTTCAAAGTCAGCTTGGGCTCAAGGAATATTTATTGTACTAATGCAACCTACTTCCGAATTGCATTTACTGATTATTAAAACTGGGGACCCAAATTTCATATGTCACATTCTAAACCCGTTAACAACACCATAATAATATTTGCAGACTCATAATTTTTCATGCGCATTATGCTCCCGATTGATATTCGCGTATCATACTACTGATGCGTAAGACCGGTTATCTGAATTTTATCGAGTTTTTGCTAGAAGTCAATGGGCCTGGAAAAATGCTTAAAAGAGCCAAAGCCGTGGATAATGTGTTAGAAGCAGAGCCTAGTTTTACAGTATTTAAATAGTCCGGTCGGGTCGGGTCTTATCGGATGATCGGATTTCAATGAAACTTGATATTTGGAAAGACCTCGCGTCTAGGACGACCCACTTCAAATTCCGACCGGATCCGGTGACTTCGAGGGGAGCTGGAGGGGGGAACCGGAGATCTTGGGAAACGCTTAAAGTGGAGGGATCAGGACCAAACTTGGTGAGAAGAATAGACTAAGTCCTAGATACATCACTGATATAACCGGACTGGATTTGGGCACTGCGGGGGGAGTTGGGAGGGGGGGGGGGGGGGTCCAGAATTCGGTGATCCCGCGAGTTTGGTACTAGGAAGATAAACTATCAGGGACCCGAACCGACTGACTTGAGCATAGTCATTTCCCTGATCCGACCATCGTGGGGGTAGTGGAGGGATAGGGAATCTGGAATCTATTGGCATGCATAACTTTTGAACGGGTGATCGGATTTAAATGAAACTTGGCAAGCGGGTGGAGCTATCGCCTCAGATGTTCCAGTCGAGTCCGGACCGCATCCGGTACCTGAGAGTGGAACTGGAGGGGGGCACCGTAAACCTCGTGAAACGCTTAGAGTCAAAGGATACGGATGGAATTTGGTGGGAGGATTAGCATAAGCCGTAGATACTTTCTTGACAGAACCAGATCCTATCGGGGATTTCTGGGGGGAGTTCGAGAGGGTTTACCAGAACTCCGGTGATCGCGAGTGAGGACACTTCAAGATGGGACAAGGACGATGAAACATTAAGGCAGCATATTAGTGACCCGACCAAATAGACTTATGGACCCGACACAATGACTTAGGAAATCTTCTGTTCCTGAATCCGGCCATTTTGAGGGAGTTTTAGAGAAGGGGAATCCGGAATTTACTGGCGATTCGGGGTTGTGCAATTCAGCTGAATTGCACAACCTTGGATTGAAGGGGGTATTTTTTATATGCGCATCTACTTTCTTGCACCACTGCTTGTAGCTCTTGTTTTATGGACGTGATACCAAATAAGCCAACCATAAGGCCTCAATTATGGTCTGTCTACTCAAAGCCGCACCAAGGGACTTAGGCTGGAAAGACAAGACACGGTGTTCGGTTTTGCTCAAGAGGTTGAGGCCTTGGTGAAGGCTGTATCATGTTAAAAATAGTGCCTTGCTCCAATCAAGAATAAATAAGGGAAGAATTGAGAAGACTTGAATCATGGGACGTTGTTTTCTGCCCGATCCTCAAGTACCGGGGGTGGAGCCTATTCGGCGCCTGTCCAGACCACAGAGTAAATATTGGCGCTATTTCTTCTGGTCGCCGTGCTTCGCGTCAAGGAAGTGCGCCGAATTCAAATTAAACAGAAAGAGGCCGACATTTTGCCATTCTCCCTCCAACAAATCGCTGCTACCACTAGTTTAAAAGACGAGACAAGGGGCTAAAGTACAGTGATATGATAGAAGTCGTGCAATCCTACATTCAACGATGACCAAAATAAAGGCAGAAAAGGACCGATCTGGACTGAACACTATAAGTTTAAAGAAGGAAGGAACACGCTTCCAAACATTCATGCAATCTCTATGGCAGATTCTTAGTGATGAAAAAAAAAGACTGTCAATAGGATAGATAGTGAAACATTTAGCCAACTACCCGAGATAATGATTACATTATGACCAAAAATAATAAATGGTTATCTCAAATGTAGACGTTTTGAATGGTACCGTGCAATTATCATTTTCAGTAATCAATTAAAATTTAAAATTAGGAAATACTTCAAGCCAACTGTTTTTCGCAACTAATCGAGAAATGTTATGAACTGAATTTTGTGTACAGAGTACAAATTAAAAACAAAACATAACAACTCTTTGAGTACAGTTCGCCAGCTATGCCCAAATTCCAACTTGAATGATGTAAAAACATGATAATGAAAAAAAAAAACGATTACGAAAAGGCAAAGACAATGACAAATTTGGGCAGATGTAAAGTGCAACTATCCGAGATAATGACATACCTTTTTGACCAAGAATAATAAGTTGTTATCACAAACTGATCCGTCTTGAAAGATATCCACACATCATTAATTTAAAATTAGGACTTTATACTGTTTTTTGCAACTACACGACACGACTAAATTTCGTGTAGAGTACAGCTTAAAAACAAAACATAGTAACTAATTGAGTACATTTCGACAGCTAAATATTGTCCAAGCTTAATACCTTTTCTAGAAGCGATTCTTTACAATCCTGAGAAGACCAAAATAAAATTACTAATGTTCACACCAGTCCTATTGAATCTGAACTAAATGCATGCGTGTTAGATCTATGCTTCAGCGCTCAAGTTGCTTAATTGTTCCCCTGAGTCATCAAATGCCGCATTCCCTTGGGCTTCACCGTCTTTGTGAAGGGTGGTGACAATATAAGCTTCATGTTGCAAATCTGACCCGGGGTTGAAAAGGAGTTTCCATTTATGTAATTCCCAGAATCTGCACTGTTTGAACTTCCCGCCTTTTCTGACTGCTTCATCACTTTTGCTCTGGAGGTAACATTTATTACTGCAAGAGGCAACACGCGAAGCTCCACCCCCGGTAAATAAGATCGGACGAAAAGAGATCTAGGATGCTGACATCGGGGTTATGTGAGTTCTCAATTCTTCCCTTATTTATTCTTGCTCCAATGAAGCCTTTCAATTAACCAGAAATCACTGGAAACACACACACAAACATGAAAGTAATGTATGATATCATAGGTCCTTCTTTCTGTGACCACGTTAACTGCCTAACGGAGTGGATGTTTTGAGGAAAACTGGTACATAGACTCTTGACGGCAGGAATGAGGTCGTGTTCGTAGATGCCCATCTACGGGTACCTCCGTATTTAGGGTGGTGAACAGGGTCTAAAAAGTTAAATATTCCTTGAGCCCAAGCTTACTTTGAAACATTTATTCAAATAATGTATACAACGGATTCGACAGCTACGATGCTTCATCAGCGATATTTCGGCCCTTCTTGGCAAGGGGTCTCGAAAACAAACCTGCAATAAATAACTGAAACTTCTACCTAAACTTTTAAACTTCTTCTGAAGATTGACAGCCTGACGAGGACCCTTGCCAAGAAGGGCCGAAATATCGCTGATGAAGCATCGTAGCTGACGTATCCGTTGTATACATTATTTGAATAAAAAGGGTCTTAAGTTATGGAATGGAAATCTGATCGGGTTCCTTATCGAAAACTTTCTTTGTTCAATTACCCAAACTCGCTTCCCCCTAACTCCCCCACAGTTGCCGGAGTCAGTCTCCATCCATAGTCCTAGCCCATCTGGAAATACCCCAACACGAGACCACCATGACCGACAGACCGACGGAAAAGTGATCGGTATATAGCAGCAACTGCAATAGTGTCATACAAAACAGACAGAATTGTCTCTGTGAGAAGGCATGCCAGAGATTTCTCGTCAACTTCGTCAAACATTCCCTAGGCTAACGACTGTGATTCTGACAAAGTGAGAACACAAAACTGTGAATCTGACCTCGAATCTGACAAGCTTAAAATATACTACTGAAATCTCTTTGGAATAATATGACCAGAAGCAGGTCATTTGAAGGACAAGTTCCCGATTGGCAAACTGCTTTGTCTGCCTTTATCTGGCAAGGTCAAAACTTACGACTGTCTCTAATTTGCGACCAAAAAATCCCTTCGTAAAGAACGGCAAGAAACGGATCTTTTCAGGCGAAATTCGCGGTTGATGTCTAACAGTCTGCCTATCCTCAGTAAAAATAAACTTTTGAATAGGAGGAAAGCTGGCACAGGAGAGAATTACCTTTGCCCTCTTTGCAAGTTGCAGGAGGAGGATTTGAGCCACTTCCTCTTAGAGTGCCAAGAGCTTTTCGCATTTGAGAGTAACATTTGTTGGGGGTGGGCTGGTATCGCTTCCCCGTATCCTGAAATCTACGAACCCCAAATATATCCTAGATGTTTGTAAATATGTGACTAAAGGATTTAATCTAAGGAAGGAAAGTTTAGCTTAGTTTACGTAGCATAGTATTTCTAGAGGTGGTATTTGTGAAGTGTATTAAATCTTGTATGGCCTTTTGGCTCAATAAACAAGCATTATTATTATTATTCTGGCAAGATGAAACATACGACTTTCATTCCGGAAAAACACACAACTTTGAATCTGAAAACATACGAATAGAAATTTCTTCGTAGCCATACGACTAAAAAATATGTGATTTGTGGGTGAAATTCACGTTTGGTAACTGCTAGTATGTCATTCTGAAAAGCTAAAACATACGACTGTCATACAGACAAGCTCGAAATACACGACTGAGAGAAGATTCTCTTGATCATGGAGGGGGGGGGGGGTGAGTCACCCCCCCCCCCCCCCCCCCCTTCGAACCGCCCCTTCTTAGGCCTGGTTATCGTGAAATTACTTCCGTCTTCCTGTGGGCCCCTCATTAGGAAAGCGTAACTCCACTTCCATTTCCCCGTTGGGAATAAGAAAGCATGAGAACTGACTCAGATGGTATTAAATTCCGGAAATCAACCTGGAAAGTTTCTATCGTATCTATCTATTCCGAAAAGCGAAGATGCAATCAAGCGGGAATAAAAAATTAATGCTTCTGTCTTGCCTGTATGGGAAGCTTGAGGGGAATTACTTTACTTACACTTCCTTGATTGATTTTATGAACCTCAAATGACGGAGGCTTCGTGAGTTACCACATATTTTATGTGTTAGTGAATTGATTTTGATGTAGCAGCCCCGGTTGGCTACATTTTGAAATGCATAAATTAAGGCTGCCTCGCATGCTAGTTCGTTCGAAATATGGTGACCTTCATAAGTGAGGTTGTTCGAAAATCTACTCAAGCGCAAAGGAAATTGAACTTGTATATAAATTCTACTCAAAACTTTGTAGACATAATTTGCATGTGTAACGAGCAAAAGTTACCATTGTTACATTCAGAAGTAACTTGAAATATATATATATATATAATGAAATAACTGGAAATGTAAAATGAAGCGCTTTTTGCGATCGGAAACCAATCACCGGGTATAAACAAATAAGTAAAAAGAATATGGTACAGTGAAGTCAGTGCTAAGATTAGACGTTAATGCTAAAAATAATGGTTGAGTTCCGACCGGTAATGATTCACTCTATAAGGGGGGGGGGGGTACTTTTCATTCTAGTCGAAAGAGTTACATATCTTGGGATCCCTTAAGTTTCTTTTTCCGGGGTGTTTAAAAAAGCGCTAAAAGTTCGTAGGCACAAAACGAAACAATGGAGAAAGGTGGGGATTTTAGAAGCTTATGGTTGTACAAGGGAGCTAGGTATATTATAAAAGGCAGAATAAGCAAGAGGGGTCGTTGGAAAAAATAATTATATTTTGCCTGCAGGTGAACAAGAAAATGGGCGCGGTTAGAAAACTGAGCCGATGTTTCTCTCTTACCTTAGTATATACATTCGCAGAAGCCAATTCATTCTCAATTGACATAACAATGATGCCGAACATCCCTAGGACCAGGGCATAATCACTTATCCGCTTCCGTTTTTCAAACAATGCTTTCCTTCGCCCCAGTCTATATCCGACATTCGGCTTGTGTTTTCCTGCAACTGTGGCATTCTTTTTCTCGTCATAGGAACGTTGTCGATCAAGATGATTTCTAAACAGAGAATATGGTTAACGTATGCGACTTCGCATTTAAAGTAGAACTGACGGTCTACACTGGTCCAATAAAACCCATCTTGCTCCAATAAAGCCATGTTTAAAGGACACCTGAATGAAGAGTACCAAGTATCATCCCTATCTGTATGACTTCCGTTAACATTGTCTGCAGAAAACCCAATCCAAATGCGAAATAGTGTTTCCAAGCTATGATTTTTGCTCCATTGCATCTATCCTTATTTCAGTACCAAACAATTTTAGAAATTAACAAATGTCTCCAATCAACCCTTCTTCTGGAATATTTTTAACGAGTTAAGCCCAAACGTATATCTAGAAGAAATTCCAATACGATCCGGCCAGCGCTGTACAAGATTTGAATGAATTGCGCTTTTTGTCTTGGAGTCTGCATGTGCAAACCTCCAGAAACGAACATCCCTATTTTGAAAACGTCACACTCAGGAGAAGAATGCTCTCCGTGGCCATGTCTGTAAATGCATTCTCCATGGTGTGTTCAAGTATGGTTTCATTGTTCAGGTGTCCTTTAAGGAACCTTGGATGTAAAAGCACTGGTGTCCGGCCGGAAAAATAACAGCAAAGCTCGATCCATTACCCGACTGTGAAACTGCGAATACACGAAACAGGATTTCCCGGCCGGATTTCCAGTACTTTCATCATCAAGTTGGAAAATTTTCAACCTTTCTATATGGAAGTGATGATGGTGCCGAAATCCGGGCAGAAATTCCAGTCCGAGAGCTCCCGATCCTGATCGTGTGTTCGCACTGTAAGAAAGAAGAAATGAGGGAGCAAAATAAGTATTCTTTCAGCCCAGCCGCGACTACGAATAAGTTTAGCTAGCGACAAACTCTTGACGTATCCTTGACGAATATAAGGTCTGAAGCCAAGCTGGCCATTCATTGCAAACAAAATAGAACAAGACCACAGGAATCAGTGGGATCCCAAAATGGCAATCGAATCTTGTACATTTCCGAGTCTTCGCCAGACCCCTTTAACATTTTTGCTATTTATCCATAATCAACCGTTTGAATCTGTAAAAAAAAATGTTACCGTTTTGAAGTTTTTTCCTTACGGTTAAACAACTCATCAAATGAGGAAACCAAGTTCAGATACGGATTCAACGAGCATACTTACTCCAATATCTCATATCTAATCGACTTCAATAAGGTCTTTTAGAATTGTTTTGTTTTACCAAATCCCTCGTATTAAAGCAGCATTCCCGGCGAACTGCATGCAGAGCAAAAGATCTAGTGACACTGAGAGCCGGACCTTTCAGTCCAAATTTCCAGGGTTTTGCAAATTTTGCCAGCATATCCGTCAAGGAGATGAAGTTCAAAATTCGATTCAGCATGCCTCCTTATCCCGATACCGAATCTCTAATCGACTCAGGTAAACGATCACTGAGGACGGTTTGCCGGAGGTCCAACCGAAATATCCGAAGTTTTACTTATACCACGCACATCATCTTAGAGGGGTGACTAGCTGATCAATAAAAAAAAACCTAAAATCTCGTTTTCTATCTTGTTTGACGTATCCGTTCAACGCAGTCAAACACTGGAGTAAATACTGAATCAAATAGTCCGAATGAAGCACTAAAAAACAAAACAAAAAGAAATATTTAGCACACTGTAGACAGACAAACGACACACAGAAAACCGCATTTTGGTCATTCAAAAGGTATGGTTGTCACAGTGACGATTGCACTACTGTCTATCCACTCATGCTCGGGCTTTAATCAGATTGTAATTGCAAGCTATCTTAGTTTTCTCGAAGGAAGAACAAGAGGATTTTGAAGTTCGATTTTTTTATTTTTTTTTTAGATCATTCAGACTTCAGTAAAGGAAACACGACGTTTCTTTTGTGACCGAGATCGTACTCAGCTGGTACACTTCATTTATTTGAAATTATCCTACCCTTTTATGTAGGATACATAACTGAAAAATAGAGACGAACTAAATAATAAAATTAAAATAAAGAGAGAAGGAGAAATAGCCAATACAGTTTACAAATCGCGACACTTCAAGTCTGTTTCCGGAAAACTACAAAGGGCTAAACCTGCCTTAACTGCGTTCCATGCTCTTTTTACTTTTCTTTCTTTCTTTTTTTTTTAACTCTGGGATGAAAATCCGTCCGGTAAAACCTATTCGTCTTATCAGACAAAAACTTTACATTATAATTACAAATACAATTCGGTGTTTTGATCCATAATATTCTTTACATAAGAAGTAGTCCTGGACATGTCATCACAATTGAATGAACCAACCAAGAATTATATTAGTCAAATTACAACTGAAACCTAATTTGTATATATACAATTTACGATTTCAAAGTACAACACACCATTACCAAAGACGAATTAAAATGACAAGTTAAAAGAATCACAAAACTAGTTCGTCGTAATTGCATTTACAATATTTCTCAAGCAATAACAAATCATTTGGTATTGCTGTGTTGTACTTTGAAATCGTGAAGTATATATATATATATAAATTATGTTACAGTTGTAATTAGACTAATATAACTCTTTTTGGTTCATTCAATCGTGATGACACGTCCAGGACTATTTTTTATGTAAAAGATATGACGGATCAGTAAGTATTTGTAATTGTAAATATTTTGTCTGAACAGACGAATAGGTTTCCCCGGACGTGTTTTCATCTCAAAGTTAAACAAGATTTAAGTGTTTCGATAGGATCCCAAAAATCTAATATGTGATCACAACTAAGTCTTGTCTTCGCCAGGCTAATCATCAGAGAAAACCAAGTTCAGATATACCTCTATAAGCCATATCTATTTTGACGATACTGACCAAAACTTCGATCTGTTTTACTTCTGCCAAATTTCCGGTTTCGGCCGAATTCCGAGCGAACTACTTGTCCAGCAAAAAAAGAAAATTCAGAATCGAATTTAGCGTATCTCCTTATCACTATAAAGAACATCTAATCAATTTCAAATACAACTTTAACCATAAAAAAAAACCGATTACAACCGGATTCCGGACGAATTGTATGTCCGGTTAAAAACTGATTGTCATGTACAGACTCAGCGTTTCTTCTTACCCCTAAATTTGTCATACAATCAACTTCAACTAAAACGTATTACTTTGAACAAATTTTCCGGTTTTGGTCGGATTCCCGTCGGACCACTTGTCCGGGTAGAAAATGATTTTCACATAAGTGTTCAGCATGTCCACTGACCCCTAAATCGAACATTTAATCAACTTCAAATGAAACTTTTACTTTTAACCAACTTTCCGGTTTTTGCCGGATTCCGGGCGAACTACTTGTCGGACGAGAAAATGTTTTGCATATTCGTGTTCAGCAGGTCTTCTTACCATATAATCGAATATCACATTAGCTGTTTAAAAATATTTTGTTTGCCCAAAAAATTTGACCCCCCTCCCCCACCCCTAATTTGGGGCTACAGAGCTCATCTACGAACTTGAGTTTACCCTTGATCCAAAGAATCCTCACACCAAGTTTCATCAAAATATCTCATTAACTTCGAGAGTTATCGTGCTAACAGACGGACAGAAGGACGACTTTTACGATGTCATAGGTTTCCCTCCACTTACGTTTTGGGATGCCAAAAACAAATCAATTCAACTTACTTGGAGGCCATTGGATTATTTGCATCGTCGCTCGCATTATCAATTTTACCAATTTTGATAGAAGTCAGTGACGCCGAAGAAACTGGTCTTCTGAGCTGCAAAAAAAATCAGTCAGGAATTTCCAACCAAAACGCTCCATTTCCTCCAGCTTAGAATTCTAGCTTCCAAGATTGCTCCGAGAGTAATAGGAGCTACAAATTGGTTTTTCCGCTACGAATCCACCACTACACGCAGGAAATGAAGCAGGGAGCTCATTCCTTGGCTTAGAAGGCTCATCAACAACTTGGCTTTCAGTATGAATGCATTATATGCAGCATAAAGCCCGAGGACCATGGCAACGAAGAAAATAAAACAAACTAAAACGTTTGACTATAAAACCTTCGGACCTGGTTCGACGCTCTTTTTTTCCGCATTCCATCTAGAAAGAAGATTTTTTAGACCATTAGTCCCTTTTCTTTCTTTTTAATGTTTATTTTTTGATCATGTGCATTGGGGATCGACTAAAACCAGGAAGGGAAGGGAACACGAGAAAAAGCAGGAAGGGCATACTAAAACGAGGAAGGGATGGTGAACTTTTAATTTGAAAAGTTGCCGACCCCTCAAATAATACTAAATAGAGGAAGGGAACATTGCTGCGAATACTGGTGACAGCCTTCCTGGATTTAGGATGCCCTTCCACGTTTTAGTATGCCTTTCCTGGTTGGTCGCCCTACCGTCAGAACGAGAAACGAAAAGGTGAATTACAATTTTTCTAGTTGCCGACCCTTCACTGAAGTTAATGCCTACCCATGTCAGGATACAAAACGAGGTAGGGATGGTGAACTTGGAATTTGAAAAGTTGCCGACCCCTCAAATAAAACTAAATAGAGGAAGGGAACGGTGCGGCGAATTCTGGCGACAGCCTTCCTCGTTTTAGTATGCCCTTCCTGCTTTTCTCGCGTTCCCTTCCCTTCCTGGTTTTAGTCGATCACTGTGCATTGACTACGTTACTGAAAGCTCAGTGTATTTTTCCTTTTACTTGTCTGTACTGCAATATTTTCTTCTTCTTAAGTGTGTAAATAAAAATCCATCATCATCAGCAGCAGCAGCTCTATTACGGATCGGAAGTGACGCATCTGTTTTTCTCACAAAGAGCCTCTTTTATTTATATGTATTTATTTATTTATCACCCGTCGTTTCAAAAAGAAAAAGGACGGAGTACAAACACGAAAAGAAAAGCAAAACTAAAGAAAAGCATCTCAAAAACGCCTCTTCACACAAGATGTGAAGAGGTTGGTAAGGTTCCTAAAGGTAGCTTTAGCCCACAGAGAGAATTTCCTGTAGTTTAGTTCTATTGTTTCGTTTAAGTGTTCTCTTTTTTGTTACAATTTTTGCCATGGACTATGGCTTTTTGTGCAATTAATCCTATTCTATTCTATTCATAACACTTTCATAGGAAAAAATCAACAATTATAACTGAAAAACTCTCTGATTGACAACTGAACACGATTACATACATGCACACTTGGACCCTGAGAATTCCTGGAGTGGGACTGGATTTTTCTGTTGTACTTCTTAATAAGGTTAGCAGTAGCAAGGTCAGGGTCTCTTATGTTATATAATTTCATAGTTTTGGTATTTCTTGTCCAAGGGGGGAGACGAAGTAAGTATTTAGAGAATCTGAAGAAGGTGGAACGGAGTTTATTTTTTTTTCACTAGCTGAGAATATTTGCCAGAAGGGAGCTAGGTAACAAAATTGGGGTATTGCAACGGAGTTAGGGACGCTAGGATTTTTCGGTTGAAACGGGTTACATTCTTTACAAGTAGAGCATAAGAAGTGCATGTTTTTCTTTTAAAATGTTCAGATAGAGCCGGCGGCTGTGTTTTAATGACGAGCCAATGGGGAGACCAAGGTAGACAATGCTTTCAGCGGGTTTTACATTGGTATCACGAAGAGCAACGAAGGGCAAGGGCATTTATCTTAGTCATCTATTTCATCCATGCTTCTTTGAATGCACGCTGCACATACGCCTCCCTTCTTGAGTCACTGTGATCCTCGCACACAGTCAACACAGTCTTTGAACTAAACGACCCGAATTCAGTGAACTATCTGCATTCGTTTCAGTTATAAGGGTAGGCCTACCGGAAAATGGCCTTGTGTTACGATTTCAAGTAATACTTGGTGAGTGGTAGGGTAAATGCTCCATTGCACAAGGTGGGGGGGGGGAGTGTTGGGAGGCGGTTCCCAGAAATGTTTGTGTTAAATTGCATGTAGGGACGAAACGAATTGAGGGATAGTGAATATTAGTGGAGAGACTCGGGCACTTCTCTGACCCCCTTTCAATAACAAGACCAAAGGTTTCGAATGGGATCCCAAAAATGTAATATTTGATCCAGACAATCGAGTCTTATAGACGTCCAATCTTCGCCAGACTCCTTGCGAGCACTTTACTAAGAAAATTTAGAAACAGATTAAAGCGAATGGGAATTATCTGAGAAGACCAAGTTCAAATACGGATTCAGCATGTGTGTTTACCACTATAGCCTGCGTCATATCTACTTTGAAGTTCAAACTGATTCAGCGTATCTCCTTACCCCTATGTCGAAACTCTCATCAACTTCCGATAAAACTCCAACTTTTAAAGCAAGTCGCAGTAGCTGAATTTTAGATCCCATGTCACTCCTTAGAAAATCTCCTGGGTTTCTTAGACATTACAAACCCGTCCTTGTTTTCACCCTCGCTCAGACCCTTGTTTTTGATGAGAAACATGAACAACACTCTTGATGACTAACTCTTCGTTCCACCTACACTGTAAAAAGTTCCTCCGAGCTAGGATTAAAGTTAACTGCAGTATTTGCTACTGGGATTAATCTTATCTCTACTAAGATAAGATTAGTCCGAATTAGAGATAAGATTATCTTTTAGAGACAAAATTAATCCCAGTAGCAAATACTGCAAGATTTTTTTGTACAGTGTCAACCACAGCTGTCCCCAATAAAAGCTGTTGATTGGTTGAGATAGGATTTGAATCATCGTTCGGGTGATGTTTCTCGTTCTTACCAAGGTTCACTGGCGTGTTTGGAACATGGTTATATAGATAGAGTATTTGCACAACCTTTATTTCTGACCAAGACTCGGAACCCATAAGCGGGATCCTGGTCTGCATCGAAAGGAGCCAAACAAGCCGTTCCCGATGAAAAATTTTCGAGAATTAATCGTATGGAGTTGTACGAAAAAGTAGCATGCAGTAGTAACTGTTGCCACTGCATGCTACTAGTAACAAACTGCATGCTACTATAGCAAAATTGGATGCTATCGGATACTACTACTTAAGATTAACCCAGTCGGAGGCATGTTAAATCAAAGTATTCCATACTACTACATATCATTACATGCAACTTTTTCACAGAACTACCATACAACTACACAGTCAAAGAATTTGTCATCTGGCTGGGGCAAGCCCTGACGCCGGGGCTATAAAATGCCCTGACGTTAAAGCACTGTGCCCAAAAATTGACGATTTTCTGTGGCTAGATACGTAATGCTGCATATATTGCTCACAAGCAGCTCTTTCTCTTTAAAACGAAGGGTACCACGGGAGGCTGAAAATCAATAACCTAGAAGTTTAAAAGTTACAATTTTCTGTTTTCTTTTTCTAGCATTCATAAAATAAAGATTTCTCTATATGCAAAAACAATGTACGATCACCACAACCGAAATCCGGGAAATCAACGTAGGACGCCCCCCCCACCCCCACCCTAATGTTGTCGCCAGTCGGTAAAATAGCCGACACGGCGCGAAGCGCCTCTATTTTTCGTAAAGACAGTTGATTTTTTTCTCATGAATAACAGTCGATTTTTCGTAAAAACAGTTGATTTTTTAATGAAAACAGTCGGTTTTTCGTTACAACAGTTGATTTTTTCATGAAAACAGTCGGGTTTTCTGAAATTGTTTTCTGCAAAAGTAGTCGATAGAAATGACCAGCCAGTCGGCAAATACGAAGTACCATACCCCCCCCCCCAAAAAAAAAAAAAAAAAACATTTTGGCTAGTAACGCCTCTGTCTGGGACTAATCTAGAGACTCGAATATCCGGTTTCATTATTAGAACGGATCAGGACCGTTTTGTTTTCAAGGGAGAATCCTATCTCAGCACAACCGAAAATTCAGGAATCTATTTTCCAAATCCTAACCCATCCCATCTCTATAAGATCGAGGGAGGGCGACTGCATTTGTTCATTTTAGTTAAGACGAAATTTAGTTAGTACATTACTTACTGACTGTTAACAGTTACCGTTACTATGTCTACGTTTGAAAAGTATCCCTATTTGGCTTGTCCATGTTTGGGTACCAATCAACACAATATTCTATACTACTATGACTTGCCGGATTATGAAGTACAAAACGCGACTTAACACCAAACTCAAAGAATTTCAAACTTCTTCGCCCAACACATATTTAACCGACAGTTACTATAAGTCCTTTGTAGCCTACTTCGTACACCTGTGACATTTGGTTGGTCATTCATAACTATTCATCGATAGATAACAAGCGTTTTCTTCATAGTTCTGAACAGGTCTTGGAAATATAATATGCGTGAAAACAAATTCCTATTTTCCCCTTGGAGACTTGGAAACTGGTGAAGCATCTTGCTGTGGTTTTAAATATCCGACCGGTAACCGTACGTTGTGTGCAAACGACGGGAAACTGGGAAGCAGAAACTTAAGGACCTGTATTACCTATAATAATAACGCAACCTACTTCCATAACCACTCCATATTTTTCTAAACCCGGAGACCCCAATTTCGTACGGTACACTCTAACCACTATAACAGAACTACGATGATTTTCTCACTTGCCGTGTTTTGCTACCTTCGATGTGTATCACGCTGTCGACGGTTGTCTGCGAGAAGTTTTCCATCAGAAAAACCGGTTATGTAAATTGTTTCCATGTTTTCGCTATAAGTCAACGGGTCTCGGAATTGGCTTAAAACAGCCAAAACAGTGGGTTACTTGTTGAAAACACAGCCTAGTTTTAAAGTATTCAAATATTTTAAAATAATGTAAGTTGAAGAGTAAATAGTGCAAAGGGTCCTTTAAGAGAGTCTTGGAGAGACTCGACGAGGAGATTGAGAAGTGCTAACCCAAATAAGTTGGAGTATATTTTTTAACCGACAGATTAATATAGCATTGAACGACCAAACGAAAGGCTACGATCCCTATATGCTTTCGAATAGTTGAGTAATTTCCCCACCGCCCGACGCTACCAAGATTGTCAGCCTAAAGCTAAGTGCACACACAGTCCGGTAAGATTCCGCACGCGAAAACGCGCATACGAAATTCCCGTCACGATGCCTGACAGGTTTTTCAGATAAAACGAAATTCAGACGTGAAACTTGGCCCCAGGCCAATTCTCAGGGCACAATTTCGCATGCGTTTAAAATTCGCTCCGGTAAAAGTAGAATATTTTCTACTCAAATCGGAACGAAATTATCGGACCGAATCCGCATGCGATGAGTCAAAATTCCGGAGCGGAGAAGGAAATTCGCACCGGACTGCGAAATTCGGACTGTGTGTGCACGCTACTTAAAGGCTTCGGATCAGAACACACAGACCGCCTAAACGACCATTCGGTTTACACCACCTTAAAGTCTTTGATTCATGTGGGCCGAGAAGGTGGGAGACACCATCATTTTTTGATGGGTCGGACTTATACGAACACAGTGTTACCTTTGTTTTCCCCAAAATACTCACGGTAGCCAACGTTATCCACAAATTACTTGTACACAATTCACTCTTGAACGCCAATCCGCCATTGCTAATTAACTATTCATTGATCTCCTGCCGCTGGTTAAAAGATTACTAGAACCTTCGGGAAGATTGAGTGGCGTGTAAGAGGATTAAAACAACTAAGTATATCACCCTGTGTACCTTTAGATATGTAAGAAGAAATCATCGGTCAGCTTGACATTTTTTTGTCTAGGAAGCTGAATATTATTTAGCTCAGTTGCAGAATCTTCAAGAAATCACTATAACGAATTTAGTATAATTTACGGCGTTTGTTTATTGTGATCTAGTTTACATCCTTGATTCTTTGGACTTACGGGAATTAACAAGAAAAAAAACAGAAAACAAAATACTTAAAGAAATCGATAATACAAATAATTAATTTGATTTTTCTACGAATTTTCCATATGCCTGCTACAATAAAAATGTTTTGTTTGATCCATAGCCAAACTATGATCTCAGCCTCCCCATTTCGGGCGCTTCCGACCTGCGCCACTAGATGACCCAGCGGTAGGATCGAGTCGTGGCTTCATCTTGGGTCTTGCGTGGAGGGGTTCTAGACGTTGTAAGTGCTAGAATGCTTATGATATAACTCTTTTAATTCCATGCTGTAATTAATAAAGTAGTTGTATATATACATTTTCAAATTGTGAATTTTTAAAGTTATTATCAAAATGTTTTATAATAGTTATTATACGTACTAATTGTTAACTGTATGACGAACAAACGCTAAGGAGTAATTTGTATAAGCTATTAAAGTTTAACTGAAAAGGTCTTGGATAGAAAATCTAGTTCCCTATCACTTTTCACTTAAAGAAGCTTGAAAACCCGGCGAAAATGCATTGCTTCGTTGCTCCGCTATTCACGAATAATCGATTTTCAAATAGTGGAATTTCCTCATCTGATTTATTCTCTATGCGCTTGTATTTATGTTGTATGCTCGATGGAAACGATTTACGAAAAATAAATGTTCACGCTGTGAGCTACCTTCCATACGCTGATCACTGGCCACTGAAACGCCGCTCATGTAATTAGATTCACCTTTTCTGCGTCATAGTAGAAATTTGCGTTGTGCGGACGAATTTAGATATTCTGAACGTCATTCTAGAGGAAATGGTGAAAATAAAAAAAAAAACCGTAACACAATCCAAAAAATGCAGAGGATTCAGTTGAATGATACAAAAATAAGTTGGCTTTTCAGTTAAACTTTAAGGAAATTAAAGGATATTTATATATTCTAGTCTACAACCACCAGCCTCACTGACATCCAACCCCTTTGTGTAAATTTAGCTCCACCATAGAGAAAGCACCTTCCGTTTGGTAAAAAGCAACGACGGACCAGGGAGCCGTACCACATCCCAAGAAGTGACGACTGATACAATCAGGACGGAAATCCACAGGGACATTCTAAGGACCGTCGAGGGAACGAAAAAAGTTGGCAAGCGCCAGTTTCTTCCCATCCAACGCAAATCTCATCACGACGCAAAGAAAGAGTTGACTCCCGACAAGGGAAGATGCAGAGTATTAGGGGGAAATGAATGAGAAAGCATTCACAGGTGACATGAGAAATCCACGGTCCCTAGCCAGGTATCACCTTTATGGTAATCCAGCAAAAAACAAAATTCGGAGTAATTACTGTACAGTTCAGCATTTTCACGTCATTTCACGTCAAATACACTAGTCATGTGGTGGTATTCAGCACAGACGGTGTTGCCTCGTCTCAGTTATCCGCACCCACTCTGTATTTACATAACACGATCACTGATTTTTGCTTGTTGTAAGTTGCAAGTGAGATCTCGGTGAGCAATTGAAGCCAATCAGTTAAAGTGAATAGCTACTTAGCCCCTATTTGACTACAGGAACCATGGCCGGCATCCGGACGTAGATCCAGGTCCACATGGCAGTTAGCAGATTCGGGGCTCCCTTTTTGGTAACTAAACAGGAGCTGGAACCTCATATGACACTTGCAAGGCTGGGTCATATGGAAGTGATGGTCAAATTTTTCCATTTTTCGGTTAAGATGCGCCAAACTTGCAAGGCTGGGTCAGAGGATGGAAGCGATTTTTCACTTTTCGGTTAAGATGCGCACTTTAAAGGTGCTAAAAATTAATTTCCAAGGAAAACCCTTGAGACAAAAAGGATCATGTGCTCATGGCGATCGTGAAAGGTAAATTTTGCATAAAAGTATTTTTTCACTTTGCGGTTAAGATGAGTTCTTTAAGGGATGGTCGAATCGGAGAAGTGACGATGTCTAACCCAATGATGTCAAGTTCCTACTGCTCCGGCAAATCGTCCTAGCACATCTGGAAGTACCTTTACTCACGATCACCGGAATCCCCCCTCTGTACCCGAATCCGGTCCAATTCTGTCACTGATGCACCTAGGACTTCTGCCTGCAGCCTACTTACCACCAAGTTTCATCCTGATCGCTACACTCTATGCGTGTCACAAGATTTCTGGTTCTCCCCATCCGACCCCCTCACCCCAGTTCATCGGATCCGGTCCTGAACTGAAATGGGATATCTGAGACATGAGGTCTTTCAAGATATCAAGTTTCATTAAGATCCGATAACCCGTTCGAAAGTTATGCATGCCACAAATTTCCGGATTCCGTCGTCTCCCCCTCCCCCCCCCCCCCCACGATGGTCGGATCGGGCAAGTGACTGTTTCCAAGTTAATCTGGTCGGGTCCCTGATGTGCCTGCCAAGTTTTATCGTCCTAGTGGAAGTACATTAACTACGGATCGCCGGAATTCCGGACCCCCTACAACTCCCACACACAGTGTCCGAATCCGGTCCTGTTCTGTCAGTGATGCATCTAGAGCTTGTTCTTGTTCTTCCGACCAAGTTTCATCCCAATCGCTCCACGCTGAGAGTTTCAAGCGATTTCCGGTTTCCCCCTCCAACTCCCCCCCCCCCAGATTCATCGGATCCGGTCCGAACTTGAAATGAGACATTTGAGGCACGAGGTCTTTCCAGATATCAAGTTTCATTAAGATCCGATCTGCCGTTCGAAAGTTATGCATGCCCCTCTTTTCCGAGTTCCGCCACCTCCTCCTCCCCCCCCCACGATGGTCAAATCGGGCAAGTGACTGTGTCCAAGTTAGTTTGGGCCGGTCCCTAATATGTCTACCAAGTTTCATCGTCCTAGCACTGCTGGAAGTACCAGAACTCGAGAAGAGTGGACCGGCAGACCGACCGAAAAGTGATCGGTATATGGCACTTGAGCGGAGCTGCAAGTGCCATAAAAATCACCATTACTGTTGTATTTATGGCGTACATTGACTCTGGAAAATCGACAAGCAGACTCGGAAATGAAATAGACAAGTACCAGACATCCTTCGTTAAACATCATAATTTTTACATTTATCACTTCGGCCCTAACCGGGGCCATACCGAGATGGGTCCCTACATTCGGCAGCTGCCCAGTTTGCCAAAGGCAACAGTTCTCCACTGACCATTCAACAAGACTATTCTGAGCCTCTTTAAACAGGAGGATTGTCCATCGATTACCTTGTGAAAGAACATTAGTATAGTGTTCAACCTCATTTTACGACCCTATTTATGATTGTCCTGTAAACATTTATCAACTGCGTAAATATTAGTTTAATTTAAAATAAAATCTTTTCTATTGTGTAGATTTTTTGTCATCGGTTAGTGACCAGTCTTGACAAAGTCCCTATTTTGTCAGTTGCGACAGGCCAGTAGGCTTGGCCTACAACAGTCTGGTTTATTAACAGGTCCCCCTTTTCGAGGTTTGGTAGTCTGTCTTTTTTTATGCAGCAAATACATTTAAAGCCCCTGGTCTCTGAAGTGATTCGGATGCCCAACAGAACCACCATAAAAAGGAGTCCTGAAATAAATTGCGCGTATCCCTTTCCTGGCCCGGACCTCACAAAGCCAGTCATCCCTACCAA
This sequence comes from Branchinecta sandiegonensis, assembly GCA_030848855.1. Taxonomy (NCBI): domain Eukaryota; kingdom Metazoa; phylum Arthropoda; class Branchiopoda; order Anostraca; family Branchinectidae; genus Branchinecta; species Branchinecta sandiegonensis. The sequence continues at coordinate 16,419,387 of JAUPMV010000012.1, read as the reverse complement.
GGCCAATCGGCCGAGACACGTATTTTCACAATCCCCAGAAAATAGAAAATCTGAATGAAGCTGGATCTTTATGAAGCCGTCTGCAGCTTTTAAGTGGGCCTACCTACCTTTGAGGTACCTAGGTTTTTACCTAGATTGTAGAATGTCTTGGAAACGTCACAGCGATGTAGTGGCATCAGAAGTTGCAAGAGGCCTTGGAATCATACGTCGGCTGAAGCACTTCGTACCAGCTCGGGTGATGTTACTTCTTTATCATGCGATTATTGGCCCCTATATATCTTACGGTTGTGTGTTATGGGCTAGCAATTTTATTAGTAATTTTAAGCGTGTACAGATTTTACAGAATAAGGCAGTCCGTTTGATAGGTGGTTACGTTAAAGAGACTAACAATACAGTAGCATGTTTTAGGAAGTTAAAGGTGATGGATGTAGGCCAAGTTCGTGACTACCAGGCTGCGGTTTTTACTTACCAGTGTTTGCATGAACTGTGTCCATCAGTGTTTTTAGATTTTTATAGACATAATAATGATGTGCATGATTATTTTACAAGGAATGCTCCTAATCTGGTGACAGAGTATAGGAGTGGTAGACGAACTGGCTTTTTAATTAAACATTTGGGCCAGGCGGTATGGAATTCACTCCCAGAGAGTGTTAAGGCGGCTGAACACCAACAATTGTTTAAAAATAGAGTAAAGCGATTTTTGTTGGAGGGGTGAGGTATAAGTTATCATTTCTTTTTTTATTACCTTTATTTATTTATTTATTTTTCCTTTTCTTCTTCTTTTTGTTATTTTCTTTTTTCTTCTCTGTGGTATATGGAAAAAAATGATTAATTAGTGTTTAAATGAAATCAAGTTATTGTTTAAGTTAAGTTAAAGTAGTTTGTGGTAACCGCCCAGTGCCAGTGCATTTATGTCTTCTCATGGGCGGTTACCTATCAGATTGGTTATTATGCAATTTAGAAATAAAATAATCCAATCCAATAAATAATCCAAACTGAGCTGTCAACCTTGAAGATAAAATCATGAAAGATGGAAGATGGCTCCGAGTGTCTGGCCAACCGAGAAGAATCATGAAATAAATTGGTCGTATCCCTTTCCTGGCCCGGAACTCACATACCCAGTCATCCCTACCAAGGCGAAAAGGACGAGGCGCGTAATTTCACTTACAACAGAAAAGAAAACAAGAGCTAGAAGCTCATATGGCACTTGTAAGGCTGGGTCAGAGGATGAAAGTAGGAAATTGCCAATTCGTTTTATCACTTTAGTGAACTAACTTGTAAGCAAAAACCCTTGAGGCAAAAATGATCACGGGCCCTTGGGGATTTTGAATATACAGACATTTTTTTTTACACGACGTTTTTTTTATTTCATCAAAAAACATATAAATTAAACAAACAATTTACCATTAACGGCCACTTTTAAGGAGAAAGAATCCTGATTGAGGCCGCAATTCTAACCACCATGAATCCGCTATATCATTCCTTTAAAAAAATAAATAACGCTAAATAAATACCCTTTCCTCTTATCACACTTCTTTCCTTTTCAAAGAATGGGATTTAACCATTCTCTTGAATGATGCCAGACTTACAGCCGCTCTGACCGATTCTGGAAGGTCATTCCAGACGCTCACACCTATGTTCCTGAGAACAAATCCTGCTCTTGTTGTATTTCTTCTCTCGTGAGCTAAATCCTCCAAATGTCGGGTTATTTAAGGGTGATAAAGCCTATATCGTTTGGTCGTTTTTCACTTTGCTGTTGAGATGCGTGCTTTAAGGGAAGATGCGCACTTTTACGGTGCTAACATCCATTTTTAACCGAAAACATTACGGCACAAAGATCATGGGCACTCGGTGATCATGAAATGTATCGTTTGGTCAAAAGTATTTTTTCACTTTGCTGTTGCGTTGCGCTCTTTAAGGGATGATGCGCACTTTTAGGGTGCTATAGAAATTAATTTTTAAGCAAAACCCTTGCGGCACAAAGATCATGGGCACTCGGGGATCATGAAATGTATATAATAATAATAACAATTTATTTGTGACCCACTATACAAGAAAATCGTTTGGTCAAAAGTATTTTGTCACTTGCTGTTACGATGCGCACTTTAAGGGATGATGCGCACTTTTAGGGTGCTATAGAAATTCATTTTTAAGAAAAACCCTTGCGGCACAAAGATCATGGGCACTCGGGGATCATGAAATGTATCGTTTGGTCAAAAGTATTTTTTCACTTTGTGTTACGATGCGCACTTTGAGGGAGCCGGAAATTCATTTCTGAACAAAACCCTTGATACTAAAATGATCATGGGCTCATGGGAATCGTGAAAATGTATTTTTGCTAAAAAAATGTTTTTTGTACTTTGCAGTTCAGATGAGTAGCCTACTTTAAGCGATTGTCGGATCTGAGAAGTGACAATTTCTAAGCCAATTGCGTCAAGTCTCTAATGCTACAGCCAAGTTTCATCTGGAAGTATATACCTTAATTCGCGATCCCCGGAATTCCGGACCCACCCTTCCAACTCCCCCACAGTTTCTGAATCCGGTCCGGTTTTTTCACTGATCTATCTAGGGCTTGTGCTTGTTCTTCCCACCAATATGATTCCCCCCCCCCGCCCCCACATAAATCGAATCTGGTCCGGATTTGAAATGGGGCACCTGAGACAGGAGGTTTTTCCAAACATCAAGTTTCATTTAGATCCGACCGCCCGTTTGAAAGTTGTGCAGACCACTAAATTCCGGATTGCGCCTCCCTTCCATCCCCCCACGAAGGTAGAATCGGGCAAGTGCCTATTTCGAAGTTGATCTGGTCGGGTCCCTGACATGCCTGCCAAGTTTCATCGTCCTAGCCCACCTGGAAGTACATTAACTCCGGATCACCGGAATTCCGAAACCCCCATCCAACTCCCCCACAGTGCCCAAATCCGGTCCCGTTCTGTTAATGATGTACCCAAGGATTGTGCTTGTTAATCCAACCAAGTTTCATCCGAGCGCTCCACTCTGAGCGTGTCACAAAATTTCCGATTCCCGTCTCCGACTCCCCTCCTCGCATTCATCCAATCCGGTCCGGACCTGAAATGGGACATTCGACACACGAGTTATGTACCCAATATCAAGTTTCACTAAGATTCGACCACCTGTTTGAAAGTTATGCTTGCCACTAAATTCCGGATCCCGCCCCCTATCCCTCCCACCCCCCACGATGGTTGGGTCGGGCAAGTGACTATTAGTTAGTCTTGTCGGGTCCCTGATATGCCTGCCAAGTTTCATCGTCCTAGCACATCTGGAAATACCCAAACTCGCGATCAACAAACCGACCGATATAAAAGTGATCGGTATTTGGCACTTGGCCGGAAGGCACTTTGCCACAAAAACTAATAGACCTTTATCTAGCCGTCTGCAGCTTTTAAGTGGGCATACTGGGGTGTCAACTTCGAAGATGATTATAATCATGAGAAATGGAATGGCGCTGACGGACAGGCTACTTCATTTTTAATCTGACAGGACCTACATACTTCACTCATAGAAGTAATTTTGTTTCGTTCTCTTTTCGGTAAAGCACAGAAGCCCATCTGTCCAAAGCAGTGTGCACTCTGAACTTTCTACTTCTTTTTTTTTTTTTTTTTTTTTTACGCTGAGCGATCCGACGGAAACTGAAAACTATGAATGGAGCAAAGAGATTTTGTGCTTGTGAACGTCTCCCAAAAACAACGACAAATAAGACATCACGTAGACTTGCTAATCGGTCTGACATGCCCGAGCACACGGCTTTAAAACATTACTCTGTAGCAGGCCTCTGCAAATCCTCGCTAATCTATCTCCGACTCTTTTCAGTGATAAACGGTCAAGGTAATTCCACTGTCAAGAACGGCGCCTGGGAAAGCAGAAATCCTCCGACAAATTTTTCATAGCTGTGAATCTGGGGAGAAGTCGGAAACCTGTGACGAATCACAGAATTGTGCCACCAGTGGCAACACTGCGTCGGACTAGTGTACTGAATGTTGACGACACGTAAGAATGCTAAACTTTTGGATACAATACGTTCACTTATCGAGAATGGTACAAGGGGTATGGTACACAAATGGTACAATGGCAAGGATGCATTTCATTAAGAGAGACAGATTTTCGACAACACAATACATTTCAGTTTGCAACCCTTTCCCAGTTCATCACCGAAACATCACTACCATGAAGACTCGCAAATCTTACCCGGTCACGTAGCTTCCCTATACTCTCCGCATTTCCCATATAGTAACAACACTTATTCATCCACGTACACTGCAAGGGGAACCCGGATCGGAAACTGATCCTTGGAGGATCCCTTCTTTCGGCATCGGAGGAATTTTTACTTGCGCAGCGTTCTCATCGTTATAGTAACGAGAGAGCGTGGCTAAGACGTGCAAGTGGTTTTCAAAGTCCCGCTATAATTCGGTATTGGACTTCAGAAAAGTCAAAAGATGCAGAAATTGATTGCTATGAAAGCCGTGAACTGAAAAGAGGTCGCAACAGCGAGGTCAACCCATTTCTGAATCGCTGTCCCTAAAATGTTATCTTCCTTCTATTTCTACGAGTCAATTCCAAGAAATGTCCTCGACAATTGTCATATTATATTTCTGGGATCCTTTAAACAGCAAATCTTTCGGCCTCGATAGCTCCAGAACAATTTGAAATCTGTTTGTTAGAAACTAGTGTATACACCAAAGAAGTCGACAGTGAGGTCAAGCTCGCAAATACGCCTTGTGCATGATCGCGTGCTTTATGTGGCATATTCCGTTTCGAAGGAGAGCGCTAGCGCTTGGTTTGAAAAGCTGAAAAGGCGGACAGATCTCAGTCCAGACCGACCGAGAATGCAAGTATTCGCCTTTCGGGTTGTGAGGATGTCTCTGTTGCAGATTTGGCGCTCAGCATGAAGTGTATCAGCTGGAGAGTCGGGTATCTCAACATTTGAGGGGTAGAGGTTCAGAAATTTACGGACGAAAACCACGTCTGGTCAAAGTCGCTGGAAAATTAATATAGCGGTAAAAAGACAATGTCGGGATAACTTAAGCCCGATTAGTCGGCAACAGCGAAGAAGAGATGCGGCGAGGGAGAGATAATTGACGGTCAAACCCTACCAAGGTGTGGCGGCACACACACGAGGCGTTGGGATCGTGCAGAGCCACCAAGCGCGGCACGCCCTGCTATCCATTCACGGTTGCTCGAAGGGCATCGACCCCCCCCCCCCCTCCGAAGCCCCAATGATAGTGCAAAACCGTGCCCACGCTACTTTCCTCTACTGTGGAGGTTCCACCCGGCATGAGTCATACGTCAAAAGCAAGCCAAAGGAAAGATTCATACTGAACAGTCAGGAAATGTTGTTAATTGTTGCCCGAGTCCGGCCAAGGCCTGGTAACAAGTATGGAATTAGAAACGATCCTAAGTGCTTCACGAAAGTAATTACGGGTCTTCTCAGGGTAAACATGCTGTTAGTTTTCTCGAGATGCGGAAAAGACCGGAAATTCGAGAACGGGCCAAAATACATATTAATTAAGAAAATGCACATTCATGTACGTTATGCTATTTATTAGTTTTCAGTAACGGTCGATGCCTCAGCCTGAAATCCGAGAAACCATAAAAGGGTATAATAATAATATGTAATAATTGAGCTTAAGCAAACAAAACTTTGCCTCTATAATTAAATAGAAATCTGTAGAATCCCAAGTTTTGAAAGTTTAAATATCCCTAAGCCTTGTATCTGGATACAGAGAGCGTGTTCCGTCCTACTTACCGTAGTTACCACGCATAACGTCACAAATTCTGCCCTTTTGTCGTCAAGGCTGGAACGACTTTCCTATTTTCCAGCGGAATATCATGACACGGGTGAATCTGACCAATCACGTGACAGAGATTCGTGGTTACTACGCTTACCACGCTCCCGAGCGTGGTAAGCAAATAGTTACTATTAGTTACTATTTCGACAAGGCTGGAACGGTCAGCGTAGTAACTTTTCGTGAGGTTGGAACGGATTTAGTAACTAATAGTTACTACTGGTACGAGGGTGGAACACGCTCTGAATTTCAGTTTCGGTTCAAGAAGGTAGGGTGGAGGGTGCCTGTGAGTCTCCCAGAAGCCGAAATACAGAAAATTTAAAGGGCAGTTGACGCGTTTGTAAAGGGCCTCATTGACTTGGTCGAGGAGACCGAGGATGAAGTTATTTGGTGTTCACTCTGAAAAGACCTGAAGGACTTTGATCCTATCTCAAAGGCTTTTGTTCAGTTTAAAATAAATTCCAAGTGAAAGTGGGATCTTGTTACCTCCTAAATATAGTCCCTTGAGTCTCTGAATGATTGCTTTGATTGTTGCACATATTCTTTTATACGTAACGGTAAGATAACTCAGTTTCATTTTGAGTTTCATTGTTCCTTCAGCCCAAGGTAACGGCAAATGATGGCTGGTACTGCTACTCAACAGTGGTGTGTTAACAGCCATTGCTCGGACATACCACGTGATTTTCCACCCTTGGTTTAGAGCATTTTGCAGTGTGCTGAAACTATTTGCTGCACAAGATTAGGCCTGCAAGAGTTAAACAGACATCCACAAATCCCTGACATTGGGATACCCTATGCCAAACGCTGGATACCCTGTGTAATAAATATAATGCCGGATATACTAACCGTTGAAAAACGAACAAGATTTGTTTATAAATCACAAAACAAAATTACTTCAAAAGCAAAGGCTGCCAAAATAAGGAATTTATTATTTTCTTCTACAGAAAAATACCAAATAAAAGCTTTTACAGGTATTGACTAAACTTTAGCCGATTACCTATGGCCCGTGACGTTTTCACAGCATGAAAGAAATAGGAAAATTTGATTAAATTAATGTTGCAGAACATATATTTGTATCTATATATACAGAGCCAAGCGGCCAGCGAGGCGCCGGACGAGTTTACACTTATAAACCGTTCTAGAGACAATCAGTTCCGTTAGTAAATAGAAAATATAGACTTTTCTTTTGACGTCACGACCCGTAGATAATCGGACAGAAAACAGAACCAGCGTCATCTGACTGCAAGAAAGTCTAATCCCGAACTAACAGCCATAAAAGGGCTATTAGTCTTCAGTCGCTCTCGTCATTTTCAAATCTTTTGCAAAATTTCCGGTTCGAATTTTCTTTTGCCTGAAAAATCTGTCGGGTACAGAACTTGCGCTTGCGAATCGAATCTTACCGCACTGTTTGTGCGCGTATCATTCTACGTACACAAAACAAATGTACAAATTAAAGATCAAGGGCAGGGACCTGCATATTCTGCGCCGCCTATCCCAGTTCAAAACGGTATACGCCAAGGAGCTTTTACACCCTAATATGTCTTCAATAATAGTGGTCTGGAGCACAGGAGAAAGCGATTACAACTTTTGTTTTTCTGAGTTTGGATGTTTCAATAATTAGCTAAGCAGACGATGTTGTGAATATTAGTCGCAGAGTGACGGAAATCGAATAAATTCCCTTATAGGCCTATAGATGGAAGAATACTGCTGCCGGGCCCGTAGCAGCAAATAAGACCACGCGACGTGCTTTAATCCTTAATGAAAAGTGGGAAACTTGACGGTTTTATCATATGATCGATGATATGCCGTTCTTAATAAAGTTGTGACGAAGGGGGTATTAGGCTGCTACGATTTGGTTTATCGCACGTGTTATTACCTCGCTAATGGAAAAGAGGTTTAAAGGGTGGGGCTGGCTGGCAAGACATTCAGTATTGAAGTTGATACTGTTAATCTTTTTCCTTTTGTTGAAGGACTGCTGTTAGGTCTTGGGAAATAGAAAACTTAGCTCAATCCAAGGTTCAAGGTTTTAATTACACTTCTGTATAAAATCATAATAAATAGAGGATCAAGCCGGGGAGACAAGGTCTATTGACAAAAATCCGGTTCAAAATAGAGCACACCTATTTCTCACATGAACACACCTATTTCTCACAATCCCTCACATAATATTTCGATAATTTCACTGTATAAAGTTGTAAAATTTAATTGTTTATTTTTCTTATGATCTTAGAAGTATTTTGTTGTATTGCTTTTTTTAACCTCATAATTTTAGACCAATCTGCTCTGTCAATTTAGTGAAATTATGATAACGTTGCTTTGTAACTTGCACTTGCAGCTAATAACTCTTTACTTTGTCTTGCAGTTGACGCTAATAACTTGGCTTAGATTACCAGGGTAAAGACGCGCGGCGACAAAAAATCCACCACTTTACTCTACGAAGTTAATTCAAATTTTGTAAAAGCTGTTGGAATCAAGATCTACAGTGAAGAGAAATTGACGGAAGAGAAAATTCGTAAAAAAAAAGCATTGGTTTTATTATTTTTTGCAGGATGGAGAAAATCTTGATTTTATAACGTATTTGATTTCGTTACGTAGTTTTGGAGCTTCGGATTTTATTTGTTGAGGCCAAGTTGAGGGCTGATTAGTTACTGAATTTATTCCAATTGTATCTCTTCAAATTAACTGAAATTATCTTGTATCTTCCAGTAATCTTTCTTGTGATTCTGAACATTGATTTAGGCTGTAGGGATGATAGTCATAATGTTTGACCAAAACTAGCATGTTTTTATGTCTGCTTTAAGAATAATCGATTCTGAAAAAAAATCGTCGCTACAGAACTGTCCAGAATCCCAACTTCTTACCCAAGTTGAGAGAAGTGTAAGATTCCGGATCCGGAGGAATCGCAAATTTGGTAGAAGTACAAAATCCAGGTCCGATCAGTTCTTCTATTTTGGGATTTAAGGGAAATCCTACTGTTTTCTACATTCGGTTTTTTCCAGGGGGCGTACTACACTATGTAGAGATGCTAAATGGCTGTACCATCGCTCTACAAAGGTAGAGTTGACTTTGCAATAAGCGACTTTTCTCATTGGTCATTACTCGATAAGCTCTGAGCCATCCTACCTATCGACGTGATGACCAAATCTATCTTACCCCCTAGAACAAGACCAAAGGTGTCGATGGGATCATCAAAGAAAAGCAAGTTCAAATATATCTCTATAAGCCTTAGCTATTATGACGACACTGACTAAAACTTCCTGCTTTACTTCTGGCAAATTCCCAGTTTCGGCCGAATTCCGAGCGAAAAGAAAATTTAGAAACGAATTCAGTGTATCTCCTTATCCCTATAAAGAACATCCAATCAACTTCAAATAAACCTTTTGCTTTTTAAAAAATTTTCCGGTTTTGGCCGGATTCCGGGCGAACTAGTTGTCCGGGTAGAAAATGCTTTTCACATAAATGTTAAGCATGTGTTCTTACTCCATAATCGACTATCACATTAGCTGTTTAAAAAATATTTTGTTTGCCCCTTAATGTGAATCCCCTCCCCCACGCCTAAATGTAGGACTACAGAGCCCATCTACGAACTCGACCTTTCCCTTGACCCAAAGGATCCTCACACCAATTTTCATCAAAATATCTCGTTCCCTTCGAGACTTATCGAACTTACAGACGGACAGACAGACGGACAACTTTTGCGATGTCATAGGTATCCCTCCGCTTACGTTTTGGGATCCCAAAAAGCAAGAAGTAGGCTCAGAAGAGATATAACCCAACATCCCTTCGTAGTTCATATAATAGTTTTTGTTCTCCATCTGTCTGCAACCTTTCCGGAATTTTTGGTATTCTAAGGCGAAAAGATTTAAAACGTATCAGGACTTATTATTTCAAATACTGTACATTTCTCTTGTACCTTCCTCGACATTATAGGAATTCCCGTATAACTGCAACTTTTTTGCCCTCTGACCCTTGTGCAAAGTTATCTACAATTGCCCAGGATCTTCACGTTTCTGCCCTTGGCCACTTCTCCGCACTCCATCTAGGAAGAAGATTTTTTAGACCCGATTAGTCCCTTTTCTTTCTTTTTTTTTAAATGTTGATTTTTTGATCTCGTGCATTTACTACATTAATGAAAGCTCAGTGTATTTTTTCCTTTTCTTTGTCTATACTGCACTATTTTCCTCTTCTTAAGTGCGTAAATAAAATTACATCATCATCATCCTAGGGCCATAATCGGCATCTCACTATGGCGAGGTTAGTCCAAGAGCTTTTCTGTGCCGCAAATCTGAATAGCCTTCATCTATCTACAATCTTCCATCTGTAAACATAGGGAACGGACAAGTAGCAAGGAACACCACTGGGCGTTTTAATTAGCAGATAAATCCCAGTATTCTCTAACCTGGAATCGAGCAGGAGGCTGAAAGATAAGAAGGAGTATGGAAGAATAAAATAGTGTTTCTTGCCAATATTTCCCACCTACAAACACCGCAAACCTTAAAGGACCTGTCTTACCTATAATACTAATGCAGCCTACTTCCATAATCACTCCGTATATTTCTAGACCCGGATACTCCAATTTCGTACGGCACATTCTAACCCTTCTAACAAAACCACGCTGATTTTCTCTCTTGCCGTGTTTTGCTACCTGCGATGTGTATCACGCTGTCGACGGTTGTTTGCGAGGAGATTTTCCATCACAAAAACCGTTTATGTAAATTGCTTCCGTGTTTTCGCTACAAGTCAAAGGGTCTCGGAAAAGGTTGAAAACAGCCACAACCGTGGGTTATTTGTTGAAAGCGCAGCATAGTTTTAAAGCATTCAAATATTTTAACCTACTGTAAGTTGATGAGTAAATGGTGCGAGGGGTCCTTTAAGAGGGCTTCAAACTTTAAGAGGGTCTCTAGTTAAAGTCAACTCCTCTCTATACATCCTACTGTATATCTTATAGCCCTTTCCTTCCACGAAAGAGCCATAGACATTAAAACAACCACACATGAATTTCCTTGCTACAGGTTGTTGCCCGAAAGTGGCTCACCTCTTTACTCACCACCTGGATACACTTCGGCGATGCCAGGATTTTTCTGGAGCACGACAGATCATCACTGGTTAATCCGCAATGTAATACCGTTGACTTGTCAGGTCTAACTGAAATGCCAGCGTATCTTTGTATCTTGCACCTCAGTAATCTGGACTTTTACGGGGGATCGACTAAAAAGAGGCAAGGCACGGCACGACAAAGTGTAGTAGGCACGGGTACTAGAAAGCGGCCCAAAAACTAAAAAGGCCCTTTCAGGCTTCACAGTGAGGGGCAGGAACAATGTTCTAACGTGCCTTCTTCTAGGCTCTGGAGTTACGAACTCTACTTGTCTACTTCTACTACTTGCTGGTCTCTTTTTATTACTCGTGCCTCCTACGCCATGCCGTGCCTCTTTTTAGTCGATCCCCTATTTCAGTTACTCTCAACGGAACTCACGGGTAATGTAAGTTCCGATTCAGTCAGTTTTGGTTTGTTTGGGAGTTTCGTTTGGTAGTTTTGTCTTTTGACCGGCAGAACATTTCTAAACACTGAGATACTACGAGTCTGAAAGATCTTTCACACGGATGAAAAATGCTAATGCAGGAACAATGGAGTAATGGAATAACGCATTTTAATTCACTTTTCGAACCTATTCAAGTATATTAGTGGTTTGTCTGTGTATTATCTTATTTAAGCCTTTTTACGGTGAGCCTTTAAATATCAGTTTCTGTTCTTGAAAAGAATGTTTCGCACCTGAATTCTTGGCTGGTATGGAGGGTGACCCCCCATTAAAGGGGAGGTTATTAGTATTAGCACATCCAGGTTTTGCTACAGACTTTACGAACAGAGCTGTCGACGTCACAATCATGAAAAATGGAAGACGGCTCTTAGTGTCTCTAATCGACCGAGGAGAATCAAGTATGAAAAAATATCGGTTATGCCCCTTGACATTTCACGGGAAGATATATTACAAGGATAGAAAAACACAGTGAGTTACGCTACTTTGGATAGAATTTATACGAGCGAGGGAACGGTCAGTCATGCTTACAGTGGCACACAAAAGAAGGAACATCAAAACGTCGAAATTCAACTGCATAGCTTGGATCAAAATTCATCCTTACGAATGCTCTCAACGTCTGCTTTCATTTCTATCTTTTTGGGGGATCCCAAAACGTGAGTGGAGGGATACCTATGACATTGCGAAAGTTGTCCGTCTGTCTGTGAGCACGATAACTCTCGAAGGGAATGAGATATTTTGATGAAACTTAGTGTAAGGATTCTTTGGGTCAAGGGTAAGGTCAAGTTCGTAGATGAGCTTTGTAAAACAACTAATTTGATAGCCGATTATGGGTAAAAAGACATGCTGAACACGATTGGTGAAAACCGTTCGTCCGAAATCCGTCAAAAAACCGGAAAGTTGGTAAAAAGGAAAAGTTTCATTTGAAGTTGATTAAATGTTCGATTTAGGGGTAAGAAGACATAGAACACTTATGTGAAGAGCATTGTCTACCCCGACAACTAGTTGGGCCGGAATCCGGCAAAAACCGGAAAATTTGTTAAAAGCAAAAGTTTTATTTGAAGTTGATTAGATGACGGATTTAGGGATAAGAAGAGACGCTGAGTCTGTATATGACAATCATTTTCACGCGGACATATAATTCGTCCGGAATCTGGTTGTAAACGGATTTTTTTTTTGATAAGTTAAAGTTTTTTTTTAAGTTGATTAGATGTTCTTTCTAGAGATAAGGATATACGCTAAGTTCGTTTCTGAATTTTCTCTTTTTGCTGGACAATTAGTTCGTTCGGAATTCGGTCGAAACCGGAAATTTGGCAAAAGTAAAGCAGGAAGTTTCGGTCAGTGTCGTCAAAATAAATATGGCTTATAGAGGTATATCTGAACTTAATTTTCTCTGATGCTGATGATTAGCCTGGCGAAGACTGGATCTGGCGAAGACAAGACCCAATTGTCTGGATCAAATATTAGATTTTTGGGATCCCATCGAAACCTTTGGTCTTGTTCTACCAGAAACTGATACTGATGGTGACCCACAAGAGAAGTTTGTGTAAGAAAAGCTGCAAATTGGGTTAGGAATATTGTGAAACCAAAACCTGGAAAGGTTTTGACATGGAGCTGAACTCAGCAAGGCAACGGATTCGATGAGTAAAAAGCTCACGAACTATTAGATCTAACATGTTCTTATCTTTATATACACCAGCGTTTGACATGCTGACATAAAGGCATTACCAAATCGTAAACTTCACACTGAATCGCACAGTTTGTAATTTGGTTTTGAACCTAAATTCTTATATTTTTCGCAGGAAATAAGCTGATTTTTTTATTTTTGCCTGTGGCGCTCAGTTTCAACATAATTTGCTATTTGTGAGATGTTTAATATGTTAACCCAATATCCAAACCCAAAAGATTTCATAAATCTAGATCTACTTCTCGAGATCTCGATAGAATTTCGGCTGATTTTTTTTATTTTTGACTGCGGCACTCAGTTTCAGTATAATTCGCTGTTTGTGAGATATTTAAGATGTTAACCCAATATCAGAACTCAAAAGATTTCATGAATCCAGATCTACTTCTCGTGATCTCGATAGGGTTTCGATCAAAAGCCTCAGAGTGTCTAAAGTCGCTTATTATGTCATAAAGGTACGTAGGCCTCAAACTCCAGCTCACATCATGCTCCAATGAACATTTTTATTTGTGAAGAATCTTTGAACCATGCGTGACTCTCTCTGTCCGTCGTGACGTATAGTATATATATATTTAAAATTATATTAATTTAAATTTTATATTTATTTAATATATATTTGAAAATTGCTTTAATTTTACCCTAAAACAAGCAATTGAATTTTGCGTTTGAGCAAATCTAGGATGGGCGCCCAAAATGGATGTTTGCCCCCCTCCCGAGGTTTACTGAAATGGCGCCACTGATAAACAATCTCCCATTCCTCACTGACTGGCCAACAAACTAACTTTCGGAACCTAAACCCAAATGGCCGAATGACAGGGATTTTTTCATCTGGATCACCGCACGTAGCAGGTTTCAAAAGCGTCCCCTCACCAAATTGACAAGGGCAAACGAGCCATTCCGGACGGAACAGCCGGTCTCCGGAGGTCTGAGCCGATTCGAGTCGTGCGTGAGAATCAGCCCAGGCTCTAGCAATCCCAAATCCGAGCTTCCCTAATAGGAACAAATGGTCGACAATACTGACATTACGTGATAAGAATAATATCTCACACCGCTTGAGGAAACGCTCACGACACGCGTCACCTCAAATTATTTATGTGTGAATTGCCAGTTAAAGTAGTTTAAAGCACAACTCTTACTAGTGATCTTTTCGCGATGAAACTATTCCGAAAATACCAATACTTGCTCCCTCACATTAGCGATTTTAGCTAAAGATGATTGTGATCATGGGGGGAACTAAACTGCAAGGTGGCTCTGAACTAAAATGTGGATAATTACTAAAGAAGAAATGAAACCGGGTACAACTCCATCATTTTCCTTCTCAACAATAAGCGCTATCACTATCTACCTACTGGCGACTCTCCTTTCACCTTTGTTTTCATGCTTTTGTTGTCTAGACATATTTAATCTTCCCACGGACAGACTTTTCACAATTAAGCCTCGCCCCTCTTGTGGATAAGTGGGTTTGACTGTACAAACCAATCAGAGACAAAAGTTTGTTGGCAATGTTAGTCAAGGTTGTGCATAATGATGCAATACACTGACAATACAAAGAAGGTGGTAGATTTTTTTTCTAACTATTAGAAGGTTGAAAGAATACCATTGGTACTCTGACTCTATTCGTAACCTACCGTACTCAGGGACGTCCCGACACCTTCATGATAGGGGGGGGGGGGGGGGGCGGGTTCAGAATTTTTCTCAGTTTTACCGGAATTTATCGAGGTTTTACCGGAAACTCTCCGTAGTGACCATCTCTGCTGAAATTCTAGAATACTGTTGTGTTCTGACTTGAATTATGTGTTACAAACAACAAAAAATAGGCTAGTTAGAGTTTTAAGGGAAAGGCAATTTATTGTTCAATCTGATGTTTGAATACTGAAATACTTTGACACAGATGATTGATTTTTTTTTTTTTTTTTTTTTCAGAGTGTGCGCTGCTTGCATGACAAACCAAAATTCATCCAGACGCGGAGAATTTGAATTTAAACAAAGGTCTGCTTTTCCAGGGCTAAAGATGCGAGCGACATCGGAGGTTACGCCTGTAGAAAAGTAGGAAAATGATTTTAGGATATGACTTGCAATGAATCTGATATTTTTATTTTATTTTTCGGCAATGGCTTACATTTCTAGTTGGTAAATATTCAAGCGTAGAGGGACAAGCAAATAGAGGTACCACAAATCCAAAAGAATAAGTTCATTCTATGAAATCGACTATCCGTTGATAATGGAGAAATGAAGTAACGCATTTTTATCGTGTTTTCAGGAATATTTAAGTGAATAAGTGATATGTTACTAGACTGTTGAGCCTCAGACCTATTCGGTTCAACTTTAAGATTGTCAGTTAAAGCTAAAATTCTTCGACCTTCAACCCACCCTACACATTCATTCGTCGCGTTTTCAGCGTTTTCCATCTGTTCACAACAGAATTCCACATTCGTCAACTAGATCGGTTTCACATGCGATTAGTAACAGACGCTAGTCAGCCATTGTTGAACGCAAAGTGGCCTTAACCAACACTCGTCCTGCTAAAGTCTTTCCCCTTTTGCTGAGGTAACAGGGATTGTCAGGGGCGGTTCGAAGGGGGGGGGGGGCGGGGGGGGGGGGGGGGGGGGTGACCCACCCCCCTTGCTCCAGAGAATCCTTTCTCTATCGTATGTCTTGAGCTTGTCGGTATGGCAGTACCGTATGTTTTGAGCTTTTCAGAACGACACACAGGCAGTTACCAAACGCGAATTTCACCCACAGATCACATTTTTTAGTCGTGTGGCTACGAAGAAATTTGTAGACGAATGTTTCAGATTCACAGTTGTGTGTTCTGAGTTTTCGAGAATGACAGTCGTATGTTTGAGCTTGCCAGAATGACCCCAACCGGGAATTTCGCCTGAAAAGACCCGTTTCATGTCGTACTTTACGAAGGGATTTTCTAGTCGTAAATTAGAGACAGTCGTCAGTTCTGAGCTTGCCAGTTAAAGATAGCTAATCGTGAACTTCGCCTTCAAATGACCTGTTTCTGGTCGTTAGATTTTAATAGTGTGTTTTAAGCTTGTCAGATTTATGTTCTCAATTTGTCAGAATCACAGTCGTATGTCTGAACTTGCCAGAATGGCATCAACCGTGAATTTTCCCTGAAAATGACCCGTTTTATATTTTAAGCTTGTCAGATTCACATTTTATGTTCTCAGTTTGTCAGAATCACAGTCGTATGTCTGAACTTGCCAGAATGACATCAATCGTGAATTTTCCCTGAAAATGGCCCGTTTCTTGTCGTATTTTACGACGACATTTTCTAGTCGTATATTAGAGACAGTCGTAAGTTTTCAGCTTGCCATATGAGGTAGTTAGGTGAATTTCGACAGCAAATGACCCATTTCTGGTCATACCATGGTTGTATAGAGATTTACCAAAGCGGTTAAGTGGTTACCAAATCGTGGTTTTCACTCTATGGTGCTGAAAACGGTCTGATTTTCGAAAATTTCGCCCTGGTTTTGTGCTAAACTCTCCTTATCTTAAAAAGAAATAGGTTTATTTTGTTTGAAATGACTTGCGAAGTAAGGTTTGCACATAAACAGGCTTTGTAAGCACTGTATGATGGGCCGGACGATTGCACTATTTTGTTGTAGTCTAAATTCAAATTTGAAGCACTTCCACGTACCAACTTCCGGGAAAATATCGCACTCCGTTTGGGAGTTATCGGGGCATGGACAGATGTGTGATACCGTAGGAAGCCCTTAAAATGTTTCCGAATACCTGTGTCGTCTTTCATAGTAGCCTACTCGCTATCTGGTTAAATGGCCCGTAATTTCGGTGAGGTCTTAGGCCTTAGATTTCAGCAACCAAGATAGAAATGCCTGTAAAAGGTCGGATTACAAAAATATCGCCTGCAGCGCTCAGTTTACATTTACGGTAAAGCTGCTGCTTGGAATCTGAGCCACGTTAAAAGCAAGAGTTTGGGTGGGAAGTAGTCGAATATTGCCCAATAAAGGCCGATTTAACAAATTTTGCCTGCGGCTCTTTCGTAGTCCTTCCCTATTTCTATTTCGTTAAAGTGTGCATCATTTATGTGGGGGAGGCCACAAAAAATGGTCTTTCTACCACACACACAATGCTAACCATCCCTACTGTCACGATGAATGTTCAAAACCACTAAAAACACCTGTGATGGTTTTTATACGTTTTGTTAATCATCTTTCTTCAGTTCCGTTTGTATGATAATGTTTATCACGTGTCAGCCTCACCTGAACCAAGCGCCAGCACCCGCGCAAGTTAAGTCATTGATAGCTCGGTTCAGGCGAGGCTATATAACCCATTCATTTGCGGAATCGTATCAGTTCTGTACAAGACTTCCAACAATAAACATCATTTCTTTTCTCGCTACATTATTTCCCGTCTCCCGTGACAAAAGTTGTCACATTTGGTTTGCAGCGGAGGGATCAACCAAATTCTCCAAGAGGTGTAAGGCAAAGTGCCACACAACAGCAGCACGTGTTAGGCAAAGTGTCTAACACCGTAATCTCCAGCCTGGTTCCAGTGACGGTGGATCTGGAATAAACCGAAAGTCGCGTTTATTCCCGCAAGCGATCCCGTTGAAAAGCTCCGGTTTTTAATGGTAATTTTCCCTTGGTTGTTACGCTACCATCGCAGCTAATATTTCGTTTCCGAGATACTTGATTCATTCTCACGGGCACGAATTTTTTTCACACGGTTGGGAAAAGGAGAGAACCAAAGCAATCGATTTGATTGGAGTTGATTACGGTAGTCCGGGGAGTTGCGTAATCGATATTTGGTTGCGGGATAATTAGAGCGGAGAAGTTTTGTTGAAGGGGAGGAACAAGTCGGAGTATTGTTTGCGATCAAACGGGTGGGAGAGTAGTTGCGACAGGAGTGTTGATTTGATTGAGGGTTTGGGTCCTAAAGTAGGCCAAACGAAATCGTATGCCTGTAAGACCAATCAAGGAGACTAAACAGACAAGATCTAATTCGCAACACCGAGAACACGTAAAATTAGCAGACAGCTTACTCGACGGTGCAGTTTCCATCCCGGCTAGAAAGTCTGAGCCGATCGCTAGTCAAAAGTTGACAGTTCCAGATAAGGCGGGAAGTCAAAATTGCAGTGGCGAAGGGAAGCTTAAGGCGGCTTCACACAGCACGAAGAGCGACGCAGAACGAGAGCGGGTTTTTGGTAAGACTAAAAACTCGTCGCTGGAGGTTGATTCAAGCCAATCGAGTCAAATATCAGGGTCCGGAACATCACGCACCATGGATGCAGACCAATTTAGTCAGCTTCTGGCTACCATGACTAACATGTTGTCACGGCTTACACCATCAGCAACACCAGTAGTGGCGGCAGCACAGCAGAATGGAGCGCAAGGCGTTTCTGTTCCATCGCCTAAGCTGACGAAACTCGGCGAGCACGACGACATCGACTCATATCTCAGCATGTTCGAGTCAACGGTAACCACGTGCCAAATTCCCCGAGATCAGTGGGCAACTCATCTATATCCTGTGTTGTCTGGGCCAGCGCTGGAAGCCATGTCCAGTTTAAGCAGCGACACTTTTGGAAACTACGATGCTGTCAAAGCGGTAATACTTGAGAAGTATTCCGTTACGAAGGAAACGTACCGCCTCAAGTTCCGGAAAGGCAGAAGAGAGAATCAGGAGTCCTACACAGTTCGGGCGAAAACTGTCGACGAATTTCAGTCGATGGTTGGATCTGAACGCACTTCGATCCAGAGTGGAGTCGATAGGTGCGGATCCGGCGAACAACATTCCAGGGAGGAGAATGGTGCCACTGGAGGACGTAGAGGAAATTTTTGAGCTGTTACAGTTGGAACAGTTCACGGAATCGGTTCCATTTTCTCTGCAGGTTGCCCTAAGAGAGAGGGAGTTCACGACGCTGAAAGAGGCTGTATCATTCGCGGAGGCCAGTTCATTAGCGAGAAAGTTCTCCAAGGAATCGAGCGAGCTGGCCAGAGGAGGTGGCGTATGGAATCCGAGTTCCGGAAGAGAGGATCGAGGGAGTGATCTACCCCTTAGAAAAGATGCATCCCGGAAATCGAGAAGAGAGCTTGATGATGGGAAAGGTGGATCTAGCGAAAGTCGCAGGTCAGACCGAAAGTCCTGCTATGGCTGTGGCAGCCCGGACCACATGATGAGGGATTGTCCGAAGAAGCGGCATCCGGTTGGGAAGAAGCCAGGTCAGGGGTTCCTCGCAGAAAGTCCTGAGAGGATCGAGATGGAGGAAACGGCGAACGAGCAGGCAGTGCTGATCCAGGGCTACGTCGACAACGAAGAGACGGAGATGCTGCTGGATAGCGGAGCGGACATCACGGTGATGCACGCGGATTTAGTGCCAGAGGAGCTCTGGTGCTGGGACGACCTTCGTAAGCTGAGGTGCGTTCACGGAGACACACATAACTACCCATCAGCGGTGGTGGATGTTACCTTGAGGCAAAAAGATGGAGAAACCATGGAAGCCCCGGTCAAGGTAGTTGTCTCGAAAAGCATACCAAAGAAGTTCCTGATTGGCCGAAATTTCCCACAGTTTGGAAAACTGGCGGCGCAACAGGTCGATATTTTTGTGACCACCCGCTCGAAGGCCAAGCAGAACGGAAAGTCAGAAAACGAACTAGAACAACAAGAGTTCAGGTTCGATGATTCTTTGTTTTCAAATGGAGGGAAAATGAGGAAAACTCGCGGACAGAGACGGCGAGAGAAGAAGAATAGTAGCCCAAGACCTGGAGAACAGACTGACAACCTGGTGGAGGCTACAATTTCCAAGTCGTTTGCTGAAATGCAGCAGCAGGACGAATCCCTAAAGGAGCTATGGGAAGCTGCTAGAACGGAGCCGGAAGGATGCAGCAGCGTCGTCGTGAAAGATGGCATCCTCTACCGAGTAGTGAAAGAGGTAGAAAAAGACTCAGAAACTTGGCAGCTGATAGTTCCGGCAGCCCAAAGGCAAGATGTGCTGCGGTTGGCGCACGATTCACCAATGGGGGGACATATGGGCCGCCAGAGGACTACGGACAGAATTTTGAGGAGATTTTTTTGGCCGAAAGTCTACGCTGATGTCGCAACTCATTGTCGAAATTGCCACGATTGCCAAATGACCGCCAGGAAAACGAATCATGAGAAGGTACCCCTGAAACCTCTCCCTGTCATCCACACACCGTTCGATCGGTTGGCAATGGACTTGATTGGCCCACTGGAGCGAAGCAAAAGCGGATACAAGTGGATTTTGGTCATCAGCGACTACAGTACAAGATATCCAGAAGCCATCCCACTAAGGTCCACGCATTCCGGAAAGATTGCAGAGGAGCTGATCAAGGTGTTCTCCAGACTGGGAATACCTTCCGAAATCCTCACGGACAACGGCAGTAATCTGATTTCTAAAGCGTTGAGTCAGCTTTACCTTGCCTTAGGAGTAAAACCCATTAAGAGCAGTGTCTACCACCCCGAATGCGACGGCCTTGTGGAGCGACTGAACGGAACACTGGTATCGATGCTCCGAAAATTCGTCAGGGACGAACCTAAGAAGTGGGACCAGTATCTACCTTACCTTCTCTTCGCGTACCGCGAAACCAAACAAGCGTCGATGGGTTTTTCACCGTTTGAACTGATGTATGGACATCACCCCAGAGGGCCGCTGGACGTATTGAAGGATGATTGGGAAGCCAAGGAAGCAAAAGCATCGGAAACAGTTGTCCATTACCTTACCAAAATGCGAGAGCGACTGTCCACTTTTCTGGACCTGGCTCACGAAAAACTGGAGACGAATCAAGAGAAGCAGAGGGCGTGGTACGACGAAAATAAAAGGGAGCGACAGTTCGAGCCTGGAGATGAGGTGCTTGTGTTGCTGCCCACTGGACAAAGCAAGTTGGAAGTTCAATGGCAGGGCCCTAAGAAAATCCTGCGACGAATCAGAGATGTTGACTACGAAGTTGAGTTTCCTCACGGGCGGAAAAAGTCGAAGATTATACATATTAATCTCCTTCGAAAGTATCACCGACCAGATCAGCCTGAACTCCTATTCTGCTCAGAAGAGGCGGACATTGGTTCATCGTGGGACTATGCTACAACTTACAACACCGATGCAAGTGGCCACCCGAACCGAGAGTACATCCAAGGAGCTGTCAACCCCCAGCTCACGTGTGAACAAAAGTCACAGCTTTACAGACTACTCGAAGAATATGGTGAAATTCTTACTGAGAAACCTGGGAAGACGGATCTCGTGATGCATGAGATCGACACAGGAGATACGCCACCTGTCAGGAAGAAGCCTTACAGGATTCCTGAGGCGAAGAGGCAGCTCGTGGAGGCTGAAATTCAGAAGATGCTTCGAGAGGGAATCATTCAACCCTCCGACAGCGAGTATGCGGCCCCAATTGTTTTAGTTCCAAAGGCGGACGGAACTGTACGCTTCTGTGCAGACTACAGAGGCCTTAACCAATGTTCTAAGCCAAACAACTATCCGTTACCACGCACAGATGAGATACTGGAAGGGCTAGGTAAAGCCACCTGGATTTCGAAGCTGGACCTCACGAGAGGATACTGGCAGATAAGGATGCACCCAGATAGTATCAGGAAGACCGCTTTCGTAACACCCAATGGGGTCTACGAATTCCTGGTTATGCCGTTCGGGGTACAAGGAGCGCCTGGACGGTTCCAGAAGCTAATGGATAAGGTGTTACGAGGCTTAAGCAAGTTTTGTCGTGCGTACCTAGACGACGTCATCATCTTCACAGCTGGAAGCTTTTCACAGCATCTAGCACATATTGAAACTGTGCTGCAGCGCCTCAGGGAGGCTGGGTTAACTATCAACCCGAAGAAATGCAGTTTTGGGCATAAAGAGGTCGAGTTCCTGGGACACAGAGTCGGTGGCGGAATGGTGCAGCCAATGACTTCCAAAGTGGAAGCCATTACCAATTACCCCCAGCCAATCACCAAGAAGGATGTCAGGGCATTCTTGGGCCTAGCCGGCTACTATGCCAGGTTCATCGACAAGTTTGCAGAAAAAGCGGAGCAACTGAGAAGGCTTACGACGAAGAAGGCACCCGAGACAGTCATCTGGACAAGCCTGGAACAGAATTCCTTCGACCAGCTCAAATCAGCTTTAAGCTCCGCGCCGGTCCTCCGAAATCCAAATTTCGACGAACCGCTGATCGTGCAGACAGACGCCAGCGGCCGAGGATTGGGAGCCGTTCTAGCCCAGCGAATAAATGGAGAAGAGCACCCCGTTGCCTACATCAGCCGGAAACTGACTCCTGCCGAACAGGGGTACTCTACGATCGAGAAAGAGTGCCTCGGCGTAAAATGGGCAATAGAAAAGTTTCAATACTACCTCGCAGGTCGTCATTTTATGGTCGAAACGGACCATAATCCATTACGGTGGCTACACGTGATGGCAAATAGCAACGAGAAGCTAAATCGATGGCTCTTGTGTCTTCAGGCATACGATTTCACCATCACAAGTAAGCCAGGGTCGGCGAACGCCAATGCTGACGCCCTCTCGCGCATTTAGGACTCAAAAGTTGGGTTCTAAACTTCTACTGTAAATGGCTGTATATATCACAACATCTTTCGTAGGATACTCAACGGAAGGTGACGGCAAACATTGCGCTACCAGCCCATCTCTATGGTTATACGTACGGAGAAATCAACCGACTACAAATAGCGGACAGAAGCCTGCAATACTTCGTGGAGTTAGCAGCTTTCGAGAAACCAGATCCCAAGGGGGCGGTTTACAGATGGGACGACAAGGGAATCTTGAAGCGCCACTTCCGCGATCAACTGCCGCAGATATTGGTGCCGTTTGGGAACTTCCGGGAGTGCCTAATCATGGAGTGGCACATACGGCAGGATGGAGGCGACGTCCACCGCAGCGATAAAGATATCGCAGATTTGATTATTCCGGAATACTTCTGGCCAGGGCTTTTCACAGACATCAAGGCGTATCGCAAAAGTTGCGATCACTGCGAAGCTCGGCAGCTGTCTCAAGGACGGTCGGTAATCAAGAGAGTCCGCAGTACCAGAGTGGTACCCGCATCATTCCACGAAGTTGAGAAGAAGAGAAGAACTGCAAAATAAGGAGGAAATTCAAGTGGTTGTTTTTTAAGAGGAAGGAAGTGTGATGGTTTTTATACGTTTTGTTAATCATCTTTCTTCAGTTCCGTTTGTATGATAATGTTTATCACGTGTCAGCCTCACCTGAACCAAGCGCCAGCACCCGCGCAAGTTAAGTCATTGATAGCTCGGTTCAGGCGAGGCTATATAACCCATTCATTTGCGGAATAGTATCAGTTCTGTACAAGACTTCCAACAATAAACATCATTTCTTTTCTCGCTACATTATTTCCCGTCTCCCGTGACAAAAGTTGTCACAACACCCTCAAACAATGAGCAAATTAAAAAAAAAAAAAACCATATTTTCTAGGTTTGAAGTAAGTCTTTCTGGACTAAATCTCAGCCGATTATCCTGGACAGCTGTTATGGCGCGTAGGGAGCCAAGGGTCAAAATAATAATTTCCATCTAATGCTCCAACTGTTCATTACAAATACAAATAAATTATAAAAACCAAGATTAGTGTGGTTCCTCTGAAGACATACAAAAATTATCAGTTAGGTCTTATAATTCTTTGCTAATCAATCCTATAAAATTCCGCCATCTAGAAAAGAAGACGTTGTGCGTGGGTTTTTTCTCGAGCCGAAACAGCAACTCCGCAATCGAGTTCAAATCTAAACAAACCCATGGCATGCGATCACTAAGAGAAGGTAAACAGAATGTTTGGATTATGTCTTTAAGCTTGAGATTTGGGGTCTAAGCTACATTAAAAGGTAGAAGCTGTATAGCAGTAGTGAAGTTTGCTCGGAGTTTGTCTTGAGTAGGGATGTCAGACGCTGGTACCGAGGCTTGTCTCTCTTCAGCGAGATTTGATAAGAACGACATCGCCTAATTCCTGTTACTTATTTGTTTATTATTCTATTATTACACTGGCAATTTCCATAAGTTTTAAAACTTATAACGTCGATAGCCCTTGAGCCTGTGGTGCTATGTTTTTAGCCAGTCGTATATTTTGATGTCTTCACCCCCCATGCCCAAGCCCTTCGAACCGCCCCTGGGAATTGTCTTGGCCAGCTTGAACGCTTTCCATACTAGTGGTAAGACATCTTTCAATTCACGAGAGACTTCGAATGCTTTCTTTTTGTTCGTTTCGATGCTTTCCTGGCGACTTTTCAGATCACGTCGGAACAAGGCCAACCCGTCTCTGAACTCTTCTCGGCTTACCACCGGTAAGGAGTCGGGAAAGCTGTCGAAACTGAAGTAGACGGTACCGTGAAATTATTAGTGGAACAGTATTTGTAGTTGGAAAGGATGGAAATTTCAACAGGTTGCCTAATTCTTGAAATCTACAGAAACTAAGGAGATTAACGGAATCGCACGATGAATTCTCCGGTACTCTGTGTTGTCTGTCTGCAAGAATCACTCTGGTAAGTTGTGTGCCGGGTTCATCCTGGTAAGCTGTAAGTCTATACTGATCCGGTAAGCAGCAAAATTCCGGTAGACTCCCTGAGCCAAATTCCGGTTGATTCCGTGGAGCAAAGTCCGGTAGATTCCCTGATCCAGCCCCAGTGCATTCCGCGAGACAAGTTCCGATAGATTCCAAGAGAAAGATTTCGGTAATTTCTCTAAGCAAAATTCCGGTAGGTTCCCTGAGCAAAATTCCGGTAGATTCCGTGGAGCAAAGTCCGGTAGATTCCCTGATCCAGCCTCTAGTAAATTTCCTGAGACAAGTCCAGATAGATTCCTTAAGAACTAGATTTTGGTAGACGCCCTGAGCAAAATTCTCGTAGCACTGAGCAACAATCCGGCAGATTATCAAGTTCAGGTGATTTTGAACAATTTAACAATTTACCGGACTTTTTTCCACAGACCTCCTGGGAGGGGGGGGGTGCAGCACCCTCCCACAAACACCCTCGGAACGCCCTTGACCGTCCTAGGAAGTGTATTACTCCTCTCCCCCCTAAAAGCAAATAAAACGCAACCAACGTGTCAAAAATGATGTCCCGGGTTCGTCTTAGATGATGATTGCATCTTCTGAAGAATAGTGGGCTGTTTCTTACCCGAAATCGGAAAAAAAATCGGGCAAATGACACAAGCCATTGCATACTTTGCGTGATTCTGAGAGAATTTCAAACATAATCTTTCTGCTTTACCGGATTTTTTGAAACATAATCTTTCTGCTATACCGGATTCTTTTTCCACAGGCCTTCTGGGAGGGGGGGGGGGGTGCAGCACCCCCCACACACACACCCTCGGCACGCCCCTGACCGTCCTAGGAAGTGTATTAATTCCCCGCCCCCCTAAAAGCGAATAAAACGCAACCAACGTGACAAAAATGATGCCCCGGGTTTCTCTTAGATGATGATTGCATCTTCTGTGAATAATAGTTTGCTGTTTCTTACCCGAAATCGAAAAAAAAATTGGGAAAATGACACAAGCCATTCTATACTTTGCGTGATTCTGAGGGAATTTTAAAACATAATCTTTCTGCAATATCCTTTTACCTTCATAGTTTGTGTTGTCCCTGCTGATTCTTCCGACAGTGCGGTAGAGCCGACAGCATTTCAACTCTGAGCGAGGCCTGTAGAATAGGGGGAGTGCAACACGGAATAGGGGTGAAGAAGATTTGGATATGCGACAATACGGAGTAGCATGCCCTCGCAATCGCAAGCAATGATACGAGAAGTCATACGCCATATATCATCAGCAACACCAAGCGACAAGCGAACGAGCCCTACCACAGTAGAACAGTAGAAGTGGGGTATGAAGCAAAGGTGCAAATACCAACGGCAAGGTAAGATCAGTGCGTGCAAATACCTGGTCGTCAATGCAGAGGCCTTAGTCTTGAATTCGCCCGACTTCACAACCACAACCGACGTTGTCATCGTCTTGGAGACAAATCTAACAGGTCTAACAGTTTTCATACCCTTCGTAAAATAATCAAGTTTGTTTTGAAGTGGTAACAATATGAGAATTATATAATACAAATAATTTATGAACGTTTTTTCAGGACATTGTCTATTCTGAAAAGTTTGAAATGGAGTTAGGATGAAATGGAGGCTGAATGATTAAAGTAAGTTAGACTTTTTTTTATGGAATGGATAAAAAAAAACGTAACCAAAAAGTACAGACGAGTCGTCGATAAAAAAGGAAGAAAGTCGAGAAAAGAGGTTTATAAAACGAAATGTTTATACAATTAATAGTGTTGGGTGATATTTGGATTTTTCATATATCGATATTTTCGCTTTCGACATTCGATAATCGATACATCAATATTTCGGTAACATGTTTCGCTATAGTATACGTCTCGATTCACCAAAATTTAAGAGCAAAATTGTCATAAAAAAGCATCTTGCATCAACTCAGACTTCAAATAGATAAAAACTGAATTATGAATAACATATTGCTTCAGCCTCGGATATACAAATTTGACTTATGTTGGGTTATTTACAATAATTATAAATGAACAAATTTCGTTTTCGATATCGATATTTACGTTTCGATAGACGATATCGATATTTGGTCCGATATATCGATGTATCGTTATCGATATCGATATTTACGTTTCGATATCCGATATCGATATTTGGTCCGATATATCGATATATCGTTATTGGTATCGAATATCGCCCAACACTAATCATTAATAGATAGTATCCAAAAAGTAAAATCGGTTAAAATGGCCCACCCTTGTGCTAAATGTCACGAAACTTCCGACAGTTCTGTAAAACCCCATATGTAATTCTTTCCGTGACAACATAAGACGTGATTAACCTCTCGAAGATGTGAGTCTCTTTGAACGCTTCGCTAAATTTTGGACTACCTTGGTTTTGCCTTTTTTTATGTTTGAATTAAAAATCTAAAACAATCCAATGGGAATGATATTAAGCACTAAATATCTGCTGAGAGCCATGTGTTTTCTGCTTCTTCTGAGACAAGAAATGAAATCCGATTCGCTTACTCATTTTTTACTTTTGAATGATGAACTTGGAATAATAAGGAAAGTAATGAAGAAAGTACGACGACGTAACTATGCTGTTCGAGGGGCAAAAGCAACTGGGCAAAAAAGAGCAAAAGATAAAAACAAAAATAATTCGGTGAATGGCTTTAATTTGACTTGACTTAAATTAGATGTTCCTTCATCCCAAGCTGACTGCGAATCATATTTGACGGTACAAAACGGTTAAGTCAGCTACAGTTTATTAGAGCTATATTTCGGCCCTCTTGGCAAGGGTCCTTTTTCAGGTTCAAGCTGGAAAATGAACTCGTCACAAGTGATATTTGAATTAAATTATTATTTGCACTAAGGATGGTGCATGAATATTTGTTAGATTGAAACTTCATCATATTCTTCTGCAACGTTCAAAAGTCAGGCCACAACGTCAAAAGATGTGGACACTTTTAAATATAGACTTTAGCCAAAAGTACCGTTTTCCGTTTAAAGCAACCAAATGCTAAGGTTGGTGCTGGTGTTGTGTGACTAATGTCACCTCAAATAATAGTCACATTTTTGCAGATACCATGGTATTTGTATTACCACGGTAATTGGATCTGCAATTAGTCATTTTTGCAGTAACCGTGGTATCTGATATACGGTTGCTCTGCAAAAACGACACTTTCCAAAATTGTGTTTTTCGAAGTCATCCCGAAAGAAAAACTGATATTCAGTCACGTCCTTAAGTGCCAAACTTCTTTCTCATCGATTTGACAAAAATTGATGAAAGTGAGATGACTTTTTCAGATACCACGATGAATTACCACGGTCGGGCCGTGGTATCTGAATATCAGATACCACGATAACTGCAAAACGCCTTTTGACCGTGGTTTCAGATACCACGATAACTGCAAAGACGACTTTCGACCGTGGTATCAGATACCATGGTATCTGCAAAAACGCAACTAATGCCAAAGAACGCAGCGCTGTCCCTTTTCGAAGCAGTAAGGCAGGGAACGCCATCTAGCATTCTAGTAAAATACAACTGAAAAGAGGACAATGTTCCCGAACCCCGTGGTGGCAGTGTAGCAGCCAGCTTCGAAGTTCAAGACTACTGCCTCTTTACGACCAGATGACGCGATAAGATATACTTTCTAACCGGCATGGGAGGAATGGCCAATTGTGGCATGATGGTTTCGCTAGCAGCATCTGTAAACGCGCGCTGAAGCCGAAACTTTCTATTCTGGCGGCTTGTATAAGGGTTTCGGTCGCCACCTTGCCGTTGCTGGTAGATGTTAGAATGAGAAGGCTGGAAAAGAGGAAAGGAAGTACAACACATAGAGTAAAGGAAGAAGAAGAAGAAGTGCACAAAGCGGTAGTCAGTAAAGACAGGTTCTCACTGCCCAGGCTCCTTTCCTAATATAGTTTTTCTAAAAAGCATAAATAATGTTTTCACTATGAAGTGGACCACAAAAACATTTTTCGAAAAAACCATTACTTTCCACCTGAATTTAGCGATTTTCTTGTTAGCGCTTGTCGATTGTATCCAACCTTCCTGCTCTCCGACGCGGCGGCTGAGCGCAAAACATTTGAAAACTGAACGCGCCGTGATTAAAAAGTGGGAAAATTAAGCAAATAAGAGAATTAAAAAGACAGAAGATTCTCATCTCCTTGTGTGTGAAAGAGTTCAAAGCGGACGTTGAAGATTCTGGCAAATTTTGGGTTGCGTAACGGGCAAAACTCGGCACGGGCGAAAACGAACTAAAAATTCGTAGGAACAAAACGAAACAATGGAGAAAGGTGGGGATTTTAGAAACTTATCATTCCATAAGGGAGCTATAGGTATATTATAAAAGACAGTACAAGCAAGAGGGGTCCTTTAAAGCCGTAACGCCACCTGATGTTGTCTGTGTAATTAACTGAATCTACAAGTTAAAATAATGTAAGGAAGATAAATTTAAAATTTTACAATGGCAGAGAATGTATAGATACGAATTTTCGATGTATAGATTCGAGCGTGACATACTAGCCAGCAAACAGTGCGACCCCATTTTATTGAACACAAAGGACACCGCTGTATACTCGACTAAGTCGAAAACACGCCAGTGATCCCCAGGAAGAACGAGTAAACGTCTCACTAACGACTCAGACTCAACAACTCAAATCATGTGTTAACCAATCACGGGGCTCGTTCGGGACAGCTGTGGTGCCGCTTCCGACTTTTCCGCTGGGTACACGGCGATTTTGCGGCGGCAAGGAAAGTTAGTCATCAAGAGTATTCGAAACAGCGTTGTCGGTTAAAGGATTATTTGTGTACAATGAGCACGGCCGCACTCTTGGCGGCTAATTCGTCACGCTCGATTTTACTCAGGGTCTTATACGGAAGCAAAACTGTTTGTACTTCTTTTCGTTAGCCTACTTTATATTAAGCTACAGATTCACCTGGCAGGTACCGATGCATGATTTAAATACCCGACCCTCAAAGTTTAAAGGACACCTGAACAATGAAACCATACTTGGACACACCATGGAGAATGCATTTACAGACATGGCCACGGACAGCATTCTTCTCCTGAGCGTGACGTTTTCAAAATAGGGATGTTCGTTTCTGGAGGTTTGCACATGTAGACTCCAAGACAAAAAGCGCAATTCATTCAAATCTTGTACAGCGCTGGCCGGATCGTATTGGAATTTCTTCTAGATATACGTTTGGGCTTAACTGGTTAAAAATATTCAAGAAGAAGGGAAAATTGTTCGGTACTGAAATAAGGACAGATGCACAATGGAGCAAAAATCATAGCTTGGAAACACTATTTCGTATTTGGATTGGGTTTTCTGCAGGAAATGTTAACGGAAATCATACAGAGAGATACTTGGTACTCTTCATTCAGGTGTCCTTTAACTGAAAACGCGGCTTATTTTCACATCCGATTTTCAAACACACTGAAATATTTTGACAAATACTTACTGTCTCCTATTATTTTCAATATAACTATTGAAAGTTCTCATTCAGCGCTCGCCCTGACAACACCCCGAGCTCTAATCATTCCACTAGTGAACAAGTTTAGTGACGTCACACGATCATTCGTCCGTGGCTTGGATACTAGTTATTTGGTGATCAAGTACGCGTAAGAAAACCAGCTTTTCGGGATTACGAGTGAAATGGAAGACCAAGAACCAGTTTTAAAACTTCTTGGTGAAATGAACAGTAAAATGGAGTTAATCCCTCCACTCTCTGATAGTGTAGCAGCTATCACGGCTCAGCTAACAGACTTGAAGGAACAGCTCGAGGCGCATAAAACAGCGAACGAGGCGGTTTCACGCGAACTGTGCTTGGTGAACAGAAAATTGGTCGAATCAAACAGGAAAATGAACCTCTTAGAAGCAGAAATGAAACGGTCAAACATAATGATCTTTAACTTCCAGCCACGAAGAGATCCTGCTAACAGTTCACTTAAAGCTAAACTGATGGATTACCTGAACTGGCGGCTTCCAGCGCTTCAACTGACAAGAAGCGACGTCAGAGATGTGTTCCGCCTTAGGACAGGCCCAGTAGTGCTCAAACTGAATTCGACAGATACTCGCAACTACATTCTGAAAAACGCACAGGAACTGAAAGGAGATGGAGTTGGTGTAGCCCCTGACTACACGTTAGCAGAAAGAGAAGCTCGAAACAGGTTAAAGCCCGTGATGAACAGAGCAATATCCGAAGGAAGAAGTGTGCGCCTCAGAGGAACCAAGCTCATCATCGATGAGCGCGTGTTTATTTTTGATGGAGTGGTGGTGACTGAAATGCCTGAGAATAGAGGTGTTCCGCAACCTCAGCCCCGGCAGCCCGCGTATGAGCCGAGAGCCTCTGCATCTCGTAATAACATTGACATTGCAACGGATACTGAGACCCAAATGTTATCAGCTGATGAAGCAGACGACGAAAGCGACAGAAATTCGTCTACCAACACTGTGGTCGCAAACCCGCAGCCCCAAATCCCTCAGAACCCTCCGTCCAGGTTAAACGAAGCTTCAGAAATCGCTACAAACGGCAACAACGCTAGCCGTGGCACACACAGAAAGATAGGAGAAATCATCAGTCCAGACGACAGGTTCCGTTCTGACAGCCGCAACACACGACAGATGACAACAACCGTTGAAGAGAGAACAAGGGGGAGAAGAGTGCGAAGCTACCAAAGAGGCGGTCATAGACAAAATAGTGGTAATCAGGATTATTATCGTCTAAACTTTCCGCGCCTTAGTAACCAAACCCATGACCCCTTTACCCTAAACGACGAAAGAAGTGATTCATTGTCTTCAAGCTAGGATGCCCAGGGCCATATGAGGACGAGATCCTTTGCAGCGTGGAATGTGCAAGGACTTCAAAATAAACTTGCAAGTGTAGAGGAAGAGATAACTAAGTTGGATTTTTTGACATTAACTGAGACATGGCACGATAGATCAAATGTGCCTTTATTTGATAATTATTTAGTAGAAGATGTAGGTAGGGATTAAGCAAAGAATAACCGATTTTACGGAGGAGTTATAGTGTTATTGAGGAAAAAAACATTTCGTAGTTACTCAAGACTAAACAGTATTTCCGAAAATTTGGTATGGATAAGGGCAGAACTGCCAGAAGGAAAATATATTACAGTAGGTTCTGTTTACATACCGCCACAAAATAGCAAGTACGGGAAGGAAGACACGTGGTCTATATTAGAAAGCGAAGTGCAAGAATTGCGTCTGCGGAACCCACAGGACCATTTCCTAATAATGGGCGACTTTAATGCATATACAGGAAATAAACCCGAACTAAATGATGTTTGTATTCCAGATATTCCATGTTTAGTCCCAGATGCCTACAAGATACCAAGAAACAGTATGGACAAAAATAGATCAATCAATGTTTGGGGTAGGAGACTCCTGGCACTCTGCGCTGAAGTTGGTTTGGTCATCGGTAACGGAAGATTTGGTAATGATAAAGGTAGGGGTGAGTTTACGTGCTTGGCTGGGCTTCGAGGTAGCGTTATCGATTATGTACTGGTGGATGTTTCCCTCGCTAACTACCTGAAAGACGTGGAGGTCCTGACTGGCCTGGATCTGATCATCTCCCGCTGAAAATTGAAATTGAGTTAGAACAGAGGACAAAGAATCAGTTACGATATGATCCAAAACGCAAAAAGGCAAGTATAACCCGTACAGAGGTATCAGGTATGTTGCAGTTACGGGGGGAGTGGAGTAGGGAAGAAGAAACAGAATTAGAAAAAGCTTTAACAAAGAAAGAAGTGATAGATAGGGTAGAAGCTCTTAAAGATGATAAAAGCGAAGTGGATGTAATACTAGATGAGTTACGTTCCCTGATATAGGTAGCGGCGGAGCCAGTGATAAGTACACGTCAAAGTGTTAGAAAATGGCAATTCTTTGACAATGAATGCCAAGAAAAAAAAGAAGAAGTGGTAAAAGCTTTAGAGTTGGTTAATAGGATAGAAAATAGCCAGTCAGATAGAGAAGAATTAATGAAGAGTTACAGAATAGAGAGAAGGGAATATAAGAAGTTAATAAAACGAAAAAAACTAGAAGAAGGGAAGCAAGAGGAATTAGAGGTGGAGGCATCATATAAAAAATCTACAGGCCGGGAGTTTTGGAAGAAAGTAAGAGAATCAGCAAAAAATAAACGGAAAAATAAAGAGGGCCCTAGCCTGGATTCATGGCCGGAATATTTTGAAGAATGTGAGGGAGAATGTGGAAATATAATGGATTGTAAAGATGAAATGGAAAAAAGTAAAGAAGAGAACGTGTTCCCACAAAAAGAAAAAGATTATGAGATAGTAGAAGAAATAAAAGAATATGATGTGAAAGAAGCGTTAAAACAGACAAAAGGAGGAAGTGCCCCGGGAGTAGATGGTATTCCATCACGAGTGTATAAAGCATTTCCGTCAATTTTTATAGCGTTAATTGTGTGTTTATTTAATCGGATTCTCAAAACCCAGGAGTGGCCCGCGACATGGAAAATATCCATTGTGTTGCCTCTATTGAAGAAAGGAAACCCAATGATCCATAGTAATTACAGACCGATAGCGATAATGTCGGCATTAAGCAAGGTGTTTGAAAAAATAATAGATAAAAGGTTAGGGAGATGGCTTGATTTTTATAAGGTAATACAAGAAGAACAAGGGGGATTTAGAAGAAGTTATAGTACGTCTGACCGGATGTTCGTTTTGAAATTATTAATAGAAAAATATGGAAAGGGAAATAAGACATTTTTCGTAGCATTTTTAGACCTGCAAAAAGCTTTTGATACAGTATAGGCTGATGCTTGTAAGGGAATTATTAAAAATAGGGTTACCGGCAATTTTTGTGAATTTGTTAGTTAGTATGTATTCGTCAACAAAGGGGATAGTTAAAATAGTAGATAAAGGAATATCACGAAGTTTCGAGAACAGAAAAGGTGTGAAACAAGGAAGTATTTTATCCCCAAAGCTGTTCGGTATATTTATCAATGATCTGATAGAATTCTTGGAAAAAAGATGGGCCCCGACAGTAGCCCTTGGCAAAAAGGCGTTTTCGGTGCTTCTATTCGCCGACGATACAGCCCTGGTGGCGAAATCAGCAAATGACCTACAAATCCTGTTAGATTTGGTGGCTGAATACCTGGATATGAAAAAATTAGTCCTTAACAGTAGTAAAACAGAGATAGTTACTTTTACATCAAGGGTAAGTAACGAGGAAATTCACGAATTTAAGTTTAAAGGAGAGAAACTAAAAATGACTAATAAATTCAAGTATCTTGGTTTTATACTGACCCCTAACGGAAGTTGGAGTACACATGTGAAGGAAATGGTGACACGGGGGCGAGTAGCTTCCGCAGCAATATTTCAAAATCCAACACTGATGGTAATAAAAACATTAAAGATACACAGACATATTTTTACTTCAAAAATAATGCCGGTATTCCATTATGGTGCTGAACTGTGGGGTTTTGAGACAGCTCCACAATTTGAAACCCTACAGCTACAGTACTATAAGAGAGTCTACAAGCTACACCCAACAACCCATTCGCAAGCATTAAAAGGGGACCTTGGACTATTTACAATGCGAAAGCAAAGAATAGGCCAAATCCTACAATTTTGGCTAAAAATTATTCACATGCCTGAGGATAGACTACTAAAATCTGCTTATAATGAGCTTCTTCTAATGGGGAAAAAAAGGTCATGGCCATTCCAAGTCAAAGCCCTCCTAGATTCGGTGGGACTATCGTGTGCTTGGAACAATGGATGTGGACCCCCACGGTTAAAAGAAGTGTTAAGAGTATTAGAAGATCAAGAAATACAGAAATGGGCATGTATTGTTAGTGAGTCGGTGACACTATCAAACTATAAACTGGTTAAAGAGAGTTTTGGACCAGAATTTTACATGAAGCTCAACCTACCAAAAACTTACCTCACGCTCTGGATCCAGTTGCGAGCGAACTGTCTGCCAGTACACGGGAAAAGTAAGTTTGACAAGAAAAAAAGTGTTTCCCCCAGTACGAACAGCCCCTGCTCACTCTGCGGTGAAGGCGATGATGACCTAGCCCATTTGGTTACACTTTGCCGCGAACTCTCGTTTTTAAGGGAATCTTGCTGTGGGGGAAGGGAGATACTGTTTCCTGATATACTGAAGAGCACATCTCCAGGAGCAATTAGTGCATTATGTAGATTTGTGTTGCAAAGTATTAAAGTAAAAGTTGTCCGGGCGAGTGCAGTTTAGCATATGTAGTGCGATATTAGAAGTAATTATGAAGTTTTTTGTTTTGTTGTATGTATATGGCCCTAAGGCTTTAAATACAATATTATTATTGCTTCTTTATTTAATTCTGTTAGAACTTCGCTTGTTGTTGGTCGAGGTTTTGTAGCGTCTTGGATCGAGTATGCGGACGATCTTCTTCTTTTGAGTCGATCACGCGCTGCTCTTCAGGAGAATGTGGACCATTTAATTGAACTTTTTTCTAGATTTGGTTTAAGGTTTCGTCCTGAAAAGCGTCAGCTCCTGATTTTTGGTCCTAAGCCTGCTGACCCAGTTAATAATATTTTTAGTATTAAGTATGATGTAGTCCTTAAGCCACTTGAATCTTTTCTTTATTTGGGAATTCCGTATGGGCCATCGGTTTCCCTTTGCCGAGCTCATATGATGAAGTCTGTTCGGTCGAGAGTTTCAGCGAGCTTCGGTAGTGTTATTTCTGTTCGAGATTATTTAACTAGGAGATCGTCTGCGCGCGTCTTCAATTCGGTTGCTCTGCCTCAAGTCCTTTTATTTTCTAGTTGGCTTCCTTACTTTTCTAATTCTAATATTGCGCATATTAAAACTACTTTTTTTAATTTTGGTAAATTTTTGTGTCGACTTTCAAAATTCCATTCTACTTCATCTGCTATAAATTTGTACCATTTGAAAGATCCACTTCAAATTATGCGGAAAAAGCAACAAAAATTTCTGTTTAAAATGTCTTCTCTTACTCATAACCTATATTTAGCGGTTAAAGAGTTACTATAGTTTTACGCGTGTGTATAATTTTGTTTTTTTGTATTCTTAGTATGGTTTGGCCAGATTGTTTTTGAGCAGTATTACATGTTGGGCCAATTTGTATGTATTTACTTCACTTTATACTCTCCGATCTTGGAGGTCAATAAAATATTTGAATTTGAATTTGAAAATCTAAGGGATTTTGTGAGGGTACGTCGCTTATTCCAATGCCATTAATCGTCCCGTATATATATATATATATCAAACATTCTGTCATTGGTGGAGTCAATAAGCTAACTTCCGAGGAGACTAGTTATTGTTCTCAGTTACGTAGGCTACCCTTCACACTTCTGGCAGCGGTGGGATCTATTTTTCACCCGAAGCTCAGTAATGACGTTCAGAATGTGCGCTGCTTGCACGACAACCCAAAATTCATCCAGACAAGGAGAATTTGAATTTAGAAAAAAATGTATTTCCAGGGTTAAAGACGCTAAGCCTAGGAAAATGTTGTCTATCTATATTTTCAGTTTATTTTTCGGCAATGGCTTACCCTCATATTTGGTGAATATTTGAAGCATAGAGGGACAGGCGTATAGAGGTACCACAAATCCGAAAGAATAAGTTCATTCGGTGAAATAGGTTATTTGTTGATAGCGCACAAACGGACTAACGCATTTTTATCGGGTTTTCAGGCCTGTTTAAGTGAATAAGTGATGTGTAACTAAACTGTCGGATCTCAGTCCTATTCGGTTAAACTTTAAATCCGACCAGAATTTTTCTCAAAAAAAGTAGTTTTCACAAATGAACGCAGGGTGCACTATAAAAGTTTCTCCGAGTAAGGATTAAAGTTAACTGCAGTATTTGCTACTGTGATTAATCTTATCTCTACTGAGATAAGATTAATCCGAATTAGAGATAAGATTATCTTTTTAGAGACAAGATTAATACCAATTGCAAATACTGCAAGATTTTTTTTTTACAGTGTAGGTTCTAGCGGAAACTGATGAACAGGAAACGGTACCAAAGCCGAGGTAGGACGTAACTAACAAGTCCTTGCTCGAGGAGACAACTAAAAGAGCAAAGACAAGAGAAGGGGGACACGGAAGAGTGGGAGGATGAAGAAAAAGTGATGCTGTTGCTTCTCACTTGGGTTTCATTGGGTGTAGCATATAATGTCTAGAGCCTGGTAAAATAAAAACAGCTGCACAGAACTATAAATAACAGAGACTGAAGAGATCCTTCCATAGGGGACAGCTCAGTTGGAGAAAGAAGGAAACAGCCAATCACAGGGTCGGGAATAACAATATCTACGTATTGGACATTAAAGAAACAAGTTCGCAAGCGCTCAGACGTGGAGTGTGAAAGGAAAATGTTTATCGCATCTTATACACAAACAGCGTTAGAACCAAGACATTTCCAACCAAAAAATGAAATAACCTAATCTGAAATCATCCCAGTTTAAAATCTTTTAATGTAAGCAAACCGCATTTAGAAATCCAAAGAAGATCTTCAAACTCTTGCAAGAACGGTCCGACACTTTAAACCTCTTTTCCATTAGCAAGGTAATAAAAAGTGTAATAAAACCAAATTGTTTTATTAACCCCTTGTTACAACTAAAAGCTTAACGCAAAATGTAATAATAAATAAATAAATAAATAATTAAGGACCTGATATATCATCAGGAGGAGGGAGCTGGCGTATATACACTGTCAGAAGTTTCATAACAGATTGCGCATAACACTTTCAAGTATAACACCTTTTCACTTAGAAATAAAGTGTTATGACCAATTAAGTTTACACTATTTCGTGCCTAGATCTCCAACAACACCTTCAATTGGTAAAAATACTAACGGGAACGAAAGAAACATAACATATAACATCTCGAAGTGTTATCTGTTGAAACCGCGCGTCCTGCTGTTGTCGTTATGTAACTTCTGACAGTATAGTATTTTTACCTATTGAAGGTGTTGTTGGAGATCTGGGCACAAAATAGTATAAACTTAATTGGTCATAATACTTTTTTTTCTAAGTGAAAAGGTGTTATTCTTGAAAGTCTTATGCGCAATCTGTTATGAAACTTCTGACGGTGTAAGAATTGAGAATCAAGAATCGATCATATGACAAAACCGTCCAGTTTCCAACTGATCATTAAGGATTACAGTACGCCGCGTAGTCTTATCCGTTGCTGTTACACCATAATCCGCATCTATACATATTTATCCAGAAATATACAAGAGTTGAACTTGAGACCAGTTAGACACGAACTTAACTCACTGGAAACCTGGACCCAGTTACCCATGAACGGGAGGGTGGATGGGGGGTCAGGACCCATCAAATTGCATATCTTGACCTAAATATCCTAGACTATACCAACTTAGAGTTTGATTCCAGTCAAGGGTCATAAACTTTACTCATGGGCAAACTGGGCCCACTTGCCCATCTAGGGGGGGGGAGGAGTGGTTCAACTCCAAATTGATATTCCCTGCCCGATGATCCAAGAGCACAAAGGAATTTCATCGCTATCTCCGGTTTTTGTCAAGTTAAAACATAAAAAAATGGGCGATCTGGGCCCAATCGCCCCTGAACTAAGTGGGGTTACGGTTTGAGGACCGCAAAAAGCAAAAAGAGACCCCAATGCTCACAAACCTACCAAGTTTCAACTTGATATCTGTTGATTCCTGTCACGGGTAACGAACTTTACTCCTGGGCAATCTGAGTCCAATTTCCCTTGAACAGGGTGGGTGGGGGAGGTGAAACTTCGAAAGTAATTTCCCAGCCCTAGGATCTACAAGTACAAGGAACCTTCATCGTCTTATGTTCAGGTCTGGTCAAGTTATGAACATTATTCACTGGGCAATCTGGGCCAATTTACCCCTGAACGGGTGGGTGTGAGGGATGGAACCCTCAAAAGGCACAACTAGACCCCAATACCCATAAGTGTACCAACTTTGAACTTGATACTTGCACTGTTTCACGAGTTATGAGCTCCACAAAATACGGTGAAAACCGGAAACCGAAGCTCGCAATAGTGGATTGTTCCAAGGAACACTCCACTAAAAACCTTAAGACGGGCCCTATAATCTTGCTAACTCGCAGGATAAGAGAAATACTGAATGAGATAATTCAAATATTGAAATATCTACTTTTCCTTCCTCCAGCGCTTTCAGATTGTCCGAGTTAGAAAAGAATAAATGAGAAAATAAGAAACAGGTTAGCTTCCATGTTCCATTAGGCCAAGCTGAGCAAACTGCCACGACACTATACTCAGGTTCACCTCAGCTGCTAGATGGCTCCAGTCTTTTGCTGTCAGAAACGTACTGGGGCTAAAACTTCAATTGGTGGCGCGGAATTGGCGAAGATTCCTTGCCAGACAAATCCACAGGAAATCTGTCCATACTAAAGTGGTTTCCCGCTGGACGTAGATCAATAAACTGAGAGTTCAGTGCAAGTAAAGACAACAGGAAACTTCAGGGACTACTCTCACTCATGCCG
This sequence comes from Branchinecta sandiegonensis, assembly GCA_030848855.1. NCBI lineage: Eukaryota > Metazoa > Arthropoda > Branchiopoda > Anostraca > Branchinectidae > Branchinecta > Branchinecta sandiegonensis. The sequence continues at coordinate 16,380,398 of JAUPMV010000012.1, read as the reverse complement.
AAGAATAATGCCCTGATTTTCATCTACTCTGGACACATTAAACAACTTGAGAGATACTGAAGAAAAACACCCTCCACATCACATTCAGTATTCTCTCTTGTTAAAATTTAACCGAAAAGGTGTGGGATACGACAATCTTGTTACCCAGCACTTATTCACTTAAACTGGCTTGAAGACCTGCTGAAAATGCGTTACTTCGTTGTTCCGCAATTCACAAATAATCGATTTTCAAATAGTGAAATTGCCGAGTGATTTGTGGCACCTCTATGCGCTTGTATCTGTGTTGTATGCCATACGAGAAAGACTTATGATTTTTTTTTTTCAGGCACTAAGCAGTCTTCACCAAGCTCACCACTGCCCACTCAAAAGCCGCGTTTGTGTTGTGATTAAAATTTCCCGCGTCATAGTAGAATTTACGTTGTGGGGCGGCAGATATTCTGAACGTCATAGTGGAAAATAAAAGAATATCCTTTTGCAGATTCCAAATAATTCAGTGCATTCAATTAAATGGCACCAAAATAAGTTGGCTTTTCAGTTAAGCTTTAAAACCTATTTTGAGCCCACATTTCACGATTTGAACAATTACAATTCGGTTTATTTATCCATAATATCTTTTACAAAAAATAGTGCTGGACAAACAAAGAATACTGCCCAATCCCTCGACTCCAAGCGTTTTACGAGATTTCCGGTGGCCCCCTTTAAATCCCCCACAACTATCGGATCCGGTCCGGGCTTCACGTGGATCACCTGAGACGATAGCTCTTTCCACTTGCCAAGTTTCATTCAAATCCGATCTCCCGTTCAAAAGTTATGCATGCCACTAGATTCCGGATTCTCCATCACTCCACGCCCCCCACGATGGTCTGATCGGGGAAACAACTATTCTCAAGGCAGTCTGTTCGGGTCCCTGATATGCCTACCAAATTTCATCGTCCTATTACCAAACTCGCGGGATCACTGAATTCCACCCCCCCCCCAACTCCCCCCACAGTGCCCAAATCCGGCCCGGTTATGTCAACGATGTATCTAGGACTTGAGCAAGTTCTTCCCACCAAGTTTCGTCCCAATCCCTCCACTCTAACCGTGTCCCAAAATTTCCGGTTTCCCGCTCCAGCCCCCCCCCCCCAAAGTCACCGGATCCAGTCCGGATTTTAAATTAATTTTAAAGTGGTCGTCTGAGGCACAATATCTCTCCAAATATCCAATTTCATTGCCATCCGATCACCCGTTCGAAAGTTAGAAATACCTCAAGATTCCGGATTCCCCCTCCCTCCACTCCCACTACGATGCTCGGATCGGGGAAGTGACTATTTCCAGCTCAATCATTTAAGGTCCCTGATATGCCTGCCAGGTTTCATTGTCCTAGTACATCCGGAAGTACGAACTAGCGGGATCACCGGAATTCCGCCCCCCCCCTCGACCCCCCACAGTGCTCGAATCTAGTCCGGTTATGTCAACAACATATCTAGGACTTGTGCTCGTTCTACCCACCAAGTTTCATCCCGATCCGTCCACTCTAAGGGTTTTCCAAGATTTCCGGTCCCCCCTCAAGCTCCCCCCAAAGTCGCCGGATCCCGTCCGTACTTTAAGCGGGTCGTCGGAAACACGGGGTCTTTCCAAATATCAAGTTTCATTATGATCCGATCACCCGTTCAAAAGTTATAATACCTCTAGATTCCGGATTCCCCCTCCCTGCACTCCCCCCACGATGCTCAGATCGGTGAAATGACTATTTTGGGGTCCCTGATATGCCTGCCAAGTTTCATCGTCCTAGCTTATGTGGAAGTGCCCAAACTAGCAAAACCTGGACAGACCGACCGCCAGACCGACGGACGGACAGAAATTGCGATCGCTATATGGCACTTGGCCGAAGGGCAAGTGCCATAAAAATGTAGTGACAGGTAAACCACTAAGTGGTTGGGTTGATGTGACATCTTTACCTGAACTTGCTTCATGCTCCCCCCCCTCCCCCACACATTTTAGCTCTAGCGTACTTGTCAGACCCATGTCTTCCAGACTGTTACTCCCTCATCTCGTAAAGAGACATTCCGAATCTGATATTTCTCTGGGGGCACATCCAAGCCTGAATGAAATTTGGACTGTGTCCCAGCGGACACAAAGGGGTATTACCGAGATGAAAAGCAAAGACGGAATCACTTTTCGTACGGCTGCAATTAAGTGTCGAGCTTTCCGCAGTAGTTTTTGCGCTTCTAAAATCTAGGCTTTCTTAAAAGAATTTAGAGAAATTCAGCAGAAAGCAATAGGCATAAGCAAATAAATAAGCGAATAAAGAAAACAAATGCCAATTCACGATTTTCTAACTGAGCGCTCCTAGTGGATTTAGAACGACTGGAAGCACTACAAATCCTTCGAACCACCCTTGGAACGGTTTTCTGTTCTCGTTATGATTCTGTTGTCGTTGTTGTTGTTATTTCTATTTATTTTTTGGTTCATTATTAGGTTAATTTGTTAGATGTTAGTTTCGTGTTATTTTTGTATGGTATTATGTCTTTCCGTATATTATACTCCGTCTTTCTCTTTGTGAGGGTATGATGGGTCATAAATAAATTGTTATTATTATTATTATTATTTGACGCTTTAAACTCTTCGTCAAAGCTAGGGTTTCTGATTACAATGTTACGATTATTGTTGTTTATTAATAATTACTAGGCTACCATTAGCTTACCATAACTTTATTTATTTAACTTTTTCGTCAATTAATTACACCTTACTTTTTACCAATTCTGAGTGTTCAATCGTTTGGTATTGAGTTTTGAAGCTAGCGGAAAGGTCATTGAAAAGATGAAGGTTCGGGAAAAATCGAAAATGAATTAAGAAACACGGCAAAACTGTGACAGCTTGTTCGAACTAATAAACTCAGAAAATGAGCTGCTATCCCATAAAGCGTGTCTATGAGTCTAGAGGAAAGCACTGTGGAAAACGGAAGTTGCAGATACAAATTTATGATAAATTAAGAAACATGGCAAACTTAAGGTGACCTTGTACAGATTCAAAAATCTGAGAACTCGTATTTAAAAAAGTTGGTTTAAGCACGAAGAGTATTTCCCTAGGATCACAACTTTCCATGGGTTTCGCGGTAGATGGAAATGGAGGGTCAAAAGCGATCGCAGGAAAAGTTTTCCAGCGGATTCTGCGAAATCCCTCGAACATCTCCTACAGGGAAAACGGTGAGCTGGTCGAAGCAACTGTTGTCTACAGGCAAGACCACGGTCTTACTCGTGGATGCCAAAACTGGGTAATTCACATGCAAAAATCTTAGGATTCGGACATCAATTTATATTTTCCCTATTTCAACGAGCAACTCTTTCCCGTGCTCGTTCCTAACTTCTGATTTTAAAGTGAAGAATCCTTTGGAGATTTTGAATAGGAAAATAAATATTCTTTGAGCCCAAGCTGACTTTCAAACAATGTTTACAACGGATACGTCAGCTGCGTTTATTATTTTTAAAATTACAGGTTTGTTTCCTTCCCCGACGTTGACCCAGAGGATTGACAGCCTGACGAGGACCCTTGCCAAGAAGGGCCGAAATATCGCTGATGAAGAATCGTAGCTGACGAATCCGTTTGAATGAATAGGAAAATGCAAAATTTTTCATGAAAAGGCTGACAATATTCTTGTTCATCGCAACCTTTTTTTTACAGAAAAGTGTTCTTATGAGGTTGGTTTATTTTGATCTTTTTCTCTTTTGTATTTGATTGTGTATTTAGTAGGCTAATTTTTGCAGTCTTCGTCAGCTTCAGAGCAAAATAACACTAGGGAGTAGCACCAAGACCTATGCTTTCCATGCTTTGCAAACGGTACCTGTATCGCCGCCAAATACGCTTGCGGCATTTAAAGGGAGACAAACATGCGGGTTTAGAAATTTCTAGTAAAACAAAGGTGCGGCCTCCACACACCAAGGAAATAATGAAGGCTGTATCATTTTTTTGCAACGTTCAGAATATGAAGGTATCGGAGCAAGCGTTGGTGAACGACTGAATGAGTTTCAGTGGCAAGTTATCTATCGTTCGTAGTGCGTATCGCTTCTCTTTGAGTGTCTGTCAATTTTTTTCAAGTCTTGGTGCTACTACATGCTGCTACATATTGCTCTGGTCAGCCGTTTATGTTTATGTAAGTGTGTGTCAGTTTGACTGATATGTTGTTGTTAACAGCAGGGGCGTCACGACCGGGGGGACGGGGGGACGCCCCTCCCAATGTTGTCGGCCAGTTGGTAAAAAATAACCGATTCGGCGCGAAGCGCCACGATTTTTCGCCCAAACAGTTGATTTTTTTTCATTCGAACAGTCGATTTTTCTGGAAATCAGTCGATGTTTCGTCAAAAAAGTCGTTTTTTTTTTAAAACAGTCGTTTTTTCTGCAAAAACAGTGCGTAAAAATTACAAGCCAGTCGGTAAATTCCTTGCCCCCCCCCCCCAAATACTTTGGCTAGTAACGCCTCTGGTTAACAGTTGTATGCATTATTCTTCAGCTCAAAGGAATAAAATGAATAAAAAAAAGTCCAACTAAATTTCAATGAAGTAGCCTAATATAGTCCAAGATGAAGGTCCGAGACTATGGTCTTCAGCCTCTGTATCAGGCGCCACCTTAAGATCTTTATTAAAGGTTAACTTCAGACATCGAGGTTGGTATAGGAAAATGACACCGAGATGGTCATTGAAAATAACCTATCCGAATTAAATGGCCATCTCGGTTGTCATTCAGATATCAACCGAGATGGAGGTGTGTTAACTGTTATAACTTTTTCGAACAGAAATCATCTCTGGGGGGACATATATCATCCTATCCGGAGGCTGATATGACTTATAACATCCTCTCTGGAGGCTGATATGACTTATATCATCCTCCCATATCTACCGCTAACTTTCTGTGGGAAGATTATCGTAAAATAACTGACCGTGGGTCATAGGAGGCTATGCATTACATTACATTTTTCCTTTGAACTACCACTTAAGTTTAGTATTTCTTTTTTTTTATCACGCCATGGTGTGGGGACGGACTAGAACAGTAGGTGCAACTACTGAACGAGTAATTAGAGCTTCAACGCTAGCCCTTCGTAACAAAATATGCATACATAAAACTGGAGGTTTCAGACTCTACAGTCATGAGAAGAGAATTGAGAGATATTTGTGCTATAGCAAATCTGGAGCAAAATAACACTAGGGAGGAGGGGATGGACTAAAACCAAGAAGGGAAGGGAACGCAAGAAAAACAGGAAGGGCATACTAAAACGAGGAAGGAATTCAAGGCTGCAAAAAAATGGAAAGCTGCACCGTTCCCTTCCTCTGTTTAGTATTCTTCGAGGGGTCGGCAACTTTACAAACTCAAAGTTCACCATCCCTTCCTCCTTTTAGTATCCAGATATGGGTAGGCATTAAACTCAGTGAGGGGTCGGCAACTATCAAAACTGTAATTTCATTTCTAGTTCTGACGGTTGGCGACTAAAATCCTCCCGAGTCCAGCGAGGGGTCGGTAACTCAGATATTTCAATTTCACCATTTCCATCCTCTTTTTAGTACCTTGAAAGTACTAAAACGAGGAAGGAAGGAACCAAAGGCGACTAAAACCCTCAGCGTCCAGCGAGGGGTCGGCAACTAAGATATTTTAAGTCCACCATTTTCTTCCTCGTTTTAGTACTTTCAAGGTACCTACCGTCAGAACGAGAAATGAAAAGTTGAATTAAAATTTGTACAGTTGCCGACTCCTCGCTGGACTCAAGAGGATTTTAGTTGCCGAAGTTGAAAAGAAGAATAATTTCCAATTTACTGGTGGACCTCAGGTGGACCTGAAATATCTTAGTTGCCAACCCATCTTGAATTACTTGCAAGGTATTAAAACGAGGAAGGAAATGGTAGACTTGAAATATCTTAGTTACCGACCCCTCGCGGGACTCCGGAGGATTTTAGTCGCCTACCGTCAGAACGAGAAATGAAAAGGTGAATTACAATCTGTATAGTTGCCGACCCCTCACTGAGTTTAATGCCTACCCATGTCAGGATACTAAAACGAGGAAGGGATGGTGAACTTTGGGTTTGAAAAGTTGCCGACCCCTCGAAGGATACTAAACAGAGGAAGGGAACGGTGCAGCTTCCCATTTTTTTGCAGCCTTGAATTCCATCCTCGTTTTAGTATTCCCTTCCTCGTTTTAGTATGCCCTTCCTGGTTTTAGTATGCCTTCCTGCTTTTCTCGCGTTCCCTTCCCTTCCTGGTTTTAGTCGATCCCAGAGAGGAGCGCCAAGACCTATGCTTTCCATGCTTCGCAAAAGGACTGTACTCATAGCGCTGCCTACTACAGCTGCGGCATTTGAAGCAAGACAAACTTCCGGGTTTAAAATTTTCTATTAAAGGTAAGACGCGATCTGCACACATCAAGGACACAGTGGAGGTTTTATCTTTTTTGTGGTGTGTTCAAATTATGAAGTTACTGGAGCAGCGCTGGGGCACGACTGGTTGAGTTTCAGTAGGGACGTTCGCTATCGCTAGTGGTGCTAGTGTCGCTGGTGTTCGAGTGTGCTGTCACTTTTTTCCAAGTCTTGGCGAGGTTCCCTAGCGTTATTTTCCTCTTCGCAGATCAATCAGCAACAGGATTCCAAGTGACTGAGTTGCCCTAACATGGCCTTGACATCCTGACGGCCTAAAGCCTATCGTCAGCGACAGCAGTGATGAGGATAATCAACGGGAAGCTCCCCTAACCGGGACTATTTAAGGGACGTCAAGGGAAATCCTCTCAAATGAGAAAGTCCTGAGAGACGAAACAGCACCAAATGCAACCACAGCAAACTGCAGTCTTTACTGAGGGAAAAAATACTAGGGGAGATATTCGCCGAACCAACTTGTCTCTCCTTGATTTGAAAACTGGCCTTGAAAACTGGCCCGCTAACTAGCAAGAACAATTAAGCCAATAGAACCTCCGTCTTTGGTCCCATGCAGTGATATAGCTATATAGCTTTGAGGTGCTGCCGGTCTACTTCCCTCTTCGTCGTTGCGCATATCAGAGAAATTAGTGCAGGAGGCGCGCTGAGCCGATCTGCAGCGCGTCCACATAAACAATCGGATTTTACTTTTGAAATTTCTTCTTCCGGGCTTTACTGCGATATAGCTGTTTGTAGAGGTAACGAATAGTGATGTTACGCGTAGCTCCTACTCTCCGCTCGTTTGAATCGGGTATAGGGATTTATTCGACTCCGCATGGTCGTATTACAGAGATAGAGAGACGAAGATCTTGCTGCTTATTTGTTCCTGCTACTAGTCACTTGTACTATCCACTCCGTTCGCATCAGCTCACAAAGCAAACCTCGAGGCATCAAAAACGAGGGGTTGCTCACTCCTAAAATGGTTATACAGTAAGTGCTGGTGCATGGTGCCCAGTCGGCCCACAAGCTTCCCGTTGAAAAATTTGTAGCCTACGTAGTTTTATGATAGTTGTGCGAAAAAGTTGTACGTACTGATATGTAATAGTAGAGAATACTATCATTTTATGTGCCTCAGACTGGGCCAATCGTAAGCAGTAGTATCCAGTAGCATCCTGTCTTGCTAGTAATAACATGCAGTAGAATGCAGAAACACGGTAGCCTTGGCATAGAAGCATGTAGTAGCATCAGTTCGTACTGCATGCTACTTTTTCGTACGATTTCATACTACTATTCTGAGATAAATTTTTGATCGGGTTGTATTTACATTTTGGTAGATGGCAGGCTAGATTATACAGGTCAGGTTATATTAGGTTAGATTATACTTCGTTGGATTTATTATAGATTTACAGGTAAGAAGTTGTTGTTGTTGTGTTTAAGATAAAATTATTAGCATGTAAAATCATTACAAATATGATTTTTTTTTTTTCTTCTCCACGGTGCTTAAATTGTCTAGTGTATTTGTAGTTTAAGCGTCATGAATTACTTGAACTTGTACAGTAGTGACAAACAAGAAAAAAACCCTCGATCGAAATGACCCCTTACCAGAATCACTTCCCGACTGGTGGCGGTCGACTACACCTCTGGGGGATGATGGGGGCAAATTAGGGACCATGTAAATATCCAGCTATGAGGTTGAATTTTTTGTAGGTCGAACAAGTTGAAAGGGATGAACGACAAATTGTTTGAAAGACAAAGAGATGGTCAAACTGACGACTGGGGAGGGGTCGAGAAGTCAATCTTTCTCTGAAAAACTTTCTTTTGTGGCTTAATTCTACACAATGTTAGAGTCGGTTCTGTCGAAGGTTCCATTCGTTACTTAAACGATCTGAATTGCCGCCTTCGGCCATGCCTAAGCTCCTATATTCCCTTATCGGTTCTGTTCTCTCACTCTACTTCCGGTCACTTCATTCCGCCTTATCCTTCACGAAGCAATTCAGAGCGGGTCTTAGAATTTGCTAGTGTGCTAGAAATTCAGCCCTTGACACCACTTAATTGAGAGATTGTATCAACCGTCTTCTCAGACGGCGCACTGCTTTGCCAGGTCATATAATTTACGCTAGTTCTACAGATACCCCGCTTCATGAGTATTTTGAAGCCGTCGGCATATTTTGGCCGGCATAGCTCGTCTCCTGAGGCACAGAGGTTTTTTTTATCAGCCAGCGTTAAAGTTTAAACGAAAAGGACTGGTACAGGACAATTTAGTTACCCATCACTTATTCACTAAAATTGGCTTGAAGACCCCCTGAAAATGCGTTACCTCGTTGTTCCGCTTTGAACAAATAATCGATTTTCAAATAGTGGAATTTCCGTGTGATTTGTGGTACCTCTATGCGCCTGTATTTTTGTTGTACCGTACGCCTTACGAGAAAGATTTATGATTTTTTGTCCAGGCACTAAGCAATCTTCACCAATCTCACCACTGCCCACTGAAAAGACGCGTTTGTGTTGCGGGGACGGACGCAGATATTCTGAACGTCATTACTAGAGTAGATAGTGGAAAATAAAACAATCACTTTGCAGAATCCAAATAATTCAGTGTGTTCAATTAAATGACACGAAAATAAGTTGGCTTTTCAGTTAAACTTTAAAGCATCCGTGCCAGTATCTATGCCCATTCATCGTTGTCTCGACTCCCATTGTGTATTTTCAGTCACTAATTCTGCTTTTCGCAGATTTTCTGTTCTACCCGGAATCGCGAAAGGTCTTTTTTTTACCAAGCAATATATTTGGGCAAAATCAGGATTGAACTGGGAGAATCTGGAGGCAAATGACGTCAAAAGACTTAACGGACATGAAAACGAGAAGGAAACAAAATAGTTATGACCATTTAGCCACCAATTTCAAACTGACTTTTTTAATAAAACTTTTAGAAAGGAAACCGCCTTGTTTCGGTCAGTCGAGCTACGTAAGTAGTAATAAGAATCTCTGCCTTGAATGAAGATTTCAATCTAGGAAATCTAGGCGTAAGTAGTAATAAGAGTCTGCCTTAAAGTTGGATCTTGAAAATGTAGGCGGATTTCCATACAGACGTGACTTAAACCGTGACGTCATGTGATTGAGGAGCTAGGCCCCCTCCAAGTGTCCGGATCCAGTCCAACTGTGCAAACGATTTATAAATGCTTGTTCTTCCCAGAAAGTTTAACTACGATCCCTCTATTCTAACCGTTTCTTAAGATTTTCGATCACCCCCTCCCAACTCCCCCATAGCTGTTGAATCCTCTATCATAAGCTGAGATGAATCATTTAATAACAAGACCAAAGGTGTCGATGGGATCCCAAAAATCAAATATTTGATTCAGGCAATCGGGTCTTGTCTTAGCCAGATCCAGTCTTCGCCAGGCTAATCGTCAGAGAAAACCAGTTCAGATATACCTATAAGCCATATCTATTTTGACGATACTGACCGAGACTTCCTGCTTTACTTCTGCCAAGTTTCCGGTTTCGCCGGAATTCCGACGAACTACTAGTCCAGCAAAAAAAGAAAATTCAGAAACAAATCCAGCGTATCTCCTTATCCCTATAAAGAACATCTAATCAACTTTGAATAAAAGTTTGACTAAAAAAAAAATCCGGGTACAACCGGATTCCGGACTAATTGTATGTCTCTCTTCTGTCCTCTCTTCTTACCCCTTAACCTGTCATCTAATCGAACTTTTGCTTTTAACAAATTTTCCGGTTTTGGCCGATTCCGGGCGAACTAGTTGTCCAGCGAGAAAATTGTATTCTTCATCGTGTTCAGCATGTCTTTTTACCCCTAAATCGAACATTTAATCAACTTCAAATGAAACTTTTACTTTTAACCAACTTTCCGGGTTTCGCCGGATTCCGGAAGAACTACTTGTTCGGCGAGAAAATGATTTTCACCATCGTGTTCAGCATGTCTTCTTACCACTCAAACGATCATTTAATAAACTTCAAATAAAACTTTTACTTTTAACCAACTTTCCGGTTTTTGCCGGATTCCGGACGAACTACTTGTCCGGCGAGAAAATGGTTTTCACTATCGTGCTCAGCATGCCTTCTTACGCCATAATCGACTATCACATTAGCTGTTTAAAAATATTTTTTTTTGTCCCTCAATTTGAACCCCCTCCCCCACCCCTAAATGTAGAGCTACATATCCCATCTACGAACTTGACCTTACCCTTGACCCAATGAATCCTCACACCAAGTTTTATCAAGATATCTCATTCCCTTCGAGAGTTATCGTTCTCACAGACAGACGGACATTTTTGCGATGTCATAGGTATCCCTCCACTTACATTTTGGGATCCCAAAAAGTACTTTTCGACTTTGCAGTTAACATGCGCACTTTAAGGGAGCTGGAACTTCATAAGCAACACCCTTGAGGCAAAAGTGATAAAAGGTTCATGGAGATCATGAAAATGTATATTTCGCTTAACAGTATTTTTCTTACTTTGCGGACAAGATTGGTACTTTAAGGAATAGTCGGATTTGGAAAGTGTCGATTTCTAAGCCAATCTTGTCGAATTTCAAATGGGACATCAAATATATGTCCTTGATTCAGTTATCAAGTCTCATTCCAATCCGATCACCCGTTCGAAAGTTAAACTCTACTCAATATTCCGGATTCCCCCTCCCTCCACTCCCCCTACGATTATCGGAGTGAGAAATTTTTATTTCCAAGTGAGCTGATAGGGTCCCTGATATGCCTCCATTTCGTCGCGAAAATCCCCAAAGCTGACATCACCCCTCCCCCTCCCAAGGGTCCGGATCCAGTCCAACTGCGGAAAAGATTTATCTGGGGCAGATGCTTGTTCTTCCTGCTTTCGAGTGGACCGATAGCAAAGAAACAAAACCAAAGTCGGCGAAGCCAAACAAAGGTTGCTGCAACACTTCACGTTGTCCAGGCAATCTAGGTCTAGTTTCCAGGTTAGTTTGGTCGCGTCTCTGACGCCTGCCAAGTTTCATTGTCCATTGCACATCTGGAAGTACCCTAGCTCGAAAAAGTGAGAAAAAAAAACCGGACCAACCGACCGACCGACAGACGGAATTGCGATCGACATATGGCACTTGAGCCAGAGGCTGCAAGTGCCATAAAAGCAAAAAATGTTGTCAAGGGTGCTACGAATAAATCCAGTAAAGTGGCAATAATTCTGAGCACGGAAACATAAATACACTCCTGACAGCTTGATGGAGGTACTGCATTATCTTCCGACACCGAAGTATGAACAAGAATAAATAAGGTATGGACCATGACACGGAAAGTCTACAGGGAAGTACAACAGGCGATAAACGTATTTCCATGACACGTAACGACTGATATTGTCCGGAGATGTAATAAAAGTTTGTTAAAGTAGAAACACAAAAAATATTCATGACAGAAGAAACTACGGTGCCGAGGCGAGCCCACTGAATCCGTATCTGCACTTAGCTTTCTTGCCGTACAAATGATTCACCAGGAGCTCGGCCAAAATTGGAAATTTGGGTGAAGTTCGAAGTTGTTTCTGAAGTCGATTAGAGATTCGGTATCGGGATAAGAAGACATGCTGACTCGAATTTGAAGTTTATTTCCTTGACGGATAAGCTGGCAAAATTTGCCAAAACCTGGAAATTTGGATTGAACGGTTCGGCTCACAATTTCACTAGCTCTTTTGCTCTGCATGCAGTTCGTCGGGAATGCTGCTAAAATACGACCAATTTGGTAAAAAAAAAAAAAATCCTAAAAGACCTTCCTGAAGTCGATCAGAGATGAGATATTGGAGTAAACATGCTTGCTGAATCCGTATCTAAACTTGGTTTTCTCTTCTGATTAGTTGTTTGGCCGTAGGTTGTCAAAAAAAATCCAAAACGGTAATATTTGTTTGTAGATATTCAAGCGGTTGATTATGGATAGATAGCAAAATGTTAAAGGGGTAACATTTGTTTGTACATATTCAAACGGTTGATTATGGATAAATAGCAAAATGTTAAAGGGATCTGGCGAAGAATCGGAAATCTACAAGGTTCGATTGTCTGGATCAAGAAGTTCAATAAATATTAAATTTCTGGGGTCCCATCGAAACCTTTGGTCTTGTTTTCAACGCTGAGGGATAGCCATGTGATTACAGATTTTGCGATCAGTTCAGAAAAAATTCTTCTTGGATTGGAACATACCATTTTGAAAACCTCGATGAGTTGACAAATTCAGCCCTTGACCGTTAGCGAAGAAACAAAACCAAAGTGTTGCTCTCGCAACGATTTAGTCGGCGACGCCGAACAAAGGTTGCTGCAACACTTCGCGTTGTCCAGGCAACGTAGGTCTAGTTTGTATTCTCATTATTTCTTTTTTACGAATTTTGCTAGGACCCGTCCTTGCAATCAAATAACTCAAAGGAAAGATGATAGAGATACTTTGGGTACGTTTTGTTCATTGCTATGGCAACAAGGTTCAAACAAAAAAGACAAAGAGGAAGAGAACAATTAAATAATCTTCGAATCTTTGTCTTCAAAAAGAACCCAGACTGGTCGAATATCGGAAATCACTATTCCGTATTCGATAAGAGTCACGCTATTTTGAAACAATGAATCCTGGAAATCAATCAATCCTGGAAACTTGAGATCTCAAGTTTAGATTGTCAGGGAGCCACACGAACATGCTGAAGAAATTCGATTTGAAAAGTTCTTCGAAACCTGAAATTTCAAGTTCAGGGTGCTTCGATTCGATCAAAAAGCACACAGTCAGACATTCGTCAGAGATGACTACATCTTAAATACCTGTCGATCGGCCAAAATTATACCATAGCCATTAACCACGCTTAAATAAGGAGAGGTTCCAAGTTCAAAACACCAGCGTTACCCTTTTAGGGTAACAAAAAACAATTCTTCGAAATTTAAACTTCAGGGTGCTTCGATTTTATCAAAAAGCACACAGTCAGACATTCGTCAGAGATGACTACATCTGAAATACCTGTCGATCGGCCAAAATTATACCATAAACACATGCTAACGGATAGGCTCCAAGTTCAACACACCAGCGTTACCCTTTTAGGGGTAACCAAAAATGATGGACAACGAGACACAACCAGGCCAACCAGCACATGACGTTCTACGCTGTTTCATTGTCGAAGACTGAAAAATTATATGTGTCAATGTGTTTTGTTTCTTTTCTTTTTATACTGCTTTTCAAAATGGAGGGTCACAAATAAACTACCCACTTACTGACTTTACCTTTTTGAATTAAACTGACTTAAAGGACCCAAAACTACCAAGGAACGAGGACGCCTATAAGGTAGGAATGGATCTCATCAGGCTAGTGGAAAGTGACTATTGACTCGCAAAACTATGAACAAAGGTTGCGTTCCGGAACTTAACGATCGTTAACAAATTGTTAACAATTGTTAACTTTTTGCGTTCCACGTTTCTGATTCCGAAATTTAGGTTGCGTTCCGTCACTTAACGATCGTTAACAAATTGTTAACAGTTGTTAACTTTTTGCGTTCCACGTTTCTGGTTTCGAAATTTAAGCTCCGCCCACCTACAATTTCTGTTCAAGAGCTTAGCGATTGTTAACTATTTTGTAACGATGGTCGGTGAGCATCGTTACAAAATAGTTAACAATTGTAGAATCGGGAAAAGTTAACGATCGTTAAAGCTGCAGTTAGCTCCGCCCCGAAGTAAAGTTAATGATTGTTAACAATTGTTAAGTTTGTGGAACGCAACCTTAATTTCCGCCCACCTGCAATTTCCGTTCCAGAGCTTAACAATTGTAGAATCGGGAAAAGTTAACGATCGTTAAAGCTGCAGTTAGCTCCGCCCCGAAGTAAAGTTAACGACTGTTAACAATTGTTAAGTTTGTGGAACGTAACCAAAGATCCTGGGATTTTGGCAGGCTCGAGCGGGAAGTACGAAATCCACCTGACAGCCACAGGGAAGTATGTACGATGTCATGGTCAATGATGACTGGGTCCCAAGAAGAGCGAATCAAGATATGAGCGAACTCGGGGCTTATCCGATCGTCCGTAGAACGAAATGGTCTTGGTCAAATGATCAGTTAAGACCGACTGAAGACCGAAGGAGCTAAGCGCTGGCTTCGGTTCAGCCAAGGTATCTCATCCTCTCCACTCCCAAACCTCCCTCCCCCCTATCAAAATGTTAGAAGTCGACCAGAACGAGTGGTAAGTTCTAGGGTTCCCAAGCTCTGTCCCGTACCTACAAAACACGCTAGATATGCAAAAAGTTTTATTCCCGAGTTCGAGAAATGTTTTTTTTTTAAGCGTACCGACATTAGATACATATGTTGCAATTTATTCTGAAATGTTTGCTCGAAATGAAAAGAGTTCGTGAAATATTTTTTAAGCGTACCGACATTAGATACATATGTTGCAATTTATTCTGTTTGTTTGAAAATAATCGCAAATTTGGCTTATGACCACGATAGTCGATTTATACAATAAACTTTCTATCTATCTATCAGTAACCAGTGTATCTGTTATCCTAGATCTTCTCGCGACAGTCGACCATTTTCAATAAAAAGCGAATCAAAGCAAAGAACAAGCTATTCGATCCCTATAGTCTGAGAAACGAAACGCTGTTCGTCAGACGATCAACCAAGACGATATTAAATGATTGTGACTTCAGTGTATCCATCATCTTCCGTCGACCATTTGCGGTATCAGAAGAAGCTCTAATTGTCATGCCCAAGATGATTAATACATTGTCAATCTGATCGATCGAAATCCAAAGCAGTTAAAAAAGCAACGAATTATACCAGTTTCTTGTACCAGAAGACGCCAGCTGACAACAGTGGGAACTATTTCTGGGGAGCAGCGAAGATTCAAAAAAAAGCTCTAATCATAGCGTCAAAGGTGGCCGAGAGTTACTACGAAAATTCGAAATCGCCTCCTTACATGAACGAAGGCTCAAACTCTGCATGGAGTTTGGTGTCAAATTTCTGAATCACCCAATCCACAAAAATATTTTTCCTTCTGAAAAGCTGACAAAAAGGCTCCCTCGCAAGGTAGCTACTACGGTTGAAAAGTTGCAGCCAATCAAACGCGCCCACCAGAGGTTTGCAAAGAGTTTTGTCCCTTCATTTTTGAAGTTGCATAACGAAGCATAAGCTGAGCTGCTAGTTTGAATTTATAATGTTATACATGAACGTTGTAGCCCTATATGCGTAGGCCTATTATGATTTATGTCTGTGCTCATAAGTTGTATCAAATTTGGCGTGAGCCATGATAAGATTTTGGTGAATAAAAAGATTTATCTACCTCTAAGACCTGCAAAGATCACAGAATCTGAAATAGCCCAAGTAAGTGCTGACCACGAATGTACCGAACAGAACAGGACACTAAGGAAACTTATTGTTTAACCGAAAAGCCTGCTTTTTTGTACCTTGCATCTGACACATCGACGTAATGCTGCGGGTAATGTTGTCAGTATCCAAACGTTTAAAGCTTAACTGAAAAGGGCTGGGATAGGACAACCTAGTTACAGATCACTTTTTCACTTCAATTGTCTCGAAGACCCGCTGAAAATGCGTTACTTATTCCGCTATGATCGAATAATCGATTTTCAAAGAGTGGAATTTCCGTGTGATTTCGGTACATCTATGCGCTTGTATTTCTGTGTATGCCTTACCGGAAAGATTTATGATTTTTTTTTGTTCAGGCACTAAGCAGTCTTCACCAGGCTCACCACTGTCCACTGAAAAGCCGCGTTTGTGTTGAGATTAAATTTTCCCGCGTCGTAGTAGAATTTACGCCGTGGGGACGGCTGCAGATATTCTGAACGCCATAACTAGAGCAGATAGTGGAAAATAAAAAAATCCCTTTGCAGGTTCCAAATAATTCAGTGCACTCAAGTAAAAGACACAAAAATAAGTTGGCTTTTCATTGAAGCTTTAAGCGTGGTATAGCCGGCACCTCATTTTACTCAGTTGCTTTTGAAGTTTGAAAATGTGTTTACTTTTGTAATGTGTCAATTTCTGTGTGTAAAGTGTATCTAATCCGTTTGTACTTATGTATTAATGGCAACAAGCTAAAAGCTTAACGCCAAACGTAATAATAAATAAATAAATAAATGCTGAGGTCTCGTAATGACATTGAGAAGATGGACGGCTTTCCGACAAGACCAAACTCACAGGTAGCAGTCACAAGTGATCCTCGGGAAGAACGAGAAAACGTCTCACGTCTCACTGCTCTAATTTTTATAAAATGCTTCACACATACAAATTTCTTACTTCCATTGGAGAGCGCTTCAAACATAAGCAGTTTTCTTGTTATCGCTTGGCATTACCTCTTCGGCATCTCGGCGGGGATGATTTCAGAGTATGTTACTGCAAGGCGCGGTAATTCAAAAGCTCCTGGCCATGTACGAAAATCAGTCATTTTGATGAGCTGAGTGCCATGGGTGCTAAAACAAACCGTCCCTATAGCTGTTAGATTGCTTTAGTGTTATCTGATGAAACTTCTATTGTTTGTAGTACCGCAGAAAATTTTTGTTTTCTGGATGTAAAGTTACAATACTGTCAAAAATGTACAAATATAACCAACTTACTTGCAGCTGGTTCCAGAGCTTGCAAGGAATTCTCAGTTAACACCGTTAACATGAATATTTGTCAACAAGACAAATGATCCGGAGTATATGATAACAACGAATGGATAAGAAAAAAGAAATTCCGCTTATATTTGTCGAAGCTAGTAAATCGGAGTATGGCAGTAGGCAAAAAACGCTGTAACGACATCTTAGCGAAAATAGGTTGTCTAGGAATCTGCTGATTTCTGATGTAACATTGTATTCTAGGAGGTGGTAATGTGGCATCATGATTGTTTGATATGCCTATTGAACTTTAAATAAGTTAAACTTCAGCCATTTTTAGTTTCTTTTGAGGAATTCCGTGTTTGGCAATTTGATGATGCCGTTTCCAAAGATTCCTGCCAACACTCAGGTCGGGGAGCGGGTGGAGGTCTGGGACACAAGTAGGTATGGGACACGTGTACTTTCTCGCATCCAGCTGATAGGAAAATTCTGAATATTGGACTGAATAAGCACTATCTAGTGGCCACTTTAGTCAGATAACATTTAGTACGATTGTATAACTTTCATTTCAGAAATTTATTAAAAGTAAGTTTTTCGCGGTCATTTCCTGGATCTTGTGCTGACTTTACACCCGAGGCACGTCTTTGTCTATCGAGTCTGGATTTTCGTTGTTCTTTTGTTTCATAGCTAGGTCAATGCTGCACGCACTAGCCCCTTTGTTTTAATGTACTGCTGCCATCTTCTGACATTTTGTGAAAAAACTAAAATTTGACCGTCCGAGGAACTGGGACATGCTACAGTGAGGAGCATTGGGACACGCGGCCCCAAAATCAATACGATTGGGGCACTATGTCCCATACCTCCTCAAAGCGACAAACTGATGAAGACTCAATATTTATGTCCGTCTCTGCTTCTAGTCTGTACTTTCACTGGCCGTAAAAAAAGCTATGATTTACGGAAAATGCTTTGAAGGTGTTACAACTCTTCAGGAGCACTTGCCGCTCTGAATATCTTTAGTTTAGCCGAAGCCATTTCGTAATGTCCTAGGTTACACTTCTTGTTTCTCTTGAAACTGAAGTTTGTATTACACTGAACATATTTTACTGAATTGCCACCATCGCTGTCCATGCTTCATATCCGTCGTGTCGACTAGGCTCGACATTTGCAGGTCTAGTGTTGGTTATACTTTCAAAGTCGTTCTCTCGTATTCCCTGTGTAACTCAGTTCATCATATTCATGGACAATATCTTCGCATTGATATAGCAGTCGTGTGAACCAATCAGTGACAGTGTGTTCACTAGACCTGCATCTTAAGAGCATGAAATAGCTTTCAGCCTCAAACAACGTGTGTTATGATACAAAGTGGAATCATTTGAGCTGAAAGCTACGGTTGTTGAAGCTGTCCACTCCAACTTCCGCCAACTTCCAGTGGAGGGCTTCAGAATTGTGCAGAACTGTATTGTTTCGTATAAAATCTCTATATTGATAGTATTTGGTTGTGTTTTTCTATATAATTCCTTTTTTACATAAGCGAAGTCCCAGTCCATTGTGTCCAAATCCACCCTACCATTATGTCCCAGACCTCCACCGGTCCTCAAGCACTGGGACAGAACAGAGGGTGTCATTTTTTTCCTAAGAAAAAAAAATACAGAAGGTGAAAAATAATGAAAAAATTAAGAGTCTTAGCCGAATCCCTAAGCTAAAGTTTGGTCTATTGCACAATGTTTTAGCTCGCTTAGTTTTGACGCTATGGTCCGAAGACTGACTTTTGTCCCAGACCTCCACCCACTCCCCTACTAAGAGACGCGTTAGCTTTGCCTTTTTTTCTGATAAAAAAAACGAAAAATGCTTATTTGAAATGGCGGAGTAATGGAGTAACGTGTATCAACGATTTTTCATCAATCATTACGCAAGATCTGCCGAGTGTCATAAATGAAATAATTTTTTCCTCTGTGGATGATGGCGTTTCCAAATATTCATGCCAACACTCAGGTACTAAGGAAGCATTTTATAAGTAGTGAACTGATAAGACAAAAATGCTCCTCAGCCGGGATTTGAACCCAGGACCCTCTGCTTACAAGGCAGTCGCTTTACCATCTGAGCTACCGAGGGGCTTGTGAACAGAGTTCGCAAACCACTACAATAGTCCGGTAGAAGCCGGCCATAGGAACAGTGATCCCGCCCGAAGGCAAAATCATCTAACCAGTTCACATCCCCATGTCACGGAAATTTATAGTAATACATAGATGGTACTTTACACAAGGGACTTGTACCGTGACCAAAAAACCAGAAACAGTTTATCGGACACAATTAAGAAGTCTGGGAAAAACTGTTTCTGGTTTATTGGTCACGGTTCAAGTCCCTTGTGTAAAGTGCCATCTATGTATTACTACTAAGGAAGCGTTAGCTTAGCCGTTTTCAGATAAAATGTAAAAAAAAAATCCTCTGTGAAAAAAATGGAGTGATTATGAACTGGTGGTTCGTTAATTTTGTTACATATGTGCTTATTTGTAATGTGATAATGTCCGTTTTTTCCCTATGTATATGGCTACGGCTGAAGTAAATAATAAATTAGACACTTCTTTCAAAACGATTTAGCACCACTATATTTAGTTATTATTATCAAGGAATATCTCTGATTAAACTGTACTTAGGGGTCTTTTGTTCGTTTTTTGTATGACTATTCGTCGGTGTGTTGTATTTAAATCCATAATTTTGTTTTTCTCATTTTGTAATATACACGCCGATCTCGGCGGAAAGAATTAAAATAATATTGACATCACCTGAAATATTCTGGCAATAGAGCCTGCTCTCTGCCCTGTAGTGATCAAATATCTTTTTTTTTTTAATAAATGAACCTGATAATAATAATCAGTGGCGTCACCGAATGCTGTCGGCCAGTCGGTAAAAAATAGCAGAGTCGGCTCGATTATTCGTAAAAACAGTCGATCTTTTTGTAGGAAATTAAAAATAGTAGTTTTTCTTAAAACAGATTTTCGTCAACACAGTCGTTTTTTCTCAATAATAGTAGTTTGTGTCTGCAAAAGCAGTCGGTAAAAAATACCAGCCACTCGGTAAATACCTTGCCGCCAAATAAATTTGGCTAGTAATGCCTCTGATAATAATCACCTATAAAAGTATATTAGTGATTCATTAATAATACAAATAATGATGTGTGGCGTTTTTTCAGCGTTTTTCCGTGAACCTATAAGCCTCTTACCTGTTTGAAAGGTCTCAGTCCTCCATTCATCCTGATCGTGTCAGCTGCGATGAGGGCTATGCCTTCCCCTGTGCCCGAGACGGGTTCGTGAAGCTTTCTAAGCGACGGATGAGGAGCGCAGTGATAACAAGTAGCTTCCGGCTGGGAGTGCTGCCTTATCATTCGACTGCTGTCAGACATGTAGTAGTTAGGAGGTCTGGAAGAGATTAATAGGTTAGAACATAACAGCTAGAAGAAGAAGAGTTGTCTCAAATGTCCGATTGTGCCTCCAGGTCATCGAATCCCGTGAACCGAAGAGGTTATTACTCGTGTTATTACTCTTTACTTCCGAGTTCCCGCGATGGACCTTTCGTTGCCGGTTCAATGTCGATACTCTGACCGAGAGCTAACCCCGACTTGCGAACATAACGGTAGCGTGCGAACGGGGGAATCGTTCAACTCTTCAAAGGCGTATTTGGGATCGTAGTCTTTCGTTCGGTGGTTCGAGCTGACTTACTGTATTATAAATTGCTGGTCACAAAATAGTCCAATGCACAACAGCTTTTTCTCGGCTTGTTTCTAAATCGTATCTCCTTCGCCTCTCGTACGTATCTGTCTCTAAAACCGCTCTCCAGTTCCTGCTTCCACCACCACCACTTCCGTTAGCTTGCACAATCGCGGTTCTTCCAAAACCCTCAGAAACCACGATGCTTTACCAAAATCTATGTTTTTAGCAGGATATTCAAAACCACCATTTCCAGGAAGTTCCACCCAAAATCTACGTTTCCAAGGGGAAATGGAATATTCTTTTACGTCTTTTATATTTTCTGAACTACGAATAAAACGCTTCCGATAATTAATTATTAATGACCAACCCAATGTAACACTCCTTCCTTCCCTGAAAAGTTTTGTCTCCGACAAAACAGAACCACGTCAAAACTTGATATCTTCTACTTAGCTTTCTACTGCTTAAGCTTCATTTTGATTTCAATTATTTTTAACTCTACCAATCGGTCAGTCTGTCTAACCTTAGGTTACAACAGGACAACCTAGTTGCAGTATCGGCTTTGTAAAAATAAGATTCTTAATTCTTAACAGCCTCAACTCTTGCTTTGCCTGAGGGTTCTCATAGCGGTGACTACCGGGTTTTATGGACCCGAAGTCGGTGCTCCAGCACTACTAGCTGTCTACTCTCCTGGCCAAGCGTAATATTTTATAAAAATATTCAAAACAATAAAATAAATTCTATATCCCCCCCCCCTTTCGAAAAATTTCGTTCGGGGTGGGGTCTATTTTTATTTCGACGAAATCAAGTTTTGATTCTCCGATCACAACTACCAACAAAGAAGGATAAGTATCACTAACGTCTGGTCACTCCATTTTACTTTATAAATTTAGTAAATTTAAAATGAGATATACTGCAAAATCGACACAATTACTTTTTTAAAATATCAAATATTTGGAAAAGTTTGCTTTCGAACCAACCTCCCAGAATTAAAAACGGAATAAACTTTTTCTCTTTTAAAGTTCTACTTAAACCATGTGCAAACTTAGAAGCTGTGGTCGCGACGCAAGGAACGAGAACTACATTACCACGACTCTGAAATTCGCCTTGCCAAAGCAGTTGTCAAATTTAAAATCATCAACATTTAATTTCGTATTCTCCTCCATTGGCTCTTGATGCTCGGCGAGGACTCGGCTCGGCTCGGCTCGGCGTGTCTCCAAGCGGTCAGCTTCCATGACCTCTATGCCAGCGTAGCTGAATGAGTTTGCAACGAAGTTCCTTTATACAACCGGTCGTCAGCTCCTGTGAACAAATAAGCAAATTAGCATACAATAAAATGCCGGCTAGTAAGACTTTACTAGCCGATGGCTAGAATCGGCTGTCCTCTGACGCCCGATTTTAGCCATAAGGGACTGCATAATAGTTGGCTGGCGTTTGGCCATTATAATGGTATGGCCATTTCGATAATTTCGCTGAATAAATAGTTTCGCTTATATACATGCTTCTGTACACACTGGCGTCTTTAGAAGTTGGCTTACTCTTAGCCGTTAGAACTGTATGGCAATTCTAACAAATATGTCACAGATGAAGTTCATACTTCATACGCAATTTCGTAATATAGGTTGTCGTAACCTCTTACTTTCATTAGGCTTGTTGTTGTGAGTGACCTATGATTCGATGTCTCAACATGGTACAGTCGCACTATCATCTCCCTTTTAACTTGAGTGTTTTCGGGTAGTGACAGAATTTCGATTAACTGCTCAATTGCAGTCTCCTTGGTACGGTTCTAAACAGTTGTTCTTAGTCTACCTGGGAGTGTGCGAGAAAATGTCAATAGTTGGTCAACGGATACTTGTACTTTTAGATCGATAGACGTCTGTGTCGCGATGACGTAATCAGTCTAAGGACGCGATAAAAACGCACTTTGACATGAAATAGTAATAAAATTGATTTATAGCTACGTTTCTCCTGGGTTCTTCATTAAGAACCTCTGGCGGTGCAGACAACTGCGACTGTACCATGTTGAGACATCGAATCATAGGTCACTCACAACAACAAGCCTAATGAAAGTAAGAGGTTACGACAACCTATATTACGAAATTGCGTATGAAGTATGAACTTCATCTGTGACATATTTGTTAGAATTGCCATACAGTTCTAACGGCTAAGAGTAAGCCAACTTCTAAAGACGCCAGTGTGTACAGAAGCATGTATATAAGCGAAACTATTTATTCAGCGAAATTATCGAAATGGCCATACCATTATAATGGCCAAACGCCAGCCAACTATTATGCAGTCCCTTATGGCTAAAATCGGGCGTCAGAGGACAGCCGATTCTAGCCATAAGGGACTGCATAATAGTTGGCTGGCGTTTGGCCATTATAATGGTATGGCCATTTCGATAATTTCGCTGAATAAATAGTTTCGCTTATATACATGCTTCTGTACACACTGGCGTCTTTAGAAGTTGGCTTACTCTTAGCCGTTAGAACTGTATGGCAATTCTAACAAATATGTCACAGATGAAGTTCATACTTCATACGCAATTTCGTAATATAGGTTGTCGTAACCTCTTACTTTCATTAGGCTTGTTGTTGTGAGTGACCTATGATTCGATGTCTCAACATGGTACAGTCGCACTATCATCTCCCTTTTAACTTGAGTGTTTTCGGGTAGTGACAGAATTTCGATTAACTGCTCAATTGCAGTCTCCTTGGTACGGTTCTAAACAGTTGTTCTTAGTCTACCTGGGAGTGTGCGAGAAAATGTCAATAGTTGGTCAACGGATACTTGTACTTTTAGATCGATAGACGTCTGTGTCGCGATGACGTAATCAGTCTAAGGACGCGATAAAAACGCACTTTGACATGAAATAGTAATAAAATTGATTTATAGCTACGTTTCTCCTGGGTTCTTCATTAAGAACCTCTGGCGGTGCAGACAACTCCTCGTCCACATACAGGTTGACTCCCAATCCAATGAGGGGTGGTGATTCCGCTTGTCCGTCTTTCTCCGTATTGTATGTGGACTGTGTCTTTCCTCCATCACGCCTTACAACGGCGACACACTGATAATCCTTGGATTCACTTCTACTTTAAATTAAAATCTGTAAAATAGTAAACGCATTATATCTAGAACAGTTATTTAACCGCTTACTTCGCGATATCCTCACGTCTTCTCTTTGTGATAATTTCATAATCCATATTTCTTTCAAATTTTTCTCATTTCTTCACGTTTCACTTGTTCACGTGTTTCGGTATTATTTAAAACTCCACGTCTTTGATATTTAAAATATAGCAAATGCCAAGACCGCAAATTACGTGGCAGTTTAAAATTCTCTCGACTTCTCGTTTGTCGTTAAAAGAACGCAAATGATAACTCTACCGCAAGTTTTGATAGTTCAACTCGTGACGTAATCCATTCAAACTTAATGGGCTTTCTCTGTTAGTCTCAAACTGAAAACTAGAACAACAAATTAAGCAAGATCAATCGACCATTAAACGAATCGAGTTGAAATTAAATTAAAGTTGCGATATGCAGTTAAACCGCTAGGTCGTTTGGCTGAAACCAAACCGCAGATCTACATCAGGAGTAGCAATATTTAAAATCTTGGCTTCACAAGCTCTACAGGTCTTCTTTTATGTCATACACACTTCGTCATGCTCTATACTACGTCACACATGAATTTCAAATTTCGTGACGGATTTAATTAACTTAACGTCGATGAAACGGATTAAAAGAGTTTGAAACTTCCTACTAATTAGGCCTACTGCTTCTAAATTATTTTTTTAGATTTTTAGGTCGACTAGAAAAGTTTAGACTGTACCCGTCTTCGGTGCCGAGACAGCTCGAGCCTGTCTCAAACACTTTTCCAGGGTGTCGCATAACAATAGACCAATAGTAAAAACATAATTTGGCCTTTAATGTTATAACTCTGGGTCTATTACTAACTAACTTAAATTTTATGATGAGCCAAGCGATTACGCAGTAAAACAGCAACATTACTAATTTAATTTAGCAACCACTGACGACTATTCTATTATCTTTCATATGAACAAAAATCGCAATAGCTCAACGAGTTTATCCTGGGCTTCAAAGAGCAGCTCTTGCACGTCTGCAAGGTGACCTTTTACGCCCCGGAGTTCAACTATTGGTTAATTCAGCCTAACGTTTATTAGATTTTATTTTAGACCTAAGATTTTCTGCTGATATTGCTAACTGGATCTTTTGTTCACGCGTTTTCCAGCTTTTCCTTCTGAAGCGCTATCTGCGCCTCCATCTTATCCCTCTCGTTAACTTTCCATGTTTGTCTGATCGTATTTATTTTTCTTTCAATTTAGAATAAAACACTGCAACTACTATACGTAGAATCCATTTTTACTAATTTACCCTTCTATTTATTGCCTATGATTTTCCGGTAAATAAGGGCTTCCAAGTTTACCATACCCTAACCTATTTGGGGGGCGAATTTCTCTGGACGTTTGGCTGGTACCTCTCATAGCCAGATCAAACCTAACGCCTTGAAGTGCACCTCGACGTGCAGCTTGCGTTCGTAGTCTGAGAGCTTCCGAACGAACCGTAGGGTGGCTTAAAGCTCTGTCACGAATTAAAATTGGTGGGGGGCTATTAAGGTCAATAGGGCACTCCGACACTGGATGGTCGGATTCCAGTTCTCCGAACGGTCCCCTCAATTCAGGCATACTCCCAGAACAATTACCCTCATTATTGACCCTAACGCCGGGTTCTAACTCGAGTCCGGACTGACCCGAGTCTTTACCAGAACCTTCGTCCTGAGGGCTTGTCCCTCCGGCTTCTTGTAATCGTGGCACTTTACTATTACGAGACTGAGGTGTCTCGATCACCGTCTGATTAGGTGATTCTTCTTCCGGTCGGACAGGGGAAAATTTAGGGGACCCGTCAACCCGTGAACTGGACTGGGGAAAGTTAATAACCCCGGATGGACCCTCAATATTAACAGGATCACTACGCTGATCCGGAACAACTGGGCTCTCGAACTGGAGGCGATAGTTAGGTGGATCTAGTGACGGTAACCAAGCACCCTCCAGATTTTCGTAGTAATCACGAGATGGCGTGATACCTGGCCTTGACATTGGTTCCTCGCCAAAAGTTGGCGTGGAGCATCTAATTCTCGCCGGTGTGAAAAGCTCTCTTTTCACTAGTGCGTCATCTAGTGACTCACTCTCGAAGCTTGAAGAACTTCCTAAACCTTGACGCCGAAGAGGCGTTTCTGTGTAGGGGTCATCCCAAGCCATATCTTCAGAACCCACCGAATAACGTCGTTTACAGTCCCCATGTTCATTTGGTTGATCGGTGTGATACGGTTGTAATGTTAAAGGGCGGGTCAATAGGGGAATTTTACGAAATTTTTGAAAATCCTCACCCGGTTCAGAACCCAAGACCGGCGATTCCGGTCTAGAAGTAAAATTACCCGTGCCGATATCATACATTTCCTCAGTAAGCAGGTTTGGTGGATCGCAACCTGAAATAGCTTTCTGAGCCGAAGGTGTGTTGTCCCACCAAGTAACTGTTTTCCCGGTGCGCGAACTTTCAGGTTTACTTTCGGCCGGTTCTTTTGCGAGAGTGGGTAACGGAAGAATAGTGGGCGGGGATAACGGGAGATTTATGGGTGTGGGTAGCGGAATTTCGTCAAAATCAGGGGGTATGATCAGTTCATCCTGGACGACGTCTTTTTCCCACAAACTCCTGGGAACGTACGTCTTCAAACGATTATAATGGACAACTTCCACCCGTCCGTCTGATAGTCGTGTGATTTCAAAATTTAACCCATTCTCTAAAATTGCCGATACCCGGTACGGTCCCGCCCATCGTATTTTGTCTAATTTTCGTAGCCGCGCGTCGGGTGGAGTATGCAACAGGACGAGAACGCCCACCTTTATAGGTTTCTGATTCTCATTTCTGTTGTAATAAAACCGTTGCCTCTCCCGAGCAATGTCAGAGTTTTCTCTGATCATTTGGTACGCAGTTCTTTGTCGGGTAATCATCTCTGATTTGTAATCGGTGTCCAGATTATAATAAACTCTACTGTTTATGACAGTGTCCGTCGGGAAACGGACGTCGCGAAGGAACATAGCATAGAACGGATTATCTGAGATGGATTCATGAAAAGCCGTATTCATAGCAAACTGGACATAACGAAGTTGATCCTCCCAATCAGAGTGTCCCCTATCTTTGACATTAAGGCTTAAAATGTTTGCAATATCCCTATTCCGTCTTTCTACCGCCCCGTTACACATTGGATGGTAAGCAGATGTACGAAGCTGCTTAATGTCTAGAAGTTCAAGGATGCCTTTGAATACCGCATTTATGAATTCTGAACCCTGGTCGCTAATTAAACGTTCACACGCTCCGTAAACCAGAATGAAATTCTCGACGAACGCTCTGGCAACAGCTTTTGCTGTTTTATCCGCTATGGCCGTAAGAACAATGTATTTCGTGAAGTGATCAGTGATAACGACTATATACTTTGATCCTTGCCTGGACACAGGTAAGGGACCTAGTAAATCAATGCCTACCATATCGAGTGGTCTCGATGATTCGGGAATGGTGCCCAAAGGTGCCCTAGGTCAATGGTTAAGACCTTTTCGTTGACAGCAGTCAAGGCAACACTGAACGTATTGTTTGACAACGTTGTACATGTTTCTGAAGTAAAAACGGTTGCGCACGCGTTCATATGTCTTGAGGAACCCAAAATGACCCGATATTTTAGAATCATGGCAATCAAATAGCACTTCCGGAATAAGCGAGCGGGGTAAAACCGGTACTACCCGCAGATCCGATCTACGGCAGTTTTGATACGGGGTGTAAACGTAACAAAGTAAGCCATCATCTAGTACAAAATTTTCGATTTCGCGCAAAACTTGATTTTCGATTTGAGAGGGCAACTCACTACCATGCTGAAGGTAGTTACGTACCGCAGACGAAAACCCGTCTTTCCCTTGTAAATTACGCATTTCCTGTGAAGAGAACTGGCTGTCCGCCCCTGGTACCACGGCCATTATATCGAGATTTGAATCAGCCGTCGGAAGGCGACTGAGTGCGTCTGCGACAACGTTTTGGGCCCCCGGAATGTGTGTAATCTCAAAATCGTACCCCTGCAGTTCCATCTGCATTCTAGCCCACTTCCCGGTGAGATCCTTCCCTGTGCTCTTCATCAACCACTGAAGAGGCTTATGATCTGAGGCGACAATGAATTTTCTACCAAGCAAGTAAGGGCGAAACGACCTAATGCAGTGCGTAATGGCTAAGGCCTCCTTCTGAACCGCGGCGTGTTTTACCTCTGCGTCATTGAACGTACGTGATGTATACTGCAAGACCTTTTGTACCCCATTTTGAATTTGTGTCAAAAATCCCCCACACGCCTTGTTGCTGGCATCGCAATAAATTTTCATCGGATTTGCTGTTCGACTAAGATCTGGAAGACCAAGGATAGGTTTTTCCAATAATTTAGACCGAAGCTGTTCAAAAGCCTTCTTTTCTTCATCACCGAAAACAAAAGATACCTCCTTTTTCGTGAGTTTAATAAGAGGCGACGCTATGGCCGAAAATTGGGGAACAAATTTCCGGAAATATGAGAATAGACCTATGCAGGATCGCAATTCACTGACGTCTTTCGGATACGCGAGGTCACGTACGGCACTTAACTTATTAGGATCGGGACGAATTCCATTTTTATCGACACGGTGACCCAAGAAAATAACTTCTTCCTTGAAAAAATCACATTTCCGCGCTTTCAACTTCAAACCAGCTTTGCGAAAAGCTGCAAAAACTTTAGTCAACAAAATCATGTGTGAATCGTCGTCATCGGAGGCGTTTATCACGTCATCGAGATAAACGGCGACCCCTTCATCAAACAGATGTTTTAAAATTCGATGCATAATTCTACTATAAGCGGCGGGTGCGTTTTTTAGACCAAACGCGAGTTTCGCATATACGAATTGCTCGTAGCCGGGAGCTGAAAATCCTGTATATTTTCGACTTTCCGGGTCAACTGTCATCTGCCAATAGCCACTTAAACAGTCGAGAACAGAAAAAATCTTTTTACCATGCAGTTTGTCTAAAATAGCAGCAATATGGGGAAGGGGAAACTCATCGCTGACAGTCACATCATTCAGTCGACGAAAATCTGTAACGGCCCGATAAGATCCATCCTTTTTCCCTACTAACAGCAGTGGAGCCAGCCACGGTGAAGCTGCTGGCTCTATGACTTTACAGGCCAACATACGGTCTATTTCTGCCTTTGCAATTGGTTCTAGGTGGACTGGGATGCGATAAGGATGGATTTTCTGTGGGGGAGCATTACCAACGTCAATTACAAACGGCTCAATATTACAAGTGCCCAAATCAAAATCGTTTTTCGCAAACACGTCATGATTATCAATAAGAAGTTTCTCAACATTTTGTTTTCGGATTGGGTTCTTTGCAAGATGATCTAATTTGAACATTTTAAGAAACCCATCCACTTCCTTGTTCGGCAGTAAACCAGAACCCGAAATGACCTCTGTGGGTTTCAATGTTTCAGAAATACTCATGCAAACGTTTTCTTCCGGAACCCAAGCTTCGGCATTTGCCATGTAGAACCGGGGAATTTTCAAAGTTTTATCCGAATAGTTCTCTATGAACACCTGAAACATGCCATCCTGAGTAGTTACAAGCTGTTCCGGTAGGACTAAGTCTGGGAATCTTTCGCTCATTTCTTTTGTAGGTGAAACCAAAAATAAACCGTCCGTATCTATTGGCCCCCTACTAGTAGATAACACGCACCGCTTACTGGTCTTGGCATTAACACTAGCCCTAGACACAAGTTGAAGCCTATATATGCGTTTCGGCGATTTCGCCGATTCGACCTCCGGTTTTCCTAACCCAATTTCTGATTTTAAACCATCACTTTCATTGATAGGAGGTGGACAAGGGTAGCTGGGATGGGGTAAATTAACTACAGGACTAACGGAGGAACAAGGAATCGACTGTGGACCACAGGACTGGCTTCGAGCAAAACAACAATTTGGTTTCATTTGTTCTTTAAGGTTGACCAGATTTGCCGACGGGTCAGAAAATTCACAAACAGACCGCAGACTTTCCCCGTTAGAGCCTCTACGGATTAATTTGTCATTCTTAGCATCAATTAATAGGTCATTTTTCTTCAAGAATCCATAACCTAATATCATCGGCATTTTCAACTTGTCACTTATCAAAAACGTCTCAAAGTATTCATGTTCGTCAATATTAACATTCTCTGAAATACTCCCGATAATTTCCATGGAATGACCGGTAGCACTGCTAACATCATTATAGTTTTTAACTATCTTTGACCTAACTAAATCGGGTAACTGCAAAAACATATCGTAACTTAAAAGCGATATCGAGGCGCCACTATCGGCAAGCGCGCGTACAGAGACACCACACACAGAAGCATTAACATACGGCAAAACTTTACAATTTACTCCACTGCAATTAGCAAAATACGACGCTATAAAATTTTCTCCCATAATTTTAGTCGAACGATAAGGGACGGGATGCGCATCAGAATTTACCGAAACGTGACGAAGTGCGCGTCCCCTTACAAGTTTAAACGACTGAAGTTTTCAGCTAGATGGCATTCCCTTGAGAAATGTCCCGGTTTCCCACATTTAAAACATTCCTTGGGACGAGGACCGGCAGATTGGCTGCGACGTTGTCTTGCCAAATGCCCTACTCTTTGACAACTATAGCAACGCATGGTACGGGGTGCGCGACATTCCCGAGCAAAATGACCGGTTTTGTTGCAGTTGAAACAATTCTTATTCGAACCGCCAGGTTTCCGGGACTCGGACCTCCCATAGGAACCTTCCCGAACCCCTCTCATCTCACGAGATCTACCCCTGAAGCTGCTTATGTCATTTGACAGTCGGTTACTTTGTGACGGTTCCCGACGGCGAAACGTTGGGCGACTTGAACGCCGGAAAATAGTGCCGTCGGTACGCTTATCTGGTATGTTTTCTGAGACCCTGCCATCTCGTGTGGCTCCATTTGCTAGTATACTAGGCCTAGTTTCGACTGAAGCGGGAGCAATATTAGAAAGCACATGAGGCGACTTGGCTTTAGCAAATTCACGTGCACGAAAATCGTTTATCAAAAACTGTGTGGCTTCCTCAAAATCTTTGGGACACTTCGCGACCACCCGCATTCCTAGTTGAGGGGAAAGGCTGTCTAGGAGGAGGTTTTTCAAAAGATTTGAATAGCCATCAAAGCTTCCTTCGGTTGCCGACGGAACTTGATCCAAACCCATAAGTTTCAAAGTTTTTAATTTCAATTTTTCGAAAAACGGAAACGGATCTTCGCCATCCTCCAGACGAAGAGTTTCGTGGACCAACCGTGCCCTAAGGGACGTGTGTTCAAACTGCCTGGCAAGGGCTTTCTTCAAATCATCGAATGACTCAAATTTCGCGTGACTGGTTAGGAAATTAGCCGCCTGACCTGTCGTTTTCATGAATGCCAACCGGATAAGTTCATCGCTCTGAATAGACTTATCCCAGAATTTTAAATTTTCGAGCGTCTCAATAAATATCAAAACGTCTTCGCTCCCAGAGAAAGTGGAGACTTGAGATGCGATTTTGCAAAGTGTGCCAAGGGACATATTTGATGTGTCATCTTCAGACATTCTAACCCGGTCTAAAGGAATATACACTCAAAACACTATATCTAGCCTATGATTCCCTTCCAAACGAAAGACAAACGCGCCACCAGTGAACCGAAGAGGTTATTACTCGTGTTATTACTCTTTACTTCCGAGTTCCCGCGATGGACCTTTCGTTGCCGGTTCAATGTCGATACTCTGACCGAGAGCTAACCCCGACTTGCGAACATAACGGTAGCGTGCGAACGGGGGAATCGTTCAACTCTTCAAAGGCGTATTTGGGATCGTAGTCTTTCGTTCGGTGGTTCGAGCTGACTTACTGTATTATAAATTGCTGGTCACAAAATAGTCCAATGCACAACAGCTTTTTCTCGGCTTGTTTCTAAATCGTATCTCCTTCGCCTCTCGTACGTATCTGTCTCTAAAACCGCTCTCCAGTTCCTGCTTCCACCACCACCACTTCCGTTAGCTTGCACAATCGCGGTTCTTCCAAAACCCTCAGAAACCACGATGCTTTACCAAAATCTATGTTTTTAGCAGGATATTCAAAACCACCATTTCCAGGAAGTTCCACCCAAAATCTACGTTTCCAAGGGGAAATGGAATATTCTTTTACGTCTTTTATATTTTCTGAACTACGAATAAAACGCTTCCGATAATTAATTATTAATGACCAACCCAATGTAACACCCGACATCAGGTTAGCATTTGTTAATTATTGTCGTATTAACCCCTATGTAACGGGTCATGGAGCTTTGTAGGGGTCGAAATTTATTTGTTCCTTTATTTTGATTTTAATAAAACTGGACTGAACTGACACATTATAGTCAAATTTTTCCTTGAAACACTGAAATATTTTTCTTTAATTTAAATTTATACTGATTCTTCGTTCTTCTTTACTTTCTTTTTATATTAATTCTTTATTCTTCTTTAATTTCTACACTGTCAGAAGTTGCACAACAGATAACACAAGGATGCGCGGTTTCAACAGATAACACTTCAGATGTTGTCTGTTGTGTTTCAAATGTTATGCATAATAAGCGTTACCATCAGGAAGAACCGAAAAATCGCCAAAAAGCATCTGCTGAGTTTTCCGACATCATGACGATAAAGAATAAAGTCAGTAGACGCTTTTTTTGCTGTTTTTTGGCTCTTCCTAGCAAAGCTTGTTATGCATAACATTTCACGCATAACGTTCTCGAACACAACAGATAACATCCCAAGTGTTGAAACCGCGCATCCTTGTGTTATTTGTTATGAAACTTCTGACAGTGTACTGTACTCGTTAACCTGGTAAACAAGCTCCTTTACTTTCTTCCCCTTTTCAAGTATTTGTTTTCGCAGATCTTTTAGGGTCACTCCTGAAGAATCAACAGAAAACTGAAGGGCTGCTTTCCTTTAATTCCAGAGACAGAAGACTATATGCGGGGTCGGCGCTAGAAAGTGGGGAGGGGGGGGGGGTAAGGGCGCCTTTCTGTTAATTGTTACCTGAAGTTGTTAAGTGTGTTTCTTTTTTGCAGTTGTTGTAATGAAAAGGTTTTTTGTCTATGTTTGTATCTGCTTTTTCTTTTTCTTTTCTCTCTTTATATTTACTCCGTGTTTACACCATGTGTGTATTTCGGGTAATTAATTTATTGATTGATTGATTGACTGATTATCTCTGGGGGTGTCGGTTCCCTCCACAAAGACAGTATTCGTGCATTCTCTGTTCTCTATACTCAATTCGTGCATTCGGCTGCGGTCGTTAAATCCCTTGCAAGTCTGGCAATGTAACCCCTACAGGTAAGCTTGTGGGCATAGAAGAGTTTAATCAGTGTACTAATCAGTGGTTTTCTAGAGGAGATAGGACACAGTTACGAAAATAAATAGAAATATACTGATGTAAAATTAATTACTATTGATACTACGACGTGTCCTTTAAAGCTTCCCCGTTCTGGTAATCAGGGACGTCACGACTAAGGGGGGGGGCGCCTCCCCCCCCCAAACCCCGAATGTTGTCGGCCAGTCGGAAAAAAATTGCCGAGTCGGCGCGAAGCACCACTATTTTTCGTAAAAACAGTAGATTTTTTTCTTGGAAACAGTCGATTTTTTTTTTATAAACTGTCGGTTTTCTTGAAAAAAAGTCGATTTTTTCCTAAACACAGTAGTTTTTCTTAAAATTAGCCGATTTTTGTCAACTCAGTCGTTTTTTCTCAATAATAGTTGATTTTATCTGCAAAAACAGTCGGTAAAAATGACCAGCCAGTCGGTAAATACCTTGCCCCACCCCCCAAACATTTTGGCTAGTAACGCCTCTGCTGGTAATACTAACCAAATAAAAAGGACCCTGACAAGAAGGGCCACAGAAAACTTAGCAGAGAAATCCCTGTGGCACCACTAAACAGAAATTCATCCAGTAGGGTGTGCTTAATGAGCATCAGGAGCTACGGTCGAAGAATCGCTGGCAACTGACCAGCAATTGCTAGGGATTCAACGAAGTCACAGCCGAATGCCAAGATAGAGTTAAACACTGCCGTTGTGGAGGGAACAGGAACGTATCCCCCAGAGGCAATCCTTGCCCCTCCCCACTTTCTAGTGCTCAACCTTCTCTGACCTTCTGTGTTTGAAAGTAAAGGAAAGCAGCCCTTAAATTGTTCGTTAATCCTTCAAGAGTGACATACATATATGAATGAATGAATGAATGAAAAGTTTATTCCCATCAAAATTGGCCTGAGGGGACCTAGACGGAGTAAACAAAATAGAAAAGAAGAGAAAAAACAACAACAACACGCAATAAAACATTTTAACACAACAACAATCTAAGAGAATACGAACATTAACACGCAAATGAGTCGTATAAACCGTGGGATCTGCTTAATGAACTTTCAAACTTCTTTATTCTTGCCTGAATCGCAGAGGATCGGCAAGATGGTATTTTGTACTGACTTTTGTATTATTTGCCCATGGGGGAGACTCAACGGATACTTGGCATACCGATAATAATAAGATCTAATATTTTGACGTTGGGATTGTAGCATTATATGCCAAAGTGGTACCAGACCTATAACATGTGGTAGAGCCACAGCATTGTAGAGACGTGCAAGAAAATGTCGGTTACACACACACTTACAGGAAACTAGGGTACCGCAACACTTCCGTGCTTTTTCTGAAAAGTCGGTGACTATGGCTTTTATGGCTTTTACGTGGTAGCACTTCTGATCTTGACTTTGTGCTCACTGACATGGCGGATCACCAGCGGCAGATAGTTAAAATTTCGGACGATTTTCTTTTAAGTGACCATTCGCATGTCGAGTTTCATTTACCACCGGGATCACTTGAGACTGGTGCACCTCCTAAGAAAATGTGGTTCATTAAACAAGTCTGGAGTCATATTGATGTTTTTACGTATCAAACGGTTCTTGATTTGTATCTACGCAAGATAAGGGTTCCGTTTCATTTACTTTCACGAGACAAATCTGAACAGCTGTTTGATTTGGATTGTTATCTGGGGGAAGTAGAATACAGTATGAAAACGGCTGCATCCGCTGCAGTTCCGAAGTTACAAACCCGTAAAAAAGGATGGTCAGATTTTCCTGGTTTGAAGGATGAAAAATCTCGCCATTTATTTTGGTGACAAATGTGGAGTGAATGTTAAAGACCACGATTAGGTTGGGTTTTAAAATAATGAAGTCGAGTAAACGCTAGTTAGAAAAGTTGGTGAAATCTTGGAAAAGAAGCCAAGTAAAGGAGCTATCGCGTGATATTAAAAACAAACCTCATCAGTAATGGCGAGAAGTGACCAAACTTACTCGTTCTACTTCTTCACCGCCTGATAGTATTGAAATAAACAGCTGGTTTCAGCATTTCTCTTCAATTTTTGCGGCTGATATCCCCCACCACTAGAAGGTAATTTCCGGTTGATTCTGTGCAGCATTTTGATCGTCTAAACGGATACAACAACTGGCTCACCGTTACACCGTCTTGTGTTGAACCTTTTATTCGGCTTCTTCCTCAAGGAAAATCGCCAGGGTCAGATGGTATTAAGCCTGAACATCTGAAGTATGGTACCCCTAAATTTTTGTGTCATATAGCTCTATTATTTCAAGCATTCGTATCGCAACATTATGTCCCGCAATGATTAGGCCAGGGGGTCGTCACTTGTATACATAAGAAGGGCAAAGACCCTAAAGATTGTTCTTCATATAGACAAATCACTGTTTGTTCAGTGTTAGCCAAGCTACTTGAAAAGATACTGTACCCGGTAGTGACGGCGCTAACGGATGTGGGTGACAATCAGTTCGGTTTCCCGTCAGGAATCGGTGTTCAGAATGCACATGCCGTGTTTATCTCTACTGTTGAAAAGTTTAAGAAACGGAAAAACACTATTTGTTTGCACATTAGACATTTCAAAGGCGTTTCATTCTGTCCAACATTCGCAAGCAATCCTGTCGCTACTGAGGGCAGGGATTAATTCATTCGTTCGTAAATGTTTGTGGAATTGGTATGGAAAGTCCAAAGTAAGAATTCGTTCTGCAGGACAACTTTCTAGTCCTATAGAAATTCGCAGAGGTGTTAAACAGGGTTCAGTCATAAGCCCCGTAATATATAATAATGCGCCGCGTTCTGCGACAAGATCGATTGAAGAGCTCCTGACAGAAGATGGTATTGATGTTAGTCATCCGCTTTACGCAAATGACCTACTTCTGATGAGTGATAATTTAGAATCCCTACAAGAAGCTATTAATATTTATTTTATTTTATTTTATTTATTTAATAATAAACCAAACATATCTCTCGTGGGCAGAGCCCAAATACGATGTTTTTGTAGTCATAAGTAAAGATAAAATAAGTTGTCAACAGATAATTTAAAAAAAAAAGTAACAAAGCAGAAAAGTGCTAAAGAGCAGTGTACTGCTTTACGAAGCTCGGCACAAAGCTTCTACTGTAGCGCATAGTGTTACAGTAGATTGGGGTCAGTTTGGGAACCTTTTCAGCCACTTCTCGGGGGGGGGGGGACGAGATCTTACAGGAACAAAGGGTGGGGGAAGGAATGAACGTATATGGGGTGCTGGAGAAGGGAGGAGCCAAAGTTGCGGCATAGTTTTTCGCGGCGGGAAGAAAGGGATTCAATTTTAAATTCTTTGAGGTAAAAAGAGTATGGTAAGGGGGAACCGCCATAGATAATTTGCAGCGATCTCTTCTGAACTCGCTCTACTTTAGGTATGAGCAAAGTGCCAAACTGGACAAGCATATTCGACTAAGGGTCGAATGAAAGAGCAAAACATTAGCTTTAGCGAAACTTTTTCAGTGTTTTTAGCATTTGGATTGCGCTGTTAGCTTTCTTTACAACTGTCTTTGTATTTTCATGCCATGAAAGGTCAGAAGAGATCACTACACCTAATAGCGTTATTTTATCACTGATGAGCCCAGGGTCGATAGGAGGTTCGAAAGACGGCCGAGTTTTTCTAAGAAAAGAAAAGGTCGTAACCGAGCACTTATCTTTTTTCACGACCATATTCATTTCAGTCACCTCTGAGGTAACCTGGTCGATGAAACCGGCAGAGTTACTTTTCAGATCCTCAGATACGACTTCCGCTAAGGACAAATCGTCAACGTATTTCCATCTGTCCTCCAATCCAGCAGCAATTTCATTTATCACGAGGAGGAAGCACAGCGGACCGATCACAGTTCCTTGTGGAATAGAGTGTCGTCTGCTCTTGGCGATATAGGTCTAAGTATAGAGCCCTCCAAGACTCAATTTGTAGTTATGAACGAAGAAATACAGCCAATCGTGTGGTTGATGTGTGTGGCAAGACAGTTGTCCAAAAGGATACGTTTGAGTATCTCGGACTCCGTTATCGGAATTCCATTAAAGCCACTAAAAATTTAGTTATCGCGGCTCTCAAAGAAAAATTACGGAGGACGTACTAAATGTTAGCACGAACATATGAAAAAATTACGCTTGGCCGTCTTTGCAACGCCATTTTCGCGCCCCATGTCTTCTGTCTAGCCCCTCTGTGGAATTCACTGAATAAAACTGAGCGTAAACAATTCCGTTATGATTTTTTCCGGTACTGCGAACATTTACTGGGAATTCCCATTTGGTTCCGAAACTCTTACGTATCACAAAGGTAGCGTATTTCTGAAATAAGCGAAAAAATGAATGAGCTAACCAGTAATCTCATCAACTGAAGTAGAAAACTGCACGATTTTCCACTGGCTAGCCTGGTGTTACCATGTGACTCAAGTTTGTTCTTGTTTAGGTGATTTTTAGTTATCGCAGCCTAATTTTCTTTCGTAGTGTTGTGTGATTTTTTTATTTTTTTCTTGCCAACTCCTCCGACCATTTACCTTGTATTGGTATGGAGGGTTTAAATAAAATTATTATTTATTTGGCTTACGGTGAAATAAAAGTGTTATTTATTTATTTTATTTTATAAGGGGTACGAATACATCTGAAATAGGTAGAAATACACCTGGCCTATGGTTTTTCTGGTATTTTCTTTCCTTTTGAGGGAACTGCTATCTTTTTATAATCCGTCCTTGGGTCTCGGCTGTTGATGGGTGACGAACGAATACGTGCATATATATGTATACATATATATGCATAGCCTACTCTAACATATAAATAGAAATAGCTTACTCTTTGCCACTATTTGACGACTCAGCATCCGGTAACCTGAGGCCAAACTGCTGCTATTAAAATCAGACAGGGAAAAGGGCTGACCATCAGAAACGACATAAAACAACATACAGCTTCAGAACATGCAGACGAAAAACAGCGTAGGTTGCATTAGTCAATTAGATTCTAAGTAAACAATCAAGAAAGTGATCTAAGCTCCACAGGGAACGATCAAAAGCTGTCTAAAGCTTTGGAAGGCGAAGCAACAGATCCCCATTACCAAGGAAATTAATTTGGTAAGCAAAGCCCCTGGACTAAGCCCACCTTACTTACAAAGTAACAAAACAAGCCAAAGAGTGGGCTACGCCACAACAGTCAATTAGACTGTGGGTAAACAAGAAGAAAGTGATCCAGACTCCAAAGGGAACGATTGAGAGCTCTCTAAGCTGGAGACGGCGAAGCAACAGATATCCACTACCTGCTAAAGTAATTCGGAAAACAAAGCCCCTGTAATAACCTGGCGTCTACAAAGTAATGCGCAAGCCAACGGGTAAGATCACAAAAGACCAAGCAACGCCCTGGATACAGTTAGCCCACAAAGCGGACAGTACGAAGGTAAAACCAAATGAAAATAAAGAATACAACAAACACTGTGACAAGTGACTACACTGTCAGAAGTTTCATAACAGATTGCGCATAACACTTTCAAGAATAACACCTTTTCACTTAGAAAAAAAGTGTTATGACCAATTAAGTTTAAACTATTTCGTGCCCAGATCTCCAACAACACCTTCAATAGGTAAAAATACTACACTGTCAGAAGTTACATAACGACAACAGCAGGATGCGCGGTTTCAACAGATAACACTTTGGGATGTTATATGTTATGTTTCTTTCGTTCCCGTTAGTATTTTTAGCAATTCAAGGTGTTGTTGGAGATCTAGGCACAAAATAGTGTAAACTTAATTGGTCCATTTCACTTTATTTCTAAGTGAAAAGGTGTTATTCTTGAAAGTGTTATGCGCAATCTGTTATGTAACTTCTGACAGTGTAAAAAATTAAAAAGCCCATAAATATGCGGGGAAGCTGAATACGTATGAATTTGTAAAGTTCGAGCACACATCTTTCCGTCCGACCGCGAACGATAACTCTCGAAGCGGTTGAGATATTTTGGTCAAACTTGGATCAAACTTGGACACTTAGGGCCAAAGTGCAAGGAAACTTAATAGATGGGCCATATCACTTTATTTCTAAGTGAAAAGGTGTTATTCTTAAAAGTGTTATGCGCAATCTGTTATGTAACTTCTGACAGTGTAAAAAATTAAAAAGCCCATAAATATGCGGGGAAGCTGAATACGTATGAATTTGTAAAGTTCGAGCACACATCTTTCCGTCCGACCGCGAACGATAACTCTCGAAGCGGTTGAGATATTTTGGTCAAACTTGGATCAAACTTGGACACTTTGGGCCAAAGTGCAAGGAAAGTTAATAGATGGGCCATATCACTTTATTTCTAAGTGAAAAGGTGTTATTCTTAAAAGTGTTATGCGCAATCTGTTATGTAACTTCTGACAGTGTAAAAAATTAAAAAGCCCATAAATATGCGGGGAAGCTGAATACGTATGAATTTGTAAAGTTCGAGCACACATCTTTCCGTCCGACCGCGAACGATAACTCTCGAAGCGGTTGAGATATTTTGGTCAAACTTGGATCAAACTTGGACACTTTGGGCCAAAGTGCAAGGAAAGTTAATAGATGGGCCATATCACTTTATTTCTAAGTGAAAAGGTGTTATTCTTAAAAGTGTTATGCGCAATCTGTTATGTAACTTCTGACAGTGTAAAAAATTAAAAAGCCCATAAATATGCGGGGAAGCTGAATACGTATGAATTTGTAAAGTTCGAGCACACATCTTTCCGTCCGACCGCGAACGATAACTCTCGAAGCGGTTGAGATATTTTGGTCAAACTTGGATCAAACTTGGACACTTTGGGCCAAAGTGCAAGGAAAGTTAATAGATGGGCCATATCACTTTATTTCTAAGTGAAAAGGTGTTATTCTTAAAAGTGTTATGCGCAATCTGTTATGTAACTTCTGACAGTGTAAAAAATTAAAAAGCCCATAAATATGCGGGGAAGCTGAATACGTATGAATTTGTACAGTTCGAGCACACATCTTTCCGTCCGACCGCGAACGATAACTCTCGAAGCGGTTGAGATATTTTGGTCAAACTTGGATCAAACTTGGACACTTTGGGCCAAAGTGCAAGGAAAGTTAATAGATGGGCCACGTGTCGCCTTGTCTTTCAGGGTGGGGATCCAGATTAAGGGATGAATAATAATAATAACAATATATTTTTAACCCACAAATCGTACAGGACGAAAACAGTGGAGTACAAGAGAAAATGTGAAGACATAATTAGGTAAAACACAGCACATACAAACAAAATCTACTTAAAGAGTCAAACAGACGAATAAGTCCATGAGAGGGCGACAGGCGCCAATGAAATAGTATATTCCAGCTACTTTGACAGTTGGTTTAGGGTAAAGAGGCATGCTGAATCCGTACAAGCATCTCCATCGGACAAGTAGCTCGACCGGAATCCGGCCAAAACTGGAAATTAGGTTAACCTAAAATTTGTTCCGGAAGTCTATCGGAGCATCGATATAGCGGTAAGAATTTATGCTACCGCCATTTGTGGACTTAGTTTATATGCTTTTGCTTGGCATGCTTGAGCTGGAAAGTAGGACTTTTAGGATAATACTATATGCTACGGGGTTCGCGAAGACGACCAGACCCGCCTGTCTATACTGGAAAGTCACCGAATAAGATAAGGTGAGATTCCTTTCCGTAAAAGTACGAAGGGCCACGGAAACAACAAAACAAGACCCAAAACGAAACCATAACCTCAACAACTATTTACAAAAAACTTTTCCTGTTAATCATGGCTACCTTTAGGAATCTTCCCGAATTTCTAATATCTCTAAAACTTCTACTTTTCAAAATATGTTTAAACATTTCCTCCCCCCCACACCATTTCCCCAAAAATTTCCTTCCTCAGGTCCTTTAACTCCTGACATAATCCCCTTCGGGTTTCCATCAAGTCGAGCCTTTTGATCTAATTTACTTCTATCCGGAAGTTTCAAAGATACGTTTAGAAGCTTGTATCGTGAGATAATTTGTCTGTCGAACAAGCAAACGAAATATAATATACACCTAACGCTCTTCTTTTGGAGCACACAAAAAATCAATGATTCACTCCAATATTTTTTTACGGACGACATCCTAATAGGTTTGAAAAGCATAGCACTGCCTTTTTACTAATTACAATTACGAAAAAGAAAACCAAACCGCATGTATAAAAAGCGAGCATGCGCCATCATTTAAATGAGGAAGATTACGAAGCTCTGATAAGACCGATGGAGGAAAAACAACTGCGTTATTTATTCGCATTTTAAAAATTAATTCGTTGTTTTCGTTGCTTCCAACAAGAAACCCGAAAATATCCTGCTTTGTGGACACTACAGATGAGAAAATATCCCTGAGACTAGAATACCCTTCTAGTCGGAAGGTACAGCATTGTGTCACAAGATCTGGCTTAAAGCAAGAACAAATAATCCAATAGAACCTCAATATTTGGTCCCATGCAGCGCCTATGGATACCCCGACAAAACTGCGCGGAGCTAGAGGTACTATTGAGTTGATACTGTTTACTTCCCTCTTCGCCGCTGCGCATATCAGAGGAAAAACTGTAGCAGGCGAGGAGGACCCGCTCTGAAGCGCGTCACAGGTGAAGTTACAATGGTAGATAACCAATCGGCAGTTACTCTCGAAATTTCTTCTCCGGGGCTTTACTGCGATATAGCTGTTTGCAGAGGTAAAGAATCGTGAAGTTCCGCGTAGCTCGGGCAGGGTATCGGGAATGGTACTCGCCTCCGCATGGGCGTATTACAGAGATACACTGTAAAATTTTCTCCGAGTGAAGATTAAAATTAACTTAACTTTTTTTTTACAGTGTAGGGAGACGGATGTTCTTGTGATTATTCGTTCCAGCTTAAAGCGGATATCAAGACTTGGACATAACCTACTTGTCCCAATCCAGTCTTCAGCTTCTTTTTATACAAACTCCCCTCTCTTGTGGGTCACCATTAATACCAATCATAATGAATACCAAAATTTCAGGGGTGAAACATTACTGTGCTTAGTAGTAACCATTTCAGAGTAAGAACAGAAAGAAAATTAAATGAGACATTGGTAAAATCACAATGATTGCTTATTATCAATTTGATGATTCATTGCGCTCGTGGAAGGGAATTAAGAGTCCCGGGGTCACCCAACCGCATCCAGATGGTAAGCAAAGGGCAACCTGCAAGTAGCAACCCAAGTAAAGTTAATGCATGTTTTGTTCGTCACTGCTTACGGGACTTTCATGAAAAGAAAAGGGTGCTGTATTTGAGGTACCTTTTAAAGCTTCACTGTAAAAAGTTTCTCCAAGTAAGGATTAAAAGTTAACTGTATTATTTGCTACTGGGATTAAGCTTATCTCAACTAGGATAAAATTAATCCGAATTAGAAATAATC
The DNA here is from genome assembly GCA_030848855.1 of Branchinecta sandiegonensis. Lineage (NCBI taxonomy): Eukaryota > Metazoa > Arthropoda > Branchiopoda > Anostraca > Branchinectidae > Branchinecta > Branchinecta sandiegonensis. The sequence goes on along the minus strand of JAUPMV010000012.1, from coordinate 16,337,945 downwards.
TTATCTCAGAAGAGACAACATTAATCCCAGTAGCAAATACTGCAATATTTTTTACAGTGTTGTTTTCGGAGCACTTACCCCTTAGATTTTAATTCAACCTCGACGAATAACAGTCGAATAACAGAGAGAAAAAACAACATGTTCTTTCCCGAGTGCACTATAATGACTTAAAGCAACAAGGCCAAACATTTCGATGGGATCCCACAGGGGAGTATCTGTTGAGCTTTCTAATACAGACAATCGGTTCTTTCGGATGTAGGTTCTTTCACATTTGATACCACTCAAACAACTGATACCATCCTAGTAGACCATTTAACCAGATCCATCAAGTAACTGCAACAAAAAACATATCAGACAGTCAGGTTAATTCGCGTGTAGACATCCGGTTTTGACAGATTCCGATCGGACTATCCACGCGAGGCGAGAACACATAGTAGACTATCCTCCGATTCATCGCATCGTTTCAGGATACAGCAACCTTTTCCAATCGGTTTCATCGACTTACAAAAAAAAAAGATTCTCATCTCCCAAATTTCCGATTTTGGCCGGATTCCAGTCAATCTCCTTGTTCTGGTTCGAGTTAATATAGTGTAATATACGGGTTTGGCGTGTACTCGTACCCCTATATCGATGCTCTGATCAACCTTAGGGAAACTTTTACTTCTACCATAGTCCCGGTTTCTGCCAGATTCCGGGTGAAATATTTATCCAGCAGGAAAATAAAGCTCATAAACGGATTCAGCACGTATTCTTGCCTACAAAAGGATTATATTATAAAATTTATATATATAAAACTGGTAAAATTCGGGTGAAGTTTAGAAAGCAACAATTTAATATTGTTTTGTGGTTGGCATTGCATATAAAAAAAAAATCAGGGATTTATCATATACTGCTCTTATCTAGGGTCTCCAATTTCAGTAATTACTACTAAATTGCAAATATGTTCTGCACGTTTTTCTGGACCGTCAGTCAATTAGTTCGGCCTGCTAAAATACAGTACTTCCTCCAACTGTAGTTTTTGGCGCCATCGCTAACACTGTTCATCTGTTGTGAAATCCTTACAGCCTGTTCTGAAATCCTTTCATCTGTTTCGAAATCCTTTCAGCCGATCAATTATCTGTTTTTCTGCAGTCAACTCCCGGTTCCAGAAGAACGTTTTCTCTCCGAAGTACTAACACTATTTGCAGGACAAAGCTGTCAGAAAATTCCCTCTCCAGCAATTCAGCGGAAAAAATGGCAAAGTGTGAGAGCTAAGATAAGCCAAGCGAAAACGAGCAAAGGAAAAAGATATTTGCCAACGAATGATGCGGGATGAGGAGGTGGGACATGGGGCCGATATCCTAGCGGGATGTGAGAAAAAAGAAACGAAGGACAATAGGTTTTTCGCGTTAGTTTGCATGGCAGGGGGCTATTTTTATTTTTATTCTTTCAGTCTCAGGCGGAACTTGCACGCCTCGGAGCGTATCCACAGTACTTGGAGAACCAGCGCCATACACTCCAGAGACCAAATAAAATTCAAAGCTTTTGAAAGTAGGTGTTAGACTTCGTCTTAGGTATCTAATTATTTAGGTATCTAATTATCCGGCTATCTGGAATGATATCCCAGTTGGCATTCGGGAGGCTGAACACATTGGGTCATTTAAAGTAAAACTTAAAAAACATTTATTGGGAGAGGGGAGCTGATTTTCTTTCTTTTTTTTCCTTTCTTTTTTTATATTTTCTTTTTTTTTAGATTCTGGTATTAAAGGTTAATTGAGTGCGAATGTTCTTGTCCTTTTTCTTTATTTTTTTTTTGCTTATGAAATTAGTTATAGGTTGAGAATCAGAGGATTGCAGCCGTCCATCATCAGGCTGTTTGAGCCTTCCCCGGGCGGTTGTGTGTTTTTATAGTTTACTTTGTAATTAGTAGTAAATAAAGCAAGTCAAGTCAAGTTTTACTTGATTAGAATAGTTAGAAAATTATTCCAGTATATTAACAGGAGAGGGACAAGTGCTGTTGCGAAATAACATTCGTACCAGCGATTGACATGTGGCCAGATTGCTTGCCTGATCACGACTAAAGAAAAAACGGAATGAATTAGACCGACTACGAGAAGACGGCCTCCGACACAATCCTAAACGAAATCAAACGACAGAAACTGCGATGGCTTGGGCATGTCAAAAGAATGGACCACCCCGTGACAAAACGTCCCCGTGAGAAAACGTTCCCATGACAAAACGTCCCGTGTCAAAACGTCTCCGTGACAAAACGTCCCCGTGGAGGAACTTCCCCAAGCATAACTTGAAATCACCAGAATTCTGGGAAACCCCTCCGACTCTCCCAAAGAGCCCCGATATGGTCTAGTTCTGTCAGGGATGTATCTGGGGCTTATGCTTGTTTCTCCCTGCACCCTCGACGCGTTTCATGAAAATTCTGGTGCCCCCCTTCAACTTCCCCCAAAAGTATCAGATCCGGTCAGGACTTGACACGGAACATCTGAGACGACACTTCTTTCCACTTGCCAAGTTCCACTGAGATCGGATCGCCCGTTGAAAAGTTATGAATGACACTAGATTCCGGATTCCCCATCTCTCCACTCCCCCCACGATGGTCAGACCACGCAAAAAGTTATTCGCTGGTCAGTTTGTTCGAGTTCTTGATAGCCCATTTTCATCGTCCTGGTACCTCAGAAAGTACCGAAATCGCGGGATGTTGCCAGAATTCGGACACCCTCCCCCCCAACTCCGTCCATAGTGCCCGAATCTGGTTCGGTTATGTCAATGATGTATCTAGGACGTGTGCTTGCTCTTCCCACCAAGTTTCATCCCAGTCCGTCCCCTCATAGCGTTTCCCAAGATTTCCAGTCTCCCCCTCCAGCTCCCTCGAAGTCACCGGATCCGGTCCGGATTTTAGAGGGTCGTCTGAGGCACAAGGTCTTTCCAAATTTCAAGTTTCATTAAGATCCGATCACCCGTTCAAAAGTTATAAATACCTCGAGATTCTGGATTCCCCCTCCCTAAGCTCCAGCCTCCTCCACCCGATGCTCGGATCGGGGAAGTGACTATTTCCAACTTAATCATTTGGGGTCCCTGATACGCCTGCCAAGTTTTATTGTCCTAGCTTACGTGGAAGTGCCCGAACTAGCAAAACCCGGACCAACCGACCGACGGACGGACAGAAATTGCGATCTTTATTTGTCACTTGGCCGAAGGGCAATTTCAAAAAGCATTTCTCAGTAAACCACGTAAATGTGCGAACAAGTCACGGATTCTTGGCACCACTTGTCTTGGACAACAAGCAGCTCACTAGAACATGTTAATTTCTGTTTAAAGTTCTGCTAAAAGTTTTACTGGGGAAGTTAGGGACAGCAATTGTCTTCTAAAAATGTCGACCCTCAGGTTTTGAAGATTGTACTCCTCTCCTTTCGTTTTTAATGTCCGAAACCAGCATAAAACTAAATTATCAATTTAAGCATAGGCTTTCAGAACTAAACTATGGGTATTCTGACGTCATTTTGCTTCAAATTTCTCAAACCTCAAGGCTTCAGGACAAAACATGTTGCTTAGAAAAATATGCACGTTAATAAGAAATACTGAAACGATTTACAAACTATGTGAAAGTGACAATTTGTTGACTGAAAAAAGATATAAGAGGAGCTGACAAAATAATGAATGACAATGTCATGGCTGCTTTAACGGCACTAGCCCAGAGCAAATTAACTCTAGAGAGTAATGCACAAACTTTGAAAAAGTGACACACAGTCAAACCGCACCGACACTAGCTCCGCTAGAGGAACGAACATCCCTACTGAAACTCAACCAGTCGTTATTGTCGTTAACGAGTGCTGGCTCTGATCTGATCCTCGATGTTTGCACCGCATCTTAGCCTTGCTAGAATTTTCTATGTCCGCCACTGCAGACACGAACAGTTTGCTGAAGCTTCTCTCGCGAAGCGAGCTGGGCCGGGCGGCGCTGCGACGGAGGCCCGTTTTTGATGCATGGGAAGGATAGGTCTTCGCATTACTGTCTAGAGTTATTTTGCTCTGCACTAATCCAAAATGATGCGGAACACGCTAGAGGATCTGAATCTCCAGAAGATCGCATGTCCTGTGTTCTATGTGAAGTATTGTTTCCCCCCTTCCAGCATGACCACCAACGTTAGCGAAGTGAAATGGTAGCCTAGCACGTGACGACCTAGCTGTTACGCTTTATACATTCTGAAAAGTTAACGGGTACGGAACAAAACTACCTGATATTCTGAAACCCGCTGTAGAGTTCAAACAATAACAAGACCAAAGGTGTCGACGGGATCCCAAAAGTGGAATATTTGTCGATCTTCTTTATACAGACAATCAAGTTTTGCAGATGTTCAGCCTTTGCCGACCGTTACATTATAACAGACTACTGAACAACAGCCACTAAGTTATACTTCCTAGCTAAAAGCATATCAAACTATCAGGCTCATTCGAAGAAATCGTGTTTTGACTAGATTCAGACAGGACTATCCATCCTCCTGATTCACCCTGTCCTTTTTGGGTGAACCTATCTCTTCCAGCCAAATTCTATCGACATCCGAATTTAATTTTCCTTCTTTCCGATCGATTTCAGCAATTTTTGTTACTTCAATCAAATTTCCGGTTTCTGCCGGATTCCGAATGAACTAATTATCCAGTAAGCAAACTCAGGTTCACACATGGATTCAACTTGTATTCTTGCTTCTATAAGGATGTTCCGATCGACTTCAGAATAAACTTTACTCCTACCCAATTTCCGATTTTCGTCAGATCCCAGTTAGTCTACTTGTCCGGCGGGAAAATAAAATTCAAATACAGGTTCAGGATGTATTCTTACCTCTAGATCGACGCTCTAATCGACCAACGCTTGCCCTCCGATCAACTTCAGATAAGATTTTCACTCTTACAAATTTCCGGTGTTCGCCGGATTCCGGGCAAACTACTTGTACGGCGACAACGGAAAATTCAAAAACCAGATTCAGCATGTCTGTGTATCCCTTGTATCAAACTTTTGTTCAATCGTGCTGAAAGACGGGCAGACCAACAACTTTTACGAAGTCATAGGTATCCCACAAATTTACGTTTCACATATAAATTTCTCAATAATATACTTCCCTCCTCTTTTGAAAATTTTTTCTCCATTAATAGTGATCTCCATAGTCATGATACACGAGGGGCATCAAATCTGGTATACCCATTTAGAAACACGACTAGAGCTTCTTTCGTGATTAGAAATTTTGCCCCCTCTGTATGGGATATAATTCCAGTTGAAATTAGAAATTCGAGTCATCTGGCATCCTTCAAGGCTACAGCGAAGAGATTTTTTCTTGCAACAGAAAAGTAATTGATGCGTGAGTGTTTTTTGTATGCAGAATGTTGTTGTATATGTGTGAACCGTTATGAATGGCATGTGGAATAATGTAAAAATAGTGTTACCACATTATGTAGAATAGAGAAGACTGCCACCTGCGGCCAACAAACCCTTTGGGCTTTCTTAGCAGGTGCTGTAAAATGTTTTGTATACATGTGTAAAATAAAATCTAATCTAATCTAATCTAATCTAATTTACGTTCTGGGATCCCAAAAACAGGCATTAACAAAGGAGCATTTCCTAAATAAAATGTAAGGTGTGTAAAAGAATGATTAAACTGTAATTGTCTTTTGTGGATAAACACTCTGGCCAATTTACTACGTGAGGAGTTTATTAACGAAGTATGACTTGTTCCAGTTAGTTGTTTGTTTTTGTTGGCCTCTGTTGGCGGTAGCAGTGTTCTAACGCCACCGCGGTTTTCCGCCACCATATGTTTTCCGCCACCTTTTAATTCAGGTAGGGCAGGCAGCCTGTGCAGGTAGTTTCAGATTTAAATCTTTAAATGTGAAAAGCGTGTTTACCGCCACCCAGGAAATCTTACGTCCCCAAGAGGATTGGTTCCTCTAGAGGGTAGGGTCAAATCTTGTCAGGCCTAATATTCTGATGGGGTGTCGAGCGCCAACCGGATTAAGTATCACAGCGATTAAGGGCTCTCGGCCAAACCTGCTCCAAAACGTCGCAAAGTCTACGGAGAACTGGAGGAGAGGCAACTGAAAGTTAAAATTACGTATCAAGAAGGAAAGTCTTCAAGAGAAGCACTTCTCCGGGCGATTTCTCACCTTTTGAAATTTGAATAGTTTGGGGGCCTTGAGTAGTTGAAGTTGTACAGTTTCTTTTGTTTGACTTAAATAAATAATTATTTGAAACGTTAATCTCTGTCTTCGTATTAGCTAGGATTAACGTAGAGTTGGCGTTGCTGGCGGTAAACCCCTCTTCGCATTTAACGATTTAGATATCGGATTACATGAACCAGCTACCTGCACTAATGAGTTGGCGGAAAACATACGGTGGCGGTGGACCTACCATAATATTTGACCCTTTCGTCTGACCCAACTAATCCTATTGATGATGCAAGATTTCCTGGGTGGCGGAATACATACGGTGGCGCTAAAGCACGGTGGCGTTAGAACACCCACTTCCTGTTGGCCATGAATGGCCTCTTGGCTTTTAGTGCAATTAAATCGCATCTTATCATACAAGTGCTGTCAAGGGAAGTTTGTACCCAATAAACATTACAACTACATTGGGTCAAACGAACAATAACTTGCGAACTGTTACCCCAAGTTTGCTGCCCAAGTGACAATTAGATGAACTGAGATGCAAACTTCCCTGCTAAAGAAGTCAAAATAAACTTGAAAGTTACCAGAGTGCATTGTTGCAAATCCCATTGTAATTCAAAACGAAAGAATAATTCTCAGATTTCTTGCTCTGCCTAGGCGAGCTTACGCGCGTGGCAGAACCTATTAAAGAGCGTTTTGTGCACCGTAAATAGCGGAAACTAATTTCTAAATGCATCCTATCAAGAAGGGATACCGATAAGAACATGTGTCTCATTACTACTGGGCTTAGCAACACTGTTCCGAACGAGAGGTTGCCCACTCCCTGATACTTGGTGTAAAATATAATCTAGAGTGGGCAGCCCCTCGGTTCCGAAAACATTAGTTGCATTTTCGGGGTCACATCGAGTGACTCTTACCCGGTAACTGAGAGCGTGTTCCATCCTACTTACCGTAGTTACTACGCATGACGTCACGAATTCTGCCTTTTTGTTCGTCAAGGCTGGAACGATTTTTCTATTTTCCAGCAGAATATCATGCCACGGGCGAATCCGACCAATCACGTGACAGAGATCCGTAGTTACTACGCTTACTACGTTCCCGAGCGTGGTAAGCAAATAGTTACTATTAGTTACTATTTCGAGAAGGCTGGAACGGTCAGCGTAGTAACTTTTCGTGAGGTTGGAACAGATTTAGTAACTAATAATTACTATTGGTACAAGGGTGGAGCACGCTCTGAGTTCACTCTTCTCGTTATTTCAGACAGCCGGTCACTGTAGTTGATAGTGACAAACGGATACGTAAGCCGAATTTTATTAGAGCGATATTTCCGCCCTTCTTGGCTAGCTGGTAGTGACAAACGGACAGGGGCGTCACGTAGGGGGGGACACCCAACCCCCCCCCCCAAAAAAAAAAAAAAATTGTTGTCCGCCAGTCGGCATAAAATAGTCGAGTCGGCCGCGATTATTCGGGAAAACAGTTGATTTTTTCTTGGAAACGGTCGAATTTTCTTCAAAACAGTCGGTTTTTCGTAAAAATCGTCGATTTATTTTTTAATCAGTCGGTTTTTCTTAAAATCAGTCGATTTTTATCAAACTAGTCGTTTTCTTACGGTAAAAACAAGTGCGCAAGCGCTCAGACGTGGAGTGTAAAAGTAAAATGTTTATCACATTTATATACAAACAGTTTTAGAACCAAGACATTTCTCTTCCCCAATAACCAAACAAGTATTGAAATAACGTTGTAATCACCCCCTTTTAAAAGCTTTAAATGTAAACAAACCGCCAGTATAAATCCAAAGAATGTTGAAGATCTTGCACGAATAGCATTTGTTCGAACACTGAATGGTCTGCCTGCCAGTCCCACCCTTTAAACCTTTTCCATTAGCACGGTAATAAGAAGTGCAATAAACAAATTCGTAGCAGACTAATGCCCACTTTGTCACAATTCATTAAGAACGGCATATCATGGATCATATGACAAAACAGTCCAGTTTCCAACTGTTCATTAAAGATTAAAGTCCGTCGCGTCGTCTTATTTGTTGATTTACACCAAATCCTCATCCATAGACATTTCTCCCCAAATATACAAGAGTTGGACTTGAGACCTGTCATAGACGACCTTAACTCATGGGAAATCTGGGCCCAGCTGCCCATGAACGGGAGGGGGGGGGGGGGGGCGGGACCCATCAAAATGCGTATTTACACCATTTTTCCTCAAGTATACCAGCTTAGAGTTTGATTCCAGTCACGGGTCAAAAAATATTTTCATGGGCAATTTCGGGCCCACTTGCCCATGAACGGGGAGAACGGGGGTTGTCAACTCTCCCTGGTCCCTATGATCCAAAAGCGCAAAGGAATTTCATCGCCTTATCCCCAGTTATTTTCTAATTAAAAACATAAAATACGGGCAATCTGGGCCCAATTGCCCCTAAACCAGGTGGGGGTGGGGTTTGGGACCCGCAAAAAGTAAAAAGAGACCCCAATGCTCACAATCCTACCAAGTTTCAACTTGATACCTGTTGATTCCTGGCAAGGGTAACGAACTTTACTCCTGGGCAATCTGGGCCCAGTTGCCAATGAACGGGGTGGGTGGGGGAGGTACAACTTTAAAAGCAATTTCCCAGACCTAGGATCTACACGTCCAAGGAATTTCATCGTCCTATATCCAGTTCTGGTCAAGTTATGAACTTTATCTACTGGGCAATCTGGGCCCATTTGCCCCTGAACCGGGTTGGGGTGGGGGGTGGGACCCCCAAAAGGCACAACTAGACCCAATACCCACAAGTGTACCAAGTTTGAACTTTAGACTTGCACTGGTTCACGAGTTATGAGCTCCACAAAATACGGTGAAAACCGAAAACCGGAAACCGAAAGCCGAAAGCTGCTACAGCGCCCGCAATAGTGGATTGTTCCAAGGAACACTCCACCAAAAACAGTCGGTAAAAATTACCAGCCAGTCGATAAATACCTTGGCCCCCTTCCCCAAACATTTTGGCTAGTAACACCTCTGCAAACGGATACGTCAGCTCATCTTTATTACAGCATAATTTCGGCCCTTCTTGGCAAGGGCCATCTTCAGGCTCAAGCCGCTCCAGCTGTAAAATGAACTTCACTTGAGCATTTATTCAAACAAGTCAGCTTGGGCTCAAAGAATATTCACTTGAGCCTGAAGAGGACTCTTGCCAAGAAGGGCCGAAATATCGCTATAATAAAATTTAGCCTATTTTAGCCTTTTTTCACCTACGATTCGCAGTCAGTTTGGGCTGAAGGAATTTTTACCTGGTTACTAGTACCGGTAACTGAGTAGTAACCGGCTGGTTGCTGAATTTCGGTAACCCCGGTCTCAGCAGGGTTACTCGGTATCAGATACCAGAATGAGGTGACTGAGAGCCCTGGCTTCAACCTGATCGATCTAGACTACGCAGACGACATTGGTCTGGCACCGCAACAGAAGCCCAAGATATGCTCTCTGAAGTTGCGATCACTCTCAGCCAATGGGCCTCAAAATAAGAATTCCGAAGACGAAGATCCTAATATCCAACTACACGGTAAAAAGTCTCTCCGAATAAGGATCAAACTATAAACTGGTTAAAGAGAGTTTTGGGCCAGAATTTTACATGAAGCTCAACCTACCAAAAACTTACCTCACGCTCTGGATCCAGTTGCGAGCGAACTGTCTGCCAGTACGCGGGAAAAGTAAGTTTGACAAGAAAAAAAGTGTTTCCCCCAGTACGAACAGCCCCTGCTCACTCTGCGGTGAAGGCGATGATGACCTAGCCCATTTGGTTGCAATGTGCCGCGAACTCTCGTTTTTAAGGGAATCTTGCTGGAGGGGAAGGGGGATACTGTTTCCTGATATACTGAAGAGCACATCTCCAGGAGCAACTAGTGCATTATGTAGATTTGTGTTGCAAAGTATTAAAGTAAAAGTTGACCGGGCGAGTGCAGTTTAGTATATGTAATGCGATATTAGAAGTAATTATGAAGTTTTTTGTTTTGTTGTATGTATATGGCCCTAAGGCTTTAAATACAATATTATTATTATTAAAGTTAACTGCACTATTTGCTAGTGGGATTAGCCTTGTCTTTCCTGAGATAAGATTAATCCGAACTAAAGATAAGATTAATCCCAGTAGCAAATACTGCAAGATTTTTTTTACAGTGTAGTCGAACTCGGTTCAGCCTGTCTACCATAAACAAGAAGTAATCGAGGTGGTGGACGAGTTCAAGTACCTTGGATCTTTGGTTGACGCCAACGGAAGCGGCTCGAGAAAACTCCAAACACGAATTGCTTCTGCAGCAAGGGTGTTTGCCCAGCTCAACATCCGCCTATGGCGGAAATGTACAATATACTGAAATACTAAAACAATATCCAATATTCCTTACTTCTGTCACGATGTGCGGATGTGAGAATGAGAGTTTGGTTCACGTGGTTTGCGAGTGCATGGAGCTGAGTGAATGGAGGAAAGAACAGTAAGGTGTGGGTGAGTTTGATGAAGAATGTTTAATCAGAGTTGTTAGGAATAAGTGTTTAACTACGATTAAGAGATTGGGGCGATTCCTGAGGAAAGCGATGGAACATAGAAGTAGATTTTTGGATTAGGGAGATACCAAAGGAATACTGGAAATGAGTCATTAGAGAAGAGAAAGATTCCGGAGGAGCTTTTCCTTTGTTTTTGTGTGTTTTACTTTGTTTTGTGCGTTTTTTTGGTGTGTGATGTTTGTTTTGTCATTATTTGTTGCCATAGCCCTCGGGCTGCTTAGCAATTAATAAATTTAAATCTAAATCTAAATCTATACTACCTACCTGTTTTCACCGGGTTAGCGGCAATCTTCTATACATTCTTTTTTTCCTCATACATTCATTCATACATTACGTTCTTTCGCCATACATACATTCTTTCGCATCATTCGAGAGAATGGTTAAATTCCATTCTTTGAAAGGAAAGAAGTGTGATAAGAGGAAAGGGTATTTATTTATTTATTTTTTTACCCCACCCCAAGGGAGGGGGGGGGGATAATGAAGGAATGATATAGCGGATTCATGGTGGTTAGAATTGCGGCCACAATCAGGATTCTTTTGTCTTAAAAGTGGTCGTTAATGGTAAATTGTTTGTTTAATTTATATGTGTTTTAATGAAATTAAAAAAAATGTCTGTAAAAAAAAAGTCTGTAAAAAAAACTCATTACTAGTGCCGTACCAAGCGGCAAAGACGTGAAAATGTAGTTCCGGGTAATAATAATAAGGTTTATTTAGTCAGCAGAAAGGCCTGGATTAAAGAAATGTAGAAAAGACATGTAGAAAATAAACTGTTGGCCAACACCTTATATTAACTAAACTGAAGCTTTTGTTTAGTTCAGTTCAGCTCAATGGGTTTATTAAGATATAAGAAGATAAATCACACATCAAAACACTCAGTCCATTCCTGGACGCCGAGAGCCACAATCTTTTCATTTTAAACATAATACGCAGAGTGGTCACTGCTCCTATTCTCAGACACTCAGACACACCTCTCAGTTTACAAAATAACTACCGTAACCAATTTCCTTTTTACCTTCCTGCATCTTACGCCAGGGGAACCCCATTATATAAACAAACATCATATTTATATCTTAATTTTATAATTTTTATTTTATTCTGAAACTTTTTTTTGACCATACCTTATTTTAACTATTCTTCTGTAATGCTAATAATGATTTTTACTATTTTTTTTCTAAGTTTGAACGCTTCAGTTACATATTTATAAAGTTCTAACGCTTTAGTTACATATTTATAAAATTCCACCATCAAGTTGGGGTTCCTATTTTTCAGGATAGTGGGAACCAATACCACAATACCTCAAAGAATTTTACCCTCAAATGCGAAAGCGCTTGGTACTTTCGGAAGGAGTGGGCCAAATTTTCCCCCTGGATCTTACAAAGAGGGCAAAGGTAGACCCCCCCCCCCGGCCATCATTCCTCATAATGTTTTTTTTTTCTTGTTACTTTAAGTTATGCTGGGGTAGTTCCGAGGTTGTACCAGGCTTTAGAAAAGCGGGTGTTGGTTACGCAAAATGTCGGAAAACGAGAACCCATCCGCGGGACAAACAGACAGTATTGACATTTTAGGGTGTTTGAATTTCCGAAGTAACGTATCTACCCCCGACACTTTTAACCCGCCTGAACCAGACGCGAACAAAAGGAATTCAGTCCTGAGCTTTAAAGGCCCATTCACAACGGGTTTTTAGCTAATACTCGATCGCTCCCGAGACCGAAGCTTTGCCAGGTTTCTGCAGTTCGCAATGGATAAAGGTGCCAGTTTCGGGTACCAGCTAGTCTCGGACCCAAGTTGAAATCAGTTCATCTTTTGAGGGTACTAGCCAATCAGATTATTTGCAGGAATATTGAGGGATATGCTGATTGGCTGGTTTCGAACCAAGCCCATAATATCCACTCCGTGCTGTCACTGTCTTGAAAACAAAAGTGAATTTAGCTCATTGTCATGCGGTCTGACGTGGTTCAGTATTAGCCAATCAGAATATTCCTCAGTATTCCCATAAGTAATCTGATTGGCTAGTACCCTTAAAAGTTGAACTGATTTCAACTTGGGTCCGAGACCAGCTGGTACCCGAACCTGGCGCCAATATCAGTTGCGAACGGCAGAAATCTCGCAAAGCTTCGGTCTCGGCTCGGGAGCAATTTTCAGACTAGCTGGTACCAGGGACCCATAAATTTCCTGTAATGACTCGCCATTCAGGGGGCGTGTCAATAAGAGATTTCTGCTGCGCTCTTGACCGAGCGTCAGATAGTTCGAGAAATACTCACGGGGATAAAATACCCGACTATCCAAATAGACAAAATTTTTCGCAGCCGTTGTGCTGAACTAGGAATATTGCTCTGTAATGGAAGAGTATCCTGGATCTTTTGTGATAGCTTAGGTACTTGGTGGCATGCTGAATAGTCCCAAAAAATTTTGTCTATCTGAGCAAGAACGCCGATTCGACCCAAGCGGAATTTTCGGAAACTAGGTGAGGCTCGGGCAACATAGCAACATAGAAGCATAGGAAGTGGCAAGCCCCCTGAATGGCGAGTCATTACAGGAAATTTATGGGTCCCTGCTGGTACCAAGTATTAGCTAAAACCCGTTGTGAATGGGCCTGAAGTCAGATATCGCATTATCGGATCGCGAGTCTTCTATGCATCTACCTTCTTTTTCCGTCTCCTTTTATTATTCCATTTGAGAGGGTGGTTTTTCAATCGATCCTTCAATCATTTTTAATGAACCAAATAGTTCAAACTAGAAGAGATCATCGAAGCGAACTGTTTCGGACAGACTGTAAATAAATGTACGATCAGCTCGAACCAAAAGCTCGTTTTAACTGCACGGGTTGCTTGTTGTGGATTAATAATGTAGTAACAAGGATCGGTGAAATGCTTCGAAACTTCCTTCAAGCTGTGATAAGGTTAAAAGCCTTTTCAAGTTTCGCAGACTAACAACAATAAGTTTTGAATTTGTAAAACCTGAAAGTTTCAGATGTAGTTGCTCAAAGAAAGTTTGATTTTATTTAGAAAAATGTACGAGATCCTAAATGGTTAAAGACAAAGTTTATAACTGATTTTGCTTTACAAAAAGTAGGTGACGTTAATTTGTCAAAACAAATTAATTGCGTTACTGCGAGGGGGTAAACAGTAAGAAACACGAGATAGTGTGGCGGGGGACTCCGGGAGAGATCTGGTGTGGTGTGGTGACTCGGAGAGGAGTATTACGAGAGAAGGTGTTTTCCAATTTTCGATTTTGTTGAATGTGGGTCTGATAGAACAAAAAAACAAAAAGAATAGAAATTAGAATAAGCAAGAAAACGTACTATTCGGGTTTACAAAAAAAAACATTTCCATTTCGCAGACTACGTCTACAGTCAAGACTACTTTTGCATCTGTATCGGTCTTGCTTGGATTATCACAGTTTGACAGTCATACGGAAGATATGAGTGAGGCAAACTGACCAAGTACGTGTGGCGAAAGTCCATAGACCTCCGCACTTACAAATTATAGATACTATCCGAGTAGGGTGGAGACCCTGAGTTATAGTCTTTGGACCTGCTGGTATGATCAGTTTTCTGAAAGGCCCACTATGAGACACGAGATCTTTCCAAATAATAAGTTTCATTAAGATCCAACCACCAATTCGAAAGTTATACAAACCTCAAGATTCCAGATTCCCCCTCACTCCACCCCCCCCCACGATCGTCGGATCGGGGAACTGACTATTTCCAAGTTAATCTTGTCGGCTGCCTGATATACCTGCCATGTTTTATCGCCCTATAGCGCGCCTGGAAGTACCTTAACTCCGGATAGCCGCAATTCCCGAAACCGCCCTCCAACTCCCCCCCACAGTGCCCAAATCCGGTCCGGCTCTGTCCCTGATGTACCTAGGGATTGTGTTTGTTCTTCCAACCAAAATTCATTCCCGATCGCTGAACTCTAAGCGTGTCACACGATTTCCGGTTCCCCCCTCCATCCCCCATTCATCTGATCCGGTACGGATCTGAAATGGGACGTCTGAGATACGAGTTCTTTTCAACAAGTTTCATCAAGATCCGATAACCCGTTAGAAAGTTAGACACACCTCAAGATTTCGGATTCCCCCTACCTCCACTCCCCCTACGATGGTTAAATCTGGGAATATGTCAAAGGGAATCTGGTTGGGTCCCTGATACGCATGCCAAGTTTCATCGTCCTAGCCCACCTGGAAGTACATTGACCACCGATCACCGGAATTTCGGAAAAAACGTCCAACTCCCCCCACAGTGCCCAAATCCGGTCCAGTCCGGTCCGCGTCATAGTAGAATTTACGTTGTGGGGACGGCCGCAGATATTCTGAACGTCATAACTAGAGCAGATAGTGGAAAATACAAAAAATCCCTTGGCAGAATCCTAATCAGCGTATTCAACTAAATGACACAAAAATAAGTTGGCTTTTCAGTTGAACTTTAACGTATACTAAAGGTCTTACTTTTGCCGCAGATGTTGCGCGCTAACAACGCTGTCTCTTGACGCCGCTCTGGAGAGGGACATTGAAAAATTGTGACCTCGGTTCTGAAGCTCACAGAAGCATCGATTCGGCGTACTTCCGTGACTCAAACTATGCGGCACCAGATAGCGCTGCTGTGGGTGTACAGATGATCTGGAGTGTTCGGATTTGTCATCAGGATCATGGCTGCAATCTGTTTCTAGGCTTGGATTGTTCGAATAGATTTTTGGCGGACGGGTAGGAATATCCCTCGCCTGGAATAAAATCCAAATAATTAGGAACTACCGTACAAATCAACTTTTCCCGATCCTTCGTCAGTCCGGTAACTAATTCCATCAAGACCAGATGTTACTATTCCACAACGTTTCACAGAGGACGATTCAGAGGAAAACAAAACCTCTTTTTGGGTAGGTGATAGATTTTCGGAGTGTCTTTTTGACAACATCTCAGAGCTTGGTCACACTTGGCTCTCCTGGCTTTTTGGGTTGCAAAAGTAGAAAAAAAAGAAAAAGAAGAAGGTACAACTAATTCTAAATGCTGTCGTTTTTAAATTCACGAGATCAAATTAGAGCAAAACAGCATGTGTAATTATGTTACAGGAACCCTAATTGACCCCTAATTGCAGTCTGCTCTTATCCCAAGCTGCCACGAAGCCCATCAGATCTCACGTCCCCCAAGGATTTTCAGTTGTTGTGGAATAGGCCGCGTTTTGAGCCCAGTGTGGCCAGGCTCTCAGATCTCTGATCAATTTTTGAAAACATATTGAGCCATTTTTCGATAGAACCTTCGCTGAATAATTGCCAACGTCGCGTTCTTCGTTCCCTTTTCTTCCAATTTCGCAACAACAAAAAAATGGAGGTAAGGGGAGGAAGAAACCTTTCATCTTATTTCATTTATTCCAAAATAATCCTTTCCTGGACTCTTGGCCTCCCAAGGCTAGTCTTTGGAAGGTGCAGAAGTTCCGCTAATATTTAATTAATTAAAATGTTATTACGTACTCGTCAAAAAATTTTACGGTACAACGCAAAGTAAGAAATGGAAAAGTCGAATTGAGCTTCCAGTAAAGAGGAGAAGACGCAAGACAACAACAAAAAGATAAAAGAAAATCGGGACTAAGGGGCCTGAAACGTGAACTTCTAGCGCAATGGTCGATAGCTTCGTTCACTGATTGCGTCCCTAAAAGCCACAGGGCGGTCAAGACTATCCCCAATTATCTGAAGCCTTCCCAGCGGATCTTCCACTTCCCAGGTCTCCAAATTAGACCAAAAAGGAGTAAAGGAGTAAGGAACGAATACCAAGCAGCTGGAGAACAAACAGTTCCTATTGCTAATTAATACCGATTCCCGACCCGACGATCCAGCTGACTGTAACATATTGTTTTATAATTTTGCCGGAAGGGGGACGGTCAAGGGGTTCTCTTTCCTGTTATTGTAACGTGAACAAACGACTCATGACATAGGAGTTTATGGGATAAAACCACTGGGGAAAAGTAAGTAGATTGTGCTTTGTGATTGTAAGAAGTTTCTCAGAGAAGAAGAAAGAGAGAAAGTTAACTGCAGTATTTGCTACTGGGATTAATCTTATCTCTTCTGGGATAAGATTAACCCGAATTGAAAAAAATCTTATCTCAGTAGAGGCAATATTAATCCCAGCAGCAAATGCAAGATTTTTTTTTTTACAGTGTACGATCTGTGTCTTACACGTTTTTTGGTTGGATGACAATGGTGTCAAGACGAACAATTGCGCTATAACAGGAATTCTTCCCCTCAATTCTCAAGGACGAAGAAGAAGAAAAAGAAGGATGCCAGAACAAGGCTCTGTGAAAGCGTTCAGTAGTTTGAAACTGATATTGCTTGAAGATAATGGGATCGACTAACAAGAGGCACGGCACGGCATGGCATGGCGCAGGAGGCACGAGTAATAAAAAGAGATAAGCAAGCAGTAGAAGTGGACAAGTAAGTGCGAGTTTGTAACTCCAGAACCTAAAAGAAGGCACGTTAGAACATTGTTCCTGTCCCTCACTCTAAAGCCTGAAAGGGCTCTTTTAATGTTCGTGCCTCTTTTTAGAAGTCGTGCCTCCTACACTAAGTCGTGCAGTACCGTGCCTCTTTTTAGTCGATCCCGAAGATAATGACGCCACTACGATCAGTGATTTCCGAACGACGGTAGGACGTCCTTCCTTATGTAGGAAGAGCAAAGAAATGATTCAGATTTAGTTGTTTGGCTTTATCCACTTTTTCAAAGTGTTCTGATCAATTATTTTATTAAGTTTTAAATTTTAAAGTTTACCAGGGTATAAGATTACTTGTTAGTTTCAATGTAGTGTTTGTGTGATGGTGGCGGATCAAGGTAGAATTACTCAAAAATTGGTCATTTCCAGGTTGGAGATAAAAATTCTAATTCTGGAGCAAAGAGAAGAAACTCTAGAAGCTCCATTTAACAACAAAAACAACAGGGCTCCAGTGTCGTTTTTCGCGCGCCTAAAACTTTGTCATCTGCTGTAGGACCTACTTTTAATTTTGTAATGCAATGTAGATATTTATACATATATAAATACAATAATACTGTTAGGAATCATTTGGTTCCGTCACACATTTAATCTGAATTATCCGCGCATCAGATATAGTGTAATGTCATCTAGTGTTTTGGTGTAAATTAGAGTATCGGTGAATATCATTGTTTGCGCTGTTAGTTAGTTGACACGATCAAGGCGTTCAGTCGCATTATAATTGTAAGTGGTTTTGCGTTGAAAATGGAAGCGTTCTTTATTCCTGATTTTTTGGCTTAATACTACTTTTGTACATCAGACGTTTCCAAAGGCTGGAAAGTTGCAACAAGATAGGGTTATTTCCAATTTATACTTCCCTTGGGAGCCTTTTTATTCTATATTTTTTTTTACAAAGTCAGTAATCGTACTGGCCTTTTTTTCCAAAATTTGTAGTGTCCTTGTTAGGTTATTTACGACAGATGGAGTTATCAAACGTTAGTATTCAACGTTCCGCGCCAAGCAGATTTTTCATTACCAATGGTTTGCGTCCTCACTGTCAAAACTTTGATAACAGACAAAACATTTTGCGCATCCTTGTTTTTAACCCTTATGATAAATATCTGTTATGACCATCTTAGACGTTTATTTCGCGAAACTTATGAGTCATGACAGAAGTGTTGTCTCGAAACGTAAACATTTAAAAAGGACATCATATGATAGTATTATGTCCCTTTTTTATAAAAAAAAAAATGGTTTCATTCGTTTAGCAAAATGACGCGCAGACATGGATGCGCAACCAAACGCTGCCGGGAGCTCTTACGGAGAATTTTGAGTTTGTGTCAGAGGCGCTTCATTGGAGGAAGAAAGTACGGATGGGGTCGACTAAAAGCAGGGAAGGAAAGGCAAAGAGAAAAGCAGCCAAAGATACTAAAACCAGGAAGGGCAAACTTAAACGGGGAAAGAATTACCGGAAATCGAGGGTTCGAAAAAGTGGCAAGCCTTTCCACTGTTTAGTATCTTCTGAGGTGTCGGAAACTAATTTTTTTAAAGTTCACCTTTTCCTCCTTTTAGTATTCGAAAAACTGGCAAACTGCACCGTGCTTTTCCTCTGTTTAGTATCTCGTGAAGGGTCGGCAACTTAGATTTGTCAGCGAACCAGAAGTATCCAAGGCAGAACGAATAAGAATAGAAATGTAAAAAAAAAAGAATTGGTATCCTAGGGGAGTCCTGAAAAGCAGTAAAAAGGAAACTCTAATCAGCACGTTTTGCCGCTAACTGTAGGTAAGACTACTGCTTGGATGGTGCACCTGGAAGACACGGCAAACGGGCGACTTATGCAGTGAGATATGGAACTAGAAACCGTTGGGTTCACAGTACAAGATATTCTATAAGAGCAGGAGATTAGACAAACGTATGAACGAGAGCGAGGAAGGTTTCTATGAACGTGGCAGACCTGCGCAGACATTACATGGCAAAGGACACATTGATGAAAATGCACTTTCTAATAAAGGCTGCAGACACGCTAAATAGCAATAGCTGGAAGCTCATATATGGCTCTTGTTCGTGGCCAGATTCGGTCTGGACCTATAAATAGCTTACCTGTGGGCATGTTCTCTTTCCATCTATCAAGTTAAATCGAACTGGAACACCCATGAGAGAGAAAGCATGCCACAAGGTTTAAAATTCAGCCCTCCCTTCTCAACCTACGGATCGCCGGATCCGCAAAATCACGATTTCCATCGAATCCGGTCTGGTACATTAGCGTGTATGACAAAGTTTTACTGTTAACTTAAAATTCTTTCCGATCGTCTACCAAATTTCCGGGTCTAGGCAAATTTCAGCAGAATTGCTTGTCTGACAAGCAAGTAGAGTTCAGAAATGGATTCATCGCGCGTTTTTACCCCGAAGGAACCTTTGACCGACTTTAGAATAAACTTTTATTCTTACCAAATATCGGTTTTGGCCGGATTTCGGGCGAACCCCATGTCCTACGAGAGAATTCAGTCTCCTGACCCCTACATCGAACCTCTAATCCGCTTCAGATAAACTTTTACTTTTAAAAAATTTTCCGTCTTCGGCCGGATTCCGGGCTAACTATTTGTCCGGCGCGAGAAATACGGTTTCAGCCTGTCTCCTTTACCCTATGTCAACCCTCTCATGAACTTCTAAAACTATTTTGTTCGCCCCTTAATCTGAAACCCCTCCCCCACCCCTAAATGTAGCGCCACGGAGCCTATCTACGAACTTGACCTGTAGGCAATTTTGACGCAACGGATTTTCATAACAAACTCCATTAAAGAACCTCAGCCCCTTCGAGAGTTATCGTGTTGACTGACGGACGGACGGACAAACTTTACGATGTCATGGACACTGACGTTTTGGAACCCAAAAAAAGAAAACGCTCCGTTATTTCTTGAGTGATCCAGAGATTTGGGAGGATGATTTCTGAACTCGAAAACATGATACTTCTGGAGTTTAATACTGCAGTTGTGGCGTAAAGAAACCATTTTCACTCCACACACTCCAAGTGCTACACGACAACTGGTATGCCTTTGTGCACCACTCCTCCAAGTACGCGCGCGACATATCTCAGATGGACTCGAACGAGCCAATGCTCATGAGGCAGAATACTGCAGTGGTGGCGTAAAGAAACCGCAATGATGCTTCGTTTCTGCCAACTTTCTGCCAAACTTTTTTTGCACTCGGAAACCACAGCTCACAGAGTTTGGACTCAAAAAGTTGTTTATCACCAACAAAAATGTCAGTTTTAAATAAGGACATAAATAACGGATGCAATGACTACCGCTGACACAAATAGCTGCAGAGAAGAAGGAAGTGCTCTTTCGTGTACACCACGCAAAATTTCTGTCGGTGTTAGATTTGACCCATGTACTGCGCGATGCTGTTAGTAATTTATTTGGTACAGTTCTTTGATCTTGTTCTTTATCTTTGTTTTATTCGTTAATTACTTAAAAAACCAAGTATAATTGCAGGTTCCCACGAAGTAATTCCTCCCTCAAAGGAAGGGAGCAAATTTCAATAGTGAGCACCCATGTATTACTTCTTCCCACTTTGAATGGAAACCGGATCGTTAGCTTCGTCTACGACTCTTTCGAAGTTTACTTTTCTAACTTTTTTGGCTGTATCAACATTCGCAACATTCCCATGTCGATTGACTGCGATGTGGGTTTTTTTTCAATTTTTGCTAACAGCTAACAGTAATAGCAAAAATTACGGCGATGGTAATGGCATTTGGACGTCTACCTTCAGAAAAGTTACTACCGTCAGGGCCGTCACGACCGGGGGGAAGGGGTGACCCCCCCCCCCCCCCCCCCCCAATGTGGTCAGCCATTCGGTAAAAAAATAGCCGAGTCAGCGCGAAGCGCCGCGATTTTTCGTCAAAACAGTTGATTTTTTCATTAAAACAGTTTTTCGAAACTGTCGTATTTTTCTTGAAAACAGTCGTTTTTTCTGAAAAAATAGTCGGTAAAAATTACCAGCCAGTCGGTAAATTCCTTGGCCCTCCCCCCAAACATTTTGGCCAGTAACGCATCTGACTACCGTGCCTTTGAGGAGACCTTGGGGGTTCTCTAAAACCTTGAGGTTCTCTAATTTTAGGCAATTAGGGCAAGTGACGGATACTGAATGTTCTCCACTGAAATGGCCCACGTGATGTGTTACAAAAAAAGATAAATCGTTTTACTTTGAGTGTCGAACCACACTGTCAGAAGTTTCATAACAGATAACACGAGAATGCGCGGTTTCAACAGATAATGCGTAACAGATAACACTCCGGATGTTATATGTTGTTTTTGAAAACGTTTTGCATTAAATTTTATGCATAACAAGCTTTGTTAGGAAGGGCTAAAAAAGCATCTACTCAATTCCTTGTCGGCATGATGTCGGAAAACACAGCAGAGGCGTTACTAGCCAAAATATTTTTTTTTTTTGGGGGGGGGGGCCAAGGAATTTACCGACTGGCTGGTAATTTTTAACGACTGCTTTCAAGAAAAAAACGACAGTTTCAAAAAAATCGACTGTTTAAATGAAAAAATCAACTGTTTTGGCGAAAAATCGCCAGCAGATACTTTTTGGCAGTTTTTCGGTTCTTCCTGATGGTAACGCTTATAATGCATAACATTTTGAAACACAACAGATAAAATCCGAAGTGTTATCTGTAACGCATTATCTGTTGAAACCGCGCATCCTCGTGTTATCTTTTATGAAACTTCTGACAGTGCGACAACGAAAAGGTTCTAAATTTCTGTGCTAAGGAAAGCCCACATTCTGATTGGCCAGACGTCGCCCGGTGTCTAATTAATAAGATTACACACTGTCCATTCTTTCAATTAAGATGTCCGACAGCTTTGTCAACAACAAGCTAGGGATTTTCGGCATGGGAACAAAGTGGATACGACCAAGGATGTGTAAATAACTTTCCGTACAATGATTACTTAACCTTCTACTTAAATCCAACGTAACTTCTCTTTCCCGATGCGCATCAATTCCAACAAAGCCTCGCAGAAGACGAAAAGTTGCAGAAGCGTTCAATTCTTTCGGGTTGTTAAAGGACACCTGAACAATGAAACCATACTTGAACACACCATGGAGAATGCATTTACAGACATGGCCACGGAGAGCATTCTTCTCCTGAGCGTGGCGATTTCAAAATAGGGATGTTCGTTTCTGGAGGTTTGCACATGCAGACTCCAAGACAAAAAGCGCAATTCATTCAAATCTTGTACAGCGCTGGCCGGATCGTACTGGAATTTCTTCTAGATATACGTTTGGGCTTAACTGGTTAAAAAATATTGTAGAAGAAGGGTTGACTGGAGACATTTGTTCATTTCTAAAATTGTTCGGTACTGAAATAAGGACAGATGCAAAATGGAGCAAAAAGCATAGCTTGGAAACACTATTTCGTATTTGGATTGGGTTTTCTGCAGGCAATGTTAACGGAAGTCAACAGAAAGTAAAGGAAGATAGGGATGATACTTGGCACTCTTCATTCAGGTGCCCTTTAATACTAACCCTTCTGCTCATCGCCTGTCACTTCTTTTCTTAAAGGACCCCTCGCATTATTTACACTTCAACCTACAGTATATCAAAATATTTGAATACTTTAGAACTAGGCTGTGCTTTCAACAAATAACCCACGGTTTTGGCTGTTTTGAGCCTTTTCCGAGACCCGTTGACTTATAGTGAAACAGGGAAACAATTTGCATAAACGGTTTTTCCGATTGAAAAACTTCTCACAGACAACCGTCGACAGCGTGATACACATCGAAGGTAGCAAAACGCGGCAAGTGAGAAAATCGGCCTGGTTTTGTAAGAGGGGTTAGAATGTACCGTACGAAATTGAGGTCTCCGGGTTTAGAAATATATGGAGTGATTATGGAAGTAGGTTGCGTTAGTATTATAGGTAAGACAGGTCCTTTAAGGCGTATTCTCTCCGTTCCCCCAGGACTCCTCTGGGAATCGAACAGAAAGGCGAGAATAGAGGTCACTCGAGAGAGTCACTCGACGCGGACTCACGCGCACAGAAACAGCGAGAACACGGGGAATGCTTCCAAAATGGATTTTGTTCCCAAAAAAATACGCAACTGACGAAATTAGTCTGGATGCACTTTATTTTTGGTTTGTTTAGTCTGATTGTTTTAATTTAATTAACTAAACATTGCACCAAAACCAGCAAAAAATGATTCCCCTCTGAATCTGAAAGGGAGTCCTTTTTGATGATGGTGATGATAATCGGAGCATTCCCTGTCCGTGGGGACTCGCGAGAAAGGGAGTGAGTCCCGGGATAAAAAAAAACACGGGGACTCCTCAAGTGGATTCCTCGGGGAACGGCGAGAATCCGCCTTTAGGATCACAAAACGTAAGCAAAGCGAAACCTAGGACTTCGTAAAAGTTGTCCGTCCGTCTGTCAGCACAGTTTGATTCAAAGGATGAGCTATTCTGTTCAAACTTGGTGTTAGGGTTCTTTGGGTCAAAGTACAGGCCAAGTTCGTAGATGGACTTGTAGCCCTATGTTTACGGTGGGGGAGGGAACTGACATTAAGACAAAAAATATTATTAAAAAGCTAATGCGATATTGATTCAGGGGTAATTGGCCATATTCCTGTTCAGCGCTTCCAAGCGGACTAGTTTCTGTTAATCCCCCTATGCCTCACCATCAGCACTTGGATCAGACATGGTAAAATAGACCTATAGGTTAGCGAGTGGAAAACCTGTCATCCGTGTCCCAGGTAGTGGAGGTTTTGCATGTGTTTCAGCAGCAGAAAGTGAAAGTGAGCCACTACCCTATGGCTCCGACTTTTTACAATGTCTACACAAGTGTTGATTATGAGCTGTGTAGACATAGTAAAAAGTCTATTCGCATACGGGAATGGGTCACTTTCACTTTCTGCTGCTGAAACATATGCAAAACCTCCATTACCTGGGACACGGATGACAGGTTTTCCACTCGCTAACCTGTAGGTCTATTTTACCATGTCTGATCCAAGTGCTGATGGTGAGGCATAGGGGGATTAACAGAAACTAGCCCGCTTGGAAGCGCTGAACAAGAATATGGCGAATTGGTGACATGCTGAATTCATATCTGAAGCCAATTTTCATGTCAGACAAATAGTTAAGAAAAGTTAGTTCTTTAGTTGATTAGAGGGTCGACATGATATGATGTGATATATATTACTCTAAAAGGGTATTTATATTTATTACTCTAAAGGTAAAACCATCTGCGGAATCCGTTTTTGAACTGAAGCTTCCTCCCGGAAAGGTGGAATCCAGCTAAAATAAGGAATTGTGTCAAAGGAAAAGACTTTTCCAAGGTCGACTCAATATGAGATGCAGGGGCAAACATACATGCTGACTTTATGTCTGAGTTTGGTTTTCTCAGTTGATTAGCTGTTTGGCCGTAATTTGTCAAAACACTCTGATGATTACGGATAAATAGTAACATGCTTAAGGGATCTGACGAAGACGAAAATCTGCAAGACCCGATTGTCTGATCAAGAAGTCTAATAAACATTCCACTTGGCGATCTTGTTTCTCTCGATTCCGCAACGTCCAAACTCCTAAATTCGTTCAATAAGCGTCATGTCTTTCAATCTTTCAATAATTGATAATGGCTAATGGCAACTTGTTTAAATCAACTTGCTAAGGCTTAATTTGATATCATATTTTTTTTTGAAAGTTTAACGTCCAAAAACTTGTGTCGTTTTGGCTTGGGTTCGCAGTAGGCTACAGGGTGGGTTTGTACGAAACAAAATTTGAGCATCGGACTAGGATTGATTTGGATACGGATTTTAACTACTGCGACAACTACGAATGCAAACTGTCAAGAATATAAGAAATTCGCCTTCTCAAAAGTTTCCGACCTAGAAAATATAATAAACCTGGCAAAATCTACGAGGTACCCCTATGCTTCAAACGGGGGACGAGGTCAGGCAGATACGAACCTTGGACTTTGTCTGGAGAGTTTATTTCTTCAATCAATCAGTCAATCAAATCGTTTATTGACAAACCAACTTCGTAGCTTTCTTCGTCAGAAGATGCTAAATTACGCTGGTCATACAGTAATAAAAAATATATTACACTTATTATTGCCTTTGTTAAAAATCTCTGTAAAAAAAAGGCACAAACGAATTCATGAACCTTGAAGTTCGTCCTCTGACATTCACTGACTAGATCCTTTCTAAGTAGTTTCGTTGCGCCTTTACAACATCGCTGATTTGCCAAGATTTCTTTTCTCTCAAGTTCACGTAGTAGGTTCACTTTCCACGTCACTTTCCAAAAACTTGCGGAGTGGAAAAACAGCTTATTTGGAAAGCGAAGCAAGTTTCAGCCGAAGTCGCAAAATTAGCTGGCGCTTAAGCTAGGAAAACTTTCCAGATCGCCAGAACGACCCTAACAAACAGTAGTCAAACACGTGTGAAGCAGTAACAGCTTTCCGTAGTAACAGCAGTTCTTTTTGCGAATCCTCTTTCGTAGTCAAAGTCGTCAAAACGGTGAAGCAGTAACAGCTTTCCGCAGTAACAGCAGTTCTTTTTGCCCATCCTCTTTCGCAGTCTTATTTTTTCATGCTTGTTTACTCTTTATGTTTGATAACTCACTAGGTGTGTTGCAGTATTCACCTTTGCATACCTGTCCAGATCGTCCAGAGATGTTCAGAAACTTTCCAGATCGCCAGAACGACCCTAACAAACAGTAGTCAACCACGTGTAAAGCAGTAACAGCTTTCCGCAGTTACAGCAGTTCTTTTTGCCGATCCTCTTTCGCAGTCAAAACAGTAAAATAGTAAAGCAGTAAAAGCTTTCCGCAGTACGGTAGCAGCAGTTCTTTTTGCCGATCCTCTTTCGCAGTCAAAGTACTCAAAACAGTAAAATAGTAACAGACTCACTAGGTATGTTGCAGCATACCTTGCACCTTTGCATACCTATCTTTATTTGTGTAATTTTTCTCATTTTCATTAGCTGACAATTTACTAATACGTATGCGCACACTTTCGTTATGCAAGTCCTATTCCGCATCTCTAAAATATACCGGTAATATGTGCTGTGCAAGAGAATCTCTTAGATTTGAAATGCCTGGCAATCGCTTCCATTTAGGCTAGAGTTGCTAGCATATTAAGCAGTGATCAAATACGAAAAGTTGCGAGGCTTATTTTATCCGTGGTAACTAACTTTTAATGTGGAAGGACAGAGTAAATTCATGTGGAAAGAAATAATAATTTGCAAAACCGATAGAGATACATACTCAGAAAATGCCTTCTTCGGTAGCAACGGACAAATGGCAGTTTCAGTTTGCATCGTAATTTCGCCAAAACGAAGAAATAACAGTGAAGATTTGTCATTTCTGGTTTAATTTCGTCGACAAAGTGCTATTGAAAGGGTTAAAAAAAAGCATGGTGATTTTGCAACCAGTTGGACTTTATCCTTTTCAATCGTCGACATCGTGAAGGGCATTATTATCATAGCAGAAACAGAAAAAGCGACCAGAAGCCGCTGGACTTTTACGACTGACCAATCGCCGGTCTTACTCAAAGTGTCACACAAAGCCTGGACTTTTTTAAAGTCGACGACAAGGTCTAATCTCGAGATCCTATTACGACGAAACAGGAAGGTCGAACCTTCGGACTCTATTTTCTGAAGAAATCGGTAGGAAAATAGGTTTTATGGTTCTAGTTGTTCCCTGCTACTATTTGTATTCAACTAAGGCGTAGGACCACTGACTCATAAAAAGGCCACTTGGAACAAAGCTATGGTCGCTTGCGTTTCCCAAAGTTCCTCTCGTTCCCTAGGGGATATCTGGAATCCCGAATACCACATTGCCTGACAGTCGACCTTTCAGCAAGGATAAACATTTGGATAGGAAACAACGATAATCGGCGTCAGCAATTTCCTAGGAAAACATTAGATACTTAGGAAAACGCAGATAACTAAGTAGGGACTGTTAACTTAAAGCCGATTTCCAGCCCGGGGCGCCGATAGGAGAGGGATGCAGAGGGAACAGGTTACAACTAGATTTACGTTGCCTAGGCAATGTGAAGTGTTGCAGCAGCTTTTTTTTGGCTTCGCCAAAGTGCTGCGAGGGATAACTTTGGTTTAGTTTCCTCGCTATCCTTTAAACAAGTTACCAGCCCCTAGAAACTTTCGAAATGGTATTTCCAAAGAAAGGTTAAAGCAAAAGTGATGACATATTCCTCGATCACTTCTTGGGGTTGAAAGACAAAAACTGAAAGCCGGAAGAAGTGATTTAAAAAAACAATTCGAATTTGCAGCCAGTCGAACTTTACCCTTTTCAACTGAGGGCACTGTTAGGGACGAAAAATATCAAGATAGTCTTATAGAACCTAGTAAGTACAATAAACATATCCGTGACATCTCAGAATCATACGACTACACCATTTTACTGCATTAGCATTTGTAATCGTTGCGTACACTTAATTCTAGACGACAGTGCTAGCACAGAGGCGATTTTTTTTACCCTCACATGCGCTGAAACGAAAAGGCACATCAGTTGGCACAAGCTCCTAGCCCCTCAGCCTCGAACAGTCAATACTTACTTAAAATTCTATTTCTGCGTTAGACATGGAAACATATTTTTCTTACCTTCAAACAAACAATAGGTACCCCAACTACCAAAAGTTGCAAACCGCTCATCGTCGAAGATGGCCATTGTTTGACAACCGATTGTTACTTACGATTCCCTCACTTGTAACAGTCTTCATCCGATATTTTGCTTTAATGTGTCGATGAACGTGTTAAAAGTGTGTAAAATCTGTAAAGTATTTGTTTAGCCTTTTGATGCCTCAGAGTTCTCTCAGGAACCAGAAACTTTGGCAATTTTTTTTTTCCTGACCACTCAACCTATGACGTTTAGACTCATTGAGCCTGTTCCACCCTACTTACCGTAGTTACTACGCATGACGTCACGAATTGTCATCAAAGCTGCAACGATCTTTCTATTTTCCAATATCATGCCACGGGCGAATCCGACCAATCACGTTACAAGATGCGTAGTTCCCACTCTGACTACGCTCCCGAGCATGGTAAGCAAGTAGTT
Source organism: Branchinecta sandiegonensis (assembly GCA_030848855.1). NCBI lineage: Eukaryota > Metazoa > Arthropoda > Branchiopoda > Anostraca > Branchinectidae > Branchinecta > Branchinecta sandiegonensis. Next base: position 16,309,739 of record JAUPMV010000012.1, on the reverse strand, counting down.
ACTACTAGTTACTATTTCGAGAAGGTTGGACCGGTCAGCGTAATAAATTTTGGCGAGGTTGGCACGAAAATAGTAGCTAATAGTTACTATTGTTAGAAGGGTGGAACACACTCATTGGGTCGAGCTGGTCAAAGTCGAATTGGTTACGTTTTTCTCAGCCTGTAATCTTCACCCTTGGGTGGGGGAACCGTAGTTGAAATTGGGTCTGTTAGCCTAGCTCAATTTTTCTGAAAGGTATGGGAATATTCTTTTTTACATGTATGTATGTATTGTACATGTATTGTTCGTATGAGGTATCATTTGCTCCTGTAAGTGGAAAGTCACAGGGTAGGAACGATCCTCAGGAGACCATAAAGGATAAACTTGTTCCCACTCACCCAAAACAGATTTCATTTATAACAACAAGCTCCATTAGCGAGACATACACCCCTTGCGAAAGAATGGCACATGCCGACACAGCAAACGGTAGTCGTGTTTTTATTGAAGTTCGAATTTACCTTCAAACTCAAAGGTCTCTATTTATATACCGTTTTTGGTCGCCGGTCACTGTTTCTTTTGTCCTTCAAACTCTGACTGACCGTCGAACTTCGTGAGCTAGCAAGTTCGAAGTTTAGTTGCGTTTTTGATCCGAATTCTCCGTTCCGAATTCTCGCTTCTGAATTCTCGATTCTCGTACAAATTACCGTTTTTGCTCCTCTGACATTTCCATTCTCACTTTTGACAAAAACACTAATTTTGCAGCTCGTCGCAACCCGGTATACTTGTATATGTACATTGAACACCCGAACTCTGTTGACCAATCAGGGAGGAGAACGGAGAGAGGAGAATCGACAATTCACCATCGGAGCAAATTCTCGATTCTGCAGAATCGCGAGGCTTTCCCCGTTCTCGATTCTGACAAAAACGCAAGAAAAGGAGAATTCACTTCATCTGAATAGTCCAAAAACGCGAAATAGGAGAATTCGGAGGAGAATCGCGAGGAGAATTCGGATCAAAAACGCAACTTTTGCTTGAATCGTCGAACAAACGTCGACCGGGCAAGGATCGCCGCAGTCGTAAACACACTAGTTGCGTTTTTTAACGAAGTTTGAAGTTACCTTAAAACTCAAAGGTCTCTATTTAAATACCGTTTTTGGTAGCCAGTCACGGTTTCTTTGTCCTTCAAACTCGGAACCGTCAAACTTCGTGAGCTACAAGTTCGAAGTTTGCTTGAATCGTCGAAGAAACGCCGACCGGGCAGGGGCCGCCGGAGTCGTAAACACACTAATTAAGCAAACGGTGAACTTCGACGGCGTTCGAAACGGAAATTAAGCAACTGGCTAAGCGAACGGCGAAAAAAACTTCGATCAAAAACGCAACTAGTGTTGGACAGGGACCATCCGGCAATAGCCGGACTAGTTCAGATGGCAAGCCATATACAGTGTGAGATGCAAGGGTATCACGAAAACAGTTGCGTTACGCCGTTATGTTTAGCTTTGAGAGCTCGACCATGTCAGACATCATTCTGTAGTTCCAAGGAACCATCCGGCACGTAGCAGATTGAGAGTACTCTCCCATGGTAGGGGTTAGAATGAGTTACTCCAGGTTGCTCTGGGGTGACCTCGAGAGTTGACAGAGTTAGTTCCTGGAACACAACCTAAGTTGAATATTTAGTTGCTGCAGGAGCTATCCAGCGAAGAATCCGATAAAAGTCCAGTTTCATTAGCACAGGCTCTCAATTTTATCTTTTGCCAGATGATCCCTCCGGCCTGGAAGATATTCCAGATGAAAGCCCCGACCTGGAAGACCTCGAATGTCCGATGAAGACCAAGACCCAGCTGATCCTGGTTCTCTCACTGCTGATCCTGACGATAATCTGTACGGCTTGGAGGAACAGACTGAAGAACCAAGAGAAAATGGTCGAACTGAAGCTGAACAGCGAGGATGATTGTGAGGACAATCCATATCGAGAGACAAACCGCCGCGAGCTCAGGAATTCAAATCTCGAGATGTTCAAGTATGTAGGTACTCTTCTTTCCTTTTACGGTAATTTTGGCAAGGTAAGGTAAAAAAAAGTGGGTCTTGGTAGATTCACTCCAGAAGAACCGGCCAGATCGCGAAAATTTTGAGATTCCCCATGGTAATAGAGTTAAGAACGAGCTACGTTTCTACGTTAGCACTTCTGTGGCTATCGAGCCAGAAATGGTCTTAAATAGCGTGTTAGAAAATTGAAATTCTTGGAAAAATGCATTGTTTTTATGACAAAATGAATTGTCTCACAACCCAAGAATAACAAGTGCGCAAGCGCTCGGACGAAGAGTGTGAAAGTAAAATGCTAATCCCTTTTTATATACAAACAGCTTTAGAAACAAGACATTTCACATCCCCAATAACCAAACAAGTACTGAAATGACCTAATTCGTAATCATTCCACTTTAAAAGCTTTAATCCAAAGAAATGTTGAAGATCTTGCACGAACAGCTTGAGCCAGTTCGACCCTTTAAACCTCTTTTCCATTAGCAAGGTAATGACAAGCAGGGGCGTCACGACTGGGGGAGCCCCCCCCCCCCCAATGTTGTCGGCCAGTCGGTAAAAAATAACCGAGTCGCGATTTTTCGTCAAAACAGTTAATTTTGTTCATGAGGACAGTCGGTTTTTCTGAAAATCAGTCAATTTTTCGTCAAAACAGTCGGTTTTTCTGAAAATCAGCCAATTTTTTTCAAAACTGTCGTTTTTCCTTGAAAATAGTTGTTTTTCTGCAGAAATAGTTGGTAAAAATTACCAGCCAGTCGGTAAATGCCTTGTCCCCCCCCCCAAACATTTCGGCTAGTAACGCCTCTGATAACAAGTGTGATAAACCAAATTGTAGCAGCCTAATGCCCCCTTTGTCACAATTCATTAAGAACGGCATATCATCGATCATATGAAAAAACAGTTCAGTTTCCAACTGTTCATTAAAGGTTAAAGTACGACGCGTCTTCTTATTTGTTGCTGTTGCACCTAAATCCTCACCCATAGATAAATCTCCACAAATATACAGGAGTTGGACTTGACAACTGTCATAAATGAACTTAACTCATGGGAAATCTGGGCCCTGCTGCCCATGAACGGGAGGGGGGGGGGGTAGGGACCCATCAAAATGCGTATTTACACCTCTTTTTCCTCAAGTATATCAGATTAGAGTTTGATTCCAGTCACGGGTCAAACACTTTTTTCATTGGCAAGTTGGGCCCACTTGCCCATGAACGGAGAGGGTGGGGGTGGTTCAACTCCATATATATATCCCCAATCCCTATGATCCAAAAGCACAAAGGAATTTCATCGTCTTATTTCAAGTTATTGTCAAATTAAAACATTAAAAAAATGGGCAATCTGGCCCCAATTGCCCCCGAACCAAGTGAGGGTGGGGTTTGGGACCAGCAAAAAGTAAAAAGAGACCCCAATGCTCACAAACCTACCAAGTTTCCACTTGATACCTGTTGATTCCTGTCACGGGTAACGAACTTTACTCCTGGGCAATCTTGGCCCAGTTGACCATGAACGGGGTGAGTGGGGGAGGTGCAACTTCAAAAGCAGTTTCCCAGCCCTAGGATCTACATGTACAAGGAATTTCATCGTCCTATGTCCAGTTCTGGTCAAGTTATGAACCTTATACACTGGGCAATCTGGGCCCATTTGCCCCTGAACCGGGTTGGGGTGGGGGGGTGGGACCCCCAAAAAGCACAACTAGACCCCAATACCCCACAAGTGTACCAAGTTTGAACTTGACTGGTTCTGACTGACTGGACACTGGTTCACGAGTTATGAGCTCCACAAAATACGGAGAAAACCGAAAACCGGAAACCGAAAGCCGAGAGCTGCTACAGCGCTCGCAATAGTGGACTGTTCCAAGGAACACTCCACTAAAAATTGAGAAATGAATGCGGCTCTAACTCTGGTTTCTCAGTTTCTAGTTTCTTAAGTTTCAGATCAATTTCTAGTTTCTTAGTTTCAGGTCAATTTCTAGTTTCTTAGTTTCAGCTAGGCAGAATGCTGCCGGAGTAGTGTACATAACAGATGTTGAGAGACTGAAGATAGAAAAACTTGTAACTTCGCCATAATATTAACGTGTTCTACATTTCTTTGTACATATTTGCAAATACAAAATTTCAGTTTCTTAAATAGCTGCAGCTATAGATAATAAAAATGTACGGACACGGAACTCGGTTAGCGTTTCAGAATTGCGTATAACCAAGTATATGAGTAATTTACAACCATCGCGCAAACTTACACGTGAAAAGAGCAAAAGCATGCATTGTAGTAAGATTCTGAAAGTAGGCCAAAGAGAAGATTTCGGGTCCTTGGACAGCTAAGAAATGGTCCAGGCAGGTTGTGGTCTAACAGTAAGGCCTGAAAACTGAGATTCATTTCTCAATTTTTATTTTAGGTTGAGAGACTAATTTATTTTGTCATAAAAAGAATGCATTTCCCCAAGAATTTCAGTTTTCTAACATCGCTATTTAAGACCGTTTCTGGCTCGATAGCCACAAAAGTGCTATTGCAGAAATGTAGCTCGTTCTTCACTCTACTACCATGGGGAATCTCAGAATTTTCGCGATCTGGCCTGTTCTTCTGAAGTGGATCTACCAAGACCCCATTTTTGTTTACCTTACCTTGCCAAAATTACCGTAAAAAGAAAAGAAGAGTACCTACATACTTGAAAATTTTGAGATTTGAAGTCCTAAAGGTAGGTAAGAAGCACACAAAATTTCAAGGTCGTATTAAATTTCCCTGATTTTTGACGAATTTTTGAAAAATTTTGACTTTTGCAACCATCAACAATGGAATATTTGGCCGAAAATTTCAAAAACTCGTCAGAGTCCGAACAAATTTTTTTTAGCCGAAGATCATTCTGAGAAATTTTCGTCAAAATCTGAGAAATCGATTTTTTTTTGCCCGGCTTTATTTCGCTGGAATGACCCATATGACTTATAGGGGTAAACACACATGCTGAATCCATATCTGAACTTGGTTTTCACAGATGATTAGCAATTTTGGCCTTAATCTGTTTCTGAATTTTGATATTAAAATGTTCAAGGAGCCCGGCGAAGACTGGACCTGGCAAAGACAAGAGACTAAGTTCTTCCAATAACCTTTAACTGAAACTTCCTGCACGATCGCAGCCCTGGCCCGTTTCATTAAATTATCAGCTTCTGCCCCTCTTGACAAGTGACCGCCCATATAACTTTCCGAAAGTCTATTCACGCCTCATGGCACTCATAATCCCTCGGAATGTCCAGCTGATGGGAAGAACTTCCGGGAAGGATTCCTAGACAAACAAGAAGAGGGGGAAAGGATAAGAAAAAAGAAAGCTTACCAATATCTCCCCCTGATTACTTGTTGAGTCGGAGCCAATATGCGTCTTTGTTGATCCGAAGGGGGTTCCCCAAATACTATCCCTCGGGTCTTCTATCCCCGTGCTATCCCCGGACGACATTGCAAGCATCGGAGCTCTCGCTTTAGGTTTCCAAGCAGGGCTCTGTAAGAACTAGCGAGCTATAACTTCTCATTTCCGCAGAAAATATGTTTGTTAGTCGTGAGGAAGTCAGAAAATGAAATTAACGTCTGGGAACTGAGTCTTCCTGGTTAATCTCATTTGATACATTAATAACAAATTATTATTTTGCTTCATTTATCTTCATTGGTAGCAGAGCAAGGACTGAAGCCATGCGGCAACGGTGTATTCCTTGACTACTTTGAGGACCAACACTGTACTCATTACTCTTGCACTCATAACCCCATAGTCACATGCTAACGGAGCAGTTGTTACACTTTTGGAAATTTCGTCTTCTCTGCCAAAAATCATGAACAACTGGACCCAGCCAGCACATGAAGTTCTTCACTGTTTTCTGGTCGAAGATTTGAAAAATAGTAGTTGCGTTTTAGCTCGAAGTCTGAAGTTACCTTCAAACTCAAAGGTCTCTCTTTAAATACCGTTTTTGGTCGCTGGTCACAGTTTCTCTGTCCTTCAAACTCTGACGCTGACCGTCGAAGGTCGAACATTCGTGCAATGGTCACATATTATTTCTTTGTTGCCACAAATCCGAAAAGTATAAAGCCGGGCGGACGCTGACCCAATGAGCACCCGTTCACGATATATCCACTAAATATCGCTGATAGCGACGGATCTTCTTGTTTGTCATTCTTTCTAGGATTTAGGGGAACTGCCTAGAGGACCAAAGGATAAGCTCTAATTGCTTTAGCAACGAGAGAACTTTTAAAGTTCAAGCGGCACATCTAATGCCATTTCTCGTCCTCAACCCCAAGTACAAAAAATGGAATGATAAACTCAGCAGAAATCACGAACAGAAATGAGTGGAAACAATAGATGGCAGCACTTTCGGAACCGTGGGAATATGCCACTTTGTTTTTTTTTAGTTTCTGAAATAATAGTTGCGTTTTCGCAGATACCATGGTATCTGATACCACGGTCTAAAGTCGTTTTTGCAGTTATCGTGGTATCTGATACCACGGTCAAAAGGCGTTTTTGCAGTTATCGTGGTATCTGGCCAGTTCAGATACTACGGTCCGACCGTGGTAACTGGTAGTGGTATCTGGAAAGTCATCTCACTTTCATCAAATTTTGTCAGATTGGTGAGAAAGAAGTTTAGCACTTAGTGATGTAACTGGATATCTGTTTTTCTTTTGGGATGACTTCGAAAAGTGCAAATTCGGCAATAGTCGTTTTTGCAGAGCATCGTGTATCAGATACCACGATAACTGCAAAAACGACTAATTGCAGATCCAGTTACCGTGGTAACAGATGCCATGGTATCAGCGAAAACGCAACTATGGTTTGATCAAACGAAAGCTTGGCTGCATAACTTCAGATAGTCCTCTCTGACATAGGCTATACAACTCCACTTCACTTCACACACCTTAGGCTCTGGCTCGAGGACAAGCAAAAACCATCCTTTTTTGCCCCAGGCAAGAGTTCTAAGAAGCTTTCCAAAATGTCATCTCATGTTCATCAATCCGGCCTAAGGTCCACACTTTCGGTAAAAACCGCATAGGTTAGACCATTACCACTTTCTAGTAATAAGCTGAAATCGGAGTACTAGGGGGGAAAAAAAACACGACGAAACCATACCCATCGTAACGCCATATCGGTAATGAATTTTAATCCGTCAAAGGTAATTCAGGTTTGTACACTGATTGATTAGGAATAAATGGAAATCCCTATAACAGTTATTTTCAAATTTTCCAAAGGCATTACAGGTTTGTACACTGACAGAACTGGTCTGTCTGAAAGTAAAGTGTAGAAAACACTTAAGCGTCATTTACACGACAGGTATTTTTCCCCGGAGACGAGAAGGGAAAGTGTTCACACGGTACTCGGGTATTTTTCAAGGGAGAGTACTGCCATGTGGCAATAATTTACAAGTTTGTAAGGCTCAGGATATTTCTCTAGAAAGGATACCAATATGTGTCGATTGGGCCACTTTTTAAATGGGCATAATCAAAATTTTTCCTCGAAAATCCAATTTTATTGTTGCTACCGTCGAAGAATACCCTTCGACAAACAAAAACCCGGGTAAAAAGTTCGCGAAATTGAAGTAAAAAATACCCGGGTTTTTGTTGCTGTTGCGGGGGAAAATACCCGCGGAGTACGGGTAAATACCCAACGTGTAAACGTAGCTTTAACATACTGAAATCCCTTCGCGGTATCTCAGACAATGCGGGTTGATTGCCAAAAACACCTAATGTCATAATATCCCCTAAAATCCTGCCTTGCAAGCCCACGACTTTCTTAGCCGGTTCTTTTATCCAGAATCCGCTTAGTGCTTTCTATTACTATTTTGTGTCATCGTGTGTAAAGTGTACCTATTCAAAGGACAACTATTACTTATTCTGTATTTTGTGTCGTCCCTAGATCCCCTATGGAATTATAAGTTTCAGAAATACCCACCCTAAGTCATTGTTTAATTTTGCACCTACGGCGTTTTGTGGCTGAGCCGAGTTTGTCAATCACAGAGTGGAACTGCCGCTGACTCTTTCAAAACCATGTGCGTGAGGAGCTTCAAAATATACTTTTGGGATCCCAAAACGTGGAGGGATACGTATGTCTTCGTAAAATTTGTCCGTCTGTCTGTCTGTCCGTCTGTCAGCACGATAACTCTCGAAGGGAATAAGATTTTTTTGATGAAATTTTTTGTGGGGATTCTTTGGGTCAAGGGACAGGTCGAGCTCGAAGATGGGCAATGTAGCCCTACATTTAGGAGTGGGTTCAAATTTAGGGGCGAACAAAGGGGTAAGAGGACGTGCTGAGCACATATATGAAATCAGTTTCTCGGCGTACAAGTCGTTCGCCCGGAGTCCAGCCAAAACCAGAAAATTTGTTAAAAGTATTAGTTTTATTTGAAGTTGATTAGAGATTCGATTTAGGGGTAAGAAGACATGCTGAATCCGTATATGACAACAATTTTCTACCCGGACATGCAGTTCGCCCGGAATCAGGCTGAAACCGGAAAAATTGTTTTAAGTAAAAGGTTTATCTGAAGTTGATTAGATGTTCAACGTAGTGGCAAGGAGGCATGCTGATTACTTATATGAAAGTTATTTTTTCACCGGACAAATAGTTCTCCCGGAAACCTGATAATTTGTTAAAAAGTTAAAGTTGATTAGAGGTTCGATACGGGGATATGTATATATAAGGGGATATGCTGAAGTCGTTTTTGAGCTCTAGTTTTTTACCGGACAAGTAGTTCGCCCGGAATCGAGCCGAAAATGGAAATTTGGCAGAAGTTTTGATCAATTTCGCCAAAGTGTAGTCGTAAACTTTATGCTGAACCCAAATCTGAAATTGTTTTCTCAGACAAATAGCCACTAGCCTTAATCTGTTTCAAAATAAAGGCGTCTGGCGAAGACCGGATATCTACAAGTCCCAATTGTCAGGATCAAATACTAAATTTTGGGATCCCATCGAAACCTTTCGTCTTGTTATTTCAAGATCACTTCAGGCCAACATTCTGTCTTGTGTTTTGTACTCCTTTCCTTTCTGCTTGGTTTTCCCACTTTTTGACTACAGCGCGCTAAGATTTCAAATATTTTGTGACTAAAGTCCCAGCTTAGTATAGAGCGCGAAGTCTGGTTCGTGCCAAAAGCGCCAACAAGAAAATGGCTAATTCCACGTGGCATTTTTTGGTGTTTTCGGAGCTTGGTATTTTCATTTTTTGTTTAAGAATAAACAAAAAAAAATATTTTTCGTATAATTAAGTTGTTGGTTTAAAGTGGAAGAAGGGGGATTGGAAGGGGAGAGGGCTTGGGAATTGACGAGGAAAGTCGGTTGAGGGTTTTTAAGTGAAGAAAGTTGATATGGAGTGAGGTGAAGTACCTCACTCCAAATTTTCGATTACCGAAAAAAACTTTCTTTATAAACAGTTTTTAATAATTTGTTGTCCGTGTAGCAAAGGTGACAGTTGTCACAAACTAAGACGGACTGCCGGTATATGCATAAGTTGAATGCTGGTTATGTTGAAGAATAAACAGAGCGTACCACTCTGGAACAGCCTTTCGGAAAAAACGATCTAAGCTGCTACCCTGGATGGCTTTATAAAAGGTGTGGACGAAGACTAGAAAAATGCTGAATGTCGGCTAAATTGGGATGCCAGTGAGCTGATGTAACTATATTAACTTACCAATCAAGCTGCCAACCAGCAAGATACTCTACAGGAGGATCACCCCACCTTATCTTGCTGGAAGTGCGATTTAAAGCGGACCACAAAAGATGGTCTTTCTATCACACACACAATGCTAATCATGCCTACTGTCACTATGAATGTTCAAAACCACAAAAAAAACACCATTAAACAATGAGCAAATTAAAAAAAAAAAAAAATCCTAGGTTTGAAATAATCTGGTCTGGACTTAAATCTCAGTCGACTATCCGGGGCAGCCGTTATGGCACGTAGGGAGCCAAGTACCAAATAATAATTTTCATCTAATACTCCAACTGTTTATTAAAAATACAAATAAATTAAAAGCCCCAGACCAGTGTGGTACTTCTGAAGACAAACAAAAATAATTTTCTTCCAAATAATAATTCTTTGCTAATCAAATGAAAAATTTCGTCATCTTGAAAAGAAGAAGTTCTGCGTGGTTTTTCTCTCGAGCCAAAACAGCAAACCGGCAATCAAGTTCAAATCTAAATCAACTGGTGGCTTGCTATCAGTAAGAGAAGGTAAACAAAATGTTTGGATTAGGTCTTTAAGGTAATTGAAATGACCTTAGAAATTAAAAAGGTTATTTATGAAAAGGGTATTTCTTCACCATTTTATCGTGAACATATCAATCCTAATAGGTTGTGCTTAGTGTGTTTTGCTTGTCTTTTACTTACATTAATCCACTGATAATGATAAAAAAAAAATCTACAAACTGAAAAATTTCAAATTGTTCTAGTATGGTTGTGTTTTAGTTATTTTTTGCTTGTCTGTTACTTCAACTACTCCGCTGATAATAACCAAATTAACCAAATTTGTACTTACCGACAAATCTTGATTGTCTCCAGCCAGTCCCTCTTGAAGTAAATTCTCCGAAGAGTCACTCCTTGTGGGACCATTTCCCCGGGACATTTCACAGGAGTAAAGTGGACTTGAACGTGATTGTTCGTCTCCTTCCACCTTGAAAAGAAGTGGATTACACATTTCGAAAACTAAGTCACAATGGTGGAATTCTACATACGGGGTTGCCATTGGTCGCAGGATTATGCTATTTGTCCCAAATTTTTCGACATCTTCGACAAAGCAAGCCAGATTTTGTGTTCCTTCACAGTTCAAACTTGAAAGCGAGATTTTTCATTAATAGTTGGTAAAAAGGACCCAGCTTCGTAGGCGCCAGGCCGAAAGCAGCCATCGAAGTCTAGGACGCCGTATACCAGATATTCCCAGCCGGTGGTACGAGAGACTCTCGCAAGGGGTACGCGAAGGTCCCAAACTTAAAGCACAACTCTTACTAGAAATGATCTTTTCCCTATGAAATGGATCAGAAAAAACGTTTCTGGAAATACCATTACTTTCCACCTAAAACTAGCGATTCTCTTCTTAGCGCTTGTCGACTATATCCAGCCTTCCAGCTCTCCGACGCGGCGGCTGGGCGCAAACGATTTGAAAACTGAACGTGCCTTGGTTAAAAAGTGGGAAAACTAAGCAAATAAAAGAAGTAATAAACAGAAGATTATCACATCCTTAAGTGTGAAAGAGTTGTCAGTGGACGTTGAAGATTCCGGCAAGCTTTTCGTTGGGTGACGGGAAAACTCGGCAAGGCCGAAAAAGCGCTAAAAATTCGTAGTTACGAAACGGAACAATGGAGAAAGGTGCGGATTTTAGAAGCTTATTATTCCATATGAGAGTTAAGTATATTATAAAAGGCAGAAAAAGCAAGAGGGGTCCTTTAAGTTTCTATAGCTTTAATACTCACTCAGTTTGAGCAAGAATAAATAAGGGAAGAATTGAGAAGACTTGAATCATGGGACGTTGTTTTCTGCCCGATCCTCAAGTACCGGGGGTGGAGCCTATTCGGCGCCTTTCCAGACCACAGAGTAAATATTGGCGCTATTTCTTCTGATCGCCGTGCTTCGCGTCAAGGAAGTGCGCCAAATTCAAATTTAGGCCGACATTTGCCCTTCTCCCTCCAACAAATCGCTGCTACCACTAGTTTAAAAGACGAGACAAGGGGCTAAAGTACAGTGAGATGATAGAAGTCGTGCTATCCTACATTCAAGGATGACGAAAATAAAGGCAGAAAAGGACCGATTTGGACCGAACACTATAAGTTTAAAGAAGGAAGGGATACGCTTCCAAACATTCATGCAATCTCTATGGCAGATTCTTAGTGATGAAAAAATAGACTGTCAATAGGATAGATAGTGAAACATTTAGCCAACTACCTGAGATAATGATATACATTTTGACCAAAAATAATAAATGGTTATCTCAAATATAGACGTTTTGAATGGTACCGTGCAATTATCATTTTCAGTAATCAATTAAAATTTAAAATTAGGAAATACTTCAAGCCAACTGTTTTCGCAACTAACCGAGAAATGTTATGAACTGAATTTTGTGTACAGAGTTCAACTTAAAAACAAAACATAACAACTCTTTGAGTACAGTTCGCCAGCTATGCCCAAATTCCAACTTGAATGATGTAAAAACATGAAAATGAAAAAAAAAAGATTACGAAAAGGCATAGACAATGACAAATTTGGGCAGATGTAAAGTGCAATTATCCGAGATAATGATATACCTTTTTGACCAAGAATAATAAGTTATTATCACAAACTGATACGTCTTGAAAGATATCCTACACTCAGCAATCATTAATTTAAAATTAGGACTTTATACTGTTTTTCGCAACTACACGAGAAAATGATATGAACTAAATTTCGTGTAGAGTACAACTTAAAAACAAAACATAGTAACTCATTGAGTGCATTTCGACAGCTAAATATTGTCCAAGCTTAATACCTTTTCTAGAAGCGATTCTTAACAGTCCTGAGAAGACCGAAATAAAATTACTAATGTTCACACCATTCCTGTTGAATCTGAACTAAATGCATGCGTGTTAGGTCTATGCTTCAGTGTTCAAGTTGCTTAATTGTTCCCCTGAGTCATCAGATGCCGCATCCCCTTGGGCTTCACCGTCTTTGTGAAGGGTGGTGACAACATAAGCTTCATATTGCAAATCTGACCAGAGATTGAAAAGGAGTTTCCATTTATATAATCCTCAGAATCTGCACTGTTTGAACTTCGCGCCTTTTCTGACTGCTTCATCACTTTTGCTCTGGAGGTAACATTTAATACTGCAGGAGGCAACACGCGAAGCTCCACCCAGGCTCCACCCCCGGTAAATAAGATCGGACGAAAAGAGATCTAGGATGCTGACATCGGGGTTATGTGAGTTCTCAATTCTTCCCTTATTTATTCTTGGTTTGAGTATCGTCTTCAAGATCAGATTTTGTTGTTGTTGTTTGAAGATGTATATGGCCCTTGTTGGCCTTTGATTTAGTCAAATAAATAAATAAATAAATACCCTTCCGATCGTACGCAATTTCAGATTTGCATGCCTTATCATTGACGACAATAAATATCGTATTTCTGACTTTTGACGTAAAAATCGGTAAAAAAAAACAATTCGTCAAAAAATGGGTACAGAACCTTTTTGAGCTTGATTAGGGGTACGCGGTACTGAAAAGGTTGGGAACCACTGCCGTAGACCATTCAACCACCGTCATTTACCAGGCAAAAGGACCCTCCCTTGAGCCCAGCCTCTCAAGTTAAGCCAAGCTTCAGGAAGAAAAAGTCTAGAAGGGTCAGTGGATCCCAAAGACTATACCATAGAAGAAAGGAAGGAATGTCACAGATATTCCGGCTAAAAGTCACAAGTTCAGTCACAGAAAAGTGGCAACACTGCTTAATATAGTCTCACTGGTTCTACAAAGAGAGGTTCTACAGAGCGTTGGTCGGCGGAGCTTCAGAAATCGCATGTCCCTTCACTGGAACCAACTACCCGACGAAACACTGAGTCACTCAGCCAGGTGAAACTGACAAAATGGTTACTACTCAATTGTACGACCCTACATGTTTTAAAAGAATTTTGTACTAGAGGCTTTGTGGCATTATTGTTTTTGCAATGTACTGTTCTTATATTTATAAGACACATCAAGATGAATCCCATACGTTTAGGAAGAGGGGTCACTTATTGGGGCGGAGGACTTCCCAAAAAATCACATCTTTTTTCCTTTCATTATAAACGGTCAGCTTGGCGACTAACCTTGTAGATGTCCCTCCCACAGAAAAAAAATGTAGCTGGCCAGTCGGTCAAAAAGAAACGAGTCGGCGCGAAGCGGTGAGATGTTTCGTTCAAACATTCTTTTTTTCGTAAAAACATTCTATTTTTCTGAAAACAGTAGAATTTTTCGAAAAAGTCAGTAAAAAAACCCCAGCCAATCGGTTAAACAACCTTCCCCCCCCCCCCAGACACATACAAAACACTTTGGCTAGTAGGCTAACGCCTGTGCTTGAAGGAAGCGAAAGGCCAAACTAACACGAGCCCGTAATACCTGCGTAGAACTCTAACAGAGGGATATTTCCCAGCTTCCAGTCATCCCGTCAGGAAATCTTGGCTTTTGAAGTCAGCAAATGCAGAGTTTATGGGGGCGCTAAAACCTGATTTCATTACACTGTTCCGGCGTAGCTACGGCTTTAGGAAGACTATGGTTAATACAGCCACACGGAAAAGTCAGCTGAGGTTTATTACATCCCTTCTTGGCAAGGGTCCTCTTCAGGCGAACGAGCCAGTAATCCGCATAAGGTAACAGACTGTTGGCATAAGATAAGAAGATCAAAGGATCAAAGGTTCTCTATGGGATCCCAGAGTAGGACTAATTATTGGACTTCTTAATTCAGACCAGGTTGAGGAATTCCGGTTCGCCTGGTGCTTCCGAGGGAGCCTTTTTGTCAGCTTTTTAGAGGGGAAAATATTTGTGTGGATTGGGTGATTCAGAGATTTGACACCAAACCCCATGCACAGTTTCAGCCTTCGTTCATGTAAGGATAATCAGTAGCCTATTATCCGTCTACCGACACGAACAACTAGACAAAAGAAGGGTTTTCGTGAGATTCCGGAACCACTTTCCGGCGAGTGAAGCGCATCGCGGAAACTGTGGGCACGCGATTCCCGGAATCGCTTTCCCGCTGGACTGATCGCGAAAACGCTTGGAAAGCTGAAATCGCAGAAGAAAAATATTGAATCCCAGATCATTCAGAATAAATAAGGCTGACTGGAAGTTTATCTCTTTCTCTATATTCCAACAAAGTCATCAGTAATTAAACTTCATTTTATTTTCCATTTGTTAGTGACACTTGCACTGTTCCACCACACGTTCGAAGTTCCCGACGAAGCATTCAACTTTCCGCGGAGCTTTCCACTAACCTAACCCTAAACTCGGAAATATCACAGAGGAAGCCGCAGAATCAATGATGACCGTGAACACTGACAAGTCAAATATTATGACCATCAGCTTTCTAAAATCTGTTCCTGGGTTCTCCCAACCCACTCCCCCAGAAGTAACTCTTTCGGTGGTAAAGCTGTTGGGTGTTACCCTCTCTAACGACCTTAAATGGGACTACCATGTCGAAACTATAACTAAACAATCTTTCCCCTCGCTATCCCTCTAAAACACATGGTTAAATTTTCCTCCCCCCCCCTTCAGATTTGCTCCACTTTTATACTTCGTGTATACGCCCGATTCTCGAGTATGCTTGTCTGGTATGGGATTTTGGCCTTACTAAAGATCTTTCAAACCGGATAGAATGTATCCAAAAAAGGGCTTTGCGCATTATTGGGCGGGAAGGAAAGCTCCCCTATTTGTATCTTCTCAAAAAGTTCGGGCTCGCTACGCTTGAGCAAAGGAGACTAACACTGTGCTATGGTTACGGAACACGAGCTTTTTCTGACCCCAGGTTCCGTGATCTCTTCCCACCCATTCACGATCGGACCCCCCCCCCCCCCCGGGAAAAGTCCCCAAATTAACATCAGTAATTTGCACTCACGAAAGATACAGGAAAAGCTTCGTTCTATCTTTCGTGACACTTTTTAATTCTCACGACTAAAAATGAATTTGTTCTGTTCCATTTGCATTTATATAGTTTGGTTGTGTTTAAATTGTATATGTATGTATTGACATCTGCAAATCTGCTGTATATGCCCATTGACAATGTTTTCGTTTATGATATGTCGACGAGAAATGCATCGGCATGATTGCTGTCCAAGAAAGCTGCTTCGGTTTACAAAGAGCGAAAATCGGGTGGAAAGTTCGGCAACTTTCCGAAGCAGCGCGAAAACCATTGATAAGGGATTCCGACTTCGCTTTCCAGCTAGCGAAAACCCTCCAAAATGCAATATTACAAGAAACGAATTATTTTTCGGACCTATTTTCGGTATATTCCGACGAACCGACGGCCGCGATGTCGATTTGATGGGAAAATGTAGCACATTTTTTAACCCTGTTGCCAAATTAGCAGACCCGTAAGCTGTACGTGTTCTCCCTGTAACTCACTCGATGTCTTCCTTTCACAAACTTCCTAACCCCTCAGGCTCTAGTTGGATACTTCCCAGCATTTCAGAATAATTCAGTATTCTGGAACACATAAATTCTTAGGGAAGAGATAAATAAGCCAAGAGTCATATTCAGGATTGTGAACAGAGCATAATCTTTTTGTTCCTATGATTAATGCTTGGCAGTTTCCTTCTCTGTATCTGAATCCTTATCCCCAGAGTACGATTTTCGTTCCATATCGGATTAAGCATTTTAAGTACAGGAGGATTCGTTATTCTTGATACCGAAGTTCTTAAACTGACAGTTTACTGAAATAACTTCCTAAAACCATGATATTCTCTTCATTTCATCCATTCGAGTAGGAAATCGAGTACCGGTAGGACCTGGAAGTTCTCCTCCTCGCTTTTTAGTTTCTTATTTCCAACAACCTTGAGAGAAAAAAGAAAATGGCCAACTGTCCGCGACCGCCAAAGCATACTACCTTTTTTCGAACAAGGACACAATTTCACTTGCCCGAGAACCACAAGAAAATCCCCAAGTGCCTCAGCGGAGAAACCCAAGACGGTGGAAAATTAGATGAGAAATCCCAGGAAGATCTCACATCGCTAGTTTTCTGGTGACTTACGTGCCAGAGAAGTCAGAATGCAAAAGTTTTCGATCATGTCCCTTAGTTGACTGAATTTATTTAGTCAACGAGACATGTGTGTTATAGTTTGTTATGAGTGAGTGAAAGTTGTGCAATCCCGCGCACGACACGGTAGTGCCCTTCTTGGAGCGTTATGTTTGTTGTTTCGTCTAAGGAATGTCGAAATTAAAATTAAATGAACTGAATGTATTTATTCACAGGAATAGAAACAAAAAATGTTCAAGTGGCGCAAAGTAGGGCACCCCGGGGACAGCGATCGACATGTGGTGTTGCCAGGTCACCTGCCTTATCGCCAGAGCAAAACAACACTAGGGAGTAGAGCCAAGACCTATGCTTCCCATGCTTCGCAATCGGGCCACACTTGAAGCGCCGCCACTACGCTTGTGGTACTTAAAGCGAGACAAACTTGCGGGTTTAGAAATTTCTAGTAACGCTAATATCCGGTCTGCACATCGAAGAAACAGGGGAAGTTGTCTCTTTTTTTTTGCTGTGTAATTATTGGAGCCAGCGCTGTTGCACGACTGATTGACTTTCAGTAGGGACGTTCTATATCACTAGCGGTGCTATTATCGCTGCTATTCCAGTGTGTGTCACTTTCTTCAAGTCTTGGCGCTACTACCAAGTGTTATTCTGCTCTGCTTACCGCGACTAAAAAACAAACTGGAAAGAATTAGACTTAAAATTAGAATTAGAAGTGCGAGGGGTTTGTCGCTTCTGCCGATTACATGAAAACAAATATTATGCAGGGGCGCAATACGAAGGTAGCGTTCCGGTGACTTATTCCAAGTTATGATGATAAGAGGAGGGCGAGCGCCGAATTGTGATAGTTATAACGCTCTCTGGAACAAAACATAATAACAACGCGAACATAAACTAAAAAAATAATCTGCTTCAAATTACCCCACCCCTTGTAAATTCGTCTGACCGATATTTATCATCATTCGTATCTTATTTTATGTCTCGTTTTAACTCTTGAGGCTTCTTATGATATTTCCCATTATATTTCCTGTTATGTGACATGTATTATACTATGTAGGCGTATTCATTATTATCACATACTGTATATATTGTACGTCACTGCATTGACATGTCATGACGATCCTCTGCTAGCCATATTATGTTATGCTATTTTGGAAATAAAGAATATATTATATTAAGGGAGTTCCTGCAGAACCGATAGTTATTATCACTTGTGATGCTCGCGACCATCATAAGTAAATTTTAACGACCGTAACAGCCGTGGAACCAAAATAATAAGAGGGAGGAGCTAATTTACTTATCACGGCAGTCTCTGGAACGGAAATAATAACACGAGTAGTAACGGTCGTAACTTATAATAAGTCGCTGGAACGCTACCGAAGTTTCTGGTACAGAGATAGTACAGTATGGTCGCTAAGAGATACTGGGGCCCCATAGTCGCTGCAAGAGGAAACTGCGAGCAGCCTGAAGGCCTCTCGATCGCATCGTCAGACATATCACTGTGGAATAGCGCGTTCTCTTCCGTTTTGCTAAACACTCATTCTGGTCGGGGATTGTACGGTGGGCAGGGCTACATTGCAAGACGGGAGGGGGATGTTTTACAACTAAGTAGTACCATAGTCCTTACTTTACTGCACCAGGCCTTTCCCTTTTTGCAGTTTGGGAAATAGGCTGTTTGAGGTTGAGCGTTGACACAGTAAATAACTATTCTTGTTTGTTGTACTCCGTTTTATCCACCACTGACCTCGACGAGTGGGACGAATGGAAAACATCCAACAACACAGCTGAACCAATTTTCCATTAGTAAGTAAATAAAACCATAATATATGATGCGGGATCTCGTGAACCTACTATGTATTTCAATCAACAACTCATCCTTACTTGACTTAAGAAGTGCTGAGGACTTAGGTTCGTAAACCCGAGTTCCGTATTTGTTTCTAGGATCCAAGACGAAGGCGACGTTGTCACTGCGTTGTCTGTGTTTCGACTTATTCCCTTGTTCATAGCTGGGACCAACTTTGTCGCAGAAAACCAAACTTATGCCAAAAATGTAATTTCTAAGCTTTTTGTGTCTTTTCAGGTAAGTTTGAAACCCACGTCTTTGAAGGGCATCGGCACATCCAGCGCATAGTCTATGCCCGCAAAAAGAATGATTCGACGATGAGAGGGTAGTTGACGCCGAGGACGAGATCGACACTGAAGAAGGAGCTGGTGCTAATGAGGTAGTAGACACTACGGACGGAGTCGATACTGAAGAGGTTGAGGAGAGAGCCGACGAGGACGTAGTGCTGAGGACTGACAGAAATCTGCGACTGTTTTCGACTTACTCCCTTGTTCATAGCTTGGACCAACTTTGTCGCAGAAAACCAAACTTATGCCAAAAATGTGATTTCAAAGCGTTTTGCCTTTTTGCCTCTTTTCGGGAAAAACGGTTCGCTTGTTTGATGAATATTAGCTAGGCTTGTAAGAGCAGAACAGAAGTTTCTTTTCAAAACCGCTCAATTTCTATTTTTGATCACGTGACGTATTTCGTATTTCTAATCGGAACTGCACTGGTCAACCTCAGAGATAGAATAAGGCTTTTGCGGTCAAATACACAGGTTTTTCAGAGAAAACTGGCAACACTGGACTAAAGTGAGAGATACAAAATGACAACGTCGTTAATCTTAAATAAATAAATAAAAAATTTACTTTATTTCCTGAATTGCTTTTTTGCGTGACTATTCTAGTCACACAAAAAACACGTGACACAGTTATATAAATAGACATTTCATTTCTAAATACTTAACTTATAGTTTAACTAGAACTAAAATATTGGGTGAAATAGGGTACAAAAGATTCCAGAGAACGATATTTCGAGTTTATGGGTGGTTTCATTAATATCTGGGAAGCAGCGTCCCTCTGCCTATGTCGCGTATTTGGGCTGTTGCTAGGGTCTCAAAATAAGGTAAAATGGCACGATGCGCATGAATGAATGATTGAATGAATGTATTCCTAAAAAAGCCCTTTGGGCCATAGAGGGACAACATATAAAAATAAATAAGCACTCCAACTGCTATGTACCAGTCCAAATATCAACACTCAACTCATAATTCTTATAACTAACTACCTATCAAACAAACTTCTACCTATCCCTACCACAAAATCAATCTACACTGAAACGTTCACGGTGCTCCATGGCAACCTTCAGGAATCTACCCAACCGGCGCAACTCTTGGAAAAGTTTAGTACCCATCAAACCTTTCAAAGACCCGCCTAGAAGGACCTCCTTACCAAAAACTTCTCTCCTTAGATCCCCAACTCACTACACGAACAAACCAAGTGTTCCACATCTTCACCCATCTTTCCGCATAACAGGCAAAAGTAAGGACCATAGAACCGCACTTAATTCCACCAATATATTTTTTTCTCGCACCCACGGGTAAAACGTCTGCCCGAAAGCTCGCCATCCAGTTCAGTTCATCAGGTCCTAAACCAACCTTGAGATAAAGCTCCTCCCCCCATAAATTCGTGGACTGATGATGGATATGATGTCAGACATCTTTCCATCCGCCTATCTGCTTGTGATCGCAACAACTCCTGACGAGATCAGAAACACAGCTTACCAAAGTACCCAAGGGCAACTGGGCAACACGCAGAGGCGTTACAAGCCAAAATGTTTGGGGGGGGGGGGGCAAGGAATTTACCGACTGGCTGGTAATTTTACCGACTGTTTTTGCTGAAAAAACGACTGTTTTCAAGAAAAAAAACGACAGTTTCGAAAAAATCGATTGCTTTTCAGAAAAAACGACTGTTTTAATGAAAGAATCAACTGTTTTGACGAAAAATCGTGGCGCTCCGCGCCGACTGGGTTATTTTTTTACCGACTGGCCAACAACATTGAGGGGGGGCCGTCCCCCCATCCCCCCCCCCCGGTCGTGACGCCCCTGGCAACACGTCAAACGAATCAAACGTGTTGGGCAAAGGAAATTGACGTCTTGGGCAAAGGGAAACTTCTCCAAAACCGGGTCAGACCAAAACCAGGCACTATACTAACCTATACAGTCCGAATCAGCAAAGTCACGGGTCACAAAGGGTCCAAAGTCAAAGTCCTAGCACCTTTGGTATTTTTGTCTAGTCGCTGGGTGAGAAAACCGCACATATTTGTTTCTCCGGGGACCTTTCGTTAGTTACGTTCAATTAATCAAAATAATTACTCGCATAACAATACCTGTCGGGAAACCGGGGAATAGAATGAGATTTTCCCTGTGTCGATGTAACGAGACAAATGAATGAAAAGAGTGGGATTTCCTATTTGCTTGGGAACAGAGAACAAACGATCTCTGTAGTTCGAACACGTGGACTGGTGTGTTTCTGATAAGGCTACACGGTTCGTGTGTTTGCGTAGGTTGTGGGGGAGGGCCAACCTATGGTGGCCTTATCCTAACCATATTCAAGCAGAGACAGTAAGATCAGGGATCAGCGTTTATTTGAGAGCAACAGTCAAAAGTCGATCTTTCTTCACAGGGCTTCAGAAGGGTTAACCCAAGACTTTTATCAAAAGAGAGATGTTTTAGGGTCATTGGCCATTTTGCAAACAGATCTAAACGTATAACAGCACTAAAGCACAACTCTTACTAGTAATGATCTTTTACGAAATGTCTTTCGAAAATACCATTGCTTTCCACGTGAAATTAGCGATTTGCTTGTTAACCTTATCGACTCTATCCGACCTTCCTCCTCTCCGGCGCGGCAGCTGGACGCAAAATAATTGAAAACTGAACGCGCCGTGGTTGACTTATCTTATCATACGGACCTACAAGTAGGCTAGGCGCTTGCACCTCGAAACAGAGCTTTGGTCCCCGATGAAGATCAAAGTGGTGACTAAACTACATCTGACGGCCAAGAACGAAAGTCATAAGCGGTCAAGCATGCCCAAAGACTAGTTACCCTCATGAATGTACCGGTGACCGCCTGAAGATAGGCGAGACCGACCAAGGCACACAATGTGGAGGCAGTATGATCGGGACCTGAAAGAGGCCGAGATTTGCCTCCCTCCATAGTCGTAAAACATCACTATAGCCGCACAGCTTCGTGATAAATCGAGAGGCTTCGTCGACACCCTATGCGCCACTGATGGCTCAGGAAGGATCAAAGGTCTGAGGTAAGGAAGGTCAAGTCACTCGAACATTTAGCGACCCCCTGATTTATCTTCGTGTACTTTGAGCGGTCAAAACACTCTGATCAAGTGTGTCATTACTATCAAGACTACTTGAGATCAAAGGAGAGCAGTGGCGGAACACGCTATCCTGGAACTCAGAAGCATACAAGGCTATAATCACTTTCGGCTCTGTTCATTAAACGGAACGATAAGAATCGTCGGAGACCAATTTTATAACCCTAATGAGACGAAGGGGAGAGCCTTTCGTTCGGGCTTCGTCATAAAGCATATGGGAACCGCAGTTTGGAATGCAATTCCTTCTGGAATCCAGAATGCGGTAAGTTTAGCTCAGCTCAAGGACCGACTAAAGAAACATTTCTTGACAGACCACCATTGATAAATTTTACTCCATTTGTTTAGTTGATTGGTTGATTTTAGTCCAACGGCATGTTCTCCCACTTGTTGTTTGTTGTTGTTGTTTGTTTTTTTCCTTTGCTTTCTTCCTTCATTTCTTTTTGCTCTTCCTCTTTCAGTTTTCTTCTCTTTTTGAAAAAGTATGTGAAAATTAATGTAAAGTGAAGGTATTTTTTTTTTTGCTGTCCCCACAGGCCCATTCGGGCCTTCTTGCAGTCAGAAGTATCGGCTACATGTATAAAGGATGTTAAGAGGGTTACGAAAAGTGTGTTCATGTAGTTTAGCATGTAAAAGCTGATTTGTATAATAAGAGTATTAAACTAAACTAAACTAAAAAAAAAAATTTGAGATCTGGGGTTGATCCAGCAATTCGTGCCCTCGGCTAATCGCCATCGAGTTAAGTAGCCGAATTGCAAACGTCTAACTTTCCAGACTCCTTGAAGCCTAAGCAATCGGACGTAATGATGCATACCACGCCCAGTCAACTACTTGGACATGCAGACAAGGAATTAACAACAAACTGAGAGCTTGAACCATCCATTAGGTAATCCTACCTGCAAATTGTCGTTCCAACTTCCGACGACAGAAAGAATATCGAATATGGTCCGACTTCCCTTTCTATTTTGTACAACATTTTCCGGTCTTCTTGACACATTTTTGAAAAAGCCTAGCCATCAGGAACTAGGATTAGGGCAAAAATTAGCCCTTCGGCTATACCAATTTGAACATACTATTTTATGCATATCCTGCAACCGCTGGCTCTCATAAACTCACTGCAGAAAAGGCTGAAATGACGAGCGGGATACCCAATGTAGGACCTAGTCCGTACCAAGACCGTAGGATGGCAGAAGTTGGTGAGGCGTCACCTTGATTGTGAGTCAAATAAGTGCTCTATGTTGACGATCAACTTCGAGAACCAATCTAAAAGATTCCTAGTAAATTTTAACCAGCGATTGCGATAGAAGACCACCATACTGAAAGGGTCCCATCTTCAACAACTCGTATAGCTCGGTCACGTCCGACGCATGGTCAAAGAACAACTACCAGAAACCTCCGGCGGTCGTCCACACAGTCGACCTCCTTCTCATTCTGGTGTTGGCGAGTTCCAATATGCGGCTGAGTTTGCCGATTTGGCTGTCGCGGCGTACCGTACTATATTGTGGGTTCACCTCGTTTGATGTGCTGACATTTTGTTTTGTTTTTATGTGTAGTTTATCGTTATGCCAGTGTTTGTTATTTATTTTGTCATTTTCGACCCTAGTTGGTCGTTCGAAAAAAGCATCCGTAATCTGGGGATTCCAAAAATGTATCATACCTCACATTTTTTCCTTCTATATCGCAACCCCGGAACAGATAAGAAGCTGGATGCTGGAATTCCAAATTTTTCCTGGCTAGTTCGACTGTTCAACCTTTTACAACCAGTGGGTGAACGGAATACCCTCGAGTCAGACACCATTATGTTGCTCGTAAAACGAGGAATTGAATGGTGCCTGGAACCGCTAGATTGTGTTGAAAGTAAAAAATACAAAAAACTACCAAAGATGTGTGACTTATTTGTCACGCCAGGCGCGAAAGGGTTGCGTAAATACAAATAAATAAGCGCTGGAAAGGCAACTTTAACAGCTATCGTCTCCCTGGTCTTCTTAGACTGACTCAGAACGGACAGCAGTAGCCTACAAGAAGCATATTAACTCGGTGGCCCTGCCTCACATTTGATACATCGCACCTTGAATTTATTATAAATAAATTCAAGAATCAACGATAAATTCAAAAAATTAAAGTAAATTTTTATTCTGTCGGTTATAAATTTTTGGGTGGGATCCTGATAAGTTGACGGCCATCGGTTACCCTCGCTTGCGCATTGCTTTTTGTTTTTTTCGTGTGTTTTCGGGTTGGTCTTGCTGAGTGTCGCTGGGTTTGTGGGGCGGGTTCCCGTCTAGTGGTGAGTCATGGAATTACTAAAATTTATTTTTGGAATTAGTTATATGTAAAATAGTTTTCTTTTATATTGTACCGGGTTTTTGTCAATCGAGCTAGTGTTTCCGGCTTGACCCTATATTTATTATAATTTTATACAGAAGTAATTAAAACCTTGCACCTTTCTGGCGAATGTTAACTAACCTGATAAAAAAAAACAAATTCGCTCTATTTATTTTCGTTTCTGTATATCCCTGCTCCGCCTCCCTCCTTGGACCCGAAATAGTAAAATCATCAGCACTAACAACATCACTGACCCACTTACAGCAGTTGGACAACTTAAACCGAAGTACAACAATAACATTAAGCATCAATGGGAGAGCATTCTTCTACAATAGGATAGTTTTGTAGATAGGATAATGTTGTCGTAGTCTCTATGTTTGTCTGGTTTCCTCTTGTTATAGTGTTTCCCTGTTCTTTTCTTTCTTTATTTCTACTCCGTCAATGCCATGTGCTTTTTGATGGGTGAAAAATTTAATTATTATTATTATTACTACCGTATATCCATTCGCTTACGAGGAGAGAGGCCCAGAGACGACCACCGAGGCTGCAAGAAAGGTAGGTCACGATTCTCTAACAATCTGTGAGCTACAGCAAAGCCCCTGAATCCCATCATGTCCCAAGCACCATAAACAAACTCCCACCTGAGCTGCAATGGAACTGTAATCCTCAACATCACACTGGAACTCGTGGCTCGACATCATCGTCTATTCTAAGATCAACACGTCCTCCACTCTAAACAAACACACAGGTGAACTTTCCACAGAAAACTAAAACACTTCCTTGAATATTCCGTTAAGTACAAAGTCGGAAACAGCGCAGTTCAGATGGTACTCCACCAATTCTCTGGAGGTAAAAACTCCGAAAAGCTCAGAACAGGGGAAATTAGATTTCGGATTTCACGGAACACCGCAGATCTTGCGCGGAACTTAATCGCTCCGAAGGGCAAATTAAGACAGATTTGTTTTGAAAACAAGTGAGTTCTTGTTTGTTTGTTTTATGAAGCGCATGGGTAACGTAGGATGAGTGGCGGCTAAGTGACGTCAAGTACGGTTTTGTTGCTAAATAAAACAAGAAAACACAATGCATGCACTCAGAAGTTCTATGGAGCACTTAAGGAACTGCTTTGAATGGCCAGTGTGTCAAGGGCGCCATTTGGGGAGGGGGGCAGCAGATGCCATGGCCCCTCTAGATTTCAAAACCTTCCTCCTTAGTGGTGAAAGTTTTTGGCCGCTAAATGGTAGTAGTAGTAGTAGTTTTAAAAAGCAAAATGCAAAGCAATTACATAACTTTGAGGTAAATTCAAAAATATCCTAAATGAAGCCCAAAAAGAGGGAAGGGCACTAGACGAAAGAAAGAGTTTTCGTTTATTAGCCCGAAAAGAGGCTTTCTTCACAACAGGGGGAAGGAGTTAGTGCATGAGTTAGAAGGAACTGACGTTTGACCTCTATGTCTGGAGGGCGGTTTTAAAGGACACCTGAACAATGAAACCATACTTGAACACACCATGGAGAATGCATTTATAGACATGGCCACGGAGAGCATTCTTCTCCTGAGCGTGACGTTTTCAAAATAGGCATGTTTGTTTCTGGAGGTTGGCACATGCAGACTCCAAGACAAAAAGCGCAATTCATTCAAATCGTGTGCAGCGCTGGCCGGATCGTACTGGACTTTCTTCTAGATATACGTTTGGGCTTAACTGGAGGAAGGGTTGATTGGAGACGTTTGTTCATTTCTAAAATTCTTCGGTACTGAAATAAGGACAGATGCAAAGATGCAAACAGAGCAAAAATCATAGCTTGGAAACACTATTTCGTATTTGGACTGGGGTTTCTGCAGGCAATGCTAACGGAAGTCATACAGATAGGGATGATACTTGGTACTCTTCATTCAGGTGTCCTTTAACAAGACCAAAGGTTTCGATGGGATCTTCGCCAGACCCCTTTTAACATTTTGCTATTTATCCATAATCCACCGCTTGAATATGTACAAAGTAAGTAAGTAAATTATTTATGACCCGATTGTGACCACACAATAAAGACACTTAATTTCAATCGTCGTCAAAAAAAATGTTACCGTTTTAAAGTTGTTTACAGCTTACGGCCAAACAACTGACCAGATGAGAAAACCAACTTCAGATATGGAATGAGCCAATGTCTCATTTCTAATGGACTTCAGAAACGTCCTTTACTTTTACCAAAATTCTTCGTATTTTAGCAGCATTCTCGGCGACCTGCACGCAGAGCAAAAGAGCTAGTGACACTGAGAGGAAAACCTTTCAATCCAAATTTCCGGATTTTGGCAAATTTTGCTAGCTCATCTATCAGTCAAGGAAATAAAGTTCAAAACTCGGTTCGGCGTGTCTCCTCACCCCGATACCGAATCTCTAATCGACTTCAGAAACAACTTTGAGCTTCAAACAAATTTCCGGTTTCGCCCTAATTCCGGTTGAATCATTTGTGCGGCAAGAAAACGAAGTTCAGATATGGATTCAACGGGCCTCATTGACCCTTAAACGACTATCTCATCAGCTTATAAAATATACTTTTTTACCATTACCCAACACCCTACTCTGCCTCTAAATATAAGGCTACAGGACGGGATCGACTAAAACCAGGAAGGGAAGGGAACACGAGAAAAGCAGGAAGGCATACAACCAGGAAGGGCATACTAAAACAAGGAAGAGATGGTGAACTTTGAATTTAAAAAGTTGCCGACCCAACAAAGAAGACTAATTTAATATTTCCAGTTTCCTTCCTCGTTTTAGTACTTTTGAGGTACTAAAACGAGGAAGGAAATGGTGGACTTGAAATATCTTAGTTTCCGACCCCTCGCTGGACTCGGAGGATTTGCACTCGAGAGGAAAAGGTGAATTACAATTTTATGGTTGCCAACCCTCACTGAACTTGATTTCTACCCATGTCAAGATACTAAAACGAGGAAGGGGTGGTGAACTTTGAATTTGAAAAGTTGCCGATCCCTCAAAGAATACTAAACAGAGTTAGGGAACGGTGCGGGTTTCCAGTTTTGAATTCTGGCGACAGCCTTCCTCGTTTTAGTATGCCCTTCCTGGTTTTAGTATGCCTTCCTGCTTTTCTCGCGTTCCCTTCCCTTCCTGGTTTTAGTCGATCCCCTACAGGACCCACCTACGAGCAAGGCCTGTACTTTGCCACTGAATCCTCATGCGAAGTTTGAACAACATATCTCAACCCCTCCCCCCCCCCGACATGACAGGCTGTCATGACTAAACCCAAAGAATACGTACGCTAAGTGTAAATGGTCTTTGATTAAACCCAAGAAATATAGCATATGCGTGCACGCGACCGGAGTCACTATCCCTCCGGTGTCCATAGATTAAACAAGGAGTATCGTAACCCGATGAGCTGTCGCCTGTATGGATAAAGGGGTAGGGTGGGGACTGGTAGAAAATGATTGTCAAACGCGTATTCAGCATGTTCTCTTACCTCAGAATCGAACATCAATCAATCAATTTTTATTTTCAACCCTAATAGCATTAGGCTAACACGGGCGGGAATTGGAAAAATAAACACACGATAACAATACAAATAAAACACAAACTAACAAACAATAAATAAGAAACGAACATGAATCATGAACAGTTATGTTTAGTAAAATACGGAACGAATGAATTTAGGTATCTTTCTGAAGATTTTGTAGGTGGGGGAACAAGCTTGGGTTTTGGGTCGTCCTTGCTTCGCGTGTTAGGTCCATGAGAGGGTGTAACGAAGTCCGGAAGGATGGTCCTGTTGTGTTGAGAATTCAAAATTTGGTGGCCAAAACGCATGAGAAGATTATGTCTTCTTTCAGACAGTTTTTCGATATCGAGGATTTGAAGGCTTTCGTTGTAAGATGTGGAATTGTGACCAAGTATTATTCTGCAGGCTCTCTTCTGCCGTCGTTCGATTTCGGCATCCTGAGCTTTACTTAAGCCAGGATGCCAAATTTGGCAGCCGTACTCTGAAATGGGCCTTACATAATTTTTATAAAGTGTCACTAGTTCATGGCGTGGAACCCCAAACCGCTTCAGGTATGAAAATGAACGAAGGGTAGCACAGCTTTTTTTCACTACTTTTCCCACTTCACTTTTCCATTGGAGGTTATCATCCAGAATGATGCCAATAATTTTTACAGAATTTTCGGTTTTCATCGACGATTCCGACTCGACTGTTTGTAATACTTGTTTAGTGAAGTTAAATCTCATGACGTGACTTTTGGAACTGCTGACTTCTAATTTGACATCCGAGCACATCTAATCAACTTCAGATCCAACTTTACATTTTACACATTTTTCGTTTTTTGCCGGATTCCGGGTTAACTACTAGTCCGGCGAGAAAATAATTTTCATATTCGGATTCAGCATGTCTTCATACCCCCACCTACGAAATTGACCTGTGCCTTGACCCAAAGAATCCTCACACCAAGTTTCATCAAAATATCTCATTACCTTCGAGAGTTATCGTGCTCACAGACGGACGGACAGACGGGCAAATTTTACGAAGTCATAGATATCCCTCTACTTATGTTTTGGGATCCCAAAAAGCTTCTGGTAGAAAAGCTTATTACGCAGAAATGAATATGATTTGTCTTCTTACTGCTTAACCCATTAGCGCTCAACGTTCCCAACTGGGAACACCTTATTTGGAATTTTCTATCGGCCAGAAGACACAAGCTAGTGCAAATTTCAATGATTCTATGGAAGTCTAAAATGGTGAGCAGCCTTCTTGAATTTTCTGACGTCTAATGGAATCGAGTTGGTTTGAAGCATTTTCTGAAATCAAGTAAAAAGTGTATTTTTAAAATACATTAGTTTCGGTCAAAATAGCAGAAATGGTAAGTTGTTGAAAATCGTGTCATGGCGTTTTACAACTCCATATATACCGTTCTTACAATTTGTGGAGTATTTACATGAAAATATTTACAGAGGAAGGACACAGTATAAGGTAACTAAAAGTGTTCCCAATTGGGAACGTTGGGCCTTTCGAACCCTTCTATTTTTACTGGATTGCAATTCTACATGGCCATGTCTACTTTACGGATGGGTCCTAAGCGGTACTGTATCCGTCAAATAACTGCCAAGTGTACTAGATAAACCAATCGATGGTTAGAAAGACGCTGATGTGTCATCATACCCCTATGTGGATGTAGTAAGCGGGTGAAGGACTGGGCGGCGAGGACAACTTGCAGGGACAAAAAGCTTGATAGTACAGTCTTCCGCAACAGACGATCAGGGGCGTGACTTACGGGGGGGGGGACGCCGTTCGCGTCCACCTACAACCTTCTAAACGTTCGCCTTTTCTGAAAAAAAACAGTCGGAAAAAATGACCAACCAGTGTGTAAATATCCCCCCCCCCCCAACATTTTGGCTAGTACGCCTCTGCGGACGATGTATCATTTGCCGGAATTGAACTGTGCTTTCTACGGTCTCTGTTTTGGGTTCATAAGATAACGACGTTCCAGTAAGCCGTGGTCGTAGTACAGCAGCTTGACCTATCGGACTATCAACATAGTCTGCAAAATGCCACTCCACAGAACCGCTCCACCAGATAAAGAGATATTCAGAGCTCGTTTAGCAACTGGACAATCACTCCTCTTCGTACGCATGTTCGTTTTACAGTAAGGGATTCGGAGGCGTTGACCTACTCGATAATTCCGTGAACCCTGATACGGACCTATGGCTAGGAAAAAGTATTGGACCAAAGGACAAAACCTAACTTGCATGCCAGTAGTTTCAGCTTGGCATTGTACTGTCACTTACAGGATGGCGATGAGGCTGGATAGATCCCACAGCTTGTATTCCTCCACAAAGTTGTTCAGGGGAAAAATTAAAACTATCGTCCAGGTCAGTGGTGGAAGCTTTGGATCTCGGCATAACTACCCGATCTATTACCTATGTCCTGATGACAGCAGAGAACCAGGGTTGGTATCAAATGTGCAGATAAAATGCACGTCCAAAGTTCAGAGAGTTCCTCTAAAGCATATGCAAATTAAATTCCTTTGTTATAATGTTTTTTTCTGTATATTTCCTTCGGATCCAAAGCTAACGTTACCGCCCAACGTTCCCACATGGGAACATAGCACCGTGGCTACACCGATGGTGCCAAAAAATATTTAGGGCTAGAAAACTTTAAGTTAGAACCCTATTTCACCTAACAAAAAGAGGCACCGCAAAATTCCATCGGTAACTGGTCTTGGGCGTTAATGGGTTAAAAGACCCGCCTTGTCTAATTTTCCATTACAAATCATTGCATCCATTTTCATTTCCAACATTTTTAGCTTCCCCTGTGAGTTTTATCCACCATAATGGCATTACGATGATATTCTTCTTTTCTTTGGTTGGCTCTTATCAAGGCGGATCAGGCTCCCACTTACCGTGTTTCTGATCAGAGCCAAAGAGGTCAAGAGAGGCTCATTTGCAACCTTTGAGAATCGCGGCAAGTTTCAACGACGTCACGAATATTCGAAGTTTCCTTTTTTGCACTCCGTCTTTTTCTTTTTGAAATGACGGGTGATAAATGAATAAATAAATACAAAATATTGGTATACGAAACGTATCTACTGAGTCTTGTAGTTTAAGCACTCTCCCCGGAAGGGCGGAAAGAATCCTTGAGTGGAAATATGTTTGTTCGGACTTATTAAATTCGAGACTCTGTGGGTAAGTCATAACTGTTGGACCTTTCCGAAGAACCGTCAGAAAAATATCAACCAATTCAAAGCAGGTGTCGGCTACCACCTGGCTGAAATTCAATTTAGTGTGTAAAGTGTCCCGAGAAATTTATAGAGGCGAAAGCCTTATTATTGCAATTAAATTATTATTATTAGAAAGTATAGCTTTATACCAAGAACAATAATCTGATAGAACCTCCGTCTTTGTTCCCATGCATCGACTATGGATACCCCGATACAACTGCGCGTAGCTAGAGGTACTTGCTGTGAGGTTTGAGTTGATACCCGCCCTCTTCGCCGTTGCGCATACCAGACGAACAAGACCAAAGGTTTTGATGGGATCCCAAATATTGAATTTTACTGGACTAATTCCTCCAGACAATTGAATCTTGTAGATTTCCGTCAAGGAAATAAAGCTCAAAATTGGATTCAGGATGTCTCCTTACAATGACGAATCTTTCATCGATGTTTAGTATATTCGAAAGCTGCAACAGCATGCCTCCTCACCCTATGTCGACTATAATATATCATTGGGTTTTAAACTTCATGCTAAATTTTCGGTTGTGGTTGGATTCCGGCCAACTACTTGACTAGCAAGAAAATAATTTTCATGTTCGGGTTAGGCATGTCTCCTAAACCCTATATTGAACCTCTAGTCAACTTCAGATCAAACTTTTACTTTTCACAAATTTTCCGGTTTCTGCCAGATTCCGGGTGAACTACTAGTCCGGCGAGAAAATTATTTTCATATTTGGATTCAACATTTCTCCTTACCCTAATTAGCTTTTAAAAAATATTTTTCTTGGCCCCTTACAAGTCAAACCCCTCCCCGACCCCTAAATGTAGAGCTACAGAGCCCATCTTCGAACTTAAAGGACACCTGAACAATGAAACCATACTTGAACACACCATGGAGAATGCGTTTACAGACATGGCCACGGAGAGCATTCGTCTCCTGAGCGTGACGTTCGGGAAGTTCGTTTCTGGAGGTTTGCACATGCAGACTCCAAGACAACAAGAACAAAGGTTCCGATGGGATCTCAAAAATTGAATATTTGATGCAGACAGTTACGATCTTTGTGCCGACCGGTTTTGTACAAAACTCAAGTTCAGATGTACCTCTATAAGCCATATCTATTTTGACGATAATGATCGAAACTACCTGCTTTACTTCTGCGAATTTTTCCGGTTTCGGCCGAATTCCGAACGAACTACCATAGGCTACTTGTCCAGAAAAAAAAAAAGTTCAGAAGCGAATTCAGCGTATCTCCTTATCCGTATAAAGAACATATAATCAACTTCAAGTAAAACTTTAATTTATAAAAAAATCCGGTTACAACAGGATTCCGGACGAATTATATGTCCGGGTGAAAAATGATTGTCATACATCAGACTCAGCGTATATTCTTACCCCTAGCTCTGTCACCTAATCAACTTCAAACAAAACTTTTGCTTTTAACAAATTTTCAGGTTTTAGCCGGGTTCCGGGCGAACTAGTTGTTTGGGTAGAAAATGCTTTTCACATAAGTGTTCAGCATGTCTTCTTACCCCTAAATCGAACATTTAATCAACTTCAAATTAAAAGTTTTGTTTTTAACCAACTTTCCGGTTTTTGCCGGATTCCGGACGAACTACTTGTCCGGCGAGAAAATGGTTTTCACCATCGTGTTCAGTATGTCTTCCTACCCCTAAATCAAGTATCTAACCAACTTCAAATAAAACTTTTACTTTTAACAGACTTTCCGGTTTTGGCCGGATTCCGGAAGAACTACTTGTCCGGCGAGAAAATGGTTTTCACTATCGTTCTCAGCATGTCTTCTTACAACCATAATCGACTATCACATTAGCTGTTTAAAAATATTTTGTTTGTCCCTTAATTTGAACCCCCTCCCCCACCCCTAAATGTAGAGCTACATAGCCCATCTACGAACTTGACCTTACCCTTGACTCAATGAATCCTCACACCAAGTTTCATCAAAATACTCATTCCCTTCGAGAGTTATCGTGCTCACAGACAGACGGACATTTTTGCGATGTCATAGGTATCCTCCACTTACGTTTTGGGATCCCAAAAAGCGTAGTTCATTCAAATCTTGTAGAGCGCTGGCCGGATCGTATTGGAATTTCTTCTAGATACACGTTTGGGCTTAACTGGTTAAAAAATATTCCAGAAGAAGGGTTGATTGGAGACATTTGTTCATTTCCAAAACTGTTCGGTACTGAAATAAGGACAGATGCAAAATGGAGCAAAAATCGTAGCTTGGAAACACTATTTCGTCTTTGGATTGGGTTTTCTGCAGGCAATGTTAACGGAAGTCATACAGATAGGGATGATACTTGGAACTCTTCATTCAGGTGTCCTTTAACCTGTACTTTGACCCAAAGAATCATCATGCCAAGTTTGAATAGAATATTTAAACCCCTTCGAGAGTTATCGTGCTAACACACGGACAGACGGACAACTTTTACGAAATCATCGGTATCCCGTCACTTACGTTTTGGAATAAAAAAAAAGACCACAGGTTTATGTTAAGTTTAAACAGTCTTCTATTAAGCCCAACTAACTTTGCGCTTATACGCGCGACCAAATTCACCGGGCGCATAGATTAAACAAAGTGATGTCACCGCACAGAGCTTTCGCATGCGTAAATAAAGGGGTAGGGTAGGGACTAGTCAATGGTCAAAAATTGGTCAACAAATTTTATTAAATTGTTACCAGATAGTTGTCGGATGCATTCTGACTTCTCGACACAGTAAATACCGGTTGGGACTTAGGAGATACCTAAAACTGATCGCATACAATTTTTGTTTGTCACTGTTATGTTCGAAAGGTGCAACAAAGGTGCAACTATATAGCCTATGTTAAAACTTCATGCTAAATTTCCGGATTCAGCGCGAACCACTTGAGCGTGAAAATAATTTTCATATTCGGATTCAGCATGTGTTCCTACCTCTGAAGCGAACATCAAATCAACTTCAGATACACTTTCACTTTTTCCAAAATTTTCGTTTTTTACAGGATTCCGGGTGAACTACTTGTCCGGCGAGAAAATAATTTTCATATAATAATTTTCAATACCCCTAAATCGACTATCTCATTAGCCTTTAAAAATATTTTTTTTATCGTCCCTTAGTTTTAACCCCCCCCCCCCTAAATATAGAGCTACAGGGCCCATCTTCGATCTTGACCTGTACTTTGACCCAAAGAGTCATCGTGCCAAATCTGAACAGAATATCTTAACCCCTTCGAGAGCTATCATGCTAACAGACGGACGGACGGACCCCCCCCCCCCCCGAGGTTTACTGAAATGGTGCCGTTGCTTCCAAGACTGAATTTCCTACAGAACAAAATTTTCGACGATTTGCTCTTAAATTTCTTATGTTTCTTCTTTCAAGTTCTGCAAAAATTACACCTATCGCTTCGAAATCAACAACACTATTGTCAACAGGAGAGATCGCGCAATATCGAGAACGGTTGGATAATTTCACGGTTAGATGGCGTTCGAATGAATGATATCTCTACGCAAATTTCTTTACGTCGTAGCTCGATCCTGCAAATCAACCATCGGGAGTGGAAGCATAGTTAAAAGTAAACAGAAAATAATGAGCGAGTTCCAGGAAGTTATTATAATTTACGATGATAAGAGGAGGAGCCAGCTCTTTATTGTGGCGGTAAGGCGGTCTTTGGAACGAAACTAATAACAGCGCGGACATATTACTTACCTTTGCCCTCTTTGCAAGTTGCAGGAGGAGGATTTGAACCACTTCCTCTTAGAGTGCCAAGAGCTTTCGCATTTGAGAGTGACATTTGCTGGGGGTGGGTTGGTATTGCTTCCCCGTATCCTGAAATCTACGAACCCCAAATTTATCGTAGATGTCTGTAAAGATGTTGATTTGATTTATTGTATAATCAGGTAAAAAAAATTCGTGGTTATCCAACCAAATTGTTTGACCTTTGTCAGGTAATATATGCAACAATTGTTAAAAATCGAATTCATACTCAAATGAAAAGGTAAAACATTGAAGTCAACACCCGAAATAAGATTTCTAACAAAACAAGACCAAAGGTTTCGATGGGATCCCAAAAATCTAATAATTGATCCAGACAATTGAGTCTTGTCTTCGCCAGATCCAGTCTTCGCCAGACTAATCATCAGAGAAAACCGTGTTCAGATATACCTCTATAAGCCATATCTATTTTGACGATACTGACAGAAACTTCCTGCTTTACTTTTGCCAAATTTCCGGTTTCGCCCGAATTCCGAGCGAACTGCTAGTCTAGCAAAAAAAAAGAAAATTCAGAAACGAATCCAGCGGATCTCTTTATCCCTATAAAGAACACCTAATCAAATTCCGGTTACAACCGGATTCGGACTAACTATATGTACGGGTAAAAAATTATTGTCATATACAGACTCAGCGTCTCTTCTTACCCTTACATCTGTCATCTAATCAACTTCAGATAAAACTTTCGCTTTAAACAAACTTTCCGGTTTTTGCCAAATTCCTGGCG
This sequence comes from Branchinecta sandiegonensis, assembly GCA_030848855.1. NCBI lineage: Eukaryota > Metazoa > Arthropoda > Branchiopoda > Anostraca > Branchinectidae > Branchinecta > Branchinecta sandiegonensis. The sequence goes on along the minus strand of JAUPMV010000012.1, from coordinate 16,274,311 downwards.
AACTAGTTGTCCGGTGAGAAAATGGTTTTCATCATCTTGTTCAGCATGTCTTTTTACCCTTAAATCAAACATTTAATCAACTTCAAATGAAACTTTTACTTTTAACCAACTTTCCGGTTTTTGCCGGATTCCGGCCGAACTACTTGTCCGACAAGAAAATGGTTTTCACCATCGTGCTCAGCATGACTTCTTACCCCATAATCAACTATCACATTAGCTGTTTAAAAATATTTTGTTTGTCCCTTAATTTGAACCCCCTCCCCACCCTCAAATATAGGGCTACACAGCCCATCTTCGAACTTGACCTGTACTTTGACCCAAAGAATCTTCCCATCAACTTTCATCAAAATATCCCAATCCCTTCGCGAGTTATCGTGCGGACAGACGGACAGACTGACAGACAGACGGACAACTTTTGCGATGTCACAGGTATCCCTCCACTTACGTTTTGGAATCCCAAAAACTAAAAAAAAATTATTGTAAAATCCACACATTTCGGAATGAAGCTATTACAATATCTTTCCCGGTTACATGCGATCGGCATGAGCTTCGGGACTTTGGTGGATACCTGCCTAGGTGGCCTGACTAAAGGATATAGTCTCAGGAATGAAAGTTTAGCTTAGTTTACGTAGCATAGTAGTTCCAGAGGTGTAACAGTTTATTTGTGAAGTGTAACGTGTATTAAATCTTGTATGGCCTTTTGGCTGAATAAACAAGCGTTATTATTATATGTTACCACTTTTACGGGAGTTCCTGCTGAACTGATATTTATCATCACGTATGATCCTCCCACCCATCATAATTAAGTTGTAACGATCGTAATGAGAGATCGTAAGTCTAATTATAAGAGGGAGGACACGCTCAAATCTAGAAGCTGGGAAGCAAAAGTTAAAACAACCACCCGTCACGGCATCAACAAGATATATCCACTCGTTTGTAGCTTATTTTATTCAACACTATCACGACGCTACAAAAACATAAAGAAATAACCGATAGGCCTACAGACAATATTATTAAGATTCGACAATGTATTTTAGTGTCTTACCGGATATCTTGTGTTGTATTTTAATTAATTTGACAAACCATTTGTATATAAATATACTAATTGTCTATTTAGTCGTGTCGTGTACGATTACTTTGTCGTCAGCCTATGCTATCCAATGGATATTGTGGTATTAATAAATGATTGATTGATTGATTGATTGAGGAGTTAATTTTCTTATCACGGCAGCCTCTGGGACAAAAAAAATAACAAAATCGTAAAGATAGGTGCCCACAGAAGGCGAATTTGACGTCGCTAGCGGAAAAAGTTCGCTTCGCTAGGCAAAAATTTCGCGCCGCGCCGTTTCAACTCCAAGTCGAATTATTTTCGCGTCGCCTCAGTTCGCGCTGAGGAAATTGAGGAAACCAACAACCTGGCCAAAGTAGAGTATATAACCAGATATAGAGTATAACCAGATATGCAGTATATAACCAGATATAGAGTACATAACCATAAAGTTGACTTTTCACCCTATTGTTGTTCTAGTCCTCCGTATCGTATCCATGTATACATATCTAGTTCTGGCGAATTCGTTCACGTATTCGCTGCCAGTGGGGTCTACGAAACGAATTCGCTTAGCGGTTCGAAAGAACAAAATTCGTTGGCGGAAAAAAATCGCGTTCTGTGGGCACTGATCTTAACGATCGTAACTAATAATAACCGTACGGTACGAAACCAATAATGTAAGAAAAACAAATTACTCAGGGATAGAACTGAAACAATTGGCTATGAGCTGATTTAAAGTTTGCTTACTTTTCGTTTTTAATGGCAATCACTTTTCTTCTTATCCTGCCAATCCTTCAGCCCAACTTTCAAACAGCTTCATCCCAACATTTATTTCTGGTCATATCTTGTAAGTGTATTAGTTAATTTGTTGCCGTTTTTATGTGTTTCGTAAATATTTTATTCCTCTTCTAGCTTTAATCTATCTGGAAGTAAATTGATTGATTTATTAGTGGAGTGTTCCTTGGAGCAATCCACTATTGCGAGCGCTGTAGCAGCTTTCGGTTTTCGGTTTCCGGTTTTCACCATATTTTGTGGAGCTCATAACTCGTGAAACAGTGGAAGTATCAAGTTCAAACTTGGTACACTAGTGGGCATTGGGGTCTAGTTATTCCTTTTGGCCCCCCCCCCCCACCCCAACCCGGTTTGGGGGCAAATGGTCCCAGATTGCCCAGTGAATAATGTTCATAACTTGACCAGAACTGGACATAGGACGATGAAATTCCTTGTACATGTAGGTCCTAGGGCTGGGAAATTGCTTTTAAAGTTGCACCTCCCCACCCTCCCCGTTCATGGGCAAGTGGGCCCAAATTGCCCAATTGACTGGAATCAAATTCTAAGCTGGTTATACTTGAGGAAAAAGAGGTGTAAATACGCATTTTGATGGGTCCCGACCCCCCCCCCCCCCCCTCCCGTTCATGGCCCGCCTTGCCCAGATTTCCCATGAGTTAAGTTCGTCTGTGACAGATCTCAAGTTCTACTTTTGTATATTTGGGGAGTTATATCTATGGATGAGGATTTTGGCTTAACAGCAGCAAATAAGACGACGCGACGTACTTCTTTTATGAACAGTTGGAAACTGGACTCTTATGTCATATGATCGATGATATGCCGTTCTTAATGAATTGTGACAAAGGGGGTATTAGGCTGCTACGATTTGGTTTATTGCACTTGTTATTACCTTGCTAATGGAAAAGGGGTTTAAAGGGTCGGACTGGCTGTCGGACCATCGTTGGAACTCAAGGTATTCGTGCAAGACATTCAGCATTTCTTTGGATTTTTACTTGCGGTTTGTTTACATTTAAAGTGGGATGATTACACATTAGGTTATTTCAATACTTGTTTGGTTATTGGGGATGTGAAATGTCTTGGTTCTAAAGCTGTTTGTATATAAAATGTGATAAACATTTTACTTTGACACTCCACGTCTGAGCGCTTGCGCACTTGTTGTTTTCATTGCAATATTTTGAAGAAACAAAAATAAGGTAGAGAAAATTGAGAGATGTGCTCAAATAACCCTACCTCTACTGATGATGATGATGATGAAATTTTATTTACGCACTTAAGAAGAGGAAAATAGTGGAGTATAGACAAATAAAAGGAAAAAGTACACTGAGCTTTCAATATGTAGTAAATGCACGAGATCAAAAAATAAAAATTAAAAAAAAAGGAAGAAAAGGAACTAATCGGGTCTAAAAAATCTTCTTCCTAGATGGAATGCGGAGAAATGGCCAAGGGCAGAAACCTGAAGGTCCTGGGCAATTGAAGATAACTTTGCACAAGGGTCAGAGGGTAAAAAGCTACTGTGCTTCCGCTAGACGCAAGTCTGCTAAGTGAACCTCATCAGTCTCCCCATATCCAATTCAAATCCCCATTCAGTCTTCTCTGCTCGAAAGCAATGGAAACCAATAACTTCCGTTGAATGAAGGTGATATCGGAAACGGAGTGACTCGTTTGATGTAGGCCATCTTGACGATCTAAAGCGGATTGCACTCGTTCCTTTTATTTATCCATCGTTCTAGTTTCGGCTTTTGAAGCGTCATAAATAACTAAATTTTGTCTTTAAATTCAAACAGAGATACAATGCACGGAACATGATGACATGGAGATATGAAACACGGGAGACATGGAGATACCAGACCTGGAACTTACTATTTCGAGAAGGTTGTAACGGTCAGGGTAGTAAGTCTTCGTGAGGTAGGAACGAAATTGTAACTAATAGTTACCAATGTTAGAAGGGTGGAACACGCCCACAGTAAAATCGGAAAGTGCGAAAATAGCTGATTTCGCCGAAAAGAACTTACTGACTGCAAACTGAACCTTAACAATACGAAAAAATCCGCATCGCATCCCGGAAATGCGATGCCCCTTCTTAGCCCATCCAAAATGTTCGAACCAGAACTCCTCAGCGCACTAGTCGGAACCTTCGTCTTAGGGATTCTCTTGTTAGCTCTTGCCGACTTCGGCGAAAATTTCAAACAAATGCGCGCCGTCGTGAAATGCTGAGAAATCATACTGAACCAAGTTGCCTCCCTACGCGACCGCCCTCCGCATTGACGAAATCAGGTTGGCAGAGGCTGCTCGCTCAGGTCTCAAGACAAAACGAAGTTATCGTCTGGCAACCAGGAAAATCTGGGCTAGCGCTGAAAAGCGAACAATTCAAAAAAGGGATTCACAATTATTTTCTAAAAAGGGAGATCTTAGAGGTCAGTAGACCACGTAAGACGCCACGGGGGGGGGGGGTATGAATACAGTGAAAAGCAAGAGGGGTCCTCTAAGTGGATTCCCTTCCTGTGTCCAACGATCGATAAGAGCAGCAGAAAAAAATTTCCTAATGAGAAGAACCTTATCATCAAAAAACGATGAATCGGAATTTCTAGGCTTAAATAAACCAAATTAAGTAATCTCCAGCTTGCGTGACCCGGCTAGCCTTGCTTCCTCCCACGCGGAATGTTATCCATTACGTTGCCTTGGGAACGAACTCCCATTACAGCCAGATTAGGTCATGTATCAGCTTCTTTTTAATAAGCAGCAGTATCTCAAACTTGATAATGATGCTGCTAACAAAGTTCATCAATAATTGGTCATTCAACACATCCATTTGGGTCTCTATTCGGTCCTAAATGCGAACAACGGATAATGTAATAGAAATATTGATTTCTGGAATAGTAATGACTGTGAAACACTTTCTGTTGACCGTATCTTTAATCTGATGCGATGTTCAAGTTCAGCAAATAGACTACATCAGAAATGTGTTTACCATGAAGTAACACTAATGCTTAAGAAAATAAAAAATTCAGCTGAGAAATAAAAAATAAACAGAAAATGCTAAAAAACACGAATTTTTCACCCCGCTAGGTTTCTCAACTTTTGATATTCAATTACTTTATTTAACGGTTTTGAAAACCATAACAAAAACAAAAATAAGACACACAAAACAACAGTACACTAAACTAAAACAATCAAGTCGAACGGGCTCCAGGTAGAACCTGGGTCACCCGCAGAGACCGCTCCCATTCCAGCCACACAGGCAGAGACAACCTCGAGATATGTTGGACAGTTTTTTTTTCTCTACAAGATGGTGCAAAAATCGTTTCTGTTGCAATTTGTTTGCGGTCAAACCTTATATTGACTGTACTATTACCCCCACTACCGAATATCTAGTCGACTTCAGAAACAATTTTTAACTTGTAACCAAATTTCCGGTTTTTGCCGGATTCCGGGTAAACTTTTTTCTAATAATGCATACCACGGATACGTCAGCTACGATGCTTCTAGAAGCACCAGCTTTCAGAAGCATCGTAGCTGACGTATCCGTTGTACACATTATTTGAATATATGTTTCAAAGTCAGCTTGGGCTCAAGGAATATTTATCCGGGTAAACTATTCGTCCAGCAGGAAAAAAAAGTTCAGATATGGACTCAGCATGTCGCTTTACCCCTTGCTGAAAAATATATTTTATTTTATCCCTGAACTTGAAGCCCCCTCCCCCACCACTAAATATAGGGCTACACAGTAGTCGTCGACGCCATCTAGAAAGCTAACGGAAACTGATTAGGCGAGTCGTTAGTTTTCCGTCTGTTTAGATGGCTTTTACGTAACATAAACATAACGTATTTATTTCAAACAACCACTATCATGGCAATGCCAAATTTGGGTATTACGTCAAGCATAATGCACATTTTAGAATCTATACAGTTAATCATCAATTCGTCATCACAGACCTGTTATAGTATATAAATGAAAAACAAAAACAAAACACGGACGTTGGAATAATATCACAGACAGCTACCACCATCATTATAAATTTTTGTGAAACTCGGAACGAAGCTTTTCTGGTACCGCGTATGTGTTGCAGGTACGGGGGACAACTTTGGAACCTTTGAACCTGCGACCCTTTCCTGTCGGTTTCTTGTGTTTTCATAAGGAGGAGGAAGAATATCGGATAGAACAGGATGGTGGAGGAGCTTATGACCAACCGCTAAGCTCAGCCGCAGTCTCCGACTCTCAAGGGTTTCCATCTTAAACTTTTTCAGGAGAGCAGAATAGGGAACTTTGGGCTCACGACTTATTATTAGGAGTGCACATTTCTGTATTCTTTCTATTTGTTGTGTCTGTTCGGCAGTAAGGGCAAAGTGCCAAACAGCAGCCGCATATTCCAAAGTGGACCGAATGAAAGAAACGTAAATTCGGACAAGATGGGAATTAGGTACTTGGAACTTAACCAGAAGGTTTAACAGCTGTAGACCAGCGTTTGCACGCTTTAGCATTACGTTGGTGTTGTCCTCCCATTTAAGATCAGACGTGATTGTTACACCAAGGAGCTTTAGCTTCTGTACTTGTAAACCAGAAGGCAGTGTTTCTTCAAAGGAAATTCTAGTTTTGAGGAAGGAAAAGGTTAAAATTGCACTTTTATCTTCGTTTACCTGCATGTCCAACAACCTGGCTTTATCTTTAATGTCTTCTATTATGCCTGCATTATGCTTTCTTGCGAGAATGTTGTCAGCCTTTTTATGAAATTTTTGGAGGGCTCATCTACGAACTTGACCTGTAACTTTGACCCAATGGATCTTTATACCAAGTTTGAAGAAAATATCTCTACCCCTTCGAGGGTTATCGTTCTGATAGACGGACAGATGGACAACTTTTACGAAGTCATCGGTATCCCTTTTTGAGATCAGAAAAATAAAAGTATTATCAGACTCATTGCAAGACATATTCAAAAATAATTTTCCTACTTTTCTACAGGAGTAACTTCTCCTATGTCACATCTGTATCCCTAGAAATGCAGGCAGTTGTTTAAATTCAAATTCTCCGAGTCCGGATGAATTTTGGTTTGTTGTGCAAGCAGTGCACAGACTGAGCATTATTACTAGAAAAATACAAAATCCCTTGGATGAGTCAAAATATTTTAGTGTACTGAAATGTAAGATGTAAAAATAAGCTGCCTTTTCAGTTAAGCTTTAACGAGTCTATTTTTTGTTCACTCTCGTTTGTAACCCATAATCTAAGTCAGAACACAATAGAATTTTAGAGCTTCTGCAGAGATAGTCACTACGGAGAGTTTCCGGTAAAACCTCAAAAAATTCCGGTATTCTGAAGCACCCCCCCCCCCCCCTCCCCTATCAGGAAGGTGTCGGGACACCCCTGGCAGTCACGAAGTAAAAAAGACCCAGTTGCATTCAGATTGCAATTTTCTGCAACTGTTTACTTCAAGACGGATGCCAGTGCGGTTTCTTCATGACCATATAGAAAGTCTGTTAGTAGAATTTCGTTTTTTACTATCGGGTGCTGTAGGTTATTATTGTTTTCATGTTTGAAATTAGTAGAAAAAAAATCTCTTTTAATTCTTCTTTTTACCAATAATGGTAAAAAGAAGTCTTTAAAAGTGTTTCTCTTAACAACAATGTGAGGATACATCTAGTACAAACAAATATCTTGAACAAAACTTATTCAACAAGCTCTATCCTCAACTTTCTCTATTCCCGACTAGCTCTAACGCCCACGCTTTTCTCCGGTGGAAAGAGTTTATTTCCTTTCCTCCAATCAAGGAATTCTTTTCCCCATCAAGTACCTAGACAAACTTACTCCGTTGGTCACCAACCCTTTCATACTGGATAGAGATTCGCTAGGACGTTGGGAAAGCAACCCTATTCGTCAAGGCACTCAGTTGACATTTCCAAGGCGGTTTAAAAGGACCGAGTTCGCAGTTGGAAAGTTAGTTCAGCTCTGAGCGAGTTCGAGCCAGTTCGACTTGGGGTTCGACTCGAGCCACAGTTCCGACACAGTTGACCTAGTGACAAGTGCTATTGACCTAACTCCAATGTAAGTAAATACGAAATATATGTGCTTTAGTTATTGACCTACGAACTGAGTATCGCCTTCGAAAAGACTCGGTGCACTAACATCTAAACCAGTAGCCAATATCATGCTCGCCCGCCACACGCTACTATCGTAACCAAACCCCTACACACTACACTATTTTTGATTATCATATTTGGTGACATGCGCGGTCAATAACTAAAAGAATTGGACATCCGAAATATTCGTTTGATGATATATAATATTTAATATGCATATGATTTTTAACCATGAATCAATCACCCATGTTTAATGACTATGTTTAAAGACATGATGCAAACCCAAAAACAAACCCATTTTTTTCATCGATTACGACAAACCCTACTAAACCCATGAATACCCGATCACATTTATAAACCGAAGCCCAAAATGAAATTCGTGAAACCGAAAAATATCTAATTTTCTGATTTTTAACCAAGATTTCTGTAATCAAATACCCTGAATTTTTTCTGTGACATAAAATCTGAGAAAAATGGCAACAGCCGAAGAGCGTTTTTACGGAGCGTCCGAAAAAGCTCAAAAAACAAACCTGCTGAAAAATATTCCTGAATTTCATGGCACCACGGACGTATCCGAATTTTTACAAATCCTTGACTACATTATAAACTACACGGGTGGAGACGCAGAGTGGGCAAACATCAAAAACATACTACCCCTACGACTGAAAGGGAATGCACTAAAATATGTAGCCACGATAATGACAGATACCCTGACATACAGCCAGTTCGTTGATCTGTTCAAAAAGAGGTTTAAAGAGACGACCGATTCCGAAAAACTGAAATATGACATACCAACTTTGCTTCCACACATGTCAGTCAGAGACTACGCAGACCTAGTCAGACGCAAAACAGAAATAACCTTAGGTGATACTGTAAACGAGACCTTCACAAGAGCGGTATTCGAGAATTTCAAGATCGGCTTACCAGAACGACTGTTTAAAATCTGTGTGAGCAGACAAATTCAAAACCTTGAAGCAGCAATTGAAACGGTTGAAAATGAGATCTCCATAGAAAATCTGGTAAGAGCCCACCGAAAATTGTCAATCAACGCAGCGGGATCAATAGTGGCTCCAGATAACTTCAGATCAAGGTCTACGTCACCTTCGGTCAAGCAAAACCCAACCAGAGATCGGTCACCTGAAACCCCCAAAAGACCAACCGATGTCCGGCCCCGTAGAGTATCTTTCGCTGAAAACCACGAAAATGACCAGTCGAGTCCCCAAAATAACCCCCAAAACGAACCCAATAGCTCAAACAGAAGGGTAGTAACCTGCTATTACTGCAATAAGGAGGGACACATCCAGCGCAATTGCTTCAAACGCGAACGGGACGTCGCTTACCAATCACAGGCAACTCGGTACTCTCATTTCCGCTCCCGACCGAACGAATTTTCCTCGTATTCCCGTTCCCAGACACGACCTCAGGTTTTCCCGAAGCCAAACCGCGATCAATACTCTCCGGAGACCAGACGGAATTTTCCGCGACAGCATCCGAGCGACAGAGGGAGCCATTTTCCAGGAAATGCCACACCAGGATCCGAAAGAAACAACAGCCGTGATCCAAAAAACGAGTATTTCGCTGTTGGACAAAGAGCATAAGCCAGCAGCGAGGTAGACAGCAAAATGCTAATAATCATTATTATTTGAATGAAGTGTTTGACGAATTTTGTGACTTGCCGATTGTAAATAGTTTCACGTTTAATAATGTAAGAGCCAAAACATTAGTTGATTCCGGTGCCTCATGTTGTTTAATGAGATCAGATGTTTTTGAAAAATTTAAACCTGACGAAAGACGAAAAGTCCGACCAGTAACTCGGCAACTTAGCTCAATTACAGGCCACTCTCTCAAAGCTCGTGAATTAGCGTATGTGAACGTTAAATTTCGAGGGAGAATTATGCCTACTGAGTTTTTGATATGTTCCGATATACCCTACGAGGTTGTGCTTGGATTCCCGTTTCTGAGAGAAAACAGTATTTTCCTAGATGCGGAAAATAAAACCGTGCACTTCAAATCGGACTTTTCAAGGGAATTTCGAGATCACGCGCAGACTGACCGAATCAGCAGCGTGTACACAAGACGAGACAAACCAAATACCACAAACAGACCAAAAGACTACCAAAAAACCTTAGTCTTCGTGAATAATGTTTACCGGGAAAATCAGCAAAATCGAAGAAACTTCGAACGACCAAACCACGGCCGGCCAAATAACCGAAATTTTCAGCGGAAAAATTTTCAGACACCCTTCAGTCTTCAGACGCTTTCTCCGCGGGGAAATTCGCGAACTACGATCAATACCTGCCACACAGCCCATAAAATTGCAAGGGGAACGCCAGCAGACGGTCGTAAAACTCGGATCCCCTTCCCCAAGACTATACTTGCCAAAATCCCAGATAGAGACGCGCAAATACAGTCAATAATTGAAGCGCTGAATAATCTCAACCGGCCGAATCCCAAATTAAGCAGCGTGTCGTCAACTGACATAATGAGCCATGAGCGTTCCAACAAAATCACCAGTCCCTTAATAGCAAATATCGCAGCTGCCCCAATGGAAGCAGAAAATAAATACGACAGCCCTCAACGATTGCTCGTAATACTTGAAAAGCGAACTACGATTTCCGCGGGTACCAATTCAACTGTAAGTGTTAAACTAATACACGAAAATTCTGGTACACACAGTAGAGCTACTGGCGATTTTATAATCGAAAGTTTTCCACTCGAAGGCTACTCGAAGGTCATAATTGACGACCAACTGATATCGGCTGAAAATGGACAGGCAAAACTACAAATTCTAAACGGCCAAAACCACCCAATGAAACTGCCGGCAGGACCTATTGGCACAGCGACGATTTTTACCGACGGACAAGACGAAATTTTAATTCCGGACGTGATAGCATCTATACAGAATAATGAACAAACCGAAACTAAAATTTCAGATGAGGATTATGGAATGTCAAAAGAAGAATTTTTGTCTCAGTTTGATTTAAACGAAGCAAAAGATGAAAAAGAAAAAGAGGAATTTGGATCTTTACTTTGGGAGCACAGATGGAGCTTCGCCAGGGACGAAAAAGATATTGGTTGCACAAATTTGCTAGAAGCCACGATCGATACTGGCGACGCCGAACCCATATCCATAAGACCATATAAGTTACCACATCAACATAAATTTTGGGTCGAAAGCAAAATAAACGAAATGATGGATCTTGATTTGATTGAGGAATCAGCCTCACCTTGGTCTTTTCCGGTGGTACTCGTATCAAAGAAAGACGGTTCACTACGCATGTGTACAGATTTCCGACGCCTAAATACTGTTTTAAAGGGCAACAGCAACCCAAACCCACTCACGGTAGATAATCTTCAAGCAATGGGAGGTGCATGCATTTTCAGCACTTTAGATCTTTTCCAAGCCTTCTACCAAATAAAAGTGAGAAAAGAAGACAGGCCAAAATTAGCATTTGCCGTACCATTCATGGGACTTTTTCAGTACAAAAGATTACCATTCGGATTGAAAACTTCTCCGGGAATCTTTGTTCAGCTTATGCTAAAAATTTTCCGCGGATTACTGAACAAAAACATCTGCTTATTCATGGATGATATCTGTGCTTTCTCCAAAGACTTCGAGAGCCATAAAGAAGTTATAAAGCAAACTTTGACCAAAATTCATGATGCTGGACTGAAACTGAAAGCTTCCAAATGCTTCTTTTTGAAAAGAAAAATATCCTACCTAGGACATGTAATCAGTGAGGGCCAAATTTCTCCAGATCCCGCAAAAATCAGTGCGATAACAAACTTTGACCCAAAATCCATCACGGACATAACCAAACTGCGAACCTTTCTAGGAATGACGTCATACGTGCGGAAATTCATCCGTAATTATTCCAAACATGCCTTACCTCTTACTAATATGCTAAAAAAGGGAGCAGAAATCCACATGGGACCGGAACAAATACAGGCTATTGAAGCTCTGAAAATTGCTATAACTTCGGAACCAGTTCTAACTCTCTATCAACCGGAACTAGAAATCGAAATGGCGACGGACGCATCTAAAGACTGTATAGGGGCAATACTTTATCATCCGGATGGGAAAGGTCAGCGAATCATTGAGTACGGATCCCGAACATTAAATACGGCTCAAACCCATTATTCAGTTTTGGAGAAGGAATTTCTAGCCATCATCACATTCATCGAAACCTGGAAGCACTACATTCTGGGAAAAAAGATAAAAATCTACTCGGATCACAAACCACTGCAATATCTCCAATGTTTGCGCGAACCAAAGAACTCAAGAATAACGCGATGGGTCCTAACGCTCAGTCAATACGACTACGAAATCATTTATTTACCAGGAAAATTCAACCGAATTCCAGACTTTCTTTCGCGACTATCTTGTGATCAAGAAACACCAAAAGAGAAACTTCAGACTTTTTCCCTAACAGAATTGCAAAATATGCTTGATATCCTGGACTCCGAAAAAAGAACGGAAGCAGTACTAGCCATTAATGCGGCTGGACCAAAAAAGCCGGCGAAGAAAGGTGAAAAAACGGCTAAAGACCAAAAACCGGCAAAAGAGAAAACTTCTTCCAAAAACCCTTTTCCGGATCCAATCGATCAATACAAAGGCTTGCCTACCGACTTAAATACTGACGATTCACTTGACGTTTCCGTGCTAGAAAAAAGGTCGCCCTTGCGCATAGAAAACCTGCGGAAATTCCAGCATACCGATTACTTCTGCAAAAACCTGATAGACCGTGTTGAGTCCTCAATTACCTTACCGCTCGACTTGAAATCCTTCGAAAAAGACGTGGACCAATATATTGTTGATGAAAGTGGTGTACTTAGCAAATATTATACGGCACCACAGCCCTACAAATCGGCAGAAATAAAAATGATACCGGTCTTACCACTAATCCTACTCGCGGAAGCAATCAAGCAAATCCATGACAAAGATTTAGCTCACTTGGGACTAGCAAAAACCTACCACAAATTCAAGGAAGAATTTTATCGCCCCGGTGCTTACAGCAAGATAAAAGAATACATTCTAAGTTGCACAGGCTGTAATCTAAGAAAGTTGACTCCTACCAGACCAATCCAAATTCTCGGTAAGACCCCAACCCCAAATAGACCCTACGAAATACTAAGCATGGATATCTGGAAAGCCGGAACCCCCTCGGAACGTGGGTACAAGGCGGTGCTCACTGTAACCGATATGTTTTCGAAATTTTTGTTCGCATTGCCACTTTACGGAGAAAAAGCATCAGATATAGCGGAAGCCCTAGTAGAACAGTTGTTCTGTAAATATGGTTTTCCGTCGGCAATCCTATCAGACAGAGGAACCAACTTCCTACATTCACTGAACGCGGAGCTCTTCAAAATCCTGGGCGTCGATCGCTTACTGACAAGTGCGGCAAATCCGAAAGCAAATCCGATAGAGAGATTTCATTCAACACTGGGAGATAGCTTAGCCATAATTTGCCGTGACGATCCAACAAGCTGGGATAAATACCTCCAAATGGTAGTTTTCGCTATCAATACTAGCTACAGAGAATCGCTAGGTGATTCAAGTCATTACGTTTTCTTCCTACGGGAACCTAAAACAGCTATAAATGAGATACTAGGATGTCGAAAATTCTACAACGTGGATACGAACTTCAAATCGGAGATAATAGCAAGAATGCGTTACTGCTATGAGACTGTACGGAAAAACCTCGAAAAGGCCAAAAATAATCATACAGAGTACTACAACAGGAAAGCCCGTAACTTCCATACGTACCAACCCGGTGATCTAGTATTTCTTGAAATACAAAAAGATGGAAAGCTAGCGGACAGATACAAGGGCCCTTATCGTGTCGAAAAAAGAGAGAAAAACGATCTAACTTACCAATTGAGACACACGGAAACCGGTAAACCTTACGTCGCTCACCACAACCGCCTAAAAAGAGCATACCAAAAGAGTCCATGGACAACCGAACCCGTACCGGAAACAAATGAAACATCATCTCTATTCGAGAAAGGTCCAATATTAGCAAACCGCTTAAAGAACATGAAACCGCATCACCTGTTTTTGCCTACCATTTTCGACGATGATGAGTTCAATGATTATGCCAGTTCTGGAGCACCTTTAACTGGGAGCAATGTCGCAATAGTGCCTAACAACCAATCACAGCTTTCACGCGCAAGCTCTCCACCAGACCCCGACGGTTACCCTAGCTTGCAGTTTGATTCAGATATTGAAATCCCAAGTTTCTTGCAGCCACAACAAAATCAAATCCAATTCTTCCCTTCGCGCATTTCTAGTCCGAAACGTGGAAGAAATCAACCGGATTTAATGGTAGAAGAAAATGTTTCGCCCATCCACCTTAACCACCCGACGGACATAGGAATTCCGTACTTTCGAACACCTTCTCCGGAAATTGATTATGAAATACCTGAGGAAGTAAAACCAAAACTAAATTCCTCACGGCATTTTTACCGCCTTTCACCCAATGATGCGTACCCATCAAGCGAAGACGAACAAGAGACCAATACCCTAAAACAAGCTATTTTTCCAACAACCCTGACTTTTGACAAAAAATGGCAAAGTTTTGACAGTCCGGTTAGTTATGATCATTGGAAATTGAAACCAGAAATAGCAGACTCCCGAAAATACATGCTTATTTCCCCTACCGAACTGTTGCAGGAATATAAAAGGGATAAACAACAAAGATTAAACCCATTTGCTCCGGAATTTAAAGCTCCAGAATCCGCCAGTAAAGCACCAAAAAACGAACAAAATATTCAGTGGCAAACGACGAATCCCTTTGCCCCAAATTACCAAGCCCCAGAAATGATCAGAGAGCCTGAACCAGAAACACCAACAGAATACGTATTTAATCCAGCCAGTGGACTGCCCTCACGAAACATTCCGCCGGAAACATACCAATATACAACCCCTCAAACGTCAGCCGCGGAACAAGCGCGAAGATTATCGGATAAAGCTAAGGCACTAAAAGGACGCCTATCGCAAGCATGGGGAAACCTAATGACCCCATCCTCTTCTAGAGATCCTGATCTAGGAAGACCCCAAAAGCGGCTAGTAACGGACAGTTTTGAAAGAACCGAGAAAGCTCTAAAAAAGCAATACGAAGAACCGATAACTGACTCTTCGGAACCGGTCGCCAAGAATCCTAATCAATACCATGGTCAAACTACGGCTAAAGCAACCGGTAAAGGGACTGAGGAAGTTCGAACTCGCGCTGGCCGAATATCAAAACCGCCAAAAAGACTAAATTTGTGAATGCAGCAAAGACGGATATCCAAGCTGTTTCAAATGGACCGGAGAATCAGCCCAAATTAGATCGGCCAAATGGACGTAATAAAAGGAAGCCGCATCAAATTAGGTTCAAACTACTGAGCACAGCAGTCCTGAAACATTGTGCAGCTATGTAAGGGGATTGGTCAGAAAAGGACCAACTAGCAAATTATGGAAGCACAAAAGACGAGGGTGCCCAAAAACTGGCTATCCCGAAATAACAAAACAGATTTACGAGGAACAGAAGCGGAAAATTGCACATTCGAAAAAAAAAATTTGTAAAAGTATGCAGGTCCAGTCAAGAAGAAGAAATGAAAAAAAAAGAAAACCCTGATATGATGCCGACACGGATGGAAATAATGGGAAGACAAAGAACGCTAATGCGAACATCGCTAAATGTAAAAGCTCTGGATAATGTAAAAAAAAAAGTAAACCACCAAGTTTTTCAACTAATACAAGAAATGGTACTAACGAAAATATGCAGAAAAAGAAAATAATCAAAAGCATAACATTCTTCAAAAAATGCTAACGAATTATCAATTTTGAATCAATCAATGAACTACTATAGTTTATGCGCGTCCAGTGATCAGCAGCGTCATGAACTGTCGCTCACTTGATCGTATAAGCCTATTTTTCCGTACGGATCAAAATCATATCGTACAGTGACGTCATGCACCGGTAAACCTCGAGTGAGCTCGGTCAATGTTGGTCTCCTTGACTAACTGCACGATTCAAAAAAAAAAATATTTTGTATTAGGGTGAATAATAGAAGAGAAAAAACCGAAAATCCGGGTTAAACTAACCTTCCAGGAAAATCTACCGCTCTACGGCCCAACAAATAAAGAACCGTCGGATTCCAAAATATTGCTTTATAAACAGGAGAACAACAAAGGTGGCAAACAAAAAAAGGGGTGAAAACAAAGCTAGAATGGCCTATTTCAGAAGTTCCAAAACGTACCAGAGGCAACAATATATCAGGAGATAAGTGCTAATGGGCGATATGACAAAAGAAATAAAAGGTGGAACGACCGCAATTTACATATGAGGTTACTGCGTACACCAGCTTACTTACAAATTTGAAATGCTAATGTTAGCATACTGGTAAAAATCCAATACGAAAAGTATCCAGCTCCAAATCGGATAAGCAACGAAACGAATGGACTCCCAAGATTGACTAGGAGGGAATGCCGACGAATCGTATCCCTCGTCAGCCAAAAGGACATAAAACTCGTAATAATATCAAATCTTCCAAGGGGAGCACAGACGCGAAGAGACGGGGCAAAATAAATCAATGCTAACAGGAGACCATGCTGGCCAAATTTCGCATGGAAGCAAGAAAATAACAAGAATTGGAGCTCAGTACCCGGTATTATCTTCTGCAAAAATGACTTGCTAGGGCAAATGAATCGCAAACCATGCCCAAAGGAAAAATACTATTCCAAGGAGAGAGTGATAATAAATTAATAATGAAGGTGATTAATTTCTTCTCGGTAAAATACAACTGTTAACAACGAAAAAAAAAAATTATGAGAAACAAGGAAAATACTGAAAAACCCAAAAGTTAAACCCTAAAACAACAAGAAAAGAAAGATAATCTTTTCTAATGCAAACGAGCATAGAACGCCAGTCACGTCTATATACTGACATGTCTATGTGCTGACATGAGGTCGAGAACCCACTGACCTACCAACACCCAGCAGACTACTACTTCGTTTGGTCATCCTATTAAGAAGAAGACGTCGGTTCGATTTTAGCCAAAGAACCAAGAAGAAACTCGACGAGTCCCATCTACATGGAGTGATGATAGTGATGATATGACAAAAGTGATTAAACTTTGAACAGTGGCTGAAACTTAGTGCATTACGGTTAACGGACGGATATAACCTAATGTGACAGCTTTGTGCCTAGCACTACAGCTAACAGTGATTACTTCTGATCTTAAGAAGTGCAAGCAGGCATAACATGAACACTTATTTCAGTGAAGTTATACTGCAACATTGCTAACAGTGATTACAGCTAACAACAAATGCAAGCAGGCATAACCTGAACATTTATTTCAGTGAAGTTATACTGCGGGATCGCTAACAGTGACAGATTGATGACCCGGAGAAATGGTAAGCGGTCATTCCCCTGAACACTTATGTTAGTGAAGCATTACCGAGCAACTGCTATAAGTTGTTCTGAAAGACTATTTGTGAAATATGACTGGAACATTGTACAGTGATGTCGTCTTCTGAAGTGTCATTCCGTGGTATTCGTATAAACCTAAGTGATAATTGTATTCATCCTGAGTGTATCGAAAGCAAAAACTCAAGAAAAAAAAAATTTAAATAACATAAAATGAGAAAAAAAAAATAGTTTCAAATGTCAGTAGTAATAGAAAATTATTGTAAAATACAACTTAAATATCGTGTAAATACTATAATAATGAGTGCAAGCTATCGTAAATGTTTTTATTCATTCTTTTAAGCTTAAAGTTGAACTGAAAACCTTAGCTTTTTTTTTTTTGTCTCGCGGGAGCTCGAATTTTTTTCAGAGGGAGGGCGTAATGTGAGGATACATCTAGTACAAACAAATATCTTGAACAAAACTTATTCAACAAGCTCTATCCTCAACTTTCTCTATTCCCGACTAGCTCTAACGCCCACGCTTTTCTCCGGTGGAAAGAGTTTATTTCCTTTCCTCCAATCAAGGAATTCTTTTCCCCATCAAGTACCTAGACAAACTTACTCCGTTGGTCACCAACCCTTTCATACTGGATAGAGATTCGCTAGGACGTTGGGAAAGCAACCCTATTCGTCAAGGCACTCAGTTGACATTTCCAAGGCGGTTTAAAAGGACCGAGTTCGCAGTTGGAAAGTTAGTTCAGCTCTGAGCGAGTTCGAGCCAGTTCGACTTGGGGTTCGACTCGAGCCACAGTTCCGACACAGTTGACCTAGTGACAAGTGCTATTGACCTAACTCCAATGTAAGTAAATACGAAATATATGTGCTTTAGTTATTGACCTACGAACTGAGTATCGCCTTCGAAAAGACTCGGTGCACTAACATCTAAACCAGTAGCCAATATCATGCTCGCCCGCCACACGCTACTATCGTAACCAAACCCCTACACACTACACTATTTTTGATTATCATAACAAGGTGTACCAATATGGTTACTACCAATATGGCTACTACATGGTAGTCTAGTACACTAGCCCCATTTCAGGCATGGTGCTCAAACGTCTAGCACCATGCCTGGGTGCTAGACGTTCAAGCACTGTACCTTGGATTTCATGTATGGTGCATGGATTTCAGTATACACTGCATACAGGAAAAACACAGTTTCTGTCATCACAACTGAGCACCGGCTCGGACAGGGCTGAAATTACTACTATGAATTAGAGAAATCAAAGACAATCCTTTATATATTTTTCACAACAAAAACAAAATGGCTCTACTGATGATGGAGATGAAAAACCTAACAGCACCCTATCTATTTTCCATGTATTTCCCCTATCTATTCCCCAAGAGCCAATATTCTGGTTGGCTGCTAGGTAGAAAAAGCTGAGGCACAAGACACTTTGCATGCAAAACCCTTGACTATGTAGAAAAGGAAATGAGGTTTTTCACATCTGTCATCAGCCGAGCCCTTTTGTTTTTGTTGTGAAAAATATATAAAGGTGTCTTTGATTTCTCTAATTCATGGTAGTAATTTCAGCCCTGTCCGAGCTGGTGCTCAGTTGTTGTGACAGAAACTGTGATTTTGATGTATGCACTGTATACTGAAATCCATGCACCATACATGAAATCCAAGGTACAGTGCTTGAACGTCTAGCACCCAGGCATGGTGGTAGACGTTTGAGCACCGTGCCTGAAAAGGGGCTAGTTTACTAGACTGCTACATGGCATGCTAAATCGTGGGATTTTTTAAGTGGGTGGGCTGTCGGAAAAAGGCAAACGTCGAACCTGGGTTGTGGCTCGTCTTCCCTACAAGAGTTGAACTCGAGATATGTCACAGACAAACTTAACAGTATCTATGAAAAACAAAACTAAGGTAGACTTAAATT
This sequence comes from Branchinecta sandiegonensis, assembly GCA_030848855.1. Taxonomy (NCBI): domain Eukaryota; kingdom Metazoa; phylum Arthropoda; class Branchiopoda; order Anostraca; family Branchinectidae; genus Branchinecta; species Branchinecta sandiegonensis. Next base: position 16,255,069 of record JAUPMV010000012.1, on the reverse strand, counting down.
TAGAGAAACACTTTTAAAGGAGAAAAATTTTACTGTAGCCTTAGTCCCTAAAGGCTCATGTCAACTCTGAAACAGCTCTGATGTGTTTTTAGGATTTAGGGGGGGGGGGGGGTCATTTTACCATTTTTAGCTGAAAAACTACTTTCTAAAATTTAAAAACTATCCCAGTTACCAACATACCTCTACTGAAAAAGTACTGTAGTCCTATGATTTAATCATAGATTTCTGCTCTGGCTCATTTTCTGCTCTGGCTCATTCAATAATTATCAATCATGACTCATGGCTTCTCCAGATTCCAGAATTTGAAATTCACACAAGAAAAGCTGCCATGAAAAGAAAAAAAGCCATAGAGTCACTATACACAAATATCGTGACGATAACTGGAACATTTTTATTGTTTCCAGTTTAAAATCAAACCAGAACAGTCTATTCCTAAAACAGCTAAAATCATGAGAAGCAAATTATTTACTCCTTTATTTGCTTGTTTTGCAGAATTCTGGCAAGATTTTTTCACCAGATTTCGGTGTTTTCTGGCCAGATTTTATAATCTTTTGGATTTAGATATTTTCTGGCCAAAAAAAATTGGCTAGGTTTCGGACTTGTAATCTCTAGCGAAACGAGTGTTTCTAGTATATCCAAGTATAATAAGAGTAGTAAATTCAAGTTTGAAAGAGCCAGTATAAGTATTAATTAAGTTTGGGGAGTTTGATACATCTGTGAAGATCGATTAATTGTTTTAATTAATTAGTATTCGTGTTGCGATGTTGTCCTTAGTTGATATCACCCAAACTCTGTAGTTAGGAGTATTAATTAATCACAGAAAATATACAAACAAAGAATTTAACATTGAGTGATAGGATTTTAGACTTTTGGGACTGAATTATCGACGTTTTGTAGCTACTATGACCTGGTAAATTACTTAAAAAGATATTCTTGATCGATGATCGATTTTCTTGATCGATTCTGTAGCAAAGTTGTATTAGTAGTAGTAGTAGTAGTAGAACAGTTTTATTGAAAATAAACATTTTGTTTTCAACAGCACAACAATCTTGAGCATTTGAAGCTTCAATCAGAAAAGGACACGGTCTGCACCATGTTGGTCAGTTCTTGCATCTTCAGTTATAACCAACCAATAGGATGTGACACTTCTGTCCCGTACCAGATTCTGGTGAGCAGAGGCGTTACTAGCCAAAATGTTTGGGGGGGGGGGGACGAGGCATTTACCGACTGGCTGGTAATTTTTACCGAAAAATACTGTTTTCAACAACAAAAATGATATTTTCGAAAAAAATCGACTGATTTTCAGAAAAATCCACTGATTTTCAGAAAAAAACGTCTATTTTGACGAAAAATGACGACTGTTTTCATGAAAAAAAAAAATGTTTTGACAAAAAATCGCGGCGCTTCGCGCCGACTCGGTTATTTTACCGACTGGCCGACAGCATTGTGGGGGGGGGGGGTATCTAAGCAGTGAGAACTTACGTTAAGTTACTTTAATCCCACTGAGGCTTTCGATCGAAACCCTATCGAAATCTGTCGTGAACTCGAGAAGTAGATCTGGATTCATGCAATGTTTTGAGAATTTGAAAACGGTTAAGATCTCACAAACAAATTCTAGATTTTAAAGCGGCTCAAACCCCAAAATTTCAAGCCGAAAACCACACCTAACTGGGGCGCTCTTCAAATATAGAGAGAATACCAAGAAAGGTGCCGCAGGGAAAACTTTGATGAAAATTTACGATGAGACCATCTTCTTTGAATGCCAAATGAAAGCAAAGGTTTTCCTCTGTGCCCATGGTAGCTCCCGAATGGAGTGAGGGATTTTGCCAGAAGTTGATATCCTGGCAGTGCTTTTCTAAGCAATCTTTTTAAAAAACAAGCAGTGGTCATTCAGAATAAAGTAAATACAAAGGGATGGGTGAACTTTGAATTTGAAAAGTTGCGGACCGCTCAAAGAATACTAAACAGAGGAAGGGGACGGTGCAACTTTCCAGTTTTCACAGCATTGAATTCTGGTGAAACCCTTCCTCGCTTTAGTTTGCCCTTCCTTGTCTTAGCATGGCCTTCCTGGTTTTAGTATGCCTTCCTGCTCTTCTCGTGTCCCCTTCCCTTCCTGCTTTTAGTGGATCCCAAGTACAAAGTAGATTTGTTCTGACGACATACAAAAAAATGTTGTTCTAAACGCTTATATTGTTGAAACCTAGTTGCTTTACAGGATGAAATATTAAAACATTAACCTTTTCCGCTAAAATACAGAAAAACAAAAAACAACAAATTCTATTAATACTGGGCGCCGCAGGCACAAATAAAAAAAAATCAGCCTGTTTTCTGCTAAAATACAAAGACTTTGATTCAAAACCAGGTTACTGAGGAATGCAGTGTGAATCACGATTTGGTAGATGCCTGTAAGTCCTTAAATGGATGATCAGTGAGGTTTGTACGCTTGAACCCCGACTGCTTTATGTCAGTTGTCAGACAACAAGGAATATAAACAAAAAAGCCTCTGATTTTGATGAACTGTTTGTCCCCCTTACCTCTTACAGGAGCGTCGCGAGGAGGGGTGGCATTCGGTTGGGGGTTTTGGGGCATTCGGTCAAATTTTCGCCAAAGGCGGAAGTTCCGGTCGAAACGGGCATCATGGCGAAGCCGTGTTCAACTGGTTTATTGGTTCCCATTCTTTATCGAATTTGGTGATTCATCAAATTTTTGTTCGGTCCGCATTGATTTCCCGGCATTCGGTCCGGTAGGCCTCTTCGTAAATTCGGTGATTTAACGTGTTTATTTGGTTTCGTTCGTTACCGAATTCGGTAATTCACCAGACTTTTCTCAAGTCCATATCTGTAATTCTGTTCCATCGCATTTGGCCAGTCCATGTCATTATTCGCTGATTTATCAGATTCCGTTGGTTCTGATTCGTTACCGAATTCGGTAATTCACGGGACTTTTGTTTAGTCAGTATCTAGTATCAGACTTGCCACATTCGGTTGTTTTAGGTGGTTCTAACAAGTGTTTTATTCCATTAGGAAACTCGGTTGTTATACCGCTCCCGATCTGTACTTTATTTTTGTTAGTTTTTCGTAGTACGAATTCATTTTTTGGTTCAGCCCAGTTACTGAGCTCGGTAATTTAAGTGACATTTACTTAACTCTTGTTCTTTACGTTTTAACGGTAGCTTCAGCTAGTTGCCATTCATTACTTAACTTTTACTTTTAATGACTGCAGCACTTCAGGAATAAGCATGTCTCTTGACGTGAAAACTAGCCTACTTTTGTTTGCTGTAAATTCAGAATAAATGTGTTTTGTATGGGTTGCACCCTTTCTCGCCAGACAGCTCTGTGGTTTAACAGGTAGTCTTGGGGTCCGGAAAAGTCACTTCTGTCATCAGTGTTTCCGGAAAATTTCGCCTGCGGCACATTTCACAGCCTTCACTATTTAGAAGAAGGGTGCGTCATTTAGTTGGCGTTTGAGGCTTGGAATTTTGGGGGGCTTGAAACCACATTAAAAGCTAGAATTTGCATGGAAAGTAGTTAACTGTTTCCAGAAAAAAGGCGGATTAAAAAAATTTCTCCGGCGGTGCTTTAATGTTTAGTGGGTCAGTTAGCGACATAGTCGCTTTGCAGCAACTGCGTTTTTTGTCGGCACATTTTCAGTCCTGTTGGCAAAATTGGACGTCCCCAAAACTAAAAGCCTAGCGACTGCGTATCCCTGAAAAAAAAAGAAGTGAAACAGCGTGAAAACGTGCCAAATTTTCTCATATTTTCTCAAATCTTCTCTTACTATGCAACTTTTTACATTGTAAACAGGCAAGGTGAAGTTACAGGCAACTCGCTGTGTTTTTAGAAACAAAAAAAAAAATCGGTAAAAATCACGTACCGATTTGGTCAATTAACCAGCCAGGTTGCCCCCCCCCCCCCCAATGAAGAAAGGCTAGGGACGCCCCTACCGCATTATCGGCATCCCTCATATAGACTGTAGACAGAATACAATTTATCACAAACCACGGCAGAGGCTTCTTAGCTTTTTTTTTAAAATTGAAGGTAGTGCGAAGCTTCCATCGTCAGTGAGGCTCGCTACTAAAATATTACTTATTTACTGAGCTATTCCTGAAAGCCCGATAAAAATGCGTTACTTCGTTTGTCCGGTATCGACGGATAATCGATTTCCTACAATGAACTTATTCTTTCGGATTTGTGGTTTATCTATGTCGCAGTGAGGAACTTTTTCTGTCGAAAGAAGATTATGAAACACATACCCTAGCTGTGTTTTAGTTAACAAGAGCTGTAAGCTCATATGGCACTTGCATGTGTCAAGATGATTTGATTGATCAAGAGTAAGTTTCGACTTTGCGGTTGAGATGCGCGCTATAAGGGAGCTGGAACTTCATTTGTAAGCAAAACCCTTGAGGCAAAACTGCTAATGGGCTGATGGGCATCACGAAAATGCATATATTGCTTAAAAGTATTTTTTTTACTTTGCGGTCAAGATTGGTACTTTAAGGAATAATCGGATTTGGGAAGTAGCAATTTCTAAGCAAATGTTGTTGAGTCTCCAATATTCCAGCGAAGTTTCATCGTCCTAGCACATCTGGAAGTACCTTAACGCGCGATCACCGGAATCCCTGACCCCCCTCCCCCTCCTCCAACTCCACCCACAATAACCGGAGCCAATCCTGTTCTGTAAATGATTAATCCAGAGCATCTGTTTGTCATTCCCACGAAGTTCGATCCAGATCACACCAGTCTAAGCGGGTCAAGTATTTTCCGCCCTCCCCCCGATAATTGCCGGATTCGGTCCGGAAATGAAAAAGGTCACAAGAGAAAAATGTCCTCTGTTTAATTATTAAATTTCACTCGAATCCGATCACCCGTTCCAAAGTTACGCATGACTCAATATTCCGGATTCCCCTCCCTCAACTCCCCCCCCCCCCCAAGATTATCATATCGAGGATTTTTTTTTTATTCCAAGTCAGTTTGACCGGGTCCCTGATATGCCTTCCAAGTTTCGTCGTGAAAATCCCCCAAAAACGGAATTCCGGGATACCCCTCCTCCCCCCCCCCTCAAGTGTCCGGATCCAGTCAAATTATGTAAAAGATTTATATGGACCAGATGTTTGTTCTTCCCAGCAAGTTTCACTCCGATACCATCATTCTAACCGTTTCTCAAGATTTCCGGTCCACCACCCCCCCACCCCACCCAGCTCCCCCGCGGTGCACGTAGCCAAACCGATTCAGCAAATGACTTACCTAGAGCATCTGTTTGTTCTTCCCACAAAGTTCCATCCCGATCCCTCCATTCTAAACGGGGCACGTATTTCCCCCCCCCCCCCAATAGTTGCCGGATCCGGTCCGGATATGAAAAAAATCATCGGAGAAATGTCCACTGTTGAATTCTTAAATTTCACTCGAATCCGATCACCCATTCCAAAATTACGCATGACTGAAAATTTCGGATTCCCCTCCCTCCACTCCCCCCACCATTATCTGATCGACAAAATTTTTATTTTGAAGTCAGTTTGATTGGGTCCCTGATATGCCTGCCAAGTTTCATCGTGAAAATCCCCAAAACCGCGATCACCGGAATTCCGGGACCCCCCCCCCCCCCCATAAGTGTCCGGATCAAGTACAATGGTCTAAAGGACTTATCTAGAGCAGATGCTTGTTCTTCCCAGCAAGTTTCACTCCGATCCCTCCATTCTAACCGTTTCTTGAAATTTCCGGTCTCCCCCCCCCCCCAACTCCCCCCTGGCTACCGAATCCGGTCAAGACTTTGAACGGGACATTACAGATATATATTCTGTTCAGTTATGAAGTTTCATTACAATCCGATCATCCGTTCGAAAGTTACACACTTCTCAATTTCCCGGATTCCCCTGCGGATTCCCCTCCCTCCACTCCCCCACCATTATCTGATCAACAATATTTTTATTTTGAAGTCAGTTTGATTGGGTCCCTGATATGCCTGCCAAGTTTCATCGTGAAAATCCAAAAAACCACCATCACCGGAATTCCGGCCCCCCCCCCCCCCATAAGTGTCCGGATCTAGTACAATGGTCTAAAGGACTTATCTAGAGCAGATGCTTGTTCTTCCCAGCAAGTTTCACTTCGATCCCTCCATTCTAACCGTTTCTTGAAATTTCCGGTCTCCCCCCCCCCAACTCCCCCCTGGCCACCGAATCCGGTCAAGACTTTAAACGGGACATTACAGATATATATTCTCTTCAGTTATGAAGTTTCATTACAATCCGATCATCCGTTCGAAAGTTACACACTTCTCAGTTTCCCGGATTCCCCTGCCCTCCACCCCCCCCCCCAAAATGGTCGGATCAGAAAACTGATTATTCCTAATTTTGTTTGGTCGGGTCTCTGATATGCCTGCCAAGTTTCATGGTCCTAGCACAACTGGAAGTACCCTAACTCGAAAAAGTGTGACAAAATGCCCTAAATTTTCAAGTTTCCAGCGCCCCGCACTCCCCCCCATATGGTCGGATCGGGAAACTGATTATTTCCAGGTTAGTTTGGTCGGGTCCGTGATATTCCTGCCAAGTTTCATTGTCCTAGCTCATCTGGAAGTACCCTCACTCGAAAAAGTGTGACAAAATGCCCTAAATTTTCAAGTTTCCAGCGCCCCAACTCCCCCGCATATGGTCGGATCGGGAAACTTATTATTTCCAGGTTACTTTGGTCAGGTCCCTGATATTCCTGCCAAGTTTCATTGTCCTAGCTCATCTGGAAGTACCCTAACTCGAAAAAGTGTGACAAAATGCCCTAAATTTTCAAGTTTCGAGCGCCCCCACTCCCCCGCATATGGTCGGATCGGGAAACTGATTATTTCCAGGTTCGTTTGGTTGGATCCCTGATATTCCTGCCAAGTTTCATTGTCCTAGCTCATCTAGAAGTACCCTAACTCAGAAAAAAGTGACAAAATGCCCTAAATTTGCAAGTTTCCAGCGCCCCGCACTCCCCCCCATATGGTCGGATCGGGAAACTGATTATTTCCAGGTTAGTTTGGTCGGGTCCCTGATATGCCTGCCAAGTTTCATTGTCCTAGCACATCTGGAAGTACCCTAACTCGGATATGTGGGACAAAAAAACTCGGACCGACCGACAGACCGACAGACCGACAGACCGACAGACCGACAGACGGAATTGTGATCGGTATATGGCACTTGAGCCAGAGGCTGCAAGTGCCATAAAAACTGATGATGGTGATGGTCTTGGGGATTACTAAGAACTAAACCGTATGGTGGCTCAGGAATGAAATTACAATGCGGAGAATTAAAGGACCTCTCTTGCTTATTCTGTCTTTTAAAATGTACCAAGCTCCCTTATGGAGTTATAAGCTTCTAAAATCCCCACCTTTCTCCATGGTTTCTTTTGTTCCTACGAAATTTTGGCGCTTTTTCGGCCGTGCCGAGTTTTGCCCGTTACGCAACTCAAAGTTTGCCAGAATCTCCAACGTCCATCGAGGACTCTTTCACACACAAGGATATGACAATCTTCTGTTTTTTACTTCTCTTATTTGCTTAGTTTTTCAACTTTTTTAACCACGGCGCGTTGAGTTTTCAAATGTTTTGCGCCCAGCCGCCGCGCTGGGGAGCAGGAAGGCTGTATAGAATCGACAAGCGCTAGCAAGAAAATTGCCGAATTCAGCTGGAAAGTTAAAGAAGTTCCTTTTAGAGGACGGTGATGAACAACTGTCACCAAGCTCTTCTTTAATCCTGCAACACCGTCAAACAGAAAATAACGTCCAATAACGCCTTTATCCTACGGAAGGTCCACTACCGTCACCGTGGTTCGATGAGACAACTTGGAACAGGTTTGCCACATCAAAAATATTCAGAGAGTGACTTTTGGCCCAAAACAGTCTATTTTCATGTAATGTTCACTTTTGGTCGGAATCGCCTCTGTAAAAATGACACATCTTAATTTTACTTTCATGAAAAAAACTTGAAATAGTTGCTTCTGGTCGGAATCCTTGCTGCAGAAATGACACATATGGTCATTTTCTGAAATAGGATGATTTTTTTCCTTCGCAGGACAAGAGTGACAAAAACAAAACAGAGTGACAATCCACACTATCGTGCGACATGTGGCAACGCTGCTTGGAAAGTCGACGGGAGTCATGCAAACAGGGGCAGTCACTTTGTGACTCCTCATCTGACGAGGTGCCAGAAACGCAGGAAATGCCTCCTTTGCATTTCTTCCTAACATCATCCGCCTGTAGACGTACTATCGCAGTTATTCAGGGACCCCTTGGGAAGTCTTAGGGAACCATGAAAAGATTTACTTCCCTGGGGACTGCCGGAAGAAACTACGAAAACGCAGGAAATGAAACTAAGAGAACGCAAGAAATGCCTCCACATACATCGAGTTCTAACATTCCCTATTGCTGTCTTTTTTTCAGCGCAACTCCGTTTATAAAGGGATGTCCATGTTGTTTAAAAAAGTGTCTTTTCCACTAGACGATCCTACATGCGGCAAAATAAAAGATAGACAAAATTGTCTTGCACCAAATCCGAGACAAGCGAGTACCTTAGGACCAAAACCCATGGATGATACCTCCTGTCTGAAGCTAAACCTAAAAAGAGGAAATAATTTTGATCGTACTGCGAAGGTAAGGCTACGCTATTTGTCTGTCTGTTCACAAGGTGAAAAATTTAAGGTGGTAAAATAATAATGTCCATATTTTGCCTTTGTTTCGTATTTGTACCGTAAACAAACCAACAAATTAGGACATCTAATCGGCATGAGCAAATTTTGAAAATTGGCGCCAGAATAAAACGAAAACAAAATTCCTTTCTCGCATCAGAGCCATCTCTGTCGTTTCTGGTAAACAAATAATTTTAGTGTCGGCCAGTTTTGCTAGGAGGGCTTCCAAAAAGGGACGGACGAATCTTTTAGTAGCCGAAAGTGGTGACATTTGGGTTCTAAGACACTGGTCGGTGTCGTGGCATCTTGGCAATAAAACATAAACTGTTTAGTATAAAATTAAGTGTGGGCATGCTTGACCCAGCGGCAGGGAAGATACAGAATCGCCTCAGCCGCCTCGAGCCAAATACAGGTCACTTTACTCCGTCAGAAGTTTCATAACAGATAACACGACGATGCGCGGTTTCAACAGATAATGCGTAACAGATAACAATTCGGATGTTATCTGTAGTGTTTCAAAACGTTATGGATAATAAGCGTTACCATCAGAATAAACCGAAAAACCGCCGAAAAGTATCTGCTGAGTTCTCCGAAATCATGACGATCAGGAATAAAGTCAGTAGATGCTTTTTTGGCTCTTCCTGGCAAAGCTTGTTATGCATAACATTTCATGCATAACGTTTTCAAACACAACAGATAACATACGAAGTGTTTTCTGTTACGCATTATCTGTTGAAATCGCGCATCCTCGTGTTGTCTGTTACGAAACTTCTGACAGTGCAGTTCAGCGCTCCAATCGTTCTAGAGTTGCGTTTTTTTTATGTAGTTTCGGCGTAGGTTTGCTTAAAAGCCGTTTTATTTGTCCATTCCATTTGCTGTAGTTTCGAACGTGAAACTACGGAGCTCAAACCACTTCGCAGACGTAGTTTGACTTTTCGGAAACAAGAACTCAATAAAACGCAAGTTAGACAAAACAAGAGCCAAACTACAAACTTGGACGAAACAGAAGTGAATCCAAAAAAACACAACTTAGGTTTAGAAACTTCTCCATTACTTCATTATCGACACTTGTTAAGAGAGCTAGTAAAATATACGCCCCTCATAAAACTCCTCTCAGATTAGTTCTTTCTTGGCCGCTAGTTGCGCTATCGCAAAGAAAACAATGCACGTTACTTCTTGGAGTACGTTTATCCAGTTTTTTTTTGCTATTTTCAGTTCCTCTTAGGCCTAACCATGTTTAAAACTGTTTAAAATGCCTCTTCCCCTCTTTTTGCTTTACCCAACTCCGTTCTGTCAAGCGTCATCAAGTTTGTCATTTCTGGCTTCCGACAACAGTGTCGAGTGCTGGCTGACTTTTCAACGGGGCAAAGGCGCGACTCGATATGAAGCGAAAGCCTAATCGCTTATTCACCCGTCAGATAACTTATCCACCCATCTCACGTGTGATTGTTATTTCTGTTCTAGCGCGTCTGGTGGCAATTCGTCCTTGGATTTTATGAAGGACGTATTATTTCATTATCGACACTTGTAAACAGAGCTAGTAAAATATGGATCAGAGATGAGTAGAGCCTAATAGCTTTCATTTTCTACTCCAAAGGCTGTGCAAAGCTTCCATTTCTCGGGAAGCAGAGTGCAAATTTTCTATTCATCAGCTTGTGGATCTTCACCTTTCACAAGTGTTAATAGTGAGACGGTGAGGATCTGTCGGAAACTAGTCCGCTTGGAAGCGCTGAACACTGGAATACGGCAAATGGTCTTGATGACTAACTCTTCTTGCCGATGCAAAATCGCCTTGTACCTAGCGGAAGAGCCGGAAGCGGTATCACATCTGCTACCAAACATGGTAGCTGCAGTGCTTCGAGTATGTTTGTTGGTGAAGGAGTCCCCCCTCTCCCTGAAATCCGTCGTTCCTCCGTTCTTTCTCTCCAGTCTCGAATTCTGGCGTCGAGCAATCCTCTGCTGGTGATTCTGTGTGGTCCGCAAATGCGCCTGTCTCTGCCTCTGTGGCAGGCTTGGCGGAAAGAAATTTACTGCGGGTTCGACCCATCCTGATTGAGTTTTGAGTACTTTGTTTGTTCGAGGCTTCGTGCCTTCAGCATATTTATTTTTTTGTCCTTTTCTCTTTTTAGTGTATATAAAATGAGTCGTTGTGTGGCAACCCCAGTTGGCTATATTTTGAAATAAAATGAAAAAAATAAAAAAATTGGTTAACACAGGATTGAGTTTGAGTCGTTAGTGCTACGTTTTCTCGTTCTTCCCGTGGATCACCGGCGTGTTTTGGACTTAGTCACATAGAGTATTGGGATACCACGGTGCTGCACTTTTCGCAAAATACCCTCACCTACCGGCCGGGCCTCTACAACATCCGAAAACGTCAACGCGACCATCCAAGCCGGACGGTCCGATGCCTGGGCAGCGGCATATGTGGGCGACAACTGACCACTCTTCTCAGTGCCCTAAGCGCCTTTGTAGTTACAGGAGGAACTAAGGTCTAAGGTAAACAGGGGCTTGCCCAAAATGTTGTCGGCCAGTCGGTCTTTTACCGACTCGGTTTTTGGTCGACTTTTACCAAAATAACGGCAGCTGGTTTTCGTAATAACTTACAGTTGATTGTTTTGTAACAACGATCGATTTTTCATGCATCATTCGGTTTTTCTGAAAAACAGCCGATTTTTCATCAAAACAGTAGATTTTTTCTTAAAAATAGTCGAGGTTTCTGAAAATCAGTCGGTTTTTCGTAAAAACTGTCGTTGTTTCTGCAGAAACAGTCGGTAAAAAGGACCAGCCAGCCAGTCGGTAAACACATAGCCCCCCAGCAAACATTTTGGCTAGTAACGCCTCCGAAGGTAAGCAACGTCAGTAAGATTCAATAACGGTAGACTGACTCTCTAACGTATTCTTACCTGAACAAAGCAACAATAACAAATTTCCTTCCCACTTTCTCCTCAAAGGTAAAACTGCTCTATAGCTTTCTCCGGTGATGTGCGTAGAACATGCGCCGGTTATTTTTCTGGAAAGAGCGATTGATTTTGACTCCGATATCACAACTACTAAAAGGAATGAGAGACAGAGCCACAGAGGTCCTACCGCTCGGCAAACAGAGGAGTCATTAACGTCCGAATCTGATTACGTCACATGATGGCACCAGTGAGCTGTGCAAAAATGACAGGAAAAAAGGTGCCAGGACGACAGTGACACAAAAATAAATATATTCGAACTAAAGTAAGTTATGTGAAAACACCGCACCGTATTAACGCCCAAGATCTCTTTATCTATACCTAACTTACCAACCAACTAAATTATCTAAAGGACTCCGGGACCGGTCTTGCCTGTCATGCCAATGCAAACTACTTCCGTAATTGCATTCATAAATTCTTAAGCCCGGAGACCCAAATTTCATGTCTTCATTCCAAGCCCGCTAACGATACCTCACCTCACTAATCTTTGCTCTTGCAGCGATTCACTATAGTTCATGCGCATTATGCTCCCGACGAGTGTTCACATAAAACCGGTTATCTGAAAAAAACATGTATCTGAACCTTGCTGATTTTTGCTAGAAGTCAATGGGCTTGGGAAAGGCTTAAAACAGCCAAAGCCGTGGATAATTCATCAAAAGCAGAGCCTAGTTTCACAGTATTCAAATAGTTTCGAATATTCGAAGATCGCGGTAGCCTAAATAGTGGGGGTGTGCTCTAACATTGACACATGTTTCAGGCTTTTTTATGGCACTTACCCTTCGGCCAAGTGCCAAATAGCGATCGCAATTTCTGTCCGTCCGTCGGTCTTTCGCTCCTGGTTTTGCTAGTTCGGGCACTTCCATATAAAAAAAATTTTCATCTAGGACATGAAAGCTGGCACAAGCAAGGCCCGACCATATTAACTTATAAAAAGTCACTTTCCCGGTCCGACCATCTGGGGGGAGTTGAGGGGGGGGGGAATCTGAAAAACTGAGGTGTGTATAACTTTCGAACGAGTGATCGGATCTTAATGAAACTTGGTATTTGGAAAGACCTCGTGTCTCAGACGACCAAGTTCAATTCCGGATCCGGTGACTTTGGGCGGAGTTGAAGGAGGGGCACTGGAAATGTCGTGAAACACTTAGAGTCAAGGGATCGGGATGGAATTTGGTGGGAGAACAAATATCAGTCCCAGATACGTTCTTGACAGAACCAGATTGTAAAGGAACTCTTTGGGGGTGCTGGAGCCAGTTGGAGAAGGTTTCCTGGAATTCTGGTGATCGCGAGTTAGGATACTTCCATATGTGCTAAGGACAATGAAACATCGCAGGCATATCAATGACCCGACCAAATAGAATTAAAGACCCGACACAACGCCCTAGGAAAACTTCTGTTCCTGGATCCGACCGTTTTGGGGGGTTGAGGGTAGACCCTTACCTTACCTTAGTTCCTCCAGAGCCATCGGTGGCGCATAGGGCGTCGACAAACCCGATGAAAACTTGTAGCCTGCGTATTAGTATGGTAGTAGTACGAAAACGTTGCATGTAATACTATGTAATAGCAAAGAATACTATCATTTAATGTGCCTCAGACTGGTCCAGTCTTGTGTAGTAGTATCCATTAATATCCTGTCTTGCCATAGTAACATCCAGTCTTGCTAATAGTACCATATAGTAGTATGCAGTAACACGGTAGACTTGAAGTAGAAGCATGTAGTAGCATCGTTAGTACTGCATGCAACTTTTTCGTACTACTTCATAGTACTATTTTGAGATAAATTTTTCATCGGGAAGCCTCTCCATTCGTCCCGCATTGATGCCGCAGCGGTGACGTCTTCCCATTCAGGTACTAGCGAGGTACCAGCCGTCCTCAGATCTTGGTCATATGTTCGCCTCAATGTGTTTTTGGGGCGGCCTCGCTTTCTTCTCCCGTCTGGCTTCCACTCGTAGGTTGTTCGAGGAAGGCGGCTCTCATCCATACGAAGAACGTGTCCGAGGTATGTCCTCCGCCTTCTTTTCAACAGCTCGATGACGGACGGCTGATCTGTTTTCCTGCGTATCTCATTGGAAAGAAGAAAGGTGATTGTGAGTCAATTGACCAAAAGATACCGTCAGAGCAAGAATGGGTTGAATACTATACTAGTGAATTTTCACCCCCCAATACCGATCTCGAGGATGAGTTCTCTTCACAGCTTGATGCGGCGCTAAGTGATTCTGATTCGGGTCCCAGTTTCACGGTTAGTCTGGAAAAAATTAAACAGTGCATTCTAAAATTGAAAAAGAAATGTCATGTGGAATCGATAAGCTATGTGGTATGCACCTCATTCATGGAAGTATAAATCTGTTACACCATTTGGGTCTACTGTTCCAAATGATATTCAATTGTGGGCGAGTCCCAGATGTGTTTTGTGCCGGTGTTGTAACCACGGTAGTTAAGAAAGGAAAAGATAAAAGCAAATGTAGTTCATATCGGCCAATCACGGTTTCGCCAGTAATGTGCAAATTGCTAGAGCTGATAGTTATTGATAAGATAACTGAAGTTTGTTCGACACCAGAAAATCAGTTTGCCTTTAAAAAAGGTTACAGCCGTGAACATGTACACAGAGTTATTGCTAATGTTTTAGTTGAAGAGAAAGATGATATTGTGAATCTGGCCGGTCACGATGTATCTCGTGCGTTTGACTCTGGAATACATCCTCAGCTTTTAATCAGTGCTAAGGATCGTGGTCTGGATCGTTCAATTTTACGTGTTTATAGGCATCTGTACAGCAAACTATATGTTCTTGTTAAAGTGCCAACTCGGGACGGTTTTATAATATCGAAGATTGTAATACATGTTTGGAAAGGTATTAGGCAGGGTGGTGTATCTTCACCTCCATTATAGAACAACAGTGTGCTAGAGGCTCAGAAGAAAGTTCGCACGACATTTATTGACCAAGGCCTTGACCTGTCGCTTCTGAATTATACTGACGATATATTGAATCTAAGCAGGACTGTCTCTGGTATTGAAGAAAATTTTGGTATTTTATGTGTAGAGTATAGGAAGATTGGATTGAAGTTTAATGCTGAGAAGAGTGAGGTTGTTGCGATTAGTAAAACACGTAATCGGCCCTCCCCGGATAATGTTTGTTTAGATGGTCATCCGGTACCGCTATCGCCAAGCATCAATTACCTGGGACGTCCCACTGGGAGTGATTTGAGACATACCCGATTGCTTTTCTTAGAATTTGTAGGTTCAAAGCTTCGTAAGACTTACGGTCTGCTTGTTCCGTGTAAAGCTCGATATACAAGAAGTATACTATCTAAAATCTATAATGCATTTGCTGTGCCACATTTGCTTGCTATGTCGCCTTTTTGGAATGTGTTCACTATCTCCGATACAAGGACGCTGCGTTCGTTGTTCTGTATGCCAAGTTCTTACTTGGTATACCTCTGTGGGCAAGAAACCGGCGCCTGGTTTCTCTGTATGGGATCGCAGATCCGACCAAAGCCATCGCTGAACGGAGATTGCGGTTTGAGAAGTCGTTAGATTCGACGAATAGCTTGTTCAGCGCCTTTCTGTAAATTGTTACCTGAAGTTGTTAAGTGTGTTTCTTCTTTTTTTTGCAGTTGTTGTGATGAGAAGGTGTTTCGTCTACGTTTGTATCTTCTTTTTCTTCTTTTTTTTTCTCTTTATATTTACTCCGTGTTTACACCATGTGTGTATTTCGGGTAATAAATTTATTGATTGATTGATTGATTGAATGGAGGCTGTATCATTTTTTTTTATATGTTCAGAATATGAAGCTACCGGAGCCAGCGCTGGTGAACGGCTGAATGAGTTTCAGTAGGGACGTTCTCTATCGCTAGTGGTGCTAGCATCGCTGCTATTAGAGTGGGTGTCAATTTTGTCAAGCCTTTGCGCTACTCACTAGTGATATTTTGCTCAGCTCCCTCGAGTTATTTGCTCTGGATACTACTTACTTACGTTGCGTTAGCAGCAGGTGACTAGAAGATGGCCGTTTCTTTCTCCTGGCTAGAAAGTTTGTTCGGAAAGTCACTGCTGTTTAGCAAATGTGGCGAAATGAGTGGTCAGAATTATTTTGCACGTGTTTCCCTTGCTTATTTAATGTCTGGAACCACAGAAAATGATCTTGCCAAAGTAATCCTATGGCTTTCCTAAGAAACCACTTGGGTATTTTGACGTCATTTAATTCGTGACTCTCATTTTGATAGAGGGGCTCAGCCCTGAATCCTAGAGCAGACTAAAACTAGGGAGTAGCGCCAAGACCTCTGCTTCCCATGCTTTGCAAACGGGTCATACTCGTAGCGCCTCCCATTTCGCTGCGGCATTTAAAGCGAGACAAACTTGCGGGTGTAGAAATTTCTAGTAAAGCAAAGGTGCGGTCTGCACACCCCAAGAAAACAATGGAGGATGTATAATTTGTTTGATATGTTCATCCACACTGTTAATCCATACGTCATACTGTTATTTTGCTCCTGCTGAATCCAGAGCAAAATAACACTAGGGAGTAGCGCCAAGCCTGACAAAATTGACACACACCTGAATAGCAGCGATACTATCACCGCTAGCGATAGAGAACAACCCTACTGAAACTCATTCAGTAGTTCACCAGCTCTGGCTCCGATAACTTCATATTCTTGCTCAACCGCATTCTTGGCACAGAAAATACTTATGCAATTTCGGGTAGAAAAGGAATTCTGTAAAAATTGGAAATTAGCGGGAGATGAGAAAATAGGCTTAGCCAGTGCCATGGAACTAGGGTCAGAAGTTACTGGTGAGAAAAATATAGTATTCATTCATGGTATGTTCGTAGGTTCTGAACAAATCGTTTTCCGTAGTTAATGTTTTTGGTGCACTTGCCATCTGCTGGAATTAATTTTTGAAACCCGGAGTTACTATCAACGTTTCCCCGACTTTATGCAAAGTCATGGAGCTTCTTGTTATCAAAGAAGTTACAGAAAAGGGCTACATGCCAGATTATTAATTCAGTTTTCGTTCTGGCTTGGGATGCCCTTGCTCTCTTCGCGTGATCGGTCGAAAACTTCATTGGCGTTAGCGGGTTATGTTTTGATTCTGTCGTCCATTACTACTGTTAGAGCTTTGCACTCGTGGTGGGCAATCACAGCTTGATCGACCCGGATCAGTTCAGTGCGAACACACGATCAGATCGGGAGCTCCCGGACTGGAATTCCTGCCCGGATTTCGGCACCATCATCACTTCCATATAGAAAAGTTGAAAATTTTCCAACTTGATGATGAAGGTGCTGGAAATCCGGCCGAGAAATCCTGTTTCGTGTATTCGCAGTTTCAGTCAGTAATCGGTATGAGACGGGTAGTTGAGGTGAACAAACATCGCTCATTTGTGAACACTGAATATAAGCCTAGTTTAGGTCGGTTTTGTTAAATACAACTAGGCCTATTGGCTTTATAGTTAGACCTAACCTAGGTTTGTGTGTATTAGGCTAGTTGCTATGTTTTTGGTAAGTGGGTAAAAGGGGTTTTGAACAGTCTCGTATGGTTATGAGACAGGATACAAAAAGATTTCTGACCCGGTCTTGAGATGAAGAAATGAAACCAACTTGTGCAGTACGTTCTAAAGTCCTTGCCTCCTCGTAATCTCACACTTTTCGCCGATTTGATCGGGTTTAAAACAAATGGTATGAGCCTATTAACGTGTAAGGTAAGCAGCCCCCTACCCTCCGCCGCTGTGGTCGGAACTTAAAATTAGGTTTCAAATGATCGAAGTTTTTTTTTTAACTATGTTTATGGTCAGTCTCATGACAGCAATGTAAATTGTAACCAAAGAGGAAGCACTACCAGAGACCAAAGAAGTGCAGAAAACCAATGCTGTGTAATTTAAATATCAATAGTGGGGTTGGCAGAGTCGATGTCCAGACCTGCCCCTATGACAGACCTGCCCCCTTCTCCCCTATAACTTGCTCTTTGTACAAGCGAGCAAAGTCCGGTACAAAAAGTCAACCTACTGTGGCAGTTGCTGTTTTGCAGTACCGTACACTCCTTGCAACAATTCCGTGGTTAAATTGTAATAATAACATAATAAACAGGCTTTTTCCTCTACAGAAATCTCACGAATGAACTGAATGTCAGCCATGTCACCACATGACTGACATTCAATGTCCTCTTCTGTTTCTATTTGATTCATAATTTCTGCGGTCACAACGCTGTCGAGAAGGCTCCCGATTTTAAATTTCAACTGAAAAGCCAACTTATTTTTGTATCATTTTATTGAACACACTGCATTATTAGGACAGTGTTAAGGAATTGTTTTATTTTTCACTATTTAACCCGGCATGACGTTCCGGCAAAATTCTACTATGGCGCGGAAAATTTGAATCTTAATACAAACGCGGCTTTTCAGTGTCCAGTGATCAGCTCGCGGAAGGTAGCTCACTGCGTGACCACATATTTTTTGGTAGGAAAATTACACTATATTAAAATCGGTTATTCCGAATAGCAGAGCAACGACGTAACGCATTTTCATCGGGTCTTCAAGACTCTTTAAGTGAAGAAGTGATGGGTAACTAGATTGTCCATCTCAGCACTGTTTGAATGAATGAAAAAATTTATTTCCCATCAAAATTGGCCCGAGGGGACCTAGACGGAGTAAACAAAATAGAAAAGAAGAGAAAAAAAAACAACAACAACACGCAATACAACATTTTAACATAACAACAATCTAAGAGGATACGAACATTAGCACGTAAATGAGTTGTATAAACCGTGGGATCTGTTTAATGAACTTTCAAACTTCTTTATTCTTGCCTCAATCGCAGTCACAGGATCGGCAAGATGGTATTTTGTACTGATTTTTGTATTCTTTGCCCATGGGGGGAGACTCAACAGATACTTGGCGTACCGATAATAATAAGATCTAATATTCTGACGTTGGGATTGAAGCATTATATGCCAGAGTGGTGCCAAAGCTATAACGTGTGGCAGAGCCACAGCATTGTAGAGCGTGCCAGAATATGTCGGTTATACACGCACTTACAAGAAACTAGGGTACCGTAACACTTCCGTACTTTTTCTGAAAAGTCGGTGACTAGACCAAGCCTTGTCGATTTTAGGTCTGAGTAGAAAGGCAGACCAAGATATGTGAGGCAACCTGTAGGGACAATATACTGGCTGCCAAGCTTAACAGAAATATTATCAGCTTCTTTTTCCCCATTAAAGATAAGCACCTCGCTTTTACTTTCATTGAAAGTTAGACCTATGTTAGAATAAGACTCTGAAAGGGCGGCAAAATTTTCTTCAATCGGCTTAACGGACCGGCTCAGATTCAAAATATCATCCGCATAATTTACTAAAGAAATATCTAAACCACGAAAAATACAACAAATACACACTACTTCTTGCGCCTCAATTATACTGTTATTGTAAACTGGCGGAGAAGTGATCGCCCCTTGACGGATTCCCTTACGGACTGGCACAACAGCATCAGAAACAACAGGCCCAAGTGCTGACGGAACTTTAACTTTAACTTTGAGCTTACTATACAAATGGACTTCTCGAGTCCCCGCTTGAAGACACACAGCAGCAGATGGGCGTGTATACCGGAGTCGAATGCCCTGCTGACATCATGGCCGGCTAGGACTAGCTTCTCACCACGCTTATCGCAGTCATAAAGGACGTTAGCTAAAAGACGATGGACATGTTCACGACTAATCCCGGCTTTAAACCCGAACTGATTATCAGGGGTAGTACAAGCACGATTAATATCATCAATTATTAGAAGCTCGAAAAGCTTACATAAAACCGGAGCAACCGAGATCGGCCGGTAAGAATTACATTGACCAGGTTCTTTTCCTTTCTTTAAAATCGGGGTGACAATTCCGGTAGAAAAAATATCTGGAACTAGCCCACAATTAAAAATAATCTGGTACAGAAGAGAAAGATGTACTAGCAAATTTTCACTAGCGTGCAAAAGATTCATTCCAGATATTTTATCTTCCCCTCTTGAATGCTTCTTTTTCAGCTTTTGTATACCTGCCCAAACCGTATGTCTAGTAGTAACAAATCCGGGACCCGCACTTGGAGCAGATAGCATACAGTTGAGTTCATTTTCGTATTTAGCTTCAAGCGTAGCACTTGGGCTCGCGAATTCGGCAGTATAGTAATCGGTCCATTCTGCTTCACCTGGTACTGTTTAGTTAAACTTTAAAACACATAGACGTTCCTTCAGCCCAAGCTGACTACGAATCATATTTGACGGTGCAAAACGGATAAGTCAGCTACATTTTATTCGAGCTATATTTCGGCCCTTCTTGGCAAGGGTCCTCTTCAGGCTCAAGCCGCTCAAGCTGGAAAATAAACTTGTGGAAAAACAAGAGACAGGTGACTCCAAAACCAAAATGCGGAAGAATTTTACAGTTTCGACTACCCAATCGAACAGCAAATTAAGCAGCGTGTCCAGAACGAGGGGCTGCTCTCGCACAGCACTTCTTTCGAACAAAAGTAAGCTTTAGGTCATGTCATGGTTGGCACATCATTATAGTATTTCCAAAACACTTACATCATTGGTGATTTTTATTTAGGTAGTTTAATATTGGCTCTGCTATTTCGAAAAAGAATTTCAGAAATTGATATATCAGTTTAAGAGTTACAAATTGTTTACTGTGAAGACAGCACCAGGGGCAGGTCCCGGCAGCAAATAAGGAGGAACTGCTGGAACAAGAAACGAGAAAGAGAGCGAAAGAAAAGAAAACCGTGTATATTGAAGGAACAAAATCAACAAAACAGCTTCCTGGTGGCTGCTGGGCACCAGTTTGCTCCTCCTATGGGGTGGAGTCAAGCGATGACAAGTGACAGGTTTTGCCAAACCCCGCCCTGTGGGAGGAGCCATACCATGAGAGAGTGATGCTGCGGCGTGCGGTCTTGACGACCCATTCCGGAAGAAAATTAGTCAGACCCAGCGCGTAACGGTATATCAGAATGATGATAAAGGATGTTGAGACGGAGATAGTATACGTATGCAGTTTTCCAAAACCGGAAGCAAATGAAAGACAATGCATTGAGGCTACGAAGGCAAACGAAAAAAATGAGTAGACATCTTTCTTGAACGCCCTCCTGGGTTAAGAAAATTATTGTCCGGAGCTGCCCCAGCCATTCCAGAACCTGCCCCAGTCTGGCGGCAGGTCCAGGCTAAAGTACACCTAATGTGAAAATGGTATATGTAAAGAAAATGTTGCAGGTAGCAAGATTCACCAAAGTAACAATAATCGCTACGACATGATACACATCCAGAAAAGATGTAATCAGAAGAACCTAAAACGAAATCTTGGTATGTAAGAAAGTAAAAACGTAACGAACCTTCCCCCCTCTACCTTGACTTTGTTTATTGCTTTAGCTACTTTTTTCTACTTGTTGAATACTTTTACATTAAAAGTCAAGGTTGCTCGAGTGTCATGAAAACATTAGAGAAAAGCCAATAATAAATTTGAAACGATAGAATTTGAGAAGAACTGAAATACTTGGTACAAAAACAGTTGCAACCAGGTTACGACTGATGCAAACATGTATCTGGTCGGAACAAGAATCAAATAAAACTTGATGTGTCACTACATGCGAAACAAACATAGTACCGACGACACCGTTATCAGAGCGGCAATGACCAGCAAATTTATTCTACAATAAACGACAAGATAGAAAACGTCCTCTCAGTCGTCATTTGGAAGCTAATCTGGCATGTTTTCATACATTTTATGGAGCGTCGCGCTTATTCTAGCTGTGAGATTTGTGCTAAGAAAACGGTTAAAGAACTATCCCCCAGGTGAGTGAACCTTAAGTGTTCTTGAAATATTACAGGTTGTTTATAGATCGTTATCAGTTACCGAATATTATAACAATACCTACTATAATTTGTTTATGACCAATCAAGAGAAAGACAGAGTATAAATACGAAAAAAGGAAAAAGTAATATACGGAAAGATACCAAAAAAAAACGAGAAACTAACTTCTAACCAATTAACCTGATAAGAAACCAAAAAATAAGAACAACTACAAAATCAGAACTAGAACCAAAACCCTTCCAAGAGTGATTAGAAGGATTTCCTGACAACTTAGAAAACATTTAATGTAACAGAATCTGTCCATAGCCTACCTGCAAGCGAATCAAACGTAAACCTAACGAAATACATATCAGAGACGGAGACAGCCTTTGAAGTCTAGACTAACAAGACCGTAAATGTTTCCATAGGATCCCGAAGGGGTCCTATGGGCTCCCTCATTCAGGCTGTCGGATCTTACAAACTTTCAGTCTATACTAGATCCCGTAAGCACGTTACTTATTAGGGATAAGTAACCTGATTATGTCACTTATTACGTTACTAACCACTTAACCAGACCAGTAAGGAAATTCCTTTCTGTCCTTCGTTTCCGGTCTAGCATAGACTACGACGGGAATACCCACAGGGATCGAAAACCGGATCATATTCTGATACTAACATGCTCTTTTATCTATATATATACACCACCTGTGTAAGCTCTATTGGAGGATTTTACTCCGATAGAACAGAGTGCTTAGGATTTTTTTTTTTGCATCAGAACGTGATCGTTCTGTTCATTTACAGGGTCATATTACATAGCGGTTTTCTTACCTCGATACAACACAAACTGCTGGACAAAGAAACTTTTCAAACTGACGAATTTCCCATTTTTGCCGGATTCTGGGGATCCGGACGACTAACGACTTCGTAGGAAAGCAAAGAAGGAAGATTGATTTCGTATGTCTTTTTATCACTAGATCGAAACTTGATACACCACGGTA
Source organism: Branchinecta sandiegonensis (assembly GCA_030848855.1). Lineage (NCBI taxonomy): Eukaryota > Metazoa > Arthropoda > Branchiopoda > Anostraca > Branchinectidae > Branchinecta > Branchinecta sandiegonensis. The sequence continues at coordinate 16,232,675 of JAUPMV010000012.1, read as the reverse complement.
AAGATATAACGATGTCTATCGAATTTCCGGTTTTCACCGAATTCCGGTAGTATCAACCAAGCAGGAAAACAAACAGCAGACAGGTCGAGTCAACATCTCATCTTACCCCAATCGACAATCTGAACCACCTGATCAAGCAATTACCGAGGGGGGAATTACTGGCGTCGCAAAATGTACAGGATCCTCTGCCTCCGGCCCTGCCTCTGTGCCTCCATCCCTCCTGGTGTACACCAAAACGTCCAGTAATTCTTCCCTCGGCAGTTACAAGAACTACAAAATTCCGGATTTTGTCGGATTCTGGTCGAATATCGCTCCGACAGGAAAATCACAAGCAATCTTCTGATCCAGTGTCTTTTCTTACCTCTATTTCGATTCTCGAACCGAACCCTGTGTCGAACTCTTCTCGACTTCAGAAAAGTACTTATGACAATTTTCCGGTTTTTGCCAGATTCCGGCCAAACTTATTCTCCAACAACAAAACAAAGTTCAAACGGATTCAGCATGTCTCTTTACCCCAACATCGAGCCTCTTATCTCCTAAGACCAATTTTTACTTTTTACCAAATTTCTTTTGAGGTTTTTGAACTAATGCGTCAGTTAAATGCCGATGGAGATAACTGAACAGATCGAAAATATAACTTAAAGAGGGTATCAAAATACCCTGTTTCTGCTTAAAAGTCTATAAATACCTCTAAATATATACCGCTAGGTACCAATAGTTTAGCAGCCATTTCCCTACGCTCACCAACTGGATGCGGTACGGCGCCACCAGAGTTTGTAATTTCCTTCCACGAACACAATAGCTGCGTTCTTTGTCACGGGAGTTCTCACCGGTGATCTCCGGTTTTTCTTATAAGCCGTTTTTGCATCCACCGGTGACTTCTCACCAGTCTTATAACCCGTTTTTGAACTAACCAGTTTCCGGTTTTATCTCACCGGTGCGGGCTAACCAGAACCTGCTCGTGAGCCCGGCTTCAGCGAGGAGTTAGCCAGTTTTCATCAACTCACAGGTGAATAAAAAAAACGCTTTTTAAGGGAAGAACCGGACACTGGTGACTAAACACCAGAGACAGCCCGGAGTGCAACGAACGCAGCTAATGAATCTCTATTGAATATCTAGCAATAAAGTATCTATGACTTTAAATTTTGGCATGTAACAATTCATCCTTTAGAATATTTTCAACTCCTTTTTCATTTTTGTTGTGTCTTGTTCAAAATTGGTTGCTATGTAGGACCAGAATGTTTCATGGATGAAATCTTGGCTAGTACTGATGGTGAACTACAAGATTTTGTGCCAGGCGAATTTTGAAATGCACTTTACCCATATTGTCTATTCTAGGTCCATTTGCTCTCCCTATCGTTGGGAATGTTCAGCTGATTTACGGAGACTTACTAGACAATTTTGACAAGTTAGGAAGGAGGTATGGACAAATCTTCACTATACAAATGGGCCCCATTCATGCAATTGTTCTTAATAATCATGACGTCATCCGAAAAGCCTTCGCTGAGGATGTTCTCTGTGGCAGGCCCACCTCAGACCTGATTAAAGCCAGAAACGGAGAAAGTAAGCGCGGCATCATCTTTAACGATGGTCCCCAACTTAAAGAAATCAGGCGGTTCGTACTCAGGAGCTTGAGAGACCTTGGGCTTGGAAAGTCGACTCTAGAAGAATCTGTCAAGCTGGAGATAGTCGAAATATCAAAATTCTTGAAGAACAAGAATGGGGCACCTACTGGACTACGGAACATGATGAACCATGCGACCGTCAATGCACTTTGGAGAATCGCAACGGGAGAACGCTTCGACGTTGACGACCCGGTAAGCCAGGCATGGTTCAAAGAGCTTACCGACTCGGTACAGGGGTCAAGTCTTCTGAGCTTCTTTAACACTAAGCTAATGAGAGCCTTGTACCCACCAGCAAAGAAGCAGTTCGACAAAGACTGTGCGCTTGTCAACGGTGTCAAAGAAAGCATCATCGAGATTGTCCGCTCGCACCATAACCTAGACTCGCAAGATGATCTGGTCAGCATGTACCTGAAATGCGCAGAGAAGGTCCAGTCTGACTCTCCTTTTTACGGAGAAGAAGGTGTTAACAACCTTGCTATTGTCCTCATGGATTTGCTCGTCGCTGGATCAGAAACAACAGCGACGACCTTGACCTGGGTCTTCCTCCTGATGGCTCTTTATCCGGAGGTTCAAAAAAAGATCCACAAGGAAATCGACGAACTACTTGGAGATCGCAGTCCATCCATCGAGGACAGGCCGAAGCTTCAATACACAGAAGCAGCCATCAACGAGACCTTGAGATATATCACCATCACTCCAATAGGTGTGGCACATCGAGTAGCTGCCGACTGTGAATTCAGTGGCTTCTTCTTCCCAAAAGATGCAATGATAATATCCAATCTCCATGCAGTCCTCCACGACCCAAACGTCTGGGAAAAACCTAACGAGTTCTATCCGGAACACTTTCTAAGTGACAATAAGAAGCATCATGATGCTTTCATACCATTCTCCTCGGGAAAACGAGTATGCATCGGAGAGAGTCTGGCCCGTATGGAACTCTTCTTGTTTGTCGCAAGCCTTCTCCAGGAATTCAATTTTGAACTTCCGAAAGGTGTATCTCATACTATTGAGCTGAATTCAAGCCTGATACGGGGTCCAAAGCCCTACCAGCTGAAAATCACACCTAGGAAGTAAGCTCTCTTTCCTCTCAGGGATGCGGGAAAATAGAGATTAGCCCGAAAGTGAAGCTTGTAACATTGGGCCTTTCGATACGGTACTCGTACTCGATCCTCGTTCCGGTAACGGATTATACAGTGACAATGAACGCGAAACAATCTGAGAGGAATGCGTTCCTCCATTACTTTCTATCAGATTTGGATAATCAGACTTAATGTATGTGCCAAAGAATCCAATAAAACCAAAACCAAAAAAGGCTGCTGCTTAGACTGCACTTATCCTGATGTCAACAGCAACGAAGGTCGCAGAAAGGGCAAAAGATACACTTTGTATCAGTCATACACAAATCCTCATTTTTTGGGCATGGTACTCATACATTGGAGCACCACACCCTGCAGGAAGGGCATGATATCCCCATGAAAATCTGTTAAATTGAGAACCTGAAATGGAAATTAGCTTTTCAAGCAGACTTTTATGGTGGGACAATGCCCTTGCTACAGGGCATCGTGCCCCAACGTATGAGCACCATGCCCATACGTTGGGGCATGCCCGGACGTTGGGCCACCATGCCAAAAAATTTAGTGTTTGTTAATTTTTTTTATTGAGTGTTAGTTGATTTTATTAAATTGAGTTTTTAATTGACTGCTTTGAAAGGCTGATGCTACTTCTGCTTGTTGGATACTTTTACATTAATGTTCAAACCAAACATTCCCCCAGGTACACTGTTTCAAACAGTTCGAACAGTCCTCTGAATTGCAGGCCTTGATGCATTGAAATTCCTGAGCTTTACGGAGTTCAGGGGTTTTAAGATGGCGTAGTCTATATATTCTATACCTTAGGACACATAGCAATTATACTGTAAATCCAGTGTCAAGGTAGTCCGAATTCCTTAGTTCCGAAAATAAACATTCCTTCTTAATTAACCGACTGACAAAGGAAAACATGTCTTCGAAGTTATCGTCGATTGGGCGTTTATCTGTTCACCACCCCAGTAGCTTATAATCTATAGACCTCACTGTGTTGCGAGAGCAACACTTTGGTTTTGTCGTGTTTTTTTTTTTTTTTTTTTTCCTAGATTTGCGCTTATTCTTGGAAAGTGGTAAGGGTCTAAGCTGTGCGGTTTTTCCGGAAAGTGTGGACCTTAGGCCGGATTGATGAATATGACATTACATTTTGGAAAGCTCCGTCGAACTCTTGTCTGGGGCCGAAAAGGATGGTTTTCGCTTGTCATTGAGCCAGAGCCTACAGTGTGTCAAGTAAAGTGGAGTTGTATAGCCTATGTCAGAGAGGACTATCTGAAGTTATCCAGTCAAGCTTTTGTTTCATCAAACCATGTTTGTGCTTTCGAGTGGAAAGCTCCGTTCTAGCAGGCAATCAGACAGGCACCAGTTTTAAACTGAAGATGGACTAAAATCTATAAGTGCGAAATATATTTGGTAGTTCCCTGGCCCCACAGCCAACATATCTTCTTTGAGAGATAAATATAAAAATCTGCAGAAACTAAAAAGTGTCATTTTCCCACGGGTCCGAAAGTGCTGCCATCTATTATTTCTACCCGTTTCTGTTCGTGATTTCAGCTGAGTTTATCATTCCATTTTTTACACTTGGGAGTGAGGAAGATAAATGATATCAGAGGGGTCTCCTAAACTTTAGAAGTTCTCTCACTGCTAAAGAAATTAGAGCTTATCCTTTGCTCCTTTCTAAGTGGTGATCTTAGAAAGTTGGCCTACGGCAAAAAAGTCAACTTTTGAACTAATACAGATAGAATTTTTTTTTAACGGCATCCGGTAGAACTCGATGAGCTGATCAAAGTATATGTCATCTGTTTTATGGTACAAAAATTCCTTCATGAGATACAACAGTTTGAAAGTTTGTAGGGGTTGACAACTTTGGTAGTGAGGTGTACACTGAAACCAAAAAAAGGCCGATCCCAATCGTGAGACATGTAGGGTACTTGTAAGCAACAGTCGGCTGTTAGACCATAATCATCTTCGACGTTGAGGGGTTAGCAACATTCGTAGTTGATGTACCTATTAATCCTATTATTTCTTTCTTGTGTATTTAATCGTGAGAACAATTTGGTACCATGCCTATCACGGGGAGATGTACTTGTAAGTAAGAATCGGTTACTAGAAGGGGTTCATGAGGGGCTATAAACTTGTGAAAATTGGTGCACATTTTTGTTTTGTTCTCTATAAATCAGAGGGTAAGAAAACTAGTCTCCTTGGTCTATCACTGTAACATGGAATTCAGTCTTTGAGGGGTTGACGACTTTATTGGTCGGGTACAAACTCAAGACAAAGAATAGGCGGAACCCAGTTGTGAGACATGTTAAGCATTGTCCTAATAGGTGTAGTAAGCTGAATAACGCTATACGCGATTTAATACACACGCCCGTTCAAATACGAACCCGAGAGGCTCTTATCAATGCAGCGAGCAGTGTTGCCAAGGTCATACAGTGTTTCGAGTTTCTGAAGATCAGAAAGGTGTTCTTAGTGTTACTTGAAGTACACCAGTTCAGTTTGACGCCAAATACATTGTAAAAAGAAGTTAAATATGCGGATGGCCAGCATTGGTCTTCGAAGTAGCCTTAAGCAGTCGCAGCAGAACAAAACGTGTTATTTTGAAGAAAAGTTGTTTCTTCAGCTTCCAACAAAGCAGAACTTTACTGCTTCCCGTGGCAACCCTGACGACGCTGCTCCTTTCCTCGGCCCGCTGGCGGAACCAACCAAGCGATCTGATTGGCCCTGCATAAGCCAGAATGGAACGCTAAGTCTATTCTACTTATTCGCGTTATTACAGGCTACAGCCCGCTCCGAGGAAAAGAGGAATCTGTAATAAGTCTTATGCGCGGTAATACACCTTATTACACCTATTAGGACAATGCTTCAGGGATGTGTAAGTAACAACCGGCTGTTATACCATAACCATCTTTGGCGGTGAGAGGTTTCCGACCGTGTTAACGCAACGGATACAAATGATAATGTAAAACAACGACATAGTTTCGAAATAATTAACAGAGTGGCATCCTTGGTATTTTGATCCTGAAAAGTTACGGATAGCTTTATAATACAAACTAGATTATATAAGATAATGTTCCAAGTTTGCACGAGTCACGATGTCTACGATTGAAAAGGATAAAGTTCAATTGGCAGCAAGTCAATTATTTAGTCCCTACTTCAGATTTTCTGTTATTTTTTTTTACTTGTAAGCAAAAATCGACTGTTAGACCAGAATCATTTTCAGCGATGAGGGGCTTGTAACTTTTGCTAGCTGGTGTACCTATTAATCCTATTATTGTTACTGGTGTATTTGAACTTGTAACTAACAATCGGTGCCCGTAGGGAAAAAATCGGCCTGGAATCCAGGCATCTGGAAATTTGGAACCTGGATTCCAGGCTGATTCTGGAATTCCAGACTTCATCCGGATTCCAGGTTCCAAATTTCCAGACTAGGATTCCGGGCTGAATTCCAGGCTTTGTCTGGATTCCAGGTTCCAAATTTCCAGACTAGAATTCTGGGCTGGATTCCAGGCTTTGTCCGGATTCCAGGTTCCAAATTTCCAGACTAGGATTCTGGGCTGGATTCCAGGCTTTGTCCGGATTCCAGGTTCCAAATTTCCAGACTAGAATTCTGGGCTGGATTCCAGGCTTTGTCCGGATTCCAGGTTCCAAATTTCCAGATTAGGACTCCGGGATGAATTCCAGGCTTCGTCTGGATTCCAGGTTCCAAATTTCCAGTTCCGGGATTCCAGACTACCTGTAGCCTATATTCTGGATTCCAGACGGCTAGTCTGTTCTGGATTTCAGACGGTTCGTCTGTTCTGGATTCCAGACTTCATTTGTTCCACAACTGTCCAGAAACATAACTGATATGTTGATACCTTGCTTTGACTGAAAGGATATATATCTAGGATTTCGCTCTGATCAAAATAAGAGAAACAGAACTAAATCGTTCAGCGACGTTTTCTGACCGTACGATTTTTGAAAGTTTTAACAAAAAAATTACTTCCGTGGCATACATTGCCAAACTCTTTCTAATTTCTAAGAAAACCATTTTTGTCTGAGAAACCACTTTCTTCGTACTCAACCAAGCACGACTGAATCCTTGTGCACAAATGTGAGAATTAATGCTGATTCACTGATTCAGATCAAACAACCAACAGTCCGCAGAGAACGTTTGCATAGTGAATAGATTTATTTACAAGGTAAAACGGTAGATACCAAACAATGCTGATAATGCCTCAATCGGGGTCTTGAATCTCAGTCGGTCACAAAGCCTGAAATTGTGTTCTCTTCACATGCTGCGTAGAAGTATCTGCAAAACGCTGGATCCCTTAGGCTACACCAAAGCTGCCTTCGCATTGAGCTGGATAACCTAAATAAAACGCTCATTTCAGTGATCGACCCAAGATTCCTTTTTCCCAAGCGGTGACTAGTGAGCAAGTGCTCAAACGTGAAGTGTGAAAGTAAAATGTTTACAACACTAAATATACAAACAGCGTTACAACCAAGGCATTTCACATCCCCAATAACCAAACAAGTATTAAAACAACCAAATTTGAAATCATCCCACTTTAAAAGCTTTTAATCGAAACAAACCGTATGTAGAATTTGAGATCCAGAAGATCTTAAAAGAACAGTTTAAATTTCAATACTGAATGTCTTTCCAGCCAGTCCGAGCCGTTAAGCCTCTTTCGTAGCAGCCTAATACCCCCTTCGTTACAACTGCATTAAGGACGGCATATCCTTGATCATATGACAAAACCGTCCAGTTTCCAACTTTTCATTAAGGATTGAAGCACGTCGCGCAGTGGTATTTGTTGCTGTTACACTAAAATCCACATCTGTACATATATCTTGCCAAGTATGCAAGAGTTGAACTTGAGACCTTCCATAGACGAACTAAACTCAGGAGAAATCTGGGCCCAGCTGCCCATTAACGGGAGGCTGGGAGGGAGGGGGGAGTTGGGACCCATCAAAATGCGTGTCCATGTCAATATATGCACAAGAATACCAAGAGTTTGATTCCACTCACGGGTCAAAAACTTAACTCTTGCGCAACTTGGGACAACTTGCCCATGAGCGTGGAGGGTGGTTCAACTCCAAATGTATATTCCCAACCCTAAGATCTAAAAGCACAAGGAATTTCATCGCCCTATCTCCAGTTATTCTCAAGTTAAAAACATTAAAAGTTAAAAAATGGGCCCAACTGCCAATGAAGCAAGTGGGAGTGGGGTTTGGGACCCCAAAAAGCAAAACGAGACCCCCATGCTCACAAGCTTACAAGTTTAAACTTGATATCTGTTGATGCCTGTCACTGGTCTCATGGGACGGCCCAGCTGCCCATTGACGGGACGGGGGGGGGGGGGGGGGGCGGGACCCATCAAAATGCGTGTCTAGGCCTATATATCCAGAAGTATACCAACTTAGAGTTTGATTCCAGTCACGGGTCACAAACTTAACTCATGCACAATTTGGGACAACTTGTCCATTAGCGCGGAGGGTGGTTCAACTCCACATGTACATTCCCAACCCTAAGACCTAATCTTTCATCTCTCTATCTCCAGTTATTGTCAAGTTAAAAACATTAAAAGTTAACAAATGGCCAGTGGGCCAGGGACCAAGTGAGAGTGTGGTTTTAGGGACCCCAAAAAGCAAACTGAGACCCCAATGCTCACAAGCCTACCAAGTTTAGACTTGATTTCTGTTGATTCCTGTCCTGTCACCGGTCATGAACTTTACTCTCGGTCAATCTGGGCACAGTTGCCCATGAACGGGGTGGGTGGAGGAGGTGCAACTTTAAGAGGAATTTCATCGTCCTATGTCCAGCTATGGTCAAGTTATGAACATTATTCACTGGGTAATCTAGGCCCATTTGCCCCTGAACCGGGGTAAGTGTGGGGGGTGGGACCTTCAAAAGGCACAACTGGACCCGAATACCTACAAGCGTACCAAGTCTGTTCTTGATAGCCTACCTGCACTAGTTCACGAGTTATGAGCTCTACAAAAAACAGTGAAAACCGAAAGCTGCCACAGCGCTCACAATAGTGGATTATTCCAAGGAACACTCGACTAAAAATGTATTCACTATTTCATATGTGCGACTTTTGGCTTGTGCATTGTTCAAATTGGTACTCTCACTTATGGTGCTACTGAGAGATTTGCTGGCATGTCGCAAAGTAGAAGTTAAATATTAATGAAAAAACATTCAAAAATTCTCGAAACTACCATAAATTTTACTCAAGTTCAACACACTGGTAAAATACTCCGATTCATTCCAGCCTAAACTTAATCTTTTAACCTGTACTTCAAATTAATACTGATATGGTAGGCTATAGCCTACTTGCAGTAACCCACTTTTGATGTCTGTCGATTGTGTGACCATGCTTAAGTAGTTATCCAGAATTTGAGTCTGCAGGTTTCGAGTCACATCCAGAAATAAGCCAGAAAACTGTAGAGGCATGCTTATTTATTCATCAAGGGAACACTAAGACCCATACCAGGCAGGCAAATTCTCTGCAAGACCTGTTCTAAAACCTTTTGTTCTATTTCTAGTTTGCCCTATGTAGTAGCCTAGGCTCAGCCTTATTTTGAAATATTTTCTCTTAATTTCCTTCTGTTTCTTCTGTCATGTTTTGCAGATTTTACTCAGTGTCACTTAGTCTACCACAAACCTCTGAATTTTGGACGACCTATGATAACTGCTGGGTATGTTTTGGATGCTGAGTACTATGACCGAATAAATATTGACTATTCCGAACTCGTTAACACGTATAACCTATTCTTATTTTAATGTTATTACGACTGAAAACATTAACTCCCATACCAGGCAACATGAACTTCAAAATATTTGCTGACAATGTTTAATTCATAGACTATTTCCTGTATGTCAACAATTATAGAATAATTTCCTTTGTCTCTGCGATTTCTTCTTTTGTGGTTACAAGCATTCTAAACAATGGATACCTGTTGGTAACCTAACCCTGACTGACACCAATATAAAGGAGTTCTGAGTGGTTGATTTCTTAGCTTCACTCAAATCATCAATATTTTACTGGGTTACAGTATCCAAATCCAGGCATAGTGTTTCCAGCGTTAGGCATAGGGTATGCCAAACATTAGACATATCCAGCATTTGGCATAGGGTATCCAAAAATCAAGGGTTTGTGGTTGACTGGTTTGAGTAGGTTGTAGTTGAGTAGGTTGGGGCTCGGAGTTGGAACCTACATATTTGGCTTAATATATGAAAATAATGGTTTGTGGTAGACTTGTTGCCTGCAGTTTTGTGAGTTTTAACAAATAGATGTCATTCAATGTAAGCAATTAAAGAGATCACCAATGGAAAAAGTAGTATAGGGTTATCAACGTCAGCAAAACTCTAGAAAACGGCAGAATTAAAAAAAAAGTTGTTTATGCCAAATGTAAGCTGAAAATGTTGGCTGCTAGTTGATATCATCTTTGTTATTTCTCTTTCCATTTGACTGGAAAAAACAAATTAGTGAAACGTCCCGACCAATTATTAATAAGCATACAGGAGAGGTATCCAACCTCAAATTTACACAACCTCGAACTCTGCCGAAAAAGGTTGGAAGGAAATTTCAGTCCAGTCCTAAAAAGGTCGTAACTGTCAAGAAGGAAACCCTGAGACCTGAATGACACAGGACCTGTTTTGGACTGCATGAAAATTTCCTTGTAAGGTTTTCAGGCCAAGGGTAGGTATGAATTAGAATAGGCCTAACTAGTAAACTTTATACAGTACTTACATTTAAGAACATCATTCATCCTGCATGCAGCAGCAATATCTTCATATCCATCACAAGAAGATCCATGACAGATGATGTAAATACTCCACAGAATATTCCTTGACCTTCCTTCTTCTTTGCCAGTGTTGCCAGATCGTGATCCAAGATTTACTAAGCTGTCTTTTTAAAATACGCCAAAGTTTCTTTTTTGAATTTGTTGTGAGTGCTGCGACCAGGCTTTCTTGAAAACCTCACATCGGATCTCTAAAATCCTTAATAACCTCGTCCTCTTAACAGAAAAATCCTAAAACATATGTTCTAAAACGGAAATTCTTTTGAGACAAACAAGAAAATCTGTTCTTTCTTTATTTCGTATCATTTTTGGTTACAGAATGTACGAATAGGCCTACACAAAAAATGCCAAACAAATGAGACACCAGAGGCGTATTCTCGCAGTTCCCAGAGGACTCCTCGGGGAGTCGAAGGGGACGGCGAGAATAGAGAGTCACTCCACGCGGATTCGGCGTCCAGAAACAGCGAGAATACGGGGAATGCTTCCAAAATAGATTCTGTTCGATTTGTTTATACTGATTGTTTTTAATTAATTTGATTCCCCTCCGAATCTGAAAGGGAGTCCTTTTTTATGATGGTGATGATAATCTGAGCATTCCCCGTCAGTGGGGACTCGCGAGAATAGGAGGAGTCAGTCCCCGGGACAAACAAAAGCGCGAGGACTCCTTAAGTGGAGTCCTCCGGGAACGGCGAGAATACGCTTCAGGTCACCATTGACTAAAAGTTGCGGCCTTTCCCTCCTTTATAATTTCCTTAATCTAGGCTTCTAAATTATATATGATTCAAAGCGGATCTTGAACGTGAAACCAAAGCTAAATTATTCCGGTAACAAACCTTTCGGATGTTCATGTGAAGTCGGAGCCTTGCAGAGGAAAGTCAAAGATAATTCGGAAATTCAGATTTCGACAAATAATGCCGGATCATTTCTGCATTTTGCATTCTATATAATATTAAACATGATTTTTTTAGCTTTTTTTCGATAAACATCGTAGCAAGGTTCCGGAACTCCAATTTGACTCCAGATTTTTTTTGAATTTGCTGTGCAAACTCGCATCTTCACCCCGTTCAAGATCGACAATCAACTATAGTAAACTATTCTCGAGACTATATATGCAGATGTTCTCTTGGAATCCGTTGAATTTCTCGTTTGTAGCAGTGCACAGTAATTTAACAATTACAACCGTGCGTCAGTGATATCATAACTCGGCCGTGCCGCTCAAATTTTCTTTTAGACCTACCCTAAGACTACCTATTCTTTTATTTGTCTAAGCAAAAGCCAGTTCGAGCCGCGGCATACTGTCATTTGCATAAATAACCTGAACGAACCTTTTACCCGAACAGTATTTTACTGGAAGTTCTATAAAGCTATGTCCAGTTGCTTGAAATTAGCATCATGGGGTTTGGCACACTTTCATCGGAAGACAACGGTCTAATTCCGAACTGTGAACACTTTCTAAGAAGATCTTACGTTGGCAAATTTACTGTCACAGTATTTTTTTTAGTGTTTTACTCATGTTGACCGGATGTAGATATACAAACTTGTATGCAACACTGTCTTACTTTTAAAACATTAGGTCCTAACCAAGATTCGACTTCTCTTTCTGTTATTAATTTACCGCGATGTTTTCTTATTTTCAAAGTTTGTTTCAGTTTCTGTGCTCTCGCGCTGGACGGTTTTTGTTCAGACCTGAACACTTTCATAAAAAGGTATTTAAAGCGAGACATTTTAATAAAAATGTTGTTCGGCAGACAATTTATTCGTATGATATGATTTTGAAAATGCTGATAAGGGTATTTTCTTCACGAAAATGTCGGAATCTTTGAACGGTGTAATTTTTTCCGCTACACTTTAAAATCCAACCAATACTATTTGACGGTACAAAACGGATAAGTCAGCTACATTTTTGATGTAGAAATGTAGCTGACTTATGAAATGTAGCTGACTTATCCGTTTTGCACCGTCAAATATGATTCGCAGTCAGCTCGGGCTGAAGGAACATCTACCAACTGATACTGAAATCCAGGCTTTCTTGTCGTCAAACCAGACTTTCTGCATGTATTCCCTAGATTTACAGACGAGGAAGCGCAAAAATCCAGGACTGTCTGGAATTTCAAGGGAACATATGACTGTTACCCTGGAATTCCAGAAGAGGCGGCGTAGAAATCCAGGTTTGTCTGGAATTTCAACCAACTGTCCGGAATTCCAGGCTCTTACCAAACGTAAATTCGGGTCTGTCTGGAATTTCAACGAAGTATCTGGAATTCCGGAATACTACCCTGGAATTCCAGGAAAGAAACATCATTACCTGGATTTCCAGAGAAAACTTGGCCGGAAATCCAGGTAAGTGTTTTAATTCCGTGCTGCAGCCTGGAAATCCGGGCAAAATGCCTGGATCTCCAGGCAAAATACCCGGAATCCAGGCTTTGCCTGGATTCCAGGCCGTTTTTTTCCCTACGGGTGATTATACCATAATCATCTTCGGCTATGAGGGGCTGCTGACTTTTCCTAGTATGTGTCCCTTTTAAATTCCCTACTTCCGATATTCTGTTTTTTTTTGTTCACCGCTGAGGTAACCACATGAAGAAAATTATTCTTCATGGATTAGAACACACCATTTTGAAAACCTCGTGGGTTGACAAATCCAGCATTTAACCGTTAGCGACGAACACTTTAGTCGGCGAAGCCCAACAAAGGTTGCTGCAACACTTCACGTTGCCCAGGCAACGTAGGTCTAGTTTGTGATTAAATTTATATTTTTACTGCACTTATGCCCATTGGCAGTGCGTAATAAATCATAAGAAGAGCATTTGGTGCTGTTATTCGTTTACGAGGGATGTATCGCGGAGATGTTCTTGGTTCTATTTATACGGCTGTTGCACTTCCTCACATTCTTTTTCCGTCTGCTTTCTTTTCTTCTTTCCGTCCTTCTGAAATTTCTGCGTTAAAAAAATAACTTATTATAAATTCTCTAAATTCCTTCTTGGCTTCCCGATTTCTGCGAGTAACTCTTTCTTAACTTCGAATTTTAAAGTGAAGAATCCTTTGGAAACTTTAAATGGTAAAATCCAGAACTTTCATAAAAAGGCTGACAACATTCTTCTTCCCGTAGGGAAAAAAACGGCCTGGAATCCGGACAAAGCCTGGATTCCGGGCATTTTGCCTGGAGATCCAGGCTGCAGCACGGAATTAAAACACTTACCTGGATTTCCGGACAAGTTTTCTCTGGAAATCCAGGTAATGATGTTACTTTCCTGGAATTCCAGGGTAGTATTCCGGAATTCCAGACACTTTGTTGAAATTCCAGACAGACCCGAATTTACGCTTGGTAAGAGCCTGGAATTCCGGACAGTTGGTTGAAATTCCAGACAAACCAGGATTTCTACGCCGCCTCTTCTGGAATTCCAGGGTAACAGTCATATGTTCCAGGAACTGACCTACTTGAAATTCCAGACAGTCCTGGATTTTTGCGCTTCCTCGTCTGTAAATCTAGGGAATACATGCAGAAAGTCTGTTTTGACGACAAGAAAGCCTGCATTTCAGTATTAGTTGGTAGATGCTCCTTAAGCCCGAGCTGACTGCGAATCATATTTGACGGTGGAAAACGGATAAGTCAGCTACATTTCTACATAAAAAATGTAGCTGACTTATCCGTTTTGCACCGTCAAATAGTATTGGCTGGGTTTTAAAGTGTAGTGGAAAAAATTACACTGTTCAAAGATTCCGACATTTTCTTGAAGAAAATACCCTCATCAGCATTTTCAAAAACGTCTGAGGAAAATCATCCGAATAAATTGTCTGCCGAACAAAATTTTTATTGAAATTTCTCGCTTTCAATACCTTTTTATGAAAGTGTTCAGGTCTGAACAAAAATTCTGTCCAGCGCGAGAGCACAGAAACTGAAGCAAACTTTGAAAATAAGAAAACATCGCGGTAAATTAATAAACAGAAAGAGAAGTCGAATCTTGGTTAGAACCCAATTTTTTTAAAGTAAGACAGTGTTGCATACAAGTTTATATATCTACATCGGGTCAACATGAGTAAAACAATAAAAAAATACTGCGACAGTAGATTTGCCAACGTAAGATCTTCTTAGAAAGTGTTCACAGTTCAGAATTAGAACGTTGTCTTCCGATGAAAGTGTGCCTAACCCCATGATGCTAATTTCAAGCAACTGGAAAGAGCTTTATAGAACTTCCAGTAAAATACTGTTCGGATAAAAGGTTCATTCAGGCTATTTATGCAAATGACAGTATTCCGCGGCTCGAACTGGCTTTTGCTTAGACCAATAAAATAATAGGTAGTCGTAGGGTAGGTCTAAAAGAAAATTTGAGCGGCACGGCCGAGTTATGATATCACTGACGCAAGGCTGTAATTGTTAAATTACTGTACACTTCTACAAACGAGAAATCCAATGGATTCCAAGAGAACATCTGCATATATAGTCTCGAGAAAATTTTACTATATTTGATTGTTGATCTTGAGCGGGTGAAGATGCGAGTTTGCACAGAAAATTCTCAAAAAATCTGGAGTAAGTAAGTAAGTAAGTAATTTATTTATGACCCGCCATTTTGAAAAGGCGGAGTAAATGACAAAAGTAAAGAAAATAAACAAAACACATATATACACAGAAAAAGACACTTAATTTTTAATCTTCGGTCAGGAAGCAGTGGACGACATTGTGTGCTGGTTGGGCCTTGTTGTCCATGAGTTTTGAAAGTGATGACGAAACATCCAAAAGGGTAACACTTGCGTCTTGAATTTTGAATTTCTCCGTCAATGTATGGTTATGACATAATTTCGACAAGTCGAGGAGGTGCTTTGCATATTTAAAATAACATGATCTCATCTTTTTAATCTCCTTCTTTCGCAGAACATGAGTGACGCCAGAACGAAATAGTCTAGAAGGAGCGCAGAAGGTGCTGTACAAATTTCCCAAAGCTTTACGATTATAGCGCCCCCCGTTGGGGACGATGCGCCCATAGGCGCTACGGATCGACTTATAAACTTCTTGAACAACCGATGAGCAAAATTTTGACAATGAAGTTTTGAATGTTATGCCGAGCCACCGTAGAGAGTCTGTTGATTTGACGATGAACGATCCAAGAGATATAGAAGCTTTAGATGCACTCGAACAATTTGACGAAGGGTTGAAATGCAGGTACTCACATTTTGAAAGGTTAACTTCAAGGCCAATTTTCAGAAGTTCTGACGACAGCTTACTTACATTTTTTGTGAGTGTGGATCGGCTACGGCTTACTAAGAGCAAGTCGTCCGCATAGGCTTTGTAGCTGAAGGCATAATCTTTATAGAAGTAAGCAGGAAGCAAAGAATCGAGACAAGAAGATATGGCCGATTTGAAGATGTAGGGAGATAAGACTCCCCCTTGGCGAACACCAGTTCGGACAGAAATAATCTCTGACAAGCTACCTTGCCATTTGAACCTTACTGAAGAATGACCATACCAAAATTTTAACAGATAGACGACAGACAGATTCACGCCAGAAGTAATGAGAGAAAATAGGGCCTGAGAATGCGTTATATTGTCAAAAGCACCAGCTATATCTATAGAACATATATGTATAGAAGACTTGTCGCGGGTAGCCTGTTTCATCATTTTTGTCAATATGTGATGAGCATGCGCACAACTGGCGCTCGAACGGAATCCAAACTGCATTGAACCAAAGCTACATTTTTCAACTAGTTCTGGAAGAAGGACGTATTCCAGGATTTTGCTTATGGTACAAGAAACTGTAATTGGCCGATAGCTTTTGCAAAGGTCCGCGTCTTTCCCTCGCTTAATCACCGATGTTATAGTACCCAGGAGGAAACTATTCGGAACCAAACCCTGGCATAAACAAATTTGAAATAGCAGCTGAAGGTGTTGTGTTAAAGCTCGACACTCAATTTTGAAAAAATCGGCACTAAGGCCATCAGAATCTGTAGAACCAGTTCTTCTTAATTTTCGGAAAGCAATTTCGATGGAAGAACAAGTAACGGGAAGAACAGAAGGTTGAAATATTTTCCTTTGTAGGTATTTAAGAAGTAAATTTTCAAAATGCTGCTGAATCTGGTTTTCGCAACCATTGAATAAACCACGGTAGTGGTTGGTCCAGTCAGCCATAGTTAGCGCGGAAGGAGGTACAGCTGAACCTTTATCTGTACGAAGGACCTTTTGCCACGCTTTTTTGTCACTGGGAGCATCTAAGCCATTCAAACGAGCATTTTTAAGTGAAGATTTGTATTCACGCTTTGTTTTAGCTTTTAGATTAAAAACAGTACCATTCCCTGGGCGTCCACAAGCAATCCAAATTTTTAGCCAAAATTTTGCCGTGTTTTTTGCCTTCTTAACTTCAGGACTGACTTTCCAAATAGGTTTCCTTGTACCAACTCGAATTCTCTCAGTCGGTACAGCAATATCGGCTGCTAATTTCAAGCAATGGACAAGCTCGCTATAATAACAATTAATATCAACGGACGAAGTAGTAGCTGCTATACCAGTCTGAAGAAGGTGAAAAGGAACTTTTAAAAGCGAGAGAAGATCACAGTATCTATACAATTCCAGTTACGCTTTTGGATCCAAGCCTTCTTGGGATTTGGACGACAGATTCGAGCAACAGGGACAACCAAACAGAAAGACAGAGGCAGATGGTCGTCCTCAATTTTCTCCTCATCAACCTCAACAATACCGTCAATGAGACTTGTTTCAGAAACAATCAAATGATCAAGGTTGGAAACATTAGCGCCACGATTATGTCTATATGTAAAGGGTAGAGACTTCTCAATGAGACTGTGAGCTACCGGTAAAGAATCGAAAAATAAATCAGTCCGTGCAGTCAAATTGGAGTTCCGGAACCATGCTGCGATGTTTATCGAAAAAAAGCTAAAAAAATCATGTTTAATATGTAGAATGCAAAATGCAGAAACGATCCGGCATTATTTGTCTAAATCTGAATTTCCGAATTATGTTCGACTTTCCTCTGCAAGGCTCCGACTTCACATAAACATCCGAAAGGTTTGTTACCGGAATAATTTAGCTTTGGTTTCACGTTCAAGGTCGGCTTTGAATCATACATAATTTAGAAGCCTAGATTAAGGAAAATATAAAGGAGGGAAAGGCCGCAACTTTTTTAGTCAATGGTGACCTGAAGCGTATTCTCGCCGTTCCCGGAGGACTCCGCTTAAGGAGTCCTCGCGCTTTTGTTTGTCCCGGGGACTGACTCCTCGTATTCTCGCGAGTCCGCACTGACGGGGAGTGCCCAGATTATCATCACCAACATAAAAAAGGACTCCCTTTCAGATTCGGAGGGGAATCAAAGTACTTAAAAACAATCAGATAAACAAATTGAACAGAAGGTATTTTGGAAGCATTCCCCGTGTTCTCGCTGTTTCTGTACGCCGAGTCCGCGTAGAGTGCCTCTCTCTATTCTTGCCGTCCCCTTCGACTCCCCGAGGAGTCCTCTGGGAACTGCGAGAATACGCCTCTGGTGACTCATTCGTTTGGCATTTTTTGTGTAGGCCTATTCGTACATTCTGTAACCAAAAATGATACGAATTAAAGAAAGAACAAATTTTCTGTTTGTCTTAAAAGAATTTCCGTTTTAGAACATATGTCTTAGGATTTTTCTGTCAACAGCACGAAGTTGTTAAGGATTTTAGAGATCCGATGTGAGGTTTTCAAGAAAGCCTGGTCGCAGCACTCACAACAAATTCAAATGCGCTAGTCACGCAAGGCCAGTGTTGTCATATGGCCGGATTTTACGTCACACTGGCAGATTTTTCGACCGACTTGCGGATTTTTTTTTGCTAGCGTGGAAGATTTTTTGGAATTTTGGGTTGAAAAGAAACTTTGGCGTATTTTTAAAAGACAGCTGCGTAAATCTTGCATTAAGATCTGGCAACACTGGCCAAGGCTGAAGAAGGAAGGTCAAGAAATATACTGTGGAGTGTTTACATCATCTGTCATGGATCTTCTTGTGATGGATATGAAGATATTGCTGCTGCATGCAGGATGAATGATGTTCTTAAATGTAAGTACTGTATAAAGTATACTAGTTAGGCCCATTCTAATTCATACCTATGACCTCAAACTTGGCCTGAAAACCTTACGGTACACGGAAATTTCCGTGCAGTCCGAAGCAGGTCCTGCATCACTCAGGTCTCAGGGTTTCCTTCTTGACAGTTAGGACCTTTTTAGGACTGGACTGAAATTTCCTTCCAACCTTTTTCGGCAGAGTTCGAGGTTGTGTAAATTTGAGGTTGGATACCTCTCCTGTATAGGCTGTATAGGCTGTTCCAAATGCTAGATATACCCAGCGTTTGGCATAGGGTATCCAAAATCAGGGATTTGTGGTGGACTGACTCAAACTCAACTGTACAGTAGGAGCAGTAGAGGTATGTCTATTTTTTAGCATCTCTAGAAATTCTCCATATCTCTGTTTTGTTTGTTGTGCTTATAACACAGTCAAAAGAATAAAATAAAAAATTGATACCATTTAAGAGCTATATATTTGAGCAATATTTTTGGCACCAATTTAATGTTGGATTAACATAAACTTCTCAATTTTAAACTTCCTTCTTTTCCATATTATGAGGCGGAAAGGGGCAAGGTAATGAAATTCGGATAATCAACTTGTTTTGGCGCTTGCCTATCTACCAAGGACCGACAAAAATGCCAACCAGTTGTCTGCATTGCATCAGTGACAGTAATATTTTCTTATTTTACATGGGTAGGTGTGGCTGATAGAATGCTTGTAAGCTCAAAAGAAGAAATCGCGGAGACAATGGAAATTATTCTATAATTGTTGACATACAGGAAATCAGTCTATGAATTAAACATTTTCAGCAAATATTTTGAAGTTCATGTTCCCTGGCATGGGAGTTAATGTTTTCAGTCGTAATAACATTAAAATAAGAATAGGTTATATGTGTTAACGAGTTCGGACTTGGTGGTGTTCAAGCTTGTCTTTGTATTGTCAGCTGAGCTCGAATAGTCAGTATTTTATTCGGTCATAGTACTCAGCATCCAAAACATACCCAGCAGTTATCATAGGTCGTCCAAAATTCAGAGGTTTATGGTAGCCTAAGTGACACTGAGTAAAATCTGCAAAACGTGACAGAAGAAACAGAAGGAAATTAAGAGAAAATATTTCAAAATAAGGCTGAGCTTAGGCTACTACATAGGGCAAACTAGAAATAGAACAAAAGGTTTTATAACGAGTCTTGCAGAGAAGTCGCCTGCCTGGTATGGGTCTTAGTGTTCCCGTGATGAATAAATAAGCATGCCTCTACAGTTTTCTGGCTTATTTCTGGATGTGATTCGAAACCTGCAGACTCAAATTCTGGATAACTACTTAGGCATGGTCACACAATCGACAGACATCAAAAGTGGGTTACTGCAAGTAGGCTATAGCCTACTATATCAGTATTAATTTGAAGTATAGGTTAAAAGATTAAGTTTAGGCTGGAATGAATCGGACTGTATTTAAGCCTTTAGACCAAAGGCTCCAATCTGCTGAACTCAATTCAGAGTCTATGAAGCCTCTAGAGAAGAGGAGGGTCAGAAAAAAGTATCAATCCTAGAGATTTTAGTAAATCTGTAATAATTTTTGTTGGTTATTTTGATGGTTATTTTAGATAGTTATTTTATTTTGATGGTTATTTTAGGTACGGTAAACAGTTCTAGAATATAGAGTCTTGTTATTCAGATTTGGGTTTCACCACTCTAACATGAATGAGAAATTATATTTGTCTCTGCTTTTCTGCTAAACTCCCCCATTGTAGAGATCCTTTCCCAACTGTTGTAGCACCATCATAAGGTTGAGGGGGGAGGGGGGGGGGGCGGCCCAATTTCCTTGAAATTTCATATTTTACCAGTGTGTTGAACTTGAGTAAAATTTATGGTAGTTCCGAGAAATTTGAATATTTTTGTTCATTGATATTTAACTTCTACTTTGCTACATGCCAGCAAATCTCTCAGTAGCACCATAAGCGAGAGTAATAATTTGAACAATGCACAAACCAAAAGTCGCACATATGAAATAGTGAATACATTTTTAGTCGAGTGTTCCTTGGAGTAATCCACTATTGCGAGCGCTGTAGCAGCTTTCGGTTTTCACTGTTTTTTGTAGAGCTCATAACTCGTGAACCAGTGCAGGTAGGGTATCAAGAACAGACTTGGTACGCTTGTAGGTATTCGGGTCCAGTTGTGCCTTTTGAAGGTCCCACCCCCCACACTTACCCCGGTTCAGGGGCAAATGGGCCCAGATTGCCCAGTGAATAATGTTCATAACTTGACCAGAGCTGGACATGGGACGATGAAATTCCTCGAAATTGTAGATCCTGCTGCTGGGAAATTACTTTTAAAGTTGCACCTCCTCCTCATGGGCAACTGTGCACAGACTGACCAAGAGTAAAGTTCATGACCAGTGACAGGAGGACAGGAATCAACAGATATCAAGTCTAAACTTGGTAGGCTTGTGAGCATCGGGGTCTCAGTTTGCTTTTTGGGGTCCCTCAAACCCCACTCTCACTTGGTCCCTGGCCCATTTATTAACTTTTAATTTTTTTAACTTGACAATAACTGGAGATAGAGCGATGAAAGATTAGATCTTAGGGTTGGGAATGTACATGTGGAGTTGAACCACCCTCCGCGCTAATGGACAAGTTGTCCCAAATTGCGCATGAGTCAAGTTTGTGACCCGTGACTGGAATCAAACTTGGAGTTGGTATGCTTCTGGATATATAGGCCTAGACACGCATTTTGATGGGTCCCGCCCCCCCCCTCCCGTCAATGGACAGCTGGGCCGTCCCATGAGACCAGTGACAGTCATATCAAGTTTAAACTTGTAAGCTTGTGAGCATCGGGGTCTCGTTTTGCTTTTTGGGGTCCCAAACCCCACTCCCACTTGGTTCATAGGCAGTTGAGCCCATTTTTTAACTTTTAATGTTTTTAACTTGAGAATAACTGGAGATAGGGCGATGAAACTCCTTGTGCTTTAGATCTTAGGGTTGGGAATATACATTTGGAGTTGAACCACCCTCCACGCTCATGGGCAAGTTGTCCCAAATTGCGCATGAGTGAAGTTTTTGACCCGTGAGTGGAATCAAACTCTTGGTATTCTTGTGAATATATTGACATAGACACGCATTTTGATGGGTCCCGACTCCCCCTTCCCTCCCACCCTCCCGTTAATGGGCAGCTGGGCCCAGATTTCTCCTGAGTTAAGTTCGTCTATGGAAGGTCTCAAGTTCAACTCTTGCATACTTGGCGAGATATATGTATAGATGTGGATTTTAGTGTAACAGCAACAAATACCACTGCGCGACGTGCTTCAATCCTTAATGAAAAGTTGGAAACTGGACGGTTTTTTCATATGATCAGGGAAATGCCGTCCTTAATGCAGTTGTAACGAAGGGGGTATTAGGCTGCTACGATTTGGTTTATTGCTCTTGTTATTACCTTGCTAATGGAAAGAGGCTTAACGGCTCGGACTGGCTGGAAAGACATTCAGTATTGAAATTGAAACTGTTCTTTTAAGATCTTCAGGATCTTAAAGTGGGATAATTTCAAATTTGGTTGTTTTAATACTTGTTTGGTTATTGGGGATGTGAAATGCCTTGGTTCTAACGCTGTTTGTATATTCAGTGTTGTCAACATTTTACTTTCACACTCCACGTTTGAGCACTTGCTCACTAGTCACCGCTTGGGAAAAAGGAATCTTGGGTCGATCACTGAAATGAGCGTTTTATTTAGGTTATCCAGCTCAATGCGAAGGCAGCTTTGGTGTAGCCTAAGGGATCCAGCGTTTTGCAGATACTTCTACGCAGCATGTGAAGAGAACACAATTTCAGGCTTTGTGACCGACTGAGATTCAAGACCCCGATTGAGGCATTATCAGCATTGTTTGGTATCTACCGTTTTACCTTGTAAATAAATCTATTCAATATGCAACATTCTCTGCGGACTGCCTTTTTATTGTTGGTTGTTTAATCTGA
Organism: Branchinecta sandiegonensis; assembly: GCA_030848855.1. Taxonomy (NCBI): domain Eukaryota; kingdom Metazoa; phylum Arthropoda; class Branchiopoda; order Anostraca; family Branchinectidae; genus Branchinecta; species Branchinecta sandiegonensis. The sequence goes on along the minus strand of JAUPMV010000012.1, from coordinate 16,210,183 downwards.
ATCAGTAAATCAACATTAATTCTCACATTTTTGTACAAGGATTCAGTCGTGCTTGGTTGAGTACGAAGAAAGTGGTTTCTCAGACAACAATGGTTTTCTTAGAAATTAGAAAGAGTTTTAACCAAGGAATGCGGCAATGTATGCCACGGAAGTAATTTTTTTGTTGTGACTTTCAGAAATCGTACGGTCAGAAAACGTCGGGGAACGAATTAGTTTTGTTTATATTATTTTGATCAGAGCGAAATCCTAGATATATATCCTTCCAGTCAAAGCAAGGTATCAAAATATCAGTCACGTTTCTGGACAGTTGTGGAACAAATGAAGTCTGGAATCCAGAACAGACGAGCCGTCTGAAATCCACAACATACGAGCCGTCTGGAATCCAGCACAGACTAGCCGTCTGGAATCCAGAATATACAGGTAGTCTGGAATCCCGGTACTGGAAATTTGGAACCTGGAATCCAGACGAAGCCTGGAATTCATCCCGGAGTCTTAATCTGGAAATTTGGAACCTGGAATCTGGACAAAGCCTGGAATCCAGCCCAGAATTCTAGTCTGGAAATTTGGAACCTGGAATCCGGACAAAGCCTGGAATCCAGCCCAGAATTCTAGTCTGGAAATTTGGAACCTGGAATCCGGACAAAGCCTGGAATCCAGCCCAGAATTCTAGTCTGGAAATTTGGAACCTGGAATCCAGACAAAGCCTGGAATTCAGCCCGGAATCCTAGTCTGGAAATTTGGAACCTGGAATCCGGATGAAGTCTGGAATTCCAGAATCAGCCTGGAATCCAGGTTCCAAATTTCCAGATGCCTGGATTCCAGGCCGATTTTTTCCCTACGGGTTCATCACAACCTTTTTCCTTTTTTCACAAAAAAGCGCCCTGATTAGTTGGTTTATTTTGAGCTTTGTTTTTTTTCATGTACTTCGTTGTATATTTAGTAGGCTAATTTGTCTTTAACGGTCAGCTGTTTATTAGTATGTAAGTGTGTGTGAGTCTGACTGACATGTTGTTGTTCCTTTTTATACATTACTCTTCAGTTTTGAAGGATTCAAATAAATAATAATAATAATAATAATTCATTCAATCAATCATTGGTGCTGATGGTATGGCACCAGCCACATACTTCACCTGTAGTCTACATGAACGAATGAATGAATTTATTGCACGAAATAACCCTTGGGGTCATGGCAACAAAACAAAAAGAAAACAACAAACTCTCTCTGGAACGAACCAACGCGGAGGAATCTAGCCACCTTACGGATACCCCCCATATTTGTACTTCCAATCTTTTCTAATAGCCACTCCTCCAAAGGATTCCCACCCCAAATACTTCGACCCTTAAATCGCTCAATCCTCTGCATTCACACATAAAGTGGAACACATCCTCATCCATCATTCCACACATCGGGCAAAGTAAGGGCCATTCTCTAACCTTCTTTTCTCCCTAATAGCTAATCCTCCCCCCCTTAAACTCACCAACCACTCTAAATCTACTCCCGACAACCCGGCTTTAAAATAAATTTCCTCCCCCCAAATGTCTTTCGCCTTTGCATAGAACCGTAGAGACACCGACTAAGCCTTCCGACACTGCTAATCCTGAATTTCCTGATCACGAAGGATTTGCTCCACCTTACGCGACACTTCACCATTCTGTAAAGAAGTTCCCACGCCACCATTCTATAATTCAGACAGGCCACATCTGTTAAGAATGTTCTTAATTTGGTGAGGCCAAGATTTCTTCATCGCACAGCGCCTTCAGGTAGGCTGCTTTAAGCAACCTCAAATGTTGCGCCAACGCGACTTACAATAGTTAAAGTTTAACTGACAAGGCAGCTTATTATTTATCTTAGATTCGAACACACTTTATTATTTTGACTTTGCCAAGAGATTTTTATTTTTCTCATTGGGCTCTGGTTGTGACGTTCAGAATACGCACCGCTGGCCCGATAAGACAAACTTCACCCCGACGCGGACAGTTTGAATTTCAGAAATGGCAGCAAAGCGTGCATTTCAATGGCTAATGAAGCGCAGCTCAGGAAATCAATTCCAGACTGTAAGGTCACTTGTGAAGAAAGCCCGCTATTGCGTGTTACCCGAAAAAGATTTACTTTTAGGCAATCGTTTGCCTATGTAGTTGCTATAGGCATATTCTCGCCGTTCCCCGAGGACTCCTGGGGGAATCAAAGGGAACGGCGAGAATAGACGGAGTCACTCGACGCGGACTCCGCGTACAGAAACAGCGAGAACACGGGGAATGCTTCCAAAATGGAATTTGTTCGAAAAAAAATTAAACAGTTTGCGAATTAGTCTGGATCCACTTTATTTTTGGTTTCGGTTATTCCGATCGTTTCTAATTAATTTTACATTGCACCAACAGCAGCAAAAATTTATTCCCCTCCGAATCTGAAAGGGAGTCCTTTTTTATGATGGTGATGATAATCAAAGCATTCCCCGTCCGTGGGGACTCGCGAGAATACGGGGAGTGAGTCCCCGGGACAAAGAAATACGCGGGGACTCCTCAAGTGGAGTCCTCGGGGAACGGCGAGAATACGCCTTATATTTCAAGCCCAGAGGCACAAGCACATTGAGGTACCAAAACTCAGAAAGTTCATTCGACGAAAATCGAAATTTATCAATAGCAGAGCAACGCAATTTCATTGGGTCTTCAAACCTACTTGAGTGAACAAGTGATCTACTTGAGTGAATAAGTGATGGATAACTAGACTATCGCATCTCAACCCTATCCGGTTTATAAGCACTCTGTGAAACCACGCTGTCAAACCTGTACTTTTTGGAGTCATTGACAATGGAACACGGGCGTTGCAAAGGGGCAACTCCTTTTTTTTACTCCTTTGTAGCTGAGATCGCCGCAAAAATTGTCGCCGATAGATACGACAAGAGTTAGAAGCTCATATGGCACTTGCAAGGGTGGTTCAGAAGATGAAACATAGAATTTGCCTTTTCGTGGGTTTGTTCTGATCATTTCTAAGCAAAACCCTTGGGATAAGAATGATTATGTACTTGGAAATCACGAGGATGTATCGTTGGTAAAAAGTATTATATTTTTGAACTTGGCTGTAATGATGTGCACTTTAAAGGCGCTAGAAATTCATCTGTAAGCAAAGAGGCAAAAACGGTAACATGCCCTTGTGGATCATTAATTTATACCGTTACCGTATATCCGGTTTTGGCCGGATTTTGGGCGAGCTAGTTGTCCGGCAAAAAAAAAATTTCATATACTTGTTCAGCATGTCCTTACCCCTTAATTGAACCTCTAACCAACTTCACATTAAACTTTTATTTTCACAAATTTTATGTTTTTTTCCGGGATTCGGGTCGATAAAACAATTTTCATATTCGGATTCAGCATGTTTCCTTATCTCTAAATCGACTATCTCATTGGCTTTAAAAAAAAAAAAATTCGTCCCTTAATTTGAAACCCCCCACCCACCACATATAGAGCCCACCCAACAGAGCTCATCTTCGAACTGACCTGTACTTTGACCCAAAGAGCCCTGATGCCAAATTTGAAAAAAATATCCCAACCCCTTCGAGAGTTATCAGACAGACGGACAACTTTTACAAAGTCATAGGTACCCCTCCACTTACGTTTTGGGATCCCAAAAAGAACCCGGTTTCGTAGGCACCAGAATGTTACAGGTTTCTGCGGCTCAAAGTCACATGTTCCGTTAGAGAGAAGTGGCAACACTGCCTATTTATGCACTAGTGTTCTTTAAGCCCAACCCGAGTGTCAATCATGTTTGCGGGCGCTAAAGGGATTAGTCCTGAATACTGTTGATGACTATTTCTCCCTGCCGATGCAGAATCTCCGGGTACCTGCGGAAGAAAGGAAGAAACGGTGTCACAGCTGCGCTGACTCCGGATTTGAGTCATTGAGTTTGAGTCGCTACGGACACATTTACTCCTTCTTCCTGTGAATCACTGGCGTGTTTTGCACTTAGTCATATAGAATATCACAGCTTATTTATCGCTTTAGCACCACCGAACAGTATTGCGCATTGATCGCTGCTGGTGCGTTTGAAGATACAGATGCTAGCGAATGAACTTTCCAGAAAGAAAGATTCGTGCTTTTTTCCCTTCCCATGTTCCTTCGTCAAGACAGCTGAACGAGATTGAAATACTCTTGATGACTAACTGTCCTTGCCGATGCAAAATCGCCTGGTACCTAGCGGAAGAGCCAGAAGCGGTGTCACCCCGGGTATCACAGCTGCTCTTGTAGATCGCCGTGATTGTTTGAAACGGGATTTGAGTTGTTGAGTTTGAGTCGTTACGGAGACGTTTATTCCTTCTTCCTGAGGAGCACTGGCGTGTTTTGGACTTAGTCATATAGAGTATATCCAAGCCTTTGCAAATAAACCAAATAGCGCAGGGGACGTATTCCACCCGGCTTCGAGTTGGATGGGGGCATTAAAGATAGTCTCGAGATTGTCAGAAACGGGTGGGGGGGGGGTGGAGGTTTATACCTGGTAACGTGTCAGTAATTGTGGGGAAAGAGAGCTGATAATTGTGTCTGGCCATGAGCCAAATGTTCCAGAATAGTAGAAGGGGGCTTGTTCAGAAGCCTAACTCCTCTGGCCCCGAGATCTCGCCCGAGATTTGTGTAACAGTGACTCACAATCCGTGGGGTGAAATCCGGTAGATTCCCTGAGGCAAATTCTGGTAGATTCCTTGTGAAAGATTCAGCGTACATTACGTAGATTCCGACGGTAGCCTACATTCCGGTAGTCCCCTGAGATAAGTTCCGGTAGATTCCTTGTGAAAGATTCCGCACAAATTCCGGTAGATTCCCTGAGCCGAATTTCGTAGATTCCGAGGAGTAAATTCCGGTTGATTCCCTGAGACAAGTTCCGGTAGATTTCTTGTGAAAGATTTAACGTAGATTCCTTGAGCAAAATCCGGTAGGTTCCCTGAGCAATAATCCGGTAGATTCCCAAAAAATCATCAAGTTCAGGTGAATTTGACAAATTTTGACTGGCGCGGCTTCGCCGCACTGGCGCGGCTTCGCCGCACTTCGCCGCACCAGTCAAAATTTACCGGATTTTTTTCCCACAGGCTTTCTGGGGGGGGGGGTGCAGCACTCCCCCCCACACCCCCACCCCTCGGGACGCCCCTGACAGTGAGTGTAGTGCTGGGATTTGGTTGTTTCAAGAAATATCAGAAAATACCCAATTAAACACGATTATTTCTATTTTAAGGTTATTGTTTTTCAAGCTACTTATTTCTGAGGGCCATCTACCATATTTGATATTTTCGTATTGCCAATCTTGTGAATTATCCCGATGTATACTAAACGTGATGCCATATTTTCAAACTGTGCGATGTAGCCCATTTTGTTATTTTACATAGCGTTAATAAGTGAGTAACTCGCCCACCGGGACGCTGGTTTTGCTTTATTTGGGTTGGTATCCGGTGGACACGATGTAAGGAGTAGCAAAAAAGCTATATTCCGAGATTCAACCATCAAGAGGGAAGAGGATTTCCGGAGGATTGTGCTACGCGTAGCTCCCGAATGAGTCACCCGGTGTTGACTTGAAAGCCGGAAAAGGAACCCGTCCTAGATATTCTGTTTAGAAGTGTATGTGGAAGTGTCGAAGGGGGGGGGGGTGGATCCAGACGCAATTTGATAGACACGCTTGATCTGTCGTTTATAGACCCGGACCGGGTCCGGCTACTGTGACCAGAGTCTTGAAAATCCAATTGCACGCGCAAGTGTTCAACGGATTGACTGTTTGGCTTGATTCGTATCGAGGGGCTGCTCACTTGTGTCGCAAGGTGTACAGTGGTCCCTTCTCCGGACTATCCTTCGTCCATTTACGTCCATCACTTCCAAAACCCGAATGGCCGCCAGGTGGCCCCCTGGTCAACCAAATTCTCTTAGCAGAACCCTCCTGTCTTGGCGAAGGAGATCATTTTGTGATCATTTAGTGGCGACTGTAAGAAAATACTTTTAGCCGATTCAGAAGAAGAGGGAGGTGTTGACGTCTAGCAGACGTATCCTTATTTGAACGTTTGTTGGCTTTGAGTGCTAGTAGCATTTACTTGCTGTGACATAAAGAGCGGTGGTCTAGCCTTCTAATAATAGTGACCTATTAGTTACGATTTCCGACCCAACCTCGCGAAAAGTTACTACGCTGACCGTTCGAACCTTCTCGAAATAGTAACTATTTGTTTACCAGGCCCGGGAGCGTAGTTGGCATGGTAACTACGATCTCTGTCACGTGATTGGTTCGATCAGCCTGCGGCACGATATTTTGCCGAAAATCGACAAGTTCGCTCCAGCCTTGACGCCAGGACCCGTGCGTGACAACATGCGTGGTAATTACGGTAAGTAAGAGTGGAACACGCTCAAAGTCAAGTACCAGTTAGCCTAAGTAGTTACTGGGATCTCGAAACGTAAGTGACGTGATACCTATGACTTCGTAAAGCTGTCCGTTCATTTAAAGCACTGTCTAGGGAACCGGGAGCCGTACTTTATGTCCCATGGGCTGCGGAACCGGTAGTTCTCCCGAAAACCAAACCATAGGAGCTGCGATTCCGTGATCTGACGTCATTGACTAACGGAAACTCGTATGTGCTGGCTCCCGTTCCGGTAGTAAGTGGAAATAGCTCACGGTAACTTTATCGCACCAGCTTCTCGTCCGGTAGTCTCACGGAATTGTGTACTCAGAAGCTAGGGAGCCGGTAGTTGATGCCGGAAACTGTATAATTGGAGCTTGTGTTCCGGTAGTGTCTACGTGGAATATAGAACTCACGGAATAATTTAGATGAGAGCTAGGATACCGGGATTTTCACTGACTTAGAGAAAATAACATGGTAAAAATTCACTAACGGAACCCATATATTGAGAGCTAAGGTACCGGTAGCAATAACTATTTGATTGAAAATGACCAGCTCACGGACACAGATGGCTATGGGCTAGGGTTCCGGTAGTGCAAAAAAAATATCAACTCACGGACTCACGTCAGTGCAGACTAGGAAACCGGAAGTGAACATTTTTAACTCACGTAACCCAACTCCTGCGGGCTAGGGTTCCGGTAGTGCCAAAAATTAAAATTTCAAACTCACGGACACGTGTCAATATGGACTTTGGGTCCGGTACAGCTCATGGAATCCAGCTTCCATGAGTTTGTAATTTTAATTTTTGGCGCTACCGGAACCCTCGCCTTCAGGAGCTGGGTTCCGTGAGTTAAAAATATTCACTTCCGGTCTCCTAGTCTGCACTGACATGGGTCCGTGAGTTCACTTTTTTTTATTTTTTGGCACTACCGGAACCCTAGTCCATAGCCATCTGTGTCCGTGAGCTGGTCGTTTTCAATCAAATAGCTGTTGCTACCGGTACCTTAGCTCTCAATATATGGGTTCCGGTAGTGAATTTCTTACCATGTTATTTTCTCTAAGTCAGTGAAAATCCCGGCATCCTAGCTCTCATCCAAACTATTCCGTGAGTTCTATATTCCACGTAGACACTACCGGAACACAAGCTCCAATTATACAGTTTCCGGTATCAACTACCGGCTCCCTAGCTTCTGAGTACACAATTCCGTGAGACTACCGGACGAGAAGCTTGTGCGATGAAGTTTCCGTGAGCTATTTCCACTTACTACCGGAACGGGAGCCAGCACATACAAGTTTCCGTTAGTCAATGAGGTCAGATCCCGGAATCGTAGCTCATATGATTTGGTTTCCGTGAGCACTACCGGTTCCGTAGCCCGCAGGACAGAAAGTACGGCTCCCGGTTCCCTAGACAGTGCCTTCATTTAAAAGTTGCCCCGAAAACGAGCTTTCATTTTGAATCGTTCGTGGAGTTCCAAGAAGACGCCCAAAACCAGCCACATTTTAAAACATCAAGTCTACTTTCCCAATTCCCGCTCCAAGCCCACTGGAGCCCATCACAAAAATCGTCCTCCCCAGCCAACAGAAACAAGCCCATGGGTGCCATGGGTGGTAAAAAAGCTCATCTGGCAACACTGCTGCAAGTCTGTCTGTTCTCTTCTCAAACTTTGGTAAATTCTTGGGAAGAAGAAGAGGAATTAGAGATCGTAGTTGTCCAATTATTCTGGAAAAGTTCGTGATTCATCACTTTAGTTAAGAGTGCAGTATCACACAGAACACAGAACAACAATTTCAGTCTGAACAATCTGCTTTGTTAGTACCGGGTACCAAGGTTTACCATGAGTGATCAAGCCGAAAAGGTCAATATCACAATCAAAACAGGGAAGGAGAAGTTTGTTTTTCAATTTGATAAGAATGTGACAATCAAGGAGGTAAGTAGCCTAAAAAATCAGCCTACAGCCAAGGTAAATTGGAGGTATGGTGATTTGCCTTCATCAATTTTACTTGCTTTCTTCTTGGGTGTTTCTTGCTTTTAAAACAATCAAACAGAGAAAGGAAAAATGGCAAACTTAGTTCAATTTCTTCTGTATTTTGCTAATGAACAGCGAGAATTTGATTTCTGCTGTGTTTCACCAGACAAATGTCTGCAGAATTATTTTCCTTGTGTAGAAAAAGGACCTGATAGTGATATGCAGGAGAATCGACTGATGCCCGATAAAAGCAGGATAACCTCAGACAAGATTTCAAATATCCAGGGAAGTCTTTCCTTCAGAATATTCTATATGGCTCAAAAAGGAACTAATAAATATGTCAAACATACTAGATTGAAGCTACAGTAATTGAATGTTAATTGAAGCTAATTGGATAAATAAATATTAGTTGCATTTTTGCAGATACGGTGGTATCTGTTACCACGGTATCTAGATGCAGTTAGTCATTTTTGCAGTAAATAGGGTATCTGATGTACGGTACGGTTGCTCTGCCAAAATGGATAACACTATTCGAAGTCATCCCAAAAGAAAAACTGGTATTCAGTCATGTCACTAAGTGCCAAACTTCTTTCCCGCCAATTTGACTAAAATTGATGGAAGTGAAATGACTTTTTCAGATACCACAATAGCTGGCCAGATACCACAAACTGTTAAAATGCCTTTTGACTGTGGTATCAGATACCATGGTATCTGCAAAAATGCAACTATTGCTTTAATATTTCTATCTAAACATATTTTTCTTATCAAACAAGAAGCATATTCTCGCCGTTCCCCAAGGACTCCTCGGGGAATCAAAGGGAACGGCGAGAATAGAGGGAGTCACTCCACGCGGACTCCGCGTACAGAAACAGAGAGAATGCGGGGAATGCTTCTAAGATGGATTTTGTTCGAAAAATGAATATGCAGCTGAAAAAATTAGTCTAGATCCACTTTATTTTGGGTTTTGTTTATTCTGATTCTTTTTAATTAATTTTACATAGCACCTACAACAGCAAAAATTGATTCCCCTCCCAATTTGAAAGGGAGTCCTTTTTGATGATGGTGATGATTATCGGAGCATTCCCCGTCTGTGAGGACTCGCGAGAATACAGGGAGTGAGTCCCCGGGACAAACAAAAACACGGGACTCCTCAAGTGGAGTCCTCGGGGAACGGTGAGAATACGCCTAAGATCACTTCTTCTAACCTTACCTGGATTGACTTATAAAATGATGAAAAAGGTAGAGTTAGTAAAGTCAATACAAATACAAAACAAAGAAAAGGCACAGAATTTGAACATTTTGGACACATGACTGCTGAAAAAAGTCATATTTTGCCTCTTGACTGATCGAGGTAGCCTAGTGTAAAAGCAAGGTCAAGTACCCTTTGTGTACACAATTTTATTTCTTCTGTGTTTCTGTGTCATTTCTTCTGTGCTTTGCCCAACGAAAGTACTTTCAAAAGACCTTGGGGGGGGGGGGTCCCCCCCATAGTGACACCCCTGCCTTTTTTTATATAAAAGCTACTTTTTATTTCACTTGCAGCCTCTGGCTCAAGTGCCATATACCGATCACAATTCCGTCTGTCGGTCGGTCCGAGTTTTTTGTCCCACTTATCCGAGTTAGGGTACTTCCAGATGTGCTAGGACAATGAAACTTGGCAGGCATATCAGGGACCCGACCAAACTAACCTGGAAATAATCAGTTTCCCGATCCGACCATATGCGGGGGAGTGCGGGGCGCTGGAAACTTGAAAATTTAGGGCACTTTCTCACTTTTTTCCGAGTTAGGGTACTTCTAGATGAGCTAGGACAATGAAACTTGACAGGAATATCAGGGACCCGACCAAACGAACCTGGAAATAATCAGTTTCCCGATCCGAACATATGCGGGGGACTGGGGGCGCTCGAAACTTGGAAATTTAGGGCATTTTGTCGCACTTTTTCGACTGAAGGTACTTCCAGATGAGCTAGGACAATGAAACTTGGCAGGAATATCAGGGACCTGACCAAAGTAACCTGGAAATAATAAGTTTCCCGATCCGACCATATGCGGGGAAGTGGGGGCGCTGGAAACTTGAAAATTTAGGGCATTTCGTCACACTTTTTCGAGTTAGGGTACTTCCAGTTGTGCTAGGACCATGAAACTTGGCAGGCAAATCAGAGACCCGACCAAACAAACTTAGAAATAATCAGTTTTCTGATCCGACCATTTCGGGGGGGGGGGTGGAGGGCAGGGGAATCTGGGAAATTGAGAAGTGTGTAACTTTCTAACGGATGATCGGATTGTAATGAAACTTCATAACTGAATAGAATATATATCTGTAATGTCCCGTTTAAAGTCTTGACCGGATTCGGTAGCCAGGGGGGAGTTGGGGGGGGGGGAGACCGGAAATTTCAAGAAACGGTTAGAATGGAGGGATCGGAGCGAAACTTGCTGGGAAGAACAAGCATCTGCTCTAGGCAAGTCCTTTAGACCATTGTACTGGATCCGGGCACTTATGGGGGGGGGGGGGTCCCGGAATTCCGGTGATGGTGGTTTTGGGGATTTTCACGATGAAATTTGGCAGGCATATCTGGGACCCAATCAAACTGACTTCAAAATAAAAATTTTGTCGATCAGATAATGGTGGGGGGAGTGGAGGGAGGGGAATCCGAAATTTTCAGTCATGCGTAATTTTGGAATGGGTGATCGGATTCGAGTAAAATTTAAGAATTGAACAGAGGACATTTCTCCGATGATTTTTTTCATATCTGGACCGGATCCGGCAACTATTGGGGGGGGGGGGAAATACGTGACCCGTTTAGAATGGAGGGATCGGGATGGAACTTTATGGGAAGAACAAACAGATGCTCTAGGTAAGTCATTTGCTGAATCGGATTGGCTACGTGCACCGCGGGGGAGCTGGGGGGGGGTGGACCGGAAATCTCGAGAAACGGTTAGAATGATGGTATCGGAGTGAAACTTGCTGGGAAGAACAAACATCTGGTCCTTGTAAATCTTTTACATAATTTGACTGGATCCGGACACTTGAGGGGGGGGGGAGGAGGGGGTTTCCCGGAATTCCTTTATTGGGGGATTTTCACGACGAAACTTGGAAGGCATATCAGGGACCCGGTCAAACTGACTTGGAATAAAAAAAAATCCTCGATATGATAATCTTGGGGGGGGGGGGGGAGTTGAGGGAAGGGAATCTTAATAATTAAACAGAGGACATTTTTCTCTGGTGACCTTTTTGATTTCCGGACCGAATCCGGCAATTATTGGGGGGAGGGCGGAAAATACTTGACCCGCTTAGACTGGTGTGATCTGGATCGAACTTCGTGGGAATGACAAACAGATGCTCTTGATTAATCATTTACAGAACCGGATTGGCTCCGGTTATTGTGGGTGGAGTTGGAGGAGGGGGGGGGGGGGTCTGGGATTCCGGTGATCGCGCGTTAAGGTACTTCCAGATGTGCTAGGACGATGAAACTTCGCTGGAATATTGGAGACTCAACAACATTTGCTTAGAAATTGCTACTTCCCAAATCCGATTATTCCTTAAAGTACCAATCTTGACCGCAAAGTAAAAAAAACACTTTTAAGCAATATATGCATTTTCGTGATGCCCATCAGCCCATTAGCAGTTTTGCCTCAAGGGTTTTGCTTACAAATGAAGTTCCAGCTCCCTTAGAGTGCGCATCTCACCGCAAAGTCGAAACTTACTTTTGATCAATCAAATCATCTTGACCTATGCAAGTGCCATATGAGCTTACAGCTCTTATTTTTTTACTAGGCTATAATTTCAGAACAAATCTACTTTTATCTTTAGTATTTTGGAGGGCTGCTAATTTTTTGTGGAAAGGGTCGTGGAAGCACTGACTTGATTGCCTTCATCTGTTTTTCCATGCCTTCTTTTTGGTGTTGTTTCTTGCTTTTAAGTCAGTCAAACAGAAAGAAAAAATAGCAAACTTTGTACTAGTGAACAGCTAACTGTTAGTGTTGCCAGATGATGAACATTTGCACCACTTTGGGATTTTTTTTAGGCGGTTGCACTCTGATTGTATCACATTGCATATTTTCCCAATTTAAGGCCTTTTTAATTTGGGTTTAGGGCATAAATCTACAGACGTGTTATTTTTGCTCTCCACATGTCCTAAACAAAACCAGATAAGGGGTTTGTAAGCACCACTTAGTTATTTTAGGTCCAGAAGTTTGAGGGTTGGGGGGGGGATTCCAGTTCTTTACCAAATTTCAGAAATGTTATTCAAGAAGAATGTGTATCTCTCTACAGCTCCATTTCTTGGAAGCCCTCAGCGAGTAACCCCAAGCTGAACGGCTATGAGTTTTGGCTTTTACTGGTCTGATAAGAAGTTCAGCTTATCAAGCTCGTTCATTTTACAAATGTTGATTTTTGAAAAAAATTGATAGCGCACTATCCTTACTATTCCTCATCCCACAAAACATAAGAGCTGATTAACTTAACAGAAGTAGAGGCGTTACCAGCTAAAATGTATGGGGGTGGGGAAGGTATTAAGCAACTGGCTGCTCACTTTTATTGATTGTTTTTCAGAACAAATGACTATTTTTGCAAATTTTGTTCACCGACTGGCCAACAACATTCGGGGGGTGGGGGGGGGGGTCTATCCAGTTTCAACCAAAGAAGGAAAATAGTGAACTTGCTGCACGACCTTGTGTCAAGCATCTGGCAACACTGCTAACTGTTTCAGCAATTTTTCTAGCACAAAAGTAAATTGAAAAACTTAGAACTACGTAGATTCTTGAATTTTAGAACTTCTCCTTCTTCCATTCCCTGGTTTTAACAATGCAGCAGTGAGGTAAAATTTGGCTAGAAGTGAAGTCTGCTGCCTTGAACAATAGGTATCAATCAATCAATCACTCAATCAATCAAGTTTAGTCCAAATAGCTGAAAGCTAGAAAGGAATACAAATTTACGAAATACACAGACACGAAATAAATTAACTAATACACTTACAAGATATGACCAGAAATAAATGATGGGACGAAACTACGTAAAAATTGGGCAGAAGAATTAGCAGGATATGGGGAAAATTGATTGCCAGTATTCCTCTCGGACCGACACACGGAAGACGGGAGGGGAGGGGGGAATAGATGGGCCATCTGGGGACCACACATTAAATTAGCTCCAAATTTGTTTGAAAGAGTATTTCTACGTTCAGTTAATTTAGTATCAGTCTGTGGAGGATTAAATCCTAAGAAGAAAAAGTAGAAAAGAATGTCAGGGTACGTGAAAGTTTAAATGAGTATGGTTAGTGTTAAAGAGTTTTCTTTGACTTTGATTCCCGAAATGCTGGATACCTTCTGCTACTACTATGAAGGAATTCTGATTGCTTGATTTCAGAGCTTCATTCAAATCTTCAGTTTTGAAGAGTATACAGCATTTGGCCAGAGTGTATCCTTGTGTATCTTTGTTTCACTGTACAGAACGCTGCTTGAATAGAAAATGGATAATGTCTGCATAAATAGGCTATATAAGAGGATGAAGAAAAAAACTATAGCAATAGAATCAGTGCAAAATTTGCAGGCATTCTTCGTCTAACCAGGTCCGTGGCAAAATGTTCAGAATGAGAAATTGTGTTCAATTTGTTACTAGGATCCGTGTTTTCGTGGCACTTGCCTTTCGGTCAAGTGCACTTGTGGCAGGACGATGAAACTTGGCAGGCATATCAGGGGCCCGACGTACGATTTTCCAGCGCTTTTCGCCGAGTCTGGTTTTGCCAACCACGCAGCGGATTTTGTTTGGACTTTTTAGTTTTTAAACTTCTGCTTTTTTTTGTTTGGAGTTCTTTTGTTTTTGGAATTTTCTTTTGGGTTTCTTTTCTTTTGCTTGTTTTCCCCCACTTTTTTAACCATGTCGTGTTCAGTTTTCAAATATTTTGCGTCCAGTCGCCGCGTCAGAGAGCGGGAAGGCTGGATGAGTCGACAAGCGCTAACAAGATATTAGCTAATTTCATGGAAAGTAGCCTAATAGTGTTTTCAGAAAGCGGTATTTCTGAGCCACGTCATCGTGAACAGATCATTTCTAGTAAGAATTGTGTTTTAATCGTTAGGCTGTTGATAGTTGCGTTTTCGCAGATACCACGGAATCTGTTAGCATGGTAACGGGATCTGCAATTAGTCGTTATTGCAGTTACCTTTGTATCTGGTACCACAGTTACTGCAAAAACGACAGTTGCCGAAATTGCACTTTTCGAAGTCATCCCGAAGAGCCAAACTTCTTTCCCACCAATTTGACAAAATCCTAGGCTCTATTATTGGTGATGATGAAAGTGAGATGACTTTTCCAGATACCACAATCAGTTACCATGGTCGGACCGTGGTATCTGAATGTCAGATACCACGATCACTGACCAGATACCACGGTAACTGCAAAAACGCCTTTTGACCGTGGTATCAGATACCACGGTAACTGCCAAAACGACTTTAGACCGTGGTATCAGATACCAAAAAACGCAACTAACGACGTCGATTAATGAGTTGTACGTCTAGGTGAAAGCTGAAGCTTCCAAGAAGTTCAACGCTCTCGTGGATCAGCTTTGCCTTATCTTTGCTGGAAAGATTCTTAAAGATGATGAAACCTTAGAACAGCATGGGGTCAAGGACGGCTTTACAATTCACCTGGTGGTTAGGTCTGGGACTAAAGCATCAGAGGAGACATCTGCACCACCTCCTGCTGCTTCTCAAACAAGAGGAGGTAAGAACTCCTCAATGGTCAAGCGATTATGTTTTGCTATTGTAATTCACTCCAGTTTCAGTTCACTTTATTTTTAGCAAATTATGTAATAGCCTAGTGAACAGCTAACTGTTAGTGTTGTCAAATAGTGCACATTTGCATCATTTGGCCATTTTTTTGGCGGTTGCACTTTTTCAGGTGTGTATAATGTATGCTGATTACCAAACATTGTTCGTAAAGAAAAATATCATCGGAAATATCAATAAAGAGCATCGGAAATGTCAATAGAGTTTTAGGAATTTGTTTTAGGAATTCTTTAATTTCATGTTCTTTTTTATTTTTCGGTAGGCCGAACTTTAATTTTTTCCCAAGTGATTCTCTCGGTGATTCTCTGTCCAATCCATCATCGTATTACATTGTCTGTAATCTTATTTGATAGTGTAAAACGGACACGTCAGCTGAATTTTATTAGAGCTATATTCCTTCAACTTGAGCGGCTTTGAGCCTGAAAATACTTGATACTTATTTATTTATAAACACAATTTAACTCTTTACTATTTACATCTACTGCACCAATGAAAAAACCTACGTTTTGCTGGCGTGCAGTAGTAAAGATAAACCATTTTCTAAACACAAACAAACAACATCATAATAAAAAAACTAATAAGAAAAAGAAAAAAAGAGAAGAACAAAGCCTTGCCAGTCAAGAGGACCCTTGCCAAGAAGGGTCGAAATATAGCTCAAATAAAATTCAGCTGACGTATTCCGTTTTGCACTATCAAATATGATTCGCAGTCAGCTTGGGCAGAAGGAATGTTTAGTCTGTAATCTCTTAGTTATTTTGATGTGCCAAGTTCCCAGTGCTTAGCAGAAAACGAAATCGATAAGTTGATGGTAGCACTGGAAGAATTAGAGATGAAAACCCTTGCGTCGCGTCGGCACGATCTCACAATGAAGTTCGGACTAAAGTGCCTTTACTCGGAACTGCACCGTGTGATCCTGCCACCCGAAGATGAAAAAAGAATGGATACTCGCCCAACAAGGAGTATCTCAAGGGCAGCTAAGAAAGCTCAGCTAATCAACCCGCCCGCTCATAGCAGTGAACGCTGTTTGAACTCATTTGTGCCTTATTTTATTCGCTATTTTAATGTGAATTGGCCAAATTGTAATTTGACAGTCCCGTGCATTTAGTATTATCAGAATTTGAAGTAAGTAAGTAAATAATTTATTTGTAGCCCGCCATTTCGATAAAGCGGAGTAAATGAAAGAAAAAAAAACAAAACAAAACATAAAGACACAGAAAAGACACTAATTTTCAATCTTCGGCCAGGAAGCAGTGGAGAAGGTCGTGCGCTGGTTGGGCTCTGTTGTCAAGTTTTGGGAATAAATGTATTTTAATTGTAATTAGGGAATTTCCGCATTATATTTTATGACCCCAAACGGGTAAGTCAGCAAAGTTTTGCTCTAGCGATATTTCGTCCACGTCCCTGCTTGGTGAGGGTCCTGTTCAGGCTCTAGTTAGAAAAAAAGCTGCGATACTGTGCCGCAAAGTTGTAAAATATAAGATAAGATAAGACAAAAAAGCCGAAAGGCCATGGCAACAAAACAAACGAAAAAAAAACAAAAAAAAAAACGATCTATACAGTAACCTCCTTACTCGAGGCATAATTTTCGGTTTTGAAAAGCGACTCTGAGGAATCTTGCCAGCCTCCTCACATCATCACAAGTGACGGCTACCAATCATACTACACATCCATTTCTCATCAAACACCCTCACGCATTCTCCGAACACTTCCTCAACGCTCTTAATTCTTCACATTCACACATGACATGCACCAAACTTTCATTCCCATCTCCATACATTGGACAGGAGAAATTTAGACCAGAACGTTCGGAAGAAATATATACACGTATATTGATGTTGTGACGTAAAAAACAACCCATCAGCTTGTCCGTTATGTGTTTTAAATTAAATTGAAATGACTAACTGCGTTTTTGTGACTAGAACGTGAAGATAATCCTTTCCAAGCAGTACTGAAATATCGCTGGAGTAGAGTAGAGGTATGCTTATGTGAACGTCTCCTCCTCGCCAGGGGCCTCCCGAGTCTTTCTTTATTGGGGGGGGGGGGGGGCGAACCTGGTAAAATCGTATATGATTTTTACCGAATTTATTAATTTTTTTTCTAAAAACACAGCGAGTTGCCTTCAAGAAGCTGCAATGAAAAAAGTTGCATAGTGTAAACAAATCAAGTCTACAGAGAAAATTTGGCGCGTTTTCAAGCTCTTCCACTTCTGTCTTTTCAGGGATATGCCGTCACTAGCCTTTTATCTTTGGGGGACGTTCAGTTTTGCCGACAGAAACGCAGTTGCTGCAATAAGCGCCGCATGCGAAATTTTTTTAATCCGCCTTTTTTTCTGGCAGCATTTAACTACTTTCCATGCAAATTCTAGCTCTTAGTATGGTTCAAGCCCCCAAGCATTCCAGGCCAAAAACGCCAACTAAAGGACGCACCGTTATTCTAAATAGTGAAGACTGCGGAATGCGCAGCAGACGAAAGTTTGTGGTGTCATCAAAATGCCTTTTTGCGATCCCAAGACTATATGGCGAAAAAAGTCTGGCCATCCAGGGCAACTAAAAGAATAAGGAACAGATCATGAGCTGTATAACAGCCGATTTCTGTAATGGAATAAAACTCTTGTTAGAACCACCTAAAACAACCGAATGTGGCAGGTCTGGTAATAGACACGGACTAAACAAAAATCCGGCGAATTACCGAATTCGGTAACGAATCAGAACCATGTGAATCTGATTAATCATCGAACTATGAAATGGACTGACCGAATGCGATAGAGCAGATACGGACTTGAGAAAAGTCCGGTGAATTACTGAATTTGGTAACGAGTGAGACCAAATAAACGCGTTAAATCACCAAATTTACGAAGGGAAGGACCGAATGCGGTTAAATCGCTGCAGACTAAACAAAAGTTGGAAGAATTACCAAATTCAATAAAGAATGGAAACCAATAAACACGCTAAATCACCGAATTTGGAAATTTGGGGACAAAAGGTTTTTTTTATAAAATGGGCATAACGGCTTCGCCGCGTTGCCCATTTCGACCGGAATTTTGCCCAAAACTTTGTGACGCCCCTGCTCCTCGCCGAGGAAAACACTGGAACCCATACCAGGCTACTTTTACTGCAAAATACCTGCCAAAAAGTTTCATTTCCATTTCAGCCATGTCCATCTTTTTTTGAAAATTGCCCGAATGCGGCAAGTATAACTTTCTTCTTAGCACTTACACAGTTCAAAGTAAACTTTCACTTTTTAGGGTTATCAGTGTCCATCTTATCTATCAATTACTGCACAAACATAAAACTCAATCTTTAATATAATGGTAGTTTAACCTAGTTTGGAAACTTTGCTGCATGTTTAGTAAGATGTCTGTTAATTGCCGCCTGGTGTTCCTTTCACAGTTTGAATCTGAAACGTACCTTTAACAGAGAAGATGGCGGTCCAAATCAACAGATACCTCAGATAGAAAAATGTTGAAATCGATGAAACAATAGTTGGCCATTGGCTGATATCGAGCTTGTTATTTTTTCTTGGCATTTGACAATTTTATTAGCAAGTAACAAAACCAGGGTACTGAAACAGTTACAGAAGTGTTCAAATAAGCATACCTTTATAGCATACTCCGAGTTTCTCCGAGTAAGGATTAAAGTTCACTGCAGTATCTGCTACTGGGATTAATCTTATCTGTCCTGGGATAGGATTAATCCGTATTAGAAAGAATCTTATCTCAGTAGAGACACTATTAATCCCAGTAGCAAATACTGAAGTATTTTTTTACAGTGTTTCATCTCAGCTTACTTGCACGTTTAGTGCCAACAGATGATTTGCAGTCAGCTAGGGCTGAAAGGAATACTCATCTTATATATTTTCTCCAGCTGACATCGCCTCCACCCCATTTGGGCTTGGGGCAATGGGGGGCCTCCCAGGACTTGGAAATATGGGCTTTGGTGGAGTAAACTTCATGGAGTTCCAGTCGCAAATGCAGCAAGAAATCCAAAGAAATCCCCAAATGATGAGAGACATGCTGGACAATCCAATGGTTCAGAGCCTTATGAATAACCCAGACTATATGAGACAGATTATGACGTCTAACCCTCAGATGCAGCAACTACTTGAGGTTTGAATATTTTTCTTCGTTTTTAAGGTAGGCTACCTATTAACATTACAGGAAATCTGGTGCTGAGTTCCTGATAGAGTAGAGTAGAGTACAGTTTTATTTATAAGAATTATCTTTCACAGCGCAAGCTACGAATTTGACCTCTACGTCAAACATAATCACTAAAATATAAATATGTATCAGAATCGAACGCTGCACGATGATTCATCCGAGGCCGAAAGGTTCCTCTGGTTCCTAGCGTAAAGTTTAACTGAAAAGGGCTGAGATCGGACAATCTGGTTACCAATCACTTAGTCGCTTAAAGAGGCTCGAAGACCCAATGAGAATGCATTACTTCGTTGCTTCACTTTTCGCGAATAATTAATTTTCAGATAGTGAAATTTTCCTGTCGATTTGTGGTACCTTTATGTGCTTGTACCTGTGCTGTATGCTGGACGAAAAAGATTTACGAAAAATAAGTGTTTACGCACTGAGTTGCCTTCCGCAAGCTGAGATGAATACTTTTCTTAGGATTATCCGACTTGAGAATGTTGGATTGTCTTGATGGTTCCAGCGGTTCTGATGACGAAGTAAATAGTAGCCTATCTAGCTCGGTACAGTACTGTACTTACAAGTCCAGAAATGGCTGTAGTCGACATACAACTGCCTGGTGAATAATTCGTAACCATCATTTCCGTTTTTTTGGGATCCCAAAACGTAAGTGGAGGGATACCTAGACATCGCAAAAGTTGTCCGTCTGTCCGTCCGTCCTTCTGTCCGTGCGTCTGTGAGCACGATAACTCTCGAAGGGAATGAGATATTTTGATGACACTTGGTGTGAGGATTCTTTGAGTCAAGGGAAAGGAAAGGTCGAGTTCGTAGATGGGCTATGGCCCTACGTTTAGGGGTGGGGGTTCAAATTAAGGGTCAAAACAAATATTTTTGAACAGCTTAATGGGATAGTCGATTAAGGGTAAGAGGACATGCAGAACACGGTTATGAAAACCATTTTCCCGCCGGACGAGTAGTTCGCCCGGAATCCGGAAAGTCGGTTAAAAGTAAAAGTTTTATTTGGTGTTGATTAAATGTTCGATCTAGGGGAAAGGAGATATGCTGAATTTGTTTTTTAGCTTTATTTTTTTGCCGGACATGTAGTTGCAGAATCCGGCCGAAACCGGAAAATTGGCAGAAGTAAGGCAGGCAGTTTTCGTCAAACTAGATATGACTTATAGGGGTAAACACACATGCTGAATCCATATCTGAACTTGGTTTTCTCAGATGATTAGCTATTTGGCCTTAAACTGTTTCTTAATTTTAATAGTAAAAATATTCATGGAGTCTGGTGAAGACTGATTTGGCGAAGACAAGACCCAATTGTCTGGATCAAATGTTTGGAATTTTTGGGATCCCATCGATACCTTTGGTCTTGTTTTTAAAGTCAGCATTTTTGGGTGGGAAGAAAAATACTGTTTCTCTAACATGTCAGTGAATTTGTCATAAAAAAAAAACTCTTTATGGTTCAGACTTTTGAATTTGAAAATCACGTAGCACAGATCCTCAGTAGAACTCAAAGCCGAATTACTATATGTGCAAGTGGGCTAAGTTACGTAGTTACGTCACGGGAAAAAAACAAACTTTGTATGGGTATCTGATAGTTTGTATACGTAATCACTTGACTCAAGAAATAAAACAATAAAAGAAGAAAAAATTGAAAACAAAATTCTTCTGTATAAGAGATAACTATTTTTCACTGCGTAGAATCGAGCGTGACATATTAGCCCGCAATGAGTCCGGCTGTTTTAGCCGCTCGCCCCCCCCCCCCCCCCCCCCCTTTAGCTATGGTAAAACTACATAACTGTCCAGTGAGTCGGAGCCTGATAGCCCTGAGCGGAGCAACCACGACAGAATGCTAAAATCAGCGCATTGCTGTCAGTGTGCGCAAAATGACATAAGAAGTCTGAAATTTCGGAATTCGAATGGGTGGAACGATGATGAACCTGGAGTGAAGTATTAATATATGTACGATAGGCCCTTGTAAATATCGCAGGGGGATCGACTTTCAGTCGCTTTGGGTGTCCTCGATTTCAACCCTGTATTGTTAGTTGTGAAATGAAGTTTTTTTTTGTTTTTGTTTTTTACTGCCCCACAGGCCCGTTCGGGCTTTTTCGCAGTCAGAAGTATCAGCTACATGTATAAAGGATGTTAAGAGGGTTACAAAAGGTGTGTTCATGTAAAAGTTGATTTGTATAATAAAGAGTATTAAACTAAAAAAAAAAACTAAAACTAAAAAGTTGGTGGACAAATATAATGTGAACACATTTTAAACCTCTTATGTGGATAGGACTTGAGATCAGCTGTCGTTACCCCCGCTACATTAGGCCCCTTTGAACCTTCTTTGTCTTGTATAAGTGGTGCATTGAAAAAGCCTAAGGGTAAGAATTCCAGCAAAGATAAGCTTTAGGTCTGAATTTGCTATGGGAGATGAGACAAGCCTCAAACTAATAAATAACTGAGGAATTAGAGGGGGTTGCCCCTTTCGAGAGCTTATCATTGCTCGCGGCGAGAAATGAAGTACACTTGTTTGTGAGGACTCGAAATTATAGTGTCTGATCTTGATATATTCTTACGTGCCTCCGGTTTTCTTTGCCGAACCCTGTGCAAAATGTGGGTAGGTCCACTTTTTACTCCATTCTGCCAAGAAGAAATAACGAGATAGAACTGCTGTCTCCCTGTCTCGGTCTTACAAACATGCTGAGTCGAGTAAAATACGGCCGACTGCCGACGCAAACGAGCGGAGGTTACTAGCTTCGCGCCACATCACGTTGCGTTACCTCTACAAATAGCTATATCGCTTTTAAGTCGCTGAAGAGGAAATCTAGCAGTCAAAGCTGATTGGTTCTATGGACGCGCTCCAGAGCGGGTCGGCGCGCGGAGTACGCCTCCTTAGCCTCCTTCAGTATTTCTTGTGCGATAAGCAACGGTGAAGACGGAAGAGGAGTAAACGGGTATCAACATCAGCTCAAAGCCAGAGTAAGTACCTCTAGGTCCGCTCAGTTTTGTCGGGGTTTTCATAGTTGCTGCATGCGACTAAAGAGTTCTATCTGATTATTTGTTCTTGGTTCTTCCTCAGTTTATGCCCCGACTTGGGATAAAGTAAAGGTATCGCTTTTTCCACAGAGGAACCCAGAGTTGAGTCACATCTTGAACAACCCGGACCTGATGAGGCAGACGATGGAAATGGCTCGTAATCCGGCCATGCTGTCAGAACTAATGAGGAATCAGGACCGAGCGATGTCAAATTTAGAGTCTATACCAGGTAGGTAAAAGAACCAGTACTGTCTAGGTTGAAAGTCTACGCAATGCCGGACAGTCAAACTCTAGAATTCCGCGCCCTTACTTGACCCGTAGAACGCAATTAAAAGAATTGACGAACGATACTTACTCTGTGGTCGCGACGGGCACCGGCTAGGCTCCCCCCCCCCGCAAGCGAAGATCGTTTTTTTTCTAAATTCAGCATCGTCGTCGGCTATTTTTACTTTTTCTGTTCCTGGTCATATCTGGCACCAGCCTTAGTACAGATAAGTCCTTTTTTGATACCCATGCTCAGACGCTGGGGCATGATGGCAGGGACGAGCGTGGTACTCGTACGTATGTGCACCCCTTATCAGAGCTGGTGGACTCGGACTCTGGTGTGGCCTCGTCTCGAGACGCTTTTTTCAAGGACTCGGACTTGTCTCGGACTCTGATTTGCTGGACTCGCAGCAGCTCTGCCCCTTATTACCCAGCGGTGTACCTGTATGCAATACTTTGGTAACTAAACAGTCCAGGATTTCATTTTGGCTTTGAAATTGTTGCATAGGCTACTGGTACCCATCTGGGGAATAAGGGGTACACATACGTATGACAACCATGCTCACCCCTGCCAGCATGCCCCAGCGTTTGAGCGTAAGTATCAAAAAGGCTTAGTGTACTAGACTGGTTAAGAACAGGAACGGATAAAGTAAGAACAAATATGTCAGCATTCACGGTGAATATAAAACAAAATAGAAAATAATAAAAATAAAATAGTTTTTCATTTACCGGGATTGGAGCCTAGCCTGTGCCTGTCCCGACCACAGAGCAAGTATAGTTGTTCTATTCTCCTGATTGAAGGGCGCGGATTAAAAAAAAAGAGATAACCTAATTCTAGATATTTTTACTTACAGGTCAGGAGATCAATTAGGATGCAGCCCCTAAAGAGGACAGAATATACTGAGCCGTTTAAAAGTTTGGGTGCAATCTAGGACTAGCTACGGTATAGCATTCTGAGTTCGTCACAACGGGAGAATCCCACCGCGGCCCGCAAATGGTGGACTCGAAGACGTTCTGTAGCTTACTTTTGCATTTTCAGGTGGTTTCAACGCCCTCTCCCGAATGTATAGAGATATTCAGGAGCCAATGCTAAATGCAGCCCAGGAACAATTGGTGGGAAATCCATTTGCAGGCCTTGTAAACCGCAACAACCAACAGTGTAAGTACAGCTAAAAGTACACCAGGGGCAGAAGTGCAGTAGATGTATGTTACTTCGAACATCGCTTAACTTTGAAAAGCGCCGAAGAATGTAATGCATTTTTCAAATGGGAGTTATAAGGTGTATTACGGCGAGGTTTATTACAGATTCCTCTTTTCCTCGGAGAGCGCTGTAATAAGGTGAATAAGACAATAGACCCGCGTTGTATTCTCGCTTATGCAGGGCCAATCAGATCGCTTGGTTGGTTCCGCCAGCGGGCCGAGGAAAGGAACAGTGTGCTCAGGGTTGCCACGGGAAGCACTAAAATTCTACTTTGTTCGAAGCTGAACAAACAAGTTTTCTTCAAAAGAGCACGTTTTGTTCTGTTACGACTGCTTATTTTTAGTTCGAGGACCAATGCTGTCCATCCGTAGATTTAATAGCTTTTTACATATATTGGGCGCCAAATTGTACTCGTGTACTTCAAGTAATACTAAGAACATTTTCTGATCTTTAGAAACTCGAAAAATTGTATCAGCGTGGCAACACCGAACGCTGCATTGATAAGAACCTTTCGGTTCCTATTTGAACAGGCGTGTGTATTAAGACGCAAACGTCGCGTATAGCGCTATTCAGCTTATTACACCTATTTGAACAATGCTTAAAACGCGCCAACAAGACGGCGATGTTTTTTACCGCACCTCTGAGAACGCTCGGTTTTAATCGCCCATTTTTCTTTTTAAAGTAAACCAGCATAAGTCATGCCAAAGCTCGTTACAACAGACTTTGTAAGGTGAGAATCTTCTAAAGTTTGTAGAAGATGGCGAATACGGCGTTTCGACCTATATCATTCTTTGTCAACCATGATCAAAAAAAAGAGAAAAGATATAATTGTGGTCATTCTTGAAATCGGGAGCCGACCTGTCAGATGAATTTTATCGTTTTTCCTTTTCTGTGTCATGCTAAATTCAAAGTAGGGGAAGGCCACGGAGGAAGCTGCGAGAAAGTTATACAAAACAATTCATAGTCTCGAAAGTCTCCGAATATCAAATTTAAGAGATTCTTAGGTGAATTCTGCACAGTTTTTTGGCTGGCGCGTAGGGGAGCCTTTAAACTCTCGCCTTTTTCTCAAAACACGTGTCGATACGCCTACGAATGGCCTCTGGGGGGGGGGAGGGGCTTTGAGCGCTTACCTTTACTTTTAAATCTTCTTCTTTTCTGACACACTTTTTGCTGTTCGCCTGCGAAATGCCTGTGAACTAGCTTGTGAACGCACCACTCTCTTTCTTCTTGCAGCGTCCGAGGGTTCAACTGGAGAGCCAAACAGTGCGCCTCTTCCAAACCCGTGGGGAGGGAGCGGAGGGACCGTTCCAGAGCCTAATAGACAACCTACAGCCGGAGTCACACCCCAGGTAAGCCATTGAGAGAAAATATTTTTCACCAGTAGAAGAAGAAGAGCTACGAGCTCATATGACACTTGATACGAGAAGGTGGTACAAGAAAGTAGATGAGTACGTCACAAAATACCCCGCCATCCAAAAATGCGGTTCGGACCTAGAAATAGGATATCTAGTTTCAGTCGAGTCTGAGCATTTCCGGCATCGCCTGATCTAGGGCAAATGACTTTTTACCTTCTAAGTTTCAACCCAATAGATCCACTCCTTTGGTCTCTAGACGTGCGACACTATTTCCGGTAGCCCCTCCAATTCCCCCTACCGCGGACGAATCTGCTTCGGACTACTAAATGGATCGTGTGAAGCAGTTTTTCTCACCACCTATCAAGTCTCACTCAAATCTGAGCATTTTTTCGGAGCTTCTGATAACTCTCCCCTCCCTCCGTCCCCCGCCGTGGTCGGATCCAGTTCGAACCCTAAAATATGTCTTCTAGGGCATGTGATCTCTGTACATCCCAAGTTTCGTTCAAATTGCTCCACTTGTTTGACCGCTATGCGAGCCACAACATTTCCGGGACTCCTCTTCCAGCTCCTCCCACTGTTGCTGAATACGACTCTGAAACATAAACGTCACACCTCTGACATCTCCTATTCCCATCCATCAAGTTTGACTGGAATCGGAGCATAGCCTATCTGCAAATTTCCCGGTTCCCGCTTCACCCCCCTCCCCTACCATGGCCGGATCCGATCCAGACGCCAAATAACAAATCAGGCCGCATAAACTTGGTACTGCCCAACTTGCATCCCATTCTGTCGATCCCTTTGTTCCTGTGCAGGTCAAACAGTTCCCCCCCCCCCCCTTCCACTCTCCTGTATATACTGTAATAAAATGATTATGTTATAATTTAATAATATGATATATGATTATTATTCATAATATGACTATAAATATTATGGCTACTTGAAAGATGATCTTGAAGAAATGGCTTGCTGGGTTTAGTTATTGACGATTTGGTTTCGCCATCAAGTAGCGCCGTTTGGATGCCGTGTTATTGAAGTGAACGGTAGAAAAGGCAGGGGTTGCGCTCGGTTTATCTCACCCGCCTTAGATCCTGGATTAGTTTGGCTGGGAGCCTGAAAACTTTAATACGAACGCTCTTGTGGATGATGACCTCAGTGTCTATCATCGCAAGTAGTAGTAGGATTCTTTCCCGGTGGGAACCGGAAATCCGCGGAGAAATTTCTGGGGCTTTGCATTACGACGGAACTTCTCTTAAATAGCTCCACTTAACGCAGCTCAAATCACCGATTGGCACATGGCAGGTAATCACTTGTATTTTAGATATAACAAAAATATAAAGAAGAATTTTTTTTTAAATTTGGCTTCGGTATAAGAGATACGATGTTTCACTGCATAGAATCGGGCGTGACATTTGAACCCGCAAAAAGTGCCTTCGCTTATTTGACACAAATAACGATTTGACCGACCAAGCTACGACGCTGTTTTCGCCACATCGTTTTTGTCGTGAAGAATGTCAAGTTTACGGTAGCGCATTCGGAAACATTATCCATTTATGCGTGGTACGAGAGAAGCTTCGGTTCAATACGAATTTTCAAAAACGTGATTGCAAATTTTAACGTCACAATTCGTATCTTTGTCTGATTATTTAATATCTTAACCGTTTACAATGTTTTAACGTTGTATTTGGTGTGTTTGACGGAAAGAAAATATTTGGTAGATTTTACTACCGGCAGGAATGTTTTCTGAGGATTAAAAGATCGATTGATGACATTAAATTTGATCGTTGGATACTTTTTTTTCAGTCAATCAATCAATTTATTTAATTCGTGATATTACACATCACATATAATCACATTAACACAGGGCTATTCTTTACTAAATATATACACTCGTTTCATCCATTCGGTGGCTCGGGGCAGTAGCACAGTTGACGGGAAAGGCGGTAGAAATTGCCTTTAA
Organism: Branchinecta sandiegonensis; assembly: GCA_030848855.1. Classification (NCBI taxonomy): domain Eukaryota; kingdom Metazoa; phylum Arthropoda; class Branchiopoda; order Anostraca; family Branchinectidae; genus Branchinecta; species Branchinecta sandiegonensis. The sequence continues at coordinate 16,183,129 of JAUPMV010000012.1, read as the reverse complement.
AAGTGGATTTTCGGAAACTTCTAACCTTGCAACAAAACCAACTATCGCTTTCCGTCTCATAACATCTAAAGATTCAAGTTCGTTTTCTAAAAACATTCGACTAGCAGAGTGACGTCGATGTATGAAAGGAGATGACGGAATGCATTGTTAAAACAAACTTTTAGTTTACGCATCGTCGTCTCAAGATAGTTATTAAAAAGTGGGAGACAGTATAGTTGCGTGCAATACGTCTTAAATAAAAGAATTCTCACCGGCACAGTAAAAAATTTAAAATAACGAATTAAGTGGTTCGCACGCGCTCAAAGACCCCGACAGTGACTCGAAATTGCTGAGTCGTCATACAGGTCATCGTCTAAAAAATAACCTAAGTACTTCTCTTTGTGTACTCCCTTCAAAACAAAATCACCAATCCTGCTGTCCCGCTGAAGTTGTTTTCCTTGACCTTTTTATTTTCCTCTTTAGTCCGACATGTTCACGAGTCCTGGCATGCAATCTTTAATGCGTCAGATGATGGAGAACCCACAACTGATGGAGAATATGCTGTCCGCTCCATACATGCAATCGATGATGCAGTCCATGACTGCCAATCCAGACCTCGCTGCCCAGATTATCAGAAGCAATCCCATGTTTGCCGGAAACCCTGCCTTAGAGGTATAGTGAAGGAATCTGTATATTTTTGTTGTATTCGCGATCGTGTCATCGAAGGCGTTGGACTGAACTGGGACGGATTTGGGTCCCGAGTCCGAATCCTTGTCGAGTGATGAGTCATGGATGCCCAGAGCAAAATAACACGAGGGAGTAGCGCCAAGACTTGACAAAATTGACACACACTCGAATAGCAGCGAAACTAGCAACTACTTGCGATAGAGAACGTCCCTACTGAAACTCATTCCGCCGTTCACCAGCGGTGGCTCCGATAACTTCATATCCTGAACATAGCAAAAAAATTACACAGCCTCCATTGTTTTCTTGGTGTGTGCAGACCGCACCTTTGCTTTACTAGAAATTTGTAATCCCGCAAGTTTGTCTTGCTTTAAATGCCGCAAGCGAAGTGGGCGGCGCTACGAATATGGCCCGTTTGCAAAGCATGGAAAGCATAGGTCTTGGCGCTACTCCTTAGTGTTATTTTGCTCTGTGGATGCCTTAATGAGACATGACGTTGCCGGTGTACAGCATTTTTTCTTCTGCGTGTTTGGCCCGACAAGACTGTACAGAACTTGATTTCTTGCGCGTATACAGACGAGTCCACCGACGCCCGACAAAAACATACAGTTGGAATCATCGTCCTGCTCAGGATGGCTTTAAGACCAGTAAGATTCAAATACCATCAAGAAAGTAAGATAATTTTTTTTTTTTTCCTTAAAGAATATGTAATAAGGAGTACTAAAATAAATTTAAAAAACACTGTCACAAATAAGTTTCAAAACAATAAATAACAATTGACGTACTTCAAACAACACACTGTACTTACTTAACTATTAACTTTTATCGAAAAACGGAAACAGGTTCTTCAGAGTCAGAATATTATTAGCTTTAGCTACAAAATTACCAAATTTCTGCTGAATTGCCAGGACAGGATCTTTAACTGAAAGGGAATTAATTGTAATGTTATCCAGTAAAGGTGAATCTTTCAGGCCCAGTTGGAAATTACGTCTAAATTTTGTGTGTTTATACTGTTATTTATCTTTGTGTTGTTTTTCGTTGTTCTCTTTAGCCTACTCCACTACCACCTTGAGTATTTGGCGGGTTACAAATAACATATATAAATAGTAAAATATAGTAGATAGATAGATCTTGGCATATGAGGATTAGTGCCCCTGTATCAACACGTCAGTCAAGATCGTGAAGTAGACTGTCAGCAGTTTGATAACAGATAACATATGTTTTCGCATACTGTTAAACGTTATGAGAACATATCTGTTACGACCCTTTTAAATTTTTTCTTCTCGCGAAACATAATGTTCAACAGGGTCGTAACAGAAATTTCGTCTTAAAATATAAGTAAAGGTTGTAACAGAAATATCCTCGGCGTCCAACATAACATTTAAAGGACCCCTCTTGCTTATTCTTTTATAATATACCTAGCTCCCTTGTAGAAGTATAAGCGTCTAAAATTCCCACCTCTCTCCATTGTTTCGTTTTGTGCCTACTAATTTTTAGCGCTTTTTCGGCTGTGCCGAGTTTTGCCCGTCAGACAACGCAAAGTTTGCCGGAATCCTAAATGTCCCGCTAAGATCTCTTTCATAAATAAGGATATGATAATCTTCTCTTTTCGACTTCTTGCATTTGCTTAAACGTTTTTCGCTCAGCCGCCGCATCGGAGAGCAGGAAGTCTGGATAGAGTCGACAAGTTCAAGAAAATGGCTAATTTCAGGTGGAAAGTAATGGTGTTTTTGAAAATCGTTTTTTCTGGTCTGTTTCGTAGGGAAAAGATCATTTATAGTAGGAGTTGTACTTCAACACAAGGCTACGGAACCATGTGTTATCGAACTTCTGACAGTGTAATAAACTGATAGTGGGGAAAGATTTATCGTAACGCTAGTTTGTTTTACTCTCCCATACCCTAATAGATAGACCCCGAGCTTCCTCGCTGCCAAGTGGTACTCGTAATTCCTCCGTACTACGCCGAATATAGAGGGGGGCGTTTTTGTCGGGTTGTTGGCGAAAACAATTCGTAGATGAAGTGTAGAATCAGAATCATTTATTTACACAAGCTATCATAGTCAAGAAGAGAACTCAACTAAATGGCGCTTGGGCTTACAAACTAAAAGACGACACAAATTAAGAACAGAAACTTCAGCACTTGTTAAACACTGATGTGTAATACGGAACGAACGTGTTTAAAAACCGATTTCTTCGTGTGGTAGGCGGTACCAGTTTTTATGGCACTTGCAGCCTCTGGCTCAAGTGCCATATACCGAAGTAGTATAGAAAAAGGGGGGACTAGACCAACAACCCCCAAATTTCAAAACCCCATTTTAACATCGATTTCTTAAATTTTAACATGCTTTTTTCCAAATTATCCCCCTTTTTAAAGATATTTGTATTTTCTTTTTTCCCGAAAAAAGGGCCCAAGAAATAGGAAATATTAACCTTTATACTACATATAAACTACTACTTTTTTTTATCCAAATATCATTTTTTCATTTTTATCCAAATATCAATTACTGAGGAAACAGTTCCAAGTCAACAAATTGTTCCGAGTTCTTATTTACACGCAAAATAGGCTGTAAAATAAGATTGTTCTTTAGAAGTAACTCATCAGCAATCGAATTGTATCTCTGTGGTATAAACAGATCACACATCTTCTTGTTATGATTGATAACTACAACTAACTTATCTCCATATTTTGTTTTAGCCATTCTCATTTTAACGATGGTATACTTCAATCCTAGAACTAGTTGTTCTTTCTTGATTGTCTCATTATACTTGTTTGTTTTGATTGTATTCAAGACCTCCATTTATTAGCGGCTGATTTTCTTTAATAAAAATCCAAATCACAAACTCACATACATATTTTTATTAATGATATCCAATGTAGCTTTTCTTTCATAATATAGAACACAGTAAATATTGTATGGTACGGGTTGAGGATCTTTTAAAGTTATACTAATTTCAATATCAGCAGTGGTTCCATTATAAATATTTGACTCGTGTTTAGAAACATCGAAACAAAATAGTGGATATACTTCTTTAAATTCTTCGATATTGACTACACTACCAGTATCAAACGCTAATTGTTTATAACCCAAATGTATGTATCTGTTGTACAGATTAGAGTACGTGCATTGCTCATCACTAAAGTCGCATTTGAGGGGTTCTTCTGGATATTTATCCCCGTTAATTCTAACCTCTATATCCGTCAAATTCATATGATCAAATACCATATTATTATTTGTTTGGTTGTTATGCTTTTCATTTTTCTGTAACATCACAACGATTTTCGTAGGACTATTTCTCTCAGACACAACTTTCCAGGTGTGTTCCTTATTCTGACTAACATCACTTTTATAAGTATTACAAGCTTCCCACATCAAATTATACTTTTATCCTTTGCCAAACCCTTTTCCAATTGACTCATCATTTCAATACTAGGAGCTATAACAGGAATTTTCCAGGATAAATACTCAATGACGACTTTAAAATTCGTATTTCCATTGTTTACAATCATATTATTATCATCATTTCTTCTTAGACATATTCTGTGTGATGCACCTCTAAAAAATCGTTTGTTTCCTTTCAAGAATCCAAACAACTCTGATAATGGTAAATACAAATTCACTAATTTGCTGTTTTTAGTTCTATTATATCTCTTTTCAAATCCTTTATTATAATTGGGGTTAGGCTTAGAAGTGACATTCACATTTCCTGCTGCTAGTGCTCCACCTGCAGGTACGGTAAATGAACTAGTTATAGGGTTGATATCAGTTCCTTGATTATAATCCTTATACCAGAAATGATTTCTAGCAGCACTTCTAGAGTAATCATCAGAGTATTCAATCAACTTTGTAACGGTAGTTGTAATACCAACATGATTAATTTTTTCAACAGGTGTGTCATTTATGACATACTCAGCGGTACTAAATAAATTAAATCCATTATTCGTCAACGTAGCGACATCAGTTGCAGCTATATTAGTTCCGTCAGCTTTTACTATCCTTACGCCTACCTCAAGATAACTTTCACTTGGATAGAACCAGGAATCCAATTTCTTTGTTACAAATTCAAACTCTGATTTATTTGATACATTCACATCTGTTTCTCGAATTTCTTTAAATTCATATTTGACTACTGAATCATCCACAAGTGGCTCATCAAATATGTTCCATTGCGGACTAATAATTTTATTTACTGCCATTTATATAAGAAAGAAATTATTCGATAAAAATCATTTCAGAATCTTTAACCCATTCCCAGTCATTAACGTTTTGATCAAATCTTGACTCCTTTGATTTAAAATCCTTTTATTTGTACCCAGAAGATCCTTTATCGATTTCTTATTTCCAATCACATCAATCAATTCCTTCTTGTTGACATCAATCAAATCTTTTCCATATTCTATTGCTCTGTTTTTCAGCAACTCAAATCTCGGTTTTATAATATTGTTATACATTGATAATGCTCCATCTCTAATTTGTTTTGCTGACGTCTGGAATAACTGAGAATTAGCAATGTTTTTGAATATACTACCGATTCCACTTCCGTACTGCTTATTGTAAAGTAATCGCTTATTATTTAACAACATTTATAAGTAAATAATTTTATTTCAATAATCCTTTAAGCTTTTCTTAAATGCAGTACGTATCCTACGTTATCACCATTCAGATCAATCGGTCTTCCAAGCTGATCAGTTATTGTCATTCTCAACGAGTAAATAAAGTCTTTTGTGTTGATAGGAAGATATATTAATTGTCTAGGATTCTCAACAATTTGGCAACCCGGTTCAGTATTCGGAACAAATGTCCAAATGACATCTGATTTACTTTTGTTTACGATAGAACTGTTTACAAGAGAGCAGTGAATTTGAAGTTTATCGACACTTCTTGTTATATTTGGAAGCTTTGTACCTTCATTGATTTTCTTAGAAATCTCAATATCCTTCTCAAAGCCTAAAATCTGACACAAGTCACTATTAAATCTAAACACATATTTTTCTTGTAATACTATGACAAATCTCATAGATGCTGGATTGGATGAGATTACAATAGGACATTTATCTTTTGGTGTATCAAAATACTGACACAAGAAATAATTCAAACAATCATCGTTATACATCCCGTTAGGAATAGTAACATTCACCCATCCCCCCTCTTCGTCTTTCCTGTATTGAAATGTATTATTCCCAAATTTATCACTTATATTATGCCACGAATACCACAAAGTACACTGATTCAAACCTATTTCATAATCCCAATTACGATTCAGTTCAATCGGTTGACTAAATGTTATATCAATGATACTTTCATTACCTTCAATGTTTAACAACACCATTTATTAGAAATATTTTTTATATATTGAATTGTATTCTCTCTTGTTTAAGAATTTATTTCGCATTAACGAATCCAAAATATCAATAGCTTCATTCCTCACCTCATCAGATGTATTTCCGTTCACTCTACTACCTATCAAAGTGTACAATTTTTTAATCATTTCATCACAATTCATAAATATTCCAGTTCCTTGTTGTTTGATAAAGGGTCTACTAGATTGAATTTTTTTTAATCTATGCTTATAGTCTTGAATAAATAAAATAATTTTATCATACTTACTAGAACTACTTTTACTTTTCAAACCACCATAACTTTGACTTATAGGTGTTAATTCAGACAAAGCATCTTCTATATTCTCTGGGTTATCAAAGTAATAATTAGGCATCTCAAAATATTCTCCTTTATATCTTGTATGATTCTCTTTATATTTTACATTAAGTGCTTTTAATAACTCTTTATCAACACCTGGATCCATATCAACGATTTTGATACTTGTTGGTAAATCTGGAGATGCTTCTAAAGCGGTCGATTGTGTTGACTGCGTTTCTACCTCTGAAACTGGAATCTGATATGGTTGTCTTTGTAAAGCTGATTTATACGGTTCACCTAATTGGAGAAGCCGGCTTCTTGAATTAATATCCACCTCCTCTAATTTTTCGATGATAGCTTCAGCGTTTTCTTGTAATTTTTTGATGGTATCTTTAGTGTTTTCTTTTTGTGCCGTAACAACTGGAGCGTTTAATTCTGAAGCATATTCCCGAAACCCTGCTTTCTCCATCTCGTATTGTTGAAGTTTTTTCTTTGAATTTCTCTGTTCTTAACTATACCCGATAACATATCACTCAAGCGTCTTGAATCCATTTATATACTAGTAATTTTATTTCATAATAAATTTTGAAAGTTCTTTTTCATAAAACCCTCCTTGAATTAATTCCCCACTTTTGTCAGATATTTCATAAGTAATGGGAATGGTAGGTCTAACGGTTGCTATCTGGAATACTTCATTCGTGTAGTTAGGTAAATAACCTTTATCAAAAATACTTTTTTCTTTTTTAATTCTAACTAAATCTCCTACTTTGTAATTTCCTGTGACTTTGTAATCACATGGAGGAAACAAAGCATTGTAAACCTTTTTCTGATTTACCTTTTTACTAGCATCTACTGGTTTCATTTGTATTGAACGATGATAAGTGTTATTATAATTCCTAACAAATAAAGGTAAAATATCAATCCATTTAGTAGTGTTATTGTGAGTAAAATATTTCCATAACTTTTCTTTCAGTGTTCTGTTGAATCGTTCAACGATTTGCGCTTTCGTCGTTATTTTTCAAAAATGTTTGAACATTTCTCATTACAAATTCTTTACCTTTATCAGTTTGTAGTTTCTTAGGAATTCTTTCTTTAAAGATATGACTGAATGCGTTTATTATTTCAGCCCCCGTTTTATCTTTCAAAGGGACACACCAAGCATATTTACTAAAGCAATCAATAATAGTCAAGATGTAATTTTTTTTATCATTTACTTTTTTATATTTCTGCATGTCAACTAAATCAGCTTGCCATTGCTCGTCAACATGGTGAACATAGACTCGCCTCCTTTCAAAATTGTGATAGGAAGGTTTGTGTAACGTATACACATTCTCATTTTGCAAAACATGTTTTATGTTATCTTTAGAAACATTCACTCCATTTTCTTTTAATTTTCTGTAAATATCTTCAACCCATGAATAATTCGAATAATACGTCTTTAAAATATTTTTTTCTGCGTTGAGGTTTTTTTTAAAAACAGATTTTTCCTCGATCCGCAAATAACACAATTACCTTTCAGCATTGGAACATTATTTTTCTGTGACACTGCTTTAAACATTGATTCAGTGTCAGTTTTCTTTTTACATTTCATACAATAAATCTCCATTTATTAGAAAACAATTTTTATAAACAAAAAGACGAGAGATGAATAAACTACGAACTGCGCTTAATGTAGGAAATACAATGCAATCCACAGTTTAATTCATCTATATTCTGAACGGCAAGATTTTCATAAGTTATTTTTTTCTTTGAAGTTTTTAGATATTTAATTATTTCTTTTCCTGGGGGTATACCGAAAGAATCGAAAAATTCGACATAGGGTTGATTAGGTAGATTACAGTACGCCACCCAGTGAGTTCCAGGCATTCCAAGTTTATCATAATTAATGAAACCACATTCTAGGCTATTTATTTGTTTGGGTAGCGTATCTATAGAGAAAACACCTCTAAAATGTGGTATATCCCCTAATGCATCCATAATGTCAAAATTGGTTAGAGGTCCTACTTTACTTTTGCTTCTTTTTTGATGTCCCCGTTTTTTGACTTCCTAGGCCTTCCACGTACACCATGACCGACAACTTTTTGCGTTCCAGGAAGTGTAAGCGCACCACCTGTGTTGACATCATCGGTTTTCTTCCTAGGCCTTCCACGTCCCACAACTTTTTGTGTTCCAGGAAGTGTAAGCGCTCCACCTGTGTTGGTTATGCTATCCACCAATTTTTTACCAGCGAATGTACCCAAAGCAGCAGCTCCGCTTGTTAAAGCTGCCTTACCAAGGGCTATAGCTAACGGTATTAGGAAAGGAAGTAATCCACCCTTTTGAATCGCTTCTTTCATCTGTTTGTATGAGACATCAATATCACAGCCCTTATTATTCATTTTACATGTTTCAATTTTATCAATTTGTCGTTTACTTAAAAGTAACTTGACTGGTTCTCGTTCATTGTGTCTACTGTGACTAATACGTATCTGACATTTTTGTTTAGCACCAAAGCATTTCTTCAGCTTTCCTTTCTGAAGCTTTGACAAATAAACTGTATACTCCATTGTTTCAACCATTTATTAGAAAAATAATTTAGCATATAAACTTCTTATTTACCAGCCATCATTTTTTCTAATCTGGAAATGAATGGTTTGTCAACAGGTTTTTGCTCTAGAAGCCTTTTTAAAATGTTTACGATTGCTCTTTCAATATTATCGATATGGGTTTGTTGGGTTTCGAGCTTTTTTTCCAAATCTAAAAGATACGTAATTAACGTTCCTAAATTAACAGCGTCATTTTTGTTTCAAGGGTCTTGAACATTTGTTATCAACTTGTTTTCAGCGTTAATTTCTTTATCATTAACTCGAATTATTTCTTTTACAAATAACCCTTTATCTTTAATCCTTACCAATAAATTATCGAGAGAATCATGTACAGCAGTTAATCTGTTGATATCTTCGCTAAAATATTGATTTATCCCCACTTGTTCTGCGGTAATTTCTTCTTTAAATTGGTTCAAAATAATAGTCATAGATCTGAAACTAATAGCGTCCTGGTCTGCTTTCGCATCCCCTAAATTAATAATTCTCTTATCTTGTAGGTTAATGTTACCATTTTCATCAGTAACTTTCGATTCGTTACTAACCTTTTTTCCAACACTACCAAATTTATTCATTTATTATAGAAATAAATTATCCGGTAAATTTTTCAAAGTTTTTCCTGTACTTCAGGGTTTTATCTTTTGTTTTTAAATCTATGAAGAAAAAACCGTAGCCCTTGGTTGCAGCCTCGAATTGTTTGAGAAATTTTTCATTGTCTATACTGGATACATGGCTTTGTCTTATTAATTTTACTTCTTTTGGGTTAGAACACTGAAAGAATGCGAAATAATTACATTGAAGTCTTACCACCTTTGGCGTTTTATGATAGCTCTGTGATAAATAAACAATTGAAGCATTTTTCTTTCTTCCTCTTATGAATAAATCTTCTATTTTCTTCTGGTCTTTTTCAGTTACAAAATCGTCAAAGATAATCAAGTTTTGATAATTAGGGTCTAGGTCATCAACATCGATAATATCATTAAGGTCATTACTTACGGTTAAAATATTCGTTTTACATTTTGATTCCAAAGTTTTTAAATTGTCTATAAGTTCTTTATATTTATCTTCTTCAAGATCTTTTGCATACAAGTATATTCGGTTGAAACAGATGTATTCATAAATTAAATTCAAGAGTAAATTGGTTTTCCCTGTTCCTGAACTTCCACAAATTAATAATCTAAATGGCCACTGAGGTGCAAGGTCGTGCTTATTCTGATAAGTGTTCTTTTCGCTAAAATCATATACTTTGATTGGAGCCTTTTCATTCATTTACTTATGAGGAATTTTTTATTATAAGATTTACCAACTAGGTACTTGAATATTTTAACTAGGTACTTGCTTTTTTAAGTAGGTACTTGAATTTTTTAAGTAGGGACTTGAATTTTTGAAGTAGGTACTTGAATTTTTTAACTAGGTACTTGACTTTTTTAACTAGGTACTTGAAATTTTTAACTAGGTACTTGACTTTTTTAACTATATACTTGAATTTTTTAACTAGGTACTTGACTTTTTTAACTAGGTACTTGACTTTTTTAACTAGGTACTTGACTTTTTTAACTAGGTACTTGAAATTTTTAAGTAGGTACTTGAATATTTATTGTTTGTAACCTAATGGAAAAGTTGTGAATTTATCACTGGACACAATCCTTTTATCATCCTTAGGATCTAGGGCTTTTTTATTCTGTTCTTCTAGAAACATATTGTGTTTGTATGACCTTAAGTTGTACTGGGTTACTGAAAGGTTTCCAACGTTTCCAAACAGAACATCCTTGTAGTTTTGAATCGTAATTTTATCTTTCACTAAGTTTGTTTTTATTCCTTTTAGTTTTTTGCTTGATTGTTCTTGGTTATCCTTTAAATAAGCATATACTTTCGACCGTAATCCAACAAACTCTGTCATCACTTGTCCTGCTAATTCATCTTTCATCATTCCTATCACTTTCTTGTTTACATTAGGAAACCCGTATGGATTATCTTTTGCATAATCAGATGTATCGAACCTCTCATTCAAATCCGGGTTAATATCTTGATAGAAATCCTCGGTTCGTATGTCATAGATGAAAGAATCAGTATCCATATAACATAAATCTATTTTATCCCCATATTTAGGTTTCATATAATCATAATGGAATTCATACATCAATAGTTTGGATAGTTCCAGTACAGCAAAACCGACATACATTGGTTTGTCTAGTTTTATCTTTTCCTTTGACATTCTTGCCACAGAAAAGTTTTCACTGAAAATAATCTCAGATTTAAAGTTGGGTTTCTTTATTATTTTTTCTCTAGTTTTATCGTCAGTTATTATTTCCATATCAGCTCGTTTCCTTACGTTCTCCATGGTTTTTCCAAAGCAAGCATTATTCATCAGCTTAAAAAAGTCCTTTTCAAAATCATTTGTACCTTTAGTTCTAAGTGCTGTGTTGTGGTCTATGTATCCTTTTAAGTAAGCACTCTCAGTGAATCCTAGTATTCTATGTACTTTTTTCAGTTTCAGACCTTTTTGTAAATAGAATTCTAGGTTCCTGTGGTGAACTACGTAGTTGTTTTTATCATATAAGGTCGTACATAGCTTACCATTAAAATGTTCGGGTGCTAAGGGTAAATCTTTGTGTAACTGGAAAAGTTCTTTCGGGTATTCTAAATCTACTTCATAGATAGCACCTACATTCGTTAATTGCATCACCGAGTTAACATGATTTTTTAGATGGTTATAATACTCGAGTGAACTGTTTTCATTTCTCTCTTTCAAAGCTTCTGGTATGGAAATGAATTGGAAATCTTTTGCGGGTAATTTTTGCGACATCGCCCACCCATACAAATTATTCTTGTCAAAATACATTAGATAATTAGATGATTTATTCTTATCATAACCGCTCATATATTTATTATTTGCTTTAGCGTATCTTTTTATACATTGAGATACACCACCTCTTATCCCCTTTTCAACGAATGTATACATGTCTTCCTTTGAGAATAACGGTAGTTCTACTTTCGAATGTTTTAGGAAAGCATCCCACGTTAATCCTGGAGCTGAGAAGTAATGAAGTGGATCCAGGTCATAATTATGTATACATACATTTCTGAAATTCTCTACAACATCTGATAATATTAAAACGTCACTTTTTAGGTACAACTTGGTATAATCAACTAATGTTTCGCAATTAAATTGTTTCCATATGGACACCGCTCTTTTATAATCAGCTTTGTCAATACCTTTTCCCGTTAACCTAGAATAAAAGCTTTCTGTGGGTGGTAACTTTGTACAATCCATTTTACTGAAACTATCCACAAATTCATAAGGATACACCCCCTTTTTAATTATTTCTTTAAATTCAGCATCGTTTCTGAAACTGTCAGATGTGTATTTGAAATTCTCTCTCAGATGATTACAGGATACTTTACAGTCACATTTCGCTAAATTTGCTGATAGCTTGTCTAGTGATGAAGCCATGAATCGAATAGAATCTATAAATCTGATTTCATATTTTATTTCCTTATCCTGTCTTGGAATACTTATTGATTTCGAAAATGAAATGAAACTTTCAGCACTTTCAAAAATTCCGCTATCTGGTACCAATTCTTTCACAAATAGATGGGAGTCATACTTGGATAAGTTGTGTAGGACTACAGGGATATGCTTGGGAATCCTGTATTTCATGTTACATTCAGCGTGTGTGAAACCTCTACCCTTTCCTGTCATATGGTCGTGATCAAAGTGGGGATTTTCAGTAATTTCTGTGTTACAGATATGGCAAGTCTTGTTCGTTAGGGTCTTCCATTTTTCTTTAATTTCTTCGTCAGTATAAGTGTGATTTCTTTGTCTGTTTTCATACTTGTATGCTATTTCTGTGGATACTTTTGTAATGGTTTTCACAAAATGTTTTGCAGCGTCCTCCCCAAAATAATCGTAGTACTTGTTCTGGTTTGTATCAAAGGAGCAACATACCTGAAATCCGTACGCAAAAGGTTTCTTTTCAGCTACTTTGATTGTTTTCTTTCCGTGTACTTGATTGTATTCTTCGTTATAAGACTCAAAGTCTGCGATTATGCAGTACGGTACTTTCATCTGTTTTGAAATATTTTTAAATTGAATTTTAGAACCTTCAGGAGGCATTATAATATCAGGATCTTCACAGTTATGTTTCAGTTCATGTTTTTCAAATTGTTCTTCCTTTTTAAAATGCCTTCCACAAAAAGTGCAGAGGTATGTCTTTGTTTTCTTTTTAGAGATTTGAGTACCGACTAATCTGTTCAAGTCCTTTACTAGTACATAATGATTATCGAAATATAATAAATTAATGATATGTTTTGCTGTTTTACCATTAATTGTAATTTTTAGTATATGACTTCTGATTATTTTTTCTTTGTCCAATCGGAATAAGCAAATCTTGATGTTGTATTTGTTTTCAAATTTGTGAATTTCTTTGGTATCCATCGGGTAGTTGGTAATTCCTTTGAAATCAAATTCATTTTCATACTGTTTATAATTTGATAGTCTGTCAACATGATCTTTAGCTGGGTATAAATGTGCCAAGATACACCAAAGAAAGCATTTTTGATCTTTATTTTTTATATTTATGCAAGCCTTTTTATTTTTTACGAAATCTGGCAGCGTTTTGTACGTTCCTCCCATGTAGGATTCGATTCGAGTCATCCTATAGTCGATTGCATCATATCGCCTAAATTGTAATCCAGATCGAGGGGTATTACTCAGAGAACTAAGTCTTCTGTTGTTATCATCTAAATGGTTAGGAGTAAGAACGCTATTTTTGTTTAAAATCCAAGAAGTACTGTTGTAAAATACTTCTACTTCCTCATCGTTCTCTTGCCGATAAAAAATAACCTTGGTCACAAACTGAACTCTGTATTGGTATATTTCATTCATTCTTCGTTGCAAATCCTCAAAAACAAAATTAATGAGAGTATTTTCGTCTCTTCCGTTGCTTTGGATTGATACGTTTACTGTGTAAATGTTTTCATTTTCTCTTACAATAGCGGGGTGTTGTTCTTCTTCTGTTTTAAACATATAATTGGGAATCGCTGTTTCTTCTTTGATTTGTTTCTTATTTATAAAGAGATTAGATAAATCGATAAGTTTGTGTTTATTCTTATTACTTCTTTCTATTTGATCTTTTAGTATATCTCTATTTTTGTTTATAGTTTCTTTGTGCTTTTTAATTATACTACCATAGTATTCCGTAACACGTATTGTAACTTCATCTCGGTTACCACGAGTGGGTAGGCTTTTGTTTTTTAGAAACCTTTTTAATTCACTTGTATCCTTTTCGAGTATCCTTTTCTCCTCTGTTTTTATATTTCCAATAGCAATATTATTTTCTTTTATCTCACCTTCCAAAATTTTTCGTAATGCTGGTTCTGGTTTGTAGTTGGATGATCTGTTTTTGTTCCGAATTCTTTCATTTCTACGTCGAATATTAATTGTATCTTCCGCGAGCAAAATATTCCTATTAAGTTGCTTTATTATCTTATCGGTTATTTCCTTTTTTGTTATACCATTTGTTTTGATATTATTAATTTTTGCATATGTGCGCAGTTCGTTAATTTTGTATTTCGGCAACCTTTGAATGATCGATTCATTCTTAGATATTATCGTTTTACAACGCTGAATAACCTCTGCAGTTTCCATCATTTAATAGTACAATATTTTTATTAATAAATTTCCACTGACTGAGTTTTCTCAGACGTAAAGAAATTCACTTGTTTCAGTATGTGTTTCATGGAGCAAAGGCTCAATGCACAGAGAGCACAGTTACCGAGACGGCTGATTTGTTTGTATTTCTCGGAGCATACGCGATCTAGATTGCCTCTGACCAGTTAAGAAAGAAATAGTGGAGTTGCGCAGGTGGCAGAAGTGTTTTGCGTTCACGTAGTATGCACCGTCTGGATTACATCCGACTGATCATGCTATCTGCAGTATTGTTTACGAGATGGTGTACGTGTTCCTGAATTTGGAGGCAAACCTAAAGAAGTAATTTTTGAAACAATTTAGTTTTATTATAAATGGAAGATTTGGAAAAGAAAATGTTTGTATGTCGCCGAAGCTATAAATATTACAATAATGTGAGTAACGGTCTACTTTTATCCAAATTTGCCTTTTCAGCAGCAGGATTAAGTGCGTTTTTCATACTACCTTTAGCGTCTTTAAGTTTGGGTTCCGTTATTATCGAAATAATTGAAAAACATTTAAACATTGCAGATAGAAAAGCTGAATACAAAACCACGTATAATTTTTACACTGAACTGGTATCCTTGCTCAAATGTGGTCAATTGTCGATCGAAGAGGTTATTCAACGCGAAGCGGAAATGCGTAAAACTTTTCGATTTTTTCCTCGCGAAAAATACATGAAACAGGTTCGCTTAAACGGTTATAAATATTGTAATAATGAATCTATGAGAAAACGAGAAAATTTACCAAAAATATGAAGTTTTTGCAAAACCTCCAACCCCAGACAATGAAGATTGAAGATGTTGTCAAAATATCTAACACACACACATATATACAGATATGTCTGGGGTAGCCCCGTGAGGGGAGGAACTCATCTCTGAGTTTTTTCGCCATCTCTCACTATCAACGGATTGCTGGTAAGGGGATTCGATCTCACGGCTGTTGATTCAATGGGTGACAAGATTGCAACAGCTTGGTCCATTGGACCAACGGGGCCCGAAAAATCTCTCGAACCAAATGTTTTCCGATGCTAAATGCTAATGCGCAAAGAGATTTTCTATTTTTTGCTAGCCCAAAGAGCTTTTTCCGTACTAGAGATAGATCTTTTGGGTTTGTTGAGAAGATTTAATTTTGATGATGTGATGAATAGTGAAGTTTGGATTTTTATTAAATAAAATCAGCCGCTAATAAATGGAGGTCTTGAATACAATCAGAATGAATAAATACAATGAGACAATCAAGAAAGAACAGTTGGTATTAGGATTGAAGTATACCATCGTTAAAATGAGAATAGCTAAGACAAAATATGGTGACAAGTTAGTTGTAGTTATCAATCATAACAAGAAGATGTGTGATCTGTTTATACCGCAGAGATACAATGCAATTGCTGATGAGTTACTTCTAAAGAACAATCTTATTTTACAGCCTATTTTGCGTGTAAATAAGAACTCGGAACAATATGTTGACTTGGAACTGTTTACTCAGTAATTGATATTTGGATAAAAATGAAAAAATGATATTTGGATAAAAAAAAAGTAGTAGTTTATATGTAGTATAAAGGTTAAAATTTCCTATTTCTTGGGCCCTTTTTTCGGGAAAAAAGAAAATACAAATATCTTTAAAAAGGGGGATAATTTGGAAAAAAGCATGTTAAAATTTAAGAAATCGATGTTAAAATGGGGTTTTGAAATTTGGGGGTTGTTGGTCTAGTCCCCCCTTTTTCTATACTACTTACCGATCACAATTCCGTCTGTCGGTCTGTCGGTCGGTCCGAGTTTTTTGTCCCACTTATCCGAGTTAGGGTACTTCCAGATGTGCTAGGACAATGAAACTTGGCAGGCATATCAGAGACCCGACCAAACTAACCTGGAAATAATCAGTTTCCCGATCCGACCATATGCGGGGGAGTGCGGGGCGCTGGAAACTTGAAAATTTAGGGCATTTTGTCACTTTTTTCCGAGTTAGGGCACTTCTAGATGAGCTAGGACAATGAAACTTGGCAGGAATATCAGGGACCCGACCAAACGAACCTGGAAATAATCAGTTTCCCGATCCGACCATATGCGGGGGAGTGGGGGCGCTCGAAACTTGAAAATTTAGGGCATTTTGTCAAACTTTTTCGAGTTAGGGTACTTCCAGATGAGCTAGGACAATGAAACTTGGCAGGAATATCAGGGACCTGACCAAAGTAACCTGGAAATAATAAGTTTCCCGATCCGACCATATGCGGGGGAGTTGGGGCGCTGGAAACTTGAAAATTTAGGGCACTTTGTCACACTTTTTCGAGTGAGGGTACTTCCAGATGAGCTAGGACAATGAAACTTGGCAGGAATATCAGGGACCCGACCAAACTAACCTGGAAATAATCAGTTTCCCGATCCGACCAAATGCGGGGAAGTGGGGGCGCTGGAAACTTGAAAATTTAGGGCATTTTGTCACACTTTTTCGAGTTCGGGTACTTCCAGTTGTGCTAGGACCATGAAACTTGGCAGGCATATCAGAGACCCGACCAAACAAACTTAGAAATAATCAGTTTTCTGATCCGACCATTTTGGGGGGGGGGGGGTGGAGGGCAGGGGAATCCGGGAAATTGAGAACTGTGTAACTTTCGAACGGATTGTATGAAACTTCATGACTGAATAGAATATATATCTGTAATGTCCCGTTTAAAGTCTTGACCGGATTCGGTGTCCAGGGGGGAGTTGGGGGGGGGAGACCGGAAATTTCAAGAAACGGTTAGAATGGAGGGATCGGAGTGAAACTTGCTGGGAAGAACAAGCATCTGCTCTAGATAAGTCCTTTAGACCATTGTACTGGATCCGGACACTTATGGGGGGGGGGGGGTCCCGGAATTCCGGTGATGGTGGTTTTTTGGATTTTCACGATGAAACTTGGCAGGCATATCAGGGACCCAATCAAACTGACTTCAAAATAAAAATTTTGTCGATCAGATAATGGTGGGGGGAGTGGAGGGAGGGGAATCCGAAATTTTCAGTCATGTGTAATTTTAGAATGGGTGATCGGATTCGAGTGAAATTTAAGAA
Source organism: Branchinecta sandiegonensis (assembly GCA_030848855.1). NCBI lineage: Eukaryota > Metazoa > Arthropoda > Branchiopoda > Anostraca > Branchinectidae > Branchinecta > Branchinecta sandiegonensis. The sequence goes on along the minus strand of JAUPMV010000012.1, from coordinate 16,165,515 downwards.
TTGAACAGAGGACATTTCTCCGATGATTTTTTTCATATCCGGACCGGATCCGGCAACTATTGGGGGGGGGGGGATACGTGACCCGTTTAGAATGGAGGGATCGAGATGGAACTTTGTGGGAAGAACAAACAGATGCTCTAGGTAAGTCATTTGCTGAATCGGATTGGCTACGTGCACCGCGGGGGAGCTGGGGGGGGGGGGGGTGTGTGGACCGGAAATCTCGAGAAACGGTTAGAATGATGGTATCGGAGTGAAACTTGCTGGGAAGAACAAACATCTGGTCCATGTAAATCTTTTTTATAATTTGACTGGATCCGGACACTTGAGGGGAGGGGGGAGGGGGTTTCCCGGAACTCCGTTTTTTGGGGGATTTTCACGACGAAACTTGGAAGGCATATCAGGGACCCGGTCAAACTGACTTGGAATAAAAAAAAATCCTCGATATGATAATCTTGGGGGGGGGGGGAGTTGAGGGAGAGGAAGCTGGAATATTGAGTCATGCGTAACTTTGGAACGGGTGATCGGATTCGAGTGAAATTTAATAATTAAACAGAGGACATTTTTCTCTGGTGACCTTTTTCATTTCCGGACCGAATCCGGCAATTATTGGGGGGAGGGCGGAAAATACTCGACCCGCTTAGACTGGTGTGATCTGGATCGAACTTCGTGGGAATGACAAACAGATGCTCTGGATTAATCATTTACAGAACCGGATTGGCTCCGGTTATTGTGGATTGAGTTGGAGGAGGGGGGGGGGTCTGGGATTCCGGTGATCGCGCGTTAAGGTACTTCCAGATGTGCTAGGACGATGAAAATTCGCTGGAATATTGGATACTCAACAACATTTGCTTAGAAATTGCTACTTCCCAAATCCGATTATTCCTTAAAGTACCAATCTGGACCGCAAAGTAAAAAAAATATTTTTAAGCAATATATGCATTTTCGTGATGCCCATCAGCCCATTAGCAGTTTTGCCTCAAGGGTTTTGCTTACAAATGAAGTTCCAGCTCCCTTAGAGTGCGCATCTCAACCGCAAAGTCGAAACTTACTTTTGATCAATCAAATCATCTTGACCCATGCAAGTGCCATATGAGCTTACAGCTCTTGTTCTTTGTTTTTATGGCACTTGCAGCCTCTGGCTCAAGTGCCATATACCGATCACAATTCCGTCTGTCGGTCGGTCCGAGTTTTTTGTCCCACTTATCCGAGTTAGGGTACTTCCAGATGTGCTAGGACAATGAAATTTGGCAGGCATGTCAGGGACCCGACCAAACTAACCTGGAAATAATCAGTTTCCCGATCCGACCATATGCGGGGGAGTGCGGGGCGCTGGAAACTTGAAAATTTAGGGCATTTTGTCACTTTTTTCCGAGTTAGGGTACTTCTAGATGAGCTAGGACAATTAAACTTGGCAGGAATATCAGGAACCTGACCAAACGAACCTGGAAATAATCAGTTTCCCGATCCGACCATATGCGGGGGAGTGGGGGCGCTCGAAACTTGAAAATTTAGGGCATTTTGTCACACTTTTTCGAGTAAGGGTACTTCCAGATGAGCTAGGACAATGAAACTTGGCAGGAATATCAGGGACCTGACCAAAGTAACCTGGAAATAATAAGTTTCCCGATCCGATTATATGCGGGGGAGTTGGGGCGCTGGAAACTTAAAAATTTAGGGCATTTTGTCACACTTTTTCGAGTGAGGGTACTTCCAGATGAGCTAGGACAATGAAACTTGGCAGGAATATCAGGGACCCGACCAAACTAACCTGGAAATAATCAGTTTCCCGATCCGACCATATGCGGGGAAGTTGGGGCGCTGGAAACTTGAAAATTTAGGGCATTTTGTCACACTTTTTCGATTTAGGGTACTTCCAGTTGTGCTAGGACCATGAAACTTGGCAGGCATATCAGAGACCCGACCAAACAAACTTCGAAATAATCAGTTTTCTGATCCGACCATTTTGGGGTGGGGGTTGGAGGGCAGGGGAATCCGGGAAATTGAGAAGTGTGTAACTTTCGAACGGATGATCGGATTGTAATGAAACTTCATAACTGAATAGAATATATATCTGTAATGTCCCGTTTAAAGTCTTGACCGGATTCGGTAGCCAGGGGGGAGTTGGGGGGGGGGGGAGACCGGAAATTTAAAGAAACGGTTAGAATGGAGGGATCGGAGTGAAACTTGCTGGTAAGAACAAACATCTGCTCTAGATAAGTCCTTTAGACCATTGTACTGGATCCGGACACTTATGGGGGGGGGGGGTCCCGGAATTCCGATGATGGTGGTTTTGGGGATTTTCACGATGAAACTTGGCAGGCATATCAGGGACCCAATCAAACTGACTTCAAAATAAAAATTTTGTCGATCAGATAATGGTGGGGGGAGTGGAGGGAGGGGAATCCGAAATTTTCAGTCATGCGTAATTTTGGAATGGGTGATCGGATTCGAGTGAAATTTAAGAATTGAACAGAGGACATTTCTCCGATGATTTTTTTCATATCCGGACCGGATCCGGCAACTATTGGGGGGGGGGGGGAATACGTGACCCGTTTAGAATGGAGGGATCGGGATGGAACTTTGTGGGAAGAACAAACATATGCTCTAGGTAAGTCATTTGCTGAATCGGATTGGCTACGTGCACCGCGGGGGAGCTAGGGGGGTGGGGTGGGGGGGGGGGTGGACCGGAAATCTCGAGAAACGGTTAGAATGATGGTATCGGAGTGAAACTTGCTGGGAAGAACAAACATCTGGTCCATGTAAATCTTTTACATAATTTGACTGGATCCGGACACTTTAGGGGGGGGGGAGGATGGGGTTTCCCGGAATTCCGTTTTTTGGGGGATTTTCACGACGAAACTTGGAAGGCATATCAGGGACCCGGTTATTCTGACCCATGCAAGTGCCATATGAGCATACAGCTCTTGTTAGACCTCGTGTCGACTCGATTCGACGTGACTGGTATGGCCCTATGTTTGTCACTTCGTAGAAGGAATTGGCCAAATTTGCACATCAAGCTTGGGTTGCGTCCTGAACTTAACGATCGTTAACAAATTGTTAATAGTTGTTAACTTTTTGCGTTCCACGTTTCTGACTTCGAAATTTAAGCTCCGCCCACCTACAATTTCGGTTCCAGAGCTTAACGATTGTTAACTATTTTGTAACGGTGGTCGGTGAGCATCGTTACAAAATAGTTAACAATTGTAGAACTGGGAAAAGTTAACGATCGTTAAAGCTGCAGTTAGCTCCTCCCCGAAGTAAAGTTAACGATTGTTAACAATTGTTAAAGCACAATGGACACTTCTAATGCTTTATTTTGTATTAAATGCTCCACAAAAAAACATTTCCGACTTCCTTTAGAAGGCGCTACGAAAATCGGCCGTTTTCTTGTTATCCCTTGTCTTTACCTCTCTGGCATTTCGGTGATCCAAATCTTAGGAGCTGGGATATCGTGGCAGGAAATTAAAAAACTCCCAGCAATGCTTGATAGAAAAGGATATATTTGAGATGTCAGCAATAAGTCAAGCCGCAGATGCAGTTTAACTGATTGTTCTAGTGTTTCATCAGAAGTTCCATGTTTTAAGTGTCTATTAAAAGTTTTTCTTTGTGGAATAGTGTTGTGAAGCATAATTAACTTGCTTTATAAAATGTACCAGAATATGCAATAAGTTTATAAAAAATAACGTAGCTACAAAAATCATTCAAAAACAAATAGCATATTCAAATCTGAATTAGACAAGCTGATTTATGCATGAAATAAAGATCTACTAAGTGTTTTAAGAAACATCACTTTTATCTTTGTCCAAGCTAGTAAATTGAGCATTTACTGGCCCAAAAAATTACGCTTTGAAATATCACAGAGAGGAAACTGCTGAAAAAGCTGCTGAGCTAGGGGGTAAGCATTGTTCCTAGGTTGTTACAGAGTGGGATTGGGGTAGTTTGATGTGCCCATTGAACTTTAAGTTTGTGGAACGCAACCTTGGTGTCTAGGTAAATTATTTTTCTAGGCCCAAGTAACGAACATGTTGCCTCAGTTTCTTCAGCAGTTGCAGAACCCGGAAGTACAGAGACTTGCCACAAACCCCCAGGCGCTGTCCGCTATTATGCAGATTCAGGAAGGAATGGAGACATTGAGAAATGTTTCACCAAATTTCGTTTCTGGGTAAGCATACTTTTGGGAAGTTTTGTTTCCATCTCGGGGGACAAGTGATTTTTTTATATTAATTAGTTTAATTCGATGATATCTTTTAACAAAAATAGTGATGGATCGTCATATATGGTCGACATAGTCGTAAGTAATCACATATATGTTACAATTTTAAAATACAAAGACAAAGCAAAAGACAAGCAGTGTAAGTATCGGGAGGGGGGGGGGGGGGGGCTCGGGTGCGTCCGGGTCCTTGTCAGGGAATGGTCTTACGGATCAGTGTAAATTCTCCGGGGCTGAGGCGTTGGGCGCAAAAGGGATTTACAAACTGTTGCTAGGAAAATGGAACCCCTCAGTCCGAACGGTTTATGATGATATTGTATCATCAATGATATGTATTCTGTACGCATTTAAAGTTACATCTTAGTGGGAAAACATTACTTTTAACGAAACAAGACCAAAGGTTTCGATGGGATCCCAAAAATTCAATATTTGATCCAGACAATTGGGTCTTGTCTTCGCCAGATCCAGTCTTCACCAGACTCCTTGAACATTTTACTATTAAAATTCAGAAACAGATTAAGGCCAAATAGCTAATCGTCTGAAAAAACTAAGTTCAGATATGCATTCAGCATGTGTGTTTACTGTTTGACGGTGCAAAACGGATAAGTCAGCTACATTTTATTCGAGCAATATTTCGGCCCTTCTTGGCAAGGGTCCTCTTCAGGCTCAAGCTTGAGCGGCTTGAGCCTGAAGAGGACCCTTGCCAAGAAGGGCCGAAATATTGCTCGAATAAAATGTAGCTGACTTATCCGTTTTGCACTGTCAAATATGATTCGCAGTCAGCTTGGGCCGTAGGAACATCTATGTGTGTTTACCCCTATAAGTCATATCTGTTTTGACGAAAACTTTCTGCGTTACTTCTGCCAATTTCCCGGTTTCGACCGAATTCCGTAACTACTTGTCCGGCGAAAAAAGAAAGCTAAAAAACGAACTCATCGTATCTTCTTTCCCCTATATCGAACATCTAATCAACTTCAAATAAAAATTTAACTTAAAAATTTTCCGGTTCCAGCCGGATTCCGGGCGAACTATATGTCTGGGTAAAAAATGATTGTCATAACACGGATTCAGCATCTCCTCGGATATCTAATCAACCACAAATAAAACTTTAACCTTTAACAATTTTCCGGTTTTGGCCGGATTCCGGGCGAACTACTTGTCCGGGTAGAAAATGGTTTTCGCACAAGTGTTCAGCATGTCTTCTTACACCTAAATTGAACATCTAATCAACTTCAAATAAAACTTTTGTTTTTAACAAATTTTCCGGTTTTGGCCGGCGAGAAAATGGTTTTCATATTCGTCTTCAGAATGTCTTCTTACCCCTTAACTGGCTATCTGATTAGCTGTTTCAAAATATTTTGTTTGTCCCTTAATTTGAACCCCCTCCCCCACCGCTAAATGTAGGGCTACCGAGCCCATCTACGAACCTGACCTTACCCTTGACCCAAAGAACCCTTATACCAACTTTCATGAAAATCTCTCATTCCCTTCGAGAGTTATCATGCTCACAGACAGACAGACAAACGGACAACTTTTGCGATGTCATAGTATCTCTCACTTACTTTTTGGGATCCCAAAAAGACCACGAAATGGTCACAAAGGAAATATTCTGTAACAGTTGTAGATAATATCCGAACCGTTATCTGGGACTGTTCATCCTTCTGTTAGACGTTATCAGATTTCTGACAGTGCACAGAACTGGGAAACGACCCTAGTAACTCCAGAGCGCTTGTGTCACGTTGGGTGTTGACCAAGTTTATCCACAAGTCGCTTCATGCAGTAGCTCCCGTAGCGTCATCCGAGTTTTTGTGATGTGCCTCGGTCACATGTCCTGGTTATCCTGGTTATTGACAAGCGGCAAGCAAGAAAAGTAGCGAAGAAACAACTCCCTAGAGAACCCGATTTCAAGTCTTCTCAGCGTTATTAAAATCCTTTGTACCATATTTCGTATCTAATTATAACAAAGCAGTGTTTGGCACTTGTTTATTTTACTTTGCATTAACCGTTGTTTTATTTATTTTTCAAACAATCTTGTTTTGACGTACAAGGTTATTTAGTTCTACAGAAATATTATGTGAAATATACTTATTGATATTGATTGATCCGGTTTTAAGCTCAAATGGACAAAATTACGGCCAGCGACGTTCCGGCTAGACACCAGCGTCTCGCAAACGACAGAACGGATAATGTAATATTTTGTGTGACGTATTTTAAAAGATCCCTCGCACTATTTACTCTTCAAGTTACAACCTTTTTAAATATTTGAGTACTTTAAAACTAGGCTGTGCTTTCAACAAATATCCCACGGTTTTGGCTGTTTAAGCCTTTTCCGAGACCCGTTGACTTATACCGAAAACAGGGAAACAATTTACATAACCGTTTTTTCTGATGGAAAACTTCTCGCAGACAACCCTCGACAGCCTGATACAGGTCGAAGGTAGCAAAACACGGCAAGTGAGAAAATCAGCGTGGTTTTGTTAGAGGGGTTAGAATTTACCGTACGAAATTGGGGTCTCCGGGTTTAGAAATATATGTAGGGATTATGGAAGTAGGTTGCGTTAGTATTATAGGTAAGACAGGTCCTTTAACCTACTTGCTTCCACTGTGAGTAGGAACCTAGTGTCTCCATCTCACCCGTCGTGCAACCAGCAACCCTTTTTTTTACTGGACTACTTCGGACCTTAATTTAATGTTTTCTTGAAACAAATCTTTTTTTTTTGCAATGAGTAAACTTATTAAATCGTCTGTTTAAACGTTTGGTAAGCGCTATGATCCACTCTTGGCATTTTTAAGGCTTGGACTTGGCGTAAATCCCCCTCCAGCACCAGCCGCTGCCTCCGGAACGGCACCAGCACCGCCTTCTCAGGAATCCCAAAATGCTCTGAACAGTTTCATGTCAAGCATGGTAAGTTGAATTGGATTATAATAGTTGCGTTTTTGCAGATAACCATGGCATCTGTTACCACGGTAACTGGATGTGCATCTAGTCGTTTTTGCAGTAACCGTGGTTTCTATTTCGGACGAATCTTATCCCAATAGAGATAAGATTATAAGCAAATACTACAGTTAACTTTAATCCTTTCTCGGAGAAACTTTTTACAGTGTAACTGGAAAAACGACTTTAGACCGTGGTATCAGATACCATGGTATCTGCAAAAACGCAACTAATAATAACAATACTATAAATGTAGTAAAGAGGCTTTCGGCTTCGCACATTTCTCAGGACACAAAACTGAATGTGAGCCAGGTGGAGGTCCACACTTGCTTTAAACTTATTTACCCAGACCTGGCGAAGCCCATAAGGGGGAGCGTCTAGCCTGGTTTGATGATGCAAAAACGCTGTTTCTGCCTGGGAAGGGAGTCACCTGAGGCTTGAAAACCCGATGAAAAGGCGTTGCTTCGTTGCTCTGCTGTTCACGAATCATCGACTTTCGTTTAGTAGAATCTCTCTGATATGTGGGACTTCTATCCGCTTGTCCCTGTGTTGTGTGCTTGCCGAACACGATTTACGAAAAAATTTAGAGTTCACGCAGTGAGCAGTCCACCTGGCGCACTGTCAGCCACAGAAAACCGGCGTTTGTGTTGAGATTCAAATTGTCAGCGTCATAGTATGTGTTGTCGGAACGGTCGGGGATATTCGAAACGTCACTACTAGACCAGATAGTGGAAAATCGAAAAACCCCTAGGCAGAATCCAAATCTTTCAATGTGTTCAGTTAAATGATGAAGAAATAAGTTGGCTTTTCAGTTAAACTTTAAAAAAAACTGTCGTATTTTCAATATCCCCGTTGAACACCTCGGTCAGTGCGGTTACCGTCTTCTTACTGCTCATACATCGCGCATTCTGCTCAGGCTCGGGTCAGCACCAACACACGATTGTCTGAAAATCAAAGGATTTTCATGTTCCGCACATGCTGGAAGTGCTATCAGAATCATCGGTTCTTGCTTGGATCTTGTTTAAATCTTCGCTTGAGATTCTGAAGGGCGCGACTTCCCCGCTATCTTTTACTGAAGTAGACTTCGGTCCCGGTGGTGGCTTTTTGGGGCTATGAACCGAGGCTTCATTTGTCTCGAGTTTTCTTAACCGTTTTACTCATATTTAAACACATAAATTCAAAGAAGTAGTCGAGCGGAGCGAGGCCTTGCCATTGTTCATAACAGTTATTTAAAGCTGAAATGTTACGCCTTTACATTCTATGGCTTGTGCATACGCTCGACGCACTAACGATTTATGGCCCCCAGAAGCCGCCATGTTCCTTCCAGACTTTGGTAGAGCCGACGTCGCTGTGTTAATGAGTGAGGTACGCGCGTTCTGAAAATTAGAAAGTAGCGTTCTGAAGATTAGAAAGCAGCCGTCTGGTTATTTGAAAATTACTTTTTAAAAGTAGAGAAGAGAGCAACTTTCTAATTTTGGAGAACACTTTTTTGTGGGAACGGCTTTCTACAAGTTAGACAGCAGCTTTTCTAGAAACTAGAAAGCTTAGTAGTGTAAAATGCCAAAGTGAATTTCCGACTGTGGCTGGATAACAAGACAGTAGTGGAACAGAAGGAGTAACACTCAACGGGGAAATCGAGAGATGGTCGACAAAGTACTTCAAAGTTTGATGTGAACGCGCTAGTGTAAACTTGAATTCCATACTTTCCTGCAGATTTCGAACCTAGCTATCCGAACCGGTGATAACCCCTCACAACCCCCCGAGGAAAGATACAGATCAGAGCTGGAAATGCTAACCTCCATGGGGTTCCTCAACCGAGAAGCGAACATCCAAGCCCTCATCGCCTCGTTTGGCGACATTAACGGTGCCGTAGAGAGGCTCCTTCAGAACCGACCTATGTCTTAGAAAGTAGATTATTGACGTTCAAAATATTCCGTGTTCTGAGTTTTAAGTTGATAATTTGTATGGTTTTTTGTCAATATCATATAACGGCTATTAGTTATGTGTATTCATTTCTTTTACTTCCTGGTCTAAAATTATAGAATGAGTTCTTAAAAGTGTCCTGCTTTCATACCCGTTTTGTGTTTGTCTAAGTATACACTGTAAAAAGTTTTTCCGGGTAAGGATTAAAGTAAACTGCAGTATTCGCTACTGGGATTAATTTTATCTCTACTGTGATAAGTGAAATATTCCAGAGAAAGCTGCGCAAACCGTATCTCGATTTTACATATAGCTTCACGGTACCCTGAAAACAGCTTTCTCAAAGAGAGAGCATCCGCGAAATAGCTTTCTAAAAATAAGAGTTTTCAAGGAAGCTACGTTCTAATTTTCGAAACATTTAACCTTATAGGAAGAGGGCTTTTCAGTTTTAAAAATTGTTTGGCTTTCTGATTTTGATAAAGTTGCTTTCTGTTTTTGCAAATTCATTTCTGCAGGGGGATTGCTCAGCGTCACCAATTAATAGTGACAATAGGCTAGTTCTTTCAGTGTCTAGCTCCAGAGATAGGCTACACTTTCAGAAGTTCGATCGTATGTAACATATGGACTCACACCCTTGTGATAAATGTTATCAAGCTTCTGACATTGTAGGTAGGACCTGGGTTTATTCTCACCCCCCCCCCCCGCGAGGGGGTCAGCCTTCAGTAGTTTCACAACCGGACACGCAAGTGGACGTGCCAACTCGCTGAGTTTGCAAGCCTGTATCAATTGCTGCGAGGAAAGAAGAAGTGTGGAATAAATATTAGAAAACAGGTTCAGCAGAAGGACCTAGAAAAATTGTTTTAAGATGAGAGTCGCTGGGTCTAGCCCATCCCAGTATGAAAAAAACAACAACACATTGACAGCGCGGTCATCAAATGTAGATTTATCAGCAACAAAGTTCTGCTCCGGTGCACGCAAGTGCGATGGTGTGTATACCGTTTTGAAATTGTTTGTATGTTATTTCCTCTTCGTTCCCTTTAAGCTTTCGCATCTCAGCCAACTTGGCGCATTGAACGCTCATTGTTAACCAGAGCTGCTGCCCAGCTAATCCGATCCGAGACAAGTCAGAGTCCTTGAAAAAGGCGTCTCGAGACGAGTCCGAGTCCACCAGTTCTGTTGTTAACCCAGTTCAGTCAAGGGTACACAAGCTATCCATCCCACCCTACCAGGCTTACTTTTCTACAAGCCAATTCCGTTTTTACCAGATGATCAGCAAAAACCCTCGCACACCTGGACAACTCCCTGTTAAAGCCGTCACACTATTGTTATAGCTGTGCTATCGTTGGCCAAAAACTCTGGCCCCCAAACTGATGGCAAGCCATCAGTCTTTACTTAATTATCATATACACAAATGATCATCAAGCCGTCACACCAACAAAGGATGTCTGAAGTCTTAAAACTTTTATTGTCCGCTAAAAATTCCCAGTCAATAAGAAATTCGATAGAAATTACACATTCCGAATAGAATTTATCACACTTTAACACAACGATAGGGTTAAAAGGGTAATGCCAACAAATATCTGCTGTTTCTAAGGAGCTGTTGGGATCACAGTATAATCAGGGGCATAATAACTGTGAAGTAAACAAATCAAGCTATTTATATTTCCGCCTGGATTTACTCTAGAAAAAAAAAAGTTTGTAATCCATGCCTTTCCTTGGCAGAAAATAAGTTTGAATTGCTGGGGTGTACCTGAAAACATGCAAACAATTTTGAACAAAACATAAAAACAAGTGAAAGAAAACAATAAATAACGGAGGTGCTTTTCAAATCGATCACAACTAAATAAATACAATCTAAACAACAAAATACTGATATATAAAAGTCAAATCCTACACGATCCTTCACCACATACGATCTAGAATGTTTTCGAAGTTTCTTCATGTAACGTGCATAGACCATCTCACCACGTGTATCTAAAGTCAAATCCTACACGATCCTTCACCACATACGCTCTAGAATGTTTTCGAAGTTCCTTCATGTAAAGTGCATAGACCATCTCACCACTTGAAACTTTATAATTGCCTGATGCGTGAATATTACGATTCACATTTCTTCTTTAAAAAATTTTTCCAGCGCAGGAATGTTCACATATGAATTTCCAGTGAACATGTCACTACACGTGAATCTGGTTGTCATCTCCGCTTTCTTCGCTATCCAAAGGCATTTCTGACAGGGTATCTCTACTCCGACGCAAATGAAGCATACTGGGCATGCGCTGGTAGTGGGGCCGTACTTCGCTCATTGGTCGGTTATGATCCAACCGGTCGTATTCCTCTTCTTCTTCTGAAAATAAAAACAATTAAAGCGGGGTCTCCATTGGCGATCATAAGCTGTCAGAATCCATCGCAACGTGCTGTAACGGCCTTTTTAGCAAATGAGAACACGCCGGGTCTGAACTAGCACGATTACGAAGGTCTGGCGGCTGCTGGCATCTGAATTATGCCTCACGCTGGTGACACGTTCACAGATGGCTCCTTTGCCGCCTGGTAGGCACGTTCGACCCGAGTCCTTCTGTCTACGCTTCGTTCTTCGTGAAAACAGGGTATATCTCGACGCATTCTTTAGCTTTCCGGCGCTATCGTTCTCCGAGGGACAAATTTCAACTTCCGTTAATATCTATGAGCTTGTTCACACTTGACTCATTTCCTGGCTTTTTGGGTTGCAAAGGTAGAAAAAAGAAAAAGAACAAGATACAACTAATTCTGAATGTTGTCGTTTTAACTTCAGGAGATCAATTAGAGCAAAACAGCGTGTTTAATTATGTTACAGGAACCCTAATTGACCCCTAATTGCAGTCTGCTCATTAATCATTATCCCCAAGCTGCCACAAAGCCCATCAAATCTCACGTCCCCTAGGGATTTTCAGTTGTTTGTCGAATAGTCGGCTTTTTGAGCCCAGTGTGACCAAGCTCTATGCGAAGATTGAACCAACCCATAACACTATGAACTACTCAGACAAATTTGCCTTGAGCGAGATCACTGTTCGTGTTACCCGTTACTAGATGGCAGTTGTAGTGGTTTGCCTGTTAACAAGACAGTCGATAGCTCACTCGGTAAGTGACGCAGAAGGTTACGGGTTCAAGCACCACTTACGCAGCATTTTTAATTTCAAGTTTTAAGTCAGGGACGCGGCTATGCTAAAACGCAACTTGCCGAGCCGGTAAGCAGCGAGAGCTAGAAGCTTCGTAATGGCGACCGACTGCCGTAGCATGGACGATTAACGGCTGTAACAGAAGTTGCTGCTGTCTCTCCTCTCTGGTACTGCCACAATCAATAGCATATCTCAGTCAAGTAGCGTATCTCCCACTACAGGACGGAGCTCAAACGCCCGTCTTCCATTATCTTTTCATGAAAATCAGGCCAGGACATACAAGATCCAGGGAACCGAGGCAGTTAACCCGAGTCGGAGCCGCCCTTCTGCCAATTTAACAAAAACAAACTTTAGTTTATCTTGTTTTATTTACTCTGATTTTTAGAAAATATACAAGCAGACTTAAAAATGCAATAGACAAGGACCAGCTATATTTTTTTTTACACATTATAATTTTTACATTTACCACTTTGGCCCCTCCTGAAGTTTGTTGCAGAGGCAGTTGCGTAATTTGCCTAGGCAAATAGGCCACAAATTCTCAAAATTAAAGCGATTCAAGCTTGCCAGGCTCCTGTTCTCAGGGACCGTATCCAGGGGGGGGGGGGTTAGGGGGTTCAACCCCGCCCCGAAACATACGAAATTTTTATAGGCTTTTCCCTCTCATCTATGTCTTTTTTGTCCGACCCGCGGGCAACCCCCCCCCCCCCCCCCCCCGAAATAAATTCCTGCCGTCCAATAAACAAAAGCAAAGCCTTGCTTCCATCATCCGGTTTTCCCAATTGACCTTGTATCCTTTTCTGGAAGGGGGGGGGGAGGATGGGGCGACAACACATGGGGAAGATGCAATTGTACAGACACTGAACAGATTGTGCGTAGATAAAGAAAAAAACATTACATGCTGTGCGAATGCCATAAAAAAAGTTGTTTCGTTTTCTGGTCCAAAATGCAAAACGGGGATTGACTAGTAAGGTTTGTGACTGGATGCGTCTAAAAAAAACCGAACAACTGAAGAAAACGTGAGAAAAGGAATTTTTGCATGCGTAACACCTTCCACGCTATAACTTACCATAATAATCATAATCTATAAATGTTAACGGCACAGGAATAGGTACCGCGAACATAGCTGCATGTCAAACAAGAAAACGGGTTAGAGAAACAGACATTCAAAATGCATTACAGCTAGTCCCATTCTGCTGACGAATCACGGGGCAAGTTTTGTTATTACCAGAAAAATTGACATTACCCATTTTATCGTGGCAAGGTAATTTATAGTAGGAATTTTGCTTTAAGTATCCCCTACTCCCTTTTTGGGCCTAAAAAAACAAGTCAACCAGCTAACGTAGTCAGAAACACTGCAAAAAGTCTCTCCTTTACCGGACTTATCTGCGTAGAGATGAATAAAAATGTCCGAAATCGGTGACCCACAACTACTAAAGTCCGATAAAGGAGAGACTTTTTACAATGAAGGCGACTCGTTGAATGTAAAAATGGACTTAGAACTGTAAATTTACTGACTGATTCGTGTACGAAAAAAGACATGTACAAGAACGAACAAGTATGCGAAAAGACAAGACTTCAAGGGAGATAAAGGACACCAAGCAAGCATAATCGTCAGCAGAATGGGAACGTGTGATGCTTCAGTTTCGGTCATTCACATGTCTCAAGCAGGGACGGACCATCATACTCATGGAAACTAACATCAATTTTTACCAAAAGTCTAATCCAGCAGTAGAAGTGGAACGCAATCTAAGGACAGAAAATATTCAGTACCGGTAGTCTCTCTTATGTTTCCCATCTTTTATCGATGTATGTTGGATCAGGATGGGCTCCGATAAACTAAAAACTTACACAGAAACATCACACCACTCTGACCTACAGTCTTTAGTCATCATTTCTATCCAACTGAAGGACTATCATATAAAGGACACGACTCCTGTTCCCTGTTCCCAAGGGTGTCTAATTGCCAAAGCTTTAAGGTTGCCATCATTTGTGATAGGAGTACCACCAAAGGCCTACGATGACCAATCATGGATATGGTCAATCTTAGGAAGCTGCGGTTAGCCAAGTATGGAGCGTGGTCCACCCTATTTACCATAGTTACTACGCGTGACGTCACGAACTTTGGCGTCAAGGCTGGAACACATTATTTAATTTTCGGTAAAATATCACTCTACGGGGTAATCCAGCCGATCACGTTACAGGGATCCGTATACCACGGTTACTACGCTCCGGAGCATGGTAAGCAAATAGTTACTATTAGTTACTATTTCGAGAAGGTTGGAAGGGCAGCGTAGTAACTTTTCGTGAGGTTGGAACGGAAATAGTAACTAATAGTTACTATCGTTAGAAGGGTGGAACACGCTCATAGTTTAACTTTTGTGATACCGGTACCACCAACGGCCTACGATGACCAATAATAGATATGGTTAATCTGAGGAAGCTGCGGTTAGCCAAGTATGGTGTCAGTTTTCCAAACCGCTTGTTATAGGCTAGTCCAAGTCAACGGATTATTTTCTTATTCTTTTTGCAAACGGTCAGATAAAATTTAGCTAAGCTAAGATCCAACGGCCATGGCATGGCCTCGTCTACTGTCCGATGCAACTATTCTCAATGACGTTGCACGCCTACTCTTATTCGTACCCTTCAGTTCACTCCAAATACTTCTAACCTAGTCAATTCAAACTTTCACATTCACACAAAACATGTTTCCCATCCATACTAGCACACGTCGGAGACACGAGTACACTATCATAACAGATATAACAGATAAAACAAGGATGCGCAGTTTCATTAGACAACACTTTGGATGTAATTTAGTGTATTAGTTAATTTGTTTCGTTTTTCTGTGTTTGTAAATCCTCCTCTTCTAGCTTTAAGCTATTTGGAAATAAATTTGATTTGTTGATTGATTGAATGTAATCTGTTGCAATTTGAAAACATTATGCATAACAAGCATTGCCAGGAAGAGCCGAAAAAGCATCTGCTGACTTTCAGCAGATGCTTTTTCGGCTCTTCTTGGCAATGCTTCTTATGCATAACATTTAATGCATACGTTCTCAAAATCGCAACAGTTTATTGTCTGTCGAAACTGCGCATCCTTGTGTGATCTGTTCTTCTGAAGATGTAAAGACCGGCTGATCCTTGGCCCTTCTAATATACCGCCCTCTCTCCCCATGGCCGACTGTCTTGTGAGACAAGATTTATCCCAAGCCAGCAGATGATGCGCATACGTTTCTTCTGGATCGAGTGACGAACTCCTCTTTCCTTTTTGAAGGGTATTAGCAACGCTCCTATAAAGCTCTGCAAGATCGAGTGATACGAACGCATATGACCTTTCGGCCGAACGCGTCAAACCCCAAACAACAAACAGCATCGTTCCAGGTCTGAAAATAGGACAATTACACCGTCAGAATTTTCATAACATATAGCACAAGGATGCGCGGTTTCAGGAGATAACACTTAGGATGTTAGCTACGCATTGAAAAAGTTATACAGGCAAAAAGAGCCGACAAGCATCTGCTGAATGTTTCGTTGTCATCATAGTATTAGAAAAGTCAGCAGATGCTTTTTCGGCTCTTCCTGGAAATGCATAACGTTTAATGCATAAAGTCTGCACGATCATAACAGATAACATCCCAAGTGTTATCTGTCGAAACTGCACATCCTTGTGTTATCTTTTACAAAACTTCTGATACTGCAGGGCCTGTGCTCTAGACAATTTTTGAGCCCTGTTCGGGTTGGGTCACTCGTTCGTGAGTTGGCTTGTCACAAGATTCCGCTTCCTCCGCATGCGGATACGGAAAATGACTGTTTGTAGGCCAACCTGGTCGGGTCCCTAAGACGCCTGGCAAGTTTTATCGTCCTAGCCCATCGGACAGCAGGAAAAACGATCGGTACCCGATGAAAAATTTGTAGCCTGCGTAGTAGTATGGTAGTAGTACGAAAACGTTGCATTTAATACTATGTAATAGCAAACAATACTATCATTTAATGTGCATCAGACTGGTCCAATCCTATGTAGTAGTATCCAGTAGCATCCTGTCTTGCCATAGTAACATCCAGTCTTGCTAATAGTACCATATAGTAGTATGCAGTAACGCGGTAGCCTTGAAGTAGAAGCATGTAGTAGCATCGTTAGTACTGCATGCGACTTTTTCGTACTACTTCATAGTACTATTTTGAGATAAATTTTTCATCGGGTATAACACTTTTACCAAAGGCTGCAAGTAGCCTACTACATACCGACAAAGGCGAAAACAAAGTCGGTACGCCTAGTATCAGTTCCAAAGTAAGAAAATAACCCAACGCCTATTCTCGCCGTTTCCCGAGGACTCCATTTGAGGAGTCCTGCGTTTTTGTTTATCCTAGGGACTCACTCCCCGTATTCTCGCGAGTCCCCACGGACGGGGAATGCTCCGATTATCACCACCATCATCAAAAAGGACTCCTTTTCAGATTCGAAGGGGAATCCACTTTTGCTGGTGCTGGTGCAACGTAAAATTAAATAAAAACAATCAGAGTAAACAAAACTAATAATACAGTGAATCCAGGCTAATTTATTCAACTGCATATTTTTTCGAATTAAATCCATTTTGGAGGCATTCCCCTTGTTATCGTTGTTTTCCGTAAGCGGAGTCCGCGTGGAGTGATTCCCCATATTCTTGCCGTTCCCTTTGATTCCCCAAGGAGTCCTCGGGGAACGGCGACAATATGCCTCTAATGGGAAAATGACGTGAGATGGCTTACCAGCTGCCTCTTTGGATTTCTGCTTAATTTCATCATAAACATGATCGAACTTCATCTTTTCATCGTCTTTGTCTATACTTGCATAGATGCCTAGGTTTGGGTTGCAGAGGTCAGCTTCCTTGTTTTTCATGTCCGAAGGTCCGCTGCAGTAAGCCCCTAAAAAAAGGATAGGAATTTTGAAACATCCATAACTATGGTTGTGTTTCCCTGCTAGTTTTGTAGATAATTCTAATACAGACAGACTATGAAGATCCGGATGCCGCGGACTGCACTGTCAGAATTTGACAACAGATAACACATATTTGCGCATCCTTGTGTTAAATGTTATAGGATATAACTTTTCTCGAACAGGTGTGTAGTGTATCTTCCTATGTCCCCACAGGTAAATATATCATGACCATGAGTTTTGTAGAGGTCGATACGATATCGTATCAGCCTCCAGAGAGGATGATACGAAGATGAAGCCGTATCAACTTCCGCGGAAGTTCATCGAGCACTTTTCCTCAACTCTGAAAAGTAGAACCGGATAGGTTATTTTCAATGACCGTGTCGGTGATATTTTCCGATATCAACCTCGATGTCCGAAGTTAACCTTTAATAACTTTTCTCGAACAGGTATGTAGTGTATATCTTCCTATGTCCCACAGGTAGTTATATGATGACAATGAGTTTTGTAGAGGTTGATACGATATCGTATCAGCCTCCAGAGAGGTTGATACGAAGCCGTATCAACCTCCGCAGAGTAGACCCGGATAGTTTATTTTCAATGACCGTCTCGGTGTTGTTTTCCGATATCAACCTCGATGTCTGATGAATGAATGAATGAATTTATTGCACGAAAAAAACCATGGGGTCATGGCAACAAAACAAAAGGAAAACACAACAAACTACAAAAATCGCTCCCTATGGGACAAGCCAACGCGGAGGAATCTAGCCACCTTACGGATATCCCCCATATTTGTCCTCCCAATCTTTCTAGTAGCCACTCCTCCCTAGTAATTCCCACCCCAAATACTTCGACCCTTAAATCACTAAATCCTTCACATTCACACACATTAACCTTTAATATCTGTTATAACCCTTTTAAGTGTTATGTTTCAAGGCAGAACTTCTGTTTTTACCCTTTTAAGGGTTACGTTTCACGAAGATATAACTTTTAAAAGGGTCATAACAGAATACACTCTCACAAGGATGCGCAAATATTTGTTATATTTTATCACATTTCTGAGAGTCTGGAGTAACATCGTCATTAGTTCCGCAGGGAAAAGTTGAGCTTTTTCTCACATTTCCGTGAAAACAACCACAGTGGCCAACTCCCCACACAAGCTCAACCTCAGAAGTCTGCTTCACAGACGACAATGAGCCATCTACCAGTTTTAGTGAATACTGTAACTGCTTCAACAAATCGTAATTTTCCAACCAAGATTGGAGGTGAAAAAATAATCATGTCACAAGTAGCCTACTGCAAAAACTCGGTAAGGTAAAACAAAAAAATGATCGTTCCCCTACGCGTCAAAGTTGAAAGCAGTAGCCATTGAAACTTTTGCAAGCATTTGTAAGCTTTTTTAAGTTTTACGGAACTAGAACCCGCACGAATACTCCTAAACTCTAGAGAATTTCACTTTTTCGCTCCCTGTTACAGTAATCAGCAATCACAATCCAAACTGACTGAATATGGGTTACAGAAACACCAACACTTTGAACAACGCCAATAACTCCCTCTTACGAGGTAAAAGATTAGGGTTTTTCAGTACTGTGAGTTATATTCTATTATATTAGTTTATTTTATTGACTAATAGTTTATTTTCTAAACTATTAATTCATCTAAACATACTTGTTTTCCCTACCAATTTTCCTATTGCACTAAAACTGAAAAAGAAATAATGAAATTAAGAAGAGTCCGTTCAATTTTTTTTCTTTCTCTTCACTTTCTCTGGGTTTCTCGGCCGGAATGTATGACAGCGATAATTATTCATACATTTTATGTTATTTCTGTAATGACCAGCGTAATTTAGCATCTTCTGCAGAAGAAAGCTACGAAGTTGGTTTATCAATAAACGTATTTGACGGTGCAAAACGGATATGTCAGCTACATTTTTATTAGAGCTATATTTTGGCCCTTCTTGGCAAGGGTCCTCTTGAGGCTCAAGCCGCTCAAGCTGCCCGATGAAAAATTTATCTCAAAATAGTACTATGAAGTAGTACGAAAAAGTTGCATGCAGTACTAAAGATGCTACTACATGCCTCTACTTCAAGGCTGCCGTGTTACTGCATACTACTATATGCTACTATTAGCAACACTGGATGCTACTATGGCAAGACAGGATGCTACTGGATACTACTACATAAGATTTGACCAGTCTGAGGAACATTAAACGATAGTATTCTTTGCATTACATGCAACGTTTTTCGTACTACTACCATACTACTACGCAGGCTACAAATTTTTCATCGGGTGGAAAATGAACTTGTGGAAAAACAATTAAAGATTATTTCTTAAATATCTGACTTTATGAACTTCTTCTCTGAAAATTGGTTGGAGTTAAAGCTGGTGCTGTGATTTCATTCTAAACAAGGCTACTATTTTTGCTGTTCGATTGGGTCATGGAAAGGGTAGAGATTCTTCTGCATTTTGGTTTTAGAGTCACCTGTCTCTTCTTCTTCTTTCCAGCTAAGATGGATACTTGTCGGCGGCATGTATGGGCGACTTATAGTGCTTTGGAAAAAATATAGAAATATAGCTCTAATAAAATGAAGCTGACTTATCCATTTTGCACCGTCAAATATGATTCGCAGTCAGCTTGGGCTGAAGGAACATCTATCAATAGACGATTGAACCCATTTGATATTGCGGCAATCCATATGTAACATATGTATTGCAGCCCTAATGCCCTCCCATTGTTGTCATATCGGCGGATTTTACGACCGACTGGTGGATTTTTTTTTTTTGCTGGCGTATTAAAATTATTTCGGTTCTATTGAGAATCCTTGTAAGTTTTGGAGACTTTTTGCATTTTGGGTTAAACAGTAATTTTTGGCGTACTTTTCAAAGACAGCGGCGTATTTCTTGGATCACGATCTGTCAACACTGTGCCCTCCTTTGAGGACAAGAAAAGAATACACCATTCCGTGGATTCATCTGTAATTCGAAGGGAGACTGAGGAGCTTACCTTTGTCAAATCGCTGATCCTCTTCGTGGCTACAGCAGGCTTTAGCTTTGTCCAAATTGCAGCCCTTCCCACTCAGATCGTTTCGAATCACTGTAATCGGAGTGGCGTTATTTAAGATCTGTGTGCTTTCGTTATCGCTGGCTTTAGCTGCTCCGTTCTGGTAGGTGTAAACAGGGTTATCGAAGTGGTGACGCTCTGACAAAAGAAAATCATCATAGAAACCTTAACACAGGGCCAGATTATTTATCAGAACTGCAACCGTCTTTGGCCCAGGCTTGGCCCCAATTCTGCATTCTACTCGTGCCAAATATAAGGTTTGAAGCCAAGCTGACCATCCATTGCAAACAAAATAGAAAAAACGAGATTTTCGTTTTTTTTTCTGATCAGCTAGTTACCCCTCCAAGATGGATAATCCGAAATATCCGAAATTTTATTTATCCCTCGCACATCATCTTGGAGGGGTAACTAGCTGATCAAGGAAAAAACCCCGAAAATCTCGTTTTTTCTATTTTGTTTCTACTCGTGCCACATCACCCTGTGCACAATACTTATTCTTTTCTTGCAATGACGCTAGTCGGCCAGTCGGTTCGAAAAAAAAGGGAGTATGTTGAATATGCACCATACCACAGTTGCATCAGTCGTAAGTTGCGTTTTTGCAGATACCATGGTATCTGTTACCACGGTAACTGGATCTGCAATTAGTCGTTTTTGCAGTAACAGTGGTATCTGATATACGGTCGCTCTGCACAAACGACAATTGCCGAAATTGCCACCTTCGAAGTCAAACCAAAAGAAAAACTGATATTCAGTCACGTCACTAAGTGCCAAACTTCTTTCCCACCAATGTGACTAAAACTGATGAAAGTGAGATAACTTTTTCAGATACCACGATCAGTTACCACGGTCGGACCGTAGTATCTGAATATCAGATACCACGATAACTGCAAAAACGTCTTTTGATCGTGGTGTCAGATACCATGGTATCTGCAAAAACCCAACTCATATTATTTCTCAGAACTGCAACCGTCTTCGGCCCCAGGTGGGTATCACTCCTGCATTCTACTCGTGCCACATCCCCTTGTCCACAATTCTTACTCTTTTCTTGCAATGACGCTAGTTGGCCAGTCGGTTCGAAAAAAAAAGGAACTCCGTTGACTATGCACCATATCACGCTCACAGTTGCATCAGTAATAGACAGGATGCTTTTCAAGAAAATCATCGTAGAAACATGAACAGAAAACCATCATATTTCGAATATTAGTTGCGTTTTGCAGTTACCATGGTATCTGATAGTCTGATACCCAAGTCAACGGTTACTGAACACCTGGCCAGTTACCATGGTATCTATTATATGGACAGGATATCCAGATAACACGGTCCAAAGCCTAGAAACAAATCGTGGTATCTGAAAAGTCGTCTCACTTTCATCATCACCTTCTCAAAAATTTTTGTCAAATTCATTCATCAATATTTTTTTGATCTTCTGCACTTACTACGTTATTGAAAGCTCATTGTATTTTTTTCCTTTTATTTGTCTGTACCGCACCATTTTCCTCTTCTTAAGTGCGTAAATAAAATTTCATCATCATAGAAAAGAAGTTTGGCGCGAGTGGATGTAAGTATTACTCTTGGGGGGCTTCCGAAAACGCGAACTCGGCAATTGTCGATTTTGTTGAGGAACCGTAGTATCAGATACCATGGCAACTTCAAAGACGACCAAATGCAGAACCGTGGTATCAAATACCATGGTATCTGCAAAACCGCAAATATTGATTGATTCAGTATTCACCACATTTTCTGTAAGACTGTTCCATGGTCGATCAGTTCTGTTTGCAAACTCCACGCGTACAAATCATTGAGGGGACGCGAATTTACCGACGTCTTGCCCAGGAAAAAGAGCTAAGACACAGCTACGAAACCACAAATTTGCTTACCACAGTAGCTATAGACGCTTGGAGGTCGTGGCAGTTGGCAGCATGTAATAAAAAAGGACTTGAGAACATCTAGTAATTATGTCAGTAAGTAATTCACGTGTGAGCCAGTTTGGAAAACGAAAGTATATAAAAGAAATAAATTTTTCAATCTTCAGCTAGGAAACAATGTAGAACGTCATGTGCTGGTTGGGACCAGTTGTCCATGAATTTTGGTATGGAAGAGGAAATATCTAAAAGTTTAGTTTTAGGCTACCACAGTTAGTTACTAGTCAGCCTACTAGTTTTTACCACGCTCAGGCTTTACATACTTCCTGGATAGAACCGACCTTTCCGGGTAACAGTCGTGTACCCGACAAAAAATCCACTCGCACAGTGGTTCGCACTGACAACCGACGTTTTTGTAGTTTTTCCGCCGATAAGAACAAGACCAAAGGTTTCGATGGGATCCCAAAATTTTAACATTTGCTCCAGACGATTCGGTCTTGCAGATATTCGGTCTTGAACAGACTTCTTAAACATTGTTACTTTTAAAATCCGAAACAGATTAAGGCCAATGGTAATAATCGGAGAAGACCAAGTTTGTATTTGACAGTGCAAAACGGATATGCCTGCTGAATTTCACCAAGTTCAGATATATTCAGATATCCATTTTGCGCTGTCAAATATTCAGATGTGGATTCAGTATATGGTTTACCCTATAGCCTACGCTGTATCTCCTTCCTTCGTTACTTCTGCCCAATTTTAAAGCTTAAAAACGAATTCAGCATGTCTCACATCGAACTCTAATCAACTTCAGATTCAACTTTTACTTTTAACAAATTTTCCGGTTTCAGCCGGATTCTGAGCAATCTATACGTCCGGTGAGAAAATGGTTGTCATACACGAATTCAGCATGTCTTCTTACCCGCAAATCGAACATCTTATCAAATTTAAATAAGACTTTTACTTTAAACAAATTCTCCGGGTTTGGCCGGATTCCGGCCGAACTAATTTTCAGACTCGGACCCAGCACGTCTCCTTTCCTCTACATCGAACCTCTGACCAACTTCAGATTAACCTTTTACTTTGCACAAATTTTCCGGTTTTCGCCGGATTCCGGGTGAACTATTTGTCCGGCGATAAAATAAATTTCATATTCGGATTCAGCGAATCTGCTTACCCCTAATTCTACTACTTCATTAGCTTTTTAAAAATATTTTTGTTCCCCTTTTTTCAAACCCCTCCCCCACCCCTAAATATAGGGCTACATAGCCCATCTACGAACTTGGCCTGTACTTTGACCTAAAGAGTCCTCATGCCAAGTTCGATCAAAATAGATCAACCCCTTCGAGAGTTATCGTGCTAACAGACGGACGGACATACGGACAACTTTTGCGATGTCATAGGTATCCCTGAACTTACGTTTTGGGACCCCAAAAACGGATCATGCTCGGTCAAGCAAGACGTAAGGTACAAGCTAGCAACACTCCCATGGTCCAAACAAGAACAAGCAGGGGTGGCCCGAAGCACTGAGCCCAGGGGGGGGGGGGGTGAGACCGCTCATTTCATCGACTTCTGGATCACAGTATACGACTCGCACGTACCGACAAAAATGAACCGCCCCCAAACAGGTAATGGAATCGGTGTAAAACTAACTGAAGTGCATCAGCTGAAATTATTTTTGTAATCAAAATTTGTATTGACATAGATTCACAACCTCAGCATTTTATATCAGCTTTCGCTAAAGAGGAATGCCTCCGACGCCTGTACCAGGACAAATTAAAGCAAGCGCCGCCGTCGAAATTTTTGTAACCTGCCTAACCGCCAAATAAAGTATACCCCGTTAATAGAGAATACTACGAAATGCGCCGAAGGCGAAATTTTTAAAATGCCGAGGGCAAAGCCAAAGCGTTTTTTTTCGATCCCAATGAAAAGGAAAGAATAGCTATGAAATCACAAATTTGTCCGTCGAGAAAAGTGGCAAAAGAGGAGCCGTCGAAAATCAAGTAGACACGAAGTAGATTTATTCCAAATTTGCAGCAAAAAAAGGAATCTTCACCTTAAAGGCATGCTTACCCAGAAACAGCACGAGGAAAACAGGTTTGCTGGTGCATAAAAAAATCACGGACGTAACAAACTTTTGGTCTTCGCCCGACAGGAGTTTACAGATTCGGACTTGACAAACCCGATACATTGACGAAATTTCGGCTTTCGACTTGAATGAGCAATCCAGCGTCTGCAGAACCGCTCCTACCCTGGGAAAAGAATTTCGGATGCCCCGGACCTCGGCGAGGCCAAAATAAACGACTGATAGGACTTGGCAAATGGCAAGGGCGGTGAATCAACCGTTTTCTTCAAGATTCAGGATTTCCCCTTCCTCCACTCCCCCCACGATGGTCGGATGGCATAACTGATTATTTTCAAGTTAATCTGGTTCGGTCCATGAAATGCCTGCCAAGTTTCATCGTCCTAGCCCACCTGAAAGTACCTTAACTCCGCATCACCCGAATTCTGGAACCCGCTCCAACTCCCCCCGCAGTGCCCGAATCGGGTGCAGTTCTGTTAAGGATGTACCTAGGTCTTGTGCTTGTTCCTTCCACCAAGTTTCTGGGCCGCCCCTGAGTACGAGTAAAAAACTTTACAATATGAGAATATCAATTTCTGCGATGACAAGAGCAGCGCTTTTTTGCCCGTCAGTCAAAACTTCTCCAAGCAGTGGGGAGATGGCTCAACAAAATACCTTACGGCTTGTTTTGCGCACGTTCATTTGAAATTTTTATCAAATTAAAAAGGAATAAACATTCGCAGTTTTGATAAAAAAAAAGTTGATTTCTTACAGGAGGAAGGCGACTCAACAAAATTTCTTTCAGCTTGTCTCGCATTCGTCGTGTATGAGAATTGCAAAATAATAATAGCACTAAATCTGGAAGGAAGCCTGGGTCTTGTCGACTTGGTTATTCAAGTCAAATTCAACGAAGTCATAAGTTGCTAGTAGTGTATAAGAGAGCGCATCAAAGCGCCACCATTGATACAATTTTACTGCATTTGTTTAGTTGATTGGTTGATTTTGGTACGACGGCATGGTTTCCCACTTACTGTTTATTGTTGTTGTTTGTTTTTTTCTTTTCTTTGCTTTCTTCCTTAATTTCTTTTTTTCATCCTCTTTCAGTTTTCTTCTCTTTTCTTAAAAAGTATGTGAAAATTGATGTAAAGTGAAGTTTTTTTTTGACTGCCCCCACAGGCTCATTCGGGCTTTCCTGCAGTCAGAAGTATCACAGCTACATGTATAAAGGATGTTAAGAGGGTTACAAAAGGTGTGCTCATGTAGTTTAGCATGTAAAAGTTGGTTTGTATAATAAAGAGTATTAAACTAAAAAAAAATTAAAAATAAAAGTCTTTCACACCCGTGCAGGTATTGCAACTCCTGACAGCAGAAAACATTTCCATGTCCTGGCTTTTAGAGATGGAGAGTCCTATCCGCACAGCGACTGGCGAGAGGCCGTATATTCTCCATCCACTTCTCCCCCAGAGAACCATCTCCTTTATGCAGGCTCTATCCTTTCTCTTGATACATTTTTATGGCCTCAGTTAAGGCTTGGCAGTGTGACATTCGAGATCTACAGAAATGGCCATCTCTCGAGAGACAAAGCGTGCCGCCGAAAACCGGAAACATGGCTTTCTAACTCTAGTATTTTTTGGCAACCCAGATCTCAGAACCAAAGAAGAGATAGGAAGTTGAGTGAAACAACGCAAATTTCAAAAGAAACTCCACAAATTTACTAAAACCGGAAAGTAGCTTCCTACCTCGAGTATTTGTGTGTACCTAATCAGTATTTGGAAAGTTAAGAACAAACAGGATGCATTGGGAGAAGCAGAACAAAATTTCAAGACGCAACAGAGTGGCGAACGAATTTACTCGTTCGGAGTCGTTCGTCTTTGGCGATGCAATGGCCGTTTATTGGCCATAATGTGACATGTGATTTGGCTCGATATTATATTATTCAGCTTGATATTTATAATTTTAGTGTATGTATTGTGAACGTAAAATCAATTAGTCGGCTTACCGCCGTTTCAGGATTTTTAACGAATAAACTAAATTGAATCTGAATTGAACTGAAATAATAAATCTTGGTTACCATGTTCACGTCAATTTCCGTTGTTCTTTGTTTCTTTTCTACACTTACTCAACTTTTGGTATAATTGTCGTTCGATTAATACACTCATTCCTTCACTTTAAAATTTTTCTCATAGTATTTAGCTGAGAACCGATTTCAATACGGTTGTGAGTTTCATGTCAAGGCTGGCCGCTGACCCGGGAAGCCTAATGAGAGAGGTTACGCCCAGGCCGCTGGGAGTACGCGCGTGCATACTGACATCGTCTTCTGTGTACCAGATCACATTCAGTGGACCGTCTGGTGCAAAGACAATAATAGTGGGAAAGACCGATGACTTCGCTAAAATCGGGTCTCTGAAAATCGATCGGAACGCTGCCTAGTGTTCGGACTTTGTCCAATTTCGAGCGGTAGATGATTAGTCGGGATCAAAGCAAGAGGGCGTGAGTAGGCAATGTCTGTCAACATTAATTGATTCGAAATCGTGAATTCAACATTTTTTTCCATAAAAAGGCTATTTATTCTTTTCCTACTTGTTTTTTATTCCCATTAAAGAGGAAATTTGAATGGAGAGTGGATGCTCATCATAAACGAAACGAAAAAAAATCAACATAACGTGCTTCGATGATGATTCTGCGGAGAGCGATGGAAGAAAGTGTCAACAGAGCGATTTTTTAACGAAAGAACGTCCGCTAAACGGCGCTGATTGTTGTGACTCATGGGGCTTACGGGAGTTTCCGGTCTTTCCCACTTTTACTGTCTTTGGTCTGGTGCGACACAATAGGCTTAGGGCTGGTTGAAGGTACGTACCATCACCCTCAACTCGCCATCACCTCACTGGCTGAGCGCGGGGTTGCATGGTTCCTTTGGAACGAATTAGCATGGAACCGAATGATCCACTGACAAATTCACGAGGCGGGGGGGGGGGGGAGTAATAATACAAAAAACAAAGAAAATGATAGCATCGGGATTGTAGTCAAAATTAAATGCTTTCTTTAATCTCAAGACTTCTGAACGTCAAAAACCCACGCATGCAGCAGACATTAGGCTATTTAGTATCCAAGTGACAAGCTATACAGTCCTATCTAGGGAAGATTAATCCAGGAGGGGCAGGGCATTTCGGGGGGGGGGGGGGGGGGGTACTGCCTAGACCAGTGGTTCCCAACCTTTTCCGTACCGCGCACCCCTTATCAAGGTACAAAAAGGTGCCGTACCCTTTTTTTAAACAAGTTTGTTTTACCACGATCAGAATGTCAAAATTACGATATTTATTGTCATCAGTGAGAAGGCATGTAAATCTGAAATTGCGTACGATGGGGTATCTGATTTTGAGGACAATGCTGAGAATGGGTTAGGGGACTCAAAAACCACTGAAGTGATTCGTTAAATTTGATGGTGCAAAACGGATAAGTCACCTACGTTTTATTCGAGCTATATTTCGGCACTTCTTGGCAAGGGTCTTCTTCAGGTTGGGAACCACTGACCTAGACCATCGTGTACGTCTATGCTTGAGCGCCTTGTTTTCCGTTTCATGGTTACAATAAACATGGGACCTCCTTCCGATCTGCCGCTCAGTGAATACTCTATATGACGAAGTCGAAAACACGCCAGTGATCCTCCGGAAGAACGAGAGAACGTAGCACTAACAACTCAAACTCAACAACTCAATCCTATGTTAACCAATCACGGCGATGTTTGGGAGCAGCTGTGATACCGCTTCCGGCTCTTCCGCGAGGTACAGGGCGATTTAGCATCGGCAAGAAGAGTTAGTCATCAAGAGTACATAGCGCGAGGGATTGTAAACTTACCATTTAAGGGATCTGCGATGTAGTGAACATGAGCTAGCTCCGACTTTAGATGCCCGATTCTCCTCCTGTAGTAAACAAGTGCAGCGCAGGCCATCGACACGACCAATATGGCAATTACTAGCCCGGCCACTAGTCCTCCAACATTCACAGGTTCTCGTTCGCCCTGGACGTGAGCTTCTGACTGATCCCTGTCTGTGCTGGTGATGATAGGAACGTCACACTTCTCACCTAAACAGAGCATATTTTATCAGGCGGGTCATTCACTCATTTGATGGTGTACTACGGAAGGTGGAGTTGCTCCAGAGATATGCAGGTGATGTGGAGTAGCTAAATGGTCTGCTCGGTATTGCAAAAACCTGGCTGTGTTCGTCCAGGTGGGACTGAGACATATGTTCCTTTTTATTTAAAGTGTTTCAGTTGTGTAGTTAGTTTTCTTTCTTTTGTATTTCAGAAAGCGTGTTCAGTATTGTTGTGGCTTAAAAGGGCCCCATCCATCCCCATTCCCAACAATGGTGTAAACACAAAAGCCATCTGGGCAATAAGTTCAGGTTATTGCCGATAGATGGCGTATGTCTCTAATCGTCTATGTGACATAGTTTGTTCCTTGGATGATCTTTGGCAAAAACCCGGCTGTGTTCGTCCAGGTTTCATTTAAAGTGTTTCAATTATGTAGTTAGTTTTCTTTGTTTTGTATTTCAGAAAGCGTGTTGAATATGTAGCTAGTATGTGTTTTGCATGTTATTTTTATGGCACTTGCAGCCTCTGGCTCAAGTGCCATATACCGATCACAATTCCGTCTGCCGGTCTGTCGGTCGGTCCGGTTTTATTGTCCCACTTATCCGAGTTAGGGTACTTCCAGATGTGCTAGGACAATGAAACTTGACAGGCGTATCAGGGACCCGACCAAACTAACCTGGAAATAATCAGTTTCCCGATCCGACCATATGCGGGGGAGTGCGGGGCGCTGGAAACTTGAAAATTTAGGGCATTTTGTCACTTTTTTCCGAGTTAGGGTACTTCCAGATGAGCTAGGACAATAAAACTTGGCAGGCATGTCAGAGACCCGACCAAACAAACTTAGAAATAATCAGTTTTCTGATCCGACCATTTTTTTTTTTTTTGGGAAGGGGGGGGGGGGGGTGGAGGGCAGGGGAATCCGGGAAATTGAGAAGTGTGTAACTTTCGAACGGGTGATCGGATTGTAATGAAACTTCATAACTGAATAGAATATACATCTATAATGTCCCGTTCAAAGTCTTGACCGGATTCGGTAGCCAGGGGGGAGTTGGGGGGGGGGGAGACCGGAAATTTCAAGAAACGGTTAGAATGGAGGGATCGGAGTGAAACTTGCTTGGAAGAACAAGCATCTGCTCCAGATAAGTCCTTTAGACCATTGTACTGGATCCGGACACTTATGGGGGGGGGGAGGGTCCCGGAATTCCGGTGATGGTGGTTTTGGGGATTTTCACGATGAAACTTGGCAGGCATATCAGGGACCCAATCAAACTGACTTCAAAATAAAAATTCTGTCGATCAGATAATGGTGGGGGGAGTGGAGGGAGGGGAATCCGAAATTTTCAGTCATGCGTAATTTTGGAATGGGTGATCGGATTCGAGTTAAATTTAAGAATTGAACAGAGGACATTTCTCCGATGATTTTTTTCATATCCGGACCGGATCCGGCAACTATTGGGGGGGGGGGGGGGAGGGGGGAAATACGTGACCCGTTTAGAATGGAGGGATCGGGATGGAACTTTGTGGGAAGAACAAACAGATGCTCTAGGTAAGTCATTTGCTGAATCGGATTGGCTACGTGCACCGCGGGGGAGCTGGGGGGGGGGGGTGGTCCGGAAATCTCGAGAAACGGTTAGAATGATGGTATCGGAGTGAAACTTGCTGGGAAGAACAAACATCTGGTCCATGTAAACCTTTTACATAATTTGACTGGATCCGGACACTTGAGGGGGGGGGAGGAGGGGGTTTCCCGGAATTCCGTTTTGGGGGGATTTTCACGACGAAACTTGGAAGGCATATCAGGGACCCGGTCAAACTGACTTGGAATAAAAGAAAATCCTCGATATGATAATCTTGGGGGGGGGGGAGTTGAGGGAGGGGAATCCGGAATATTGAGTCATGCGTAACTTTGGAACGGGTGATCAGATTCGAGTGAAATTTAATAATTAAACAGAGGACATTTTTCTCTGGTGACTTTTTCATTTCCGGACCGAATCCGGCAATTATTGGGGGGAGGGCGGAAAATACTTGACCCGCTTGGACTGGTGTGATCTGGATCGAACTTCGTGGGAATGACAAACAGATGCTCTGGATTAATCATTTACAGAACCGGATTGGCTCCGGTTATTGTGGGTGGAGTTGGAGGAGGGGGGGGGGGGGGTCTGGGATTCCGGTGATCGCGCGTTAAGGTACTTCCAGATGTGCTAGGACGATGAAATTTCGCTGGAATATTGGAGACTCAACAACATTTGCTTAGAAATTGTTACTTCCCAAATCCGATTATTCCTTAAAGTACCAATCTTGACCGCAAAGTAAAAAAAATACTTTTAAGCAATATATGCATTTTCGTGATGCCCATCAGCCCATTAGCAGTTTTGCCTTAAGGGTTTTGCTTACAAATGAAGTTCCAGCTCCCTTAGAGTGCGCATCTCAACCGCGAAGTCGAAACTTACTTTTGATCAATCAAATCATCTTGTCCCATGCAAGTGCCATATGAGCTTACAGCTCTTGTTTTGTACCATGGCCCTTTGGTTTGGGCCTTCCATGTCCAATACATATATAACAAACAGATATAAAACGAGAGACAAGATCCCCTGACGCTATCTTGTTGGGGGTCACACGGACTATTTTTCTTAAAGGTCAAGGTCCTACATATTACAATCACATTTTCACTGAAAATACAACTTGTCAACTGAAACAACATCTTACTTCCCCTTGCTTTCCTAAAGGTAATCGTTCTGATAGGCTTGGGCTCGACAGTATTAATCATGATACCTTTTCTTTTGATTTCAAATTTTCTTGCGCCAGTGTGCTATCAAATATAGTAATACTTAACGCGAACATGAGTATAAAAGTCCCACAAAATACAAACGTCTACCGCTAGAGGCATCTGCTTCCTACACATAATTTAAAAGATGACTCTTGCATATAGAGGTTGCCAGAAAAATAAAATTCACTATCCAAGCAGCAAATATACTACTAAAAAACAGTACTTTGTGTTTGAATAAATTTAGTAGTTAACATACCTCCAATTCGTTTGCTATCGGAATAACACCCTTGACGGTCGTTTAAAAATATCAACCTCGCTGCGCTCGGTAAATAGTTGTCATAAGATACCTCGCCTTCGGCTCCGTCAAGTTACTTTCAATGGCCGTCTCGTTTTTTTTTCTTCCGATATCAACCTCGATGTCGGAAGTTACCTTTCATGTAATTTGTTTCTTTGGGGTTAAAACGTCCCGATGAGCGAACGTTGTGTTGCAGCATTTATATACAAGCTCTGAGCATTTGAATCTTCTTTGTTGGTTGGAACTGGCAGTGATTCTAGAGCCCAGAACTGAGATCTTAGATACTAGCGGCTGCAGTGTCCAGGATATGTGGATGAGCACGCATGTAAAAACAGCACGCACTGCAGGCGTATTCTCGCCGTTCCCCGAGGACTCCTCGGGGAATCGAAGGGACCGGCGAGAATAGAGGGAGTCACACCACGCGGACTCCGCGCACAGAAAACAAAGAAAACACGGGGAATGCTTCCAAAATGGATTTTGTTCTAAAAATAAATATGCAGTTGACGAAATTAGACCGGATCCACTTTATTTTTGGTTTTGTTTATTCGGATAGTTTTTAATTAATTTTACATTGTACCAACACCAGCAAAAATTGATTCCCCTCTTAATCTGAAAGGGAGTCCTTCTTGATGATGGTGATGATAACCGGAGCATTCCCCGTCCGTGGGAACTCACGAGAATACGGGGAGTGAGTTCCCGGGACAAACAAAAACGCGGGGACTCCTCAAGTGGAGTCCTCGGGAAACGGCGAGAATACGGCTTACGGTAAAGCTAAATATGAACTTGACGCCGCTTCGAGCCGCCAATTTTAAGAGTCAAGATACGTTCACACAGAATTAACGAAGAAGGCGAATATTCAGACGCGATGAAAATCAATCATGCAATATCGATTCAAATTTCGGGTTCAGGTTCGAATTTGGCATCTGTCTGCGAACATGAGAAAGTGTTTACAGGAGAGATATGCTTATTTGAACACTATTCTAACTGTTTCAGTACCCTGGTTTTGTTACTTGCTTATAGAATAGTGAAACGACAAGAGAAAATAACAAACTTGCTATCACATAATAGCCAACTATTTCAGGGTTGTCCTGGCACAATCTTTAAGTTTGGAGTTGAGAAAATTAATTTATTTGGTGTGCTCATTTAGTGTGCCGATTTTTCATCTTTGTGCACAGTGTGCTAATTTTTCTATCTGAGGTGTCTGTTGATTTGGAGCGCCATCTTCTCTGTTGAAGGTACTAGTTTCAAACTGCGAAAGGAACACCAGGTGACAGTTAACAGAAAGCTGACTAAACAGACAGCAAAATTTTAAGAAAAAAAGATGACCATGGCTGAAATGGATGTGAATTAAAGTATTTTGTAGTAAGTTGCCGGGTATGGGTGTTAGTCTTTTCTTCGGCGCTCGTTCATTGTTAGCAGACATTCACATAAGCATAACTCTACTGTACACGTATCTTACGAGGAACAAAACTGTTACTTATACGTTTCCAAGACAAGTTATTTGGAAATCTATCCAAAAATCAATCCAAACACGATTACTATGAAGTTCCAGGGGTTGAAGCTCGGGTAGAAAATTTAATGAGAATTCCATCCACGGAAACTGCCCGATGAAAAATGTGTAGCCTGCGTAGTTGTACGAAAAAGTTGCATGTAATACTATGTAATAGCAAATAATACTATCATTTAATGTGCCTCAGACTGGTCCAATCTTATGTAGTAATATCCAGTAGCATCCTGTCTTGCCATATAGTACAATCCAGTCTTGTTAATAGTAGCATGCAGTAACACGGTAGCCTTGAAGTAGAAGCATGTAGTAGCATCAGTTAGTACTGCATGCTACTTTTTCGTACAACTTCGTACTACTATTATGAGACAAATTTTTCATCGGTTATAGTTAGATGCAAAGCGTACTGATGCTTACCACTGAATCCGAATCGGCAGCGACAGCCATCTGCTGAGTGGCAGATGTAGTTGTCATTAGGACAGTCGCACTTTTCCATACAATGGATCCCATAATATCCCTCCGGACACACTGAAAATTCAAAAATATTAGTGAAGAAACACAATTCGTCGCCATTACGCCACGACAGAGCTGCTGCGAGTCCAGCAAATCCGAGTCCTGGAAGAAGGCGTCTCGAGACGAGTCCGCAGTCCGAGTCCACAGCTCTGGCGGAAGGACAGCTCCATAAAAGGCGAGTCCGAGTCCTTGAAAAAGGCGTCTCGAGACGAGTCCGAGTCACAGCTCTCGCGGACAGACAGCTCCATAAAAGACGAGTCCGAGTCCTTGAAAAAGGCGTCTCAAGACGAGTCCACAGTCCGAGTCCACATCTATGGCGGAAGGACAGCTCCATAAAAGACGAGTCCAAGTCCTTGAAAAAGGCGCCTCGAGACCGTCCCGAGTCCGAGTCCACCAGTTCTGCACAACGAGGAGTTATTTTCTTCAATATTTTACGAAGACTGATTAGTGAAGTCAACCTTTGACCTTCCGCTTCTCTCGTAGCCTATTAGCTCATGAAGCCTTTCCAACGATTCCCTAAGGCAACATGCCCTTCCAGAGAACCAGCGACTTTTCAGTCCAGAGCAACACAAATGCAACTACCAAGAAACTCCAACTTTCTTCTTACTTTTCAAGATGCTGACTTCGGACTAGTTCAAGAAGATATTCCCGACGAGGCTTTTCTTCGGTTTAGAGATCGCTACAGTTAATGAAAGGGAGGGGTGGAGAACTGTCTACTGAACAATTTAAACACTGAATAAATAGCAAGGGTAAGTTTGCGAGAATTAGACGTCAATCTGTAAATACCTCATCCGTACGAATATTTCGAATTTCAGTTGTACCGTTGTTCGTGGTCGAAAGCAGAATTGCTACACTGTCAGAAGTTTCATAACAGATAACACGAGGATGCGCGGTTTCAACAGATAATGCGTAACAGATAACACTTCTGAGTTTCCCGACATCATGACGATAAGGAATAAAGTCAGTAGATGCTTTTTTGGCTCTTCCTAACAAAGCTTGTTATGCATAACATTTCATGCACAACGTTTTCAAACACAACAGATAACATCCGAGGTGTTATCTGTTACGCATTTTCTGTTGTAACCGCGCATCCTCGTGTTGTCTGTTACGAAACTTCTAACAGTGTATTTGGGATGG
Source organism: Branchinecta sandiegonensis (assembly GCA_030848855.1). Classification (NCBI taxonomy): domain Eukaryota; kingdom Metazoa; phylum Arthropoda; class Branchiopoda; order Anostraca; family Branchinectidae; genus Branchinecta; species Branchinecta sandiegonensis. The sequence goes on along the minus strand of JAUPMV010000012.1, from coordinate 16,131,096 downwards.
GAATATTTGATGCCTGAAACACTCTCTCGTCTTAACCACGGACCAAAGCAGAGGGTGGGTTTGCATGAAGCAAAAGCTGAGTATCGGATCAAGAGGAAGACGTCCCGAGCTGGACATGGACTTTAAGCTGCAAGCAAAAGGGAGATAATCCTTGAGGAGGAGGTTAGTCACGTCCGAAAACTCGCTTTTGGTTTCCCTCTGCTCAGTGTGGCCAGGTGCATCACGTATGGGGGGGGGCGCCCCCCCCCAATGTAGTCGACCAGTCGGTAAAAAATAGCCGAGTCGCAGAAGCGCCGCGATGTTTCGTAAACAGTCGATTTTTTTCTTGGAAACAGACGACTTTTCTTCAAAACCGTCGTTTTTCGTAAAAATAGTCGCTTTTTCTTAAAATTAGTCAATTTTTCTTAAAAACGGTCGTTTTTTCTACAAAAACAGTCGGTAAAGATGACCAGTCAGTCGGTAAATACCTTCCCCCCCCCCCATTTTTTTTTGGCTAGTAGCGCCTCTGTGTGTGGCTACATAGCTGCGTATGGCTACACAGCTGCTCTGCTCTGTATAATGCTCGGCGGAGTTGAACAGGACGGCTTTCGATAGCTAAGCCTGGCAGTTTGTCCTTGGTTTGTTGTTTATTTCTTTTTCCCCTTTACCTTAAGACCCAGTGACAAGGTGGATTGTCCTCCTTGGGATGTACAGATACAATACAAACAATAACTAAGATAGATAGATAGATTTTTGATGGCTTTTTGTTTTAAAAGTTTTTGTCATTGTTTGCGGTCCCGATGAAAAATTTGTAGCCTGCGTAGTCGTATGGTAGTTGTACGAAAAAGTTGCAGTTAATACATATTTGATGGTGCAAAACGGAAATGTGCAAAACGTAATACTATGTAATAGGAAAGAATACTATCATTTAATGTGCCTCAGACTGGTCCAGTCATATGTAGTAGTATCCACTAGCATCCTGTCTTGCCATAATAGCATCCAGTCTTGCTAATAGTAGCATGCAGTAGTATGCAGTAACACGGTAGCCTTGAAGTAGAAGCATGTAGTGGCATCAGTTAGTACTGCATGCTAATTTTTCGTACAGCTTCGTACTACTACTTTGAGATAAATTTTTCATCGGGACGTTTGATCTGCTTTCGCCATTTTTCATGTGCTGTTTTTTTGTCGTTCCGATGGATTGGAGTTTACTTTAGTGTTGGTTTGTTTTTGCGTATTTATATAATCATTTATTTTGTTATCATCAATTTTGGTGGACCAATAAAAAATAATAATAATAAATAGCAGTATTAATTTTTAGAGGAGGCGTATGTGAATGGTGCTTACGTTCTCTGCATCTGGGACCCATCCACCCTGGAGGACAGCGGCATTGTCCATCATTAGCTCGACATGTGGCGTTGTGGGTGCAGTCGCATTTTTGTGAGCAACCGACACCATACTGGCCCTCTGGACACGACTGGCTGCAGTCTTCTCCGATCCAGCCAGGAAAGCATCGACACTCCCCTGAAAAAGAGACAAATAAATATCTATGTTTGTATGTACACATAACTTGACACCGAAACTATGTCTCAGTCCCACCAGAACGAACATTATATATATTATAAATACATTATAATACATAAGATTAATAACATTATAATACACTATAAAGATGAGATCGTGTTATTTTAAATATGCAAAGCACCTGCTCCACTTGTCGAAATTATGTCATAACCATACTTTGACGGAGAAGTTCACAATTCAAGATGCAAGTGTTACCCTTTTGGATGTTTCCTCGTCGCTACTAAAAATCATGGACAACAGGGCCCAACCAACGCACGATGCAAATCCACTGCTTCCACTGCTATCCACTGCTTCCTGGCCGAAGATTGAAAATTAAGTGTCTTTTCCTGTGTTGTTATGTGTTTATTTATGTTCTTTCGTTTACTCTGCTTTTCACAGTAACGGGTTATAAATAGATTACATACTTACTTATTACAAGGTTCGTTATAATTGTAAAAGACCTTCTGCTCAGCAGCCGGTGCAGTCAACCCTCATCACCAGATGGTATGTTTAACAACTCCATCCTTAGTTCAAGCAGACAATTTGACCTGAAGTGGGCCACACTCTAAACAAAATTACCATATAGCCTACTAATTACGAGTCCCACATGCTCCCTCCCTAACCGAGTAGTCCAGCACTGGAACAACTTACCAGAGAGAGTAATCTGCTCCACAAACCTACTGACATTCAAGCAGTGTTGCCAGATTGGCTTATTTTACGCCAAACTGGCTTATTTCGTTGGTGACCGGCGTGAATACTTTTGGAACTGGCTTGTGGCTTAAAACTTGGCTATTTTTATTTTGAGCTGGCTTATTTTTTGGCGTGATTTTCTTTTTCGGGAAGAAAGTATATTTTTTGGCAATCCATTTGGAAAGGATCCGATTCTCGAACGAAGTTGGAGCCTCTATGCTCACGAACGGTCAAAATTACGTGAGAATTTCTGTAAAGTCTCTAGAGTTTCACATGGGGTAGCGTTTCTTGCAATTCTACTAAATGCAGCCTCAAAATAATCTCTACACTGGAACTGATCTTCCTCAAGCCAGGGAACGAATTGGAAGGTGAATAATGTCTGTAGGATCAAAGGAAATGAATAGTGGTGAGTATTTCTATAAAACGGCCGTCAAAACTTGGAAACCTTTAAAAGTAAAGTTAGATTTTGGGCAAAAAATTGTCTGGCTTATTTTTGGCTTGTTTTTCAAAGGCTGCGGCTTACTTTTTGGTTCACGATCTGGCAACACTGCATTCAAGAAGGAAGTTGATGAATATTATTCAAGTGACATTTTCTCCTAGTGCAAATTTTGAAGAAATGTAAATTAAGAATTTTGTAGAGGCTTAACTGTCTGTCATCCAATTTGAGAATATATTATATTATTATTAATATATTAAATACTTGGTAGTCAATGTCATTCTGGTGTCATCGCAAACCAGTCCTCTCCTCTATGCCCGTAGCGTCTACATTTGTCTTGTCCTTGCCAGGTCTCACACTGTCTCAAGATGGTCCTTTTCAAGTTTTGAAAAAATCCCAGGAAATCCCTGAGGCATGTCCCATTGTTGGCCAGAAGGGTTACGAAAACACCACAATTTCTACAGACGATGATGAAAACAAAATATCTTAGTCACGGTAGATATATTTGTAGGACCCCCGGACCAGTGATCAACAAGTGGCCAGACCACTCGCGACTAAAAACAAACCGGAATGCACCAGACTAGAGGTGCGCTTTTTTTGGATGTAGTTTCACTGTAGTTTGAGTACAGTATGTGTAATGGACAAATAATACGGTAAACAGACTGTACTTTCAAAACTGAAACAAAAGTACGTCAAACTATCGTGAAACTACACCGAAACTACACAGAAAAACGCATCTTAGGTCTATTAGACCTAGTCATGCGACAGTGAATTACTGCGGTGAGTAGGAAGGGTTTATGGTTTCGGAAATGACAGGACAACAAACGGGGTATAATGACGAGTCGCGATTTCGCAACCGAATCCCGGATGAGGAGAACTGATTGGCGGATCTGTGCGATAGTATAGCATTGTCCTAATAGGTGTAATAAGCTGAATAACGCTATACGCGATGTTTACGTCTTAATACACAGGCCCGTTCAAATACGAACCCGAGAGGCTCTTATCAATGCAGCGAGCACCGTTGCCAAGGTCATACAGTGTTTCGAGTTTCTGAAGATCAGAAAAGTGTTCTTAGTGTTACTTGAAATACACCAGTACAATTTGACGCCCAATACATTGTTAAAAAGCAGTTAAATATGCGGATGGCCAGCATTGGTCTTCGAAGTAGCATTAAGCAGTCGCAGCAGAACAAAACGTGTTATTTTGAAGAAAAGTTGTTTCTTCAGCTTCCAACAAAGTAGAACTTTACTGCTTCCCGTGGCAACCCTGACGACGCTACTCCTTTCCCCGGCCCGCTGGCGGAACCAACCAAGCGATCTGATTGGCCATGCATAAGCCAGAATGGAACGCTAGTCTATTCTCCTTATTCACGTTATTACAGCGCGCTCCGAGGAAAAGAGGAATCTGTAATAAGTCTTATACGCGGTAATACACCTTATTACACCTATTAGGACAATGCTTATGGAACGTATTAAAACGGGTACCGGAGCGGGTGGGGCGGGGGTATAACTCTTCTTTAGTCGTTGGTTGAATAGCTGAGAGTTGGGAGTCAGAACTCAGAAGGAGGTGCAAGTCAAAGTAAAAAAAATGAGAAAGGAGAGGAAAGTAAAGAAGGAAAATTGGTCTGATGGATTTAAATCCATTTTTGTTTTGTTTCTGATCACGGTCACTCTTCCAGTCCGCGACCTCTTCACGGGCGTCCCCAGTTTAAATCTGACCGTGATCGGAGAGTCCGGCATAATTTACTAGGTCTGCAAGACGGACAAGAGACGCGGAACACCAAGATATCATTTCCGCTAATAACAGGTCTAGACATAATGCTCAACTGGATCTGTGGACCGAATCCCCGAGGGCTTACGCCGGTGGGTAAACGTCTCCTTCTCCAATTCTAACCAGTCATCCGTAGCCTAGAGGAAAAATATTAAACCATACTCTAGATGACAGAGCTTCTGCTGAACAGCCACAAGATACAAGGGAAAGTCAACATGGATCATAACAGATTTTCGGGAATAGAGAGAAGTATCTTAACTTCTCTCGCAAACAATATAGGAGAAGTTAGGGGTATTATATATGATTGGCGAAGAAAATTGTTTGGTTTAAATGTTCAATGCAATAGAATATGTATTAGTTATTGAATCTTTTTTTTGATCAGGTGGCAGTTACCGTTTCCGTGTGAACTCAAGAATCGCGCATGTATATTCCATAGTATAGCTAAAAAACGCCTGCAGCGCTAAAGATCATACAGGTACCAAGAGAAGTAGGTCCCCCAGTGTTGTCGGCCAGTCGGTAAAAAGTAACCGAGTCGGCACGAAGCTCCGCGATTTTTCGTAAAAACAGTCGATTTTTCTTAAAAACAGGCAGTTTTTCGTAAAAATCAGTCGATTTTTTTTTATGAAAATCAGTCGATTTGTCGTCAAAACGACCAGCCAGTCGTTAAGTCTATTGCCCCCCCCCCCTAAAAATTTTGGCTAGTAACGCCTCTGGCCGTAACCACATACTAATATAACGCAGATATTCTAAAAACACGTTTCGTAATTCACCGCAGAAGCTCTATGTTCAAGACGCAAGTAAATACTCTTTTGAAAGTTTCATCGTCCCTACTAAAAATCATGGAGAACTGCGACCAACCGAACAATGATGTTTTCCCGACTGAAGACTGAAAAACTATGTTTTCTGGTTGTCTTATTGGTTTTCTCTTAATGCTAAAAATTAGCGGGTCATAAGAAATTACTAAGCCTACTTAAATGCAACAACCCTGATTCCCACAAACATCCTCTTCACAGGAATGTACCTCCGGGGAACCTATAGGGATGTACTGAATAGGAATCTCTGATCTAACTCAGTTCCTGGATAATGAAATCCTCGGAGGAAAAGCCGGTTACCCTAATACGTTTATCGTCAAAGTCAAGCGACCTCCGGCGATTGGGTTACGTAGGTGCAGGCACTCGACAAGATGGTAAACACACAGCTACATAGGAATGCCAAGTTCAAAACAGTACATGTATTGGCTCTCACATAGTTGGCCTGTTCTCACCCCCTCTTTGCTCTGGTGCTTACAAACACCTGCGGAGGTTGTCTTGTTTGAACCACTTTCTGAGCGAAACTATAGATAGACAGATATCGCTTTAATTTATTTTTTGTTTGAAATCCAAATTTGTTGGGGTCGCCAATACATAGATTATAAGGCAAGAAGTGAACCTTCAGTCATGTCTGCCTTATTCCGCAAAAGAAAGCACCACACCAACAATATGGACTACCTGTGCTAAGACTTTTTCTTTCATATTTTTCGGAGACTGAAAAGTAAACAAAAGCAGACTGATCAAATATCCGTAGGCACTGTTAATATTAGGATATTGTCAACAATGTCAACTTCTCCTGGCCAATTAGTCTTCGAATCTTTTATATATCTCCCCTAGGCTACGGGGCTCGAGGTAATCAGTAATTCTCTGTTCTCTAGACTAGAGCCATACAGAAGCTAATAAATACATTATTAAATATCGAGCGTTGTTAGTTCTTAGAATGTAGGAGTTTTGAACGTTCGCCACGAATTACTTACGGAAGAAGCTCCACGTTTCGCATTTGTGTATCCTTTGTTCTCAGCTCTGTTGGCACTAAGCTAGACCAATTCTCTATATGACTAAGTCCAAACACGCCAGTGATCCTCAGGAAGAACGAGAAAACGTCTCACTAACGACTCAGACTCACAACACAAATCCTGTGTCAAACAATCACGTCGATCTTCGGGAGCAGCTGTGATACCCGAGGTGATACCGCTTCTGGGTCTTCCGCTAGGTACCCGGCGATTTTGCATCGGCAAGGAGAGTTAGTCATCAAGAGTATTAACCGAATCAAAACGACAGGGTTCTTAATACTCTATATGACTAAGTCGAAAACACGTCAGTGATCCTCAGGAAGAACGAGAAAACGTCTCACTAACGACTCAAGCCTCAACAACTCAAATCCTGTGTCAAACAATCATGTCAATCTTCGGGAGCAGCTGTGATACCCTAGGTGATACCGCTTCTGGCGCTTCCGCTAGGTACCCGGCGACTTTGCATCGGCAAAGAGAGTTAGTCATCAAGAGTATTACCCGAATCAAAACGACAGGGTTCTTAATACTCTATATGACTAAGTCGAAAACACGCCATTGATCCTCAAGAAGAACGAGAAAACGTCGCTCTAACGACTCAAACTCAACAACTCAAGTCTTGTATCAACCAATCAGGGCGATCGTTTGGGGCAGGTGTGGTGCCGCTTCCGTCTCTTCCGCTAGGTACACGGAGATTTTGAGTCGGCAAGAAGAGTTAGTCATCAAGAGTATTCGTAGGCAAACACATGAATATGACCAAAGCAGTGACAGGGCAGCGATCGCCTAAAAACAGGAACGGAACGGAGGGGAGGAACGAGTCCTTAAAAACGGGAACTGCGCCAGGAGGAACACTACTTAAAAGGGGAACGACGCACTGTCATTCCTTCTTTTAGTAACTGTTTATAGTTGATCCTCGTGACAGTCAGTGCTTCCACTTTCTTTTTTGAAAATTCGGGAACAGGCCTTAGAAATTCGGGGCGTTTTCGGGGAGACGAAACTTGAGTTTCGGTGAAAAAGTCGGTGACGCAGTTTGTAGCAACGTCGCGTTGACACAGGTTGACATTTTTTAACTGTGATGTCAGTTTCTTCTGCACAAAAATGCAGTATTTGGGATGGAAAAGCCAGTTGACTTTGTATAATGATCTAACATCTATTGGCAACAGAGAAACGTGAAAACAATATTAAGTCTGTGGAACAAACCGCGAAGGCTGAAGTGAGCCATCCAGTAACTCTGTTGTCGGTAAATGTTAGGGGAGAAAGAAGATATTCGGGGAACGCCATTTTGTTGTCGGGGGTTTTCTGGAATTTCGGGGAAATCCCCGAAAGTTCGGGGACTGTGGAAGCACTGACGATAGTTGCTAACCACACTGTCAGAAGTTTCATAACAGATAACACTAGGATGCGCGGTTTCAACACACAATGCGTAACAGATAACACTTGGGATGTTATCTGTTGTGTTTGAAAACGTTATGCATGAAACATTATGCATAACAAGCTTTGTTGGGAAGAGCAAAAAAGCATCTACTGTCTTTATTCTTTGTCGTCATGATGTCAGAAAACTCAGCAGATATTTTTTGGCGGTTTCTCGGTTCTTCCTAACGGTAACGCTTATTATGCATAACATTCTGAAACAAGACAGATAACATCCGAAGTGTTGTATGTTACGCATTATCTGTTGAAACCGCGCATCATTGTGTTATCTCTTGTGAAAAACACCACAAATAAATACTTAAAAGGGGAACGATGCACCGTCCTTCCTTCTTTTAGTAACCGTTTTTAATCGACTCATGAGTGTTGATAACCATACAAACACCACAGTTTTTTGCTGGAGCTGTATCGATTCCATCTATGACACCAACCTATTCGCCGACCTCTAGGTCGGCTGTGACCAAACGATAGTTAAAATAATACTATATACGACTAAGTCCAAAACACGCCAGTGATCCTCGGGAAGAACGAGAAAACCTAGCACTAACGATCAAACTCAACAACTCAATCCTGTTTTAACCAATCACGGCGATGTTTGGGAGCAGTTGTGATATCGCCTCCGGCTCTTCCGCTATGTACAGGGCGATTTTGCATCGGCAAGAAGAGTTAGTCATCAAGAGTATTCCAAGTGTACAGAGCGATACAGAACCAACCACAGCTCCTTCGTCCTGGAATTTCCTGGAACCTTCATCTTGGAAAGTCACAAACGGGAAACCGCTGCTAAATTCCTCATTCCATCTCCTGGGGCAGTTCCAGGGAGGTAAATGTTAGTTTTCTCAAGGAATAAACTATCTGAGTGACTAGAACAGTTGTATTCCCATCGGGGGGCCTGGTCGAAGTTGAACTTCGCTGGGTGGTGCGCTAATCCTCTCCGCTCAAACGAAACTTTAGGGCTTTGCGAGATTGGCTCACAAATCGGATTCGGGCCTGGGATGGAAGTTTGGCTTTGTCGACAGTCCAAAACAAAGATGAACAATCGAGCTATTGTAATAGCTTTTCACAGATCAAGAGAATCCATCGGGCAATTTCCTGTAACAATCATCGGAAATGTCATAAAGCTGAGAAGATATATTGAAGACTTCCACGGGAGGTTATTTTCTAGGTATTGACTAAACTTTAGCCTATTATCTACGGCCCGTGACGTCATGAAAGAAAGAGGGAAATTCGATTAAACTAATGTTGCAGAATATATATTTGTATCTATATATATCCGAGGGGTCAGCGAGGCACCGGACGCGTTTGCACTTATAGACCGTTCTAGGGACAATCAGATCCGCTGGTAAATAGAAAATATAGACTTTTCGTGTGACGTCAGGACCCATAGATAATCGGCTAAAGTTCAGCCAACACCATTTTCTATGATGAGAAGTCCTCGGCCCTTGTCTGAAAGCAACAACTAGAATATATGTCTTCAGCAACATGTTGGATGTTATCACTAAATACAAGATTCAACAACCCGTAGTCGCCGAAGTCACCCGGATGAAAAGTTTGTAGCTTGTGTAGTTGTATGGTAAAAAGCTGCATGTATTGATAACTAGTAATATGGAACACTTTTATTTAACGTGCCTCAGACTTGGCTAATCTTAAGCAGTAGCATCCAGTCTTGCTGCAGCAGCATCCGATTTTGCCATAGCTGCACGCAGTGGCAACAGTTACTCTACTGTATGCTACTAAAACTAACAACTCTAAATAACTGATTCTCGAAAATTTTTCATCAGGACCAAGTTCTACCGTTGCGATACCAGGTCGTCGGACCAAAATTTAACTCCAAACGCTATCCTTCACCGGCAACCGGAGTTATCGAAGAATTCCGAAGAGTCTCGCCACACACTCCAGTCGGATCTCTACGGTTGCGTTCCAAAGAAGTTATTACAAGTTATGAAGATAACAGGAAGGGAAGGTGGTTGGGACAGCAGCTAAACAAGTGCAAAGGATTCTGGATTGTCAAGAAATCAAAAAGTGGACATGTGAGGTCTCGGCGTCGCTGTCTCGGAAGTCATATTCACAATGGAAGAGAGTGTGGGGTGAAGAAGTGTATTTTAAAGCGGGTCTTAATAGAGAAGAGCTAAAATCATATATGGGTCTGAGGGGAATACCTGAGGAGGGAGCGTACGGTAGATCGTCTTTACTCGTGCCGTGTGTGTGGAGATCCTGAGAAGAGTGTGGACCACTTCATGTCATATTGCAAGGAACTGAATGATCTAAGGTCGGAGTTGCTCCAGAGTGCGATGAGGAGTGGATAAATGGTCTGCTCAGTAGTCAATAGTTGCGTTTTTGCAGATACCATGGTATCTGATACCACGGTAACTGGATCTGCAATTAGTCGTTTTTGCAGTTATCGTGGTATCTGATATACGGTGCTCTGCAAAAACGACTATTGACGAAATTGCACTTTTCGAAGTCATCCCAAAAGAGAAACAGATATCCAGTTACATCACTAAGTGCTAAACTTCTTTCTCACCAATCTGACAAAATTTGATGAAAGTGAGATGACTTTTCAGATACCGCGACCAGTTACCACGGTCGGACCGTAGTATCTGAATATCTGATACCACGATAACTGGCCAGATATCACGATAACTGCAAAAAAGCCTTTTGACCGTGGTATCAGATACCATCAGATACGATAACTGCAAAAACGACTTTAGACCGTGGTATCAGATACCATGGTATCTGCGAAAACGCAACTAATCTTTTGGTACGATTAAAAGCCTGGCAGTGTTCGTCCAGGTGGGATCGAGATAGGTCCCTTTTCATTTAAAGTGTTTTAATTATGTAGTTAGTCCTCTTTTTTGTATTTCAGAAAGTGTGTTAAATATGTATTTAATATTTGCTTTGCGTGTCATTTTTAGTACTATGGCCCTTTGGGCTTTCCATGTACAATACGTACATACATAAGGAGTCAGCTCTTTCTTGTGGTAGTTACTAATCTCTGGAACGAAAATAATTACAGCACGGACAGGCGTCACCAATCTTCAAGGAATTCCTGCAGAACAGATAGTCATTACAGCTTATGATGCTCCCGAGTCCCGAACATCATAAGTAAACTGTAAGTACTGTACTGTAATCGTTGTAACTCTTATGGAACGGAAATAATAAGGGGGAGGAGCTAATTTTCTTGGCAGAACGCACCCTAAACGTCAGCATATCCACCCAATCCGAGTGAGAACATCTGGGCAGTCGCCCAGATGCGATACGACTGGCTGCTCTTCCTGAGATCGCGTTTTCGAGAACGCCAGAAGAGCCAAGGTGGACGTTACAAATTACACGAGTTGGGTTTTTAGCTATTAAGCTACGTTATTTACCGTATTTACCCGTACTCCGTGGGTATTTTTTCCCCGCAACCGCAACAAAAACCCGGGTATTTTGGACTTCAATTCCGCGAACTTTTTACCTGGGTATTTGTTTGTCGAAGGGTTTTCTTCGACGTCAGCAACAATAAAATAGGATTTTCGTGGAATAATTTTGATTATGCCCATGTAAAAAGTGGTCCAAATGGACACATATTGTTATCCATTGTAGAGAGATATCCTGAGCCTTACAACCTTGGAATTTATTGCCACATGACAGTAGGCCTACTCTCCCTTGAAAAATACCCGAGTACCGTGTGAAAACTTTCCCTTCTCGCCTCCGGGGAAAAATACCTTCCGTGTAAATGATCCTTTAGTGTGTTTGACTCGGATCCTAAAGATAGGTGCCCACAGAAAGCGAAATTTTTCCGCCAACGAATTTTGTTCTTTCGCGCCGCTCAGCGAATTCGTTTCTTAGACCTCACGGGCAGCGAATACGCGAAGGAATTTGCCAGGACCAGATACGTATACGTGGATACGATACGTAGGACTAGAACGTAAATAGGGGGAAAAGTCAACTTTATGGCTATATACTCTACTTTGGCCAGGTTGATTTCCCGAATTTCCTCAGCGCGAACTAAGGCGACGCGAAAGTAATTCGACTTGGAGTTGAAATGGAGCGGCGCGAAATTTTTGCCTAGCGAAGCGAAGTTTTTCCGCTAGGAACGTCAAATTCGCCTAGGCCAACGCGAATTCGTGTTCTGTTGGCACATATCTTAACACGTTGCGCTATCACCAGCTTTTAGAGCCCGTGTTCTGCACAAAAGAACCCGGAACAGGATTTGGTACTCTACCGAATCCGTTTGTGTTTGTGAGTTGCGTTTTCAGGCTTGCGATTCTCAACCCGTCTTCATCACAAGTCGTTTTTACGGAGCGCATCCAGTGCGCATCCTAACACGGGTCCCGTTTTCTGTGGCTTCAACCGTTTTTGGCTCCCGAGTTTCTTTCGAGTTCAACACCGAATCCAAACACAAACGTGACTCGGTAGAGTGTCAAATCCTGTGCCGGGTTCTCTTATGCAAAACAAGGGCGCTGAAAACGGGTGACAGCGCAGCGTGTTAGGATTGGAGTTCAACACGGTAATTGCCGAAAACGCAACTTTGGATTCGGTGTTGAACTCGAAAGAAGCACGGGAGCTTAAAACACTTGAAGCCACAGAACACGGAACCCGTTTTTGGATACGCACTGGATGCGCTCCGTAAAAACGACTTGTGACGAACACGGGTTGAGAATCGCGAGCCAGAAAACACAACTATGAGCGTGTTCCACCCTCGTACCAATAGTAACTATTAGTTACTAAATCCGTTCCAACCTCACGAAAAGTTACTACGCTGACCGTTCCAGCCTTCTCGAAATAGTAACTAATAGTAACCATTTGCTTATCATGCTGGGGAGCGTGGTAAGCGTAGTAACCACGAATCTCTGTCACGTGATTGGTCGGATTCACCCGAGGCGTGATATCCCGCTGGAAAATAGAAAAATCGTTCCAGCCCTGACAACAAAAAGGCAGAATTTGTGACGTCATGCGTGGTAACTATGGTAAGTAGGATGGAACACGCTCTATGAAACTCTCACTTACCGGAAATATGGTGGCACTCTCCGTTCTTGCAGCGACACTTCCCAACACAGTTCTGTCCATAGCTGCCCTTAGGGCAAGGCTCTTCGCAACGGACACCAGCATAGCCAGGACCGCACACACAGCTTCCCGTGACCGGGTCGCAAGAGCCATCACCTAGAAAAGAAATGGTATTATACTAAAGATGCAATAAAGCGTTGATTTCTCGACGACACATGGCACAATGCTGAAGCAATATATATATATATATCTATCCAATATATACAATCTCAAATCACAAACAACCTTCGTTTATCTCTCATTCTTAACCTAGTATCACCTACCGACTTTCTACTAAACTAATCGCTTTTTCTATCATATACAATAGTTGCGTTTTTGCAGACACCATGGTATCTGTTACCACGGTAACTGGATCTGCAATTAGTCGTTTTTACAGTAACCGTGGTATCTGATATACGGTTGCTCTGCAAAAACGAAAATTGCCGAAATTGCGCTTTTCGAAGTCATCCCCAAAGAAAAACTGATATTCAGTCACGCCACGAAGTGCCAAACTTCTTTCCCACCAATTTGACTAAAATTGATGAAAGTCAGATTACTTTTTCAGATACCACGACCAGTTACCACGGTCGGACCGTGGTATCTGAATATCTGATACCACGATAACTGGCCAGATACCACGATAACTGCAAAAACGCCTTTTGACCGTGGTATTAGATATCACGACAACTGCAAAAATAACTTTAGACCGTGGTATCAGATACCATGGTATCTGCAAAAACAAAACTAATAAGATAGCTGCTACTTCTTCAACTATAGGGACGATGACAGTAAAAGTGTTGTGGCTCCAACTTTGATGCTCGAGATTAGTCTCCCAAACGAAGCTGAACCATATGCTTCCATTGTCTTTTTCTGTTTTTTTTTCGTCAAACTAATTTCGTGAAGAGATTCATTGATTAATCGCTGATTAAGGCTCGATTTTGAAAGTCAGCATAGCTTCTGGGTTCGCAATATGGATTGTACGTGTTTTCCTTTTCATGTTTATATACATTCTTCATGATTAGATTTTTAATAATAAATACATGAAATTAAATGAACTGCATAGCTATACAGACAAGCTGACCCGATACGATGCCTAAGGATTCCTAAGGGTTCCTCGCGAAGCCCCGCCTTTTTTCGCTGTTAAACCATACTGAAACGGAAATAGAAAACTTACTTGACACAGCTATCTTTCGGCACAATGAATGAAATGAAGTAATAATTTTGTATTTCCTTTTGAATGTTCTTGTTTTTCGACTGGCATACTTGACACGTTCATGAAAGTAGCGCCCAACTACTGCAATCTTTGAATGCCGTAGCCTATAGCTGTTACAGGGGGCAGAAGAAACAAACTAAGAAACATCACACTATTTTAAGCACACTTTTTAGCTTCCATCCGACTTCATTTTACTCGAGATCACTATTCAGCATCAGTACTTTATAGGTTTGACTTCAACTTCGTTCATGCGACAACTAACATCTGAAGCTTCCGATTTAACACTTGAGTTTAATTCATTGGTTTTCTAGTGGTCAGACTATTTGTTCATGTATTTCTGTTCGAAGTACTGAATAATAACACCCAAATAACACATTACGGTTGTTCTGGAGCACTAACAGCAGCAACACTGATATGCTTTGATTGTTGTCATGACAACATACTGGCCGGACAGTTTAAGAAGTATATAGTAATAGGGGAACATGGTCCTAGGATGATGAGGTGTGAGGGCTTTGTGTAGAAATCTCGATATTTATTGGCTATAAAATAGTATATCTTTTCCATGGTCCTATTTCTGTATGGTTCTAAATGATAATTCCATTTAACGCTGGTCTTACTACAGTAGAGGTATGCTTATTTGTCCAGTTACTTAAGTTTGAACAGTGCACTTTTGGGCTGGATGGTAGAACAAAGATCCATCAATCTGCTTATACGCCTCTAATGGATCCAATGACGAATTGCCACGAAATGCGCTAGAGAAACAGTAACAATCACATGTGAGATCTTGGTATAAGTTATCTGAAGGATGAATAAGCGATTATCGAATCGAATCGTTTATTGACAAACCTCGTAGCTTTCTTCATCAGAAGATGCTAAATTACGCTGGTCATACAGTAATAAAATAGAAATATATTACACTAATTATTCGCGTTGTTAAAAATATCTGTAAACAAGACCAAAGGTTTCGATGGGATCCCAAAAATTAAATATTTATAGACAATCGGGTCTTGTGGCGGTCCACTGGTAATCATCGCAGAAGACGAAGTTTAAATATGGATTCAGCATGTGAGTTTACCCGTATAGCCTGCGTCATGTGTACTTTGACGAAAGTTCCTGCCTTGCTTCTGCCAAATTTCCGGTTTCAGCCGGATTCCGGGCGAACTACTTGTCTTGCAAAAAATTGAAGTTCAAAAACAGATTCACCATATCTCCATACCATCCATATCGCCATAATCAACTTCACACAAAACTTCAACTTTAAAAAAAAAATTCCGATTTTAGCAGGATTCGTGGTGAAATGTGTCCAGGTATAAAATGATTGTCGTACACGAACTCGGCATGCCTTCTTACCCGTTAATCGAACACCTAATGAAATTCATATAAAACTTTTACTTTTAACAGATTTTCCGGTTATGGCCGGATTCCAGGCGATCTACTTGTCCGGCGACAAAATAATTTTCATATTCGGATTCAGCATGTTTCACTTTCCTTAAATCGAACCTCTAACCAACTTCAGATTAATCTTTTATTTTTGACAAACTTTCCGGTTTTGGCCGGATTCCGACCGATCTACTTGTCCGACGAGAAAATCATTTTCATATTCGAATTCAGCATGTCTCCTTACTCCTAAATCGGATATCTAATCAACTTCAGATAAAACTTTTACTTTTAACAAACTTTCCGGTTTTAGCCGGATTCCGGGTGAACTACTTGTCCGGCGAGAAAATGGTTTTCATATTCGTGTTCAGCATGTCGTCTTACCCCGTGATAAACTATCTCATCAGCTTTTAAAAAATATTTTTTTCGCCACTTAATTTGAAACCCCTCCCCCTCCATAGATAAATATTCTGTAATGATTACAGGATTGTTTCCTTCCCCGAAGTTGAATCAGAGGATTGACAGCCTGACGAGGACCCTTGCCAAAAAGGGCCGAAATATCGCTGATGAAGAATCGTAGCTGACGTATCCGTTGTAAACATTGTTTGAATAAAAACCCTCCACCTCCCCTAAATATGCAGCTATCGGGCCCATCTACGAACTCGACCTTTCTCTTGACTCGAAGAGTCCTCACACCAAGTGTCATCAAAATATCTCATTCCCTTCGAGAGTTATCGTGCTGACAGACAGACGGACAACTTTTGCGACGTCATAGGTATCCCTACACTTACGTTTTGGAATCCCAAAAAGGGCACAAACGAGTTCATGAACCTTGAAGTTCATCCTCTGACAGGCACTAGTTTGTTTTGCTGTCTTGTCCTGCTATTTTTCGGAGCGTTAGGGGGGGGGGCAATGACCCGTAGTTCTCAGTTGCCAACAGTTGTTTTCCAAAGTTTATGATCAGTTCTGTTCTTCGGTTGTGGAGGGTCGGGATTGTCAACATAGACACATATACTTTTGCTTCATACCGAGTCGCGGATTAGCTCCGTGCAAAAGTCAACCAGCACCCAGCACTGAGGTTGGAAGCCTGAATTGACAAATTTGACAAAGTTTGACAGAACAGAGTTAGGTATAGAGCACAAGTAGAAACAGAGGCATTTTAAACAGTTTTAGCAATGCTAGGCGTAAGAGGAATTGAAACACACACCTGATAAAAGTACACGAAGAAGTAGCTTGTCATTGTTTACTTTATGCTAGAGCATCTAACGGCCAAAAAAGAACTAATCTTAAAGGAATTTTCTGAAGGGCGTATCCTGGATGTACGGGGCCCTTAATTAGCTACTTTGGCTAACTGGTAGTGTACTTCTGTCACAGAAGGGCATGCAAATGGCACTGTTCAAAATAAATGAACGTTCAAATAAACATACATCTACTGTATAGCGAAAAGTATAACGGCAAGCAGGCCTCTACTATAAGTAAAGGTGCC
Source organism: Branchinecta sandiegonensis (assembly GCA_030848855.1). Lineage (NCBI taxonomy): Eukaryota > Metazoa > Arthropoda > Branchiopoda > Anostraca > Branchinectidae > Branchinecta > Branchinecta sandiegonensis. Next base: position 16,114,313 of record JAUPMV010000012.1, on the reverse strand, counting down.
CATTGGTGCATCTTAATATCTTGAAGCTAACTAGACCCTGCCAACCCGAAAATGAAAGGACGGATAACATAAATTTCTTTTGCAGCAGGTCTGGAAAATTAGAAAAGCCAGAAAAGTGACAAAAATGCAATAGGTAATTTAATCTGTCTGCCAGAAACAGTAAACAACTTCCCAAAGACATGAAAAATGTATCAAGTTTGAATGGGACAAATAACGACGACTTGGTAGAGACAATGGGAAAGGGTAAATCAAGGTGGCGCCGCTACAATGACGACTTTAGGGACCTTTCGGTTAGAAACAGAGAAAGCTTTTGGAAGGATGTGCAAGAGCTGGTTTAAGGAAAGAACTGTTAATGACGTGGAAATAAAGATATGCGTCCTCGAGAGTAGAGGGAGTCCAGACAAAAGGCCAATCAAGTCTAACAGGTTGAGCCCCAGGCCAGAGGAGAAGTCTCCGAGATATGGCGTGACAAAGCTTTTGGAACCACTCGAACCCACTTTGTAAGACTTGACTGAAGTATCGGTGTGACGGTTAACGCGGACCTGCTTCTTTAGATGATTTGAAAGTTGAACCGAAATGGGCTAAGACCCAACAGTATAGTTATTCACTTAAATAGGCCTGAAAAAATAAAAATGCGTTACTCCCGTTTGTCCGCTGTCCACAGAAAATGGATTTCGTCAAATGAACTTAATATTTCGGATTTATGTTACCTCTATGCGCCTGTCCCTCTATGCTTGAAATACTTACCAACTAAGAGGTAAGCCATTGCCGGAAAATAATCCGGCACTAATCGGCTGTAATCCTGTGAATGCAGACTTGCTTTTAAATACAAAATCTAAGCGTCTTGAGGAATTTTTGGTAATCGTGCAAGCAGCGCACATTCTGGACATCATTACTAGAGCATCGTATGAAAAAATACGAAGCCTGTCAGATGGGTCAAAATGTTTCAGTGTATTTAAATATCAGGTGCACAAATAAGCTGCTTTATCCGTTAAACTTTAAAATTTGCGCTTCAAAGAATGATTTTCAGGTAGACGAACAGAGATTCAGCTTCATCTGGTGGTTTCTCAGCAGCAGATTTTTTGTACTTATATCTTTAAGGAGAAATAATTATTTTGTTTATTTATTTTAGTGTTGAGTTATGTATCATGGTCCTTAGGGCTTTCGGAGTAAAAGAGCTATAATGCAGACCTCCAGAACTTTATTCCGAACTGAAATATTTCCAAAGACTCGGTAACGAAAAAATATAACCTTTTGTACAACCGTTTCAAATCCTGGAACAGGTTAATAAATTTCGTCAATTTGCAAGAGGGGATGAGACACGTGTTTATGTGAAAGAGGGCGGTCAATAAATGTACTGGGCCCATCCAACGACTTGGACCGTCGAAAAGACCGAAGGCTATCACGCGATGGTAATGTCATAAGCGAACGGTATTGTCACAAGCGAAAAGGTAAATTTTGGGTCCTCATCCCAGGCTTATTATTTGGACAGAAAATTTGATGACTCTTTTTATATAAACTGAATGTAGCTTTCCAATATACCTTTTAGTCACGTCAGCGCTTCGCATTTTGCCTTTTGAAGCCTATTTATGGGCCAAAACATATTACCAAGAGGGAAGATTTTGTGCCCCTTAGAGATCTAGGGCGGGCATTACCCCATGCCCCCCCCCCTCCCCATATATCGCTTCTGACTTTAGGCATTACGTTCTTCTAATTCTACAAGACAAGAACTCGTAGCACTCGTTCCACAAATGTAATAATCATGTAATAATGTAATTCCAGAAAAAAGGCTTTCGCCTCTATAATCATGTTCAGGATTAAAACGCTCCAAAAAAGGCGCGACCCTCTTGGACAAATTCCACTAAGTATTATGTTGCACCACATAGAACACACTTTGTGGCGCGAGGAAATTCCGGAACTGGAAATTTCGGGAAAATACTTTTTTGCCTAGGAAGAATACAAGGCGTGTGGCCTATAATTCAGACTTTATGTACCTATAAATTGGTGGGGATGGCAGCCAATTACGAGAGAGAAAAGAGGTGAGAGATATATTACGGGGAGGAATGTGATACAGGGTTGGTCCTTCAAACATAGCGGGGACGAGGGCAGGGGCTGGGAAGGTGGGTAAAGGTATTAGGGAACAGCGCGACGTTGCATGAACTGGTTGTTTACCATGGTTGTTTTGGAATAAGTAAATCATTATAGTTAGCGATAAATACCGGACTTACGGCTCTACAGCGTAGTTTGGTCAATGGACCCTCAGTAGAAGCCCTGACAACGGGACATGAACCCGTGAATCCATCCCAGTGTTCGACTGTTAAATGACCTGTAGGAACTACTTACTGATTCACTCTAGGTCCCTAATCGTTCAGTTCACTCTCATTTCCAACATTCGATGTCAGGAGATTTCCAACATTCGATGGGAGATTTCCAACATTCGATTCTCCAACAAGTTGGAGATTTCCAACATTCGATGTCATTTTTATCCACCCTAACAACATTCGAACTGTATTTACTTCGTTGTGCTTTCAAGGAATTCTCGTTCCCGAGGTTCTTCCCTTCCAAAGTGTATCCTTTCTCCTCTATTAACAATACACTGATTATCACGCTTGCCGTACGTTTGTTGTCTTAACGTGACGTATCATGTGCCCGATCATTTGTTCCGAGGAGTTTCTTCGTCCGGAGACTGGTTATGCAAACTTTGCCAAAATTGTCATCCAAGTCAAGGGACATGGAAGGGAAAACCTATAGAGTGTAGATACATTTCTGTACTTAGGTTGCCCGATAACATGGTGGATGGGGGTGGAAAAGACACATAGCATCTGCAGTCGGAAATGGTTGAACTGTGTTATGGACCATTGCTTATAAGTAGAGTGAAGGAGGTAGGTGTCACGGACATACGACTGCAGAAAAGTGTTTTTGGGATCCCAAAACGTAAGTGGAGGGATAACTATAACATCGCAAAAGTTGTCCGTCTGTCCGCACGATCTAACTCTCGAAGGGAATGATATATTTTGATGAAACTTGGTGGGAGGATCCTTTTGGTCAAAGTACAGGTCAAGTTCGAAGATGGGCTATGTAGCCCTATATTTGAGGGTGGGGGAGGGGTTTCAAATTAAGGGACAAACAAAATATTTTTAAACAGCTAATGTGATAGTCGATTATGGGGTAAAAAGACATGCTAAGTACGATGGTGAAAACCATTTTTTTGTCGGAAAAGTATTTCGTCCGGAATCCGGCAAAAGCCGGAAAGTTTGGTAAAAGTAAAAGTTTCATTTGAAGTTGATTAAATGCTCGATTTGAGGGTAAGAAGACATGCTGAACACGATAGTGAAAACCATTTTCTCATCGGACAACTAGTTCGCCAGGAATCCGGCCAAAACCGGAAAGTTTGTTAAAAGCGAAAGTTTTATCTGAAGTTGATTAGATGACAGATTTAGGGGCAAGATGAGACGCCGAGTCTGTATAAGACAATCATTTTTTACCCGGACATATAATTAGTCCGGAATCCGCTTTTAGCCGGATTTTTTTTGTAAGTCAAAGTTTTATTTAAAGTTGATTAGGATCCCAAAACGTAAGTGGAGGGATAACTATAACATCGCAAAAGTTGTCCGTCTGTCCGCACGATCTAACTCTCGAAGGGAATGATATATTTTGATGAAACTTGGTGGGAGGATCCTTTTGGTCAAAGTACAGGTCAAGTTCGAAGATGGGCTATGTAGCCCTATATTTGAGGGTGGGGGAGGGGTTTCAAATTAAGGGACAAACAAAATATTTTTAAACAGCTAATGTGATAGTCGATTATGGGGTAAAAAGACATGCTAAGTACGATGGTGAAAACCATTTTTTTGTCGGAAAAGTATTTCGTCCGGAATCCGGCAAAAGCCGGAAAGTTTGGTAAAAGTAAAAGTTTCATTTGAAGTTGATTAAATGCTCGATTTGAGGGTAAGAAGACATGCTGAACACGATAGTGAAAACCATTTTCTCATCGGACAACTAGTTCGCCAGGAATCCGGCCAAAACCGGAAAGTTTGTTAAAAGCGAAAGTTTTATCTGAAGTTGATTAGATGACAGATTTAGGGGCAAGATGAGACGCCGAGTCTGTATAAGACAATCATTTTTTACCCGGACATATAATTAGTCCGGAATCCACTTTTAGCCGGATTTTTTTTGTAAGTCAAAGTTTTATTTAAAGTTGATTAGATGTTCTTTATAGGGATAAAGAGATCCGCTGGATTATTTTTTTTTTGCTGGACTACTAGTTAGGGACTAGGGTACTAGGGATAAAGAGATCCGCTGGATTATTTTTTTTTGCTGGACTACTAGTTCGCTTGGAATTCGGGCGAAACCGGAAGTTTGGCAGAAGTAAAGCAGGAAGTTTCGGTCAGTATCGTCAAAATAGATATGGCTTATAGAGGTATATCCGAACTTGGTTTACTCTGATGATTCGCCTGGCGAAGACTGGATCTGGCGAAGACAGGACCCAATTGTCTGGATCAAATGTTAGATTTCTGGGATCCCATCGAAACCTTTGGTCTTGTTTTTTACGAAGTTGTTACCGGTTATGCATTATGGGGCGGAACTTTGCGGATGGGATAAAGCAAAGAACATGGAGAGAATTCAGCTAAGCTATTTTAAACGTACAATACTGAGCGAGAAATTCAACGGGATAGCGTTAAGAGGGGATGTAGGATTACCAGCACTGAGAAGTAGAAGATTGTGAGTATGGTAAAATACTGGGAAAGGCTATATAGCTTCTACGCCACATAACAGACTGAAGGAAAGCGTTTGAACTGGCATTAGAGGATAAGAGGAAAGGGCATGCCCTATGCAGGTAAAGTCAATTCTAGACTCATATCTATTTTGACGAAATTTATCAAATCTTCCTGCCTTACTTCTGCCAAATCTCCGGTTTCGGCCGGATTCTGAGCGAACTACTTGTCCGGCAAAAACTAAAGATCAAAAACGAATTCAGCTTATCACCTTACCCCTTAATCGAACATCTCATCAAGTTCAGATAAAATTTTAACTTTTAACAAATGTTATGGTTCAGCCGGATTCCGGGCGAACTATATGTCCGGGCAGAAAATGATTGTCAAAATCGGATTCAGCATGTCTTCTTACCCCTAAACTTGGAGAGATCTTATGTCTCAGGTGTATCATTTTAAGTCTGAACCAGATTCGATGACTTGGGGAGGGGGGAGTTGGAATGAGGACCAGAAATCTTGTGACACGCTTAGAGTGGAGGGATCGGGATTAAGCTTGGTGGGAAGAACAAGCACAAGCCCTAGATAGATTACTGACCGAACCGGGCGAGATCCGGGGACTGTGGGGGGAGTTCGGCGGGGAGTTCCGGTGATCCCAAGTTCAGGTACTTCCAAGATGTGCTAGGACGAGGAAACTTGGCAGACATATCCGGAACCCGACAAGATTGATTTTTATATTAAGCACTACCCCGATCGGACCATCAGAGGAGGGGGGGGGGGTGGAAGGAGGGGAATCCGGAATCTTGTGGCACGCAGAACTTTCGAACTGGTGATCAGGTCAAGTGTCCGTTGGTGCCGAGTTAAGGTACTTCCAGATGTGCGAGAACAATGAAAATTGGTAGGCTTATCAAGGATCAGACCAGATTGAATTGGGAATAGTCACTTCCCTGATCCGATCGTGGGGGCAAGAGTGGCTCGAAGAGGGATGGGGGGCGTGAGTTAGGGTGAGTTAAGTGACTTTTTTTTTTTACTTTCGATCGTAACTGTTTCTCCCCTAATTTACATCAGTTAGTTGCTGCAGCGTTAAGCCCTTGGGAACCTTTCCCTTTAGAAGGAAGTGCAACCCGATGAAAATTGTCATTTGTACGAAGTTCTAAACTTTAGTAGCATGCACCAGTAACTGATGCCACAACATGCTGTTAGGTCAAGACTGGGTGCTACTGGCTGGATACTCCTACTTACGGCTACTCCTGTCTGAAGTCAAGTAAAGGTAAATCATTCTGTCACTACATACCACTTCACGGATGAAGTTGTAACTATACAGGCTACAACTGTTTCATCGGGAAAGGATAAATAAGACCTAGACGTCCATTCCTGACATATCAATTTCTGCTGCATTTCCGAGCGAATCCTCCTCCAAAACCCCAGGTCCATTGAGGACCGTTCAAAGTTGAAAATTATGCTCTTGAGCCAACCAAATTCCTAGTCTCCGCGGTGAAGGGTCTACGAACAATAGGAAATAGAATACAAGTTCAGTCAGGTTCACTTCTCATTGAAGAGGGGACTTTAACTTCTCAGCTACTACGAGGGAATACTCAATCCAATAAGATTTACAGATATTCTATGCCTGACAGAGCGTTAGTGTTGTGCCTGGGTCCCCGTTTACTTGTTATTCCCAACCAAGGTGGAAACACAAATGGTCGGATCGAGGAAACGACTGCTCTCAAGTCAATCTGTTCGGGTCCCTGGCACGCCTGCCAAATTTCATCGTCCTAGCACATCAGGAAGTACCGATCTCGCGGGATCACTAGAAATTTTGATCCCCTCCCAACTCCCCCACAATGAACGGATCCCGTCCGGTTATGTCAATCACGTATCTAGGACGTGTGTTTGTTCTTTCCACCAAGTTTAATGCCGATCTCTCCACTCTAAGCGTTTCCCTAGATTTCCGGTTCCCCCCTCCAACTCCCCCCAAAGTCACCGGACCCGGTCCGGATTTAAATAGGACGGCTGAAACACGAGGTCTTTCTATATATCAAGTTTCATTAAGATCCGATCAATCGGTCGTGAGTTAAAAATGCGTCATTTTTCGGGATCCCCTCCCCCCCCCTTCAAAATGGTCGGATCCCTAATTTGCCTGCAAAGTTCCATCGTCCTAGCTTATTTGGAAGTGCCCAAACTAGCAAAACCGGGACCGACAGAAACTGCGATCGCTATATGGCACTTGGCCGAAGGGCAAGTGCCATAAAAACCTACCCTGTTTCCTCGATGTGCACACCACATCTTAGCCTTGCTACAATTGTCAGCGTACTTATAACTGAGGTTTTGTTCGCCTCGAATGCCTTGATGCCGAATGCCTATGACTAAGACCCATTATCAATACATGGGAAGTATACAGCTTGTCACTTCTCCCTAGTGTTGTTTTGCTCTGGACGGTAGTATCGAAACTCAAAAACAGCACTTGCGAAGCTATTTTACCGATTCTGGCTAAAGGGGATCAGTGGAAAGAACAAGAAAACCAATATATCCATTTGTGCGACCTTAATTCTATAAAAGCTAAATCTGCTTCTAACAGATAGGGAAAACCGGGAAGGAAGCAGATGAAACCGAAACAGTTTTGAACGAACTATAAGCAAACCACAATAATTTGCTAGGGAAGAATATTAGAAGCATTACTAATACAGATCCTGGTATACTAGGAAACATGGGACGATGGCAGGAGAATGGAGATTCGAGAGATTTAAGGTCTTTGGGGATGGGTAATTAACGTGGATGAGCAATTAATGAGCGTCGGTAATAAACGGTCGCTGTGCGCGGGTAATGAATTAATGTTTCACTCGGAAAATGAGGTTAGATTATAAGAAAGGCAACCTAGGGGTGACTCACTCACGATTTTCAAGTACGCCCGGGCCTGATCGTTTTTCTGTAGACAGTTGAGCGCTAAGCGCTGATGGCTGAAGTCTCACTGGACAGACTGTCCGGAATTCAGCACCCCTGATCAAGATGTGCCGTGTCTTATTCCAGCTCTGGCAATGGGAAACCTTTTCCCGTTCTCCCGTCGTGGACACATCCTATTCCATAGGAAGTGACACCTTAATGGGCGGTCGAGTAGTTCAATTATTGTTATTAGACCTGTGCCGACGCTGAAGGCGCGTCAGAGGTTCGACACCTCATCCTTCAGTTCAATGGGTTTATTAACAAATAAGAAGGTAAACAACACATAATCAAAACACTCAGTCCATTCCTGGACGCCGAGAACCACAATCTTTACATTTTAAACATAATACGCAGAGTGGTATCCGCTCCTACTCTCAGACACAACCTTGCCTCTCAATTTACAAAATAACTAACCAGTTTTCTTTTTACCTTCCTGCACCTTACCCCAGGGGAAACCACCCCACCATATAAAAAAAAATCGCGATGTTTGATGAACAAAGACGGAAACTGCGGAATAGGCAAAGACAACCCAGCTTTAAAACTTGAAGGCTAAAACGAGGAAAAGAAGAAAAGCGATGGAAAGCTTCCAAGATAAGTACTACGGTCCAGGTCAGTGAAACAAGCGGAACTCGGGGCAGCTTGATCGTGAAATGTGTCGACTGCGATACTTGATTGCTCAAGGGCTGACCCTGAAACAACAAATGCAGGCTGTGGCCCCTGCCCCTTCGCTCTTCCACGAACAGCTCCTGACATAGCCTATCCACAGAATCCCCCCCCCCCCATCTCCAAGTAGTCCTGAGCCAGACTCCTGTCGTAAGACAATACAAAAACCTAGCAAATACATCAATCTGTTCGGCAAATAACTCTTTTTGAACTGCTTAGACTGCAGTTTTACCCCTTAAGGGACCCAGTAGCAGTCGGATCATAAAACATCTGAGAAAGCGAACCTTTGCAATTTCTAATACCTAAGAGGATCCCCTGGGAATAGATAGTAAAGGGAAGATGATAAGACGATTTTTTATCTGTTTCCGGAAGTGACCTCGGAACAACAGGAGACCGTCTTTCCATAGAGATGTTCCATGTGTTAGAGGTTGTGAACGAATGTAGTTAGAAAATCGGAAAATTGCTTCAAATTTTTTCTTATAATCAATTTGATATATTTTTTTTAAGATAAACTCTTCTATACGGTTTCTTTCTTCTCAAGTCTTTCTTTATTCTATCTATGCTATATAACGACGACGTTAGCAGGGCCAAATGTGGCAATACTTCGGCCAAGCCTTCCGCAAGGACGAATCTCATGCACCTATCAAAGCGATTCTGAAAACATACAAGCAGGTCTGCAACTTGAGTGGAAGGTATCAGCACACAAGAGAGAAGATTAGCGCCTACTCGTAGATACCCTGGGTATCTCTGGGGGCACAAGATGATGGCATATGAGCTATCCGTCAGATTTTTATTTTATTATCAGTATAGCCTACTAAAAACAACTTTTTCCAATATTTCTTCTGATGAGCTTTAAGGTGACAAATGGAAAGGAAACGGTGTAGCCTACATGGGAACTTAAACTTACTTTTACTAGGATAGTCTATCTAGTAGCATACATAGGACTAGGATATCACTAGTATAGGACATTCGTCCTAGGACTTCAGAACTGTTGATTATTTTATTCGTGCTAAGAAGACTTTTATATGCTTGTCTGAGCTAGTTCTGAAAGCAATTTTCAACATCTCATTTTTCTATTTTTGTTTGCTAGACATACTATTCCTAATCCAGTCTCCACTTTCTACTTGACACCAGGGGCGTCACGACTGGGGGGGGGGGGGGGGACGCCCTCCCCCCCCAATCTTGTCGGCCAGTCGGCATCTTTTGTCAAAACAGTCGGTTTTTCTGAAAATCGACTGGCTGGTAATTTTGACCGACTGTTTTTGCAGAGAAAACTACTCTTTTTAAGAAAAAACCGACTGTTTTGACGAAAATCGACTGATTTTAAGAAAAGCCGACTGTCCCCCCCCCCCCCCCTATACGTGGCGCCCCTGCTTGCGGGTCTCGATCAATACCAGCTAAGATTTCAGGCATGAGACATTGTTGTCCTACATATGGAAACCAATATCAAGCCAAAAAAGAAACAAAACGAAAATATTCGCAAAGTTGAAATTACTACATGCTAACCTTTAAAATCACATGTTATTCAGTGATGATTCATCATGCTCATGAAAGGAAATTAACAGTCCTGGCATCGCCGATCGCATCCAGAGGGTCAGAAAAGGGTTAGCTTAAGTGTAGCAACCTGAAGGAAGTGAATATATCCCGGTGTTTATGGCAGTTTCGTGGACACAGAGAAGCAGAAACAGCTATTCAAAACTGTGAAGCGAATCTTAAAGCGATATAAAAACTGTGTGATAGCTGGTGACTTTAACTGTAATCTGTTGGATGAAAAGTGTAAAAGAGCAGCAGTTATTAATAAGGCATTTAATAGAAATTTTAAGGTATTGCCCAAGGATAAACAGTATTCATTTGTATCGTGTAGTAGTACGACATCAAACTTGGACCATATATTGTTTACTATGGATTGTGATTCTGTTGTTTCGGTTGGAGAGGATGGGTTTTATAATGATCACCTACCGATCTCGGTTTCTCTTCTCCCCGGAAAACTTCCCCCGCATACGCAAGGTAAACCAAAATGGCATACCCGTAAATCTTGGAAAAATATTAATACTGATCTATTTTTTTATGTTTGTGATGATTTACTGGGTAAAATTAAAGTACCATTCCATCTTCTTCAGATCAGTGCAAATAAGATTTATGCAGAGCAGGAACTTCGGGCATCACTCAATATTTATTCCGCTGAAATAACACATGCCCTAAAGTGCGCCGAAAAGTGTGCTGTGCCTTCTAGACGTGTTCGCCCTGATACCCAAAAATCTGGCTGGTCTCAAAATGAGAACTTAAAATCAGTGTGTAACGATTCAAAATTTTGGCTAAATCTTTGGCATCAGTGCGGTAAACCCCGTAGCGGTGTCGTAAACTCGGTGCGCATATATACGAAGCGTAAATTCCGCAAGTCCCTAGATGAGCATAGAGTGAAAATTAAGGAAGATCTCGCGGACAAAATTGCTGCAGATACTAATCTGCTTTGGAAGTGTCGCCCAAAACCTTTAAAAAATAGCCAACCTACCGTTGAAATTCCGCAAGATTCATGGGTATCGTACTTTTCTAGTGAATTCTCTTCCCCAGACCCGTCGGTTGAGAATGCATTTTCTGAAGAATTGGAATTATTAATGTCAAAAGGAACCCGGTGCGAGTTGTCTGTGAAAGAAGGTGATATACTCGACGCGATTAAAAACATGAAGAAAAAGTTTTCTATGGGTGCTGATGGCATTTGTGGTAAACATCTCGAACATGGAGGCCGCTTACTTGTGTCCCACCTATCGGTTCTTTTCCAAATAATTTTCAATGTTGGTTTTGTTCCGGACTCTTTTTGCGTTGGAATTATTTCTCCTATTTTAAAAAAGGGAAAACCGAGCGGTTTTTGTTCATCGTATAGACCCATCACAGTTTCAAGTGTTCTGTGTAAGTTATTCGAGTTACTTATTATTTCAAGGATAAAAGCGAAATGTAAAATGCCCGGTTTTCAATTTGGTTTCATAAAGGGCCTAGGTTGCGCACAATTACTCCGTTCGCTATGTAATGTTTTGAAAGATGCACATGAAAGCGATGAAATGCTTGCTATTGGTACTTATGATGTGCAACGTGCTTTTGACTCGATTATACATCCCCAAGCTATGCTAGAACTTATAAAATCGGGAGTTGAAATAGATGTGGTAGCCCCACTTTACGACATGTATCGTCAACTTAAAGTGCAGGTTAAATTGCCTCATTCACAAAAGCTAACTATTGATATCCCGGTAGAAAAGGGTATCAAACAAGGGTCGATAACGTCCCCTATTGTGTTTAACAATGCGCTTCTGCCTGCCCAAAGTAACATTGATACGTCTTGTATATTCCGCGGTTTAGATGTTTCGAAGTTTTGTTATGCGGATGATCTTTTTAACATAAGTCGAACTGTTGCTGGTCTTGAACGGTATTTCCGGGATCTAAGTACTAACTATGATAAGATTGGTATGTCTTTGAATCCAGATAAATCCCAAGTGCTTTTGTTTAATTGCAAAGATCCTATTGAAGCTCCGGTTAATTTGGGAGATACTGTTGCTACTCCAGTCGATCACTTCATGTACTTGGGTATCCCAATCGGTCGGACTATTGCTGCTACGCGGAAGCTTCTGGTACAGCACACTGAGAATAAAGTGCGAAATTCTTACGTTTCAGTAGTTGTATCCCAGCTAAATTTGGGTAGGAAACTACTTACTCGAATATTCAACAGCTCAGTCATGGGCCATTTTCTGTATATCGTTCCCTTCTGGGACATATTAAGTGACAGTGATAAAGTTGAACTCCGAAAAATTTATTTTAAATATGGGAAATATCTCCTTGGAATCCCGTCTTGGTCAAGAAATAGACCTCTAGTTCGAAAATACGGTCTGCGGGAACCGGTAACTGAAATGGCCGAACACTTCAAGCGGATGACTGCTGACAAGCCGTCTCACCACCCCTGGAGCGGCATTCTATTTTAGTATTTATCGAATTTGGTGTTGTTTTGTATTTGGGTATGAGTTTATTAGTTCCTTCTTTTTTTCTTTTCTTTTTCTGTACTCCGTCTCATGCTTTTGTAGCTGTTGTAGATGGGTTATAAATAAATACATACATACATACATATTTTGGGGCCCTTTTCAAATAAGTCAAAAGAGGTTCTGCCGATGGGGGGGGGGGGGGGTAAGCGCCTTCGGCTATACTTCAAATTTGTTCTTTCCGCAAGAAAAAATTTAGCCTGGGATTTGGCTGGGTCGAGAATTTTAAAATGGATCTGGACTTATTTTAAAGAGCAAAGAAATCGAAAATGGAAGGCAAATCATCCAAAGAGGAACGAAAATCAGTCAGGAAAAAATTTGAAAAGGAATAAGTCAATAAAGCGTAGGATACAGAGCGACTGCCGAGGTATTCTCAATGCTTTTGATCTTCTACTTGTTGCTTCGCAGAAGGCACAAAAACCTTCTTGCAAGTCCTAGTTTTCGAAGCGGATTCTATCTGGTAAGTCAATAGTCTAATGATGAATGCACATACGAATCGCCGTTGACTCGCCTAACTTATCTATAAGTCTTATAAAGTTTATATAGTGTTTCGTTCTCTCTGTGTGTAATTCATTTTTCTTTCTATTACTCCGCTCTTTCATTTGTTGTATAGCGGGCCTCAATAAATTATGATTATTTATTATTTTTTCACAAGGAGTAGACTGCTCTGTTCAACTATTCCGTCGAACTGGTAAGAAATAATCGTATGGCGACTCACCACCTACACAGAGTGGACATTGCCTGTAGAGCTGTTTTTATCGTACTATTAAGTCAATGATTTATGGTGGCTTACCCCATGCACAAGGCGGACAGTGTCCTTTGCAGCTGTGCACACATGCCCCCTTCTTGTATGGCTTTGTGTTTGATGGAGAATAAACCATCAAAAGGGTGCACCATTCTGTCAGCTATTCTATCGAAGTGGTAAAAATAGTTATCATACCATTTCCAGAGGGCGGATACTGTGATGTGCAACCATGACCATCCCCTTCTTGCATCGCTTAGTGTTTGATGCTGATTCCACCATTTCATAAGAAAGTTCATTTTGTTACCGTGCATGCCAGGCATGGAACGGTTTACCTGAGGGGACTGTTTCCCAACCAAATTTACTCTCGTTCAAGCAACATCTTGGTGGTACTCAGTTTAGTTGCAGCGCCTATGTGAATCCTTTTTAGTGTATATTTGTTATACCAGTGTAAACTGCAGTGTTGTTAAACAATAGTTCATTTGTTTTGTAGGGAGAGAAGCTTCGGCTTAACCTCTTTTTCTATTAATCAATAAATACATTGTTCTGTGCAACTATTCCATCGAACTGATAAGAAAATAGTCGTATGACTTACCATTTACACAAGGTGGACACTGTCCTGTGCAGCTGTGTCCATATGTTCCCTTCTTGCATGGCTTTGTGCAGTCGCTACCCCTCCATCCGCGTTCGCAAATGCAGGCGCCAGTGTCCGAATCACAGGAACTGTTGTTCGAACAATAAGGACAAGGTGTTTGACAATCTCGACCGTAGAAACCGCGCTCACAAGATGACTCGCACCGGACCCCTATACAAAAAATTAATTGGAGGCGGATACAATGTCAATCAAAAGCATTTTTTGGTCGCAATCAGCATTAATCAGCATTGTAAGTGTATTAGTTAATTTGTTTCGTGTCTGTATTTCGTAAATTTGTATTCCACTTCTAGCTTCTAGCTATTTGGATTAAACGTGATTGATTGATTGATTGATTGATTAACCTTTACGCACAATGGGCTCGTCTTCCCAGTAATTATAGCTACAAATGTGACATTTTATGAGCAGTGAACTGCAAGACAAAACTGCTCCTCAGCCGGGATTTGAACCCAGGACCCTCTGCTTACAAGGCAGGCGCTCTAACCATCTGAGCTACCGAGGGGCTTGTGAACAGAGTTCGCAAACCACTACTATAGTCTGGTAGAAGCCGGCCATAGGAACAGTGATCCCGCCCGCAGGCAAATTCATCTACACAGTTCACATCCCATGTCATGGAAATTAATGATAAGACATAGATGGCACTTTGCACAAGGGAATAAACCAATAAAATAAGCTAATGGTATAATCAGGAGATTTTTCAGATCTTTTTGGCATGGGTCCTCTTCCGGTTCAACCAAGAAAGCGAGCCACTGATCATTGTTGCTTTAGCCTGAAGATGGCCCTTGCCAAGGAGGGCCGAAATTGAGCTAGAATAAATCTCAGCTGACTCTTCTGTCTATCGCCATCAGATATGATTCGCAGTCAGCTTGGGCCAAAAGAATACGTATAAATAAATACTCCTTCAGCCTGCTCTGACCGAGAATCATATATAACAATACCGAAGGTTTCGATGAGATCCCAGAAATGGAACACTTATTGGACCTCTTGCTCCAGACAATCGGGTCCCTAATGGAACGACGACACGATTTGCCTCCATTGCAGAACACATAAGCATATTCTCCCAGAATATGAATAAATCACCGAGATTCGTCCGATGACACGCTCACATACTGAAGCTACGAAGCGAAAGTGAAAGGAACCCTCGCACTATTTCTCTTCAACTTACAGTATTTTAAAATATTTAAATACTTTAAAACTATGCTGTGCTTTCAACAAATCCCACGGTTTTTGCTGTTTTAAGCCTTTTCGGAGACCCGTTGACTTGTAGCGAAAACAGGGAAACAATTTACATAACCGGATTTGCCATATAGCGATCGCAATTTCTGTCCTTCCGTCGGTCTGTCGGTCTGTCGCTCTGTCGGTCGGTCTGTCCGGGTTTTGCTAGTTCGGGCACTTCCACATTAGCTAGGACGATGAAACTTTGGCAGGTTTATAAGGGACCCCAAAAGATTTAAGTTGAAAATAGTCACTTCCCCGTTCCGAGCATCGTGGGGGGAGTGGAGGGAGGGGAAATCCGGAACTAGAGGTATTTATAACTTTTGAACCGATGATCGGATCTTAATGAAACTTGATATTTGGAAAGACCCCATGTCTCAGACGACCTGCTTAAAATCTGGACCGGATCCGACTACTTTGGGGGGAGCTGGAGGGGGGAGCCGGAAATCTTGGGAAACGCATAGAGTGGAGGGATCGGGATGAAACTTGGTGGGAAGAACAAGCACAAGTCCTAGATATGTTGTTGACATAACCGGACCGGATCCGGGCACTGTGGGGGGTTGAGGGAGGGGGGTCCGGAATTCCGGTGCTAGTTCAGTACTTCTGGATGTGGTAGTACGATGAAACTTGGAAGGCATGTTTGGGACACGAACAGACTGACTTGATAATAGTCATTTCCCCGATCTGACCACCATGAGGGGGAGTGAAGGAATGGGGAGCCCGGAATCTGGTGGCACGCATAACTTTTGAACGAGTGGTCAGAATTGAATGAAACTTGGCAAGTGGAAAGAGCTATCGTGTTCCATGTCTAATCCTGGTCGAACCCGATACATGGGGGGAAATCTTGTGAAACACTTAGAGTTGAGGGATTGGGGTGGAACTTGGTGGGAAGAACAAGTATTAGCCCTAGATATGTAATTGACAGAACCAGATCGTATCGGGGCTCTGTGGGGGGAGTTGGAGGGTGTTTCCCGGAATTCCGGTGATCGCCAGTTAGGATAGTTCCAGCTATTCCAAGGACGATGAAATTTTGCAGGCGTATTAATGACTTAAGGACCCGACATAATGCCCTTGGAAAACTTGTATTCCTGGATCCGACCATCTTCGGGGAGTTGAGGGAAGGAGAATCCGGAAATCACTGGCTTCCGCAGGTTTGAGAACGGGTGGTCCCATTAGGGTGAAACTTTATGGGTGACCTAGACAAGCAAAACATTTGTCCGAACCACATGCGGCCGCGGTTGGGAGAGTTGGGTGAGGGGGGGGGGGGCAGGATGGGATGCATGTTGGACAGCTCCGAGTTAATGCGGCCTTGATTTGCTATTTGGTGTCTGGATCGGATCTGGCCACGGTGGGAATGGGGGTGAAGTGGGGACTGGAAATTTGTGGACAGGCTATGTTCCGGTTCCAGTCGAACTTGATGGAAGGGAATAGGAGATGTAAGAGATGCGACGTTGACGTTTCCGAGTCGTAGTCAGCCACATTGGGGGGAGTTAGAAGGGGATTCCCGGAAACATTTTGGCTCGCATAGGGGTCAAACAAGTGGAGCGAATGAAACTTAAAATGCAGAGAGATCACATGCTCTAGATGACATATTTTACGGTCCGAGCTGGATCCGATCACGCTGGGGGAGAGTTACCGGAAAACCAAAAAACTCCCAGATTTGATTGAAACTTGATAGGTGGTAAGAGAAAATGCTTCAGACGATCCATTTAGTAGTACGAACAAGATCCGGGCTCGGTAGGGGAAGTTGGGGGGGGGGGGGAAACCGTGTGGCATGTGTAGGGACCAAACGAGTGGATCTTTTGGGCTGAAACTTGGAAGGTAGAAAAGTCATTTGCCCTAGGTGATCCGAGGCGATGCCGGAAATGCTCAGACTTGAGTGAAACTAGATATCGTATTTCTAGGTCCGAACCGCATTTTTTGGAAGGCGGGGTATTTTGGTTTGTCATCTACTTTTTTGTACCACCTAGTCGTACCAACTGCCATATGAGCTCGTAGCTCTTGTTTTTCTTTTGTCGTCTAGTGTGTGATAATATTGCCGTCAGCCTTTGCTATCCAATTGATAATTTGGTATAAATAAACGATTAACTGATTGAAAAGATCTTCGCGAAATCCCAGAAGCATAATAATCTTAACTCCCAATAACAGCTGGATAATGTACACAACATGATACCGAATGATTTTTTTGACAAATTATGGTCAAACGGCTAACCGGATATGGGTCCAAGATATATGTTTACCCTTATATATCTTTAACAGTAAGAAAGCAAACTTCAGAAATGTAGCCGTGTTTCTGAGCCCTGAGACTAACCGACTGAAGAATGAGCTTTTACTTTTACCAAATTTCCGTTTCTCGAATTTCCAATTTTCCGGGCGAACTATTTGCTCAACGAGAAAACAGTTTCGAGATAGATTCAGAATGTTCGTTTACCCCTGGATCGAAAGTCCATACGACTTCAGAATAAAATGTTGTTACTTAGGCTACTAACTTCCCGGTTCTGACCGGATTCCAGACGAAGCAGTTGTCCGGCGAGAAAATAATTTTCAGAAATAGATTCAACATGTCTCTTTCGACTGTATTGAACCTCTAGTAAAGTTAAGATACACAAAGTTTCTTTTGCCAAATTTCCCGGCCAAACGGACGAACTAGTTGTCCAGAGAGAAAATAAATTTTCAGATACGGATTCCGCATGTCTTCTTTCCCCATAAACCGACTACCTCATTGGCTTTTAAAAACTATTTGTTCGTCCCTGAATGTCAAACCACTTCCCCACCCCTAAATATACAGCTATGGGGCCCGTCTAGCCTGTATTTTAACACAAAGGATCCTCACACCAAGCTTGAACAAAATATCTCAATCCTTTAGAGAATCGTGCTAACAGTTACACTTTACGAAGTCATAGGTATCCCGTCACTTACGTTTTGGGATCACAAAAAATACTCAGGTTGCGATAATCTTCCACGGTATGTCTGGCCTCCTTGGCAAGGGTCCTCTTCAGGTCCTCTTTCAACTACAGCCTGAGGAGGAGGCTTGCCAAGAAGAGTCGAAATGTCGCTGAAGAATATCTTAGCAGACTTTTCCGTTTTCAGTAATTTTTATAATACTAGTATCACTATTGTTAGCCTACGTCAACAATTATTTAAATAGAAGATAGTCCAAGTGTCAGTGCTGTATTTTATTTGTGACATGTTTTCGGAGCTGTTTATTGCCCAACCGTGGCTAAATAATTTCATTTCCTCTGATAAAAGCTTCAAAGGAATGAATAATGAATAAGGATAAAAACAGTAATCAAGAAAAGAAATAAGATTATACTGAAATTGGCTTGTTGTAAACCCAATGACTGATTTCCCCGTAATTCATTTTCTTCATCTGTCGATGCAAGCTCCGGAGGGAATCAGATCCTAACCGAATTTGCATACTGCATTCCACTCTTAAAGTAGAAATGAAGTGTACACTCCCAGGAAGATTTCTCTTATAGTGGATTCAACTCGAAGCGGATATATGGCGAGTTGGCCGTCTTAATACACGTTTATACATTTATATTTACCTTAGAACTAGGGATATTTTGTAGATTAGTACAAAAAGTCCACCAAAAAAGTACAATCCCTTCATTTATTAGAATAGGACAGAACAGAATAAAATGGTAGTTTATTCATTCACACTTTCGTGTTAACAAAATCAAAATTATTAACTACTGTATATTTATACTAAATCTCTTTTTTTTTATAATTAATAGTTAATATCCCTTCGTTCTTTAATCGAAATTCTGTCAAAATTAAGGTCTAGGGTTTGTTGCCTCTATGTCCTTTCCAAAATCCCGAGCCTGAAACACGGAAGTGCGTTGCAGATTGGAGATTGTGTGAGCTTGGATAGCTGTCGCCACGGAAGGTGACCATGGCTAGATGTCTACCAACAGCTGCGTTAACCTTTCACTACGCCGCCCCCCCCCCCCCCCCCCCCCGGGTCTCACTGAATACTGGGATCTCACTCAATAGTAAATTAGCCACAAGGCTTTTTTTCTTACAGAAGAGAACATGTGGTTATAATCTATAGCACTGTGTGCTTAATGCACTTTACGCGGCCACTCAAATAAGGCTACCAAGGTGGTTCGAAGACTATATCTGAGAAACGGTTGCTGAAACAAGCAGACATAATCTCATGTTACTGCAATAGAACATACTTGGTTTCATCAATGCTGCCACTTCGAGGACACCAGAGAAAAATAACACTAGGGAGTAGTGCCTATACCTATGCTTTCCATGCTTCGCAAACGGGCAATATTCGTAAAGCCGCCCACTACGCTTACGGCATCTAACGCGAGACAAACTTGCGGGTTTACAAATTTCAGGAACAGGGGAGGTTGTGTCTTTTTTTTGCTGTGTTCAGAATATGAAGTTATTAGAGCCACAGCTTATGCACAACTGGCTGAGTTTCAGCAGGGAAGTTCTCTATCGCTAGTGGCGGTAGTGTCGCTTCTATTCGGATGTGTGTCACTTTTTCAAGTGCCATATACCGATCACTTTTCGGTCGGTCTATCTGTCAGTCCGTCTGTCGTCCACTGTTCTCGAATTAGGGTACTTCCAGAAGTGCTAGGACGATGAAACTTGGCAGACGTATCAGGAACCCGACCAAACTAACTTGGAAATAGTTACTTCCCCGATCTTGACCACCGTGGGCGGAGTGGATTGATGGGGAATCCGGAATCTTGAAGCATGTATACCTTTCGAACGTATGATCGGATCTTAATGAAACTTTATATTTGGAAAGACCTCGTGTCTCAGATGTCCTACTTCCAGCCAGGACAGGATCCAATGAGTGTGGGGGGAGGGTCGGAGGGGGTAACCGGAAATCTTGTGACACACTTAAAGTGGAGCGATTGGGATGAAACTTTATGAAGAACAAGCACAAGCCCTATTTACATCAATGACAGAACCGGACCGGATTCGGGCACCTGGGGGGAGTTGGAGGGGGGTCCGGCATTCCGGTGATCGCGTTTTAAGGTACTTCAAGATGTGCTAGGACGACGAAAATTGGCTTGAACATAAGATACGACAAGGTTGGCTTAGAAATAGTCAGTTCCCCGATCCGTCCGTCGGGTGGTGGTGAAGGGATGGGGAATCCGGAATCTTGAGGCATGTATACCTTTCGGACGGGTAATAGAATCTTAATGAAACTTGATAGTTGGAAAGACCTTGAGTCTCAAATGTCCCAAATCAAGTTTAGACCGGATCCGATGAATGTGTGGGTGGGGGTGGAGGGGAGAACCGGAAATCTTGTGACACGCTTAGAGTGGAGCGATCGGGGCGAAACTTGGTGGGAAGAACAAACACAAGGCATAGATACATCACTGCCAGAACCGGACCGGATTCGGGCACTGTGGGGGAGTTGTAGGGGGCGTGGGTCCGAAATTCCGGTGATCGCGAGTTAAGGTACTTCCAGATGTGCTAGAACAATGAAACTTGACTTGAACATTAGAGACTTGACAAGATTGGCTGAGCGTAATTTCCCAGATCCGACTATCCCTTAAAGTACTCATCTTACCCGCAAAGTACAAAAATTACTTTACGCAAAATATACATTTTCATGATCCCCTTGAGCCCACGGTCACTTTTGCCTTAAGGATTTTGCGATTTTGCTTAGAAATTAATTTCTAGCTCCCTTAAAGTATGCATCTTAACCGCAAGTGAAACAAAACTTTTGAACAAATGATACATTTCATGATCCCGGGGCGCCCATGGTCTTTGTGCCACAAGGATTTTGCTTGAAAATGAATTTCTAGCATCCTTGAAGTGCGCATCTTAACCAAAAAGTAAAAAAAATACTTTTGACCAAACGATATATATTCATGATCCTAAAGGACCCATGATCATTTTTGCCAGGAGGGTTTTGATTGTAATTTCTAGCGAACTTAAAGTGCGCATCATCACGGCCAAGTGCAAAAATAAAAACTTTTTACCAAACGATACATTCTCATGATTTCCAAGGGCACATGATCATTCTTATCTCAAGGGTCTTGCTTATAAACGGCCACAACAAATCCACCAATTGTCAATTTCCTACTTTCATCCTCTGGCCCAGCCTTGTAAGTGCCATATGAGCTTCTAGCTCTTGTTTAAACTCTTGCGCAACTCCCTAGTGTAATTTTGCTCTCAAGGACACTCGAGTCACTGAAAAGCACTCGAGAAATCTCTCGCAACTCCAATTCGTTCCACTACTTTACTCTTTAAACTCCTTCCCTGTTAAATTTAAGCAAACATTCGTTTTGACTTCCTCCGAAGAGTGTTTCGAATTTCTCGCCTTCTCATGTTCCATGGAAGACAAATTAGTGTTATTTTCCCCGACAGCTATTAGAGTTCCTGGGATACAAGCGAGGAAGCGAGGTATCGAAGTTAACAGGAAAAGAGTGGGGAAATTCCGGAATTTGTTAACCAGTACTGGTTCTTGGAACTGTCACGTGATTTGAGAGAATGGCACGAGCCCAAACTATCGGCGAGAATACTGGTCTTAGCACTGTGTTTGGTGTTGCTAAAAGGATTGCTCAGCTTAAACTTATATTAGGCGATATTCCACGACACCTCACTTGGAAACAAGAAACACGATCGTTATCGTGAGCGAAAAGGAGTCCCACGTCCGAGCATTCCTATGCTGCGAAAGAGAGCGGCAGCTTAGTGTCAAGAATCCCGGTCCTAGAATTGTGCTTAACTTAAAACTGAGCTGAAACTTCTACTCGTTGCTATCCAACGGACACATCGCTTGACAACAATGATTACTATTCGCAATCATCTTGAGCGGAAGGGATATCCCTGTCCGAGTAGCAGTGGAAAAAATACCTTCTTGCCATTTTTTTGTTTGTGTTTTTCTCTTCTTTTTTTTTTATTTGTCTGTTGTTGTTTCAAGGGGTTGCTCTCTCTCCGCCATCGGTGTACATCTAGGCGCGGCACCGACACGATACCGCCGGCCACCGACGAATTTTCTGTAGATGACTGCTTCGCCATCTGGCGCCCAGTAACGAAGGTACTTGAACGACAGAATTATCGAATCCATCCATGCTACCAAAGAAGAAGCAGAACTAGATATGAGGACCATCCCACGATAAAACGCCGTTTGACCGTGGTATCACATACCACGGTAAGTGCGAATAGGCATTTAGACCGTGGTATCTGCAAAAACGCAACTATTGTGTTTGTTGTTGCTAAAGGATCGGTGAGTTTAAACTTCTATCGGCAATACTGAAACATTTACCACACGGATGCGTACCCGCGCGTTAGAGTACAATAGGCACTAATTATGCTTTGTTATTCATAAAATGCTTCACAGATAAAAGATTCTGACTTCCCTGAAATGGCGTTTCGAAAATAAGCAGTTTTCTTGTTATGGCTTGTCATTACCTATTCGGCGTCTTGGCGGAGACGATTTCGGAGATTGTAACTGCAAGGCGCGGAAATTCAAAAACTCTAGGCCATGCATGAAAATCGATCATTTTATAGAGCAGAGTGATGGCTGCAAAAATAAACCGTCTGTGTACCTAGGAGACTGCTCAAATGATCTCTGATTAGACTTTTTCTGTTTGTAGTTTCAAAGAAAAGTTTCGATTTTTGGATGTGAAGGTTTTATTTTGTGTTTGATTTTTGGTGACAGAAGTGCCGAAAAATGTATAAATATAACAGACTTACTTAAAGCTGAGTCTAGAATTTACAAGGAATTCTCACCTAATGCTATTAGAATAATCATTTGCCAATGGTTCAGATAATTTTGAGTGTATAATAACGACGAATGATAAGAAACAAGAAACTCCGCTCAAACATCCGCTTCAAACCTAGTAAATTGGAGGATGGCAGGCAGCAAAATACGCCGTAACGATACACTGGCGAAAATAAATTAAATAATAATCATAAAAATAATAATCTATTTATAACCCACTACACGTGAAGATATTGGAGTAAAAAAGAGAAAGAAACAGAAGAAACAACACCAGTACAACAAAATAGACAACAAAAATCAACAGAACAAACGGATGAGCCCGTGATATGGAGTAAGCAGTTATATCGGGAGCTTTGTATTTTTAGATTATTGATTTCCAACGTAATACTGTATTCTAGAGGGTGGTAATATGACAATAGAACTTTTATTAGTCTTGACGTTTACTTCCTCTTCCTTAATTTCCTTATACATTTTTTTTTAATCCTCAATAATTCCTAAAATACTTTTAATCTTAGGTTGAGGGTACCAGCCTGAACGTCTTTCTTATTAGAATAAGCAATTAAATATTTTACGTCTGTCTGCCTAAAGAATACAATTCAGAACACCTCCTCATACTCTAATTAAAATAATAAAAAGTATAGAAGTTCCTTGTATTACAATATTACAAGTCTTATTTTACAATTGTATTATTTTCCCACAAGTTCGTTTTTTCAAACTTGAGCGGCTTTGAGCCTGAAGAGGACTTTTGCCAAAAAGGGCCGAAATATAGCTCTAATAAAATTCAGATGACGTATCCGTTATGCACTATCAAAGAAATATTTATGCTCGTATAAAAGGTTGGATTAAAAATAACACATAAGGGGTATGTTAATAAATTAACTTAATTAATTAATATTAATTAACTGGGATGTCTAAGGTTAACTGGAGCGGTTCCCAGCTTGGTAAACGTAACCTCCGCCGGGGTCAGATACCTAATATGGTAGCGTAGGCACGAGTGGATCTTCGAATGCGGGATATACTACGCCTCTAATGTGTGGTATAGGACGGGATAAGACGAACACAACTAAGTATATTGATGATAACATCGACTCTACATTGATACTGCTTGAACACTTGTACACAAATAATAACCTTCTCTTTTGATCTGCTCTGGATCACGGCAATGAAAGGAAGAGAGTGGATATCGGTCTTGTCTGGTCTATGCCCTTCTGTCGCGCGCCCCAAAAACCTCCGCGCCGCACGGGAAGCAAGGATGTTCCTTTGTCCAGCGGAACCCCCAAACCTGCTGGAAGCGCGCTTGAACATTCGTCCTTCCTGAGAAACCAAACCCTTGTATAGCAACCTACTAGAAGCGAATAAAGTTCAAAAAGGAAAGTATTTAGTGGGATCGACTAAAACCAGGAAGGGAAGGGAACATGAGAAAAGCAGGAAGGCATACTAATACCAGGAAGGGTAAAAATTGTAATTCACCTTTTCATTTCTCGTTCTGACGGTAGGCGTCTAAAATCATCCGAGTCCAGCGAGGAGTCGGCAACTAAGATATTTCTGGACTCCGCTGGACTCGAAGGATTTTAGTCACCTACCGTCAGAACGAGAAATGAATAGGTGAATTACAATTTGTATAGTTGCCAGCCCCTCACTGCACTTAATGCCTACCCATGCCAGGATACTGAAACGAGGAAGGGATGGTGAACTTTGAATTTGAAAAGTTACCGACCCTCAAAGAATACTAAATAGAGGAAGGGAACGGTGCGGCTTTCCAGTTTTTACTGCATTGGTTTCTGGCGACAGCATTCCTCGTTTTAGTATGCCCTCCCGACGAAATATTTATCTCAAAATAGTACTATGAAGTAGTACGAAAAAGTTGCATGCAGTACTAACGATGTTACTACACGCTTTTACTTCAAGGCTACCGTGTTACTGCATACTACTATATGCTACTATTAGCAAGACTGGATGCTACTTTGGCAAGACAGGATGCTACTGGATTCTACTACATAAGATTGGACCAGTCTGATGCACATTAAATGATAGTATTCTTTGCAATTACATAGTATTACATGCAACGTTTTCGTACTACTACCATACTACTACGCAGGCGACAAATTTTTCATCGGGCTTCCGGGTTTTAGTACGCCTTCCTGCGTTTTTCGAGTTCCCTTCCCTTCCAGGTTTTAGTCGATCCCGTATTTAGTTTGGTCAGCAAATTGCACTTTAAATTTGGTCAAACCGGACAGCGAAGACTCTTTTAGTTACCTCTCATTCCAGGTCTGCAGTTACATGCGCCAGTTACAGCGTCGCAGCCAAGTGATGCATCATTCGGACAGTCACATTTAGAGGAGCAGTTCAACCCGTAAGATCCGGGCTGGCAGCTCTCGGTGCAATTGTCTCCTCGGAATCCGGCGCTACAAGTGCAAGTTCCTACAAGAAAGGACGTAGCATCAGAAAACCAAACTCAGTCTGTAAAAAAGAGGATTTGTTCCAATTGAGTTTCTCCCTCTCTTATGCATTACAGCTTTCTGCACCCTTTACACTAATAAAACAATCAGCTTAACTACTCCTTTAGTCCATGCTGAAAGCGAATTACAGTTGGCTGCACTAAACGAATACGTCAGCTGATTTTCTTGCAAAAAGGGCTGAAATATCTCTCGGATCACATGTTCGGTTTTCGAGCTTTGAACCCAAAGAAGACCCTTGCCAAGAAGGGCGGAGACATCGCTAGAACAAAATCAGCTGACCAATCCGTTTAGGGCAGTCAACTAGAAAAAGCTTAAAAGCAGTACAAAGAATCAGCAACGCATATCACAGTATGATATGCGTGTGTTTTTAAACTATATGAAAAGAATGTAGTCATGTTTATTTACATTGTTTTGTTAGTGTTTTAATATTTGTATTTTACTTTGTGTATTTTACTCATACTCCGCTGTTATGCAAAAGGCGCGTCAAAAATAAAAATAAATAAATAAAAAATAAAATACAAGTATGTGTTTTTTCATGCAGTAATTCCTTGAAACCTCCACCCCCACCCCCAAACGAGACAATTTTCGAGTCCACTTTCGGTAGATGAATGTCTAAAAGTGTCAAAACACCGAAAATCTACAGTTCTGTTTGGACACTGAAGAATGTGTAGTATCCTTAAAGGACCCCTCGCACCATTTACTCTTCAAATCACAGTGTTTTAAAATATTTGAACACTTTAAAACCAGGCTGTGCTTTCAACAGATAACCCACGTTTTGGCAATTTTAAGCCTTTTCCGAGACCCGTTGGCTTACAGCGAAAACAGGAAAAAAATTTACATAACCGTTTTTTCTGATGAAAAACTCCTTGCAGACAACCGTCGACAGCGTGATACACATCGAAGGTAGCAGAACACGGCAAGTGAGAAAATCAGCGTGGTTTTGTTAGAGGGGTTAGAATGTACCTTACGAAATTGGGGTCTCCGGGTTTAGAAATATATGGAGTGATTATGGAAGTAGGTTGCGTCAGTACATAGGCAAGACAGGTCCTTCAAAGTTTAATTGTGCTCAAAGCTCGAATCGAAATGTAAAAGACATTCGGTTGGTACTTCGTATTCCAACGTCGGGACAGCAGAAACAGCACTTCGGAGACACCTTTCCCGGAAAACGGGCCCCGGGAGTATTTCCTCGCTCGAATTTTACTCGAACTGAGAAACTCTTGAAAGACATAAATATAGTTTGAAGAATTTCATTCCAATGATAAGAACGAAAAAAAAAGTGGAGGGAACAAAATGTAGTTAGGACGAACTTGAAAACTTTTGGAGGACATAAATATAGTTTAGACCATATCTTTTTAAGGTCAAGTAGCCTGCGAGCTAAAACTTAAGGAGGTGGTAATCTAATCTTTCAGAGATAATTTCTTTCGAAGGATAAGAATGATAAACAAATTGAGCGAAAAGCAACCAGAGTCATAGTTTGGACAAACTTGAAAACCCTGGGAGGGCATAAATATAGTTCAGGTAATACTAAAGGTCAAGTACGAACAAAAAGTTAGGAAAAAGCAAACCCAGGCGATTTTGGACATCGATTCTGACCAAATGTCAAATGCAAACCAATCAATCAATCAATCAACTTTATTTAACCAAATAGTTTAAAGCTAGACGAGGCCGTCAAAGCAGTCAAAGACGTGCGAAATATTTGCAGAAGTCATTAAAACAACAGACAACAAATTAGCTATAATCCTTTGTTGACGAATTGACAAACAATTTACATAACCGGTTTTACTGATGGAAAATCTTCTCGCAGACAACCGTCGACAGCGTGATACACATCGAAGGTAGCAAAACACGGCAAGTTAGAAAATCAGCGTGGTTCTGTTAGAGGGGTTAGAATGTAACGTACGAAATTGGGGTCTCCGGGTTTAGAAATATATGTAGTGATTATGGATTTAGGTTGCATTATTATTATAGGTAAGAAGTTTTAGATAAATATAAAATAAGTTTTATATAAAAGAAGTTTTTTGTACCAAGGGTGCTTTCGGTGCTTTGAAGTCCAGCATGGTTTTCACAACCCTTGCTCTGTCAGCGCTGCTTCGTCTGGCTTTTTCAAAGACTAACGACTAGTGTACCACTGTTGCCACTAGTCGCCGAATTCTGCGATTTGTCACAGATTTTCGACTCTTTCGGAAAGGCGAGCCACAATTCTGCGACCTTAAGACCGTAAAAACGGCACACAAGTGTATGATTATGAAGGTGGTATTTGCCGTTAATAGTTTACAAAGAGGACCTAGTTTCGCAGGGGCCAGAATATCACAGTTTTTCACGGCTAATTGGCGCAGGTGCCGTCAGATCAAAGTGGCAATACTGCGAACGATCAAGGAAAATTCCGGGCTAAAAAAGAATAACAATATATTTAAGTGTACAAGTGGTACAAGTGGAGCGAGGACAATTTCACTGGTCACCACTCGTCTTGGCAAAACGTACAGCACCCAGCAAAATAAACAGGAAGCTGGGTATGAAAGAACATACCCCAATTACACGATAAGTCGTGCTATGCCCTCCGGAGAAACAGTAGCAAAACAGACACATTACCAGACTACGCTGGTACCAATTAAATTTCTGTTAGTACAGTACAAGTGACAAATACCACTTTTTCGACATCCAGCGGGACCCGAAAAGCGAATTGAGTAATCTTGCTTTTTTCGTAGTATCACCGACAAGAAAACAAATCTACTCTAAGAAACCCTCTCTCGTGTCAGCAATCCTCTCTAGGGAAATCCAAGGAAGTCTTTCCGAACGATTATTTCCAATTTCTAGCTTGCCGCGTTGGAAGTAGCAAAAAAGAAAAACGCGTTCCCTTGCAAAATCGAAGTGAATGGCCTTTCCTAGTTGAGGATCAACTGAAAAGCCAACTTATTTTTGTGTCCTTTAACCGAATAGACTGATAATTTGGATTCTGGAAGGGATTTTTTTCTTTTCCACTATCTGCTCTAGTTATGACGTTCAGAATATCTGCGGCCGTCCCCACAGCGTAAATTCTACTATGACGCGGGAAATTTTAATCTCAACACACGCGGGTTTTCATTGGGCAGTATGGTGAGCTTGGTGAAGACTGCTTAGTGCCAGAACAAAAAAAAATCATACGTATTTCTGCTAAGGCATAAAACACTGATAAAAGCGCATAGAGGTACCGCAAATCATACGGAGATTCCACTATTCAAAAATCGGCTATTCGTGAGTAGCGGAATAACGAAGTAACGCATTTTCAGTGGGTCTTCAAGCCAATTTAAGGTAACTGGATTGTCCTACCCCTGCCCTTTTCAGTTAAACTTTAAAGGCTAGCTGGGAGCTTAAAGCGTCCATGCCAGTAAGTATGTCCAATCTCTTTCTCAGCTATACAGTTAATGTCAAAGAATTTTAAATGCCTAACTATCGACGAGCGAGCCACCCAAAATACTGATAGAGGGAATCTACTATCCCCCCCGCTCTAGTCAAAAGCGGCGTGCAAATTTCAACAACTCACAGAAGATACCACTGCATGCGAAAGGCCGAAAGGGATCGACGAAAGCCGTACGTTTTTTTATGATGATGCCATCCGATTCGGATAGAACTTGAAAGCTGGCAAAACCACACGTCCTAGATGCTCTGTTTACAAGACCGGACGACATCCGTCCACTGCGGGGTGAGTTGGGGTGAGGTCCACTCGGAGAGATCCGATTCGGATCGAACTAGACAGTTCGCAAGACCTGATCTCAGATGTTCTTTTTGCAGGTCCGAAGTGTATTTAGCCAATGTTGGGGAGTAGGAGGGGGGGGGGGGCAGAAATCTCGTGAAACGAATAGGGCGGAGAGTTCGGCAGAGACTTGGCGGGCAGGCTGCCATATTACTTTGTCTATTTTACTCATACTCCGCTGTTGTACAGCAACGGGTCACAAATAAATAAATAAATAAACTAAAATATGCCCTAGATTTACAAATCATAGGTCCGGACTGGATCCCAGTAGCGTGTGGGGCAGGGGTCCCACAAATCTTTTGTCATGCATAACTCTAGAATAATTTTCCGGTGCGGATGGGATGGTAATTGGCAAGAACACGAGTCCTAGATGTTTGATTTACAGGTCCAGGACGAATCCGACCACTAAGGGAAGATTCGAGGGAGTGTCCCAGAACCCTCTGGAACACTTCGGGTAGAGTGATCGGAACGTAACATCGCGGGCAAGGACGATCATTACAGATCCAGACCGGATCCGGCGAAGGGGAGCTGCAGGACGGGAGGTCAAAGTTGGTGAAACGAACATACCATAATGCCTAGATCTACAATGTATTACTCCCGATGCGGATCCGGCCACTTCCTGGGGAATTGACACCAACCTGATTTTCAAACTACCCTTGCAAGTGCCATACGAGCTTTCAGCTCTTCAGTGACAAAGTGGCAGACAATCGGACAAAAAACACTAAAGCTGCATTCATGCTTCCACTGAACATCAAAAGAAACCGAAATGAAAAGAAGCAGAGCAAAAACACATTCCCGAAACTCTTAACTCTCTAAGTTCACATGGACACAAACTAGAAAACCTCACGAATTCCCCGTCAAGCGACAAATGAATAACATTCGAACGCTGATACCAAATACGATAAAACAGACGGAGGAGTCGAGAGAAACTTTCCAATTGTCCTCTCCCCCTTAAGAGCCAAACCTAGATTCAATGATAGCGGAAAGTCACGACACAACGGGTCAATCAATCCACTGTTCACCCCACCCCAAAGTCCGTGAAATCAAGGTAAACCGTGAAATCAAGGTAATGAGAGTCGCAGCAAGTTTTGAAGTGGCGATGGGGGATCCAATCTATATATGTAAACCGGTCCAGAAACATCCCCTCCCCCGAAATTCACCCTGCGAATCATCAGCTGAAAACGTTCCCAATAACAGAAATCATAGGTAAAATAAAAATAAAATAGCGGAAAGAATAAGTTCCATTTTCTTGGAAAAATCCAGCAATATAAATCCAAAATCCAACCCCTTTGTAACTGATACAAGGACCATGTTGACCATACTTGCCATTTTAACTCGCGTTCGTATTTTGATGAATTGTATTTTAAACCGTGAATTGCATATATACTATTGTAAATATCCCTTGGTTGATCTTTTTATTTGTAATGATAATTCCAGCACTATTATTTGTTTGTAAAAGAGATTTATGGATAAATAAATCGAATTGTAATTGTAAATTTCACCAGCCTTCCATCTTGACAAAAATCTGGAATCATTGCAGGAAAGTGTAGGCTATACATTTTGTGTGTTTACTCTACATTTCGAAAACGTCTGAACGGCCGAATTGCGCTTTAGGATATTGGTTTTGTCAACCGCCCCGGAGCAGAGTTGCCACCGGTAGTACATTTGTACTCTTTTTAGTACATTTTTTTCAAAGCAGTGAGTTGGTAGTACATTTGAAAAAAGTAGTATTTATGCAGTACATTTTAGGATATGTAGTACTATTCGAAAAAATATCCTTTCTGTCAAAGTTCATGTGGGATAGTTGTATTTTGCCCATTTTATCTGAAATATTTGATCTGATTACTTTAATTTTAATCTGATTTTGAATGAAACCCCTATTTTTGACGAAGGTTCGACTCAGGTCATACTGGTAGGATGTGATTTGTGTGAGCAGCAATCAACAGTGGAGAACAATGCGCTAAGTGCAACGCGCGCACAATTTTTGTTTGGGTAGTACAATTTCTCGTCTGTAGTGCTTTTTTGCTACATGGGTAGTGCATTTTATTTGAATCAAGAGGCAACCCTGCCCCGGAGCAGGTTGTAGTATTTGTGGACCTTTCGTCGCGAGTCCAACGTGTAAGCGAGAGAAAGAATCTGGCTCACGGACTATTAACCCGTTAGGTTCTATACAGCTGTCGATATGCGGCGATAACACCACCATTATTCTCCTTCATTTTTGTCCTTTCTGTCCTTTCCATCGTTCTGCAGCCTCGTACTTCGTCCTCTTATTAATACAACAAAACCGAACAAACGACCTCGCGAACGCCACACTCCTTTGACACCAGAGAATGAATGCTTGGTGGTTACCCCCTCCTCGGCGAACTTCCCGAGATTAAATTTCGGGTAATAAATCGGTAGGATGGATTTCCCAATCCAAGGAGCTGCAAATACGAAAGGGTCGCGAAAACTATTCAAATGAGCAATTACGGTCAAGTCACCACAGCACAGACGAAACTCTCGATAGCAGACATTCGTTCTGGCAGGGTTGTCACGTATGCGGGGGGGGGGGGGGGGGAGACCCCCAATCTTGTCGGCAAGTCGGTACAAAAAACCGAGTCGGCGCGAAGCGACGCGATTTTTCTCAAAAACAGTCGATTTTTTCTTGTTGACTGTCGACTTTTCTTCAAAATAGTCGGTTTTTCGTAAAAACAGTAAATTTTTTCTTAGAAACAGTCTATTTTTCTTAGAATCAGGAGATTTTTCGTCAAAACAGTCGTTTTTTCTTAAAAACAATGTAATTAAATAGACAGTCGTTAAATACCTTGCCCCTCCCCCCCAAAAATTTTTTGGCTAGTAACGCCTCTGCCTTCTGGTACATAAGCTATTTAAAGTCCCGACAGACATATCAGAAGGGAAGAGCGGATTTCAATAGACAAATCACTTACTGACGAGCTGAAAATAAGACAGCCCCCCCCCCCTAGGGCAAACGAGAAGAAAACATTAGAGAAGTATCATGAGCACACTACCAGTCTCGCTCCAACATACAATTTGTCTTGTGAGCGGAGAACCGGCAGGTCTTCGTTTTTGCTTTCAGACTCGGTGTCATCATCCTCTTTTTGCAATTCTCTTTTTTTTCTCCACGAGCATCTGAATTTGTATTCGTAAGATTTGGAAAGTAACGGAGTAGAACAGACACATCAGGACAATCGTGAATGGAGAGAAAGCGCTGGCGATGATAAAGCAGTTAGAAGAACAAGAAGAAAGATTTATGTGGGATCCCACACTTTGACGTAGCGTAAAGGTAGTATGTCCTATTTGAAGTTCATAGTACAGAGGACTGAGGATCGACTAAAAAGAGGCACGGCACGGCACGGCATGGCGCAGGAGGCACGAGTAATACATTAAGGCATAATACATTAAGAGTAAGACATTAGCCAGTAGTAGAGGTAGAAAAGTAAGTTAGAGTTCGTAACTCCAGAGCCTAAAAGAAGGCACGTTAGAACATCAATCCTGCCCCTCATTCTGAAGCCTGAAAGGGCCCTTTAAGTGTTCGTGCCTCTTTTTAGTAGTCGTGCCTCCTACACTGTGTCGTGCCGTGCCGTGCCTCTTTTTAGTTGATCCCGAGCGGACTGATCGTTGTCGTTTTATTCGCCAGCGGGACGTACGCTGGGAAGGAGCGGGGTGCCCTAGGTCGTTTTATTTGCCAGCGGGCCGCCCGCTGAGCGCCAGTGGACCCGCTAGTTTGTACGCTGGGTGAGGCAGGGAACAGTTCAGCGTACCTTCTGACGTAGTCCGCCAGGAATAAAACGGCTGTTTACAGTTCGTCATCCACTCCCCCTCTACTACCAACTTCAAATAAAACGCAACTAGGAAACGGCTCGTTAAAAGATCAAAACAAAC
The DNA here is from genome assembly GCA_030848855.1 of Branchinecta sandiegonensis. Classification (NCBI taxonomy): domain Eukaryota; kingdom Metazoa; phylum Arthropoda; class Branchiopoda; order Anostraca; family Branchinectidae; genus Branchinecta; species Branchinecta sandiegonensis. Next base: position 16,081,603 of record JAUPMV010000012.1, on the reverse strand, counting down.
CACCGCATAGACACACCAATTAGCGATTAACCGCGTGCAGTTTCCTAAGTTTCAGCCTACAATAATAATAATAATAACTTATTTTTAACCCACAAATCGTACAAGACAAAAACAGTGGAGTACAAAAGAAAATAGGAAAATATAATTAGGGAAAACACAACTCATAAAAACGAAACTACTCAAGAGTCATACAGACGAACAAGCCCATGAGATGGCGACAGAAGGGCGTACGCCATTTCGGACTATATGTACCCAGTCTGTACGGAAACGGTTGTCAACGGACCACACATACCATCGCTAAACAAAAGATATGCAACTTGTCCGCGTAATTCTCCTCATGTTCGAACTAATTCAAAAAAGGCAAACCCAGCTTGTATCATGCGCTGGAATTTTTTTGGGATTACACACCACGTTTTTTTTTCTCAATTTTTTTTATCCCGCGTAGCTTCTTTTTCATTTGTTCTTGCTTTAGATCGAACTAAAAGAAGTGGCTACGTCTCCACTTCCAACTTTGTGACGTTCACACAAAGTTTATCTAACAGTTTACCCTACTTTAGCGTCACTTACACTTTCGTCTTAAACCTACTATCTTTTTATACTTTATCAATTCAAAATTTAACTTCTCTTTTCAAACTTTTCATTTTCAATAAAATATTCTTATAAAAACTAACTCCATCTTTCAAAAAACCCTTCCTCCATAAGGTCTGTATCTACAACCGAAATCTACCCTTTTTTATTTTTCTAACGATATTAACTTTTACCTACCATATTTAACCATTAAATATCTTTTCTTCGGTGTTTAAGGAATCGACTGGTCTCACAATAACACATAATATATCGAGGAATATATCCTCGTGTCGCGGGCGAAAACAGAGAAACATCCAACTTCTACTTCATTTCCCAGGATGGAAATTCTTTTTTGCATCTACAGCTGCCTTCTCCATTATTTCGTCCGAATGCCGTGGACATGTTACCCATTTGTCGGAATCAAAAGTTGGAGAAACGCCGTAAAAGTTCCAATATCAACGTTTTCGCACTCTCACCCCAGAAAAAAAGAAATAGACAGAAATTCCCAGAGGCAAAACAAGCATCTAAAAGGAAATAAAGACATAATAAAGAAAACACGCGTGGAACGGGGGGAGGGGGACAATAGTACTCTTTGGAGTGATGTGACGCTATTTTCAGGTCCAGTCTAAGCAGATATTGGACGGCAGCGCTCGCACGTAGTGGATATGCCGACAGATTTTTACACATCGAATAATTTGACATAAGGCCCGTGTTCTTCCACGTTCAGACGAAACCTAGCCCATTTTCCAGTCTGCTCCAGAACCAATCAAGTGAAGACAATCTGCTTCTTCTACGGTGCAAATACACGACTCGTCTCGAAAAGTATCAACTAAAAATTTGTAACAGGAAGTTAGTGCCGGTTTATGAATTGGAGAGACAAGAAGTAAATCTGACTGAAAAGATTCAGACCGTTATGCTCATTTCTTTATCGTGTGTATCACCACATAAGCTATTGCCTGGCCGCCATAAGCAAGTTCTGATCCCTGTGGGTAACTTTTCTGTCTCAAAATAAGCTGTTCCTGCTTAAATCAAATCTACCATATCGTTTTCAAATCGTCCTCGATTTCCTGTCGTTGGCGATTTTACAGAAGAAAAAAACCCAACCTTGATGAAATTCAAACTGCACGGTGTAATCGTGAATTTGGTCTCGTGGGGACACAGTCCGTATTCTTAGCGTACATCATAATTCCCAAAGCCACATAATAAAACAAACAAAAATCCCTCAACAGAGTAAAAATAATACAGTATGTCCAAATACAAGAAACATAAATTAAGCTAGCGTTCCAGCTAAACTTAAAGAAGCACATGTTGGACACAGACTTTAAAACTCTAAAGCCAAAAAGAATGATAGGCGTGCTTTCGCAGTAGAACCAGTACAACATGTGTATAAAGGAGCGTACAACATAACGAAGACGTTGAATCAGTGCAAATCAAAGCGTGCCGCATTATGCTAGGACTGAAATAGAATGGTTACGAAGCTTCCCTCCTCCTATTAAGACTTGAGCCCAGCCCCGTATCCAGGAATTCATTTGGGGGTGTGGGGGGAGCACTTTCGGGGGGAGGGGGGGGGGCAGGTTTGCCCGCGGGTCGGACAAAAAAGACATAGATCAGAGGGAAAAGCCTATAAAAAATGACTATTTTGTCTGTTTCGCGGGGGGGGGGGGGGTGATTTATTTTCTTTTTCGTAATAACTGTATATATTCAATTATTTTAACACGGTAAATGAAATGGTCGACGTATTTAGTGCCATGTCGGCGCTACGAGTTAGATCAATAAAAATATCGATCTGTCTATCTATCTATATCTATCTATCTAATCTAGCATCTGCCGTTTTGATGTACGTTTCTCTTCGCATCGGGCCGGCACTGAGCGTGTTCCACCCTTCTAACAATGGTAACTATTAGTTACTATTTTCGTTCCAACCTCGTGAAAAGTACTACGCTGACAGTTCCAACCTTCTCGAAATAGTAACTAATAGTAACTATTTGCTTCCCATGCTCGGGAACGTAGTAAGCGCGGTAACTACGCATCTCTGTAACGTGAATGGTCGGATTCGCCCGTGGCATGATATTCTGCTAGAAAATAGAAAAATAGTTTCCAGCCTTGACGGCAAAAAGCCAGAATTCGTGAGGTCATGCGTAGTAACTACGGTAAGTAGGGTGGAACACGCTCATTATGACGTCTGCATTATAATTTGACTGTTTACAGGAAAGGATCATCGCAACGGCTATATTAACTTCATTCTTTCTCTCTGTAGATTAAAAATATACTGTACCAATAGCCTAAATCAGCTTGCTTCTGAGTCTTCATCTATACATTTATGGAGTCTTCGGTATCTATCGATTTATCTAACGATGTCGCAGTAACTAATATCAAGCTTCCGAGTCTTGATTCGTTCATTTTGTTACCGTACATGCCAGGCATGGAATGGTTTATCTGAGGAGACCGTTTCCCAACCAAATTGACTTTCATTCAAGCAACATCTTGCTGGTACAACGTTCAGCCAAAGGGCGTAGGGCCTTTTTAGGCCAAAGGGCCTTTTTTGGTTTATATTTGTTGTGTGTTTATAAGTGTATAGTGCAGTGTTGAAAAATGTAGTAAAAGTTTATGTGCTTGTAGAGAGAGAAGCTTCGGCTTAACGTCTTTTTTCTATTAATAAATAAATAAAATAAATAAATAAGTATTTCCATCTATTTTATGTTTTGATAGTGGACTCGGCCGCGCCTTTCTTTTTATGCATTATACCTGAGCCTCGTTTTTGTTGCACGCTGCAGCTCCACTTCTCGGCCGCTTCCGGGCTGATTCTTTCAACATTCGTTTTTGCACTGCAGTGCTTCCGAGGAAGACGGCAGCGCTTCTCGAGGATTTCGGACTTACAGACCAAGCCCGTGCTTTCCTGCAAGGTGCTGCATCAACTAAGAAGAAAACGTGCGGGCAGTGAATCCAAGAACGCATCTTGTGCAGAAGCAAAGAAGTGCTGCAGCAGCGCAGCGGCAGCACTGTTGCAACCAAACCGAGGCTCTGATTTAAGTGGGTTTTCCAATGGCAATCGTAAGCTGTCGGAAGCGATCGTAACGGTATGATGTCTCTACGTAGACACGACACTACGAAGACACGACAGTACATCGAAACGAAAAAAGCGTCGGTACATGGACACGTCACTACAGAGACACGACGGAACGAAGACCGACACTACATAGACACGACGGTACAGATACCGACACTACATAGACACTTTTTGATTTTCGACGTAGTGTCGGACTTTGTCCTCGTAGGGACGCGTCCACGTAGTGTCGTTCGACGTACCGTCGTGTCTACGTATTGTCGTTCGATGTACCGTCGTGTCTACGTAGTGTCGTTCGATGTACCGTCATGTCTACATAGCGCCGTTCGATGTACCGTCGTGTCCACGTAGTGCCGTTTTTCTTTGTCCACGTAGTGTCGGGAAATTTGTCCATGTAGCGTCGGATTTTTTCCACTTACTGACGTGTCTACGTAGCGTCGTGTCTATGTAGGGGCGCGCACCCGTCGTAACGTGTCGTAGGCGGCCATTTTGGCGGTTTACAGCCAATGAGAGGACTCATCCGGACGAGCACGGTTACGACGGACCTACGATTGCCAGTGGGAACCCACTTTATTTATCTAAACATCAGACCTCAGTCGCGTTTAAGCTGCTAAAGATACGTTATCCATGCACCCCTCGCTGAATACTCCAACGTTTTCCAGCTGGAATGAGCATCGCAACTCTCAGCTTTATGGGATTATGGAGATGAAGCGAACTACGTAATTACTGACCTGAGACGTGATGACACGAGGCTCCGTTTTGACACTGACATTGATTAAGGCATGACTCTCCATAAAAGCCCGCTCTGCATGGGGTATCGCACTGAAGTCCTTGCCACCCTGGAAAATAATATATATATATATACATATTTTATTTGTAACCAGCCAAATACACAAGGTGATAGCGGAGTAAAGACGAAAAACAGCAAAATATAAATAACAGTATAAACACACACAATTTAGACATAATTCCTAACGGGGCCTGAAAAATTCATGAAAAATATCATGTACTCGATGACCAGGATGACGAGACGTACATAGTAGTGACGCTGACGTTTTCTCTAATGAACGAATGACATCTTGGACGCCGAATTTCTGGTTAAACAAAATATGAACAAATTTATTGCGAGACCAGCCTTACGGCATTTCACGACCAACAAGCGAACAAATAAACAATAAAGTACAAATCACATCATTTTGTACAAACAATCTAATGATAAAAATAAAAAAAGGAAAAAAACAATACCTAATTTTTTTAAACTAAATGGCAGGCTACACACGGTGAATTCCATGCAAACTCGTAAGCCCCTGCGAAACTGGATAGTTAGATGACCTGTGGTCAGTGTTCGCAAGTGTGACCTTTTGGTGCTTTTTGGCACTTCTTGCCTTCGTGATGACACTTTTTCTCTGAAAATGACACCATTTCATACAAATGACATTTTTAGGTCAGAAAAAGCACCTTTTTATTGGGATCCCAAAACGTAAGTGGAGGGATACCTATGATATCGCAAAAGTTGTCCGTCCGTCCGTCCGTCTGTAAGCACGATAACTCTCGAAGGGAATGAGATATTTTGATGAAACTTGGTGTGAGGATTGTCTGGGTCAAGGGTAAGGTCGAGTTCGTAGATGGGCTCTGTAGCCCTATATTTGGGGGTGGGGAAGGGGGTTCAAATTAAGGGACAAACAAAATAATTTTAAACAGCTAATGCGATAGTCGATTATGGGGTAAGAAGACATGCTGAGCACGATGGTGAAAATCATTTTCTCGCCGGACAAGTAGTTCGTCTGGAATCCGGCCAAAACCGGAAAGTTTGTTAAAAGTAAAAGTTTCATTTGAAGTTGATTAAATGTTTGATTTAGGGGTAAGAAGACATGCTGAATACGATGGTGAAAACCATTTTCTCGCCGGACAAGTAGTTCGTCCGGAATCCGGCCAAAACCGGAAAGTTTGTTAAAAGTAAAAGTTTCATTTGAAGTTGATTAAATGTTTGATGTAGGGGTAAGAAGACACGCTGAGCACGATGGTGAAAATCATTTTCTCGCCGGACAAGTAGTTCGTCCGGAATCTGGCTAAAACTGTAATGTTTGTTAAAAGTAAAAGTTTCATTTGAAGTTGATTAAATGTATGATTTAGGGGTAAGAAGACATGCTGAGCACGATGGTGAAAATCATTTTCTCGCCGGACAAGTACTTCGTCCGGAATCCGGCCAAAACCGTAAGGTTTGTTAGAAGTAAAAGTTTCATTTGAAGTTGATTAAATGTTTGATTTAGGGGTAAGAAGACATGCTGAGCACGATGGTTAAAAACATTTTTTCGCTGGACAAGTAGTTCGTCCGGAATCCGGCAAAAACTGGAAAGTTGGTTAGAAGTAAAAGTTTCATTTGAAGTTGATTAAATGTTTGATTTAGGGGTAAGAAGACATGCTGAATACAACGGTGAAAATCATTTTCTCGCCGGACAACTAGTTCGTCTGGAATCTGGCCAAAACCGGAAAATATGTCAAAAGCAAAAGTTATATCTGAAGTTGATTAGATGTTAGATTTAGGGGTAAGAAGAGACGCTGAGTCTGTATATGACAATCTTCATTCGCCCAGACATATAATTAGTCTGGAATCCGGTTGTACCCGAATTTTTTTTAAGTCAACATTTAATGTTGATTAGATGTTCTTTATAGGGATAAGGAGATACGCTGGATTCGTTTCTGAATTTTCTTTTTTTGCTGGACTAGTAGTTCGCTCGGAATTAGGGCGAAACCGCAAACTTGGCAGAAGTAAAGCAGGAAGTTTCGGTCAGTATCGTCAAAATAGATATGGCCTATAGAGGTATAGAAATTGGAATTGATAGATAGATGGAATATCTGAACTCGTTTTTCTTTGATGATTAGCCTGGCGAAGACTGGATCTGGCGAAGACAAGACCCAATTGTCTGGATCAAATCTTAGATTTTTCGGATCCCATCGACACCTTTGGTCTTGTTTACTTTATTAAAGTTACGGATTACCACTCCCCCAAAACCTGTACTTTACTTGATTTGGTAACACAACAACTGTTCGCAGCCTTACAAAGCTCATTTCCGATTACAGTTTGTTACAAAACTGCGATCTAACCATTAAGAAATGTTTTGAGGAATGTTATTACAAATTCAGTTTAATTAGGCCTACCAATTATTCGCATTTTCCGCATTGCGCAGCGGAATGCACAAACAAAATTCTAGGTATCAAAAAGCATCTTATTGCCAGTAACGCTTCCATCGCGAACGTGCAACTTTAGGCTAGTGTGAATACGGCATAAGCTTCAACAACGTAGCAGGTTTGAAAATTCGAAGTAGCAAGATATCATATTTTTTAAATTCGCTTCTTTCGCGGAATATCCTTTAGACCAGAAAGAAATAAAAAAAGATAAATCTTCCCGATGACAGCGCCGCCGATTGTGAACGAGAGGATTTGGTTATGACAAGCATCTTTCATGTTCAATGGCGCTAAACTAATACACCATGAAGAACATCATTACCAAGAAGGGTAAAATATCGCCGAAACCGAAAATTTCAGCAGAATAACTTAAAAGGCTAACTGAAAAGCCAACTTATTTTTGTTTCATTTAACTGAATACACTGAATTATTTGGATTCTACTGAGGGATTTTTTGATTTTCCACTATCTACACTAGTACTGATGTTCAGAATATCTGCGGCCGTCACCACAACGCAAAATCTACTAGGACGAGGAAGATTTGAATCTCAACACAAACGTGGCTTTTCAGTGACCAGTGGTGAACTTGATGAATACTGCTTGGTGCCTGGACACAAATTTTTCGTAAATCTTTTTCATCAAGCATACTAAACAGGTAAAAGCCCATAGAGATACCACAAAGCCGACAGAGCCGACGATTATTCCTTCATCAGCCTCAGACTGAACAGACAATGATAGAGGTATTGTCTGTTTACTTTTACTGTTAAACTAGGAAGATAAACTTGGAAATAATTTGATTTATGATGATTTAATTCTGATTTGACTGAACTTATTTGGAAAGCGGGATGCCAGGATAAACGTAAGTAAAAGCACATGACAGATGTGCGCTCCGTTTATGATTCGTTGTCCGCGGAGAGATCAGGGAAGTCATTCCCGAAATCCTCCCTACTCTGCCACAGTTATTTCCAACTCGATTGCCCCCCCCCCCCACTCCGAGCGACTACAAACACCACCCTTAAAGCAAGACATTACAACGCCTCGCAGAATTCGGAACGACATAATTTTGATTCAATTTGTAGGAGCCTGTTAACACGTTCCGTAAACTAGAGATACAAGAATGTATGCTAAAAAGGAAAATTTGTATGCAGACTGTCCGAGGTTTCTTTCGCACCAAGGATTCCTCCGACAAGTTTACACGAGGTCTTAATTTTAAAGGGAAATTATTGCTGAATTGGATTCAAACATTCTGGAAAAGTCGGATGAACGACTTATGATGGACATGAATACTGGAGGTCTAACTTGAGTTTCATCTCCTGAAATAATGCAGCAGTAAAGGGAGGGAGTGTACAAAAGCGGCGAAGGGACAGGATAATGGCCAAGCTTGGATTGTCTAGTACGTATTAAATCTTGAGACATCTAACCCCCGCGAAAAGAAATGTCAAACAACACGATTTAAAACGAGCTCTTTCATTTTTATGGATTTCTAAGTCCTGTTATTTCATACAATTCACTAGCCCATAAAGGATAGGTGCTTATAGAAGGTATTATTTTTGACATCTAACCCCCCGCGAAAAGAAATGTCAAACAACACGATTTAAAACGAGCTCTTTCCTTTTTATGAATTTCTAAGTCCTGTTATTTCACATAGTAGCCCTAGCCCATAGGGATAGGTGCTTATAGAAGGTACTATTTTTGTTTGTTTGTGCTTATTTTCATGTATTTGCCATGGCCTTTGGCTCTTAGTGTAAATAAATCTTATCTTATCTTATCTTATCTATGAATATTGTATAGGCTATATAGATATATCACGAAAAGGTAAGACAAGAGGAATTAAGTCCGTCTTGGACAGCAATGGTCTGAGAAGATACAGTTGGTAAGTTCGTGGTGATAACTCTATAAAGACATAGGCTTATAGGAGAGGTAGCCAACCTCGAAATTGGCGTCAAAAATGTTAAAAGGGAATACTCTTGATGAATATCTCTCCTTGCCGATGCAAAATCTCCGGCCTCTCCGGGTACCTAGCGGAAGAAAGGCAGAAGTGGTGTCACAGCTGCTCCCAAAGATCGCCGTGATTGTTTGATACAGAATTTGAGTCGTTGAGTTTGAGTCGTTACGGAGACGCTTACTCCTTCTTCCTGAGGATCGCTGGCGTGTTTTGGTCATATAGAGTATTTCTGAATATGTCTTAACAAGGTCTTAACCGTCAAGAAGACCTAGGACCGAGTCAAGACTTCACGGGAAGTTACTTTTAACATTTCAGGGGCCGATTTCGAGGTTATGTAATTCGAGATCGGCAACCCCTCACGTAAGGAGGTAGGGTCTTAGGGTAGGTAGGTTAGGGTAGGGGTAGGGCCTTAGGAGCCTCCTTCCTGAAAGCGTGGTTAACGAAGAAACTAGGAACCCTTTTAAAGCCGCCTTGGCCGTCGTCTGACATCTAATTTAGTATTGACAGATCTCTGAGAAAATGTGTTGGGGCACAGGCCTGTTTCCTGCATATGTATTATATGACCATTATTATTAGCCAACTGCAAGATCAAAATTCGATGGAACGGAAAATACTTGGCGCCATCTAGCTGCTGAGGTGAAACCAAGAAGAATGTCCTGACAGTTGCCGGCTTAACTGAGATAGTAAAAAAGTTAAATCTATGCTAATTCATTCTCAGTGCCGTCTTTTACGTTTGGTGTACCCTAGGACTTCCATGAGTTTTTGGCCCCTTTTCGTGAGTCAAAAACATAAAATCGCCAGCATATTAGCACACAAGATTCTTGGTCGAGCCACACTACACTAAGCAGTGTTGCCACTTAACCGACACCACTTCGCGGTGCCGGCCCCGTGAAAGAGCGGTATTTCCGCGGTATCCTTGAACCAAAGAGCGGTATACATTTGCGGTTGCCGAAATGTCGCGAATTTTTATATTTTGGGGAGAGTAGGTGTCAAATATGTCATTTTTAAAGCAATTTGACGTTTCTGAAGTGGTATGTAGCGGTTTCTGAACAGAGGCGGTTCGAAGTGCTTGAACATGGGGGCTGACGAACTCAAAACATACGATAAATATAAGAATTACATGTATCATCCATTACGAAGCAAGGAAAACGTTTTTGAAAAAAATAGGTCTTGTAGAGTAGAGAGTAGAATTTAATTTAAAAATGACTTTTACAGCAATGATGCCGAATTTGCATTTTTCGTCAACGTATTATAAACGAAAACGTTGTCAATGGACATTTACAGCAAATTTGCAGATGTCAATATATATATATATACAATTTATGCACAACCAAATTATATAAATCCAGATGGAACAAAACATATTCAGTTTTATTCGTGAGAATTAAAAAGTGTCACGAAAGATGGAACGAAGCTTTTCCTGTATCTTTCGTGAGTGCAAACTACTGGTGTTAATTTGGGGACTTTTTGGGATTTTTCCCGGGGGGGTCTACTTCTGGGAGGATCGTGAACGGGTGGGAAGAGATCACGGAACCTTGGGTCACAAAACGCTTGTGTTCCGTAACCATAGCAAAGTGTTTGTCTCCTTTCCTCAAGCACAGTGAGCCCGAACCTTTTGAGAAGATACAAATAAGGGAGCTTTCCTTCCCGCCCAATAATGCGCAAAGCCCTTTTTTGGATACATTCTATCCGGTCTGAAAGATCTTTAGTAAGACCAAAATGCCATACCGGACAAGCATACTCGAGAACTGGGCGTATAAACGCCGGTTGTCTTTGCCGGTTGCCGAGTGTGCTTGCCGATTTTGTGGTGAGGTTGAAGAAAATTTATGCCATCTGCTGACGGATTGTCGGGGGGGGGGGAGGAAATTAGAGATTGGTTTTTTGGCGTGGCATCAATACTATTTCCTGGTATTATGGAGTCGACGAATCGTCGGGTAATTCGGTCTGTATGTGAATATTTTAAGTGTATACTGGAAGCTTAGATTGGAGTTAATTTGGTTAATAGTAGAAGGGTAAAAAGGAATAATTTTATTGTATGTAATATTGAGGGTTAATTTTGTTAGTTAAGTGCGAGAAAGAATGCTGATGTATGGCCCTTTGTTGGCTTTAATAAATTATATACACCGCGCAGTAGAAATATGTTTAATCTGCCTTTATTTCTGCCAAAATTGAACCATTTCTCTTAAAAATCCTGGCTTTTAACGTTGCTCTAAAGCTTCCCATCCTATAACTGATGCGTCACCAAATGAGGCGCCCTTCGTTTTTGGATTCCGAACGAAAGTAAGGGCTGCCTATGATTTCACAGATATGTTCGTATGTCTGTGACCCCGATAACGTCCAAACGGAGGATATTTCGCCGGAAAGTGGTACATGTCAGTGCTTCCACTCTACCCTTTCCGAAAAAAGGTAGTTGCCTTCCAGATTAAAATAGATAGAAAATAGATTTGTTTTGGATTTACACTAAAAGGAAAAAGAAAAAAAAATGGTGCAATCGCAAGGCACGTCATTAGATTACGTACAAAGCAGAATTATGTTCAAACCTTACCCCTCAAGACAATTTTATTAACGAATTCCAGTACATATATATATAAATGGTAAAAATAGGGAGATTTTTGCACAAAATCAGATAATGCTGCACCGCAGACAAAAATTTCAAAAATCAGCCTGTTTTGTGCTAAAAGCAGAGATTTTGGTACAAAACCATTTGCGTTTAAACTGTAACAGGGTGAAAAATCATGATCTGGGAACTGCATTTATCTTATTCTGACAAGCTGAAAAAAATACGACTGTGATTCTAACAAGCTTAACACGACGACTGTCTCGTAATATACGACTAGAAAAACATTTCGTAACCGTACGACTAGAAACACGTTTCTGTTCGAAAAAGTTATGAAATTTAACCCACCTCCATCTGGATTGATATCGGAATGAAAACCTCGATGGCCATTAAAACTATCAATCTCGCCTTCGGCTCGGATAGGTTTTTGTCAAAGACCGTCTCGTTATTATTTTCCGATATCAACCTCGATGTCTGAAGTTAACCTTTAATTTCCTTGTGAAAACAGATCTGCTATGGCTGGCTCTAGCATTTCGCTTTGATTCACATCTTAAAATCTATCTTCCTGTATTACTCTTGCAAAATCGAATTCACCAACGCTGGAATTCCCTTTTCGCGAAGTCGCGGTATAATTGCGGTATGCGGTATAATCAAAATTGTAAGGGGTATTTCCCGCAGAATCGCGGGACTATACCGCGAAATTGCGGTATGAGTGGCAATACTGCTACACTATGGTCTGAGCATAATTTCGGTGATGTAAATGACGACGGTGCAACGTAGCTGTTCGCACATAGATCGTAATGAACAAGGCAAAACGGCTGGCAACCGTAGCCTGATTTCTCGACAATTTACACTGCCACTTGGCCTCTCGTTTCCTCTACCCCCCCCCCCCCCCCACCTCGCACAGGCCTAAGGGTAAACACGGCACTGTTCATTCTCAATCTTTCTAGTAATTCAGAAGAAATTCACGGTAGGATGCACCGAAGCGGATTTCTTCGACGATGTCTGGGATAATTCAACCCGCTATAGGCGGTATTTTTGACGACCTCCGACTGGGATTTTGGTCAGGAGAGGCTCTCATGAGTACCACCGGTTTGGTCTGCTAAATGGATTAAGTAAGCTGAGATTTTATTTCGGCCCTTCATCGTACGGGATCTCTTAGGACCGGGGCTAAAATACCAAAGGAGAAAAAACAAGTAAAAGAACGAAGTTACAACTGTAAATCTCCAGTTCTGGGGATATATAGATCCTCGGTACCTCCCCCCTCACTGGGAGGGGGGGGGGGGAGAGAAAGCTGTATAATGTGAGGACGAAGGTTCGGTCCTACTTTTACTCATGTCCGATGTGTGGTAGTATGAATGAGGATCTGAAGCATTTGAGGTGTGACTGTGAAAATTCGAACAGCTAAAAATATTTGGAGCGAGTGGAGGGGTAGCGACTGAAGAATGGGTGTACAGCGCTATGATGAAGAGTTGTTTCGATGATTTAAACTACACTGTCAGAAGTTTCATAACAGATAAAACGAGGATGAGCGGTTTCAACAGATAATGCGTAACAGATAACACTTCGGATGCTATCTGTTGCGTTTCAAAATGTTATGCATAATAAGCGTTACCATTAGGAAGAACCGAAAACCGCCAAAAAGTATCTGCTGAGCTTTCCGACATCATGACGATAAGGAATAAAGTCAGTAGATGCTTTTTTTGGCTCTTCCTAACAAAGCTTGTTACGCATAATTTCATGCATAACGTTTTCAAACACAACAGATAACATCCGAAGTGTTATCTGTTACGCATTATCTGTTGAAACCGCGCATCCTCGTCTTATCTGTTATGAAACTTCTGACAGTGTAGTTGGAGAGGTTCCTCACAATAGCCATAGCACATAGGGCGTGGTGCCTCTAGCGGATATATTTATTTTCAAATTTGTTTATTTGTAATAATAATAATAATAATTTATTTTAAACCCACAAATCTTAATAGACGAAAACAGTGGAGTCCAAAAGAAAATAATAGGACATATTCAGGGAAAACACAACACATGTAAACAAAGTCTACTCAAGAGTCAAACAGACGAATAAGCCCATGAGAGGGCGATAGACGCGCGTACGCCGTTTCGGACAGTTTCTCTGTCTATTCTTTATGAGTAAACAAATCTTATGTGATCATAGTAGCCAACCAGCGGTCTCGGCTTACGCCAATCCCTCATGAAACGTTTAGTTTGTCTATGAGGGGCAGAGCAAAATAACTCTAGAGAGTAATGCGCGAACTTTGAAAAAGTGACACACAGTCAAATCGCAGCGACACTAGCTCCTCTAGAGGACACGAACATCCCTACCGAAACTCAACCAATCGTTAACGAGCGCTGGCTCTGCTCAACCAATCGTTAACGAGCACTGGCTCTGATTTGATCCTTGATGTTTACGGCCGCCACTGCACAACACGAATAAAGCGGTGCTAAGACGAAGGCCCATTTTTGATGCATGGGAAGGATAGGTCTTCGCATTACTCTCTAGAGTTATTTTGCTCTGATGAAAGGGGGGGGGGGGGGTAGGGGATTAAGTGTCACAAAAACAGGACCATGATGAGTGGCTATAAAAAGCAGGCTACACTTACCAGGGGAGCAGCGACAATTCCCGTCAATATTTGAACAATTTGCATTATTGCTACATGAACATACTTGAAGGCACGCTTGGCCGTATCTTCCTCGAGGGCAGGGGGTATCGCAGTCTTTCCCGATGAAACCTGAAAGACATGATAACTTAAGGCGTATCCTCGCCGTTCCCCGAGGACTGCACTTGAGGAGTCCCCGCATTTTTGTTTGTCCCGGGGACTCACTCCCTGTATTCTCGCGAGTCCCCACGGACATGCTCCGATTATCATCACCATCATCAAAAAGGACTCCCTTTCATATTCGGAGGGGAATCAATTTTTGCTGGTGTTGGTGCAATGCAGAAATCAGTATAAACAAAACCAAAAATAAAGTGGATCCAGACTAATTTCTTCAACTGCATATTTTATTCTTGAACAGAATCCATTTTGGAAGCATTCCCCTGTTCTCGCTGTTTCTGTACGCGGAGTCCGCGAGGAGTGACTCCCTCTATTCTCGCCGTTCCCTTCGATCCCCGAGGAGTCCTCGGGGAACGGCGAGAATACGCCTTTAACCACTTCCATCAACTTAAGTTAAACACAGAACAAAATAACACTAGAAAGAAGCGCCAGGACTTGAAAAAGTAATACACACTAGCAGCGACACTAGCATCACTAGCGATAGATAACGTCCATAATGAAACTCAATCAGTCATGCACCAGCGCCGACTCCGATTGGGTTGAAAATGTAGTAAAAGTTTATGTGCTTGTAGAGAGAGAAGCTTCGGCTTAACGTCTATTAATAAATAAAAAAAACACGCTGACTCAAAACACGGCAAAAAAAGATGCCTACCGTATTTTCTCGATGGGTGCAGACCGCATATTAGACGTACTGGAATTTTAAACCCGCAATTTTGTCTCGCTTTAAATGTCGCGAGCGTGGAGGGGCGAGTAAGGCCCGTTTCCGATGCATGGAAAGCATAGGTCTTGGCACTACTCCCTGGTGTTGTGGTAACAGATAAACGCAACTATTATAAACTTACAAACTACACCGAAGTGGATCCCAGACTGTCAGTAAAGCTCCGTTCACAAGCATGCCTAGCCATGCACGGATGCCTAGGCACGTGCCTTGCATCACCGTTCGCACCCATGCCTAGGCACAGATTTTGGCCCAGGCACAGAATTCTAGGCTCTAGAACTGCCTGGCTAAGCTTGCCTAGGCATCTGTGCTCGGCTAGGGAAGCTTGTGAACGCGGCTTAAGCCGCAAACTCTACCCAAGGTTTTAGTCGCATTTATCTGTATTTAAACAAAAACAATTATTGCAATTAGCCTGCCAAGAAAGCATAAGAGTGTGGGCTTGGATAGGTAATCAGAAAGAGAAACAAAAGACTAACCGCTGGTTTCTACTATTAACATAAAACAAAAAAGAGAGTGGAAACAAAATAGGGAACAAGAAGGCGCAGTCACCCCGAAAAAGCTCATTACACTACAGCAGAAAGAGTTCCAGGTCGGGCTGTTACTGCAGCCAACTCGGTTCCCCATTTTGTTTTCTTGATTTGAGAATAGAGACTTTTGGGAGAGAAACGATAGAAGAGGAGGATTTAATTAATATTATGGGGAAGAAGGACCTTCGTCGGCTTGGGAGGATATGGAAGCAGGCTTTTGAGCATCGGTGGCGATTTTTGGAGCTAGATTTTGCAATCTTTGGTGTTTACACTGAGTTTTTGAGAATATTTTGTATTTACTTTTTTCCCGCCATGGCCCCGCACGGGCTTTTTGGGAACAAATGCATTCATTCATTCATAGATTTATGCTATCATGGCTTATCGATTCAGAACAATCTTGTATCCCCTCTATCCTCGGAGAGGTAAAATAGGCGGTATCATTTTTTTGGAAAAGTCGAAACAGAAAATTCCGTGTGAAACCCCAGACATTCGCCGCTGAAACTGAGTTGATTCCATTCTCCATGGAAGCGGTAAGACGGAAAACTCAGGATCTAGTTCTTTCAAGCGATAAAAGGAATAAATTTAGACTTCACTTTTCGAAACAAAGGAAAGGGAGAGTATCGGAACCGGAAGGAGAAATCAAGGAATATCAGGGGACTGAGGGCATTCTCCCATTATTTACAGAAAAAGGAATCATTATTAGCCGTTTCTACGACTGTCTGCTGATTGCAGTAAACCATACACGTTACGCTGAAACTGCAGTAGCTAAACGTGCCAACAAAACGGCCATGCGCCGATCGCCGACGCTGATACATCGGTGGCGGCGATCCGCTTGTGTTTCGGCTCCTCAGTACCCTTTTTGGTAAATTCCTCTGCTTGTGTTGTAGACGCCTGAAGTCTACGCACCTTGTATTCTAATTTGTATCCCTTGTCACGTATGAACTGATATGGTATATCCTGTTAGTTTGTAGGTTTGGCAGGTGGCATTTAATGATTACATTTCTGATGACAAAAGTATGTACAGCCTGTGCCATGTTTGGGTTATGCTGCTCCTATTCTGATACTGATACTCATGAATCTTATCGTATTAGCCTGATATGATACCTTTGATTGATCCAAGGTTACAGGAAATGGGAACTGCCATTTGGTTAAAATTGTATCTTGCCTGTGTTTGCCCATGGGGTCCTAACCAGTAAACCTTGATGTACAAGTTTTACAAATTTTATGAATCTAAAATGAAGACCGGATAGACAGACCGGATTTGAGGTGCTGACCGCTAACCCTTTTACCTTCTCCGATGCCAATTCTTCGAATCGGCGCAACGTCGGGGTCTATTTTAAGGTCCATGTCAAAACCCAAACGTACTATTTTCTATCTTCAGCTCCTGCTTGACACAACCCTATCCTCGCTTGTGGTCCACCAATACCTGCCAATATCTCAGGCATTTAACATGTCTGATATAGTAACCTATTTCGAAAAAGAACATCAAAATGAGTGTTTAGTTCCCCCCGAATCCAGACAAAACCGGAAAATCTGTTAAAAGCAAAAGTTTTACTTTAAGTTGATTAGATGACAGATTTATGGTAAGAAGATACGCTGAATCCGTATATGACAATTATTTTTTTACCCGGGCATGTAGTTCGTCCGGAATCTGGCTGAAACCGGAAAATTTATTTTAAGATAAAGTTTTATTTGAAGTTGATTAGATGTTGTTTATAGGGATAAGGAGATACGCTGAATTTGTTTCTGAACTTTCTTTTTTTGCCGGAAAAAGTAGCTCGCTCGGAATTCGGCCGAAACCGAAAATATGGAAGAAGTAGAGCAGGAAGCTTAGTATCGATCAGTATCGTCAAAATAGATATGGCTTATAGAGGTATATCTGAACTTGGTTGTCTCAGATGACTAGCTATTTGCTAAATCAATCTGTTTCCAAATATCAACTGTAAAAATGTTCGAGGATTCTGGCGAAGATTGGATCTGGCGAAGACCAGGCCCAATTGTCTGGATCAAATACTAAATTTCTGGGATCCCATCGAAACCTTTGGTCTTGTTCCTGCACGAAAACATCCAATATAGATTTTCTAGGAAACAATTTAGTGCGGTTGCCATGGTTGGTGGTGTATCCCAACAAATTTGGTAATTTTTCTCTTTTGTACCACCCAATTCCTCAATTCTAAGTCAATTTTACATAAAAAATCTCAACGTTCACCAAGTATTTCAGAAATTTCCGCGTGGCTTCGCCACTATTTCTTCATTTGGTATTTTTTTAAGAGACGGTGGTTTATTTATGCCTGGTGTGGCGACCCTGGCTACTAGCAAGGAAAAACAATCTGATAGAGCCCCCGTCTCGCTACCTCTGTAATACGACCCTGTGGAGGTCGTTTTTCCTCATACCCTGCCCGATGCAAACGAGCAGAGGCTAGTATAGCTACGCGGCACATTACGTTTCGTTACCTTTACAAATAGCTATATCGCTGTGAAGCCGCGTAGGAGAAACTTTCAAAGTAAAAGCCGATTGGTTCTCTGAACGCGCTCCAGATCGGGTCAGGGTGCCTCCTGCACTTATTTCTCTGCTGTGAGCAACGGCGAAGACGGAAGTAGACGGGTATGAACTCAAACCTAGAGCAAGTACCCCTAGCTGAGTTTTGTCGGGGTATCCACAGCCGCTGCCAGGGTTGCCACATGCAGCACGATAGTGTGAATTGTCACTCTATTTTGTTTTTGTCACTCTTGTCCTACCTACGACATAAAAATCACTCTATTTCAAAAAACGACCAAATGTGTTATTTTTACAGCAGGGATTCCGACCAGAAGTAACTATTTCACGTTTTTTTCATGAAAGTAAGATTAAGATGTGTCAATTTTACAGAGGATTTCCGACCAAAAGTGAACATTTCATGAATTCACTCTCCGTTTCGGGCCAAAAGTCAATCTCTAAATATTTTTGATGTGGCAACCCTGGTCGCTGCATGGGACTGAATACGGAAGTTCTATCAGATTCTTTGTTGTTGCTACTAGGCTACGTTTACGGCAATGGAGCCAGTAGCCACCGCTAGAGTTTAATTTTCACGAGCTGTCGTGGCTACGAATACTGAGTAGCGAATCAGCATTCACACCTAAGACGCCTGTTTTCTCATAGGGATACGAAAGGGATAGCCGAAAAAGTGAGGCCCGAGGCGCAATCAAGACAGATGGCACTGTAATTAGCGGGAAACGGCGAGTGGGGCTTGGGGTGTTTTCCTAAGGGAAAAATAATGTTGATTTTAATTGCAGGAGAGTCTGATCCTGCCAACAGAATGACGCAGATATGGCGGGAAGTGAACCAAACAAAAAACTGTTAAAGTTTAACTGAAAAGCCAACTGAGATGTGTATCATTTAACTGACCAGCCTGCATTATTTGGCTTGTGCTAACGGATTTTTTTTTCTTTTCACTATTTGCTCTAGTATGATGCTCAGAATGTCAACGGCCGTCCTCACAACGCAAAATTTTTCTATGACGCGGAAAATCTGAATCTCAATACAAACACGGCTTTTCAGTGGCCGATGGTCAGCTCACGGAAGGTAGCAAACTGCGTGAACACTTATTTTTCGTAAACCGTTTTCGTCAAACATACAACATAGGTACAAGCGCATAGAGGTACCTCAAATCCTAAAGGGAAATTCCACTATATGAGAATCGATTGTTCGTGAACAGCGGAGCAACCATGTAACTCATTTCGAGCTTTAAGTGAATAAGTGATGGATAAGTAGATTGTCCAATCTCAGCCCTTTTCAGTTAAACTTTAAAGAACTGAGGTGTGTCACCATCCTCGATTTCTTCAAGATATATAGAGGCGAAAGCCCTTTATAGCGCAATACTTTATTATCACTACTTTATATCCAACGCCCTTCCACACTTCCTAAACCAAGAAAGGCTTATCTAATTGCAAGCCTCGAACATATTAAGAGATTATCCCTCCTTAAAGTCTCCAACATATGATACTTTACTGCGTAATAAATTGTTTACTCTTTCAATTAAGAGTCGTCCTAAACTAATGGATAAGGCAGGGCAAGAAATACCGACACAAGTGTTTCTCTACAAGAAGAAATCCAGACATTTATTCGAGAACAAAGAAGTTTCCGGTCTAACAACCAGTGACGTAGAATAGCCTTTCTGTGATGTTATCTCATCAGTACTGTTCCGCCAATATAAACATCAATGGATTTCTTTCCCTATTGTTCTGCACGGGGAGAATAAAAGTTCTTTAAAGCTTAAAGTTTAACTGAAAAGCCAACTTATTTTTGTTCCATTTAATAGAATACACTGAATTATTTGGATTCTGCAGAGAGATTTTTTTATTTTCCACTATCTGCTCCAGTTACGACGTTCAGAATATCTACAGCCATCCCCACAACGAAAATTCTACTATGACGCGGGAAATTTTCAACACAAACGAGGCTTTTCATTGGGCAATGGTGAGACTGGTGAAGATTGCTTAGCGCCTGAACAAAAAAAAATCATAAACATTTCTCGTACAACAAAAAACAGAAGCGCATAGAGGTACCACAAATCACACGGAAATTCCACTATTTGAAAATCGATTATTCGTGAAAAGCGGAACGACGAAGTAACGCATTTTCAGCGGGTCTTCAAGCCAATTTAAATGAATAAGTGATGGGTAACTAGATTCTCTTGTCCCATCACTTTTCGGTTGAACTTTAATCGAACAGGGCTGAGACTCGAATGTCTAGTTACACATCACTTATTCACTTGAAAAGGCCGGAAAACGCCATACAAATGCGTTACTTCGCTTGTCCGTTGTCCACACAAAAAACAACAGCATCTTCTGCGCTCCTTCTATACTATTTCGTTCTGGTGTAACTCATGTTCTGCGAAAGACGGAGAAAAGATGAGATCAAGTTATTGTAAATACGCAAAGCACCTGCTCCACTTGTCGAAATTATGCCATAACCATACATTGACGGAGAAGTTCAAAATTCAAGATGCAAGTGTTGCCCTTTTGGATGTTTCTTCGTCGCTATAAAAAATCATTGACAACAGAGCTCAAGCAGCGCACGACCTTCTCCGCTGCTTCCTGGCCGAAGATTGAAAATTAGTGTCTTTTCTGTGTCTTTATGTGTTTCATTTATTTTCTTTCATTACTCCGCTTTTTCGAAATGGCGGGTTACAAATTAGATCATTAGACGAATTTCTTCTTCCAGATTTGTAGTACCTCTATGTGCTTGTCCCTCTACGCTTGAAATATTTAATAACTACAAATGTAAGCAATTGCTGAGAACTGCCCATTGCGGAAAAAATGTTCAGTTTCTTGTAAGGCATCTTTAACATCGTCCTCAAGAGGCGTCACACATGTCACACTGGATATGCAGGCCTTTGCTGAAATTCAAATTTTCCGCGTCTTGACGAATTTTGGTTTGTCATGAAAGCAGCGCACGCTCTGAATGTTATTACTAGAGCACCGGGCGAAGAAATGCAAAATCCCTTAGATGAGTAAAAATATTTCAGTGTATTCAAGCACCGGATGTAAAAATAAGCTGCCTTTTCAGTTAAAGGCTTTCCAGGCTTCGGCCTGGTTGAAACTCAACACAGATTATTCCTTTTTCTTTTAATTTCACTAATTTTGAACTGATCAATTCCTGATTTTGAGACCCTAGCAAGTACCAGGCCCAACACGCGACAAGAACAGAGTGACGCTGCTTCTCAGAGACTAGTAAGACCACGCATAAACTCGACTAATCGCTATCTGAAATCTTTTGTACCCTATTTTCCCAGTATTTGTATTATAATTAAGTTAAACGATGCTCATGAGTTGTAGACATAGATAAATGTCTATTTATGTAATTATGCAGAGTTAGAATTTGGCAATCAGATCCGAATGTTCACAGTCGCGCCCGTCAAATCGGTTGAATGACGGTTAAATTCGGTTCGAATTCGGTGGAAATCCGAATTCGGCTGAATCGTCAATTCGGTCGAATGAAACTTTTACGACGCACCGCCCAAGAAGTGCAATAAAAGGGCAAAGAAATATGAAAAAAAAAACAAATATCACTAAGATTATCGAAACATACGCATCCGGGTTTCGCACCGGAGCGTGCTCGAGCCCAGCTTTGGAGACGTAAAGTTTATCCAGAAAAACGTCCATCCCATCCGAAAACTTGACTGGTCATTCACCTTTACATCATTGACTTCTCACCCTCCCCCCCCCCCCCCCACCTACAAAACCAGATGGACCGACAACTATAACAATAACTATTAAATTTATGTGATGAAACGCCTTGGAAAACAATTTCGCTTGCCTGGTCCACATTGACAAGAGCCGTCTACTGGCTGAAGAAAGCTCCATTTTTACAAATTTCCTTTTTACAAATTTTCGTTTTCATTAATTATCTACCCGATCCAATAACTAACTGGTGATTAACACTTACATCACTAATCTCACGAGCTAGACTGACCGATCACTTAAAATAAATACTGCAATTCAGTGACGGGACCAGGGGCGTTACTAGCCAAAATGTTTGGGACTAGGTATTTACCGACTGGCTGGAAATTTTTCCCGTGTTTTTTCCAGGAAAACGACCGTTTTTAAGAGAAAAAAATATGTTTTTTTGGCATAATCGGCTATTTTTCAGAAAAGTCGGCTGTTCCGAAGAATCGACTATTGTTCCGAAAAACTGCGGAGGATCCTCAAAACGGGATCCCAAATACCTATGACATCGCAAAAGTTGTCCGTCTGTCTGTGAGCACGATAACTCTCGAATGGAATGAGATATTTTGATGAAACTTGGTGTGAGGATTCTTTGGGTCAAGGGTAAGGTCAAGTTCGTAGATGGGCTCTGCAGCCCTACATTTAGGAGTGGGGGAAGGGGGGGGGGGTCAAATTAAGGGGCAAATTTGATTGGGCTGAATTTTTTTTAAATCTATTGCGATAGTTGATTTAGGCGTAAGGAGTCATGCTGAATCCGAATATGAAAGTTATGTTCTTGCCGGACAAGTAGTTCGCCCGGAATCAGGCGAAAACCGGACACAAAATTTGTCGACCAATTTTCGGCTATGGCAGTCCCTATCCCTTTATTCTCAAACGAGTATGGCTCTGCCCGCGTGGATGACGACATTCATTTGTTTATTCTACGGACGTCGGAGAGCTCTAGTGTAATCGAAGGTCGAAGGGGTTGAAATATAATGTTCAAACGAGGAAATTTGTTGTTCAAGCAATGAGGATTCACTGGTAAAGTGCAGGTCAAGTTCGTAGATGGGTCCTTTAGTCCTATCTTTAGAGGCAGGGTTTCGAATTTACGGTAAAACATGATGTTTTATAAGCTAATAAGATATTCATTGAGGGGGTAAGGAGGTCCGCTGAATCCATATCTGAACTTAGTGTTCTTGCTGGACAAATGGTCCATCACAAATTCAGCTGAAACTGGAAATTTGGTTGGAGCTCAAAGTTGTTTCTGAAATCGATTACAGATTCGGTATCGGGGCAAATAGACATGCTGAATTCATTTTTGAACTTTATTTTAACAGCAAAAACATTCAAGGAATCTGACGAAGACATTATCAAATGTTAGATTTTTGGGATCCCATCGAACCTTTGGTATTGTTTCTTACCGACTGGCAAATAGAGATGGGCGAGATTCGTATTCAGATTCGAATCCAGAATTGGTTGTTCTGGCCGGATCCGAACCCGGATTCCGGGGGTCCGGCTGGATTCGGATTCGGACTCGGATACCAAACCCTGAATGTTACGAATCCGCTCCAATTTCTAATTGTTTCCCAACTTTTACACACTGTGCTTAAGCTAATGTGCTGAGCTAGCATTCCTGGTTGCCGTGAGGAAACCCATACTATATCAAGACCACATGAAAACCTAGAAATATGATTTACGCCGTCCAACTAACCGTCTCATTTGCCTTAGGCATCAGTGCTTTTTTTGTCACCTCTGATTTTTAAACTGTAACCTATGTACATGGTTTGATTTTGTTAAGGTCGGATTCAAATCCGTATTCGATTCCAGAACTGAATCCTTAGCGTGAAATGGTGGATACACATTAGGAATCGAATTCGTACTCAGCCCTGGATTCGGATTCGAATCTTTTCATGGTCGGATTCGCCCATCTCTGCTGGCACACAGCATACGTGGGGTCCCCCCCCCCCCATATGTGACGCCCCTGGATAGGACGCCTCAGAAAACGATTTCAGTTACCTGCTCTGCTCCACATTGACAAGAGACAACTATCGGGTTGTAGAAAGTTCCATTTTAGCAAAGTCATTTTTATAACTTATCTGCCCGACCCGATAACTAACTAACTAAATTCAGCCTTGTTTCACTGACTCCTCCCCCGAACAAGAATTACCGAGAACTTTGAATAGCAACTGAGTTTCTCTGATGGTAGGCTACGCCTAAGAAAACGATTTCGCTTAAAGCCAGGCTTCACCTTCCAGATTTTTCTTCCGGATTCCAGACAGCCGCTTTCGTCGAGACGGACCTGGAGGGTGAAGCTGGGCCAAAAACGTCTGGGAGTCCGGGGTGTTGGACACCCCAGATTCCGGATGTCTGGTTCGAGAGACACAACAAATACGCAAATGAAGGAAGAAAACGGAAAGTGACTGACAGTTGTGATTGGGATGCAAGAGCTATTTGAAATGTAAAGGGGACCCCTAGGAAATGTTGAAGGATAGCAAATTTAGCTGTCATCACATCATGAAAATCTGGAAGGTCTGGCTTGACTATGCGGAAGCCCCGGACGCCTGGGAACCTGGAAGGTGAAGCCTGGCTATTACCTGGTCCACACTGACAAGAGCCATCTACTGGGCTACAAAAGGCTCCGTTTTTGCAGCTGCAATATCCTTTACATCCCTCACCGAACATGTAGGTCGGGCAAGGTCGCGAACAGGTTGCTCCATCCCATCCTGGGTTGCACTCGCAGTCTCCCGTCCAAGGATGGCACCTAGAATACGCTGGATTTAACCCTTTTATCGTAACTAAGTTTGCAGCTGGATATGATATATTTACACAAAATGACACAGGGTCATGGTAATGGAAAAAGAAAGAAAGAAAAACTTTGGCTAGCTTCCAAATTCAGACTCAATAAACCCCTCTCAATGCTTCATCGAGAGCTTAAAGCACAACTCTTACTAGAAATGATCTTTTCCCTATAAAATGGATCAGAAAAAACGTTTTCAAAAATACCATTACTTTCCACCTGAAACTAGCGATTCTCTTGTTAGCTCTTGTCGATTACATCCAGCCTTCCTGCTCTCCGACGCGGCGGGTGGGCGCAAAAGATTTGAAAACTGAACGTGCCTTGGTTAAAAAGTGGGAAAACTAAGCAAATAAAATAAGTAATAAACAGAAGATGATCATATCCTTATGTGTGAAAGAGTTGTCAGCGGACAATGAAGAGTCCGGCAAACTTTTCGTTGGGTGACGGGAAAACTTGGCAAGTCCGAAAAGCGCTAAAAACTCGTAGTTACGAAACGAAATAATGGAGAAAGGTGGGGATTTTAGAAGCTTGTAATTCCATATGGCAGCTGAGTATATTATGAAAGGCGGGATAAGCAAGAGGGGTCCTTTAAAGGATCTATCTTACCTATAATACTAACGCAACCTACTTCCGTAATCACTCCATATATTTCTAAACCCGGAGACCCCAATTTCGTACGGTGCATTCTAACCCCTCTAACAAAACCATGCTGATTTTCTCACTAGCCGTGTTTTGCTACCTTTGATATGCACCACGCTGTCGACGGTCGTTTGCGAGAAGTATTTCCATCAGAAAAACCGGTTACGTAAATTTTCCCCCTGTTTTCGCTGTAGGTCAACGCGTATCGGTAAAGGCTTAAAACAGCCAAAGGCGTTGGTTATTTGTTGAAAGCATAGCCTAGTTTTAAAGTATTCAAATGTTTTAAAATACTGTAGGTTGAATAGTAAATATTGCGAGGGGTCCTTTAAGGAATCTTTTTTTTTAATGAATGAAGGGTTTATTAAAAAAACTGGAATCTTCAATGCCCAGAGGCGAACCTGTAAGGGACTAATTACCCTCGAAACAAAACATCAACAACAACAAAAACTTCGACAAAAATAAAGAAAAAAAGGAAAGAAAGAAAGAAAGGAGCTTGACTTACCCGGTCTGGGACGCCCAACCAGAAAGAACAACAACAACAAAAAAACACATTTTCAACCTGAATCACTACTAACTATCCAAAACAAAAAGATTAAGGAAAAAACACAACTTAAACGGCTGAGAATAACGCATCAAATTCATATACAGCAAAACAATGAACCTTTAACATGCAACGAAAATTCAGTAAAGCACTACATGACCTTAACTCTGTCGATAAACCTTCCCATATTAGAGGCCCAACATGTCTAATGCTAAATCTCCAACTACTCCGAAATGGCGAAGCATTTCATCCTTCATCACTGTATAAACAACCAACTCCTGGTCATACAACACCACATTCATGAGTACAGTTGGAAGAAAAAAAAATAATAGCCTACGATAAAATGAGAATATGATGCGTAGACCTCGGAGGCCCAAGAAGCGCAAAGCCAGGTCTTTGTGGGGGGGGGGGGGGGGGGATTTGCTTAGTTTTTAATATATGGTCGTAGCTTGTGATGATGTACGTAGCCCAGTGAACTATCGTGTAATTAAGATGAGGTTGTTTAAGACGTCTTGCTACCAGTTTTTGCGCTAGCTTTATGTTATCGGTGTACTAACAGGTCATACTGTAATCTGGAGGCTTGTTACAAGAGAATTTTTAGGCGTCTGATTCGTCTGCCGGCTCGAGAGAGCATAAGTCAGGCGTTTGTCCAGGACCGTTGCTGCAGTTTTGCTGAACTTGCTCGAAAAGCCCGGTCATCTTTGTTTGTAAGGTTATGGCGGTCGGAGAACTGTCTTATTCTCCTGGCAGCAAACCCCGTTTTCAATAACCTACCAGTATGGAGGCATCGGCTGGAGACACGTTGATGTTGTACCGTAGTGTTTTTTGTTTTTTTTACTTGTATGTTAGTTTATGGCGAAAGCTGAATTAAAAAGTTAATAATAAAAATAATAAAGTTAGAAGGAGTATTCTAAGTAGCCTATACATTTTCCGTCAGCCCATGCTGACTGGGAATCAGTTGGAAACCCGACGGTACCCCCCCCCAAGCAACGGTCCCATCTTGAGAAAAATTTGGAAATTAAAGTACAGTCCTTGCAGTCTTGCAATCGGGGGGGGGGGGGGGTCGCCAGGTGTTTGATATTTTACTGAAAGTACTTCCGTTTTAGGGATAAGAAGGGTATATTTCAAAATCTCGCCTGCGCTGCCCAGATTTCTAATACAATTTTTTTTTTATATAATAAAATTCATCTTCAATTTGGCCCGCTTCACTTGATAAAAGCTGGAAGGCTTTGCCTGCAGTACGTGGACTGATTCCCTGCTAATAAAAGTCGAAAGCCCTCTACCATTCTCGTGCAGTTTCCCCTAACTTCAGCAGAATTGGTTCCATAACTTTCCATTCCACTCGTTCGACTTCATAACTTTCCAGAGGACTTTCCCTAGGATACTTTATGATGCCGTCGTATACCTCAGGCACAAAACAAGCGGACATTCCAGAGAGCTGAAGAAACCACTTATGCGGACACGTTTGTGATTCTCAACCAGGGTGGTTGAACAACTGGAACGTGCGAACAGTTCAATCCAATTTAGTTATTTTCAAAATACCCTCAAGGATGAAGCAGGACACTGGATTTTTCGTCGTGCATAATCACATAATTGAACAATTAAAACAACTTTAACTAAAATGCATCGTCGTCTCCGGCCAACACAAGCAACTACCTCAAAATGAACATTATACTTTGTTTCCATTTTATGTGCAAATGCGTTGAGTTGAATGGATTGAAACATGTAGGGAGCAAATTTTTTGGGAGAGTTGACTGGTTGAAGAGTTTAAGGAGAAAAGTTTGTTTTGTTTGTTGGCAACTTGGAAGGTTTTTACTGACAGGATGGACTCACAGAGAAGGGTTTTTAAAGTCTTTGTTAAGAGATTTTTTGTTGTATTTCTATGTGATGGCGCCCAGGTTTTAAGCACTATATCATACGAAACTCACAAGTCGAAAAACAACAAACAAAGTCGATGAATTTATGGAGATATTATAGAATGTGCACTAAACAGCTCAGTAACGGAGAAATCAGCATGTCTGATTCCATGGCAACATTCAAACTCGTCTACACAAGAAGTGGAGCAAACCAATATCAACTGGGATTATAGATCCTGCTGAACTACTTAAGTAGCGTGCACACACAGTCCGAATTTCGCAGTCCGGTGCGAATTTCCTTCTCCGCTCCGGAATTTTGACGCATCGCATGCGGATTCGGTCCGATAATTTCGTTCCAATTTGAGTAGAAAATATTCTACTTTTACCGGAGCGAATTTTAAACGCATGCGAAATTGTGCCCTGAGAATTGAAAAATTAGAAGCTCTGTTTGAAATTTCAACTGTTTACACGACCTATTTAATGTCAGCTGCATTCATTCATTCGGCAATCAATCAGCATCATCTGGCTGTAGGCTAAGCAGTGGATTTTTCAAACCTGGGGCCAAGTTTCATGCTGAATTTCGTTTTATCTGAAAAACCTGTCGGGCATCGTGACGCGAATTTCGTATGCGCGTTTTCGCGTGCGGAATCTTACCGGACTGTGTGTGCACTTAGCTTTACTCTTCCAATCAATAACTAACAAGAACAACGGTTTCGACGGGATCCCGACGGATAGGGTCAATCGGATAATATGGTTTTCCGGTCTTTGCCGAACCCCGTAAGCAAGGTATTTATCCTAACATAACTGACTTCCGGTCTGGCCCCATAAAGTGAACCTGGGACCCGAAAGCCTGGAACTTTTTATGTTGGTATCAGTTAGTCGGCACACGTCGTGAGCAAGATTTTTAATGAATAAACGCTTTGATTTGACTACAGATATATATCTACTATTACTGCAGGCGACGAAGGGTTCAAAGTCCTTTCTGCAACGCAGAACATACTATATTACCAAACGACCAAATTGAGAAAGGCGAGGGTAAAGGCACAATTTCCAGCTAGCGCCAAAACCAAAATGAAGACCAACTGATCAAGAAATTATCAACACAACCCAAATCCCGGATTCCGACGGATTCCGGCAAAATATCGGCCCCATAGGAAAATAAAACAAAGTATACTGATCTGTCGACATCGATACCAATTGATCAAGAAATTTTCAACACAACCAATATTCCGGGTTCTGCCGGATTTCGGCGAAACATCGGTCCCATACGAAAAGAAATAAAGAAAAAAAAAGAGAAAAAAAAAGAAAAAAAAACATTTGTGCACCCATCTGGTCTCCAAATCTTGCTGTAACAACATACAGTATCTCCATGTCTGAGAACATCTGTTCTCCAACTTTTGCTCTAAAAATACATCTTTATGACTGGATGTTTTTTCACGGAGTAATAAAACCCATACGATGGCATTCATGGCTATCCCATTCTCTTTTTATGTCAGGACCTTTGCTAGCTCAGCAGAGACTTGGAGATATTCCTTGGCCGGCCAACAACTTTCTGAGGGATGTGACGGATCTCCCTGTCTTTCCCTGTCAAGTTGTGGCGAGATCCCCTGGGATCTCTTTTTTAATGGAAATCAGACTTTCCTTTCTCCTAGTAATCCCTTTAAGGACAGGTACCACGGGATGGAACTACAGCCTAGTGCAGTGACCCGTGTAGTGACCTCGTGTAGTGTACGATTACTTTGTCGTCAGCCTATGCTATCC
Organism: Branchinecta sandiegonensis; assembly: GCA_030848855.1. Lineage (NCBI taxonomy): Eukaryota > Metazoa > Arthropoda > Branchiopoda > Anostraca > Branchinectidae > Branchinecta > Branchinecta sandiegonensis. The sequence continues at coordinate 16,052,471 of JAUPMV010000012.1, read as the reverse complement.
AATGGATATTTTGGTATTAATAAATGACTAATTGACTGAACAGGAAGAAAAGTTACCTATCGGAGGTTGAACACATTCCTAGTCAAAAAATGAAAACAAGATCTCAATCCGTAAGTAAATTGTATAGGTTTCTCGAGCAGTTGCACATATTTCGTTGTAGAAATTACGCGGTAGTTACTGCACGTATGGTCAAGCTTGATCTGCAAACCTTTGCTGAAAGACGGCAAACAACTGACAATAGCGTATAGGAAAAGATGCATGTCATCATGTGCGCATCGTGCCACTCTACCTGATTCTGAAAACAACTTGCAGCTTAGGCCCAACGGGAAACAAATACAGCGGGATGCTACTTCCCAGAGAATAGTAAGCAGCCATAAGCTCGACCAATCGTTACCTCAAATCTTGTGTACCCTGTTTTACCCAATATTTTAATCCGGTTTATTTGATACTCTGAAGTACAGGGAAGATGAAAGCTGTATCTTTATAATTGTGTTATTTATGTGTGTAGTTTCAAAGACAACCCTCTTCCAGCTCCAAATCGGACAGCATGAAAACAGTCAAGAAGAATTTGCACACCAGTTGTTTTCCCTATTATCTCACCTATAAGTTACTCAGGAATTCGGCTATTTAAAGGACACGTCGTACTTACGATAGTAGTTTGTTATACTTCAGTAATATTTCCATCCAGTCTTAGTTCTCGAGATTCTTCACTTCATAAGTGTATCCTATCTCCTCTATTAGCAACACATTGATTATCACGCTTGCCACGTTTGTTTTCTTCGCGTGACGTATCATGCGGAGGAGATTATTCGTCTGGAGACCGGCTATGCAAGTTTTGCCAAGATTGTAATCGAAGGCAAGGGACACTGGAAGAGGCTAAAAACACCCGAAGCCGTGTGTAGCTTTCTTGTAAGCATAGCTTAGAACTGCAAACTGGTAAACTAAAACTGGTAAACTATTTCAGAACATCCGAGCAGGAACACTTATATAGTGTGAGGTGTCCTTTAAATGACCCCTCTTGCTTATTCTGCCTTTTATAATATAACTAGCTCCCTTATAGAATTAAAAGCTTCCAAAATCCCCACCTTTCTGCATTGTTTCGTTTTGTACCTACAAATTTTAGCGCTTTCTCGGCCGTGCCGAGTTTGCCGGTTACACAACGCAAAGTTTGTCAGAATCTTGAATGATAAGATTTAGATAAGATAAGATTTATTTCCGGAAAAGCACAAAGGGCTATGGAAACAACAAAACAGCACAAAAACCAAACCATAACCTCAACCACTATTTACAAAAAACTTTCCCTGTGAATCATGGCTACCTTTGGAATCTTCCCAAGTTTCTATTATCTCTAAAACTTCTACTTTTCAAAATTTGTTTAAACCTTTCCTCCCCCAAAATCATTTCCCCAAATATTTCCTTCCTCAGGTCTTTTCACTCCTGACACTCACACATTAAATGGAAAATACATTCATTCATTTTACCACACATCGGGTAGAATTAAGGACTACGGAGCACTCTAACCTTACCCAAATACTTCCTTCTTAGTCCTACCGGTCCAAACTCTTCCACGCACAAGGATATGATAACCTTCTGGGTTTGTTTTTATTTGCTTAGTTTTCCTAGTTTTTAACAACGGCGCGTACGGTTATCAAATGTTTTGCCCCAGTCGCCACGTCGGAGAGCAGGAAGGCTGGACAGAATCGACAAGCGCTAACAAGAAAATCGCTAAATTCAGATGGAAAGTAATGGTATTTTCGAGAAACGTTTTTCTGATCCGTTCTCATAGTGAAAAGATCATTTCTAGTAACAGTTGTGCTTTAAGACTTCTCGCAGAACCAATACTGTATTAGTCTTATGCCCCCGCTACATCGACACATTATCAATTTGCTGCTATGTGTAGAGGACTGCGCAAAGTAGGATAAATATGTCAGTCTTCCCACGCGATTATTGGCTTTTGCGTCGGACGCAAAATGGCGGACCGACGGATAGACTTTGGCGCCTCTATAAACTCACTCCAATATGACAACTTATCCCTGAAATCCCTTGCATCTCAGGAGACGAAAGTTTCCGCTGCTCACGTGCTTTATAGGCATGGAATTCGTTATGCGATTGTCGACGACATACTTGACGAGGATTTAAGGGCTGTCACAAACTTTGCTGTCTGATTCCCAGAAATAAGTTCCGACGCATAAGTTTCCATAGCTGAGCAGGGACACTGTGTCGAAGTGGGTAGTCTCCAAGCCCGAAGGGGAGTCCTTCAGAAGTCCCCTAGCAACCAATACGGCAGTAATACCCTGGTATTATTAATACGTACTATCGCATAAGAGCAAATCTTCAGGCCCTGTTCAGGCCACTGTGCGTGTCCATCTTCAACAAATCAGATGGCTCGGTTACGTTCGGCGCATGACCAATGTAACAACTACCATATCGTCCTTGGACAGCCAAAAGGTCGTATCTGACATATTTTTCGAAATACGTTTTATTGGATTTTTTATAGCCGACTTTGTCGTATCTGTACGACGCAGAAGCGAGATATGAGTGTGGCTAAGTCGTCATATCTGCCTTATACAATGGTTTAAATTTCGCTCGACCTTTTGGCTGTCCAGGAACGATAAAGTGCCTTCGACGCATAGACTACATAGTTCTCGTCTGTGGGGTCGCTCTCCTATACGTCAGAAAGACGACTTCTGCAAGTACCTTCAGCCTAGCCTTAAGGCCTTTTTCGCGACACAATTGTGGGCCACACACTTCTGAGTGTTTGTCGCGGAAACACGAGCCACTAGTTGAAACTCGCGGAAACGCCGTTTTGTCTATTTTTTGGGCGGTAATTTCAAATATCTGAATATAAATATAAAATTCATGTAAAATCTCAATAAATAGAACTCCAAGCTTATTCCTTACCATTCTGTATAAAAAGCATTCTCAGTTCTAAGTCTATATGCTTGAAAAAGAAGTAGAAAGAAGTTAGTAGTAGTAGTTACTTTTGTAGTTAACTTTAAGTAGTTAATTTGCTGCTGAATTTGAATTTCCCGCCAGAAAATCCACAAAATCGACTATCACCTCGCAAGTTGTTTGTCGAATTTGAGCCACAAAGCGAGCCACGAAAATCTCGTCGGTCACGGAAACACACTTGTGGGCCGCACAAAAGAACGCGGAAACACTCTTTTCGAGCCACAGTCGACCCACAAACTGTTAGTGGGAGCACGGAAAAACGCTTTTAAACTGGCTCAGATGTCGGGACAGGTGGCAGTTCAGACAGCACCAAAAATATTAGCAGAGGAAAGGCAGGAAACTTCCGTAAGCCCAACGAGTCGCGATAATTAGCGCGTTGTAGCGGTTGGTCTATCGTAAACAATCGCTCAACACGTGTTGTGTCACGTTATTTGTTTGTTTACGATCACTTTCTTCATTCAGCGTTTGAGCTTTGGACGGAAACCAAACGAAAAACTGAAATCACGTCGTGGAAAATACTCTTGATGACTAACTTCTCTTGCCGATGCAAAATCGCCCTGTACCTAGCGGAAGAGCCGGGAGCGGTATCACAGCTGCTCCCAAACATCGCCGTGGTTGGTTAAACACAAGATTCAGTTGTTGAGTTCGAGTCGTTGGTGCTACGTTTTCTCGTTCTTCCCGAGGATCATTGGCGTGTTTTGGACTTAGCCATATAGAGTATCGAGCTGCTCGCTACCTAGCTTTGGTCTTTGTCCAACTTTACACAACGGACGTGAGAGTAAACAAACAAAAAATTGTAAGCAAACCAAGAGGATTTGCAAACAACAACACGTGACACGTGTGACAATGAACAGATCAATCGTTTTAACGAAAAACCAACCGCTAAACGGCGCTGGTTGTCGCTACTCATGGGACTTAAGGGAGTTTCCCGTCGTTCCACTGCTAATGCCTTTGACCCTAGTCTTCTCAGGGCAGAGCAATGCAGATTGCAGGTAGCACATTCCGATGAAAATTTTCGAGAATTAGTCGTATAGAGTTGTACGAAAAAGGAGCATGCAGTAGTAACTGTTGCCACTGCATGCTACTACTAGCAAACTGGATGCTACTGCAGCAAGATTGGATGCTTTCGGATCCTACTACTTAAGATTAACCCAGTCGGGGGCGTGTCAAATAAGTATTCCATGATACTACATATCAATACATGCAACTTTTTTCTTCGATTCCTCCGCGTTGGCTTGTCCCATAGAGAGCGATTTTTGCAGTTTGTTGTGTTTTCCTTTTGTTTTGTTGCCATGACCCCATGTGTTTTTTCGTGCAATAAATTCATCATACAACTATACAGTCAAAGAATTTTTCATCGGGATCCCTGAACTGGCAACGTGAGAGGTCCCGAGACAGCCGCCGAAGCCCGGATGGGATTCGAATCAAGCAAGTCATGTGGGTGACGTATGTCGTCAAGAAGAGGCCAGTTATGTAAGTGTCACGGACAGTAGCCTCTGACAAAGCAGGCTAGCAGACTTTCATCCTGTAGACTTCCAGAATCTCTTCTCTCAAATCCTTCGATGATGGGAGAAATGTCCCGAGACGAATCGTTATTTCTACTCCGAACATGGAGGGAACTGACAAAGTTAATTTCGATCTTTCGGGGACTATTAGCTTCACGAGAAAGAAGAGAGTAGACTTCAGAGGCGCAATAATTGATACATGTATCTCCACCGCCCCTAATTCTCAAGGGGATTCTTCATACAAGGAGCATAGGAAATAACTAACAATTATGGATAATTGGGTTATTGTACCCTAGGGCATCCCGGATAGAGAAATACTGACAAAACATACCACTCTGTGGAATCTCACAACTGAAGGCAAACAATCCCGGATAGCGCAAATGAATTTCAAGTTGACTGAAAGTTCGAACTGCAAACCGTGTTTGGCCTACCAAGCTCTTTGAAGTGGCTCTTGGAAGCCCAACTCGTTTAGAAGCAGTGAACTACTGGAATGTTAACACTCTCAATACTGTGGCTTGTCCTTTGACCCAACTTGTATAGTTCTACTAGTAACAGAAAAGACGACAGGTCGTGTTTTTTGAAAAAACTGAGCAGAGTCTGAATTCACTTATCCCAGAATATTTTGAGACATGAACAGCATCTACTAGTTGTCTTAGAAGCGAGTTTTCACCCAGCTTCAATCCAGCTCCGCTTTGCTTAAAGGACCCCCCGCACTATTTACTCTTCAACTTACAGTATTCAAAAATATTTGAATACTTTAAATCTAGGCTGTGCATTCGACAAATACCTTAAATCACAGCTTGGAGTGAAATAAGATCTTCGATCCTGTTGAATCACTCCTTGTGATGACTGTTGCATCTGTGGTTGGTTACAGTCTAGTGGAAGATTCTGGTGCATCCCAGTCAAATCTCCACGGTTTGTCTCTCCACTCAGCATCCAAACGGCGTTTGAATACTTCTGTCGATTCAGCAGCAACAGTGTCCTCCTTGAGGTTGTTCCAGAGGTTCACGATCCGGCTCGAGAAGAAGTTGCATCTTACTCCAGTCCTTGCGTGAAGTTTGCGGATACGTTTTGGGTGTCCTCGTGTTATGTGGGAGGGGTCAATCTCCAGGAACTCATTTTCTTGATTGGTTGAGAGGAGTTTGTGTGCCTGGATCATGTCCCCTCGTTTCCGCCTGTAGACTAAGGAGGGGAGGTTGAGTTCCCTCAGCCGCTCACTGTAGGGCTTGTTTGCCATACCAGCGATCAGCTTAGTGGCCCTTCGTTGGATTTGCTCAAGAGCTGCCTCGTCCTTTTAATACCCAGCGGTTTTGGTTGTTTTAAGCCTTTTCCGAAACCCGTTGACTTGTAGAAGAAAACAGGGAAACAATATACAAAACCGGTTTTTCTGATGGAAAAACTTCTCGCAGACAACCGTCACAGCGTGATACACATCGAAGGTAGCAAAACACGGCAAGTGAGAAAATAAGCGTGGTTTTGTTAGAGGGGTTAGAATGTACAGTGCGAAATTGGGGTCTCCGGGTTTGGAAATATATGGAGTGATTATGGAAGTAGGTTGCATTAGTATTTTAGATAAGACAGGTCCTTTAAGGAGAAAAGTGGGATACTTCCATCCAATGTCAACTAGGCTAAGTGAGATCCGTAGGGGGACCCCTGTCAAACTGTTCAAAGCACGCATGCTGATCCTGACTAGGTAATCTGAACCGCTCACTAGCATATGGATCGATGCAAGAACTTATAAAGCTACTATGGAATGAACAAACTTGCGTAAATCACGGTTCGAAAAAGCTGTGTCAGTACTCTTGATGACTAACTGTTCTGGTCGATGCAAAATCGCCCATTACCTAGCGGAAGAGCCGGAAGCGGTATCACAGCTGCTCTCAAACATCGCCATGATTGGCAGGATTGAGTTGTTGAGTTTGAGTCGTTAGTGCTACGTTTTCTCGTTCTTCCCGAGGATCACTGGCGTGTTTTGAATTTGGACTCTCATATAGAGTATTTTTATTCGAAAATCAACTAGGTCCAGCAACGTGAGATAACCAGTTACCTTTGTCTCACCGTGACCTTCTGTAGCACTGACAAAAGGGTAGAAGCGACGGTGTTCGAAAATAAGAGAGGTACTCAGGAGCTACGAACAGATTTGTTCCGCATTTTATCATCCCTGGTGCATGACAGTGAAACATTCCAAAAGGTTCAAGCTCTCTTGCTCGATACATCGTAATTTCTAATTTTCGGGATTCTGAACTTCCATCTAGTCATAAATCCTCCCTCCTGTCATATTGGACTACAGTCGAAAAACAATAGGCTAGTTTGATCATACCAATTTCGTTCCTATTCCTCATCCCAGCACTACCGCTGAAACATTAATCTCTGTCGGCACAATTTTAGATTGGCTTTCTTAAACTGGAAAACAGGATTTCCGATTTCCAGGCTTCCAGCAATTAACTTTGAACGTCGGAAGTAATTTCCGTAATTTCGAACCATAATATTCCCATGCTAGATGAAGTAATTTCATAAGGAAAACTGGAGAAGATAGGAGAGGACTGCTTCCTGGGCAAAAATTAGAAAGATAACAGAAGGGCCAGGAATGAAAGGCTCCCAGACGCGAGATGGACGGAAAATGGCCATAATGCAAGAAATGGCTATGAAGTCTTACAAAAGGCTAACCAGCCCCCCGCTTTTTTCCAAAATGATGACACGATCATGTTTGACCTTCAAAATTAGAACAATGCACAAATAAGGAGCATATCTGTGCGTATTCCTGCCTCTGTGGCAAGCATGGGGGGAGGAAAGTTACTGTGGGTTCGACCCATCCTGACTGAGTTATGTGTACTTTGTTTTTTGGAGGCTTCGTGCCTTCAGCATATTTATTTATCTTCTTTTTTATTCTATTTTCTCTTTTTAGTGTATATAAAATGAGTTGTTATGTAGCAGCCACAGTTGGCTATATTTTTGAAATAAATTAATAAAATAAATATAAATCGTGCACCGCTCATAAAGCATACACGCCGAAGAATAGCTATATAGCAAGTTACGATTTAACCGTTCTAACCATGTCGAACAAAAAAGGCCTAGTTCTTACCGTTTTGATAAATTGGCTATGACGCAAGAAATGTCTCTGAAGTCTTTGATAGATGTCTAACCAGCCCCCCGCTTTTTCCTAAATGATGACACGATCATGTTTAACCTTAAAAATCAGAACAATGCACAAATATAAAGCAGCGTAGGAAATCGTGCACCGCTTATAAAGCATACACGTTGAAGAATAGCTATCTAGCAAGTTACGATTTAACCGTTCTAACCATGTCGAACAAAAAAGGCCTATTTCTTACCGTTTTGCTAAATTGACTATAACGCAAGAAATATCTCTGAAGTCTTTGATAGAGAAGGCTAACTAGCCCCTCGCTTCCTCCTAAATGACGACGCTTAACGTCCGAAGTCCGAAGGAAAGAAAAAAAAAACAGAAAAATATGTTATTAAATACACAATAAGAAGGTCTCGACAAAAACTTGCGAATTCATTGAGTCAAAGGATTTCAATCGTCCTCAATGGTTCGGCTACAATTTGCCATTTGTTTTTCCAAAGCTGTTGACGGTTCATGGTTTGAAAACATTTGGAAATTAGTAACGTTCTAGTTCAAGGGGTGCGGGGCGTTATATATACATTTAGCAAAAACAAAAACAAGACCAAAGGTTTCGATGGGATCCCAAATATTGATCATTTATTGGACTACTTGGTCCAGTCCAACAAATCTTGTAGATTTCTTGTCTTCGCCAAACCCCTTTAAAATTTTGCTATAACCTATAACCAAGTTCAGATAAGTATTGAGCATACATATTTACTCCAACATCTCATCTCTAATCGACTTCAGACCAACTTGACCACTTGACCAAATTCCTCCTTTTAGCAGTAGGCTAGTTTCGGCGAACTGCACGCAGAGCAAAAGAGGTGGTAACACAGAGAGGCGAACATTAGGATCCAAATTTCAAGGTTTTAGCAAATTTTGCCAGCTTATCCGTCAAGGAAATAAACTTCAGAACTGGGTTCAGCATGTCTCTTTACCCCGATACGAATCTCTAATCGATCTTTAGTATTTCTGAAAGACGCAACAGCATGTCTCCTCACCCTATATCAACTATATAATTGGGTTTTAAAACTTCATGCTAAGTTTCCGATTGTGGCCAGATTACGGGCCAACTACTTGTCCGACAAGAAAATAATTGTCATATTCGAAATCAGCATGTTTCCTTACCCTAAACCACACCTTTAATCAACTTCAGATTAAACTTTAACTTTTCACAAATTTTCCGGTTTTGCCGGATTCCGGGTGAACAACTTGTACGGCAAGAAAATAAATTTCATATTTGGGTTCAGCATATCTGCTTAACCCTAGACCTCTATTCAACTTCAGACTAAACTTTTACTTTTCACGAATTTTCCGGTTTTTGCCGGATTCCGGTTGAACTACTGGTCCGGTGACAAATAATTTTCATATTTGGATTCAGCATATTTCTATACCTCTAAATCGACTATCTCATTAGCTTTAAAAAAAATTTTTTTTGCCCCTCAATCTGAAACCCCTCCCCCACCCTAAATGTAGGGCTACAGAGCCCATCTTCAAACTTGACCTGTACTCTGACCCAAAGAGTTATCATGCCAAGTTTGAATAAAGTATATCAACCCCTTCGAGAGTTTTCGTGCTAATTCAGACGGACAGACGGACAACTTTTACGAAATCATAGGTATCATAGTCACTTACGTTTTGGGATTCCAAAAACCTACAAACAGACTTACATTGCTGTATTTGACGGCTCGCAAGTGCAGATATCGGTACATCCTGGTCCGAAGAGGTGTAAACCGCAGGCTCTTTCCCCGCAGTCCAATCCCTTCCAGCCATCGGGACAACGGCAAGTGCCATCTACCAAGGAACATCGCCCTCCGTTTTTGCAGCGGCAGACTCCTTCGCAGTTCCGGCCGAACGTGCCAATTGGACACTGCTCCTGACACTAGATAGGAAAAGAAATATCAGCCACGTGGCCTACTAAGAAAATACGATATAACGGCAAAACTCCAGGAGCTTCATAATAATTTATCTGGACAGCATATGAACGGCTAACTCAATATCACGGGCTCATCCGTTTGTTTTGTTGATTTTTGTGTTTATTTTGTTGTACTAGTGTTTCTTCGGTTGTTTCTATGTTTCTTTCTCTTCTTTACTCCACTATCTTCACATTGTTTTTGTGCAGTGGGTTACAAATAAATTATTATTATTATCAGAAGTGGTTAAACAATCGCTCTCTTGACATTTCGACCGAGCGTCCTGTCAAATCGTCTTAAACTACACGTGCTGTTTTTAGAATTCTTCTTTGTTTGTTGACATTTTTTTTGTTTACTCTCCTTTAATCGTTAAAAGTTGGACATTGACCAAACGCTAGGTAGCGGGCAGCTCGATTTTACACGACGAGACTTCAGCGGAGTTTTCTGTCTTTCCTACTTTTAAGGTCTTCCGCCTACTGTACTGTTTAGGCCTACTGAGATACTTTATCTTTTGTTCTCACTTCTGTGCCTGTCTAGTTTTTTTCTACGGAATAAAGGCCTACATATTATCGTATGTGAGTATGTACATTCTTTATAACCCGTTACATTCAAACTGAACAAGAACGGAGTAAATGGAAGAAAAAGAAATAAAGAAAAAAGAGAGAAAAGACAATTAGCGATCAATGACAAAATGTATACAGCACTACAAATGAAGAAAACAAAAAGGGCGAGTTAATCAGTGGTCATCCACTGGGCACAAAGCACTGGTAACCACGGGTGTGCGGCCGTTCCAAGAACTTTCTGAACTAGCTTATCTACAGCCTCGCTGGGTTCTACCAGGTTCAATTTTCTTATTAGGTACCTGTTGCGTATCCACGCTGGCATTTTTAGTAAATATTTTAGGTAACGAAAATACAGCGACCGGACTCGAGACTGCTCACATTTTATTGTTGTTATTTTTCCTATTGCTCGTGCCCAAGTTCGTCACAGAATACCGTTTCAGAATTTTCAAGCATTTTTTTGTTTGTTCCACACCCAACTATCACAGATTTGCGACACAGCTTTTAACTGCGTTATTCACACTCAGACTGTTCATTTCAATTCTTCTGTAAATTTAATAGTATATTGTTAAAGGACCCGTCGTGCCTATAATGCCAATGCAACCTACTTCCGTATTTGCATTCATTGATTCCTAAGCCGAGAGACCCAAATTGCATGTTATATCTAAGTCCGCTAACGATATCTCACTAATCTTTAAACTTACCACGATTCAATATTTTCCATGTGCATTATGCTCCCAACGAGTGTTCACGTATCATCCTTTTGAAGCGTAAAAGCGGTTATCAAGATTTTGCTGAGTTTTTGCTAGAAGTCAATGGGGCTGGGAGAAGGCTTAAAACAGCCAAAGCCGTGTGTAATTCATTAAAAGCAGAGCCTAGTTTTACAGTGTTCAAATAGTTTTAAAAATCGGAACACAAACAGTAAATAGTGAGAGGTATGTGCTTTAAGAAACTCATAACCCTTGACGCTGAATATACACGGATGTCTTTACATAACTTCGATGATCAAACTCCACATTGCCTGAAGCCTATTAGTACGTTCTGTGTAAAATGTGTCAAAATTCTTCGTTATTGTGTATTGTCTAACGTTTCCGGTTTCCGATAGCACCTATTTGTATCTGATAGCATCTCCCTTGTTTTTCCCAACAAGTGGGTCATAAATAAATTGTTACAATAATGGCACGGAACAGAGACACAATGATCTCAGGAAATGTGTGGAACGAAAACATGTCTTCCAAATGCATGCTATCTACGTTTTTTTCTCCTTTTCTTAAGCTTCAGCACAAATCGAGGTACCTCATGGGCTTTCAAAAGGCAAACCCAAGCCTCCCGCACCTACAGAGTGACAAATGACTTCTTGTTTCCCGGTCCCGAACCCCCTATTACTCTTCGATGTCTTATTAATAGAGCGACTTTGTCACGGAGACAAAGCAATTCCTTCCGAATTTCCCCGGAACTCGATCGCGGCATGTTACATATTCACACTTGCCCTTACCCAGTGCAATTCAGTCATACCACGAAAAGGAGTATGCATATGACAAGGTGACATAGACCTAACATGATAAAATTGAAAGGAAGGAGGATTATCTCGCGCGATGTAATTCCGACAATCCCACGATGTTATTAAACCTCTGTGTGCCAGACGTTTTAAGGGCGGGGGCGCCATCTGAGGGGGGGGGGGGGGCTGGAGAGGGGGATGTTCGCCTTTAAAAGCTTAAAGGCTACGTCGTACTGTTGATTTTCATTCATTCTGCTCCAGTAGCAATTCCACCCATTCCCGTTCCCGGGATTCTTCACTCCACAGGTGTACCCTATTATCAATACACTGATTATCACACTTGCTACAACTTCTTCTCTTTACATGACGTGTGAGGCGTACGATCGCTGCTAGCGGGGATCTGTTTCCGTTCGTAAAACGCTTACTCACGTTTTGCTAATATTGTCATCCAAGACAAGGGGCATCGAAAGTGGCTAAAATCAGCCAAAGCCGTGTGTAATTTTCTGTAAGCACAGCTTAGTTGTAAAGAGTAAATGTAAGTATAAACATCTGAGCATAAACACCATGTAGTGTGAGGTGTCCTTTAACAAGTGCTCCAAAGGTGATTCGAAACAGGGAAGCCCCAAGAAGAAATATCTTTTGTCGCAACTTAACTAACACTAAAGAACAAGCACCAAAGGTTTCGATGGCATTCCAAAGGGGAATATTTGTCGATCTTTTTTATACAGATAATCAGATCTTGCAGATGTTCAGTCTGTGCCGAACCCGTATACATTTGATATCATTTCACAGACCACTGAACAAAAGCCACTAAGTCATACTTTCCAGCAAAAAGCATATCAAACAATCTGGCTTATTCGAAAAATTCGTGTTTTGACTAGATTCCAAGAGGACTATCCACCTGAGGCGATTATATCCTGATTCACCGTGTCTTTTTCGGGTACACCTACCTCCTCCAACCAAACTTTGTCGACATCAGAATGTCCCGGTGAGAAAGAAAGCTCATACTTTGTGTTCTTTTATCGATTATCCGATGGACTTAAATAATATGTTACTTCTATCAAATTTCCCGTTTCTACCGGATTCCGGATGAACTAATTATCCAGCGAGAAAATTCAGGTCCACACAAGGATTCAGCTTGTATTCTTGCTCCTACTTATAAGGATGTTTCTGATCGACTTCAGAATAAACTTTCCACCAAATTTCCGGTCTTCGCCAGATTCCGGTCAGTCTACATGTCCGGGGGGAACATCAAGTTTAAATACAGATTCGATTTAGTCTTAACCTTACCCCCCTCCCCCCCAAAAAAATTGTCGGATCCGGTCCGAACATAAAAAAGAACATCAGAGATGTGTGTTCTGTTCAATTATTAAGTTTCACTGGAATCCGATGACCCGTTCCATAATAGTTAGGTCATTGAAGGGAGTCAAGCAAGGGTGCACACTTTCCCCCAAGCTGTTCTCCCTTTTTATAAATGACCTTGAGGATTTTATGACAAAAATGAGTGCTCCCCTAGTTAGCCTAGACATCATATCTTTGTGTATGTTGTTGTTCGCTGACGATATCGCCATGGTAGCAGAGAACCGGTCAGATCTACAAAGGTTGTTGGATATTCTGGACCAGTATTTGGTGAATAAGGAGCTGCAGTTAAATGTGTCAAAAACGGTTGTAATGATTTTTAGGAAAGGGGGTAATTTAGAAAATGAAGTTAAGTTGAAATTTAGAGGGGAGGAAATAGGGTTTAGGGAAGAATTTATTTACCTAGGATGTAAGTTTAAGTCAAATGGTTCTTTCGGAAGACAAGTGGAAGCAAGCGTTGCAAAAGATAAGCGATGTATAAATATGGTATTAAGAAGTAAGTTAAGGGCTATTGAAAATATGAAGTTACATAAACGGGTTTTCCAGACAAAAATTATCCCGGCTTTGCATTACGCAGCCGAGATTTGGGGATTTGGTAAGAATGAGAAGTTAGAGCAACTGCAACTGATGTATTTTAAAAGAGTACTAGGAGTTAGTAATAAGATAAATTCGATAGTTCTAAAGGGGGATTTAGGCTTAACTAGTTTAAGGACAAAGAGATGGGTAAGTATGATTTCATTTTGGGAAAAGCTGCTACAGATGCCACGGGTTCGAGTCGCAAAGGCAGCGTACAAGGAAAGCATGCGGGATATTAAAAAAGATTCTTGGGCATCCCAGGTAAAACAGATATTAGACCAGTGTGGTCTGTCAGAACTGTGGAATAATGGTGATGGACCTGGGCTTCCCGTTGGTGAGGTGAAAAAGGTGGTGGAAAGTCGTTTGTTGGACCAGGAAATCCAATGTTGGCAAGTTGCCAAGGACGGGTCTGTGTCTTTAAGGTATTATGCAAAGATCAAAGAGATTTGGGGGGAGGAAGTTTATTTTAAAGCGGGATTGAAAACGGAGGAAATAAGGGATTTGATTAGTTGTAGGGCAGACGGTCTGCCTCTTGGGGAGAGAAGGCGGTATATTGGGAGGGCAAAGGGTCGGTCCGGTCCTTACTCATGTCCGATTTGTGGTAGTATGGATGAGAATTTAAAACACTTGTTGTGTGAATGTGAAAATTTGAATGAACTTAGGTTAGAAATTTTTGGAGTAAATGAAGGAGGGGTAGATGAAGAATGGATGTGTAGGAACATGGGAAATAGTTGTTTCATGAGTATTAAACAGTTGGCCAGGTTCCTCAGGGTAGCCCTAGCCCATAGGGATAGGTGCTTATAGAAGGTATTATTTTTGTTTGTTTGAGTTTATTTTTCATTTATTTGCCATGGCCTTTGGCTCTTAGTGTAAATAAATCTTATCTTATCTTATCGAATACGCAGCCTCAATATTCCGGATCCCCCCTCCACTCCCCCACGATGATGGGATCAAGAAAATTGTTGTCTCCAAGGACTCCAAGTCAGTTTGATCGGTTCCCCCGCTCCCCCAAAGTTGTCGAATCAGGTCCGGACTTCAAATGGGATATAAGAGATTTGTCGTCTATTCAGTTCTTAAGTTTCCTTCTAATCCGATCACCCGCTCGAAAGTTACGCACTACTCAATTATCCTGATTCCCCCTCCCTACACCCCCCCCCCCAACCCTCGACGGTTGGATCGGGAAACTGATTATTTCCAAGTTAGTTTGGTCGGGTCCCTGATGCGCCTGCCGTATCCGACACGACAGACAGGCCGACCGACGGAAAAGTGATCTGTATATGGCACGTGGCCGGAAGGCAAGTGCCATAAAAACGAAAAAGAAAGAAACACACTACACAGTAGATCTTCTTTTCGTCAATATTTTGTAAAGCATTTTAATTTATTTATTCAACTTTATTTCAGCTTTCGCCATATACTACACTACAAACACAAAAACACTAATTAATCATCACTTGACAGATGTCGCCAAATAGGTAGACAGTAGAATAGCGGGTGTGAAGCCATCGCCACAAGGCAATTCTTCGAGTGCCGTAGCCTCAAAACAAGCGATGCTCGAGAATTCCTCACTATCTCGTCGAAAGTTTGGAAAAGGTTGAGCACAAACGCCTGACTAATGCTCTCTCGAGGTGGGAGGCGGATCAGACGACGGAAGATCCGTTTGTAGCACGCTTCAAGCACCTTCATTGATTTCGCTGTACTTCTGTATGACAAAGAAATCGCAAAACACTGGTAGCAAAAAGTTTTAAACAATCGGACTTTGATGACAGGATTAACGTCACCAAACTTCCAAATAAGCATATTACCCCGCTTGCATAAGCTGTGAGTCAGCTCAGTTTAATGAGTAAGTGACAGTATGTTTTATAAATTATTGATAGGGTCTTATATGACTATTCTGTTATTTGACCTAATAAATTCGTATCGTATCGTATCGTAATAACAACCAAAATAATTAAAATCCGTGGGTGATCAAAATTTTCTTCATTCTGTTGTCGGATTTCAGGACAGCCGTAAGAGCATCAGCTATACGGAACTTTTCTTTGAGGTGACTGATTCTTGTCCAAGATAGGGGAGCAAACAATTGGAAAACCAAAAGAAAATGGAGTGAGTTTGATGAAAATTGTCTATACTTCTAGTGGCCTTAGTGCTTTAAGCTGTAAATCAGGCATTATCCCTAAGACCATGATAGATCGATTCATAATTTGTACTACCCGTAAAACTTGGTATCGAGTTTGTATTCGAACAAATACGTTGCTTCAGGTTCCAAGCATCCTTGAGAGAACAGGGGTCAAAGTTGATCCTCCTCCAATCTAAACCAGGTGCCTCTTTTCTCAGACTCAGCGGAGCTCCATCTCAAAAGATTACTCGCTTCGCTGCGTGAGTGAAGAAAATTCGGACTTCCAAATCCCGTCTCCCATCGTGAGAACCCCTTTGATCTAGTTAATATCGGGAGGCCAGATGAGGCGTTCGCGCTACCGATCTCAATTAAGAGCTTCGGAATTCCTTTAAAGGAAACGCTGAGGACTTTAAGCCCTAATGATGATCCTAGGAATTCCTTATGTTAGAAGCGTAGGGCAAATTCAGGAAGGTGAGAAATGCAACAAAAAAAAAGATTTGCGAGAGGGATGCATTCCAACTATTCCACAGAAGACAGGTACAAGGGCGACCGGCCTCAAATGGATCTCACAGACTAATCTTCTCTTTTCGGTTTACAATGAACATGCTGTGTAAAGACGCAAGTTGTGAAGCCCTCTCTAGCGATACAGCACGGTTGCCACACTGGTGAAACTTTTCGTGCTACTAAGGATCAGAAAAAGTGTTCTTTCACGAACAAAAACCGTTTAGTTTTCCCTTCTTGGGATCCCAAAACATAAGTGGAGGGATACCTATGACATCGCAAAAGTTGTAAATCTGTCCGTCCGTCCGTCTGTCAGCACGATAACTCTCGAAGGGAATGAGATATTTTGATGAAACTTGGTGTGAGGATTCTTTGGATCAAGGGAAAGGTCTAGTTCGTAGATGGGCTCTGTAGCCCTATATTTAGGGGCGGAGGAGGGGGTTCAAATTAAGGGGCAAAAAAAATGAACAGCTAACGAGATAGTCGATAAAGGAGTAAAAAGACATGCTGAACAAGAGTATGAAAACCATATTCTCGCCGGACAAGTAGTTCACCCGGAATCCGGCCACAACCGGAAGGTTTGCTAAAAGTAAAACTTTTATTTGAAGTTGATTAGATGTTCGATTTAGGAGTAAGAAGAGATGCTGAACACTTGTGTGAAAACCATTTTCTACCCGGACAAGTAGTTCGCCCGGAATCCGGCCAAAACCGGAAAATTTGTTAAAAGCAAAATTTTTATCTGAAGTTGGTTAGATGTCCGATTTAGGGGTAAGAAGAGGCTAGAAGCTAAATCCGTATACGACAATCATTTTATACCCAGACACAGTTTGTCCGGAATCCGGCTGAAACGGAAAATTTGTTTTAAGTCAAAGTATTAATTGAAGTTGATTAGATGTTTGATATATCGGTAAGGAGAAACGCTGAATCCGTTTTTGAGCTTTATTTTTTTGCCGGACAAGCAGTTCGCCCGGAATTCGGCCGAAACGGAAATTTGGCACAAGTAAAGCAGGAAGTTTCGATCGGTTTCGTCAAAATAGATACGATTTATAGGGGTACACATTCATGATATCTGAACCTGGTTTTCTCAGATGATCAGCTATTTGGCCTTAATCATTTCTAGATCTTAACAGTACAAATGTTCAAGGAGTCTGGCGAAGACAAGACCCGATTGTCTGTATCAAATATTAAATTTGTGGGATCCCATCGAAACCTTTGGTCTTGTTCAGAATAGGGGATATAATTCCGACGCAAAAAGAATCCGGAACAATACCCAAGTTGAAAATTAGGCATTCTACATTTCACTCTTATCTTTCTAATTATAAGTAACTCAAACATTTTACATTGAACAATTGAAGCTGTAATGGGTCTATATGACGAATAGAAACCGCTTGGTTTTCGCTTTTTCAGAATAGAGGAACTCAAAGAATTCGGAACAATACTTAAAGGTTATCTGAATAGGGCTAAGATACGACAGTCTGATTACCCATCATATTTTTACCTAATTAGGCTAGAAGAACCGACAAAAACGCGTCACTTCGTTACTTTGTTAACCACGATTCTTGACTTTTAGCTGACGTAATTTCTCTTCCGTAACTGTTGTACCTCTATACGGACGTAGCTCTATGTTTAAAATGTTTAGCAACTACAGCGGCAGCCAATCGCCGTAATTCATGGCGGACTTGCATTCTTCAAGCCAGGAAGATGAAAGTAACATGGGAAGCGAAAGTGACCAGGAAGAACGGAACAGAGGGCTATCTTCAGATGTGGTTCTACAATGTGGAATCGAACATTTCAAAATCTTCACTTTGTTAGCTATTGAAACACACGCTTTTGCAGACATTCAAATTTTCCGCGACTCGGCGTAAAGTTATGTGTCGTGCAACCAGCGGAGATTCCAAACGTCACTACTAGACTACGCGACGTAAAAAACGAAAATTCCTTACATGAGTCAAAATAATTCTTTGTATTCAAATCAAACATATAAAAATAAATTAGCTTTTCAGTTAAACTTTAAGTTGAAAATTATTTGGTAAAGGACCGATAGATGGACACGTAAACGGCCTCATGGCTCGAGGTGCTTATCACAGATATCGTCAGCCCCCATAGAAAACCTTTTCTTCATACTTTCGATCGTAAGCTACATCACATTCTGTTACAATTAACTCGCATTGGGTTTCCTTAGACATTGACAATTGCAGTTTTTCAGAAAAAGAATTTTCAATCGACGAATCTGGGGAGGAGAATTCACCAGGAAGGTACGACTCTAGTGGAATTTCAACAGAAGACTGGTTACTCTTTAAAACCTGGGCGACATTTCCAAAGCAAATTAGTATCTGCGGCAATTTTTTGTCTTCTTTAATGTTTACTTTGTGCTCATCTATAGACTTGCAAAAATTACGCTTCGTAAAAATACGCACCGAGCTCACAACACCGCTACGAGGTTAACCGTACTGGCTGCTTTGCATTCTGTTAAGTTTTCATCGGGTTTCTGGAATTTCGATTAAGTGGTAAGAAGACATAGACAATTGGTCTTTTTTCTCCGTTTTCCTACAAGTCGCTAAGTCGTAGGGGTTCCCCGGAATCGGTCGAAAATAGAAAGTTTGCCAGTTTTAAGAAATATCTTTCCCCAGCTGTTTATTTTGTTTTAGACATAAGAAGACTATGTTGTAAGATTCTCGGATTATCCTTCAAGTGAATTATAAGATCGCGTTTTAATGAAAACTAGACATTTTTGAAAGAATAGAATCCTCCGATAAAACCTATAAAGATGGTGCATTTATGCCGAAGTACGTACACATAAAAAAACATCGGATCAGAATAACCTCCGAGTTTCCAACGAGCCATGGTATCCTGCGAATTACCTTGCTGCAAATTACAGAAGAATTACAGGAATCGGACGCTAATTAGTGATCTCTGTATAGGAGGCTTGACGAATGGTTTGGAAAGGAATTTGACTAGTGAAAGTTGTTCAGACTGGTTTCCTTGATAATAATGATGTTCAGTAAAACAAGAATACCATAAAACAGAGAAACGTAAAGAATGTAAGACGAAGGGTGTTGGTGAGACCCCAAAAGGATTTCCCTTCATCCAGACTTGTAGATTCCCAATCTTGACCGACCTTGTAAGCACGTTTAAAGACCTAATCCAAACATTCTGTTTACCTTCTCTTAGGGATCGCATGCCACGGGTTTGTTTAGATTTGAGCTCGATTGCCGAGTTGCTGTTTTGGCTCGAGAAAAAAACCACGCACAACTTCTTTTCTAGATGGCGGAATTTTCCAGGATTGATTAGCAAAGAATTATAAGACCTAACTGATAATTTTTTATGTCTTCAGGGGTACCACACTGGTCTTGGTTTTATAATTTATTTGTATTTGTAATAAACAATCGGAGCATTAGATGGAAATTATTATTTTGACCCTTGGCTCCCTACGTGCCATAACAGCTGTCCGGGATAATCGGCTGAAATTTAGTCCAGAAAGAAGTATAATTTCAAACCTAGGAAATTTGGTGGTTTTTTTAATTTGCTTATTGTTTTACGGTGTTTTTGAACATTCATAGTGACAGTAGGGATGGTTAGCATTGTGTGTGTGGTAGAAAGACCATTTTTTGTGGCCCGCTTTAAGCATGTTCTTATGTCAAGTCAGCACCTTAATCAGATACATTAGATACTAATTTTCTATCGTTAATTTCCGGATCGCACAAATTACGACCGGAATATCAGTGCTAATTTCATGGAGTGTCCTGATCCAACGTGTCGTGCTATCTCTACATCCACCACTTATTTATTTATTTGTGACCCGCTTTTAAAATACACACGTTAAAACACTAAACAAAACGATGTACATAAAACATGACTACGTTATTTTCATATAGTTTAAAACACACTAAATAGACTTAAAAAAATTTACACAGTGACAAGCACATTAATCGGGTTCAGGACTGAAAAACTGGCTAATGATTTCGTAGGCTGACAGGGCATGATGTTTGTGGAGGATAAATAGAGGGCGATTCTGGCGATCTCTTGGATTCGCTGTCCGAAAAGCAAAGCTAGAATCCGCCGAGCGCAAGAACAAGCAAAACGTCGCGGAGCCTCAGTTGCACCTTTACAACTTCTCGCTGACTTGCCAAAATCACTTTCCACTCGCGAAGAGGATTCGCTTTCCAAGTGCTGGCGGAAACTAGCGGAGCGCGAGAACAGCTTTGGAAAGCGAAGCGACTTTTAGCCGAAGTCGCAAGAACAGCTGGCGCATAAGCTCTCGGAGCTTTCCGGACCGCCAGAATCGCCCTTAGATCTGAATGCGAACGAAGGAGTGTATTGATACTATCTTGAACATTAAAATTCGAAACCAACCAATCCGAGCCATTATAAAGTTTTAACTGAGGACTTTCCGGACTTTTCGGTTTACCTCAGATTCCAGTCGTTCCGGTTGCCCGATTAAAAAAATTAGAAAAATCCTGTTATCCCTATGAGCTGTACCTCGACCGAACAAAAATCCTCACATCAAGTTTGAAGGAAATTTCCAGATAAGAGCATTTACCCCCCTGTGAAGTGGAGACGGCTCTTGCCATGATTGATAGTTAATGGGCGATATTCGATACTGATAACGATGTATCGATATATCGGACAAAATATCGATATCGAAACGTAAATATCTGTATCGAAAACAGTATTTGTTCATTCATAACTATTGTAAAGAATCCAACATAACCTACATTTATATATCCAAAACTGGAGCAATATGTTTTCCGTAATTCAGTCCTTATTTATTCGATATATAACGGCAATTTTGTTCTTAAATTTTGGCGAAACGAGACGTATCCGATAGCGAAACATGGTAAAGAAATATCGATATCGATACATCAACTATCGAATATCGAAAGTGAAAATATCGATATATCCATGTATCGAAAAATCCAAATATCGCCCAACATTAATGATTGAATGCACACCCTCCCCCGCATCTCGTTTGCTTTTGTCAGCTTCTCGCTTTTTTTCACAGACGCACTTCTGGTATCGTATTGGTGTCGCATATTCTCAGAGTCGTGAGTCTCCTTCAGACTAACTACGTCCATGTCGTCTCTCGGGGATATTGCGCTGGACTTAAGTGGGATATTATAATATCCCTTTTTAATGGCGTGCCTTTCTCTCAGCGGTTCCCTGCGCCACGAGTGATAACAGTTTGGGAGAAGAATGGAAATGGCGAAGTGGGATTCCTTGGATTGGCAAGTTTCGTCCCCTTATCGTTCAATTTTCGTGACGGTATGAGAGGCGGTATGAGATATTATAATATCCTGTCTTAATGACACCGCTTTCTCTCAGCGTTCCCTGGGTCATGTGTGATAACAGTTAGGTAATGTCATGGAAATTGCAAGTGGAACTGTCAAAAGTCCTTTGAATTTCATGACAGTGCAGGAGACGATTCGAACCAAAGACCTTAACAGTACAGTAGAGGTATGCTTATGTGAATGTCGCTAAACAGTGAACGGTCGTCGAAGAAAGAAATAAAACCCAAGCCAGGCATTTTTTACTATAAAATACTCGCTAAAAACGTTTTTTTCAATTTATGTGTTAATCACCTTTTGAATATTTTGCTGTTAGTGAGGAAGTGCCTCAACTGCCACCACCTACTGCCACCTGATGCCCGAACAGGTACAAACATGCGGTAGAGTCATCGCAGTAGAGGCCCGGAGAAGAAAAGTCAAGAGTAAGCAGACAATTGGTTGTTTAACTTTCTGCCGCCGCACGTAGCGCTCTACAGAGGCGGGTCCAACTCGCCTGCTACGGTCTTTTCCTCTCAATGCGCAGCAGCTAAGAGGGAAGTAGACGGGCTTCAACTCAAAGCTCAGCAAGTAGCTCTAGCTCTGTACAGTTTTTTTCGGGGTATCCATGGTCGGTACATGGGACCAGAGACGGAGGTTCTTTTGGCCTATTTGTTCTTTGTCAAACGCAACCATTGGCGCAACTGCTGAGCTGGCGCTGAAGAGGCTCTCGCATGTCTCCTAGATGGCTCTGGCATTAGCGCTTACGGTCTCTCTGCTCCCATTGGCTGATGGGCCACTCTGGCCCATCAGCCAATGGGGCGAATTGCGACTGTAAATCGAAGGCAGATGCATTCATATTTGTGGTACCGAGAACCAAGCACAAATAATTTTTATCCCCTTGTTCACTGACCTTTTTAACGGTCATTCCGAAACACCTCCATAAATTGATCGTATTTCTGTGTGTATTGTCATTGAATTGTAAATAATGATTATTGTTGGTATTGTATTATCTAGTTTTTAGTTTGGTGTGAATTTGACCAAGTTATGATGTTTACTTATAGATGTTTTGATTAGTTGACGTGTTACGTATGATTAAAGGTTTCACTTAGAGCTTTATTGTGAGATAAATGTTACATTGACCAAATGAATAACATTAGTTATATTTGTTTTTAAAAGCTAAGTTATACATGACAGAAGAAATTCAATGTTCGGCTTCGTCCGTGAGCGAATTTTTGAAAATAAACTGCCCTGAACTGAATTGAATTGAAATAATTCAATGCATGGGACCGAAGACATGCATGTCTCTCAGCGACTATGGATACCCCGACAAAACCGAGCGGAGCTAGCGGTACTTGCTGTGAGCTTTGAGTTGATACCCGTCTACTTCCCGCTGCGCATACCAGATGAAAAACTGTCGCATGTCTGCATGCATGGAGAACCCGGTCTGCAGCGAGTGAGGCGTTACTTCACAGTGTGGGACAACCAATCAGCTGTAAAGGACGACTCAGACGTTAAATTTCTTCTACGGGGCTCTCCTGCCACTTAGCTGTAGCCTACGTAGAGTAAACGAATTATGGTGTTCTCTTATGGATACCCCGACAAAACAGAGGGGAGCTAGCCGTACTTGCTGTGAGCTTTGAGTTGATACCCGTCTACTTTCCGCTTCGCCGCTGCGCATACCAGATGAAAAACTGTAGCATGCCTGCATGAATGGAGAACTCGGTCTGCAGCGAATGAGGCGTTACGTCACAGTGGTTGACAACCAATCAGTTGTAAAGGACGACTCAGACGTTAAATTTCTTCTTCGGGGCTCTCCTGCCACTTAGCTGTATGTAGAGTAAACGAATTATGGTGTTCCGCGTAACTCTTACCCTCCGCTCGTTTGCGTCGGGTAAAGTATCGAGAATATATTCGACTCCGCATGGTCGTATTACGGAGATAGGGAGACGGAGGTTCTTGTGATTATTTGTTCTTGCTAGATCTTTTGACTTTTCTGTCCGTATAGAAGATATGATAGTGGATTTGAGTTCTTCGATGGTATTCTTTCCTCATCATTCAGTAATGAAGCAAAACAGAAATTAAAGAAGACATTCAATATATTTTCAGGGGCTGAGTATTCGCTAATTGACTTATAAAAACTAAAAATGTGTTGATTACTCACAGATGATTCATTACGCTCATGGAAGGAATTTATAAATTTTGGTGTCAAGGAATAGAGCGAACCTGCGATGAGGAATGTGGTTGGAGACCTTACAACTTACAACCCGAAAGAAGTGAATGTGGGTGTAGTTTGGTCATTTTTCATTGCACTTCACTGGAACAAAAAACTTGTGATTATCAGGATGTAAGGATAAATGGCGTATTTTAAGCCTGTGTAAAACCTTATTTTTCTTATAAGAAAATACTTACTTTCATATTATTTATCATATTTCTTATAATATATTTTCTGATCACTTCCCATTTTTGGACAATCCCTGTGATCGGGGAAAAAGGGGAAATTTGAGACGGGACACGTTGGCAAGGAAATTGTTGTGGTCCCATTGTCGCAGAACACTGCAAATTACAGAAGAACTGCTAATTCGAACCGTCATCTTCT
Organism: Branchinecta sandiegonensis; assembly: GCA_030848855.1. Classification (NCBI taxonomy): domain Eukaryota; kingdom Metazoa; phylum Arthropoda; class Branchiopoda; order Anostraca; family Branchinectidae; genus Branchinecta; species Branchinecta sandiegonensis. The sequence goes on along the minus strand of JAUPMV010000012.1, from coordinate 16,028,510 downwards.
TGGTTGAAGGTGCGTTCCGCTTGGCAAAGTATTCAAATTGTGAAATGAAAAGTAAGAAGAATGTCGCTTAACAGTGAAAGGTCGTCGAAGAAAGAAATAAAACCCAAGCCAGGCATTTTTTACTATAAAATACTCGCTAAAAACGTTTTTTTCAATTTATGTGTTAATCACCTTTTGAATATTTTGCTGTTAGTGAGGAAGTGCCTCAACTGCCACCTACTTTTCATTTCACAATTTGAATACTTTGCCAAGCCAATACTTTGCCATCGGTTTTGTCGGGGTATCCATAAGAGAACACCATAATTCGTTTACTCTACATAGGCTACAGCTAAGTGGCAGGAGAGCCCCGTAGAAGAAATTTAACGTCTGAGTCGTCCTTTACAGCTGATTGGTTGTCCCACACTGTGAAGTAACGCCTCACTCGCTGCAGACCGGGTTCTCCATGCATGCAGACATGCGACAGTTTTTCATCTGGTATGCGCAGCGGGAAGTAGACGGGTATCAACTCAAAGCTCACAGCAAGTACCGCTAGCTCCGCTCGGTTTTGTCGGGGTATCCATAGTCGCTGAGAGACATGCATGTCTTCGGTCCCATGCATTGAATTATTTCAATTCAATTCAGTTCAGTGCAGTTTATTTTCAAAAATTCGCTCACGGACGAAGCCGAACATTGAATTTCTTCTGTCATGTATAACTTAGCTTTTAAAAACAAATATAACTAATGTTATTCATTTGGTCAATGTAACATTTATCTCACAATAAAGCTCTAAGTGAAACCTTTAATCACACGTAACACGTCAACTAATCAAAACATCTATAAGTAAACATCATAACTTGGTCAAATTCACACCAAACTAAAAACTAGATAATATAATACCAACAATAATTATTATTTACAATTCAATGACAATACACACAGAAATACGATCAATTTATGGAGGTGTTTCGGAATGACCGTTAAAAAGGTCAGTGAACAAGGGGATACAAATTATTTGTGCTTGGTTCTCGGTACCACAAATATGAATGCATCTGCCTTCGATTTACAGTCGCAATTCGTCCCATTGGCTGATGGGCCAGAGTGGCCCATCAGCCAATGGGAGCAGAGAGACCGTAAGCGCTAATGCCAGAGCCATCTAGGAGACATGCGAGAGCCTCTTCAGCGCCAGCTCAGCAGTTGCGCCAATGGTTGCGTTTGACAAAGAACAAATAGGCCAAAAGAACCTCCGTCTCTGGTCCCATGTACCGACCATGGATACCCCGAAAAAAACTGTACAGAGCTAGAGCTACTTGCTGAGCTTTGAGTTGACGCCCGTCTACTTCCCTCTTAGCTGCTGCGCATTGAGAGGAAAAGACCGTAGCAGGCGTGTTGGACCCGCCTCTGTAGAGCGCTACGTGCGGCGGCAGAAAGTTAAACAACCAATTGTCTGCTTACTCTTGACTTTTCTTCTCCGGGCCTCTACTGCGATGACTCTACCGCATGTTTGTACCTGTTCGGGCATCAGGAATCTAGTCGACTCCACATGGTCCTATCCAAGAGATCGGAAGACGGAGGTTCTATTGATGATTTGTTTCTTGTTTGACGCAGCTTGATTTGTAGGTGATGAAGAAGTTAAAGCATTCCAGTTGTCCAGAAAAGCTAAATTACTGATTTTAAGAGTTTGACGAGGGTTCGACAGAACAGGGTGGAGGGTTAAGTAACTTTTAACTCATCTTTTGCCTTCATTTCAATGGCTTAATCTCGCCGCCACGGATGTTAAAATCAAAAAAAAGGTTTTGTTTTATCATAGGGAACGGGAACACTATTACTTGCAAAAAAAAATCTCTGGTTTTATTTACTCTTGCTGAAAACGAAGGATTGCAATTTCTGCTAAAACTTACGGATACAAAATCTTTTTTTTTGTATTCTATAATTGTCTGTTTCGCATTCATAATGCTTCTTAGCTGACGAGTACGATAATTCCGTAACTAAAATTAACATAACCGTTCTAGGTCTGTTTTCATGAATGTACGAGAGAAAATTGGCCGGGCAGCCCCTCAAACACATCCAACCGAAAACGTGAATTCTATTTCGACAAAACCGAATCAATCCAGCTAAATCGCATTAAGGTCTGCAATGACCAGGAAAGAGAAACCGAAACGCTGACACCGACAGAAAACCTAACTCTCCAGAATCGAATCTGAAGGAAATCACTTTTTAAAAGGCGACAGACTTGACATGAATCGGCGAAGTCCCAGACGCGATTATCGCAGACGAATGGTGCCAGTTGCTAAAGAACGTTCTGACAGTTAAACTGCTAGAGATGCAAAAAAAATCCTCTGTGGGGCTTCCAGAATGAACTTTCCGGGGAAAACTAAACTTCCAGAATAAATGACGGGGATATTCTCGCCAGATAAGAAATACGAGGAGAGGAAACCTTCTATTCTGAAACTTGTCCAAAAGGAGAGCTTCACTGGAGGTCAGGCTCCAGCAGAGCAAAATAAGACTAGGGAGCAGCACCAAGACAAAAAAAAGTGAAACACACTCGACTAGCAGCGACGCTAGCACCACTAATGATAGAGAATGTCCCTACTGAACTGAATCAATCGTGCACCAGCGCTGGCTCCAATAATTTATTCATATTCTGAACACAGCAAAAATAAGATACAACCTCCCCTGTTTCCTCGATGTGTACAGATCGCATCTTAGCTTTACTGGAAATTTCTAAGCCAGCTAGTTTGTTTCGCTTTAAATGCCGAAAGCGTAAAGGGCGGCGCTACGAGTATGGCCCATTTACCAAGCAGGGAAAGCATGGGGCTTGGCGCTACTCCCTAGTGTTATTTTACTCTGGACTCCAGTAGCAAAAGCAGAAGATTTGACTGTCTAACGCTAAACCTATGTGCACACAAAGTTTTGTTTTTGTTGGGGGGGGGGGGGGATGGTTAGCTGTGTGTTTGGTTTCGAAATTTTCCTCTTGTTTTGTTGTTTGGGAGTTCAACTCGGGTATGTCAAGCTCATTTCTTTCTTTTTCTTTCATCCCCTTTTTCAAGGAATTTGTTTTCGGTTAATATTTTACGGATATTTAGTCCCTTACAGGGTAGCCTCTCCTCATTGGTTGTTTTCTTTTGTTGGAGTAAACCCATTTATTCATAAACACACATAGTCTGATATGATTTCGCATGAGAAATTTGACTATGGGGAAACCTGTATGCGACGAGTGGGAAATTCGGTGCGAAGGAGGAAATTCGCATCCGAATGCTAAAGTTGGAGTGTGTGTGCTAGTACTTATAATGGTACATGCATCCGTTTTACGCATTATTTGAATATAAAGGATAAACTCGTTTAGATATAGGAAAACTGGAAACACATTTACGGGGAAATACTGGTATTTTTTAAAAACGATATTTCATTTCAAGCAAGAGCTGTGCTAGCTACCTTCGATGTGTATCACGCTGTCAACGGTTGTCTGCGAGAAGTTTTTCCATCAGAAAAACCGGTTATGTAAATTGTTTCCCTGTTATCGCTATAAGTCAACGGTCTCGGAAACGGCTTAAAACAGCCAAAACCGTGGGTTGTTTGTTGGAAGCACAGCCTAGTTTCAAAGTATTCAAATATTTAAAATACTGTAAGTTGAAGAGTAAATAGTACGAGGGGTGCTTTAAATATTTCGTTATATCGACTGTGTTTTTTCAAAAAGTTTGAAGCAATATTTTTTCTCGAAACTGAGCTATTAGCAGTGCACTATCCACAACAGTGGCATGTCTGGTAGAAATTCCAGCCAAATCGGAGCAAAAGTTGTTGAGATGCACAGTTTTCTTTCTGGGACTTTCGGGCCTTTCTTGCCTAAACGTGTAAGGTTTTTTGCTCTCCCAGTAAAATTTGAAAAATGTCGTCTGTAACCCTCTGGATAAATATCGTCGATATTTTTGCTAGGCTAGGTTTGTAAATAAGCTTCATATTCGAGCTCCAGTAAACCTCGAAAGCAAAGAATCCAGAGTAGTGATTGGGAACTGGAGATGTCCCACTAACCCGACACGTAACACTTGGTGGAGTACATATTATATTTGACACTGCAAAACGAATACCGTACGTCAGCTAAATTTTATTAGAGCTACATTTCGACCCTTCTTGGCAAGGGTCCTCTTCAGACTCGAACTGGAAAACGAACTTGTGGGAAAACAACTAAAGATTCTTGCGTAATTATCGAATTGTGATTTTTTCCGTCAAAATTGCTTGGAGTTGAAGCTGGTGCTGCGATTTCATTTTGGACACGGCTGATGTTTTTGCTGCTTGATTGGTAGCCTACATATTACATATTCTAAGAAGTCGCCCCTCCCTGTCCGAATCGTTTCATCCCATCAACTTACCTTATCCCCTCTGTAGCCGGGATTACAGATGCACGCTCCAGAAATATGATCGCAGGAAGCTCCATTGTAGCAATCACAGCGCTTAAAGCAATCCTTTCCCCACGTCCCTTGGGTGCAAGGATTTGCACAGACGTCACCCTGAAAGAGATATGAAGTTAGAACCGCTAATTTCATGGATTAATTTAATTTAATTTGTCAGATAGACTAGCAGGAAATGAACCAATACCAAGGGAATCGTGGAACTAGAATATCGTAGCAGAATGAATACAGTCGATATGCAACATTTTAGTTACAAAGACAAGAGTTGCGTTTTTGCAGATACCATGGTATCTGATATCGCGGTGAAAAGGTGTTTTTTGCAGTTACCGTAGCATATGGCCAGTTACAGTGGTAATTGATCGACCGTGGTATCTGAACAATTCATCTCGCTGTCATTTTCACCAACACAGGAGCCTGTTTTTTTTGTCAAATTGGTGGGAAAGAAGTTTGGCACTTGTGATGTGAGTAGATACTAGTGTTTCTATTGGGATGACTGTTACAAACACAAGTTTGGCGAGTGTCGATTTTGCAAAGCAACCGTAGTATCAGATACCATGGTATCTGCAAAAAAGCAACTAAAAAGTCTCCTTTTATAGGCCAGGTCTTCCCATGCACATCTTTAAATTTTGCTCCACGATTTCTGCTTTCACCACTTCGTGCAATCCGATGCTCAGGTCAAGGTGAGGCAGAATTTCAAGCGCCAAATTTTCTTCTGATACATAGCAACACATTTCAACAAAGAAAGATACTAAAAATAAAAGAAGACATTCAAAACATTCGCAAGGGTTAACTGTCAGCAAGTTGGTGTCTAAAACTCTAGAGTAAGCAATTGTTAATTATTAAAAGAAGATTCTCATGGGAGGAATTTAGGATCCCCGGAGTCGCGAAATCGGGAGAAAAAAAACCTTTACAAGCATCAGGAAATAGAGAGAATGCTACACTTCATTTTCAGCAGTAAAAGCAAATGTTTCGCCCGTCTATAGCAAACGAACTGATTTTCACATTATGTTGTTAGAAGCGACTTTTACAACTCTGTAGCCTGCGTAAATTAGGCAACGTTTAAATAATCCTTTTACTTTAGGACAACAGCCAAGCCAGTAAAGTGGGTATAGCATCTCTTAAGACGACTTAAGACTAAAAGTTTCTTATTGGAAAATATCGAATTAGATCCTAACTTTTTCTACCGATAGTTCTCTGTGTTTTGTTTGAATATGTTTAGTTCGTTTTCTTTGCCCTTCTTCTTTTTCCTTGTATTTCTTTCTAAATAATGAACGAATACTTTCACCCGTTACGGGCAGTGCTCACTTAGGGTGTAGTTAGTTTACAGTGTATGATTTGTTTTTTGTTAATGTTAAACTGAAACTGACACTTTCTCGATCGTTAGACTATGCTACGTCAAAAAAGGTGGGAGTCAACTTGGTCGCCAAGGTGTCTCAAACGGCTCTTGCTACTTAACTTCCCTCCCTCCCAACCTTCCACGCGACCCCCCCCCCCCCCCCGAGTATTGCTCTCAGCTATAGATACAGACGCACAGGATGGATGTCGGGGATCATTCAGGTTGTTCGTCCTTGTTGAAAAACCGTTCAACTCTGAAAGAGAAGATGTCCAAGCCTCTGTAACTCGCTGCAAGCTCTACGAATACAAAACTCACATTCTTCGTAGCGAAGTTATACACTAAATAACGATTCCAGCGCCTTGAACCCAAACTTGCAAAATCATACTGACTAAGCGAAAATGTGTCACTACTTTTCTAATTAACAGCAAACTTCGGAGCCTTCCGGCAGTGGGGGGAAGGGGTAAGCACTAGTATGGGAATAAACTCTAGCTTAGTTCACGCTCATGTTTCTGTCACTGACGAAGCCAAACTTCAAACCAGTAAGACGCATGAAGCGCAGCACGACTTAACGACTGACACTCTCAACTTTTTTTTATTTTCTGGATGAAGTGTCAAAGGGGGTGGGAGCGAAGGGAGCAAGGGAGCGCCTGACAAATAGAAAACGGTTCTTTTTCCGCAAGCCATTATTAAACAGGAGGGGTCACCAATTTCCAACTGAATAACTTCGAAATTGGCGTCAAAAGTTGTTAAAAACAAATTTCTGTGCGGTCTTAATTAGGTCCCAAGTCATAAAAATTTTACTTATTGACAGTTAGGACTGCACATAAATTTATTTTTAACATTTTTTAGGCCAGTACTGAAGTTCTACAATTCGAAGTTGGCGACCTCTCAGGTTTTGCAAGGCTGGAGTTGCTGGCATGGTTTTCCACCAAGGAAGTGGACTTGAAATGTCCGTCACGAGTTGTCCGAAATGAAAACGGTGAAAATACTATGCTTTTGAGTAAAAGAAATGCGTAGATACAAACCGAATTAAGACAGCTTTAGAGGATGTACTTCCCAGCAAATGCGCCGTTCAAAATTATTAAAGAATAACCCACATAACTGTTTCTAATTATTATTCGACTAGAAAAAAAACATAGCTCTATTGTTATCGACATTACCTTATTATCCCAGATTTTCTAATTCAAACTGTTTCTAATTCTTACTCGACTAGAAAAAAAAACATAGCTACTGTTGTTATCGACATGACCTTATTATCCCAGATCTTGTTAGCCTTGGCTTTGACGACAATATTCACTTTAATTTTCTGCTAACAATAAAACAGAAAAGATCGTACCGCTCAGTATACGCTACTGTCAAGACATCCAGCAAAAAAAAAAAAAAATCAGATGAGGATACGACCGGATCATCTCAAGACTCACAAGCTGATGGAAACGTTCAGTCCTACGAAGAACTTATTATATATAATGATCAAGTCTGGTTAGATTAGATTATTTTATTGCTCTATTACATAATAACCCATCATGATAGGTAACCGCCCATGAGAAGACATAAATGCACTGGGACTGGGCGGTTACGACAAACTACTTCATTTATTCAAACAATGTTTACAACGAATACGTCAGCTACGATTCTTCATCAGCGATATTTCGGCCCTTCTTGGCAAGGGTCCTCGTCAGGCTGCCAATCCTCTGGGTCAACGTCGGGGAAGGAAACAAACCCGTAGAATCGTAGCTGACGTTTCCGTCGTAAACATTGTTTGAATAAATGTTAACTTAAACAATAACTTAATTTCATTTCAAGACCAATTAATCAATTTTTTGTGGCTCCATCACCAGGCTTTTCAAGGGCCCGATTTCAAATGGATGTAGTCACGTTTACCGGACGTTGAAACATTATTGCAAGACGGGAGTGAAAAGACTAAAGAGACCTGCAACTAAGTATGATTCTTTCTACCGAAAGTGCCCCTCCCAGAGACGTCATTTCGCTGAAACCTAACCCGATTAAAAATTTGCAGCCTGCGTAGTTGTATGGTAGTTGTAGGAAAAAGTTGCATGTAATACTATCTAGCAAAGAATACTATCATTTAATGTGCCTCAGACTGGTCCAGTCTTATGTAGTAGTATCCAATAGCATCCAGTCTTGCCATAGTAGCATCCAGGCTTACTAATAGTAGCATGCAGTAGTATACAGTAACACGGTAGCCTAGTAGAAGCATGTAGTAGCATCAGTTAGTACTGCATGCTACTTTTTCGTACAACTTCGTAATACTATTTTGAGATAAATTTTTCATCGGAAAGGGAGGACAACGGCGCCGTCGCGGGCCCCCTTCGGGGCCCAGTGACGAACGGGCGATTTGAAGTGCTTGGGCATTAAAATTTGTAGAATACCCCAAAATGTACTTGCCGGAAATACAGCTCGGCTGAAGAGACAAACGATTTAGAAGCCATGAACAAGAAATGTATCACCACATCCGGAAAATTAACCGAATTTCAAGAAACCAGTTTGTGAAAGGTAAAGGTAATAACAGGAACTCGCTTGAGAGCGAGGCCCCCGCAGCAGCTTCTAACGACCGTGTAGCAGCAAAATGCCAATGAGCGCCGCAGGCTAAGCTTTTTTTGGATTTACATGTTTTCTAACAAAATTTAACTACTTCCCGAACAGCTTTTACGTTTTAGGCGAACATTTTGGAATTGTTTTTGATCAGAGTGTCGTTTTGGTTGACAAATCAAAGCAAGGGCCACCTATCATAGATCAGCTCAAAGTGTTTGGTCACGTCATATTTCAAACCATGTGTGAAATTTAACTCAAAACTGGTGAGTGACGGTGCTTTAACTCGACACTTTCCAAACAAAATGACCATCCGAAACAAAACTGAAACAGAGTGACCCTGTACTGCAAAGGTTGTTATTGTACAAAGGTTTAAAACTTTTCTTGCCGTTTTACAAAATAGACAAGTTGGGGTTGGGTGGAAAAGGTACTGAGTGTTTGCTAACCCTCTCCCCTTCCTACTCTTATACTTTGTGCTCCATCGGGGCGGTGCCCCCACTTAATTTTCAAGGGGGCCCTCAACTATCCAGGAAAAAATCCTAAAGTGACGCCTCGACTGACGCCATGTTACAAAAATATTTATCGCACCTTGAAGACATTCGTTCCTCGAACAATGGGCCATTTTCTCGGATTTAAAAAGTTCATGATGGGAAACTGATTTTTTCAACTGAAAGACAATTAATAAAGACAAAACCAGTCAGGTGGTTGGCACAGACTTATATCTTACGAACTTCGAACTGAATATCGTAAGTAACTGATGATATAAAGGGATCGCAAAGTTGGAAAGGAATGCGGACTACTAGAAGTATTACCATGTCTTTAATCAATTCGGAAATTTCTAACGCAAGTAGAAATCCATTCCGGGGTTGCAGAAACAAACGAGAATCCAAGGCCTAAGGGTGACGTACAAATCCTTCGGCCCCTCTATGCCAGCTTCTCCTAAACCTTCCCAAAGATTTTGCCGAATTAAAGCACTCAACCTTCTATTTAGTGAGCACCTGATTACTACAAATAAAACGATTTACTGGAATCCAGGCACTCAACCTTCTTATCAAGGAGAAAAGGATTCCCAGAGTTCCATTTCTAAAAGAGAGTATTTCCTTGTCTCTTAAATGCTTATCCTTGGAGCACCTTCCAGGTCCGAACTTCTTAAATTCCAAAACGTTTCAAGATAGCGAGTCCTTAAGCTTCTATTTACAACGCTGGACGAGGGACGTGTCTGCAATGCAGAAGAGATAAAAGAAAAAAGGCAAACATCTCTAAGACAAGCACTAGTTTAGGAGGAAAAGGGGAATGGGCCGTTAGAACATGTGCAGCCAGGCTCTTGGGAAAAAATCAATGGCAAAAGCTAAGAGCTCTATAATGTTTAAAAAAATATATTTTATACCAAGTGAGCATGTGCACTAACACATTAATTATTAAAACTATTAAATTAAACTATATGACATACGTCATATAACTAAATTACCAACACATTACCAATCGATGGCAATAACTATGAGTTGCCTCCTCCTCCGGGTGGAGAGAAACGGTGAGAAGGGACAGGTAGCCCCGCCTTGGAGGAGGAGTCAGGTTGACTCTGCAGTGTTACGTTATGGACGTACGAACATTATGAACGCAAGTGTACCGTTTCTGTCTACAAATTCATCACCAGCCAACATTAGTTGCGTTTTTGCAGATACCATGGTATCTGATATACCACGGTTTGAAGATGTTTTTGCCGTTATGGTGGTATCTGGACAGTCATCGTGGTAACTGATCGTGGTATCTTAAAAAGGCGTCTCACTTTCAACATCACTAACAATAGAGCCTAGGATTTTGTCAAATTGGTGGGAAAGAAGTTGAACACTTAGTGATGTGACTGAATATCAGTTTTTCCTTTGGGATGATTTCGAAAAACGCAATTTCGGCAATTGTTGTTTTTGCAGAGCAAACGTGGTATCAGATACCAGACGACTAATCGTATATCCAGTTACCGTGGTAACAAATACCATGGTATCTGCAAAAACGCAACTATTGTTCACAGATAACGGACACAGATTATGAAAGCAAAGAACACACCAACGCATTCCATCCAATACTAGCATTTCTGCTCCCATTGATTTTCCAGAAATGAATGCTGGTTCCAATAACTAACAATATCAGGAATCTAATATCAGCGGAGTCGGGAAAAAAGAAATCATTGTTCCCAATTTGAGAGATAATTTCAGTAAAAGCCGATCGGCATCAAGGATTACTACACATATTCTTCGCCTTCTGTTCATATTTACCTGAGAGTTGCTATTTAAGATAAAAAAAAAACATTCTCAGAGCTAACTGCTAGACTTCTACAAATATGGCATGCTTGATATAAGCATGGCTTTGAGCTTTAATTTTTGAACTTCTTAATGCCGGGTCCACAGCTTAATTAACATTAATATGTCAATTAAATCTATTGTAATTTTATGGATATTGATTTCGAATTGATGAATGAATTAAATAATTTTGTTCTGATATGTGATATCCGATATACATGAACATTTTCTATCGGCCGACCGTATATTCAGTTCTATCTTTTGCTCATGCATATATAGTCGTACGGCTATTTATAGACCTTCTTACATGGGAAAGGGTGATGATAACTTCAAAGCCTAAACACACGGTGTGAATAATAATAACAACGATAATAACAGTCCTTGACATATTTCTCAGGAATATGCATACGCCGAATCGATGCAGCCAAGGCCTAGGGACAGGGGCGTCGCAAGGGGGGGGGGGGTGAAGCACCCCCCAAACTTTCTGATATTCGGTAAAGTTTTGGGCCGGAGGCCCAAAAGTTTGCTAAAACTCTTCGGTTATATTTCGATACCCGAACTTTTCGGTATGTTTACGGGAATTCGGTCGTTACAAAGAATCCCTAATATTCTATCGGTACAAATATACTCGGTATAACGGTCGGGATTCGGTATAATTGCCAGGATTCAGTAGTTATCATGAATAGGGTGAACGAATTTACTAAAAAATTATTCGGTAATTTTTCGATGCCAGAACAACTCGGTATATTTAAGAATATTCGGTAGTAACACAAAATCCCGAATAGGCTATCGGTCTACAATTATTTGGTAGCATAACTGAGATTCGGTCATTTATTAGGTATAACTGTCAGGATTCGGTAGTTACCACAAACCCCGACTTTAGGTCCAGCTTCCACGAAATTATACCGAATTCGGTCCGAATTATTCGGTATTATAACTGGGATTGGGTAATTTATTCTGTATAATTGCCAGGATCCGGTAGTTACGACGAACCCCTAACTTCGGTCCGATTTCGACATTTTACCGAATCCCGAATATCAGTCCATAATTATTCGCTATACGCTTCTCCAAAATTCCGAACTTTGGTCCAATCTCGACGACAATCCTAAAATCTGGTGACACCCCCCCTCCACATGCCGCAGAGAATCGTACTCACAGCTGTAGGCTTTGATCTTGTCAGAATATTAGTCAACTTGCCAGAATTACATAAAGATAGTTACCAAACTTTGAATTTCACAGTCGGGCTCGTACCGAAATCTTTCTGAAAGCGGCAAGGCCGACCCTCGAAATTTGTGCATGCGGCGCATAGTTTCAACATTTTCGGTTCTGTGCAAAAATCTTGTATTTTAGCAGAGAGGTTACAAAAAAAAAAAAAAAATCATGCAGGGCAAGGTTTTGACATAAATCGGATTTGTAAGCACTGAGAAGAGGTAAAGTGAAGCACTGGCCACAGACAAAAGGAATGATCTATGATTTCATCGGTAGTCCTTACTTTTATTTAGGATCCCAAAAAGACGCTCTAATCATAGATATTTCCAAAAATTACGCCTGCGGCGCCTTTCGTGGTATTCTTTATTTTACAGAAGGGCGCGTCATTTAGCTGGGGTTTTAAACCAGTTTTAGGCTTGGGATTTGAAAGACATTAAAAGATGGAATCTGCAGGGCAATAGTTTAATTTGGCAGGAAAATGCAAACTTAAAAAAACCTCGCCTGCGGCGCTAATTTAATAAGGCCAGTAGGCTATTGTAGCCTAAAGTAGCTACAAGCTGCCGGGAAGTCGGGAAATATACAGGAATTTATAATACAGGAATACAATAATACAGGAATGTATACAGTATATTATTTAGTAAATAATACAGGAATAATACAATAATACAGGAATTTATACAGGAAGTGGTTAAATGCTGCAGAAAAAAATGAGTTCAAAAAAGAAATCGCATGCGGCGCTCGATTTTAATTTTGTCTTGGGCATAGTAAAGAAACTGTCCAAGTGGGCTTCGCAAAATGACGCCTAGTAGCTGTCCAATCATCTTTTATGCTGCCCTTTAGTGTTACTTTTTGTACCTGATCTTTTCCATTTAATAATTCAAAGCTCAAATTCTCAATTTCTAGGACTCGGTAAAATTTGTGTCTCTGCCCCCCCCCCCCCCCAACGAAAGTACACTTGCGACGCCCCTGCCCAGTGGGTCTACAGCTGTTCAGGAAATTTGGTGACCTTCGTCGGTTCGGGAAGTTTCTTAAAGTTTAACTGAAAAGGCAGTTTATTTTTACATCGTCGACCTTCGTCGGTTCGGGAAGTTTCTTAAAGTTTAACTGAAAAGGCAGTTTATTTTTACATCTCATATCTGACGACAGTGAATTATTTTGACTCACCTGAGGGATTTTGTATTTTTTCACCCGGGGCTCTAGTAATAACGTTCAGAGTGTGCGCTACTTGCACGACAACCCAAAATTCACCCAGACGCGGTGAGTTCGAATTTCAAAAAAGGACTGCATTTCCAGGGTTGAATATGCTAAGCTTAGAAAAGTTACGCCTCTACAAAGTAGGAAAATGATAAGTCAGCTGATTTCTCGGAAAATACGAAATAATAAGTTCATTCGATGAAATCGATTTTCCGTGTATAGCGGGCAAACGAAGTACCCGTATGGAAATAATTCAAGTCATCGTATTATGGGACATTTTTCCAATCGTAAACAATTGAAAACAATCGGAAACGATCGTAAACAATTGTTTTTGTATGATTGGAAACAGTTGTTTATGATTGGAAACAGTTGTTTACGATTGAAAACAGTTGTTTCGATTGCAAACAGTTGTTTCCAATCGTTTGCGACGTTAACGTTGTTAACGCAGTTGCAGTTGTTAACGATTGGAAACAATCGGGATAAAATGCGTTATAACGCATTCTTTGCGGGTTTTCAAGCCTCTTTAAGTGAACAAGTGAAGTATGGCTAGACTGTCGATCTCTAACCCTGTTCGGTTAAACTTTAAGCAGAATATGGAGCATCAGGGACGTTTTCAGGGGTAAGGGTAGTTTGGTGTTAGTACTGAAATTTGTAAGTGCTGTGTTTTGTTATACGTCTGTTTTTCCTGCCATGGCATTTTTAGGAATAAATTAATCCGTTCGTGCGTTTAGAACGCTTTAAGGAAGGTGGTATCACCGGTCTACTTGATTCGTTAAGCCACATCTTCACAGTGAAACGCATGCCTTCACAGAACTTCTTCTTGTCTCGCTTATTCTAGTAGCTGAAACAAGAATCGCATGCTTCTTTCAATTCCAATAAATTCCAGCATAATTTGGGAAACCAATTCGCGCCTTAGGGAAGGGAAAAATGAGACGGGCTGGAATTCTCGAAATGGAAATTAGTGGCCTGGAGGAGGCATGCCTTTCGCCACTTGAATTTTAGTATCTATTCGAATCTAATTGTCTCTGCTCAATGGAAATTTCCCTAAAATTCTAGGCAGAGGCACGTACCTCCTATCTCATTCCTTTACTGGATTATTTAAAGTAAGAGGGGTGAGGAAATATATGCAAACACGGGTCAAGACTGGACGAAGAAATGGAAACCAGATAGAAACCTTCCAGAATGATCCTTGTGAAAAGTTCTAGCACCAATCCACAAGAACGAAGTGCCGTTACTCTTGGTATAAGACCAAGCACTCCGCACGATATCATTTTGACAAAAGTTATTCCCGATGAACCTTACTTCGTATTTCGGGATTCCAAAACGTTAGTCATGGATCCCGTAAGTGGGTTCGAACTTAGTGTGAGGATCCTTTGGTCCAGGTGTATGGTGTTGCCACCTGAAAGACGCGGTTATCGTGTTGCAACGTGCGCGCCTGTGTTTAGTAGTCTCCTAGGGCGGTACGTTCTTTGTCGGGTAAAGGAAATATGAACGATTTACTTCACTCGCTTTGAACATCCACAGGAAATACCATAATGGCTCACTGCTACGCGCTCACTACATACTTATAATTTCTAACGTAAAAGTATTTATATCATTATTTACGTGAACCTTAGCACGTTCGCATTGGAACCCGAGAAAGGAACTTATAGTTTTATTACTAACTCGTCTTCCTTAATTTTTGTTACTTAAATTGAAACTTGGAAAGAAAACTGCGCCATTACTTAACTTGAGCTTTAACATGTTCCTGTTAAGTGTCATATGAACAACCGGAAATGGGTTTCCGCGTCTTTCAGGTGGCAACACCATAGGTGTCCTAAATGTCTAGTTGGCGGGTATGTCCCGTAGGCCGTAGCCCTATATTTAAGGGTGGGGGAGGGGGTTCAAATAAGGGGTGACACAATAAATGCCAAGCTAATGAGACAGTCGATTTAATAAGGAGGCATACTGATTTCCATATTTGAACTTTATTTTTTCGTCACCAAAGTAGTCGCCTGGAATCCAGCAAATACTGGAAATTTGTGAGAAGTATAAATTATGTCTGAAGTCGGTTAGAGCAACAAACTGGATCGATATCCGAACTTTATTTTCTAGCCATACACGCGGTTAACACGGAATCCGGCAAAATCAGGAAATATGGTAGAAGTGAAAGCTAGTTAAAAAATGTACAAAGAAATAATAACTCAATAAATACGTGTGACAAAACTGGCTAGCGTGTTTCGACTTAGTCATATAGAGTATTGTATATTCTGGATTCCAGCATGTTCGTCTGTTCTGGTTTCAAGACTTCATATATTCCACAACTGTCCAGAAACATGACTGATGTTGATACCTTGCATCAACTGGATTTCGCTCTCCTCGTAATTATATAAACAGAACTAATGTATTCCACAACATTTTCTGAACGTACGACTTTAGAAAGTCTGTAACAGTTTACTTCCATGGAATACATTTCAACCTTTCTTGGTTTCAACTCTTTCTGATGTCTGAAAAAAAACACTTTTTCTGAAAAGTTTTTCTTTTTTCGTATTCAACCAAGCACACATAAATCTGTAAGTAGGGTTGTGAAGTTGATTGTTGCATTCCCGACGGACCCCGAAAGTTCCCATATTTGCATATGACTTCCTCCGGTGAAGTATGATGCTCAACAGATATACCATAGTTTGGATTTTGATCCAATTCAAACGCTTGTGCTTGTTGGATTAGAGACAGCTGATATTTTGTTTACTCAACCAAATAAACTAAAAAAAAACAGAACAGCGGAGTGCAAAGATGAAAACAAAATAAGAAATAAATAATTCTTCAATGCTCAGGAAAGGCGTGAAAGAGGCAAAAAAAATTAGTGCTGAGACTACAGTAGGCTAAAGTTATCAAAGGGTTTGTTTGCTGTATTTCCCGCGACTGAACGATGTTCGAATATGGCAACTGAATCTATTTTTTTGTATCATTAACTCTTTCATATCAAAGATTGCTGTAACTCGAATGCCGAACCATCGAAGAGACATAAGGAGGGGAACAAACTGACTTGAGAAACGTAACGAGGGAACAGAGTAATGTTGGAGATTAAGTGGTCTTGGTTAAATGAGCTAAAAGATATGTACTTGCATTTGCTGAAGTTCAGAGCCAATATATACAGACTGCTTCTGATCGCCCTTGTTCCGATTTAGCAGTAAAGTATCATCAACTACTCTTCCTCCTAGAGTGCTAAGCACTTTCACATTTCAGGTTGGAACTTGTTGGGGTGGGCTGGAACTGTTTCCCGGTATCCTGAAATCTACGAACCCCAACCTCATCGTGGAAGTTTCTAAATATATAATTAAAGCGTTAAAAACTTGAGTAGAAAGTTTAGCTTATTAGGTATAACAGTTTACGTTCCGTGGTGATGCATGTTGTGTCCTTATTTCAGTTGAATAAACAAACGTTATTATACAAAGCAAGAAATATTAACTAAATTAGCGATGTAGCTAAAGAGGAAAGTAACTCAAAGAAGAAACGGTTTCAGAAAATACCGCCGCGACAAAAGAGAAAGGGAGGCTCCCTGTTCTTTTGGTTTTCTTCTTCTTCCTTATGGCACGATCCCTGTTCTGAGACAGGACCCCTTTTATAAGGCAGGAGCCCTGTTCTGAGGCAGGAGCCCTGTTTTGATTAAAGCAGAAACCCTGTTTTGACTGACCATGATAGGGTTGTTTCAGTTTCAGCAGAATGAAGAATGAAGTGGCAGTGGAAGAATAGGGGCAGACCCGCCACACAAGTTGGTGCGAGTCCCATTAGACGGGGAACTGCCGGCAGAAATTCCTTTCTAGACACGGAGCTACAGGCGCAAGTTTCATTCTGTACGAAGAATTACAGGTAGGCTACCAACCAGCTCGGTGTGGGCTTCTCTTGTCTCTTGTGGGCTCTCCGCTAGGACGCCACGCGATGCAAAATATCCAAACGCTCTAGACAGAGATAACCCAAGCAACTTCTCCCGGAACGACTCTGCTAGGTAGTCCAATATACGGTAAAGGACGACAAGCTGGAATGGTTTGCTCCAATGGAGACCCCAGCCTTGAAGGTTAGACAAAGGGCAGGGGCGACCTTTTCTGGTTTAAAGGAGCAAATACGAAATGTAATACCCCGTCAATATTCTCTTCTTTATGGGTGTTTGACAGTGTCATAAGGAAAATGACTAGGTCAATTTGGCGGCCTATACCTCAAAAGAGCCTGCGTTCCCAAACTTTGCACAGCTCTGTCCACAGGCATTCATAAGATTGCTGAAACAGTTGCCAAGGACATATTAGTTGCGTTTTTGCAGATACCATGGTATCTGATGCCACGGTCTAAAGTCGTTTTTGCAGTTATCGTGGTATCTGGCCAGCTAGCGTGGTATCTGATATTCAGATACTACGGTCCGACCGTGGTAACTGGTCGTGGTATCTGAAAAGTCGTCTCACTTTCATCAAATTTTGTCAGATTGGTGAGAAACAAGTTTAGCACTTAGTGATGTGACTGAATATCTGTTTTTCTTTTGGGATGGCTTCGAAAAGCGCAATTTCGGCAATTGTCGTTTTTGCAGAGCAACCGTATATCATGTACCACGGCAACTACAAAAACGACTAACTGCAGATCCAGTTACCGTGGTAACAGATACCATGGTATCTGCAAAAACGCAGCTATTGACTTCCATGTATGACCATAGGATACATGACCATAACGCTAAAGGATATAAGAAGCAGGAATGTTGGGAGGATGTAAGAAGCATCGGAATGTCATCCTCTAGCACCACCAGGATTTCTTTCTCCAAGATATATAACCCCCAAACCCCAGAAAGCACCGCGATCGAAAGCTTCCTCAGTAGCCAGTGACCATCGCACCAATGAGAACAAATCTCCCCTTTTCCTCTTCTCCTCAAAACCATGCTGACAAATCCAACGATAAACATAGCATAGAGACTGGAAAAGCCTCTCCTAAAATCCCTAACTAGACAATAAAAATCCCCCCGGACAGGAACCTCTGACCATTCCAATGTTTTCGGGCGTAAATCAGAAAGACACAGAAATATCGGAACCAAGACCTTGAATGACATCGTCGATAAGAGATATATGGGCAATACAGACGATGTCCGACTACGATGATTATTTTTTTTTTTTTTTTTTTTTTCAAATAAGGCCAACATGGGCCACAATATAACAAACAAAAAAACACTCAAGAAACAAACAAATGTAAATACCAGGTTACTTACGTGACTCCCGTCAAAAGCCCCGCGTACAACTCACGAGTCCACGCAAGCCATACAGACAGAGAAAGCCGCATCTGAGGCCCACAAAGGGGTCTTTGACGCTGTGTCTTTGATATACGTGCAAATCAACCACGAAAAACCACCACCATCTGAAAGCCGCATCTGAGGCCCACAAAGGGGTCTTTCACGCTGTGTCTTTGATATACGTGCAAATCAACCACGAAAAACCACCACCATCCCATCCTATACCATCCTATAGCTAGGCCTTCTCAGGAATCTTACTCGGTTTAACAGCTCGACCTACTAATCCTCCTTCAATAGGTCGAGTATTTATGCCGTTATCGCCTTGAATACTTAACCTCCTATTAGTAATATTACGTGGAGTAGGATTAGCTACCCGGATCCTGCTGATCAGAATAATTTGCTAATGTTACAACGTGCTAGAGCACCACTAACTTATTCTTCTAATGCAAACAAGTGCAGATACAAGGTTTTGTCGGTGAAGGTTGTTGTTGATCTCACTAGGAAAACACTGACAAAACCTAGTATCTACTTTTTTTCAAGGTTTTAAAAAACACTATGAATTTGTAGTTAGTATATATAGAATCACTTAATTATTTGCTATTTTTCCGATACTTTAATGTATTAAAAATCCTGTGACAAAACACGCAGCTTAACATAGCAACATTTTCGCGTTTTTCTCGGAAGTTGCTCAGATGTGGATACTAGGGGAGGGTTTTCGCGAGCTGGAAAGCAAAGTCGGAATCACTTTCAAATGGTTTTCGCGCTACTTCGGAAAGTTGCCGAACTTTCCAACCCGGTTTTCGCGCCTTGGAAACCGAAGCAGCTTTCCCGGAAAGTGATTCCACGAAGTTAGTGGAAAGCTCCGCGGAAAGTTGAATCTTTCGGCGGGAATTTCAAAGGTGTGAAGAAAAACAGTGCAAGTGTCACTAATAAATTAAAAAAAATGGCAATCGTAATTAAGGTGACCTCGATGGAATATAGGAGAATCAAAGAACCGTTCAGTGAACCATATTTATTCGAAAAAGTTTGTATTTCAACATTTTCTCGGCGATATCAGCTTTGTGTTTTCGCGATTAGTCCAGCGGGAAAGTGGAAAGTGATTCCTGGAATCACTTTCCCGCAGTTTTCGCGATGCGCTTCGCTCGCCGGAAAGTGATTCCGAGATCTCGCGAAAACCCTCCTTAGGTTTTGTCGGAGGGTAGCCGAATTTTCGCGGGGTAGGTAAAATTACCACAGCCCCGAATTAGAACTGAACTGCAACTACTACAGAAAAATTACCCCATCAAAAATTATCGACGTCATAGGCGTCTAGTTTCCCCTGATCTGCAATGGCTGCGGAAATTGGTAAGTTGTCGTGTTTCGTCATTTATTTATTAGATACAAGTAGTATTAGTAAATTGCAGCACACGTCCTTAGGACTTTCTTTTTGCTGCAATGTGATATTAGTCATGTTATTTTATTTCCAATGTTTTGGTTAAAAATAAAACCTACCTACCTACCTACCTAAAACTCTAAGAGAAAGCCTCGAAACTGATGTCGCAGCAGTCAGATCTATTAAAGAGGAACTAGTGAAAGTATCAAGCGAGAAAATACTTTGCTATTAAACAAAGCACATAGGAAGGCCAGACCACTTTCTTTCGCAATGGTCAGAAACAGGAGAGTGTTTGAGAGTTTAGAAGACACAAGTACTAACGACAGAAACTGACGATGAGAGGGCTCTGAAGGACAAAGGTTTCTGGGCCAAAACCGACAGTTTCGCAATAACAAGAAAGGGAAAAGTTTCATGGAAAGTTCAATCGACTAATTATCAGAAGATGGATATCGGCAACAAACGTGAGAGGTGGGGATCTGGGACTCCCCAGAGCCAAAAATCCCAGGGCCAGGCCACATTGTTCCGCAACGTTTAGAAACAGTAAAGTTTAATTGATATTTCAGTAGAATCAAGAAGTTCACTATTTCGAAGATATATTGCCGAATAAAAACGTCAGCTGACATCCGTTTAGCACACAGATATACGGCAAGTCGACAATCATGTGTCACAACTCTACAGTACACAACTGTACAGTCCAGGCAGACTAGGATATATGGAACAGTTTCTGTAGCGTCTCGGCAAGACTGTTCTAAGGAAGTACAGAATGGGAGACAAGGAAACTATTCGCAAGAAGAGAAACTCAGACCACAGAGGAAAGCGGAACGAGCGGATTTTTTTTTTTTTTAGTTCATCTCATCCCACTAGTTTCACCCGTCACGTTCTAACAAAACTGATGGTTTTGACAAAAAAATGCAGAGAGAGAGAGAGCAATCTGCTAATGGTCTGAAAAGGACAAACGTGACAATCCGGTCGGCCTAGTCTAATCATCCCTTCCCCCCAAGGCTTCAGAACTCAAACTGAATGCAATAAACACACCTAGTGGTTCTTTCCTCAAACAACTTGTCTATGCATACGCTATCATGATACCAGCAACTTTTTCCTTCTACAAAATTGCCACTGACTATGACAAAATCGCACTTCCCATTAACTTTCTTCAGGTCGCCAGTCGCGATTGGCTACCCATTTGCTCACTACCTGGACGATATCCGGTGACGCCAGGATACTTAATTTCCTTCCATGAGTAATTTATATCATTTGCTTTTATGAGTAATATAATTATGAGGAATATCTAGAGTGACTTTCAACATATTAATATTATTGGAAGAATATTATTTGAAGTTTTATTAGGATCGGATGTAGTCTATTCCCTTATTTCCTGATTACTTTTTTGGTTTTCCTCCAGAAGTGCTAGCTTTGTGTTATCCTTCCAAGCAGCGGGGTGGCTTTGGGGGGGGGGGGGGGGGTATGGAAGGGTCTGAACTATTCGAAACATCCTGACGGATCGGAACGGCCGATCGCGTTTGAATCTCGCTCACTTAGCAAAATTAACCACGAAATAGTTTTGCCCAAAACACTATTTAATAAATACTAAAATTTTAGTATACTACTTTAGTGGTCAATAATAATAAAACTTGAACCTTGTCTCACTATTGTACACACGATCGTTCCCAGTTTCCCCGGGGCATTTCGAAGCGAAAACCTTTTTACGATGCAGTGTATTACCAAGAACAAATAATCAGATAGTAAGTAAGTAAGTAAGTAATTTATTTATGACCCGCCATTTTGAAAAGGCGGAGTAAATGACAAAAGTAAAGAAAATAAACAAAACACATATATACACACAGAAAAAGACACTTAATTTTTAATCTTCGGTCAGGAAGCAGTGGACGACATCGTGTGCTGGTTGGGCCTTGTTGTCCATGAGTTTTGAAAGTGATGACGAAACATCCAAAAGGGTAACACTTGCGTCTTGAATTTTGAATTTCTCCGTCAATGTATGGTTATGACATAATTTCGACAAGTGGAGGAGGTGCTTTGCATATTTAAAATAACATGATCTCATCTTTTTAATCTCCTTCTTTCGCAGAACATGAGTGACGCCAGAACGAAATAGTATAGAAGGAGCGCAGAAGGTGCTGTACAAATTTCCCAAAGCTTTACGATTATAGCGCCCCCGGTTGGGGACGATGCGCCCATAGGCGCTACGGATCGACTTATAAACTTCTTGAACAACCGATGAGCAAAATTTTGACAATGAAGATTTGAATGTTATGCCGAGCCACCGTAGAGAGTCTGTTGATTTGACGATGAACGATCCAAGAGATATAGAAGCTTTAGATGCACTCGAACAATTTGACGAAGGGTTGAAATGCAGGTACTCACATTTTGAAAGGTTAACTTCAAGGCCAATTTTCAGAAGTTCTGACGACAGCTTACTTACATTTTTTGTGAGTGTGGATCGGCTACGGCTTACTAAGAGCAAGTCGTCCGCATAGGCTATGTAGCTGAAGGCATAGTCTTTATAGAAGTAAGCAGGAAGCAAAGAATCGAGACAAGAAGATATGGCCGATTTGAAGATGTAGGGAGATAAGACTCCCCCTTGGCGAACACCAGTTCGGACAGAAATAATCTCTGACAAGCTACCTTGCCATTTGAACCTTACTAAAGAATGACCATACCAAAATTTTAACAGATAGACGACAGACAGATTCACGCCAGAAGTAATGAGAGAAAATAGGGCCTGAGAATGCGTTATATTGTCAAAAGCACCAGCTATATCTATAGAACATATATGTATAGAAGACTTGTCGCGGGTAGCCTGTTTCATCATTTTTGTCAATATGTGATGAGCATGCGCACAACTGGCGCCCGAACGGAATCCAAACTGCATTGAACCAAAGCTACATTTTTCAACTAGTTCTGGAAGAAGGACGTATTCCAGGATTTTGCTTATGGTACAAGAAACTGTAATTGGCCGATAGCTTTTGCAAAGGTCCGCGTCTTTCCCTCGCTTAATCACCGATGTTATAGTACCCAGGAGGAAACTATTCGGAACCAAACCCTGACATAAACAAATTTGAAATAGCAGCTGAAGGTGTTGTGTTAAAGCTGGACACTCAATTTTGAAAAAATTGAAAAACTTATGTCTTGTTAAATGTAGCGACTATGAAAACCCCGACAAAACTGAGCGGACCTAGAGGTATTTACTCTAGCTTTGAGCTGATGTTGGTACCCCTTTACGCCTCTTCCGTCTTCGCCGTTGCTTATCGCACAAAAAATACTGAAGGAGGCTAGCAGGTAGTAGCAGGAGGCGTACTCCGCGCTCCGACCCGCTCTGGAGCGCGTCCATAGAACCAATCAGCTTTGACTGCTAGATTTCCTCTTCAGCGAATTAAAGGACCCCTTGCACTATTTACTATTCAACTTACAGTATTCTAAAATATTTGAATACCTCAAAACTAGGCTGTGCTTTCAACAAATAACCCGTGATTTTGGCTGTTTTTAAGTCTATTCGGATACCCGCTGACCTACAGCGAAAACAGGGAAAAAATTTACATGACCGGTTTTCCTGATGGAAAGACTTCTCGCAGACAACCTTCTACAGCGTGATACACATCGAAGGTAGCAAAAGACGGCAAGTGAGAAAATTATCGTGGTTTGTTAGAGGGGTTAGAATGTACCGTACGAAATTGGGGTCTCCGGGTTTAGAGATATACGGAATGATTATGGAAGTAGGTTGCGTTAGTATTATAGGTAAGACAGGTCCTTTAATTACGATAATGTTCACAAGTCTCTCGATGGCACACTTGGTAGCACAACCGCCCTGAAGGGCAAAGATGCGGTTTCAAATCCCACCGAGCAGCTGATGTCAGAACTATTAGAAGTACTTTTTACAAATATGCCAAATTCCTGCTTGGGCTGAATCTGTGGTCTCGTAATCGACGAGTTACACGAAATCATGAGGTTAAAGATGCGACTGAGGCTGCTTTAGAGCGTCGTGCTCGATTTCTAGGATCCCTCGACCTTCTAAACAGCCTCTATCCAGCAATTAACCAATAGTTATAGTCTATAATATTGAATATTTTTTTTTATATATATAGTTGTTTCAGTTTGAATAGTATTGCATTTATTTTTTTCCCTTTTCTTTTTTGTTCCCAATATAATTATGCTAAGTGATTAAATTACCAAGTCCTGCCACAAACAAGATTTCCATGTGGCAGGTCTGTTAAGATATTGATTTTTTTTTGTAAAATTCCCTTATATATTAAATTTGACTCTCTCTCAAAAAAAGTTAAAGAAATAGAGTATTTAAAAAAAATCTCCTTTTTTTGAATCCGTATTGCCAAGTTAAATTGTATCTTGTGTGCTGTTCCTTGTTCCATTTTCTTTATTTCTTTGTTTATACTCCATCAGTGACATTTTATGTAAAGATGGGTAATAAACATATTCATTCACTCATTCTGTCGTTCCTCCAGTTCACTACTTAGAGAGGAATGGCACTTAAATTCCAGCCGGGCGGACATAAGCAGGACCTCGTTAAGCGCAATTCACACAGAGCACGTCAAAATATCGGCAGGCAAAAATACCTCAATACTGGCAATCAGTTTTCTCCATTTCCTGCTAATTCTTCTGCCCAATTTTTAAGTAGTTTCATCCCATCATTTATTTCTGGTCATATCTTGTAAGTGTATTAGTTAATTTGTTTCGGGTCTGTGTATTTCGTAAATATTGTATTCCCATTCTAGCTGTAAGCTATTTGGATAATAAACTTGATTGATTGACTGAAATACGCTTCGCGACGTCTAGGCGAAATTGAAGGATACGACAAACGAAGCGCGAATTCGCCCGAATTTTATTCCCTTCCATGCATTTTTTCTTACTCCATTTTACTTATACTCCCTGATACCAATGTCGTAAATGACTGGGTAACCCCGAACTGAACTGATTAGCTGTTCTACATCCATCGTTTCTGCATTTCAAATTATTCGTCTGGCTTTGCGAATTTTTCCGGCCCGGAGCCGAAGCCTGATGAAGCGTTTTTTTCGCCTGACGATGAGTTTTTCGTCACCAGCCGTGACCGATATCGCCAGGTACGACCATATTCCCTCTTTGTGTGAATAGGGCTTTATGGATGTTCCTTCGGCCCAAGCTGACCGCGAATCATATTTGACGGAGCAAAACGGTTAAGTCAACTACAAATGATAAGTCAACACAAGTTCATTTTCCAGCTTGAGTGGCTTGAACCTGAAGAGGACCCTTGCCAAGAAGGGTCAAATATAGCTCTAATAAAATGTAGCTGACTTATCCGTTTTGCAACGTCAAATATATTGGGCTTCATGGGGTGGCACGCCCACCGCTACTTACAAAAATGATGATGATGATGAAATCTAATTTACGCACTTAAAGTTCAATAGGCGGATCAAACAATCATGATACCACATTACCACCCCCTAAAATACAATGCCACATCAGAAATCAGCAGATCCCTCGACAACTTATTTTTCCTAATATTTCAATACGCCGTTTTTGCTGACTGCCATACTCCGATTTACTAGCTTCGATAAATATAAGCGGAGTTTCTTAACTCTTACCCATTGGTTGTTATTACATACTCCGGATTATTTGTATTGTTGACAAATATTCATATTAACGGGGTTAAGTGAGAATTCCTTGTAAGCTCTGGAATCAGCTGCAAATAGCTCGGTTATATTTGTACATTTTTGGCAGTGTCGTAACTTTACACCCAGAAAGCAAAACTGTTCTTCGGTACTACAGACAACAGAAAGTTTCATCAGATAACCCTGGAGCAATCTGCCAGCTACAGAGACGGTTTATTATAGCAGGCATGTCACTCTCATCGCTCAGCTCTACAAAATGATTGATTTTCCAACATGGCCGAGGGTGTTTGAATTTCCGCGCCTTTCAGTACCATGCTCTGAAATCCGTCTCCGCCGATGCGCCGAAGAGTGAATGACATGCGATTACAAGGAACCGGCTTATTTTTGAAGCGCTATCTAGTGGAAGTCAGAAATGTGTATGTGTGAAGCATTTTATAAGAATCAAAGCATAGTTAGTGCCCATTGTGCTTTAAGTTGAGGGGAATAGTGCAGTAAAAGACAAAGAAAAGGAGAAAATACACTGAGCTATCAATAATGTAGTAAATGCACAAGAAAAAACACTAAACATTAAAAATGGCACTTACCGTCCAGCCGGGCGGACAGAAGCAGGATCCCGTTATGGGATGGCACGTTCCGCCGTTCTGACACTTGCACGTTCGCCCGCAGTCACGCCCGTACGCTCCCGGGGGGCACGGTTCCTCGCATCTGCAGAGGGAGAACACAGTAATTAAATCAAAGAAGACTAAGAGTAATCAAGTAAATTAAGAAAGAGGGAGAGGTAAGCTCTAGGATCTCCGGAAACGTGCTCGCCCTGTCTCTGCAAGTAAGTTATTAAGCCAGTAATTTATTTCCGGCCGACGTTTTTAAAAGGCGGAGTAACGGAGAAAAATAAGAAATACTGGACTTTAAAGGATACGAGTTGTAGAAGAAGACAGTGGACGTTTTCGCGTGGATGCCTCTGGTCCCGTCGAACTCGACGGACGTTTTCGCGTGTACGGATGAACAGGTGAACGGATCATCCAGCTCGATGGACGCAAGCTCCGAGGGCAGCGTTGAGCTGAACGGCTATACTGTGTGGACCTTCCCAGTTTGACCGGCGGATTCTGGCCCAGCTGTACAATGCAATGGCACTACCCCACTATCTGTACCTAAGTCTGTACCTAAGAAAAAGTTGC
Source organism: Branchinecta sandiegonensis (assembly GCA_030848855.1). NCBI lineage: Eukaryota > Metazoa > Arthropoda > Branchiopoda > Anostraca > Branchinectidae > Branchinecta > Branchinecta sandiegonensis. Next base: position 16,002,138 of record JAUPMV010000012.1, on the reverse strand, counting down.
GGTCTACATATTACAAATATGCGAAGTACCTCCTACGGCTTCCACCATGGACTAGCAACCGTTTTGTGGCAAGTCGGTATGGAATTATCGACCCTGACGAAGCGATCATAGCTCAGATCGCCAGATACAACTCTGGTACTGTTGCTCATCCTTGGGCAACTATTATGAGGCAATAGTTTTGTCTTTTGTATTTAGATATCCATTTTGTTCTTTGTTTTTCTTGTGTTAGTGTATTCTCTCGTAGTGTGTTTTCGTTTTCTTTTCATCTTATACTCCATCTGTTTTCATTTGATGGGAAATAAATACATACATACATACATACATACTCATATGCTCCCATGGGCATTTTCACGTGGAAGGAACCCATCTCCCTCAGCCGTTCATCGCCCGATCGATTTTCTCATTTTCGCGTGGACGGGACTACCCGTTCAGCTCTACAACCGTCCACGCGAAAACGTCCCCTTAGTGACGGCGCCAGACTCTGAATCGTGCACCTACCCATGACATAAGGCATAAAAATGCTGAGGACGGACTCTGGGGTAATCAACCTCGCTCAGAACGAATATCGTGGGCGCATTTCAGCCGTTGGGGCGTTTCCGAGATATAGGCTAAAACACCAAGTTTATATTTGATGGTGCAAAACGGATACGTCAACTGAATTTTATTGGAGCTATATTTTATTGGAACTTGTGTTTCCCACAAGTTCGTTTTTCCAACTTGAGCGGTTTTTGAGCCTGAAGAGGACCCTTGCCAAGAAGGGCCGAAATATAGCTCCAATAAAATTCAGCTGACGTATCCGTTTTGCACCATCAAATATGATTCGCAGTCTTATGAGTATCTATGGATTAATTTATAGCAATGATAACGGTAATTCGAACGAAATTTAACGCAACATTCAACATTCAACTTTCGACATCAGTCGAAAGAGGAGTTCGGCTCTGCAAGAAAATGAGTTTTAACTTGAAATTACAGAAAGTATTTGTTCACTCTTTTCCATTTATTCAAAATAAATCTGCAATAAAATTGAAAAAAATGCTACAAACTCAGGATTTTTTGAAGGTAACAAACTTTTATTTAATAATAACAACATAAGCCCACAAATTTCAGAACTGTTTGAGCTAAAATTCAGTTTTATATTTTTATTTTTGAGGGGTCTGCGATTGTTTGTATGGTGTACCACTAAAAATAACATTGACAAGAACTATCGGTGTGTCAAGTTTTGGCTGAAATCCAGTCAGCAGTGTCCTTCTTCTGAACCAGCTCGATTTTTTTTCTTTTTGTCGCCATTCATTTATTCATTTATGCATACTACACAAACTACATAACATAAATATAAGGCAAGAAACAAGACCCCCTGAAACTATCTTGTTGGGGAGTTCGAGTTCTAGAGGCAATGGTCTCCTCCACTAAGACCGAAGGGGATCAGCTTAAGTTTCCTTGACCAGGCGGTCACTTAACTCTGGAGGACTTTGGCCAAGCCAACGCTGACGACCAATTTTAAAGAGTGCTGGAGGTCTTTCTATGAGCAGCGGAATTATCGCTCCTGGGCGGGCGGATATTATTTTTTGTAGGACACCTTCAAATAGGATTGAGCGGACAGCCACTTCATACACTGTACAAAATTTCTCCGAGTAAGGATTAAAGCTAACTGCAGTATTTGCTACTGGATCCCGATGAAAAATTTATCTCAAAATAGTACTATGAAGTAGTACGAAAAAGTTTCATGCAGTATTAACGATGCTGCTATATGCTTCTACTTCAAGGCTACCGTGTTACTATATGGTACTATTAGCAAGACTGGATGTTCCTATGGCAAGACAGGATGCTACTGGATACTACTACATAAGATTGAGGCAATATAAGATAAGATGAGGCAAATTAAATGATAGTATTATTTGCTATTACATAGTATTACATGCAACATTTTCGTACTACTACCATACTACTACGCAGGCTACAAATTTTTCATCGGGATTGATCTTGTCTCTACTGAGATAAGATTAATCCGAATTATAGATAAGATTATCTTTTTAGAGACAAGATTAATCCCAGTAGCAAATACTGAAAGATTTTTTTTTTACAGTGTACATGCTGACTTTCGTTATGGTATTTGTCTCTTGTCAGTACCACAGCTGTGGTACCGTAACTGCGAAGAAACTGGAAGTACGTCTGTCAATGTCCTGTACATCCAGTTCGCTTGTTCCTTTGCTACAGATCTGAAACCCGGTGTAGGATAAGCTACTGGCTTTTCAAAGGATTCACCATACAGACTTGTTTGATAGCATGACAGCCCCAAACTCACTCTTTACTGACAGGCGGATTTGAGGAAAGATAAGAAGTGGCACTTATCAAACCTAACTGCAGTCCACCTTGTGCCACAACAATGGCTACGAAGAACGCTTGTGTACGAGCCATACAGATATTGATCCTCACTTTCGAAGCCTGTATACCATCTTGGCGCATGCCAATGACATATCTTGTAGAAGTAAGTATATCAATAAATGAACGTGAACAGTAGCCTCTATTTACGTTTCTCTAGGTATTCATGCTTTAGCAAACAGATATACGGCAAATCTACCATCACAACTCTACAGTACACAACTCTACAGTCCATAGACCAGGATATATGGAACCCTTTCTTCAGCGTCTCGGCTACAGTGTAAAAAGTTTGTCCGTATAAAGATTAAATTTAACTGCAGTATTTGCTACTCGGATTACTCTTATCTCTACGCAGATAAGATTAATACCAATTAGAGATAAGATGAATCTGAGTAGCAAATACTGCAGTTAACTTTAATCTTTATACGGAGGAGGGACTTTTTACAGTGTAGACTGTTCTAAGGGCGTACGGAATGGGAGACAATGAAACTATTCGCAAGAAGAGAAACTCAGACCACAGAGCAAAGCGAAACGAGCGGATTTTTTTTTTTTTAGTTCATCTCATCTCACTAGCTTCACCCCTCACGTTATGGCAAAACTGACAGTTCTGACAAAAAATGCAGAGAGACAGAGAGAGAGCTATCTGGCAGCAGGCTTGACGAACTCTTCTTAAATTTCCCAAGTAGTTTTGTACCTGTACGTGCGGGTGGGTGGATTCTGCTTGTTCAAAGAAGAGCAGGCCATTCCAACTTTTTCTTCGGTGTTGAAACATCCAGACATTTACGCCTTGTCGAAATATTTGTTCATCGTGAACAGGACGAACACAAATTTACTCGCAAATATAGGAAGATTTGAGGAGACTCCCAGGACATCATCGTGCAACGAAGATCATCAGCACTTGGGTGACATTGTCGTCAGTTCAGACCCTGTACAAGCGTTCCAGGTCGACTCAAACATGGGTGGAGGAAGTACGATGGTGGGGTTGACGCAGCAGTATCAAGCAATACTAGAGTTCAAACTTACACAGCTCCGATTACTCCCCTCCCAGATGTAAGACAAACTTAAAAACTGAAAATCTCTCCACCCTAAAAGTAGACAGCAACGAACACTTAAGCTCAACTAAAACAAAAGACCCTCACCTTCACCAAAGCCACGTTGGAACACAAATATCCCCCCCCCCCAACCCCTCGGATATAAGTCAGGTCCAAAAATAAAGTTGTTTCCACCCTGAACCCTGAGCTACAACAAAACAATCACAGAGTTCCACAAAAAAAACCTCATCAGAACAACGTTAGAACACATTTACCCCCCCCCCTTCCCGGATATAAGCCCAAGTCAGGCTCAAAAGTAAAACTATTTCCAGCCTAATGAACGCGAACATCCCTTCCTCCCTCCCGGATCTAAGTCAGACCCAAAATTAAAATCGTCTCCAGCAGATTACAACAAAAACTTACAGAGGTCCACTCCATCCATCGGGACAGACGCAGGCTCCAGAAACGGGATCACACTTGCTATTCTGAAGGCACTGACAAGTCTGCTTACACTCAAAGCCGTACGTTCCGAACTGGCAGGGCGACTCGCAGCGTTGCCCCGTGAAGCCCCGGGAGCAGGTACAGTTCCCGTACAGTGGGTCGCAGCGTGCCCCATTAAGGCAGGGACAGGTGTGCCGACAGCCGGGACCCCATTTTCCTTCAGGGCAAGCTGTAAAGAAATAACAGTTGGCGTTCGCAGGAAAATCCAGGGCTGATATGACGACTTAAGTCGTCACCGGAAGAAAACAAATCTTCAAATTTTCGAATTTTCCTTTTGGGGGGGGGGGTTGATTCAAATTAGTGAGGATTCGGCTGTGAAGGTGTGGAATCATCTTCGAGAGAATCAGGGAGTCGGAGAACCAGTTCTATAAGGCTAAAATTACGATAATTTATCGTTTGGTAATGCATTTGACTGTGATGATGCGCATTTTAAGGGCGCTAGAAATTCATATGTAACCAAAGCTCTCGAAGCAAAAATGATGATTTTTTGGAAAATTAGAAAATCTGGAATATTTATGTGGAATTTTGTTTGAGGTAGATATATTGTTGTTATTATTATTAGTGGTTAGGGGTTCGGTGGAAAGCTTAAGATGAGAAAGTTGTTTTACCGTTGGTCATAAGCGAATATAAGTTATGTACTCCCGTACTGGACATGGTTGTACGCTTCATTGGAGCGTTCTGTATGTGTTTTTTTTAGTGTTTTTTTACGAGTGATGAATAAAACGAACTGAATTGAGTCTCGAGGTCAAATTATTTTAGTAGACCAAAGCTATGAAAATATCGAGGCTTTTTCTAAATCCCTGCATTTGTGTACGGGTATTCGTTCAGCCCTAGCTGGCTGCAGCTTCCCACTCCAGCAATCAACTATCCAAATTGCAGATTGAAAGTTGAAAGAACTATATGTTTTATTACAAGTTTAAAGCTTTGCCTACGGACGAAAATAGATAGGCTACTTCCCTAAAAGGGGCGAAATATCGCGTAAAATTTATGACCAATCCATTAATGGCCACCAAAAAATGATCGGCGAAAAAGAGGCACGGCGCGGCACGACATAGTGTAGGAGGCATTTCAATTAAACTTCAATTCAATATATTTCTAAAACGTCAAGCGGACAAGACCAATATTCGTTTGGTCGTCAATAAAAATATATATACAATTTCCAGTCAACACTTCTGAATTAATTTAAAATAAAAGTAATCGTCCAATACATTTGATAGAAAGAGTTAACCTCAGGTACACGTGAGTACTACGAGTAGTAAAATGATTACTAAAAAGAGGCAAGAAAACTTAAAAGGACCCTTTCAGAGTTAGCGGCAGGATCAATGTTCTAACGTGCCTTCTTTTAGGCTCTTCTACGCTTTCTTTTAGGCTTACGAACTCTCACTTACTTATCTACTTCTACTACTTGCTAATCTCTTTTTAGTCCTCGTGCCTCCTGCGCCAAGCCGTGCCTCTTTTTAGTCGATCCCCACCAAAAAACGCGTGATTTGTTTTAACGTTTTGCTTACTATGGAAAACAAACCTACTACGATGAACACTTCGTAAAAGAAGAAAAGGAGCAACATTGCAACATTTCCGGTTCGTTACATTCATTTTACTAGCCTCCTAATCTGCGGGTTTCTCTACAAGAAAATGTCATAATTTGTTTGCTTTCATGTCAGCTGCAGAATCTCCACATTCAAATTCGTGGACAAAAGCATTCTCCTTCCAGTATTTTTCAAAGTAAAAACAAAAGCTGAAGTCGCTTCGAAATTCTCTGACGCTTTTTCCAAGCCACTGCGCTCGGAGCTGGTCTTGTGTGCGACGATAAGATCTTTCTTCACGCCAGAAAAACGGCCGTATTACTGTCCAGATATTCATAATCTTAGCTTTGGATAGGCTAAGAGGGGTGAGGGGGCCTTCAAAGGACCAAGCTTAACTAAGCGGACTGGTGAGTTCAACGGCTACTTCCATTCTGCTTAGTTATGTGGTGGTACTCCAAGGAGGCGATTGGACAAAGGAATGTCAAATAAAATATATGAAAATAGACTCTCTCAAAAAGTAAGGGGTAGTAAGTAATTCAACTTCATTACCCATCAAGGTTGAAAGAACATAACATGGACTACAAAAAAAGAAAGAAAAATTGAAATAATGGTAGGCTATGTCTAGAACGACGGTCCTGGGTGAATCAACAACATGACTGAAATTAGCAAGCGAGAGAGAGAGAGAGAGAGAGAGAGGAGTTTATTGAACAAAAAAGAAAAACTACATATAGGACAAGACAGAAAGCACTAGCCTGTCCTAGGGGGTGGCCGAGGTGGATAAAAAAAAAAAATGGACATTAGTGCCGCAAGGATGCCAGTCTAATACATGATCCCTTATTCTGGGGGGGAGAGGGTCTTTCCAGTGTAGCAGTGTATCCCTGATTCTTGGACAGGATATGCCAAATTATAATTCATATAATGGATAAGAAGAGCTACGAGCTCATAAGGCACTTGTTACGAGTAGGCGATCCAAGGAAGTAGATGAGAACGTAACAAAACACACCCGCAACCCCAACTTAAGGTCGCCTCGGATTATCTAGGGCAAATGACTTTTCTACCTTCCAAGTTTCAACCCAATAGATTCACTCGTTTGGTCGCTGGACGTACCACACGATTTCCGGTACCCCCCTCCAACTCCCGCTTCCGCGGCCGAATCTGGTTCGGGCTCCTAAATGAAGCATTTTTTCTTACCACCTATCAAGTTTCACTCAAATCTGAGCGTTTTTGGGAACTTCCAGTAACTCTCCCTCCTCTTCCCCCAACGTGATCGGATACGATTCGAACCCTAAAATATGCCATCTAGGGCATGTGACCTCTCTACATTCTATGTTTCATTCAAATCGCCCAACTTGTTTGACCCCAATGCGAGCCATAACATTTCCAGGACTCACCTTCCAGCTCCTCCCACTGTGGCTGAATACGACTCGGAAAAAAATCTCCTATTCCCGTCCAGCAAGTTTGACTGGAATCGAAACATAGTCTGTCTGCTAATTTCCGGTTCTGCCGTGGCCGGATCCGATCCAGACGCCAAATAACGAATCAAGGCCGCATAAACTCGGTAGGCTACTGTCCAACTTGCATCCGATTCTGTCCATCCTTTTGGATTTCGTACAAAAGTTCCCCCCCCCCCCCTTCAACTCTTCAAGCCATGGCAGCATGTGGTTCGGACGCATGTTTTGCTTGTCTATGTTACAATTCTTATCAGCCATAAAGTTTCACTCGAATCGTACCACCCGTTCGCAACTTATGGAAGCCAGTGATTTCCGGATTCCCTTTCCCTCAACTCCCAAAAGATGGTCGGATCCAGGAACACAAGTTTTCGGGGGGCATTATGTCTGGTTCTTAAGTTACTAATACACCTGCAAAGTTTCATCGTCCTTAGAATATATGGAACTATCCTAACTGGCGATCACCGGAATTCCGGGAAACACCCTCCAACTCCACCCACAGAGCCCAGATACGATCTGGTTCTGTCAATTACGTATCTAGGGCTAATGCTTGCTTTTCCCACCAAGTTCCAGCCCAATCCCTCGACTCTATATTAGATCGTATCTTCAGATCGTACCGCGGCTCTGTGGGGAGCTGGAAGGGGTTTCCCGGAATTCCGGTGACCGCGAGTTCCAAATGTGCTAATGACGACGAAACTTTGCATGCATATTAGCGATCCGACAAAACTGACTTTAGAGCCCGACACAATGCCCTTGGAAAACTTCCGTTCGTAGATCCGACCATTTTTGGGGGAGTGAGGGAAGGCGAGTACGGAAATTGACTTCCTTAAGTTGCGAACGGGTGATCCGACTCGAATGAAACTTTTTGGGTAATAAGAACTGATGACCTGGACACGCAAAACATGGTTTTGAACCCCACGCGGCCACGGTTGGGGGAGTTTGGGGGGAGGGGGCGGACACTTTTTGACATGCACAAAAACCAAACGGATGGACCGAATGGGATGCAGGTTGGACAGTACCGAGTTTGTCCGGCCTAGATTTTTTATTTGGTTTTCCGGGCCGGATCCGGGCACGGTAGGGGGGGGGCGGGAACTGTAAATTTGCAGACAGGCTATGCTCCGATTCCAGCAAAACTTGATGGACGGGAAAAAGGAGATGTCAGAGATGTGGGGTTTATGTTTTCGAGTCCGTCTTCGGCCACAGTAGGGAGAATTAGAGGGGGGTCCCGGAAAATGTTGTGGCTGGCATGGGGGGTCAAACGAGTGCAGCGATTTAAATGAAACTTGGAATGAATGTAGAGAGAGCATATACCCTAGATGGTATATTTTAGGGTTCGAACCGGATCCGACCACGATAGGGGGGGGGGGGGGGAACCGGAAATTTGCAGAAATGCTATGCTCCGGTTTCAGTCAACTTGATGGACGGGAAGAAAAGATGTCAGAGATCCGACGTTTATATTTTCGACTGGTATTCTGTCACAGTAGGGGGAGTTGAAGGGGGGGTCCCGGAACTTTTCAGGCTCGCGTAGGGGTCAAACGAGTGCAGCGATTTAAATGAAACTTGGAATGTAAAGACAGCATACGCCCTAGAAGACATATTTTAGGGTCCGAATCGGATCGGAGAAGGACGAGGGGGGGGGGGGGGTACCGGAATAAAAAAAAATGCTCAGATTCGATTGAGTAGGTTACTAATATATAGGTTGCAAGAGTTTTCGGACCCCCCCCCCCCCTCCAACTCTTCGAACCGTGGCAGCATGTGGTTCGGACGCATATTTTGCTTGTCTATCTTATCAGTTCTTATCACCCATAAAGTTTCACTCGAATCGGACCACCCGTTCGCAACATATCGAAGCCAGTGATTTTCGGATTCCCTTTCCTTCAACTCCCAAAAGATGGTCGGAGTTTTCGGAGGGCATCATGTCTGGTTCTTAAGTTACTAATACGCCTGCAAAGTTTCATCGTCCTTAGAATAGATGGAACTATCCTAGCTGGATATCACCGGAATTCCGTGAAGCACCCTGCAACTCGACCGCCGAGCCCAGATGGGATCTGGTTCTGTCAATTACGTTTCTACGGCTAATGCTTGCTCTTCCCACCAAGCTCCATCCCAATACCTCGACTCTATCGTAGATCGTATCCTCAGATCGTATCGGGGCTCTGTGGGGGGAGCTGGAAGGGGTTTCCAGGAATTCCGGTGACCGCGAGTTAGGATAGTTCCAAATGCGCTAATGACGACGAGACTTTGCATGCATATTAGCAATCCGACTAAATTGACTTTAGAGCCCGACACAATGCCCTTGGAAAACTTCAGTTCCTAGATTCGACCAGTTTTGGGGGAGTGAGGGAAGGACGGAAATCGAAATTGAGTTGCGAACGGGTGATTCGATTCGAATGAAACTTTTGGGTAATAAGAATAGATGACCTAGACATGCAAAACATGCGTTTGAACCCCGCAGGGCCACGGTTGGGAGAGTTGGGGGGGGGGCGGACACTTTTTGATGCACAAAAACCAAACGGATGGACCGAATGGGATGCAGGTTGGACCGTACCGAGTTTGTGCGTCCTAGATTTGTTATTCGGTTTTCCGGGCCGGATCCGGCCACGGTAGGCGGGGGGGGGGGGGGGGGGGGGGGTAGTATTAAAACAATAAAAAGTAGTAAAACTTGACGGACGGAAAAAAGGAGATGTCAGAGATGTGGCGTTTATGTTTTCGAGTCCGTATTCGGCCCACAGTAGGGAGAATTGGAGGGGGTCCCGGAAATGTTGTGGCTCGCATGGGGGGTCAAACGACTAAACGAGTGCAGCGATTTAAATGAAACTTTGAATGTAGAGAGAGCATATACCCTAGATGATATATTTTAGGGTTCGAACCGGATCCGACCACGATAGGGGGGGGGGGACCGGAAATTTGTAGAAATGCTATGCTCCGGTTTCAGTCTTTGATGGATGGGAAGAGAAGATGTCAGAGATCCGACGTTTATATTTTCGAGTCGTATTCGGTCACAGTAGGGGGAGTTGAAGGGGGAGTCCCGGAACTTTTCAGGCTCGTGTGGGGGTCAAACGAGTGCAGCGGTTTAAATGAAACTTGGAATATAAAAAGAACAAACGGCCTAGAAGATATATTTTAGTGTCCGAATCGGATCCGAAAAGGGCGGGGGGAAATAACGGAATTTAAAAAAAAAATGCTCAGATTCGATTGAAACCTGATAGGTGGTAAGAAAAGATGCTTCAGATGATCCATTCACGCGTCCGAACGAGATTCGGCTGCGGTAGGGGAGAGCTGGAGGGAGGTACCAGAAATCGTGTGGCACGTCTAGGAATCAAACGAGTGTACTTATTAGGCTGAAACTTGGAAGGTAGAAAGGTCATTTGCCCTAGATGATCCGAGCCGATGCCGGAAATGCTCAGACTTCAGTGAAACTAGATATCCTATTTCTAGGTCCGAGCCGATTTTTGGATGGCGGGTGTATTTTGTGAACGTTCTCATCTATTTTCTTGTAGCACCTCCTCGTAACAAGTGCCATATGAGCTCGTAGCACTTGTTTTTCTATTTTTGGTAATTCTAGGCAGGGAACAAAATCGTCGAAACCCTATATAACGCCATTAAGTCTGTGCATACGACCCTTATTTGCAAATTGCAATTATACTAGTTTTCAATTTCTACAGAAGGCTACACTTTTTTATATTCATATAATGGATAAAAAACGGAAACGTCAGCTACATATGCTTTGGCAGCGATATTTCGGCCCTTCTTGGCCAAGGGTCCTCGTCAAACCTTCCCTGCCATCGCCCCAATCGGGCATCAAAAACAGCAGCCATGCCAAAAATTAAATCTCAGCATTAACTTTTCCCCTACAGTGATCTCAAAATTAATTGCCCAAATAGGATATTTATAGCTGATAGAAGCTTCAGTTATTTACTGCAGGTTCGTTCTCCTCCATTCCCCAACATTGTCCCTGACGTTCGACAGCCTGACGTTGACCCTTGCCCCGAAGGGCCGAAATACGTTTCCGTTTTTATCCATTGCATGAACATAAATGTAGCCTAAGTCAGCTTGGGACAAGCAGTATTTATGCAATTTTATTCATCCCCCCCCCCCAATGGTTCTTGAGGTCAACCCATATAACTGATAGGTACTCCTTGTCGATTCACCAGCAAGGACAAGATTTTGAAAAGTGCCCCCCCCCCCTACCCCCATCAGTTCCTCGGACACCTCCTACATAACTGACGTTCCTCGCCAAATTACCACCAAAGAGGAAGATTCTAAAAAGTAGGGCGAGTCATGCCGCGCTGCCCCCCCCCCCCCCCCGCCCCCATGGTTCCTGAGACCAACCCACAAAACTGATACTCCTTGCCCCTCAAGAAGGTCAAAAACTGTTCCTCATGAGACAGGATATATTCCCCCTTTCAAGGATTAAACGATTCTCGACTTTTAAAGAAGAATAATGGCTACTGCCCCCCCCCCCCCCCATTCCTGGCGATTATGCATCGATCTCTACTCCGCCGCTTTCAATGACACTTTCCATTTCGGTCCCGATCAGGAAATTGCGTTCCATAAATCCTGACCCGGGAGAAATTTTAGCGTTCCATTTTCCGTAACGTTGATTATAAGAAAACTCCTGACACTACAGACATTTTCCGAAGAAAATTACGACGGAGCTGTTTCGTCTGTTAAAGCCACGGCCCCGATGAAAAATGTATCTCAAAATCAGTAGTAGGAAGTTGTTCGAAAAAGTAGCATGCAGTACTAACTGATGCTACTACATGCTTCTACTTCAAGGCTACTGTGTTACTGCATTCTACTGCATGCTAGCAAGACTGGATGCTACTGGATACTACTGCTTAAGATTGGCCCAGTCTGAGGCATATTAAATGATAGTATTCTTTACTATTACATATCAATACGTGCAACTTTTTCGTACAACTATCATGCAACTACGCAGGCTACAAATTTTCCATCGGGCGATACAGTTCGTACTCCGGTATTCTAATATTCTAACTCTATTGGGTTGCTCAGATTACCAACGCTAAATAAATAGCCGGATCCCCCTGAATATCCCCCCCCTTAATATTTTCCAGCAAAAGACAAAAGGCAACTCTAAATATGTTGCCAGTTGCTCTTCTTGTTCCTCTTCTGTCTCCATGCACTGTTACCATAAAAACCGGACACCAACACCTGACAATACATTTTTAAAGTCCAGATATCTCCCCCGAAACAACGCATCCTAACGGAGCATTCTCCGCAAAACGCTTCAAAAATAACCTACCGCAGCCTTTATTTAAATCGGAAGAACCCGATTTCCGGTTAGAGACAGTGTACAAAACCACATAAAAACATATTGCTAAAGTAATTATATGGCTTTTCAAGAAAGCCCGTGTTTTTTGTTGTTTGTTTTTTCTTTACGTCATAATGCTTCCAGATTCCCGTTCGAGCTTGATCAAGACAAATGACAATTTATCTTGCTTAGCCACGTGCATGATAGAAAAGACAGATTGGGATTCCGGTTAGAAACTATTATGTTAAAATGAGAATTTAATGACTGAAAAAAAGGGAGTTGAGAAAACAAGACTAAAAGCTTCGATAGGATCCCAAAGGGAATATTTACCGGACCTCTTCATCCAGACGGGTAATCAAACCCTATCAACTGCTTGAAAATTTAACAAAAAATATAGTGGTGTAAAGCAGAACGGGACCATGACCAAACAAATCCAAGGGAATTCCAATTTTTTAAAATATTTTCAGGAAACAATATTTTCAGCATTTATCTCTAGCACAAAACCCTAATCGACTTCAGAATTATTTTTTGCCGCGTTCTCGGAGAACTGAAGAAAAAAAATCAGATATGGACCCAGCATAAATTTCTCCACTATATCTACTCCTGAAAACAAAATTTATGTCCACCAAATTTCCGGTTTTGGCCGGATTCCAGGCAAACAACTTGTCGGACCAAAATAAATCAAAAACATACTCAGCATGTCTCCTTACGATTCTTCTAATCAGTTTACAAGAAAACGTTTTTATCAATTGTCCGAGTTTCGGCAGGAATTCGGCAGAACTAACGTTTTGGGGTTCACAAAGATGAATGGGCACAGTTTCTGTCATGGATCTTTTGACGGTCTATTTGGCCATCTCTATTTTGCTGCGGAATTTAGTTGCGACTGATCTCAGAATCGGATCTCATATCTGTCGTCGGTTGCTTTTTATAGCTCCTAGGCTATGAATGACCATCGTCAAACTTTATTTCATTTGATCATCTATTTTTTTAAGTTTTTTTTTATGTGACCATCTAATTGTGTGTCCCACGAGCGTTCTCTCTACTATGAAGTGCTTTAACCTACGTCAATGAACATGAACATGAAAAGGTTGGCTTCATGTACAGTTGACTGTACATCAGAGCGGGTTATTGATCAAAGTAATCTCCATAAAAAATTATAAGTACTAGGACGACCGTCCCGTCAGGGATGACTGACGCCGAGATTCACTAAACGACGTCAACGATTGCCAATCGCCATGCCATCTACCTTCAGAGCACCAAATTTGCCTAAATATTACTGATATTAAACTTTGGAAAAAACTGTTGGCAAACGAGAACAACCGATCATTGCTCCCCCCCCCCCTGATGCTCCGAAAAATAGCAGGACAAGGCACCAAAACAAACTAGTGCCTGTCAGACGACGAACTTCAAGGTTCATGAACTCGTTTGTGCCCTTTTTACAGAGATTTTTAACAAAGTGAATAATTAGTGTAATATGTTTATTTTATTACTGTATGACCAGCGTAATTTAGCATCTTCTGACGAAGAAAGCTACGAAGTTGGTTTGTCAATAAACGATCTGATTGATTTGATATTGCCTAACAAGTTTCAAAACGGACCATACAAGTTTTCTCATTCTCAGAATAATCCAGATTTAACAGACTGTAGCCTAGGGTTCAAGAAGCGTGTTTCTTATTCTTCGCATTGCAGTAATTGGCATGGCCTCAGGCTGTTTGTGCTAATGATTTTTTAATAGTATCCTTTTAACTATTATAATTAAATGAGAAACTTCCAACCGTCATTAACCCTCGATTCCCTGCCCCTTATACTAAGTCAGTTTTCGATTTCGACGTGGGTGGCGCCAGATTTTGCATGCCAATATTACGCCAAGTTGCGTATTTATGTATGTACAAGGCGGAGTTACAAAATGAAACAAAATGAAAAACAAGTAAAAAACAGAGAGCAGTTCGAGGTTAGCTTCGACTAACCCCTTAGCGATAACTCAACCAAAAAACAAGGCACGCAATGCGGCTCGCGTTGTAACTTTTTTATTTCTAAAAAATCAATTCTTAAACTCGCTTTGCAATTAATCCGAATCGTTCATTTGAAAATACATGTCTCGTCAGATTTAGATAGCAATGGAATTTATTAGCCTACTCTTGAGCTCGCCTTCCCTTTGCATACTCGTGCCAACATTCGAAACTGCACGGAAGATGGCTAAAACTTGTATTTCTTCGCTTCCTCTTTTTAGAATAAATGGCCGACCCATGCTTATGACTTTCCAGCACACACTAAAACTTTTATTTCTCCGCTCCCTCGACTGGAATAATTGCATGGCTATGGCTGTTCAGCACATAATAAAACTTTAATTCCTTCGTTTTGTCTATTTCGAAAAAATGAAAACTCTCCTTCATCGGCCTTTCGTAATCTATCAGGCATCTATCTGATTTCCGGAGATCCGGGTAACAATTTTATAGGCGACGTAGGAGAAAGGAAAATATCATCAGAAGACCATTTCGTTTCTCCCACAAAATACTTAAGTGCCAGCGGGAATGAAACGTGGGGGAGGTATAGGAAAAGAACTATAATAACGAGTGGGGGCCATATCAGTTTCCTTCTTTAACTTATAAGTTTATTTTGCTTCGGGATCACGACTTTTTAGGGTAACAAAACGTATGTGTGGTTTTGTTTTGGTGGGCTATACAGTTTCACGGTCCAGTTCCTTTTCGGTAAATTTTGTTACGTGGTTTAATAACACATCCTTGCAAGCAGTGCTTCTGCTATGCTATTTACAGATTCTACATTGTGTTTGTTAACAAGCTATTCAACTACTACTAAGAGACACCACACAAATTAATGATTAGGCTTTCTGTGGGCTACGTGCCTTTGTATCAGAGACTGTCAACATGACAACAATCTTGTGGCCCAGGTCCCAAATTCAACTAGAAAAAAGTTCTCTACTGTCTGTTCTCGTGGTTATGTCTTCCATTCGTATGTTCACACAGTTTAGAGTACGCCTGAGGACAGAGAATTAGAGACAAAAAATACTCGGATAACTCACCAACTGTGCAGTAAGGGCCTCCATAGCCTGGCTCACATTCACACTTGTCAGGTCCGACGCAGGTTCCGTGAATGCACTGCTGTGCACATATAGGTACACATGTGGAATTGTCGGCAGTTCTGGCGTAGCCTGGGCAGCAATCCCGAACAACTCGGACTTTCTCAATCGTCTGGAAAAACAAAATAAAATTGTTCACAGATCAACTGTTTCTGCACATGTGCAAATCTACACAGAAAGACGTAGCCGCAAATGTGCAATTTTCATTCGATCTCTTCGTCACAAGCGCTAAAACCAGAGCAAAATATCACTCGGGAGCAGTGCCAAGACTTGGAAAAAGTGACACACATTCGAATAGAAGCGACACTAGCACCATTAGCGATAGAGAACGTCCCTACGGAAGCTTAATGAGGCTCGCACCAGCGCTGGCTCCAGTAACTTCAGATCCTGAACACAGCAAAAACAAGACCAAAGGTTTCGATGGGATCCTAAAAATTTAATACCTGATCCAGACAATTTGGTCTTGTAGATATCCGGTCTTCGCCAGACTCCTAGAACATTTTTACTATTAAGATTTAGAAACAGAAGAAGGTCAATGGCTAATCATCTGACAAAACCAAGTTCAGATATGGGTTCAGACAAATATGGCTATACGTCATATCTACTTTGACGAAACTGATCAAATCTTTATGCCTTACTTCTGCCAAATATCCGGTTTAGACCGGATTCCGGGCGAACTACTTGTCCGGCAAAAACTAAAGCCAAAAAAAGAATTCAGCCCATCACCTTATCCCTATATAGCTACAAAAGCATGAGACGGAGTATAAGAATAAAAGGAAAAATAACAGGAAAAAAGAACCAAATAAGATCACAACCAATTACAGAACAAACAAAAACCAACACAATACGCACTGAAAAAGAATGCCTCTCCAGAGACGGTGAGACGACAGTCATCCGCTTAAAATGTTCGTCCATTTCGATTAGTGGTTCCCCAGACCTGTTTTCTAATTAGTGGTAAATTTCTATACTGGTCTTTTTTGTGAAGCAAAAGACTTAACAGCCTTGTTTCAGCATACTCTTGGCGACTCAGTCTCCTCGCCGATGCAAAATCGTCGGGTACCTCGGAAGAGCCGCTCCCAAAGATCGCCGTGATTGGCTGACCAGGACTGAAGTTCAGTTTCAATTCAATTCAATTCCACTCAATTTATTTTCAAAAATTCTCTCACGGACGAGGCCGAACATTGAATTTTTTTAGTCATGTACATCCTCATCACATAACTCAACAATTAAAAACAACTATAACTAGTGTTATTCATTCGGTCAATGTACATGTGTCTCTCAATAAACTCTAAGTCAAACCTTCCATCATACGTAATGAATTTAGTGAATCATAATACGTTGAAATTGAGTCGTTAGTGAGACGTTTACTCGTTCTTCCTGAGGATCACTGGCGTGTTTTGGACTTAGTCATATTCAGTATAGTATTACAGTATCAGACCACTGGCGGTCCTCGAGTTCCGGCGGGTCTGGAGCTTTTGCAACATGACTTTACTACCCTGGCCGCTAATCTTAGAACGGTTCAGCTGCACATCCCTCTTGGACACGCCAGTATACCAAACCGCGAGAAGTGTCCCCGCTCAAGGCAAAATCAACTGAATTACGATCACCATCAACCATAACTAATGATATACGACTACCTCTCTTCCCTTGAGGCATTAATCCACCACTTTCGCAAAGCGTTCCCGCTTAAGTGGCTACTCGATCTCTAACCGTCATCCCATTTTCACCCCTCTCCCATAATTCCATTCAATCGAGAGTCATGCGATTCCCCAATATAATAAAGGCCAAACCTTCGGGAAACCTATCTTGATTATATTCCCAGGAGTATGTCACTCAAACTAAACACTGGTCAAGCCTATAGACTTAAACAGTCTTATGAGTAAACAAAGGCTCGGCCTACGAATATTCTAACGACAATAAGCCAAGTCTAATTTCACCGAACGAATTCGCCTTTTTCCAATCCAGTGCTATAGTAAGATCGGAAACGCTATTACGAGTTGGTGCGTAGAAGTCATTACCAAAACAAAACTGAAGACACAAGAATTGGTATTTAAGCCAAAACAATTGATAAGCAAGCTGAATAAAAGCAAGATGTCATTCGTTCATTAGAGAAAACGTCAGCTTCACTACTATGTGCATCTCGTCATCCTGGTCATCGACTACATGATGTTTTGATGAATTTTCAGGCCCAGTTAGAAATTATGTCTAAATTTTGTGTGTTTATTCTGTTATTTATCTTGTGTTGTTTTTCGTTGTTGTCTTTATTCCACTATCACCTTGTGTATTTGGCGGGTTATAAATAAATATATATAATAAAAAGAAATTTATGACAAGCTATGAATATCCTAATAATCAATGGTAAATAACATTTTCTTTTCTGGCTCAGCTCGTACGGTAACGCAGGCCGGTCTCCATTGCAAACGGCAGGGCTGAACCCAGCAAAGTCTCGGTCTGGGAATGATTCTCAGAACTGGCTGGGACCAAGATGTAGCTAAAGGACCGTTCACGCTTGTGTTGTAACATGAATAAAAATGCTTCGCCTTGTACGCCTTATCCTCCTCTTCCGTTTAACTTGAAAATCAAGTTGTACGCCCACGTATTAACAACACGGAGCCTGGAGCCTGACAGTGAATCCCAACAGAACCTAACCTTTGATGACTTAGGGAAACTGAACATACAGGAATGTGGAATTTTGGATCAGCCTCGACCGGTTCTGTGCAAATTCAGTATAATATCTGTTGCTGTGTCTGTTTGGCCGATGTAGATTTTTCGTTTAGTTTTAAGCCAGTCAGGATTGCTGTAACTATTTCAAACAAGGAGACCTTGTAGTTGTCAAAACGCAAATAGCTGTACAGTTTAGTATGACTGACTTTCCATTCAAAGAGCTCATTCAGTTTCAGTTATATTACAAATATCTCTCCTTATCCGTTTCTCTCTTTCTTCCTTAACAGTCACCTGATGGAAACGCACGCTGTGATTGGTCATGTATAACTTTTAACACACAAAATAGAACCCGTTTCTATTACTACTACAGTAAGCCTGGCGGGATGAAAGTTTTACCACAGATATTCGCGGATAGCAACTATAATTCAGAAATTCTGCGCCTTAAACGTAAGCGTGAACGGTCCTTAAACCTCTCGTGATTGGGCCTTAAGATCCATCCTGGTTCCATCCAGTCGCTCTTCCCATCCGAGATAGCTCTTGTCCATGTCCTGGCCAACCTCCGTGACGACTGGGGCTATTCGAATCACTTTAGTGTGGAGAACGATGAGGAAATGACCACAAGCTAAGCTTATTAGAGGCTGCTCTTGATTGCTTCTTGATCTGTGCCGAAAGTCATTTCAGCTCCTATTTACTCAGTAAATAAATGCCACCCTCCCCGGCTAAGAAAATAAAGATAGACTAAGCCTATGAGATTTTCTTCTCATACGAAGAGATTATTGCTATTCTTGACTATGACACTAGATTCCCCGAGACGGTGGGATAGCCGGGAGTCCATCCCAGTAAGTGAATAATAAATTATCTAGAAAGAATAGGACAACGAAAACGGCAGAGCTTGACAGAAAGAACCTAGCATGAATGTGTTCGCTGTCTCGTTTATTAAACTTATCCCAAGCCTCATAATTAGACACACTTCGCCGTATCAAGCGTTTTTACTGGAGAACCACACTTTCGTTCGTACCACTTTTTATCGTACTTTTACTGGACTATACCAGGGACCCATAAATTTCCTGTAATGACTCGCCATTCATGGGGCTTGTCAATAAGAGATTTCTGATGTGCTCTTGACCGAGCGTCAGATAGTTCGAGAAATACCCACGGGAATAAAATACGCGACTATCCACATAGACAAAATTTTCGCAGCTGTTGTGCTGAACTAGGAATATTTCTCTGTAATGGAAAAGTATCCTGGATCTTTTGTCCTAGCTTAGGTACCTGGTGGCATGCTGAACAGTCCCAACAAATTTTGTTTATCTGAGTAAGAGCGCCGATTCGACCCAAGCGGAATTTTTGGAAACTAGGTGAGGCTCGGGCAACATAGAAACACAGAAGCATAGGAAATGACAAGCCCCCTGAATGGCGAGTCATTACAGAAAATTTATGGGTCCCTGACTATACTGAGAGTATGCACCAGTAGAGGTATGTTACTTTAGACTTTACCCAGAGGAGTCATTAGGGGGTGGACGCTAGAGAACCACTAGGGACGAGGGTGTTTTGCAGTAACAGTGGTATCTGGTATACAGTTGCTCTGCAAAAGCGACAGTTGCCGAAATTGCGCATTTCGAAATCATCCCAAAAGAAAAAGTGATATTCGGTCACGTCACTAAGTGCCAAACTTCTTTCCCACCAAAATTGATGAAAGTGAGATGACTTTTTCAGATACCACGGCCAATTACCACGGTCGGACCGTGGTATCTGAATATCTGATACCACGATAACTGGCCAGATACCACGATAACTGCAAAAACGCCTTTTGACCGTGGTATCAGATACCACGATAACTGCAAAAGCGCCTTTCGACCGTGGTATCAGATACCACGATAACTGCAACAAGACCAAAGGTTTCGATGGGATCCCAAAAATTTTAATGTTTATCAGACTTCTTGATGCAGACAATCGAATCTTGTACATTTCCTAAGTCTTCGCTAGAAACCTTTAACATTTTTGCTATTTATCCATAATCAACCGTTTGATTATGTAGCCTACAACACATTTTGAAGTGAAGTTTTTTGCTTACGGGCAAACAACTAATCAAATGAGGAAACCAAGTCCAGATAAGGGTTCAGCAATTGCATGTTTACTCCAATGTCTCATGTCTCATATCTAATCGACCTCAAAAGGTGTTTTAGAATTGTATTGTTGTTTTTCTGCCAAATTCCTCGTATTTTAGCAGCATTACCGGCGAACTGCATGCAGAGCAAAAGATCTGGTGACGCTGGAGCCGAACCTTGCAAATTTTGCCAGCTTATCTGTCAAGGAAATAAAGTTCAAAATCCGATAATTCCCCCGGGGAGTCCCCCTCAAGACCCATTTCCTAACCCCTGATTTGTTTTTTGCAAGTGAGTAACCCCTCGCGTAGACCTGGCATTGGTTCACCGAGCACCTAGGACTGGCTCACACAGACCTAGCACCTGGGATTGACTCACCCAAGTGTCTAACCCCTCGAGTACTCCTTTAACGGGTACACCCAATTCCTAACCCCTCGCGTGCACCTAGGATTGGTTTCACAGGTTTGTTTCTTTCCCCGAAGTTGAACCAGAAGATTGACAGCCTGACGAGGACCCTTGCCAAAAAGGGCCGAAATGTCGCTGATGAAGAATCGTAGCTGACGTACCCGTTGTAAACATTGTTTGAATAAATGTTTCAAAGTCAGCTTGGGCTCAAAGAATATTTATCTGGGATTGGTTCACGGGTACCTGGGAACGGCTCATCCCACCCCCTCCCCAAACAACTTTAGTACACCCACTGAGTAACCCCTCACTTATCCAGTACATCTTTTTTACAGTGAGTAACCCCTCCGTTTTGCACCATCACATATGAGTAACCCCTCCCTTACCAAGTACACCTTTTTTCAGTGAGCAACCCCTCACTCACCCAGTTCACCCTTCTTTCAGTGGGTAGCCCCTGGCGTACCCTAGCAGTTCCCTCTTTGGTACACCATGAATCAACCCCCTCGCTTGGCTGACCGAAGTGTGTAACTCCTCGAGTACTCCTTTAGCGGGTACACCCAATTCCTAACCCCTCGCGTGCACCTGGGGTTGGTTCACTGGGACCGGCTCACCCCACCCCCTCCCCAAACAACTTTAGTACACCCGCTGAGCAAACCCTCACTTATCCAGTACATCTTTTTTCCAGTGAGTAACCCCTCCCTTACCAAGTAAACCTTTTTCAGTGAGCAACCCCTCACTTATTACTACAATTCCTACTACATTTCCTACAATCACACATAAGATGTCGCACACACTCTCGCTCTCCACACATCGGGCAGAAGTAAGGACCAATTCTCCCAATCGGCCTACCCATGTATCTCCTCCTATCTCCCAGCGGTAAAATATCAGCACGCATACTAATTAATAATTTCAATTCCTCCCTATCGAAACCCGCTATAAAATAAACACATTCACCCCATGTCTCTTTCGCCTCTGTATGAAACCTTAGAGACGGGAGACCCCCTTCGACCTTCGATTACGTCACTGAATAAAACAAATTTAATGATCTGCGGCCACGTGCGCAGAGCTATAATCATTCGAGAATAAAGGGGTAGGACCGCTATAGCCGAAAATTGGTCGACAAGTTTTGTGTCCGGTTTTCACCGGATTCCGGGTGAACTACTTGTCCGGCAACAAAAGGACTTTCATATTCGGATTCAGCATGTCTCCTTACCCCTAAACCAACTATCTCAATAGGTTTTAAAAAATATTTTTTTGCCCCTTAATTTGAAACCCCCTCTCCCACCCCTAAATGTAGAGCTACAGAGCCCATCTACGAACTCGACCTTACCCTTGACCCAAAGAATCCTCACACCAAGTTTCATCAAAATATCTCATTCCTTTCGAGAGTTACTGTGCTCACAGACGGACGGACAGACGGACATTTTTGCGATGTCATACGTATCCCTCCACTTACGTTTTGGGATCCCAAAAACGACTTTATACTGTGGTATCAGATACCATGGTATCTGCAAAAACACAACTTTTAAATATATTTCAAAACAACAAAAAGAATTACTGTTTTGTATTGAATACTGAGAATATTCAGAAACGTGCCTGTAGGATAATTATTATGGGTACGGACTACACTGACTATACAGTGAGCTTAGAAGTCCTGAACCTAGTCCTAAGGAATTACTGGGAAAAATAAACTGAACTGAAAACTGATGCCCCCCCCCCCCCCCGCTAAGGCTTACTGAAATGGAGTCAATGATTTGGACCGGCGCAGTTTTTGGGTAAATCTGGTGGAATAAAAATTCCAAATCGGATAATCTTAGTGAAAGAAACTACTTTGATGATGAAATGTGGTGATATAAAAATTCCAAATCTGAAAATCTTTGTGGAATGAACTACTTTGATCGAGTTCGTAGATGAGCTCTGAGCTCTGTAGCTCAACATTTAGGGGCGGGGGTTCAAATTAAGGGGCGAACAAAAAAAATCTGAACAGCTAACGAGATAATCGATTTAGGGGTAAGAAGACATGCTGAACACAAATATGAAAGCCATTTTCTCGCCGGACAAGTAGTTCACCCGGAAAAAGTTTGTTAAAAGGAAAAGTTTTATGTAAAGGTGATCAGATGTTCGCTTTATGGATAAGAGACATGCTGAACATTTTTATGAAAATCATTTTCTTGTCGAACAAGTATTTCGCGCAGAATCCGTCCGAAACCGGAAAATTTGTTAAGAGTTGAAGTTTTATCTGAAGTTGATTGGATGTTCGATTTAGGGGTAAGAAGTCAGGCTGAATCCGCTTTTGACAATAACTTTCTACCAAGACATATAATTCACCCGCAATCCGGCTGAAACCGAAAAATTTGTTGACAAGTAGTTCGCCCGAAATCCGGTCGAAACCGGAGATTTGGCAGAAGTAAGGCAGGAAGATTTGGTCAATTTCGTCAAAGTAGATATGAAGTATCGCCGCGAAGTAAATACCAAATTGTCTTGATCAAATATTAGATTTTTGGGATCCCATCGAAACCTTTGGTCTTGTTGTATATTGTTTTCAATTTTTTTCCACAAATGAGCCGCTAAATTTAACAAGAGCTGTAAGCTCATATGGCACTTGCATGTGTCAAGATGATTTGATTGATCAAGAGTAAGTTTCGACTTTGCGGTTGAGATGCGCGCTATAAGGGAGCTGGAACTTCATTTGTAAGCAAAACCCTTGAGGCAAAACTGCTAATGGGCTGATGGGCATCACGAAAATGCATATATTGCTTAAAAGTATTTTTTTTTACTTTGCGGTCAAGATTGGTACTTTAAGGAATAATCGGATTTGGGAAGTAGCAATTTCTAAGCAAATGCTGTTGAGTCTCCAATATTCCAGCGAAGTTTCATCGTCCTAGCACATCTGGAAGTACCTTAACGCGCGATCACCGGAATCCCAGACCCCCCTCCCCCTCCTCCAACTCCACCCACAATAACCGGAGCCAATCCTGTTCTGTAAATGATTAATCCAGAGCATCTGTTTGTCATTCCCACGAAGTTCGATCCAGATCACACCAGTCTAAGCGGGTCAAGTATTTTCCGCCCTCCCCCCGATAATTGCCGGATTCGGTCCGGAAATGAAAAAGGTCACAAGAGAAAAATGTCCTCTGTTTAATTATTAAATTTCACTCGAATCCGATCACCCGTTCCAAAGTTACGCATGACTCAATATTCCGGATTCCCCTCCCTCAACTCCCCCCCCCCCAAGATTATCATATCGAGGTTTTTTTTTTTATTCCAAGTCAGTTTGACCGGGTCCCTGATATGCCTTCCAAGTTTCGTCGTGAAAATCCCCCAAAAACGGAATTCCGGGATACCCCTCCTCCCCCCCCCCCTCAAGTGTCCGGATCAAGTCAAGTTATGTAAAAGATTTATATGGACCAGATGTTTGTTCTTCCCAGCAAGTTTCACTCCGATACCATCATTCTAACCGTTTCTCGAGATTTCCGGTCCACCCCCCACCCCACCCCACCCAGCTCCCCCGCGGTGCACGTAGCCAATCCGATTCAGCAAATGACTTACCTAGAGCATCTGTTTGTTCTTCCCACAAAGTTCCATCCCGATCCCTCCATTCTAAACGGGGCACGTATTTCCCCCCCCCCCCCCAATAGTTGCCGGATCCGGTCCGGATATGAAAAAAATCATCGGAGAAATGTCCTCTGTTGAATTCTTAAATTTCACTCGAATCCGATCAACCATTCTAAAATTACGCATGACTGAAAATTTCGGATTCCCCTCCCTCCACTCCCCCCACCATTATCTGATCGACAAAATTTTTATTTTGAAGTCAGTTTGATTGGGTCCCTGATATGCCTGCCAAGTTTCATCGTGAAAGTCCCCAAAACCACCATCACCGGAATTCCGGGACCCCCCCCCATAAGTGTCCGGATCAAGTACAATGGCCTAAAGGACTTATCTAGAGCAGATGCTTGTTCTTCCCAGCAAGTTTCACTCCGATCCCTCCATTCTAACCGTTTCTTGAAATTTCCGGTCTCCCCCCCCCAACTCCCCCCTGGCTACCGAATCCGGTCAAGACTTTAAACGGGACATTACAGATATATATTCTGTTCAGTTATGAAGTTTCATTACAATCCGATCATCCGTTCGAAAGTTACACACTTCTCAATTTCCCGGATTCCCCTGCGGATTCCCCTCCCTCCACTCCCCCACCATTATCTGATCAACAATATTTTTATTTTGAAGTCAGTTTGATTGGGTCCCTGATATGCCTGCCAAGTTTCATCGTGAAAATCCAAAAAACCACCATCACCGGAATTCCGGCCCCCCCCCCATAAGTGTCCGGATCCAGTACAATGGTCTAAAGGACTTATCTAGAGCAGATGCTTGTTCTTCCCAGCAAGTTTCACTCCGATCCCTCCATTCTAACCGTTTCTTGAAATTTCCGGTCTCCCCCCCCCAACTCCCCCCTGGCTACCGAATCCGGTCAAGACTTTAAACGGGACATTACAGATATATATTCTCTTCAGTTATGAAGTTTCATTACAATCCGATCATCCGTTCGAAAGTTACACACTTCTCAGTTTCCCGGATTCCCCTGCCCTCCACCCCCCCCCCCAAAAATGGTCGGATCAGAAAACTGATTATTCCTAATTTTGTTTGGTCGGGTCTCTGATATGCCTGCCAAGTTTCATGGTCCTAGCACAACTGGAAGTACCCTAACTCGAAAAAGTGTGACAAAATGCCCTAAATTTTCAAGTTTCCAGCGCCCCGCACTCCCCCCCATATGGTCGGATCGGGAAACTGATTATTTCCAGGTTAGTGTGGTCGGGTCCGTGATATTCCTGCCAAGTTTCATTGTCCTAGCTCATCTGGAAGTACCCTCACTCGAAAAAGTGTGACAAAATGCCCTAAATTTTCAAGTTTCCAGCGCCCCAACTCCCCCGCATATGGTCGGATCGGGAAACTTATAATTTCCAGGTTACTTTGGTCAGGTCCCTGATATTCCTGCCAAGTTTCATTGTCCTAGCTCATCTGGAAGTACCCTAACTCGAAAAAGTGTGACAAAATGCCCTAAATTTTCAAGTTTCGAGCGCCCCCACTCCCCCGCATATGGTCGGATCGGGAAACCGATTATTTCCAGGTTCGTTTGGTCGGGTCCCTGATATTCCTGCCAAGTTTCATTGTCCTAGCTCATCTAGAAGTACCCTAACTCAGAAAAAAGTGACAAAATGCCCTAAATTTGCAAGTTTCCAGCGCCCCGCACTCCCCCCCATATGGTCGGATCGGGAAACTGATTATTTCCAGGTTAGTTTGGTCGGGTCCCTGATATGCCTGCCAAGTTTCATTGTCCTAGCACATCTGGAAGTACCCTAACTCGGATATGTGGGACAAAAAAACTCGGACCGACCGACAGACCGACAGACCGACAGACCGACAGACCGACAGACGGAATTGTGATCGGTATATGGCACTTGAGCCAGAGGCTGCAAGTGCCATAAAAAACAAACGTGATTTTTCCGGCCTCTTTTCTGATCGAGGTCGAGCATCACGGTTACGGGATCAAATACCAGACATTTTAGAGATCAGACGACATGAAGACATTACAAATATCAGACTGATTGAAATATATTACAGAAATATACATTTTCTGGTAATCGCTTGCCGTTATGGTTACAGGCACCGTGACGGGGTTGAAGGAAGGATACATTCTGGTCTATGAAAAGTCAATTAGAAGTCGGGAATTTCGGACAATCGCTTGGATAGTTGACTATTCCATCGACACATCAGCAACATGGCTTGTGCCGATCGTTCGGTGATTCTTGTTGGCTGTTCAAAGCGGTATGACAATTGATTGGAGGTCGGAAAACACAAAAAACGGCTCGTAAAGTGAGGTGAAGCTGCAGGGTTTAAACGTACAGTCGTCTTGAGATCAGCCATCGAAGAAACCTAATCCATACAATGGCCTACACGAGGCGTACTTCCCCCATTCCCAGGGGAGTTCTTGGGAAGTCGAGGAGAACAAAAAGAGATCCACTTCCTGGGGACTCCCCGGAACTACAAGCTACGAGAACACAAGGAACGCCTTTCTACCAAGTCCATAAACGATACTTCGATGAGTCTAAAGTAGCGTGCACACACAGTCCGAATTTCGCGGTCCGGTGCGAATTTCCTTCTCCGCTCCGGAATTTTGACGCATCGCATGCGGATTCGGTCCGATAATTTCGTTCCGATTTGAGTAGAAAATATTCTACTTTTACCGGAGCGAATTTTAAACGCATGCGAAATTGTGCCCTGAGAATTAAAAAATTAGAAGCTGTGTTTGAAATTTCAACTGTTTATACGACCTATTCAATGTCAGCTGCATTCATTCATTCGGCAATCAATCAGCATCATCTGACTGTAGGCTAAGCAGTGGATTTTTCAAACCTGGGGCCAAGTTTCACGTCTGAATTTCGTTTTATCTAAATAACCTGTCGGGCATCGTGACGCGAATTTCGTATGCGCGTTTTCGCGTGCGGAATCTTACCGGACTGTGTGTGCACTTAGCTTAACAGCTAACATATTCCCTCCGAAGTTTGTATACCCCATCCTAGAATCTATTTTTCAAAGAACCAACACCACCAGCAACTCCCCCAGCTGTCCATTGATTCTCGAAAGTCCTTTTTTATGACAAAAGTCAAAGGATTCCCTGTTTGCGGGAAGTCAGTCGAAGCGACAAACAAAAGTCTGGGATAGACTGATGTGGAGTGGCCGGTTAACGGCAAACTCTGAACAAACCTATACTTACGCTTAGAAGAAAATGTTGCTTAGGGTATGAGCGCTGACGGGTTTACTCTAGACCATAAACTTCAACAACCAGTTTCAGTACCTCAGGTAGTCTACAGGTCAATTGCTGCGATTTATTTCCGGAATAAAATAAGCGAGATATAGAATCTGGCACCCTGACCATATTGCCTTAAGCTGACAACCACATTGTGCCGTGCGATACAGTAGAGGTATTGTTCTTCAATTTTGATCCATTGCTGTGATATATGGTAAGTCAATCGTTGTTGAGTAAAATCTATTTCTTCCCAAGAATATTTTTCATCGTCATTCATAAACAAGACCAAAGGTTTCGATGGGATCAGAAAAATGTAATATTTTATACAAACAACTGGGTCTTCTATTCGCCAGACTCCTTGAACATTCTTACTACTGAAATTTAGAAACAGATTAAGGCAGATAGCTCATCATTTGAGAAAACCAGAAAACCAAGTTCAGATATGGATTCAGCATGTGTATTTACCCCTATAAGTCATTTCTATTTTGACGAAACTGATCGAAACTTCCTGCCTTCTTCTGCCAAATTTCCGGTTTCGGACGAATTCCTATGGCGAACTGCTTGTCCGGCAAAAAAAAAAGACTCAAAAATAAATTCAGCTTATCTTCTTACCCCTATAGAACATCTAATCAACTTCAAATAAAACTTTTACTCAAAACGAATTTTCCGGTTTCAGCCGGATTCAGGGTGAACTATACGTCCGGGTAAAAAATGATTGTCATATACGGATTCAGCATTTCATCCATAAATAGGACGTCTAATCAACTTCAAGTAAAACTTTCGCTTTTAAAATATTTTCCGAGTTTAGCCGGATTCCGGGCGAACTACTTGACCGGGTAGATACTGGTTTTCACATATGTGTTCAGCATGTCTTATTACCACTAAACAGAAGATCTAATCAACTTAATCAACTACGTCCGGGTAAAAAAAATGAGTGTCATATACGGATTCAGCATCTCTTCTTATCCATAAATAGGACGTCTAATCAACTTCAAATAGAACTTTTACTTTTAATAAAGTTTCCGATTTTGGCCGGATCCCGGGCGAACTGCTTGTCCGGCGAGAAAATGATTTTTATATTCATGTTCAGTGTATTTTCTAGGCCCCAAATCGACTACTTCATTGGCTGTAAACGAATATTTTGTTCGCCCCTTAATCTGAACCCCCACCCTTAAATGTAGAGCTACAGAGCCCATCTACGAACTCTACCTGTCCCTTGGCCTAAAGAATCCTCACACCAAGTTTTATCAAAATATCTCATTCCCTTCGAGAGTTATCGTGCTCACAGACGGACGGACAGACGGAATAACTTTTGCGAAGTTATAGGTATCCCTCCACTTACGTTTTGCAATCCCAAAAAAAGAATATCTGAACGGTATTTTCGGTGTTCCAAAGTAATATACCTCTAGTGCATTGGTACGAGAACAGTTTCCATGGGGCACGGTAACTAGTTTACTAGTGAGGCTCCTACCGGAAGAAACCTACGCTGCTAGTTCTCCGGCAACGACCAGAAACGCCGAGACTTTTCGCCGCTGCTGAAAGCGCCGACACCTTTTGGCACTGCTCAAAGCGCAGATGCTTTCGCCACTGCTCAAAGCGCCGACACTTTTCGTCGCTGCTCAAATCGCAGACACTTTTCGACAGTCGCCACTGCTTCAGAGGTTTTCGTCGTCAACTTTGACGACAATGGTTCATCTCAACCACTAGAGAAATCAAAATTACATATCCCACTTACGTGGAATTTCTATCACTGAAAACTCGACGAAGCCAGCCCTTCATCTGAATCGACCTTGCCAACAAGGAAAACTCTCCATCTGTTCAAAATCAGGTTCCCTCCGAATAAATTCGCTTTCGATGACGATTTTAACTGGCAAAAAAAAGGGGGAGACCTCGCCGGCGGGCGTAAATCAAATCAACAAACAATCCAAGTTCGACATCCGCCGCTGATTCAGTTCTCGCTTCCGTGGATGAGCAACGGAGAAAAAGGAAAACGCTGGTTCAGCATCTAAAGAGATCCGTTTCTCCCAAGCCCCAATTTCCGTAATCGACCTGCTAGAAAAACAAACACTTTCTGGCAAAGAATATGTAGAAGAGTGGCGCCAATCCTGAAGATTTAAAACTTTGGTGGAACAGAAAAAGTATAGAGGATAGCAAATTGCTGGGATCCCAGGTTCGAAGTCTCGAACTGGGGTACGAAAGTTGGGCGATATTTCACAGATATTGCAGGAGGAATTTCTGCTTTTTGGGATCCCAAAACGTAAGCGGAGGGATACCTATGACATCGTCTGTCTGTCCGTCTGTTAGCACGATAACTCTCGAGGGGAATGAGATATTTTGATGGAACTTGATGTCAGGATTTTTTGGGTCAAGGGTAAGGTCAAGTCCGTAGATGGGCTTTGTAGCCCTGCATTTAGAGGTGGGGGAGGGGGTTCAAATTAAGGGGCAAACAAAATATTTCTAAACAGCTAATGTGACACTTGATTGGGGGGTAAGAAGACATGCTGAACACGATGGTGAGAACCATTTTCTTGCCGGACAAGTAGTTCGTCCAAAATCCTGAAAAAAAACGGAAAGTTGATTACAATTAAAAGTTTCATTTGAAGTTGATTAAATGTTCGGTTTAGGGGTAAGAAAACATGATGAACACTTATGTGATAAGCATTTTCTACCCGGACAACTAGTTCACCCGGAATCCAGCCAAAACCGAAAAAAAAAATTAAAAGCAAAAGTTTTATCTGAAGTTGATTAGATGACAGATTTAGGGGTAAGAAGAGAAGCTGAGTCTGTATATGACGATCGTTTTTTTTTTTCATTTTTTCGGTCAGTATCGTCAAAACAGATATGGCTTATAGAGGTATATCTGAACTCGGTTTTCTCTGATGGTTAGCCTGGCGAAGACTGGATCTGGCGAAGACAAGACCCAATTGTCTGGATCATATATTAGATTTTTGGGATCCCACCGAAACCTTTGGTCTTGTCTTCCCAAAGGAGTTACGAACCTTCCGACAACCGACCGACAAAATAACGGCAAAGCAACCAGCTGTATGGCATAATAGACATGTAAAAAAAAATCAATCTATTTCCAAAAAGGCAAGCAGACAAGCCGAATATTCGTTAAGTCGTCAATACAACCCGTGGTCATTACAACGACTAATATTCAGTGGAAGAGTGTGGGGTGCCGAAGTGTATCTTAAAGAAGGTTTAAAATCAGATATGGATTTGAGGGGAAATTTTCTGCCGCTGGGAATAAGTAGGAAATACCTGGGGAGGCAGCGTGCGGTAGATGGTCTTTACTCGTGTCTTGTCTGCGGAGATCCTGAGGAGGGTGTGGACCACTTCATGTCATATTACCAGGAACCAGGAAGGATCATATATAAGGGAATAGGAGCAGAAGGATCATATATACCATATTACCAGGAAGGATCTAAGGTTGGAGTTGCTTCAGAGTGTGATGAGGAGTGGCTAAATGGTCTGCTTAGTAGTCGATCTTTTGGTACTATTAAAAACCTGGCAGTGTTCGTCCCTAGTGGGACTGAGACATAGGTCCCTTTTCGTTTAAAGTGTTTTAATTATGTAGTTCGTTTTCTTTGTTTTTGTTTTCAGAAAGTGTGTTAAATATGTAGTTAGTATTTGCTTTGCATGTCATTTTTTTGTACCATGGCCCTTTGGGCTTTCCATGTACAATACACACATATGAGTATATATGCATGATTTGTAGTCAGAAATCCTAAGTTAATTTAAAAGAAAATGGCTAGGTCGATGATAGACGGATGTAGGCCCAAAGACCGGTAGATAGCTAGGTAGTTCGATAGATATCCAATACAGCACAATAATATGACACAAAAACGGTAAAAATCGTAACCTTTTAAACTCCCAAAAGAAGAACAACAAGTTGTACCTGAAGCGGAGCCGACTTAACTTATAGCAGGGCATACACAAACTTACAGCCTTTATCAGGCAGATTGTCGTGGAAATCAAGGTCCATCATTTAGCCTACACGGCGGGTATTTTTCCCCGGAGACGAGAGGGGAAAGTGTTCACACGGTGCCCGGGTAGTTTTCAACAATGGACACTAACATGTGTCCATTTGGATCACTTCTTTTATGGACATTATCAAAATTATTGCTCGTAAATCCGATTTTGTTGTTGCTGACGTCGAAGAATACCCTTCGGCAAACAAAATACCCGGGGATTTGTTGCTGTTGCGGGGAAAAATACCCGCGGAGTACGGGTAAATACCCTCCGTGTAAACGTAGCTTTAAGGCAAAAGGAAGGGGCAAGTGAACGAGTTAATCAAACGAATCAGCTGCAAATCCCTACGACAGTCAATTGTTAGCAATTCTACTACCCATGCAATAATGGCACAAAAGTGTTCATGTCGAGTAAATAAGAAATATGTCAGAAAAGACAAAACAAGATGGCCAATATGCCTTTGCTTACAATGCTTGCCACGGATTAAAGTCAGTAAAACTGAATGTATTTCATTAAAGAAGTGATTAACCAACCCTGGGCAGAATCTCAATCGAGTCTCTCCAAACCTCACATCCGTTCTCAAGATCCCTTTCTCCAAGGTCCCTTTAAGGACCATATCGGATCTATAGACATTAATATCCCTCAACTTAGAGTTCGATTAATCCCACTTAATTGCATGAAAAATTGCATATCGCCTTCAAAAGCCATCCGGCCGACGCTTAGAGTGAATAATGAATCGCTTCAAAGGACTGGAAGTAGGGGGAAAGAGGTGAGGTCATGGAATTCCCGGGTAATTGCGTAATGATTAGAGTGCCGACTATGGTGGTGGAGGACCGACCATCTCTCAGCCGACGGAAGTGGGAGGCAAGGTTCTTAAAGCATCAGCGAAAGGTATGGCGGTTGGGCAGGTCAAGAGGTGGCAAGGGAGGCCAAGAGGTAGGTCGGGCGATAGGCTTGTTCACTGTCCCCGTGAAAAAAATTCCTAGCAACTGAATCGTCGAAATTAGCCTCGGATCGGTGGCTTCATCGACGCTCCATGAGCCACTGATGGCTCAGGTGGACCGAAGGTCTTGTTTCTAGGCTTTAATTCAGGGTTGCCAAGTGTGACACTTTTGGTGTTTTTGGACACTTTTTGCCTCCGGGTGAGACCATGACACTTTTTCTCTGAAAATGACTTCTTACAAATAACACTTTTTAGGTCAGAAAAAACACCTTTTCATTTACTTTACGAAAGTTACAGATTAACGCCACAAAAATATGTACTTTGCTTTGATGGAGTACAAAAAAGTAGTTTTAAGTCTTTTAAACCTCATTTCCGATAAAATTTTTCTACAAAACTGTGATCTAACAATTAAGAAATGTTTACCAATTATTCGAACTGCGCAGCGGAATGCGCAAAAAAGTTCGAGGTGTCAAAAAGCACCTTTTGTCAGGAATTTCGACACATATCTGAGCCGAGTTCCTGGCTCTTATATTTTACCCAAGAAGATCATTTACGAGCATTTTACATCAAGTTGGGATCCAACGCAGAAACTAGTTTATCACGCTGACGTCATATGTGCTGATGAGTCATCCAGATCAGGCTGGGAAAAAGCCACGCCTTAGATTACCGCAGCCTGTCGAAAACAGAACGAAATAAGTGAGTCAATGAGATTTCTCTGGTTCTGAGAATTTTAAAAGTCTCTAAACGAAGAAGAGTTTCTTGCAAGCTTCGTGCTGTCATGGACTGATAAAGTGATAAAGACTTTCTTATTACAGTTTTGACGAGTTTACAGTCTAGGCTATGCTGGGTACGGTATACAGATTTACAGACGGCCTAGTATTTTGACATCTGGCGAATAAAAAAAATTATGCAACTGTTCGTAGATTAAGTGAAAGACGATTTAAACAAAAGGTAGTCATACCTTCGATATCTTATTATCTGTATCGTGTGTTCGAGACCGTGTTTAAAACCGATTTGAAGCTAAGTCAATTTCATTTCACTTCGTCGGGGAAGATCAAAACTTGAGGAGGTATCCATACAGTCTGGACTAGAGAACAATCGTGCTTATACCAGAGAGGGAGACAAAGAATGGATAACCAGAGATGGGCGAATCCGATCATGAAAGGATTCGAATCCGGAATCGAATCCACATTCGAAACATAACTTAACAAAAATCAAATCACGTACATAGGTTATATAGTTTGAAATCAGAGGTGACAAAAAGCACTGATTTTTAAGGTAATCAGATAACGTGATAGGTTACTGAGGATGGTTGATGGTGGCAAATGTTCTATAGCGTTCGTCATGAGTGGATGTACGATATAGAACTTGGCTCCCTGACTAGTCAGTTCGCTTTACAAATTGGCCATATTCCTGTTCGGCGCTTTTCCAAGCGGACTAGTTTCTGTTAATCCCCCTGTGCTATTTCCCCGAGCCACCGAATGGATGAAATCTTTGTATATTTTTAGTAAAGAATAGTCCTGTGTTAGTGTAATTTTATTATGTGATGTGTAATTTCACGAATTAAATAAATTGATTGATTGATTGATTGATTGATATGCCTCACCGTCAGCACTTGGATCAGACATGGTAAAATAGATCCACAGGTTAGTGAGTGGAAAACCTGACAAATGTGTCCCAGGTAATGGTGGTTTTGCATATTGTTTCAGCAGCAGAAAGTGAAACTGACCAACCACCCTATGGATTCGACTTTTTACTATGTCTACACAAGTGTTGGTTATGAGGCAATGGGGGACTAACAGAAACTAGTCCACTTGGAGCGCTGAACCAAAGACAGTCAAAGTGGGAAAGACCGGAAACTCCCGTAAGCCCCGTGAGTCACAACAATCAGCGCCGTTTAGCGGATGTTCTTTCGTTAAAAAATCGCTCTGTTGACATTTTCTTCCATCGCTCTCAGCAGAATCATCATCTAAGCACGTTTTGTTGATTTTTTTTTTTCGTTTATTTTGAGCATCCTCTCTCCATTCAGATTTCCTCTTTAATTGGAATAAAAAACAAGCAGGAAAAGGAAAATTAGCTTTTTATGGGAAAAAAATGTTGGATTCACGATTTCGAAATAATTAATGTTGACAGACACTGTCTACTCACGCCCTCTTGCTTTGATTATATTAATCATCTACCGCTCGAAATTGGACGAAGTCCAAACGCTAGGCAGCGTTCCGATCGATTTTGAGAGACCCGATTTTAGTGAAGTCACCGGTCTTTCCCACTATTATTGTCTTTGCGCTGAACTGTAATAAGGCCAATTTGCAGCCAAAAATCGCCGAGATAAGACCCTCCTCATTAGACAGAGATAGAAAAAAACCTTTTATTTATTTTTCAAAAGAAGAGAGTGGATCCCGGCAGCCTAATGCACGCAAATGGAGCCAAAAAACAAGGCACTCATGGTGCACTTACCCCCTCCCCCATCATCATTCTCAGGCCTTTGAAGATCCCCACTTAATTTAGCGTCGTTTGGGAATCTGAATAAAGCAATGAAACTCCTATGCGGAGGGAGGGAATAGGTCTCCTAGCTTTTGATTTTACTTAGGTTCAGACTTGAATTTCTTGCCAAATTGCTAAAACCCTAAGACCATTAATTCGTACATTCGAGGGCACAATGATATGGTGCTGGATTCGGGTGTATGGAACGGGCGCAATGGAACATTCGTCAGCCAAAGCTGACTGCGAATCATAGTTAAAATATTACTAGAATAAAACTCAGCTGAAATTGCCGTTTAACGCCGTCAGCTAAAGTGCAACAATACAAGGTATAACCGAAACTGGCGTAATTCCCAATTTGGCATACTTACAAATTTGGCGTAATTCCAAATTATGGCTTTGCCTCCGAATTGAGTCAGAAGCTTCAAGCCTCGGCTTTAAGACATTGGTTGCGTTTTGCAGATACCATGGTTTCTGACACCGTGGTAACTGGATGTGCATTTTGTCGTTTTTAAAGTTAGAGTGGTTTCTGATACTACGGTTGCTTTGCAAAAACGATACTTTCCGAAATTGCGCTTTTCTAAGTCATCCCAAAAGAAAACTGAGATCCAGTCACAAACTTTTTTCCAACCAATTTGGCAAAATCCTATGTTCTATTGTTAATGATGATGAAAGTGAGATAACTTTTTTAGATACCACGATCAGCTACCACGGTAACTGGCCGCATACCATGATAACTGCAAAACCGCCACTTGACCGTGGTATCAGATACCATGGTATCTGCAAAAACGAAACTACTGCTTTGATCGCTGTATACACCGTCAGATAATAAGCAGCCCGATCTAGGCATTACGAAATAACGTAATGTGGAGCGTAAGCAATGATAGAAAGATAAACATTTTTATTCAACAAAAACGTATCATGGCTCACGCCAAATTTGTTTGGTATAGTCATGGATACAACTTATGAGCACAGCCTACGTGCAAAGGGCTACAACGGTCATAAATAACATCATGAATTTAAACTAGCAGCTCAGCTTATGCTTCGTTATACCACTTAAGAAATGAAGGGACAAAACTATTTGCAAACCTCTGGTGGGCACATTTGTTTGGCTGCAATTTTTCAACCGCAGTAGCTACCTAAAGCAAGGGGAAATTTCACACCACCTCCTTAGCCGACCCCCAGGGTTGGTCACCAAAAGTAACTTCGTACACCCTGGAAAGTAACCCAAAAGTATCTCAAAGTAACCCAATGTACCCTAATGTAACCCAATGTAACCCAATGCAATGTAACTCAAAGTAACCCTTTTTTTAACCCCGTCTATTTCGGCTTAAGGAGACATGCAGAACCCGAATATGAAAATTATTTTCTTGCCGGACAAGCAGATCGCCCGGAATCCAGAAATTTAGCATGAAGTTTTAAAACCCAACGACATAATTGATACAGGGTGATAAGACTAGCTTTGATAAGACTTAGCTTTCGAACATACTAAAGATAAACAAAAAGTGTATACGATCAGTTTAGTTCTCGTAAGTTCCAACCGGCATTTACTGGGTCGAAAAGGCAAAATGTATCCGACAACTGTCTGGTGAACAATTTAATAAACATTTGTCGACCAATTTTCGGACACCAGTCCCTACCTCTACTCTTTTATCCATACAAGCGAAAGCTCTGCGTCGATGATCTTACACGTAGCGCTTTGGGCTTAGTCATGGCGATAGGCAGCCAGGCAGTCTGTCGTGTCGGGGGTTGAGTGAGATATACTGATCAAACTTCGTATGATGTTCACTGGCAAAGTACAGGCAAAGTTCGTAGATGGGTCCTTTAGCCCTCTATTTAGAGGCAGAGGAGAGGGGCAAATATAAAAAATAAGTTTTATAAGCTAATGAGATAGTGTTTAAGGGGTAAAGAGGCCCGATGAGTCTATATCTGAACTTAGATTTCTTGCCGGACAAATAATTAACCCGGAATTCGACCCAAACTCGAAATTTGGTTGAAGCTCAAGTTGTTTCTGAAGCCGATTAGAGATTCTTTATTGGGGTAAGGAAACATGCGGAATCGATTATCTCCTTGGCGGATAAGCTTGCATAATTTGCCAAAACCCAGAAATTTGTATCGAAAGGTTCGGATCTCAATGGGGATCGCTCGGATTGCTGCTAAAATACGAGGAATTTGGTAGAAAAAAAAAAATCTAAAAGACCTTTCTGAATTCGATTAGAGACGACATATTGGAGTAAACATGTTTGCTGAACCCAAATCTGAACTTGGTTTTCTCATTTGATTAGTTGTTTGGCCGTAAGTTGTCAAAAAACTCCAAACAACATTTTTTTGTACATATTCAAGCGGTTGATTGTGGATAAATAGCAAAATGTTAAAGGGGTCTGGTAAAGACCCGGAAATCTACAAGATTCGATTGTCTGGATCAAGAAGTCCAAAAATATTAAATTTCTGGGGTCCCATCGAAACCTTTGGTCTTGTTGGTATGGGCGACATTCACGATTGCTGTTCGAACAGAAGCGGGGCGATTTGGATTTTTTGACGCGCTGGAAGTATCCGGGCGACGACAAAAGTCGCCACCTATGCCGGAACTACAGCTTGGGTTGAGACCGAAATTGTGAGAGGTCAAGATAATCTGTAATAAGATCCGTATGAGAAGTTGAATTCTCACAGGGCCCGAGCCCGACGAACTATTTTGTGTGAGCACATCTCGGGATTCTGGATGAATCCGACGCGGATACGAACCGGATTTTTCTTCCACGCAACGAGAAATATGCGCGCGTGACAACAGAAGTCGACAGCTATGCGGGAATTCTGTATGGGCTGACAGCGCACATATTGGCAGGCAAAAATACGCTTCACGGCGTCTAGGGAAGATCGCAGGGTATGACAGACGACGAGCGAATTCGCCCGACTTTTATTTCCTTCCATGCATTTCTCTTGTTCCATTGTCTATGTACTCGTTCATACCAACATCGTAAATGACTGGGTAACTCTGAACTATGCTGATTAGCTGTTCGACATCCACCGTGTATGTATATAAAACTATTTGCCTAGGGTTGAGAATTTAATCGGCACACAGCCGACTTGCAGCCGACTCTGACTTGACGACACGTTTTTTCAACGCCTGTCGTGACGGATCTCGTCAGGCATGCTGAAATTCCCTATCTCTTTGAACTGGGCTTAAGATGGGTGGCGTCAATACTCTATACGAATAAGTCCAATACACGCCAGTGATCCTCAGGAAGAACGAGAAAACGTAGCACTAACGACTCAAACTCAACAACCCAATCCTGTGTTAACCAATCACGGCGATGTTTGGGAGCAGCTGTGATACCGCCCTCGGCTCTTCCGCTAGGTACAAGGCGATTTTGCATCGGCAAGAAGAGTTAGTCATCAAGAGTATGGATAACTACTTACCTCGGTTTTATATGCGACCTTGTGTGCCACAGTATACTTCGAACACCATGGTGGAACAGCAAAGCAGGCAGTGTACGTTCGAACTTGGTAGGGTTGCAGGTAGGAGATTTTAATATTTACGGTATACCTGAAAGGATGAGAACAGCATTATGTACTGCGATAGAGAGAGAACGGGGAGAGATAACGATAGAGATAGAAGATGGGATCAGGGGCCGTAGGGGTACACTGTAAAAAAAAAAACTTGCAGTATCTGCTACTGGGATTAATCTTGTCTCTAAAAAGATAATCTTATCTCTAAGTCAGATTAATCTTATCCCAGTAGAGATAAAATCAATCCCAGTAGCAAAATACTGCAAATAAGTTTAATCCTTACTCGGAGAAACCTTTTACAGTGTAATAAGGGTCGTACGTAAATTTTTAGGAGCACTAACAAGTATTAAAACCTTATTTTATATGATTGAGATGATTTTCAAGCTACTTTAGTCTTTATTAATGTTTAAATACTCTTTCAGCTGTGTTTCAGCCCAAGCTAACTGCGAAAAGTAATTGACAGTGCTAAACGGGTACGTCAGCTGAATTTATAAGAGCTATTTTTCGGCCCTTCTTGGCAAGGGTCCTCTTCAGGCTCAAGCCGCTCAAGCTGGAGAATGAATCAAACTGAAGAATGAATCAAGCTGGAGCTTGAGCGGCTTGAGCCTGCAGAGGACCCTTAACAAGAAGGGCCTAAATAAAGCTCTAATGAAATTCAGCTGACGTATCCGTTTCGCACTGTCAATTATTCTATTAGTGTTCATATATCTCCCTTTTCCCTCTCTCACTCAAAACAACCCTCGATTTCCATAATCTATATCCTACTTCAGTAATATTTTTTGCCTTCTAGCCGTGCTCCCCGCTAGAAATTAGTAACTTAGTCATTTTTTTATTTAATAAGAGAAGACGAACCTATTCAAATTAATTCATCATTTTCAGGGTCAGCGCAAATTGCTATAGCAATCCCTAATTTTATTTTATTATATTTGTTTATTTGTTGTCCGTCAACAGGCCAGAGCAAGACAACAACGGTGTAATAAAAGTGATAAAGAGAGAAAAACATACACTTTAGGCCACAGGTAGGCTACCAAAGAAACAATACCAAAGGTGTCGATGGGATCCCAAAAATCTAATATTTGATTCAGGCAATCGGGTCTTGTCTTCGCCAGATCCAGTCTTCGCCAGGCTAACCATCAGAGAAAACCGAGTTCAGATATACCTCTATAAGCCATATCTATTTTGACGATACTGACCAAGACTTCCTGCTTTACTTCTGCCAAGTTTCCGGTTTCGCCCGAATTCCGAACGAACTACTAGTCTAGCAAAAAAAGAAAATTCAGATACAAATCCAGCGTACCTCCTTATCCCTATAAAGAACATCTAATCAACTTTGAATAAAAGTTATATCCGGTTACAACCGGATTCCGAACTAATTATATGTCCGGGTAAAAAATAATTGTCATATACAGACTCAGCCTCTCTTCTTACCCCTTAATCTGTCATCTAATCGAACTTTTGCTTTTAACAAATTTTCCGGTTTTGGCCGGATTCCGGGCGAACTAGTTGTTCGGCGAGAAAATGGATTTCACCATCGTGTTCAGCATTTTTTTTTACCCCTAAATCGAACATTTAATCAACTTCAAATGAAACTTTTACTTTTAACCAACTTTCCGGTTTTTGCCGGATTCCGGACGAACTACTTGTTCGGCGAAAAACTGGTTTTCACCACCGGGTTCAGCATGTCCTCTTACCTCTAAATCGACCATTTAATCAACTTCAAATAAAACTTTTACTTTTAACCAACTTTCCGGTTTTTGCCGAATTCCGGACGAACTACTTGTCCGGCGAGAAAATGATTTTCACTATCGTGCTCAGCATGCCTTCTTACCCCATAATCGACTATCACATTAGCTGTTTACAAATACTGTGTTTGTCCCTTAATTTGAATCCCCACCCCTAAATGTAGAGCTACAGAGCTACGAACTCGACCTTACTCTTCACCCAAAGAATCGTCACACCAAGTTTCATCAAAATATCTCATTCCCTTCGCGAGTTATCGTGCTCACAGACGGACGGACGGACGGACAGACGGACAACTTTTGCGATGTCATAGGTATCCCTCCACTTACGTTTTGGGATCCCAAAAACTATTTTCAAATAAACCTGAGTCACATCATCAGGAAACCCTATGTTCATGGGACTCCATTTAAGAGGAAACCGCACGACTGGTCCCTTCCCGGAAGGCCTATTGTACGATTATTTTTTGATGTCGTGTTTCAAATATGCGAGTGTTATCGGAAAAAGATATTCGTATTCACATTTCCGGAATAAAAATCTTGTTAACCAAGCCTTGCGTTTATAAATATTTGTATACAGTACTTCAGCCCAAGCTCACTGCGGATCATATTTGACAATGCAAAACGGGTACGTCAGCTGAACTTTATTCGAGATATATTTCGTCCCTTTTGGCCAGAGCAAAATAACAGTAGGGGTAGAAGACCTATGCTTTCCATGCTTTGCAAAAGCTCATACTTGTAGCGTCGCCCACTACGCTTGCGTCATTTA
Source organism: Branchinecta sandiegonensis (assembly GCA_030848855.1). Lineage (NCBI taxonomy): Eukaryota > Metazoa > Arthropoda > Branchiopoda > Anostraca > Branchinectidae > Branchinecta > Branchinecta sandiegonensis. The sequence goes on along the minus strand of JAUPMV010000012.1, from coordinate 15,961,497 downwards.
AAGCGAAACAACCTTGCGGGTTTAAAAATTTCTAGTAAAGCAAAGTTGCGGTCTGCACACAGCATGGAAACTATTGAGGCTGCATCATTTTTTGCAATGTTCAGAATATGAAGTTATAGGAGCCAGCTCGGGTGAACGACTGAATGAGTTTTAGTAGGGACGTTCTCTATCGCTAGTGGTGCTAGTATCGCTGCTATTAGACTGTGTGTCGATTTTGTCAAGTCTTGGCACTACTCCCTAGTGTTATTTTGCTCTGCTTTTGGCAAGGGTACACTTCAGACTCAAGCTGGAAAATGAACTTGTGGAATAAAAACTAAACATTCTAGCTTATGTACCTGATATTGTGAATTTCTTCCTGAAAGTTTGAAGAGGACCCCTTCCAAGAAGGGCCGAACATAGCTCTAATAAAATTCAGCTGACGTATCCGTTTTGCACAGTCAAATATCATATTTTTAGCCGAATAACCATGTCTGAGGAGCAATAATAGCCTAGCCTATTTCTCTGTAAGATTCCACGGTGACTAGTTGCGATTCCAACTGAGTTAGTTGTGATTCAAACAACGACTAAAAACCATGACTTTTGCAATAAACATGAATTTTTTGTTCGATGGGAATACGTATGGGTGGCGGCTCGTTTGAGAGACGATTGGCGATAGTGTTGGGCGACATTCGATATCGATAACGATATATCGGACCAAATATCGATACCGAATATCGATATCGAAAAAGGTATTTGTTCGTTCATAATTATAAATAATACAATACAACCTGCATTTATATATTCAAAATTGGAGCAATATATTTTCCGTAACTTATTTCTTATTTATTAGGAGTTTGAGATGATGCAAGATGTTATTTAACGACAATTTTGTTCTTAAATTTTGGCGAAACGAGACGTATCCTATAGCGAAACATGGTAAAGAAATATCGATATCGATTATCATATATCGAAAGTGAAAATATCGATATATCGAAAAATCCAAATATCGCCAAACACTAATTGGCGACTCTTCTTGGATGCCTTAAGCGTCTCTGGAGATGAAGGAGGAACTAAGGTCTAGGGTAAGGTCCCTCCCAAACTGGCATAGACGGGGTGTAATTAAGTCTCTAAGGTCCCTCCCAAACTGGCATAGACGGGGTGTAATTAAGTCTCTATTCCCATAATAGCCATTTACAAACTGATAAATGAGGATCGTAAAAAAAAAACAAGAGCTAGACGCCCATATGGCCCTTGCAAGGCTGGTTTAGAGGATGAAATATAGAATTTGTCTTTTAGTGGGTTTGTTCTGATCATTTGTCACCAAAACTTTTGAAACAAGAATGATCATGGACCCTTGGAAATCACGAGAATGTATCGTTTGTTAGAAAGTGTTTTATTTTTGAACTTGGTTGTAATGATGCGCACTTTAAAGGCGCTAGAGACTCATCTGTAAGCAAAACCCTTGAGACAAAATCGATAATAGGCCCTTACGGTCATTAATACTTTCACTTCTGTGTTTTTTTTTTCACTTTTCTTTTTGTGTTTCACCAGTGCTAGAGATAAAGTTTTTAAAGTTTAACTGAAAAGGCAGCTTATTCTCACATATGATGTTTGAATGCACTGACAATTTTGACTCATCTGAGGGATTTTGTATTTGTCCAACCGGGGCTCTAGTGACAACGTTCAGAGTGTGCGCCGCCTGCACGAGAAACCAAAATTCATCCAGACGCGAAAAATTTGAATTTAAACAAAGTCTGCACTTCCAGGGTTAAAGATTCGACATCGGAAAAGGTACGCTGTAGGCAAGTAAGGAAATGATATTAGGATATGTTTTGCAAGGAATCTGATATTTTTATTGTTTCGGCAATGATAGTTGGTAAATATTTCAACCGTAGAGGGACAAGCACATGGAGGTATCACAAATCCGAAAGAATAAGTTCAAACTATGAAATCGATTATCCCTGGAGAACGGACAAACGAAGTAACGCATTATTGTCGGGTTTTCAAGAATATTTGAGTAGATAAGTGATATGTTACTAGACTGTTGCATCTCAACCCTATTCAGTTAAACTTTAAGCAAAACCCTTGTGGCACAAATGCTCATGGGCCGAATGTATCGTTTGATCTAAAGTACTTTTTGACTTTGCAGTTAAGATGCGCACTTAAGGGAGCTAAATTTCATTTGTAAGCAAAACATTTGAGGCAAAAATGAGCATGGCTCGTGGGGACCATGAAAATGTATAGTTTTCTCAAAAGTATTTTTTTTACTTTGGTATTAACCAGTTAGTACTTTAACGAATGGCCAGATTTTGGAAGTGAAGACTTCTTATCCAATCTTGTCGAATCAATAATTTTCCAGCCGAGACATGTCCTCTGTTCAATTATTAAATTTCACTGGAATCCGATCACCGTTCCAAAGTTACGCATGACTCAATATTCTGGATTCCCCCTCCCTCCACCCCACGATGATGGGATCGAGGAAATTTTTATTTTCCACGTCAGTTTGATCGGGTCCCTGACACGCCTGCCAAATTTCGTCGTGAAAATCCCTAGAATCGCCATCACCGGTATTCCGGAAACCCCCCTTCCAGCCCACCCCCCAAAGTGTCCAGACTCAGTCTAATTGTGTAAGCGATGCATCTAGAGCAGATGCTTGTTCTTCCCAGCAAGTTTCACTACGATCCCTCAATTCTAACCGTTTCTCGAGATTTCCGGTCTCGCCCCCCAACCCCCCCACAGCTGTCGAATCCGGTCCGGACTTCAAATGGGAAACCAGAGATATGTCATCCATTCAGTTATTAAGTTTCATTGCAATCCGATCAGCCGTTCGAAAGTTACGCAATACTTAATTTTCCGGATTCCCTCTCCCTCCACTCCCCCTTTCCAGATGGTCAGATGAGAAAAATGATTATTTCCAATTTAGTTTGATCGGGCCCTGATATGCCTGCCAAGTTTCATCGTCCTAGCACATCTGGAAGTACCCTAACTCGCAATCGTGGGACAGACCGCCCGACAGACGGAATTGCGATCGGTATATGGCACTTGAGTCAGAGGCTGCAAAGTCCCATAAAAACATTAACACTGGGTAAAATTGTGAACAATCGAAATGACGAATAAGCTAAGGCACAAACCCTCTGCGGACCTTCTTTCTTATTGATACTGGTTAGCTTGTTCATGTTGTTTGTTAGTTTGTTTGTTGTCTTTTTCGCTATTTATCATTTTGTTCTGTTTTTCATTAATACTCCGTATTTTGTGTTTTACACTTTACGGGTAATAAAGTTCATTCATTCATTCAAACGAAGATGGGCTAAATACCTTTCGGTTGAGCCTGACATGATTTTCTTGTCTTATAGACCCAATAACCATCTTTGTAGTATAACCCACATCGCTGTAGGAATCAATAAGCTAAAGCTTGTACTTCATAAGCCTACTTGTTCATAAATATTTGGATGAGTCGCTGATTTCTTCAGTCCGAGTAAGCGGACCGAAGAAACAAGACCAAAGGTATCGATGGGATCCCAAAAATTTAAATCCAGACAATTTGGTCTTGTAGATATCTGGTCTTCGCCAGACTCCTTGAACATTTTTACTATTAAGATTTGGAGAGAGAAGAAAGTCAATGGTTAATCATCTGAGAAAACCAAGTTCAGATATATTTAATTTATTTTTAACCCACAAATCGTATAGGACGAAAACAGTGAAGTACAAGAGAAAATATGAAGAGATAATTAGGTAAAACACAACACATACAGACAAAATCTACTTAAGAGTCAAACAGACGAATAAGTCCATGAGAGGGCGACAGGCGCGCGTACGCCGTTTCGGACAGTTTTCTGTGGAGAACAGACAATTTCTCCGTGATATCCGGTAGCGAGTACTTACTAATAATTTTAGAATTTCTTTGCCAAAGAAGGAGAAAAAGAAGAAATTTACAAAAAACGAAAGTAAGAGGATCGCATAGCTTTACCTTTTTCTTTAAAACAGGATAAACACCAGATAGAAAAAGAACAGAATGGTAACAGAAGGAAGAGTAAAGTTTGCCAAGAGCTTTCCGACTGTATTTCCCTCTGTTAGCAACAATTTTCGAATAACCCAGTTGAATTTTTAGTCTACAATCGGAAACCGTCCGGGATCGGAAAGAACGAATATTTTTAGTAATGGTAATACCCAACCACCGAACAGAATCAACACTTTGAATAGAAAACTTCAAGCAATTTAGAGACGCGGATGGCCCGGAGTTAAAAGACAAATATTCGCATTTTTTTTAAAGTTAAAGAGAGTCCAATACTGGAAAAAGAAGAGGAAACCTTCTGAACCAAACGCGATAACTCGCTCCCAGATCGGCTAATTAATAGAAGGTCATCTGCATAAGCAAGATATGAAACGTTTGAAAAACCAAGGAGATAAGAAGAAGAAATATTTGTAAGCGTATCAGAAATGTACATTTTGAATATACTAGGAGAAAGTACACAACAACGGACAGGAATCCTTGAAGCTGAAACAGAACCATTAGATTTTATTCGGAGGTAAGATTTCCCATACCAATAACGAAGAAGAAATATAATGGAAAGGTTAATGCCATTACTGTAAAGAGAGTAAAGAGCTTGAGAATGCACAATACTGTCAAAAGCTTTAGAAACATCTACTGCACAAATGGGAAGACTATGATCCTTTTTAGATGAACCAATGAGAAGAGAATTCATGAGAAGAGAACTTATGGGTTCACCATGTGTATATTTACCCCTAGGATATACGTCATATCTACTTTGACGAAACTGATCAAATCTTCCTGCCTAACTTCTGCCAAATCTCCGGTTTCGACCGGATTCCAGGCGAACTACTTGTCCGGCAAAACTAAAGCTCAAAAGTGGATTCGGCGTATCCCTTATCGAACAAATTATCAACTTCAGATAAAATTTTAACTTTAACAAATTTTCCAGTTTCAGCCGGATTTCGGGCGAACTATTTGTCCGGGTAGAATATTATTGTCAAAAGCGGATTCAGCATGTCTTCTTACCCCTAAATCGAACATCTAATCAACTTCAGATAAAACTTTGACTTTTCCGGTTTCGGACGGATTCCGGGCGAACTACTTGTCCGACAAGAAAAAGATTTTCATATAAATGTTCAGCATTTCTTCTTACCCCTAATCGAACATCTAACTTTATTCAAAACTTTTACTTTTAACAAACTTTACGGTTTTGGTCGAATTCCGGGAGAACTACTTGTCTGGCGACAAAATGGTTTCCATATTCATGTTCAGCATGTCTTCTTACCCCAAAATCGACTATCTCATTAGCTTTTATAATACAAACTTGTTCGCCCCTTAATCTGAAAACCCTCCCCCATCCCTAAATGTTGGGCTACATAGCCCATCTACGAACTCGACCTTTTCCTTGACCCAAAGAGTCGTCATACCAAGTTTAATCAAAATATCTCATTCCCTTCGAGAGTTATCGTGCTCACAGACAGGCAGACGGACAACTTTTGCGATGTCACAGGTATCCCTCCACTTACGTTTTGGGACCCCAAAAACCAAATCACCCAGCTTCCCCATAGCAACCATACATGTGGAGTCAGCCACATTTATGGTTCGGACGTGCCTACTAGATGGGAAATCGACTCACGTTTCTTGTCTTGTGCAAAGCGTTCCGTCTCCTATAGTCACGTTATCCGCTGCAGCTAGTCTTGCCACAGTGAGGATGAATGCACCAGTCCAAAACATTCCTAAAAATACGATAAAATTAACAAAGGGGTAGATATCGGGCAGGGTCGTATCCAGGGAGGGGGTTAGGGCTTCAACCCCCCCCCCCCCCGAGACATACGAAAACAATCGTCATGTATAGGCTTTGACCTCTGATATGTGTCTTTTTTGTAAGTTTTGGTCCGACCCACGGTCAACCCCCCCACCCCACCCGAAATAAATTCCTGGATACGGACCTGATAAAGGGCCGAAAAGCGTCAAAATGCAGGTTCCGATGCCCTTTTCAGTGTCTCTCGGGAGGAAAGTTGGTCGGTAGGTGTTGCCGCCTTTTCCCCTGATTTCTACTTGATGTTTTGATGTTCATAAATGGAACTTACCATGTGTAGGCTATTATTTAGTTTTATTTATTTTTTTAGATTTTTTTTTACCTTTTCTCGTTTTATTGTTTGGACTCTTTGTACAAAATGATGTGATCTGTAGTTTGTCTTACATGCTTAGCTTTGTTCGTTTGTTAGTTGTGAAATGCCGTAAGGCTAAGTCACTCAATAAATTCAACTGATCAAAATCTTTCGGCTGGGCCTTCCTCACATAGTAGTAATATAATAATGACTTACTGGAAAAAAAGCCAAACACGTCCATGTATCAGACGCCTGAGGCGCCAAAAAAATTTAAACTATTAAAAAAAAAGCACAAGTTAATTTTCTTCTCGCATTACATTTAACACGAAAAAACGACCTCTTTTGTTTATGCTTTGGACAGACAATCAGGGCTAGATGCTCGCGGACTGGAATTTCTGCCAGGATTTTTGGCACCGTCATCAACTCCGTATAGAAAAACAGAGATTTGTGAAGCCGATGATAAAAGTGCAGAAAATCGGGCCACAGATCGTGTATTCGCAAATGAATACACGTGTATTCGCAAATGAATGAATGAACAAAATTTACACATACTCGAACAGCAGCGATACTAGCACCACTAGCGATAGAGAACGTCCCGACTGAAACTCATTCAGTCGTTCACCAGCGCTGGCTCCGATAAATTCATATCCTGAACACAGCAAAAAATAATTTATCCCCCACTGTTTCCTTGGTTTGTGCAGACCGCACCATTGCTTTACTAAACGTTTCTAAACCAGTAAGTTTCTCTCGCTTTAAATGCCATAAGCGTAGTGGGAGGCGCTCCGAGTATGGCCCATTTGCAAAGCATGGAAAGCATACGTCTTGGCGCTCCTCCCTAGTGTTATTTTGCTCTGAGATTGACTGATACAAAAATCTCGAACTGTTTGAAGCTTATTTGATATTAATAAGCTATTATAATATTCACACAACTGGGTCACACAACTGGGGACCCCCGGTCCATGTTCGGCACCTCAACCACTGAATTTCGACAACTTCAGGGAAAGCATAAATAAGAAAACCGACTGAGGGCTTTGGTAGGATATGGGACTATTTGCTGGACTTCTTGATGGGTTACATGAAGCGCCCCTACTCCAACGCTCTAATAAAATTCAGACAAAAACTATGACTTGCAAGAAACTTCCATTTTCTTGCCGAGTTCCGGACCAAATAGTTAACCAGCAAGAAAAAGAAAAATTTCGGATATGGATTCAGGTACGCCAATTCGACAGTTTCATTGGCTTGAACCAAATAATTTTTCAGGCACTAACTCCCCCCTCCCCCCCCGCCTTAGATTAGGGCTACGGGGCCCATTTACGAGTCAGACCTATGTTTATCTCTAGAGGTTCCTGACACCAAGTTTGGACAAAATCAGCTACTTGAAAGGTCCTCGTGTAACAAGACGGAAGGACGTACTTTACGAAGTCGTGGGTTTCCCGTTACTTAGGTACGTTTTGGGATCCCCAAACTCGTAAAGAAAACTGAAAAGTCGCTAGATGAATACTGAGGAACCTTATTAAAACTTACTATGCTACACTCAAAACCTTCCCCCCAGGTTCAATGCTGCTACCCCAATCCTCACTGAACAAAGATGACATCCCCTGAGATAATGGAAAACAACTCCGTTGAATTCATCAAGATACACAGACCTGATACCATACAAAAGGCCATATTTCAATCATAAATCAAATATGGACTAAAAGCATGTATTTCCTCGACAAAGAATTCACTTTTGCTTCAATATTTATAAGCTAACGTGGGAAAATCTAACGCGTGCCTAAGCAAAGGCATACTGGATTTGCCATGCAGTGTTTTCTATCATCTTGTTTATGGAACATCATCTCTGGGGATATACCGCACGTTTCCCACTTTTATGGAACGTTTTACTTACTGGAAAAGGTCTGAAACAAGGAAAAATATGACTGTTTGCTTCTGGATCAAATCGATTCTGATCTTGGCTCGAGATTTGGTCAGAAAACAACATTTGGAGGTTTTGTTCAATACGCGACATAGAAGAAGTGGAGGATAGAACTATATTCTTGGTGGTTTAACTACCATTTTCCATCAACTGTTCTCATTACTTGCTTACGGAGCATCATGTCTAGGAAAATAGCTCATAAGCAGAATAGAAAGTAAAAGAAAATACTCATTTATCCTTTCGAAGATCGGGTTTACTTCTACAGAACTGACGTACCCCTGCAAAACCTGCGTTTTCGCCCATAAGTTCAATTTTCAAAGCAAAAGTTTTTCTCAAAAACATTTTGACACAAAAACATGGCGTCGGGAGCAAACAGAAGCGTCAAGAATTGCAATCTTTCGACGCAAAAAATCTGCGTTCGCTCAAAAACTAAGTCGGGTTGAGTCGGGTTTTAACAGGCTTCACCTTCCAGATTTTCTTCCGGGTTCCAGGCAGCCGTTTTCATCGAGACCGGTCTGAAAGATGTCACAGACAGAGGCTAACGCATTTGAGAGACCCAATAAAATACGGAAGTAAATGAACGGAGTAGGAGAAAAAAGGAGAGTGATCGACAGTTGGATTGGAAAGCAAAGGATATTTGAAGGGCGCACCTAAGAAATGTTGAAGGACAATGATATAGCTATCATCATTATTATGATCATTACTGAAGCACCTGCTCCATCCTTCAAAACTATGCCACGACCATACACTAACGTATAAGTTTCAACTGGCCTGTGTTAACTGTGCTATCTTATGTGTGTTTGTATTTCTTTCGTATATCTTCTATACTTCCACTTTCCAAAATGGCGGGTGAAAATAAATTACTTGCTGACTTACTTATAATGAAAAATCGGAAGGACTGGCTTGACAGTGCGGAATCCACCGGACATTTGGAGGTCTCGAAGGCGAAGTAATGTTTTGTCTGTATTGTTTTGTTTTTTTCTGGTCTGTTCTTTTCTTTTTTTTTCTTTTTTTTTATTAGTTATTTATTATGTTGTTTGTTCGTGTGGTTAACCTTTACTACTGCACGCCAGCAAAAACGTAGGTTTTCCATCAGTGCAGTAGATGCAAATAGTAAAGAGTTAAATTGTATTTATTAATAAAATAAGTATCAAGTATCAAATATCAAGAAGCTTATAAGCTGTCAGTTTCACCCGGCGATCACTACTGTCCTTCTAACCAAGACACGTCAGATCTTATACTGCCTTGCAGGAGAATAAAGAAGCCCCCCCCCCCCTTCACGCATATTATCCTGTTTATCTAGCAAGGGGAGTTCTATGAGGCGGAAAGGGATAAGTCCGACGACAATCACTGCACGGGACACAATACAGTCAACAAAAGTATGGACTTCTCTGTAGATCTAATCCGAAGCGGAAAAGATGACAACAGAACCCCCCCCCCCCCCCCCACACACACACACAGGACACATCAAGCACTGGATTTGCTAAGGAGATGGCAATGACAGCCCACAGGAGTGGCTGTTTCTGTTCCAACATTCTAGATAGCTGACTACTTCTGGACTTCTGGACGTGGAATTTCTACATGACCAAACAATATGGTTCTGTTCTGAAAATACTGAAACAAACAGTCAAGTGAAGTACGGACTTCCCTGTAGATCTAATCTGAAGCGGAAAAGATGACAACAGAACCCCTTCCCCCCCACACTACACATCATGCACTGGATTTGCTAAGGAGATCGCAGTGACAGCCAACAGTAGATGCTGTTTCTGTTCAAACATTCTAAGATAGCTGACTAATTCCCGACGTGGAATTCCTGCATGACAAAACAATATGGTTCAGTTCTGAAAATAGTGAAACAAACAGTCAACAAAATACGGACTTCTCTGTAGATCTAATATGAAGCGGAGAAGATGACAACAGAACTCTTTCCCCTCCCCCCACACCACACACCAAGCACTGGATTTGCTAAGGAGATGGCAATGACAGCCAACAGTAGATGCTGTTTCTGTTCCAACGTTCTAAGATAGCGGACTAATTCCCGACGTGGAATTCCTGCATGACAAAACAATATGGTTCAGTTCTGAAAATAGTGAAACAAACAGTCAACAAAAATACGGACTTCTCTGTAGATCTAATCTGAAGCGGAAAAGATGACAACAGAACTCTTTCCCCTCCCCCCACACCACACACCAAGCACTGGATTTGCTAAGGAGATGGCAATGACAGCCAACAGTAGATGATGTTTCTGTTCCAACGTTCTAAGATAGCGGACTACTTCTGGACGGAATTCCTACGTGACAAGACAAATAGTTCTGTTCTGAGAATACTGAAACAAACGAGTAAAATGTAATCAGAGCGGATGTCGAACGATTGTTTCCTGATCATCTTAGTATGCTTTATTTCTGTTTTCAGTTCAATTTAAAGTGTGATTTTTCCTTTGTAGCCTATAACTAATAAAAGGCTTAAATACGTCCTTTTTTCCAGAGACAAACAGCATTTTTCAATTGTTTTAACTGCTTTGTTTTTCTTCATATTTATATTGTGCTTTCTTTATGTGTTTTTTTTTTTTTCTTTACTTACTCATCAACTCTTCTTTCTTGTATGACGGATAACAAATATACATTACATTACATTTAAATTCAGCTCTGCTCTCACAAATGACAAACGACCCTCTAGGTTTTCTGCGAAGACCTTCATGAACAAGACCAAAGGTTTCGATGATCTCAAAAGTTTAATATTTGATCCAGACAATTGGGTCTTAATAATAATAATAATGTAATTGCATTAATAAGGCTGTCGCCTCTATAAATTTCTCGGGACACTTTTTACACTAAATTTAATTTCAGTCAGGTGGTAGTGGACACCTGCTTTGAATTGGTTGATATTTCTAGTCTTCGCCAGACTCCTTGACCACTTTACTAGTCAAATTAAGAAACAGATTAAGGCAAATGGTAATCATCTGAGAAGAGCAAGTTCTAATATGGATTCAGCATGTGTGTTTACCCCTGTAGCCTGCGTCATATCTACTTCGACGAAAGTTCCTGCCTTACTTCTGCCAAATTTCCGGTTTCAGCCGGATTTCGGGCGAACTACTTGTCTTGCAAAAAATTGAAGTTCAAAAACGTATTCAGCGTATCTCCTTACCCTATGTCGAACCTCCAATCAACTTCGAATAAAACTTCAACTTTTAAAGGACCTCTCTTGCTTATTCTGCCTTTCATAATATACATAGCTCCCATATGGAATTATAAGCTTCTGAAATCCCGACCTTTCTCCATTGTTTTGTTTCGTAACGACGAATTTTTAGCGCTTTTTCAGCCTTGCCGAGTTTTCCCTTCACCCAACAAAAAGTTTGCCGGAATTTTCAACGTCCGATGACAACTCTTTCACACATAAGAATGTGATAATCTTCTGTTTATTTACTTCTTTTATTTGCTTAGTTTTCCCACTTTTTAACCAAGGCACGTTCAGTTTTCAAATGTTTCGCGCCCAGCCGCCCCGTCGGAGAGCAGGAAGGCTGGATATAGTCGACAAGCGCTAACAAGAGAATCGACTAGTTTTCGGTGGACAGTAATGGTATTTCCGAAAACGTTTTTTCTGATTCATTTCATAGGGAAAAGATCATTTCTATTAAGAGTTGTGCTTTAACAAATTTTCCGATTAGAGCCGGATTCGTAGCGAACTACGTGTCCAGGTAGAAAATGATTTTCAGACACGAATTCAGCATGTCTACTTACCCGTAAATCGAACACCTAACACCTAATGAAATTCATCTAAAACTTTTACTTTTAAAAAAAAAATCGGTTTTGGCCGGATTCCGGGCGATCTACTTGTCCGGCGAGAAAACAATTTTCATATTCGCATTCAGCATCTTTCTCTATCCTTAGATCGAACCTCTAATCAACTTCAGATTAAACTTTTATTTCGACAAATTTTCCGGTTTTGGCCGGATTCCGGGTGAACTACTTGTCCGGCGAGAAAATGGTTTTCATATTCGTGTTCAGTATGTTATCTTACCTCTTAATCGACAATCTCATTAGCTTTTAAAAAATATTTTGTTCACCCCTTAATTTGAAACCCCTCCCCCTCCCCTAAATATGCAGTTATCGGGCCCATTTACGAACTCGACTTTCCCTTGACTCAAAGAATCCTCACACCAAGTTTCATCAAAATATCTCAGTCCCTTCAACTTTTGCGACGTTCTACGTACAGACGAAATATGGTAATAAAATGAAAAAAGAAAGAAACGACACTACAACAAAAAAAAAAATAATTAAAATTCAGCAAACCAAAACATCATGGAGTTCCGTGCGTGATTACAACTTTCCTTAATTCTTTTAATGAATCTCAGGACAGACGCAGTGGTATCAGCTATGCGGAACTTTTTAATTAGATGGCTGTTTCTTGTCCAGGGGGGGGGGGGGGTAACAAATACTTTGAAAACCGAACGAAAATGGAACAAATTTGATGAATAATTTCGTTATATACAGAACGTGGGGAAGAACAGTGGTATTGTAGGAGCACGTAAGGATCTTTCTGTTAAATCTCAGCTTTCTGAAAACGATACGGGTATAAGCTCCACTGATGCGCTTCAGCAAATGGGCTATCAATAAGTCTCGAGTCGTGCAGCTGTAACATGCAAGGCAAATGATGTACAAGATCTCTAATACAAGCGTCCACTCTTTACGAAACACGATAGGGTAGTTGTGCACGGCGAAATTGCGGAGAGACTCTCATCATTATTAGTCTCTTATTAGAGACGTCTTATCATTATCCGTTTTTTGTTCGGGAATATATCTTTAGCCCTTTACGAACATCGATGGAGAAAATGTTGGATCCACAGGCAGCCATATAGTAATTAGTAAACGAACAAAAATTGATGGAATTCGCGACGCACTAGCCAATGCGATGATGTGAAAGAAAGTGCTTCCGTTTGCCAGTTTTCGGCCACGCAAAGTTAATTGTATCTCTTTCAAGACCGAAAGATAAAGTCTGACACGGAATTTTCACGTGTAAACACTTGTAAATCTTAAATAGAGCAGTCGATTGCGCTAGACGGATAAAAGTACGCGCGCGCATCCCCTTTCCGATTTGCGCTGTCGGATGTGAATTTCCTCCTTTGCTCCCAAATCTTGACACGTCGCATCAAGAACAAATAATCAGATAGAACCTCCGTCTCCCTATCTCTGTAATATGACCATGCGGAGTCGAATATTTATTTATTTATTTATTTATTAATAGAAAAAGACGATAAGCCAAGCTTCTCTCCCGATGCAAACGAGCGGAGATTAGGAGCTACGCGGCACATCACGTTTCGTTAAATCTACATATAGCTATATCGCTGTGAAGACGCGTACAAAAAACTTTCAAAGTCAAAGCCGATTGGCTCTGAACGCACTGCAGAGCGGGTCAGCGCGCCTCGTCCACTTATTGCTCTGCAATGGACAACGGCGAAGACGGAAGTAGACGGGTATCAACTCAAAAATAGAACAAGTACCTCTGGCTCCGCTAAGTTTTGTCGGGGTATCCATAATCGCTGCATGGGACCAAAGACAGAGGTTCTATCTGATCGCATGCAAGTTTTCCCACAGTGAGGCGAATTTTGCATACGAAATCTGAGTTATCTAAAGCATTGTTCAAATAGGTGTAATAAGCAATGCGCTATACGTGATGTTTACGTCCTATTACACACCCTTGTTCAAACTGAAAGCAAAGGTTCTTATCATGCGACGTTCATTGTTGCCATACTGATACAATTTTCCGAGGTTCTAAAGATCAGTAAAAGTGTTCTTAGTACTCAAGTACAAATTGACGACCGTTATGTTGTATAAACAACTACTATATTAACGCATTGACAGTGTGTTTTTCGGACTAGCAATAAGTATTCGTAACAGAGCAAAACGTGTTCTTTCGAAGAAAAGTTTTTACTTCAACTTCCAACAAAGTGAACTTTTGTGCTCCCCGTGGCAACACTGGCGAATTTCCCTTTACTCGGCCAGCTGGCCAACCACGCGATCTGATTGGCTCTGCATAAGGCAAAGCAGAACCAGGGTCTCTTCTCCTTATACAGCTTATTACAGCGCGCCCCGCGGAAAAGACGAATCGGTATACGCCGTGTTATACCTTTTCATACCTATTTGAACGATGCATAACTGTGTGCCCGTGACGCGAACTTATTTTCGCATGCGAAATCTTTTCGGATGAACGTTCACACAGCTGAAGTCAGCTGAGATTTATTCTGTGAGATTCAGATTTGAACCAGTAAAGCCACAGTTTGTTAGTCTTGGCTTTCAGACTACTCCACCAGGTTAAACTAACTCTGACTAGGAGTATAGCCAAAGTTTGCAAGCTGTTTTTCCCAAGTAGAAAACTGTTATAATGGGAAATTCTGTGACGGTCATAAAGAAAATGCTTCCCGAATCAAGTTGGTCCACCAAATAGCATTCTTACTCCGTCCCTACGGAGGTCCCTCATCACCCTCCCCACACCATAACCTTATCCGCTATCTTTTAGCACTGAAGAAGGTCCGGAGACGTAAAAATAATACTAAATTTTCGTCCATGGGGAATTTAGCAATCCATTTGACAGTTTTAACGGGGAAAGTGCGCTCACTCCCAGGGCCCTTGAGAGGGGCAATTATTCCAAGGACCTGTGCCCTTGACAGAGGGGCTTTCACAGACCTAAGCAGTCCGTCAAAGACCCGGCTGGACCAGAAAGTGCCATCTAATCTAAACTGCCATAATGACACAAATATTACAAATTTGGAACGTTCTGCAAGGGACTAGTACCCTGACAACTAAACCGGAACTGATTTTTTGGGGGAATTTCGGAGTCTAGGACTCCCAAGTCGGAGAAAAACTACCTTCGGGGGGATCACTGTTCCTACGGCCGGCTTCTATCTGACTATTGTGGTGGTTTGCAAACTGGGTTCACAAGCCCGTCGGTAGCTCAGGGGTAGAGCATCTGCTTACGAGGGGGGTCCGGGTTCAAATCCCGGATGAGGAGTATTTTCGTCTTTCAGTTCTTCGCTTATAATGATGCCATAATGAGCATGGCTTGTAGGTAAAAGCGGGATGGATCATTGTGGGGAGAGAAGGGGGGCTTTAGCCTTTATAATGAAAACTGTCCCCCTTACTACTCCTTAGGAGCTCACCGGTCAGCATTTCCGGTTATGAAGGCTTTCGTGTTTCCCATCGAATCAAAACCAAGGAGGCTGAAAACAGCCGCTACGGGTCGTAATCTTTGAGAGCTCTGCAGAGTTTCAAAGGGGGCATGTATGTATGCGCACAGAAATATATTTCGTTATGACGATATCGCATATTCGCGTGACGTCAGCATTGTAACCGTCCCGAAAGCTTTGCCTCATCTGCTAAAGCCGCCAAGCAGAATAAGTGTCAGAAATCACAAGATTATCCTCCACGGCCCATGGCGACCAACATATCCCTTTTGAAAATCATAACTATCTAAGGGACAACAAAAAACGGAACAAAGGAGCTCGGCAGCAGCTGTATCCAATTTCTTTCTATTGACGCAATATCACGCACGGTTGTAGCACTGAATCTCTGGCACTGCGAAAGAATCGGCGGAATGATTATAAAGTAGAAGAGGTAAGATTTACTTGATGAATGATAAAGATAAGGTAAGCAACTTTGGAAACAAATGTTCACCTCCTGATCAACACATAGCCGATTCACCAGATTTTGATACTCCAGAACAGAACCGACCAAACGCAAAACAAAGATAAACTACCCCTTGATAAGCCACGACGGAGAACAAATAATCCAATAGAACCTCCGTCTTTGGTCCCCATGCAGCGACTAAAGATACCACGATAAAACTGAGCGGAGCTAAAGGTACTTGCTGTGAGGTTTGAGTTGATACCCGTTTAAGTCCCTCTTCGCCGCTGCCCACACCAGATGAAAAACCCTGGGATGCCTGCAGGGGTGGAGAACCCGGTCTGCAGCGAGTTAGACGTGACGTCACACTGGTAGACAACCAATCAGCTGTAAAGGACGACTCAGACGGCGTTCGTATTCTTCTGTGGGGTTCTACTGCGAAACAGCTGTATGTAGAGGTAACAAATTAAGATGTTCTGCGTAGCTCCTCCTCCGCTCGTTTGCATCGGTAAGGGTGTCAGAATATATTCGACTCCGCATGGTCGCATTACAGAGATAGGGAGACGGAGGTTCTTGTGATTATAAGTTCTTGCCACAACCTATCCTCGAACCTATACAGACTCAGCCGGAAGAGATTTAACTTAGTTTGTGCCTTACTTTAATCGTCGTCTCAATCATACATAATGGTAACCAGTTTTAATGTTTTTATGTTGACGATCCACAGTCAGCAGTTTGTAAATGGCTATTCAGGGGGTAAAGAATTAGTATTACTAGCAATGTCCAGGACATAGTGAACAAATAATTCCTTGCTGGAACAGTGAAGACAGTAAGGAGACAGTAAGGAGACAGTAAGGAGGGTACGGACAAGGTAGGCATGGTCTGGTGAATGTTCGAGACTTAGTAAAGAAATCTTTCCTCGCTGGAACACTGTGGAGACCTTGAGGAACCGCCAAGACACACTGAGGACATCTTCAGGACGCGGTGCTGAAACCGGTAGTAATATTCTCCAAAATCTACGAACTGAAAATGAATTCTGCACTGATCCTCAAACCCAGAGGCGTTACTAGAAATGTTTGGGGGGGGGAGGCATTTACCGACTGGCTGGTAATTTTTACCTACTGTTTTTTCAGAAAAAACGACTGTTTTGACAAAAAATCAACTGATTTTCAGAAACGACTGTTTTCATGAAAAAAGTCAACTATTTTTACGAAAAATCGCAACGCTTCTCGCCGACTCGGTTATTTTTTACCGACTGGCGACAAGATTGGGGGGCCTCCCCCCCCCCCCTCCAGTCGTGACGCCCCTGCTCAGACCCCAGAAGAGATTCCTGAAGCTCTTTTACTAACTAATGCAAATCCCATGTGCGAGCAGAGCCTGGGCTCAGAAACTGAAGACCGCGTACCGTGAAGGGCTTTGTACCAGCGTTTGTCGAAGTTTTGAACAAGTGACAAACGCATCCCCCACAATGTTTTACTGTTTAATGTTTTATTTTGATTGGTTATGACTATTGACTATTGCCTTCTTATGTATGATTATTGCCTTATTGTGTATGTTATTATTTAGATTGTCTTACTATGTACCTTATTACGATGTTACGTAGTTATGATGTACCTGACAAAAGCGGCAAGTTCGGCAATCCAATACTGTGAAAGCTCGTTGCAAAAATAATGTATCGTATCGTATCGTACTCTATCTTAACATAACCTGGCACAGAACAAATGAAAGAGGACGAGGAATATTCTAACTTTTGTTGAATAATTATTAACCGATCTGGAGAGTGTCGTTGCAGACCTTGTTAAACTATATGAAGAAATTTACCTTAAGTGGGGTCTGGTCCCATGAGGAACTTGTGTTATTTATGGGTATGAGAGGGGATGGTTTACCTCCTGGTAAAAGAAGAAAAAAATTGGGTAAAGTTAGGGTTAAAACTGGTCCTTACTCTTGCCCTATGTGTGGATGCGAAAAAGAAAGTATGAGTCATTTTGTGGGAGAGTTAGGAACTGAATGGGTTGAGACAAGAGTTGTTTGGAGTGAGAGCGTGTGGGAGTGAGTGGATAACCAAGAGAATGAAAGAGAAAATTCAACTGTTTGGAAGGTTCCTCCGGTTTGGATTGGATTTTCGCATGCAAACCGGTTAAGGTTCGCGTGGCGCAGGTGCCGATCTCCTGATACTCCGCCCTCGGCCGGGAGTGCGATGCGTGGTAGGGGGCAAATCATCCGACGCTTCCCGTGCTTTTCCCTCGATTTCTCTAGGTACCCATTTGAAGCTGGGTGGACTTTTGGCTTGTCTTACGGGGTAACGCCACTAACCCTCGCCCCAAACCAAACGGTAGACACCACCGAGACTCGAACAAGCGACCCTTCGCTTGGGAGTCCAGCGCGCTAACCCATTCGGCCACGGACGGACATTGGGTTAGCCCACAGGGAAAACTGTATATCCCTGTAGTTTAAACACTGGCATAGTGGTTCTTGTTTTGTATATTTTTTCTTTTGTTGTTTTGGTGCGCTGGCCTTGTTGGCTTTTATGCATTAAATATCTATCTATCTATCTATCTATGAGCTGGAACAAAAATCAACAGCTTTTACCTGGCTTATTTTGGTTAAGTCTGTTACTGGTAAGTCTGTTACCGAATGGTTTCGCCAAAATTTTAACTAGTCAAATTAAAATCAGCAAATATTTATCCAGCCCAAGCTTACTGCGAAACATACTGATTTCGCTAAACGGACAAGTCAGCTGATAAATAATAATAATAATAATAATATAACTGCAGTAAAAAGGCTTTCGCCTCTGTTAATTTCTCGAGACACTGTGTACACTAAATTGAATTTCAGCCAGGTGACGATCCACGCCTGCTTTAAACTGGTTGATATTTTCGGCATTTACGACATTTTCGGGGAGATTATTCCAGTACTCCACTATCCGGTTTTTCTCACCACGGAATTTCTCACCACGAATTTTCAAGCTGTGTCCTCTGAGACCATTGTGATTGAAACTGAGGACATCATCAGGCCTTATGTTATCATAGTAACTATGACAAATCTTAAAAGTTTCAATCAAGTCGCCTCGGAGAAATCTATAAGATAAACTGGGTAATCGTAATTTTTCAAGTCGATGTTCATAAGGCAGATGGCGAATGGCTGGCACTGTTTTTGTTGCTCGTCTCTGAACTTGCTCAATGGCGATAATATCCTTGTTATAGAAGGGCCTCGTTGTTACGTGGCCATATTCAATTAGTGGACGAGCTAGGGCCTTAAATAAAATAGGAAACAGGGAATTGTCCTTGAATGTAAATGTTCTTCTCATAAGATTTACAATTCTGGTAGTTTTCTTGATGATAGTTTCGTAATGTGTTGAAAATTTTAGATCTGTGTCCATAACTACCCCGAGGTCACGCTCAGAGGTGGTTATCGAAATCGTCCTTCCGTCCAAGGTGTAACGATGGTCAAGGGTAGTAGGGCCAAGACGAAGGTGGTGACATTTATCGGTATTGACCTCCATGGCCCATTGAGTCATCCACTGGCAGATCTTGTCAAGGTCTTTTTGAAGAGACTCGGCATCGTTCAATCCCTGTATGCCTCTGTATAGCTTAGTGTCATCAGCGTATAGCATAACCGGAGAGCTGATATCTTCAGTTAAGTCATTTATATAAATGTTGAAGAGAAGGGGACCGAGAACACTTCCTTGTGGTACACCGCTAAGAACATTCACCTCCGTGGTGCTAAGCTGGCCATCCACTCGTACTCGCTGTGTTCTGGAGGTTAAGAAATCCACTATCCAAGCTAAATTTTGTCCGAGCACACCCAAGCGTTTCAGTTTCAAAAGTAGCCTTTTGTGCGGTACTTTATCAAAGGCTTTTCGTAAGTCAATATAGAGAACATCCACCTGTATCCCCGCGTCGATCATTGCTCTCCAGGCTTCACTGGCCAGTAGAAGCTGAGCTTCTGCGGATCTCCTACGCATGAATCCAAACTGGCTTTTGGAAATGTCAGTCAGATGTCGGCTGAGGTGATCAGCAAGGAGGGACTCAAAAATTTTGCAAGGGATGCTTGTCAAACTTACTGGTCTATAGTTTGATGGGATTTGCCTGGAACCGTTTTTGAATATGGGAGAAACGATGGCTTTTTTCCAAAGTGAAGGTAGCTTTCCGGTTGCGTATGATTTTTTGAAGATTTCGTAAAGCGGTAGTTGGATTTCAGATGCCAGTTCGCGCAAGACCCTGGGATGAATGTTGTCGGGTCCTGGGGATTTATGAGGGTCTAAATTTTTTAGTTTGATATAAACGTCATTTACCGAAAAATCAAGGTCTGGGATTGGTGCTTTTTCATTGTCAGACGAAAACTCCTCAGTTGTTTCAGGTTCCCTTGTGAAAGCCGATTCAAACTGTCTGTTTAGAAGGTTGGCTTTTTCCTCCGCATTACTTGTTGTTTTGCCTGAGTCTGGGTCTCGAAGTTCCGACACTCCGTGGTTAAGCTTACGCTTGGAGTTTACAAATTTCCAGAAGGCTTTAGGATTTGTTTTGGACTGCTCCGCGACACGTTGCTCCCTTAAAGTCTGTTGGTTTCTCGTTTCTTTCCGGACCTTGTTTCTCAGTCTGACGAATTTCTTTCTGTCTTCTTGGCTTCCAGATATCCTTGAATTCTTCCACGCTTCTTGTTTCGCTTTTATCAAGTTTACGGTCGTTCTAGGCAAGGTCGGACGTTTGTATTTTTGGTAAACTGGGATATACTTCTCCACCAGATCCTGAAGAGCTACCGTGAAACCTTCATACATCTGTTCACTTGATTCAGGATTCGCGAACTTCTCTGACCAATCAATATTTGCGGCAGCATTTCGCATCGCGCTGTAATCCCCCTTGGCGTAGTTTTTCCGATTTCGATAATATTCTTCATTTTTCACGGTGACGTCAACTTCAAACATGATCGTCGCGTGATCGGATTTCCCAACTGGAGATCCAACCTCGAGCGACTTTATGACTTCGGTATCTGTTGCAAGCAACAGATCAAGCAGGGAAGGTTCATCTGATCCACGTATTCGAGTAGGCTGATCGACAAGCTGTTCAAGGAAGTTGTCATGTATTGTTCTGAGGAACAATTTTTGCGACGTCGAACCACTATCTTCCTGTTGATGAGACATTTTCCAGTTAATTTCTCGGTAATTGAAATCTCCTACTATGATTGTGGTCGCTCTGTTTTTCCTGCATTTCTTGTTGATCTCGTCGAAAAGAAACTGGTCATTTTCCATAGTGCTGTGTGGGCTTCTGTAAAATATCCCTAAGTTCAGGGGCCTGCCATTGGTAATATGCAATGATAGCCATACACACTCTTGACTAGTGGTAGATTCAGAGGTGACTGTTAGGCTGCTTCTGACGTAGATAATAATTCCTCTACCTTTGTTGTTCTCGATGTTTGTTTCGTGTGTCTTGTAGCCGTCGATGGACAGCTCTGACAGCGCAGGTAGGAAGCGACAATTTTTTGGCTTGGCTTCGACTATGGCAACAAGATCGGGATCAGTGATGGCGATTAGCATTTTTGTTTCATCAAGTTTGTTGAGGAGCGAATCTGCATTAAAGTAAAGGCATTTGAGCGTTTTCGGATGTTTATTATATCGATATTTCGACCATTCTTTGGCATTCTTCGGCAAGAAAGAAAACAGAAGATCGCAGGTTTGTTTTCAAACTTGAACCTGAAGCGGATTCTTACAACGAATGGCCGAAATATCGGTAGAATATCTCAGCTGACTAATTCTTTTAGCATCATTAAATACAGACTGAAATGTCCGATCTAAAAACCAACTGAAACTCACTGCAAAATATGTATGCTTGGATTCTTCTGTCTTAGGCAAGCTGATCTTTGAAGTCCTTATTCAGCTACCTAACCCTGTCCAAACCGAATAAAAAACTGAAAACAACACTCGTCAACCGTTTGCGAAGAAAACTCTTGCTATACCGTAAAAATCCGCACTTCTTTGCACTGAAAACTACGTATAGTTCTCAAATTTAGCCAAGAATCTAGCAAATTTCTGCAAGATTTTTCGACCGAAGACTGTTCCAAAATATTATGTCGTGAACAAGGGGAAACACTGACCCAGTCCAAGCCACTACACCTCGCTGATAAAACTTTACGGCTCCAGACTAGCCCAACATAGAATACTGACTATGCTAACACTTCATGGCTGGGAACTTTCAGGAAAATCCGGAACAAAATTTTCCAAGAAGCCAGACAAAAATAGGTTAGCGAATCAAGGTCAAGTCAAATAAAATACGGAGGAATAGTCAAACTTACGTCAATTCAGAATCTTTGTCACCAAACACAGGGAGCTTGCCGAAAGTAATCAGAAGTTTTGTGGTTGTCATACTGCAAACAAGGCCCGTCTACCTGTGTTAGTTCCGGGTATGTTGCAAATAAACTCGGAAACCCCATTTCCCTTCAAAACAAAGGGAAAGTAGCAAGGGGTTGGTCACTCCGAAATCAACCCTACGTCCTAAACTCTCTCCGCAATATCAGAGAACTTCAGATGTGAATACAGGCTTCATCGAGAGGAGCTTTCACGTCATAATCGATGATGTTAAACGGATAAGTCTCAGCTGCGATTTATTCCAGCCATATTCCGGCCCTTCTTGGCAAGGGTTCTCGTCAGAGAAGAACGAAACTGCAATCAACATTCGCCAAAATTTTGCCGGTTTGTTCTTCCAGATATAGCATCATGAGGATACTTGCCAAGAAGGTACCCAAATATCGCTGGAATATATGTCAGCCGAGGGGGTGATGCACCTACAAAGCGTATTCCACCCTTCTAACAATAGTAACTACTGTAAAAAAAAAACTTGCAGTATTTGCTACTGGGATCAATCTTGTCTCTACTAAGATATGATTATCTCTTATTCGGATTAATCGGACCCCAGTAGAGATAAGATTAAATACTGCAGTTAACTTTAATCCTTACTCGGAGAAACTTTTTACAGTGTAGTTACTATTTTCGTTCCACCTCGTGAAAAGTTACTACGCTGACTGTTCCAACCTTCTCGAAATAGTTACTAATAGTAACCATTTGCTTACCACGCTCGGGAGCGTAGTAAGCGTGGTAGTTACGAATTTCTGTCACGTGATTGGCCGGATTAGCCCGTGGCAGGATATTTTGCGGAAAATAAAAAAATGCATTCCAGCCTTGACGCCAAGAAATGCAGCGGTGCCCACCAAGAGAGCCATCCATCGATCTCATCTGCTTTACCTGTTTATCGCCACCGACGACTAGGGTAGTTTTTCACAACTGTTGGAAGGAGGTTGGAACACATCATTTGTAGGGCTAGAAGTCTGTTGGCTCGATTACGGTACTTAGCCCACAAAACAATTAGCCTACCACCGAGAATATCAACTTTCCAAACAACAATCCGCCAGCCCTCTCCAGAGAAAATATCATCCGTGACATGCCCTTACTTTATTCCTAACGAACCCAATTAGGTAAATGAAAAGGAGACATGACATGATTATCGTATCAGGAGGAGAGATTGATTACTGCAGTCCATTGTCTAACAGTACAGCAACAGACTATCAACAGTAAAAGCACGAAGATCATGTCCGAAAAAAAACTGACACAGGAGAGATACCAACGGGTCCCTAGATGAATAAGCGTCGAAACAAACAGCATGTCACTCGTCACCTCTACTGTCGCCTACGACCGTGTCCGCCCAGACCCCCCCGCTTCTCGCCGCCTACGACAATGCCCATGTATGGGCCTGTGTTTGTACTTGAACTGGCCCCGAAGATCCTGGTATATAAAGAACAACGAGAATTCCTTCAGAGTTTCCTTCAGTTCCTTCAATCGGCCTTCCAACACCTCTGTTCACCTCACCTCCCTCCAACATGTTTTTCATTTAATCGTCAACCCCATCACTTCTTTTCTTCCCTGCTCCATCTCCCACTCTACCAAGAAAGTTCCATTGAGTCAACAGGGTACGACAAGAAATCCGCGAATAAAACGTGGGTTTTGATAGGAAAAAAACTGCGTTCCGAAACCCGAGTTTCCAACTCCACCTCTCGTTGTATCGACAAATGTTCCGTGGGTAACCCCCGGATCAACAGGCGAAGAATACTCTACATGACTAAACGGCGATTCTGGCGGTCTGGAAAGCTCCTCGAGCTTATGCGCCGGCTGTTTTTGCGACTTCGGCTAAAACTCGCTTCGCTTTTCAGAGCTATTCTCGCGCTCCGCTAGTTTCCGCCAGTGACTGGAAAGCGAATCCACTTCGCGAGTGGAAAGAGAAGTTGTAAAGGTGCAACTGAGGCTCAACGACTTTCCGTTTGTTCTTGCGCTCGGCGGATTCTCGCTTTGCTTTTCGGAAAGCGAATCCAAGAGATCGCAAGAATCGCCCGTAAGTCCGAAACGGTCGGAAACACGCCAGTGAACCTCGGGAAGAACGACAAACGTCATCCGAACGAATCCTTAGAATTTATTCAGATCTTGTGTAAACCCATCAACAATGTTTGTCGGGGACTGTTGAGGTGACGTTTCTTATTAGTCATCGAGAGTATTTCGCGCCAAAAAGTGCGAACACATGATCTGGATTCGCCGCACGACCGGGATTTGCCGGCCGGATTTCTGCACTTTCATGATCAAGTTGAGGAATTCCGAGGAATCTTCGATAGGGTGCGCAAAACGTCGATTATACCAAGAAGAAATAAGCACAAGGAACATTACAATTCGTTGCCTCCACAAACAGGTATATCGCAGCAGAGCCCCAGAGAAGAAATTTCGAGAGTAACAACCGATTGGTTGTCTACTAATGTGACGTCTCATCTAACGTGCAGCAGAGCGGGTCATGCACGCCAGCTTCAGTTCAAAGCTCAACAAGTACTTCTAGCTCTGCTCTGCTCAGTTTTGTCTGGGTATCCATAGTCGGTGCATGGGACCAAACACGAAGGTTCTATTGGCTAATTTATTCTTGGTTATACCCAGTAGGCTACCTTACCTATTTGGCAATAACCCATACAATCCATAGTTAGTGCATGGGACCAAAGACGGGGGTTCTATTGGCTTATTTATTCTTGGTTATACCCAGTATTTAGAAATAACCCATACCAAACGAGGGTTGTGGTCTGCCACATACTTACGCACCCTGACCCTCAAAAAGAGGATTTTAAAAGTTTGTTTTCTGACTCATAACTCATATCATTAACGCAGGTAATCGTAGTCATTATGATTCGCCGGTCAGTTTGGACTGAAGGGATATTCATTAATACTTAGTTTAGCACCAGCATGCGACGATCATAACCGGAGTTTAGAGCATAGCCTACACAGCGGTTCGCATTGCCTACCAAAACATCAGCCATTTTTGTTAGACTCGTTCAACATTCTATTATTCTGACACGTGCAGAGAGAAAAGCTCCATGCACATATATACAAATCAGATGTGCTGTTAACTGGGCTCAGCGATTCTAGTCTCCAGTCTCCACCCTTTCAGGCATAAAAGTTCCATGACACGTTTTCGACCCCCCCCCCCCCCCCCTTACAATCAAATTCGGAACTACTCTTTCTTGCCCATAGTCAAGAGACCACGCCATCAATTCCATTAAAAGTACCGCTAAAAGTTAGGAAAAAGGTAAACATGGGTAACCGTCAGAGTAACATGTCGTCCGTGCCAAATCTCTTCGTCATTGTCATGCAACACGACACCATGACCGATCGACGTTTTTTAACACAGGAAAAAGGAAAGAGGCTAATAACCGGACTATCGACAATTTCATCTCGCGTACAGTAGACGTATGCTTCTTTCAATCAATCAATTTTATTTTTACCCTAATAGCATTAGGCTAACATGGGTGGAAACTGGAAAAACAAACACTCGCGTACAATACAAATAAAAAACAAACTAACAAACAATAAGTACGAAACGAACATAAAATCAAGTAGGTACAGTTAAATTGTTCAGTGAAATACGGAACGAACGATTTTAGATATCTTTCTGAAGATTTCGTTGGCGGGGGAAGAAGCTTGGGTTTCGGGTCGTTCTTGCTTCGCGTTAGGGCAAAGAGAGGGTGTAACGAAGTCCGGAAGGATGGTCCTGTGGTGTCAAGAACTAAAATTTGTATGCTTCTTTAAACAGTTACTTAACTTTTAAAGGACATCTCGCACTATATAGTGTTTCTGGTCCGATGTTCTGAAATAGCTGACCACTTTACAACTAAGCTATGCTTACATAAAATTACACACGGCTTCGACTGCTTTAGGACGTTAGTATAGTAATGGTTCAAAGAAGCATACCTTTACTAGACGTGAATTCACATGGACATATAAATTCTGAGAGTTTCTAACTTCTAACAAGACCAAAGGTTTCGATGGGATCCCAAAAATTAAATATTTGGTCAAGAATAGATATTCCTTCAGCCCAAGCTGACAGCGAATCATATTTGACGGTGCAAAACGGTAAGTCAGCTACATTTACCAGAAATTGGGTCTTAGTATCCGCCAGACTCCTTGAACCCTCTTCTTTTAATTTTTAGAAACAGATTAAGGCCAAATAGCTAATCATCTGAGAAAACCGAGTCAAATATGGATTCAGCACGTGTGTTTACCCCCCGACAAGTTATATTTTGACGAAATTGGTCGAACCTACCTTTAGTTCTGCCAAATTTCCCGTTTCGGCCGAATTCCGGAATTACTCTTCTGGCAAAAAAATAAAGCTCAAAAACGAATTCAGCGTATCTCCTTACCCCTATACGGAACATCTAATCAACTTCAAATAAAACTTCAACTTAAAACAAATTGTCCGGTTTCAGCCGGATTCCGGGCGAACTATATGTCCGGGTGAAAAACTATAGTCACATTCGGATTCAGCATCTCGTCTTACCCCTCAATCGGACATCTAATCAAATGCAAATAAACTTCTGTTTCTAACACGGTGCCCGGTTATTCCGGGCAAACTACTTGTCTGGGTAGAATATGATTTTCAGAATCGTGTTCAGCCTGTCTTCTTAACAATAAATCGACTATCTCATTACCCCCTCCCCCAGCCCTAAATGTAGGGCTACAGAGCCCATCTACAAACTCGACCTTTCCCTTGACCCAAAGGATCCTCACACCAAGTTTTATCACGTTTCATCACATACATTCTTACCCCTAAATCGAATATCCAACAACTTAAAATGAAACTTCTACTTTTAACAAACTTTCCGGTTTTGAAAGGATTCCGGGCAAACTACTTGTCCGCCTAGAAAATGGTTTTCATAATCGTGTTCAGCTTGTCTTCTTACCCCTTGATCGACTATCTCATCACCCCCTCTCCCACCCCTAAATGTAGGGCTACAGAGCCCATCTACGAACTCGACCTTTCCCTTGACCCAAAGAATCCTCACACCAAGTTTCATCAAAATATCTCATTCCATTCGAGAGTTATCGACACAGACGGACGGAAAGACGGACAACTTTGCGATGTCATAGGTATCCCTCCACTTACGTTTTGAGATCCCAAAAGGAGAGTCAACTTGCCAGTTATGTTTCCAGAACTTATACCAGTTCAGTTCCTTAGTCTCTGTATCCCCCCTCGCCTCATTGTAAGTATCCATCACAAGGTGAAAATAAGCGGAAAAGACCGGCTGGAAAAGAGCTTACGTCTTTGATGGCTGCTCCTGAGGAGCTAAAAACCCCTCAACTCCTTAACAGGCATTTCCGAAGAGGAAATTCGCCAAATTGGAAACGACCGGCCTCTCGCCTTTTGACGATGATGTCGATCAGCTAGGAATGGACCAAACTGGTGAGCGTTTTGGTTCCCGAGCTTTAAAAAGGGGATATTAATGAAAACCCGCATTTTGTACGTTGTACGTTTTGCACTGTGCAAAGAAGGTATTTTCAAAATAAGCCATTCGATGGTTCTTTGGCAAGTGGAAATGAATACTCTATATGACTAAGTCCAAAACACGCCAATGATCCTCAGGAAGAAGGAGTAAGCGTCTCCATAACGACTCAAACTCAACGACTCAAATCCTGTGTCAAACAATCACGGCGATCTTTGGGAGCAGCTGTGACGCTACTTCTGCCTTTCTTCCGCTAGGTGCCCGGAGAGGCCGGAGATTTTGCATCGACAAGGAGATATAGTCATCAAGAATATTGCCAGCTGGTAGACTAGGCTAATATGCCAGAAGGATAGGCAATTCGATACCTCTGGATAGGCTGTCTGACAGCTTCCTTTGCAACCTCCAATACATTTCATCAAACATAGCACAGGAAGCTCGAAACCCAAGGGTAAAAGGAAAAAATATAGTCTATATAATTCTACGTAAGCCAAGTCTAGGTTTCTGAAATTATTGCTTTTTATTTTATTTTACTTTTTGGCTATTAGGGTATTGACTGACTGACTGTATTTTTGAATTTTCTGTCTGTACTTTGTTTTTTTATTATATTCATATTATTTTTAAGACAGATTTTACTGTCTCCTTCACCAATTAATTCGTCAATCTTCTGACCAGAGTCTGACGTTTACTTTGAAGTGACTTAACATTATTTGTAGTTTTTAACACAAAATACATGAACCTCAACTTCAGTTGTAAGCATTATAGTAGAGCTGAAACACCAAAGGGAGCCAATAGGTCTTTGAACACTTCTCTAAAGTTTGGACTACCTTGGTGTAGTTTTTCGCCTTTAAAACAGTCAAATACTACTAACTTTTGGATAAACTATGAACTCATGATCTTCTGAGAGCCAAGTGTTTCAGCTTTCTTTTGGCATAAACGACGAAATCAGATCCTTTTTATTTCAACCTGTTAGTTATTTTGCTTCTGTTGGAACGCTTTGGGCGGTCATGAAAGTAATGCAAATTGTTGCAACCCTTATATTTATATTTAAATAAGTAAATATTTACAAATTCACAAAATATTTAAAAAAAAAATGCAGTTTTTGGCTTTAATTTGACTTTATTACGTCCGAAGTAAGATTCCTCTACTGTGTCAGAACATTTAACCTCGTATCCCTTTTATCTTGCGACCGTAAAACATTATTTGGAATTCTTTATTATTTTAAAACAGAAGCTTACTTTATCCGCCTCTGCTCCTTCATTTCATGGAACTATTACTAGAAAACACGTAACCTCCTTTCCCTTTTATCTTGCGACAGACTGGGCTTTAAAAACCTCTCATATTCGCAATGATTCGCAGAAATAAGGCTACTTTATACGCACCGAATTGTAGTCTCCAGACCTTCTACTTAATATTCCAATAAAAAGGTCGAACCCTGACACTAAGTCCCTGAGTCCCCCACAGAAGATTCTCAACTATTCGGAACATTAAAACACCACATCTGTATATAATTCCAGACTCCGGAGATTGCTAGGAAGCTGCGCCACAGTAACTTTGAACTGGAGCTGGCAGAAGTCCCCCAAACAGCGGAACCTTATGAATTCAGGAGGACCTCAGAATGGGGGTCTAGCCGACAAAACCCCAGTCAACAGCAGAGTAAAACTGCATTCATGCGGCAAAGGGCAAAAGTAAATCAGATCAAAGGCAGAGTGGTTAAACCACAACTCTTAAAGGAACAGAAAACTTGACTCAAACTTGACTCGGGGAGCTAGCTGACATATCAAGAATGTACCCTGAGTCGATATTGAGAGTAAGAAAAATTCTCGTTACGACCATTGCAGTTTCCGAGCAGTTTCCCAGAATTCGACTTTTGAGTTAGTAGAAAAAAAAGCAAAAGGTTTGTGTGCCGGGAGTAGGAATCGAACGCACGACCTCTTGACTACTATCCAGATGTGTTATGGTGGGTTTACACAATGCGTAAAATCCGAGCGTATTTTGGAATCCGAGCGTATTTTACGCACGTTTTGAGCTTGAAAACATTTCTAGCAATACGGACGTATCTGAGAAATCGGTTCGTTTTGTATCTAAATACGTATGTATTGCTAGAAATCTTTTCAAGCTCAAGACGTGCGTAAAATACGATGGGATTTCCAAATACGCTCGGATTTTACGCAGTGTGTAAATGGACCATTAGTCGATACGGCCAAAGGCGAACTTTTACAGTGCATAAGTGCATAATTACAGTGCATAAGGGGCAAGGGCCTGCCAGCTAGCTTAGGGACACTAAGGAGGGGGTTCGAGATAACAAAGAAGGGGGGTTCCTGTCTACAATAAGTCCCTGTATCTTTATCAAAGCCCCCCAGGTCGGTTTGATGGCCGAAAGTTTCATAGTCAAGTTTTCTGTGCCTTTAAGGCCCATTAACAACGGGTTTGAACTAAACTCAATATCAGGTAGTTTTGAAAATCGCTCCCGAGACCGAAGCTTTGCCAGGTTTCTGCCGTTCGCAATGGATACAGGTGCCAGTTTCGGGTACCAGCTAGTCTCGGACCCACCCAAGTTGAAATCAGTTCAACTTTTGAGGGTACTAGCCAAACCGATTATTTGGAGGAATATGCTGATTGGCTAGTTTCGAACCAAGCTCAATAGATAACATCACATCCACTCCGTGCTGTCTTGAAAAACAAAAGTGAATTTATCTCATTGTCATGCGGTCTGACGTGGTTCAGCATTAGCCAATTGGGAGGTGAGGTTTTGTTACTTCCTGACATCTTAAAGAGCACGTCGCCAAGCGTTATATGCAAAATTTGCAGATTTGTTGATGGTGTTGTGAAATTTCGAGAGGGCAAAGTTTAGTTCATGTAAAGTTATTTTGTTTTGTTGTTTTATATGTATTGTCTTGTATATGGCCTTTGGCTTTTAAATACAGTTATTATTATTATTCCTCAGTATTCCCATAAGTAATCTGATTGGCTAGTACCCTCAAAAGTTGAACTGATTTCAACTTGGGTCCGAGACTAGCTGGTACCCGAAACTGGACCAATATTAATTGCGAACGGCAGGGAATCTGGCAAAGCTTCTGTCTCGGGAACGATTTTCAGAACTAGCTGGTACCGAGTATTAGCTAAAACTCGTTGTGAATGGGTCTTTGCAAGAAATGATCTTGTCACGATTAAATGGTTCAGAAACATCGATTTTCAAAATTACTAATACTTTCCCCGTGAAAGTAACGATTTCTTGTTGGCACTCGTCGACTCTGGCCAGGTTTTCCGCTCTCTGAAGCGGAGGTTCGACGCAAAATATTTGAAAACTGTGCCACGAGAAGGAAAAGGAGTCCGAAACACAGGATAGACATGTTGGCCGACCAGGCTACCAAGTCTTCTAAACTGAAAAACAAAATTGTGAAGCTTCTCATGCTTTTTCGAAAGAGTTGTTGGCGGACTGACCTTGCAACTTTCAGCGAAGTTTGCGCTGCTTAACTCGCAAACTCGGCTTGGCCGAAAAAGCACTAAAAACTCGTAGCTGCAACAACTATGGCTAAGGGAGGGAATATCTGGAGCTTCTAATTCCTTGTATATTACGGGAACTAGGGATAATGTAAAAGGTAGGATAAGTAGGATGGGTCTTTAAGGCATTGGACTTAAAAATATGACGGGTGCAGGCTGCTAATTGCAATCATCGCTATGGCGCGGACACACGATCATACCGACCGCATTCTCTGCACTTTCATCAAAACGTTGAATAAATCTCAACTTTTCTGAACATAACTAATGATGGTGCTGATAATCTTGGGAGGAATTCCAGTCCGTGGCCTCCGCATCCTGGTCGTGTGACTGTAGCCTTGGGGCTTAGTTTACCTCCCGAATCGGTGGTGTGTTTTATATTGCTAGACATGCCAGACAAACCTGTAAAACGGACGAGGGGATACAAGTGCGAAGTGTCGTCACGTCAAAAGCTATCACCACTCGACGAAACAACGAACCTGAGTGACATCACTTGACATCAAAATTCAATTTTTTTTTTTGTTTACGAAAGCACTGCCAAGGCGGCAGCATGCCGATTTTGTTTCTTGTCAGCTAACATTACAATAAAATTCAATGAGATATTCTTTGCCCATTAAACTGTGTTGATCCCGCATGGCCATCCAGCCCAGCATGACCCAAAACAGGCAACAATATCCCAGTTCTTAGTCGGAGGGTCCAGATCAAAATGACAAAAAAAATGCTATGTCAATGCGGAATCTCGACTTCAAACCAGAATAGATGGTAGAGACAAAAACACCTCCGGTTCAACTGCAGGAGATCTTCAAGAACAAACAACGAACACCAGCGATCCTACAGCAGCATTGGCACCTTTGTCGCTGGACAATGCGATTTAAGGTAATTTAAGGTAAAAACCGAACTGAAGGTAAGTTGCTCCTGATACAAGATTCCTACTACGGTAGAGTCATAAACTTGACATCCTTCGTGACAAAACTACTCCAAGATCTACTCATCAATGGATGGAGATCTTAGAATATTAGTTGCATTTTTGCAGATACTATGGTATCCGATACCACAGTCTAAAGTCATTTTTGGGATCCCAAAACGTAAGTGGAGGGATACCTATGACTTTATAAAAGTTGTCCGTCTGTGAGCACGATAACTCAGGAAGGGAATGAGATATTCCGATGAAACTTGGTGTGAGGACTCTTTAGGTCAAGGGAGAGGTCAAGTTCGTAGACGGGCTCTGTAGCTCAAGATTTAGGGGTGCGGTTCAAATTAAGGGGTGAACTTTTTTTTTAACAGCTAATGAGATAGTCGATTTAGAGGTAAGAAGACATGCTGACATAAATATGAAAACCATTTTCTCGCCGGACAAGTAGTTTGCCCGGAATCCGGCCAAAATCGGAAAGTTTATTAAAAGTACAAGTTTTATTTAAAGTTGCTTAGATGTTCGATTTAGGGGTGAGAAGACATGTTGAACATATATGAGAATAATTTTCTCGTTGGACAAGTAGTTCGCCCGGAATCCGGCCGTAACCTGAAAATTTTTTAAAAGTAAAAGTTTTATCTGAAGTTGATTAGATATTCGATTTAGAGGTAAGAAGACATGCTGAACCCACTTTTCACAGTCATTTTCTACCGGACATTTTTTTTTTTCAATCATCAATCAAGTTCAATATCAAAACAGCTTACAGCTAGAAGTGGAATACAATATTTACGAAATACACAGACCCGAAACAAATTAACGAATACACTTACAATATATAACCAGAAATAAATGATGGGATGAAACTACGTAAAAATTGGGCAGAAGAGTTAGCAGGATATGGAGAAAACTGATTGCCAGTATTCCTCTCGGACCGACGCACAGAAGACGGGTGGGGGGGGGGGGGAATAAATGGGCGATCTGGGGAAAACACATTATCTTTGCTCCAGAATTTTTTGGAAGAGTATTTCTGCGGTCAGTTAATTTCGGAACGTCCAGTTGAATGAGAGCCTCTTCATATGAAATATTATGATCACCCAGAATGATTCTCACTGCTCTTTTCTGGAGATTTTCCAGGCGATCAGAGAGCTCTGAAGGAAGAGATGAATGCCAAACCGGTGAAGCATATTCTAAATGAGGACGGATACAAGTTTTAAAATGACAGAAGAAGCATTTAGTATCCAAACCGAAAGATTTAAGAGTAGAGGGGGATATAGTTCACCCTGAATCCGGCTGAAACCGGGAAATTTCTTGGAAGTTAAAGTTTTATCTCAAGTTGATTATACCTATGTTCGATACAGGGGTAAGGAGATACGCTGTTGTTTTTCTCTCTAGTAGAAATCTCAATAGTAGAAATGTAGAGTCTGGCGAAGACCGGATATCTACAAGACCATATTATCTGGATCAAATACTGAATTTGTGGGATCCCATTGAAACCTTTGGTCTTGTTGCAGTTACCGTGGTATCGGATACCACTTCCTAAAGGTCCTTTTTCAGTTACCATGGTATCTGATATTCAGATACAATGGTCGAACCATGGTAACTGACAGTGGTATCCAGGTGGTATCTGAAAAATTCTTCTCATTTTCATCATCACTAACACAAGAGTCTAGTTTTTTGTTAAATTGGTTGGAAAGATGTTCTGTCACACTAGATGTCAGTGGCTATCAGTATTCTCTTTGAATGATTTCTAAAAGTGCAAATCCGGCAATTGTTGTTTTTGCAGAGCAACCGTAGTATCAGATCCCATGGTAACTGCAAAAAGGACTAATTGAAAATCCAGTTACCGCGGGAACAGATACCATAGTACGGTGTCTGCAAAAACCTTCACATTTTAATCTGATTTATATTTGCCATTTTGGCCCACTAAAAACTGTAACATTCTTCTGTTGCATATTTTAAGACATTCTCTGCGCTTAGCAACTACTATCACCAATCCTCGCTAGAAGTTTTGTTTGCAAAGTTACTGACTACTGGTGTTCTAAAACTGGCTGACTGGAATGGGCAGAATTATTTTGCACTTGCTTCTTTTTTGTTTTTCATACCTGTAACCTCTGTAACCACATAAAATGAAACTGACAACATAAAACAAATGTCTATTCATGAAAACTTTCAAGTGTTTTGAAGTCATTTGCTTCTTTCCACTCTCCGAATGTTGATTTCCACGAAGTAGTGAGAAAAGCCAGATTAAAGGAACTGTCTAGGTACCTTCAGTTGACAGGGAGGCTAGACAGCTTTTAAGGTAATAACGCGAGAAAAGCGGTAGAACAAGTGATGTTTTTTGTAAATTGTTTTGATAGGCTAGTGTGATGATTTCATCAATTGTATTATAGAGTGATGTATCGTCATCTATTGTGAACTAAGGGATTGCATCCATTTGTGGCCTGAGTTTCGGCTGGAGCGTCTGGCCTACCCCACAGAATTAAAAAAAAAAAAAAAAAAAGTCATTTGCTTCCAGATTCTCACCTGATCAGGCTGGATCAGCCCCAAATGTGAATGCCCAGGCATTAAGCTACTCAACAAAATAATACATCAAATACCTTTCTAACCCTGATGCAAATTAGCCCAAAAAAGGACCAAGTTAAGTCAGAGTTAAGTAACCCACCACACTACTGGATACAACTTTTATGTTTAAGATAGGCATAATTAAGTAGTAAATGATATCTCACCTTCAGCTGTTTCTTTTACAAACGAATTTTATGTCAATCCAATCAGCCTCAATCTGTTGTTGATACACTTATTGCATTTTAGCTTTCAAGTTTCATCCTCTGAACCATGTGCAAGACTGAATTTAAATTCCCGCCAGATCCATGAAGCGCAGCTGTTACAGAAGTTTACAGTTGCGCAACGAATCTCATCTATGGAGCGCTACCTATGTGAAGAATCAGTGGAAAGTGACTTGCTGAAGCTCAATGAAATAGAGAATCAAGATATTATTTTATATTTAGTTATATTTAGTCCTTCAACTGTTCAACTCGAAAGTGATCGAAACACTGCAGACTCTTATAGGCGTATTCTCGCCGTTCCCCGAGGACTCCTCGGGGAATCGAAGGAAACGGCGAGAATAGAAGGATTCATTCCACGCGGACTCCGCGTAAAGAAACAGTGAGAACACGGGGAATGATTCCAAAATGGATTTTGTTCGGACAAAAATTATGCAGTTGACGAAATTAGTCTGGATCCACTTTATTTGTGTGTTTTTATTGTAATTGTTTTAAATTAATTTTTTAACACCAGCAAAAATTGATTCCCCTCCGAATCTGAAAGGGAGTCCTTTTTGATGATGGTGATGATAATCGGAGCATTTTCCGTCCAGGGGGACTCGCGAGAATACGGGGAGTGAGTCCCCGGGACAAACAAAAACGCGGGGTCTCCTCAAGTCTAGTCCTCGGGGAGCGGCGAGAATACGCCTTAGGCCGAAATTCTTAATGCCCATGTCTTATACAGTTTCTTTTTCACCGTTTGCCTTTGTCCAAACGTCCGCGTTGGAGTGC
Source organism: Branchinecta sandiegonensis (assembly GCA_030848855.1). Taxonomy (NCBI): domain Eukaryota; kingdom Metazoa; phylum Arthropoda; class Branchiopoda; order Anostraca; family Branchinectidae; genus Branchinecta; species Branchinecta sandiegonensis. Next base: position 15,926,139 of record JAUPMV010000012.1, on the reverse strand, counting down.
TTGTTGGCACCTATGTAGCAAATGTAATCCCTTGAATATAGAAATTCAAATTATATAAGGAAGAGAAAATTCTAAAATTTTGCTTCGGTATAAAAGTTCTTACTTTTTACTGCATTGAGCTGAGCGTGACATTCACGTTTGAGGAAGGGAAGAACGATGAACACAAAATCGGGACTTCCCAGCAGGATTTTCTGCACTTTGCTCTTGCCACCAACTCACCAAGAACAAATAATTTAATACTGATCGGAGCTAGAGGTACTTGCTGTGAGGTTTGAGTTGATGCCCGTCTACTTCCCTCTTCGCCGTTGCGCATACCACATGAAAAAAAAGTGTTCCATTTTCCCGCTGGACTGATCGCGAAAACGCTTGGAAAACTGATATCGCCGAGAAAATGTTGAATTACAAACTTTTTCGAATATATATGGTTCACTGAACGGTTCTTTGATTCTCATATATTACATCAAAGTCATCTTATAACGATTGCCATTTTTTTTTATTTATTAGCGACACTTGCACTGTTTTTTCTCCACACGTTTGAAATTCCCGCCGAAAGATTCAACTTTCCGCGGAGCTTTCCGCTCACCTCGTGGAATCACTTTCCGGGAAAGCTGCTTCGGTTTCCAAAGCGCGAAAACCGGGTTGCAAAGTTCGGCAACTTTCCGAAGTAGCGCAAAAACCATTGGAAAGTGATTCCGACTTCGCTTTCCAGCTCGCGAAAACCCTCCTTTAGACAATGGTAGAAGACCGATTAGCTGTAAAGGACTACTAAGATGGAGTTCGTATTCTTCTGCGGGGTTCTACCACAATGTAGCTGCTTGTAGAGATAATTATGATGTTCTGCATAGCTCCTCCTCCGCTCGTTTGCATTGGGTAGGTCCCCGCAAGGTCGTATTCCAAGAGACAGGGAGACGGAGGTTCTATCAGATTATTTCTTCTTCCTACCACCCATTAAGTTTCTCTTGAATTGGATCACCCCTTCGCAACTTACGCGGGTCACAGAATCCAGGTTCCCCCTCCTGAACCTGATGAAAAATTCGTCTCAAAATAGTAGTACGAAGTTGTACGAAAAAGTAGCATGCACTACTAACTGATGCTAGTACATGCTTCTACTTCAAGGCTACCGTGTTACTGCATACTACTGCTTGCTACTATTAGCAAGACTGGATGCTACTATGGATACTACTACATAAGATTGGACTAGTCTGAGGCACATTAAATGATAATATTCTTTGCTACTACATAGTATTACATGCAACTTTTTCGTACAACTATCATACAACTACGCAGGCTACAAACTTTTCATCGGGAAGACTTCGTAAAAGTTGTCCATCCGTCTGTTCACACGATCACTCTCGACAGGCCTCGATCTTTGTTCAAACTTGGTGTGAGGATTCATTGGGTAAACGTCAAGTTAGGGGTGGGGGGTCAGGTTTCAAATTAAGGGGCTAACAAGTATTTGTTAAAGGTAGTAGTCAGTTAAGGAAGAAGGAGACATGCTGAATCCATATCCGAACTTTATATGCTTGCCGGGCAAGTGGTTCGCCGGAATCCAGCCAAAACCACCAATCTGGTAAAAGTAAAAGTTCTTTCTTAAGTGGATCAGAGGTCCAGTATGGGGGGTAAAGAGACATGCTGAATCCGTTTTTTGGTTTTACTTTTTTGCCGAACAAGTAGTTCGCCCGGAATTCAACCAAACTGGAAATTTGACTAAAGTAAAGATTAGAGATGCGATATAGGGGTAAATATAGATGCTGAATCAGTCTGAGCTGTATTTTCTCATCGGACAAGTATTTCACCCATAATTACAAAATTTCATCGAAGAAACCAACGAAAATGGGGTTTATATAGGCCAACGAATATACTGAACATCGTTGATTTTGTGTTATTCCGGGCAATGTGGTTTACGAAATTATCTTCACCCGTAATTCGACAAAGACGGAAATTTGGTTGTAGTGAAACATTTTTTCAATAAATATTCCTTGAGCCCAAGCTGACTTTGACACAGATATTCAAATAATGAATACAAGGGATACGTCACCTACGATGCTTCATCGGCGATATTTCGGCCCTTCTTGGCAAGGGTCCTCGCCAGGCTGTCAATCTTCAGGGTGAACGTCGGGGAAGGAAACAAACCTGTAATTAGTAACTGAAGCTTCTACCGACTATAAATATCTTATTCGGGCAAATTACTTTCAAATACCACTGTAGGGAAAAAACTAGTCCTGAGATTTAATTTTTGACACGGTCACTGTTTTTGCTGCACGACTGGGGCGACGACAGAAAGGTTTTTTTCTGCATTTTGATTGACTTCGGTGTTATTGTTAATAAGGGACTGAGGCTTAAATTTTCTTCCATTAATTAATTAATCCGTTATATATATTAATTAAGTAATGGAAGAAAATTCTCAGCACCAATTAAATCTCAGCACTAGTTTTTTCCCTATAGTGGTATCTGAAAGTGATTCGCCCGAATAAGATATTTATAGTCGGTAGAAGCTTCAACTATTTATTACAGGTTTGTTTCCTTCACCGACGTTGACCCTGAAGAATGACAGCCTGACGAGGACCCTTGCGAAGAAGGGCTGGAATATCGCTGATGAAGCATCGTAGATGATGTATCCGTTGTATTAACATTTTTTAGGAAGTCAAGCGGGGCTAGAGTGAACATACATGTTGAGTCCATATCTGTTCTTGTTTTCTCAGCGAATTAGTCGTTTGTTCACCAAAAACACCACTATAATTTTTTTTTACATTTTCAACCGACTGATTAGGGATAAATAACATGCTTATCCTTATCGTGCCTGTGCAAAGACCTGAAGTCTACAATACCCGATTGTCTTAAATAAAGAAGTCCAACAAATATTCCTCACTGGGATCCCATCGAAACATTCAGTCTTGTTCGCTGTTACGCCAAATGTAGAGCTTTCTTTAACCTGCTGCTTTCCTACTCCACAAATATTGACTTGCCCTCGTCGGCCGTCTCAAACTTAGAAATGTTGCCGGCACTGTGTCGACTTGAAAAGACTGGGAGATGATATGCGAAGAATGAAGATGTCTCTACATCCTCTGGGAGTGTCACGGCGTGGTGAACAATACTCTTGAGGCGCATTCTCGCCGTTCCCCGAGGAATCCTCAAGGAATCGAAGGGAACGGCGAGAATAGAGGTAGTCATTCCACGGTGCAGAAAACAATGAGAACACGGGGAACGCTTCCAAAATGGATTTTGTTCAAAAAAAAATATGCAGTTGACGAAATTAGCATGGATTCACTTTATTTTTGGTTTTGTTTATTCTGATTGTTTTTAATTAGTTTCATATTGCACCAACACCAGCAAAAATCGATTCCCCTCCGAATCTGAAAGGGAGTCCTTTTTGATGATGGTGACGATAATCGCAGCATTCCCTGTCCGTAGGGACTCGCAAGAATACGGGGAGCGAGTCCCCGAGACAAACAAAAACGCGGGGACTCCTCAAGTGGAGTCCTCGGGGAACGGCGAGAATACGCCTTTGATGACTAACTCTCCTTGCCGATGCAAACTCGCCGTGTAACTAGCGGAAGAGCCGGAAGCGGCACCACAGCTGTCCCCAGCGGACGCCGTGATTGACTGACACAGGATTTGAGTTGTTGTGTTTGAGTCGTTTTCTCGTTCTTCCTGAGGATCACTGGCGTGATTTTCGTTACCAGGTGTGACTATAGTGGGGCCCGGACATGAGAGGGCAAACGGACTAGTACTAAGACGAGATTCTTGCATACGCGGTGAAGCAAGGAAGCGTTTGCGCCGTCATGTCCACAATTTGGCGCCGCAACTTCGTCTGAAAGGCGAAGCAGATTTTTTCGAAAGGCTTTCGTTGCCCACGCTTTACATCCGTTCACAGAGATCGACGTGGCCGTCGAGTAGAAGAGACAGAGTTTAAGCAGTGTGGAAACAGAGTTTTCCTCAAAATTGGCGACAAGCTCGGGCTAGCAACGCCAAGACACCTTCTTGTGTTGCCCTTAATGTTGATTCTATCGTCTATGAGCCTCCACAAATAGTTGGGAGGCCCATGACTGTTCGAAAGTACCATTGAACCGTACGCGCAAACGCAGGGTATGTAACGAAATGCTCACTTAAGAGTTACAAACTCCTGGGAGAGCAAAAGCGATATTGCGTCGTCAGCATCTTTGCTCCGGTAGTTCAGTATCATGAGCCAAACGCTTATGCCCGGGCCACATTCGGTCACACCTCTACGTAATTTGGTTGTTACCCACTCTACGTTTCATCCTGGTCACACCTGGAACGAAGAATTCAAGACACATTACCACCACCATCACTCAAAGGTGGCTAAAAACTGGCGAAAGTCAGTGATTCTGGTCTGTGATTGATCCAAACACTCCAAAGATACGTTTTAACATGGCGGAGATCGATTTTTCCATCTTGACTATCTTACGGTTTCAGCGTCTTTTCTTCCCCAGTTTCGACCGTAAGGCGATCTTATTACCGACGTTATTACCAGGTGCGACTAGTGTGGCCCGGGCATTGGGTTGAGCGATACATGATACTGGTATTCGATGGAAGATTTAGTATTGCAGTCAGCATTTGGGATACATATATATAAGATTTATATATATAGCCCTAGTCGGTACCAGACCTGGAAGTCGAACCGGCTCCGCACCAACAAATACTGCCGATTTCCCGCCAAGAAGTTTCCTGATTTATCGACCGGTACAAAAAACAGGATGAGGAAAGTGTTTGGAAGTGTTTTCGACTGGAGTTTTTCGCATAGCGATTTCAGCTCAGTTCAGTCGCAGTTCGAAAAAGTTCAGTCGGAAGCGAGTTAGTGTAGTTAGAGCAGTGTTCCAGTTATGAATTGAGATAATGCGTTTTTGCAGATACCATCGTATCTGACACCACGGTCTAAAGTCGTTTTTGCAGTTATTCGTGGTATCTGATACCATGGTCAAAAGGCGTTTTTGCAGTTACCGTGGTATCTGATATTCAGATAGCACGGTCTGACCGTGGTAACTGATCGTGGCATGTGAAATGTCATCTCACCTTCATCGAATTTGTCTAATTGGTGAGAAAGAAGTTTAGCACAGGATATCAGTTTTTCTTCTGAAATGACTTCGAAAAGTGCAAATTCGGCAATAGTCGTTTTTGCAGAGCAACCGTGTATCAGATACCCACGCATCTAGTGTAGTTAGAGCGATGTTCCAGTTACGACTTGAGATAATGTAAGGCTGAGTTGCGGTACGTTCGTATAATCACTGAGTAGCAGTAGGCTACAGATATAAACGTAATGTAAGTTATAATCTTTATGAACATTATACCTAGGAGATCGACTCGGAACTCTTTCGTCAGTGTTGGATCAAGCCAAGTAGCGGTCAGATACCTGTCGCACCGGATAGAAGTGAACCGGGGAAGAACGACCACGGTTAGATCTGCTCATGCGATCATTACAGGTATCGTTTCAGACTCTGCCCGGTTTTGACGCGACTCGGCGCAGCAACGTGGTCTGAAACACCGAAAAGGTTCGAGGCGTTCATCGCCCACACTGAACGGCCCCGAGTTTGACTGTGTTGAGACCAGGGGCGTCACGACTAAGGGGGGGGGGGGTCGATTTGTTTTTTTTTAAACAAGAGCTACGAGCTCATATGGCACTTGTTACGAGCAGGTGGTGTGAGAAGCGCGAGAATAAATCCGACCATTTTTCCGGAAAGTCCGGTACCCCTCCCCACCGTGCTCGGATCCGGTCCGGACCCTAAAATATGCCATATAACGCATACGATCTCTCTACTTTCCGAGTTTCATTCAAATCACTTAACTCGTTTAACCCCTATCCGAACCACAACATTTCCGGGACTCCCCCCACTGTGGCCGAATACGACTCGGACACATAAACTTCGCATCTACAACATCTCCTCTTCCCGAACCGACTCGAACTCGAACCGGAGCATATCTTCAAATTTCCGGTTCCCGCTTCATCCTCCCCCTACTTTGGTCGGATCCGGTTCGGATGCCAAATGACAAATCTAGGCCGCATAAACTTGGTACTGTCCAACTTGCATCAAATTCGGCACATCCGTTTGGTTTTTTGTGCATGTCACAAAGTTTTCAGACCCCCCCCCCCCCACCCAACTCCCCCACAGTGACCGGATCCGGTCTGTTTATGTAATTCGCGTGTCTAGGACTTGTGATTGTTGTTCCCGCCAAGTTTCATCCCGAACCCTCTACTCTAAGCGTTTCCCAAGATTTCCGGTTCCCCCTCCAACTCCCCCAATGTCACTGGATCCGCTCCATATTTAAAATGGGGCGTCTGAGACACGAGGTCTTTCTATATATCAGGTTTCGTCAAGGTCCGATCATCATCCGATTTCATCGTCCTAGCACAGCAGGAAGTACCGAACTCGCGGGATCACTTGAAATTCGGATCCCCAGCTCCTAGTCCCCCACAGTGAGTGGATCCGGTCCGGTTATGTCAATCACATATCTAGGACTCGTGCTTGTTCTTTCCACCAAGTTTCGTCCCAATCTCTCCACTCTAAATGAGAATGAGACAAAAGAAATGAGACATCTGAAACACGGGTCTTTCTATGTATCAAGTTTCATTAACATCTGATCACCAGGTCGTAAGTAAAAAATACCTAATTTTTCCGGATTCCCCCTCCCTCCATTCCCCCCCCCCCCCCAGCTGCTCGGATCGGGGATGTGACTACTTCCAACTTAATCCTTTGTGGTCCTTGATATGCCTGCCAAGTTTCATCGTCCTAGCTTATGTGAAAGTGCTCCAACTAGCAAAACCTGGACAGACCGACCGACGGACGGATAGAAATTGTGATCGCTATATGGTACTTGGCCGAAGGGCAAGTGCCATAACAAGTCGGTTTCTCGTAAAAATAGTCGATTTTTCTTCAACACAGTCTTTTTTTCTCAATAATAGTCGTTTTTATCTGCAAGAATAGTCGGTAAGAATCACCAGACAGTCGGTAAATATCTTGCCCCCCCCCCGGCCAAACATTTTGGCTAGTAACGCCTCTGGTTGAGACTCCTTTTCGTTCGAAACTAGAAGTAGGGCTACGACGCCTGCACTACTAAGGTCCAGGTGACTTCTGGCATCCTTCTTATACGCGTTTTTGTTCGGCATATTCGTGTCACACACTCGACGCTCAAGTTGAAACTCGCGGAAACGCCGTTTTGTCTATTATTTGGGCGGTTTATTTCAAATGCCTGAAAATTAAAATAAAACCAAGATAAAATCCCAATAAGTAGAATTACTTCTTTCCCATTCTCTACTAGACAGATTCTTAGTTTGACGAATGTCTGCTTGATAAAGTAACCAACTTAATTATTTGGGCTTCGATTTGCGGTTAAATCTGAATTTCCTGCCAAATCTCGAGCTACAAAATCGAAAATCACCTTGAGAGCTGTTTGTTAAGTTTGAGCAATAGAGCAAGTCACAAAACCGTATTAGGTTGCGGAAACACTCTTTCTGAGCCACAGCTTCTTTACTCGAATGCGGAAAAACACCTTATTAAGCTCCTCAAACTGATAAGTAAAATCGCGCTTTATTATAATTATAAATGAAACGACTCCATCGAAAAATAAGCAAACTAGAATCACGAAAAGGATTACAATTCATCACGAATTTGCACTGCACTGGAAGAGCTGACTTTATCTAAAGGATTTTCGCGGATTTTAATCTCAGGAACATTCGCGGGTTCCGACACCTGGCGACGAAATTTTGTCGCCGCTAGGTCGTTTTCGCCACTACTATTCCTGTGGGAATGCTTTTTCTTTGATATGTTTTCTACCGCTTTCACTGGGTGTTGGTACGCGGAATCATGTACCGCCAAAGGTACAGTTTTAACGTCTCCCTTGTACCCATTATTGGAGTATACTATCACTTGTTTTTTCTTCGCCTTCTTTTTCGGTTTTTCACTGGGTTTCGGCTTCAAAACTAGCTTAATACGTCCGAGACCGATCACTTTCGACTTCTCCGTTCGTGAGGGTCGCTTGGTCTGATGCTTGATCATGGCGAAGAGATTCTGAAGACTCGCGGATCTCAGCGTTCTTCCCGCCACCCGTTTATGCAGGGATATTTCCGTTTTGGATTTGGGGATTTTTAGTTTCGGTACGTCGGGATCGACCAACGCGGTTTGGGATTCCATTCTGAGAAGTTCCGGATTCACCTCCTCATTAGTAAAGGCTAAATCCGGTTGAGATTTGGCCAAAGACTCTGCGGACCTTGAACTTCTCGACACTTTGGCCGATTCGTTTATGTTGTCCACATGTGAGAAGCTTCTCGTGAAAGCCTTCCTATCCAGAGGCGTCTGAGTTTCGGACTGTGACCGATTAAGTTTGCCGACACATTTTTTCTCTATCCTGGCGTCTTGCGATGAACCCGGAGAAAGGGTGGTCTCAGTACTCACGTTCTTTGTTTCACATAAACTATCTAAACTACCGCGCTTTGGCAGTGACGAAACCGGCACGGTCTCGTTTTCGAGCCACATTGACACTTTATCTCTTATCTTAACCTGCTGCTTGTCTCTTTCTTTTTTAGGCTCACTTCTTGATTTCTTCTTTCTTTTGTCCTTTCGGACTTTCTTTCCTAGCAGAATATTTGTCCGAACCGCAGTTGGGTGTACCATGACACCGTTTTCGACTTGAACTTGAGGGTTTCGAGTTACGTCTTCTGTTGGCCTTCGTCGTCGATGACCAGAGGACTTAGACTGACGTTTGATCATAGGCCTCTTTCCGAACACCTTGACAACAGCGACCTGTGAAGATATAACAAATTTCAGTTTGGTCTTGTTATTTTATAGGACACACTACTGATAGTAATCGCTTTTTTTTTAACCACGACAGAAGATTTCCAGCGGTATTTCTATAGGGTACTATGCATTTCGGATGAGAGCAACTCCATCAGTTTAGATAGACACCCGATTTTCCGGATGCGACTGCGAATTTCGGGTCTGTTTACGAAATTCTAACGCTGTGGGGACCGAGTCTAAGTCTGGCCGGGAAATAAGGGCAATGATTATTCAGACCTATTGCTGCCGAAGTACTGTTGTATCATAAGCGCCACAAAGTAGTCTAGACATAAGACGACTATGAAGCCATCTACGGCGTGTTTTTAAGAAGCACTAGATGGCGTCTGGTGGAATCGAATGAGCCACAGCGGAGAAGCCCGAGAGAGCAAGAATACTCTTGATGACTAACTCTCCTTGCCGATGCAAAATCGCCGAGCACCTAGCGGAAGAGCCAGAAGCGGGATCACCTCGGGTATCACAGCTGCTCCCGAAGATCGACGTGATTGTTTGACAAAGGATTTGAGTTGTTGAGTCTGAGTTGTTAGGTAGACGTTTTCTCGTTCTTCGGGAGGATCACAGGCGCGTTTTGGACTTAGTCATATAGAGTATATACAATACCCTTAGCCTGTGCGAACCTTTCTACCACAGTTCCATACAAAATGATACTGTACTGAAAGAACAAAAAAAAACTGCCCGAGGATGCCATCAGGTCAGAGAGGTAAGGTGAGGTAAGATAGAATTTTATTGCAACGAAAAGTTTACTTTTCACTTTATAGTACTTACTTACGTTTACTTTCAAGTTTAAAAAAAAAAAAATTATAAGAGAAGAAAGTCGATACCACTTGATGTGTGTGTGTGAGGAACTGTGTGATTTAAGGGGGATATTTTTAACCGTATCGACTATGGGGAGGACTAGCTAGTTTAAATAATGGGGCTAAACTATTCGGGGAAACAAGAGGGTTAGGGGGTTCCTGAAGATAGCTATAGGGAACATCGAGATATATTGTTTTAATTTGGACGATTTTAAATGTATTGGTTGGGATTGTTGTGGTGTCGGTGTTTTTGTTCCGCTACGGCCCGATGGTCTTTGTTTTGGAACTATATCATTTCATATCATATCATGTCTAGTTTCATTCAATTCAACTCCGCTGATCTGGACTAATTCCCGTTGATCTCTCTTATCTGAAGCGTCCATGGGTAGGCTTAAGCACCGGTAAACTAACCGCTTCATCTCTGAAAGATGATTCGCGACACCTAGACAATAGAGATAGCGAAATTGAAAACTTGGTTGGCTCCGCCTCCACTATGAGGATGGGCAAGACCGCACAAGAAGATACCCTTAAGGCGTATTCTGGCGTTCCCCGAGAAGCCCTCGGGGAATCAAGGGGAATGGCGAAAATAGTCACTCCACGCGGACCACGCGTACGGAGAACAACGAGAACAGAGGAAATGCTTCCAAAATGGATTTTGTTCGAAAAAAATATGCAGTCGATCCACTTTCCATTTTGTTTTTGGTTTTGTTTATTCTGATTGTTTTTAATTAATTTTACATTGCACCAACACCAGCAAAAGTTGATTCCCCTCCGAACCTGAAAGGGAGTCTTCCTTGATGATGGCGATGATAATCGGAGCATTCCCCGTCCGTGGGGACTCTTGAGAATACAGGGAGTCAGTCCCTGGGACAAAGAAAAACGCGGGGACTCCTCCAAATGAGTCCTCGGGGAACGGCGAGAATACGCCTTTAGTCTGCAAGTATTACTGATTCTTGCCGAGTGTGGGAAGAGCCCCACGGTGTAGTGAGTTTCCTATGTTAGGGCGATGTCACAATTTCGCTTTCCAAAAGGCAAAGCGAGAATCCGCCGAGCCCAAGAACCAGAGCATAACACTAAGGAGTAGCGCCAAGACCTATGGTTTCCATGCTTTGCAAACGGTCATCTTCGTAGCGCCACCCACTACGCTTGCGGCATTTAAAGCGAGACAGACTTGCAGGTTTAGAAATTTCTAGTAAAGCAAAGGTGCGGGCTGCACACACCAAGGAAACAATGGAGGAAGTATCATTTTTTGCTATATTCAGGATATGAAGTTGTCGGAGCCAGCACTGGTGAACGGCTGAATGAGTTATAGTAGGGACGTTCTCTATCGCTAGTGATGCTAGTATCGCTGCTATTAGAGTGCTTGTCAGTTTTGTCAAGTCGTGGCGCTACTTCCTAGTGATATTTTGCTCTGCCAAGAACGAACAGAAAGTCGTTGCGCCTCGACAACTTCTAGCTGACTTGTCGAGGTCATTTTTCACTCACGTAGTGGGGTCGCTTTCCACGTCACTGGCGGAAACTAGCGGAGCGCAAGAATAGCTCTGGAAACCGAAGCGAGTTTTAGCCAAACAGCCCGCGCATGAACTAGTGGGCCTTTCCAGATCGCCAGAATCCCCCTATTAACTCTGAAGGAAAGATGCGTCAACAGATGGCTCTCCCTGCAAGACACATACGGAGACAGCAATATCAGACGATAGGCTTCAGCATAGCCACGCTGGTCTTATTTGCGGATGTAAAGTAAGTAGTGGAAGTGAAAGTAAGTATGCAATTAATTAATATATTTTTCAACCGCCATTTTTGGAAAGCGGAGTATAGAAAATAAAAGAAAGAAAAAAAATACTGCATATGAATAAGTCCGAAACACTCCACTGAACCTCTGAAGGAGCGCGAAACGTCACCCAAACGAATCTTCAAAGTTGATTCAAAGCCTATGAATGAATGAATGAATGTATCCCCAAAAAAGCCTTATGGGCCATAGCGAAAACCATTCAACCATGTAAACCATTCAACAACGTTTGTTGTGGTCAGTGGTGACATTTCTAGCTCTTAGCTACACTGTAAGAAAAATCTTGCAGTATTTGCTACTGGGGTTAATCTTGTCTCTATTGAGATAAGATTTTCTCTAATTTTGATTAATCTTATCCCAGTAGAGACAAGGTTAATCCTAGTAGCAAATACTGCAGTTAACTTTAATCCTTACTCGGAGAAACTTTTCACAGTATAGGCACGCGGCGAACCTTCTTCAGCACGAAGAGCTAGTCTTCGAGAGTATAGAGTACAGAAAACACATAAGATAACAATTTTAGGTTGCGTTCCACAAACTTAACGATTGTTAACAATCGTTAACTTTACTTCGGGGCGGAGCTAACTGCAGCTTTAACGATTGTTATCTTTTTCCAGTTCCATAATTGTTAACTATTTTGTAACGATGCTCACCGCCCATCGTTACAAAATAGTTAACAATCGTTAAGCTCTGGAACGGAAATTGTAGGTGGGTGGAGCTTAAATTTCGAAATCAGAAACGTGGAACGAAAAAAGTTAACAACTGTTAACAATTTTTTAACGATCGTTAAGTTCCGGAACGCAACCTTAATCTTCGGCCAGGAGACCGGATAAAACGTAATGCGATGGTTGGGCTGGTTGGATTGTTTATACAGATTGTGCACCATAGCAAATGATTGGTACCACAATACTGTGGTAAGACGGGACAGGTGGAGGGAGCTATTTTGAGCACGAGACAGGTTTTCAGGGTTTTACACAAAACCGATGGTTCACGTTACAGTAGTCCGATGCAAACTTGTATGTGCTTTTCAGGAAACTGAAACAGCAACGAGCGTACAGGGAAGAAAATTTTTGGGGTCCTTCGTCAGCTTGGGAGGTTCCTCAAGCAGTCTATGGAGCATCCGGACCGTTTTTTGGAGTAAGGGTTACCTCCTTTTGGTGTAAACCTTGTGTTTGTGAGTGTTATTTTGTGTTTATTTTGTTTTCCTGCCATGGCCCCACGGGATTTTTGGAAATAAATTCATTCATTCATTCATGCACCATATGTAATGTCAAGATAATTCGCGTGAAGTTTGAAGCTTCGCTTAAAATAAGCATCAGGAAATATGACAGGGCCTTCCACCGCTCGGACACTTTCTTAAATTATTTGCGTATAACTATCTGCATGACTTAAAGTACGTATTGGCACCAGACAATTTGTATATGTATTCACTTGAATCCAAAATTGATTTCAAAATTTTTACTTCGGCATAGTAGTTACGACTTTACACTGCGTAGATTCGAGCGCGACTTAAAAGCCGGCAAAGAGTGTGGTATTCCAAACAGCGTCGTAGCGTGGTCAACTGAAGCGTTATTTGTATCAAATGCATGCGCTCTCTGCCGACTCTTCCGTCGCGCTCGATTCTATATAGTGAAAAGTCACAAAAAAAGTTTCAACGAAGAAACCGACGAAAATGGGGTCACTCGCTACTACCGGGCGAGAACAGCCGTAACTGTTATTCGCAGGTATTGGTGAGTGGCTCGCTGTCTTTGTCTTTATTTTAGGCATTCAATTCTTCCAATTTTGTTATAATTTTTGTTTTTTTGTTGGTTTTCTGCTTTATTTTGGTTTTCTTGGTTGCTGATCTTCATCCTCGTTTTGGCATTTTTCCTCGAAATTTTCTGTCTGCGCTGAAGAAGGGAGGCGGTTGTCCTCCCGAAATGCTCGCCTTTTATTTCAGTATATTCGTTGGCCTTTTACAAACCCCATTTTCGTCGGTTTCTTCGTTCCATTTTTTTTGTGATATGTCAGGCCAATGTGGTTTACGAAATTATCTTCGTAGTGAAAAGGCATTACTATATCCAAGCTTTTTTTTTAATTTCTCTTCCTTTAAATTATTTTGATTCCTAGATCCAAGTAATTACACATGCAGCCTGTCAGTTGCCCTCACTGAGAAAACGAAACGATCAACGAGAAATCGACCTACGGCCCCAAAAGGCAACCACATACGTTCAGAGAGTTTCTTGGCTGTTTTTATAGCAGGATTCACTGCTAAAATCACTCATATATCCCCAGCTGTGCACCACTTCCCGTTTGTTTCCGAGAGTCGCGGGCAACTTAACTTTTCGGGCTTGGAAGAGAAGTTATAAAGCCGCAAACTTTAACCAAAGAAAATAGCTTTTCTAACAGAATTAGGAAAAAAGGCCATCTGTTACTTACAAGTTACATGCAAGGCCTGCATGCAGCAAAAAGGAAAGAAGAAAATATTAGACATGCGGCTAAACGGATTACGAAGCTTAGTCACGAAGAAGGAAACAACAAAATACTGAGTAGCAAAGCAGCGAGTCCAGAAACGGTATTGTAAGACTGCAGCTTCGCTTCACATAGTAACAGCAGGACGAGGACCTTGCCAAGACGGGCCGAAATATCCCTGACGAACATCATAGCTGACTTTCCCGTTTCGAGAAATATTTAATACGGTATTGTAGTCGTTCTCCACTCGATAGTTTGCGCCCTCCAAGACGCCTGGTATATATACGAGACGAGACCTGGTGCACATTAAAAAGTTGAATCCGCAACGCCTCGTCTTTAGTGCTATACTTCTCTCGGAGATTTTCTCAACCAACGATGAACGAAATACTTACGAAAACTTTAACGCTAAAGGGCCTGGCATAGTATTATATGCCGCTTCTCTCCGGTCACGGACAACTGGATTAGTAATGGATGTTAGCCCAACGGTATCGCTGGACATGAAGATTCAACTGTCCATGACCAAAGTTTTTTGACTTCCTCAACTCTTCCCCCTTTTTTCTTTTTCTTTTAATAACTAAGTTACACCATGCTATGCACCTAAGCCTTCGGCCTTACCATGCCCCGACGCTTGATCATCAACTGGCTTGTCCGAGACCTCCGAGCCGCGGCATAGTATTATATGCCACTTCTCTCCGGTAACGGACAATTGGATTAGTAATGGATGTTAGCCCACGGCCACACTAGACGTTCTATTACAATATCTAAACCAATACTCTACTCCAAAACTCCAATCCTCATCTCACACATAAAACAAAAATGTATACCCTCCAAAATCGATTACAGACTTCCACTTCAAATCTACCTGCTCAACTGTCAATCAAAATGTTTTACACTTTTCACAGACTAAAAAACTGCTGAAATTAAATTAAATTTAAATTTTTATCAGAACCTCCCTTGTCTCCTCAATTCAAGAAATTTCCGTAAATGTAAACTACATCTCACCGAACAGCCCGAATTTCAAAATTCCGATCTGAACTACAAACAAATCAAACAGAAACGGACCAAAACCATGTTTTTCTTTTTCTTTCTGTTTTTATCTGTCTTTTATTTTTATTTATTTTTATTTTTGACGGGGTAGCTACCACCCGTAAATCTCCTTTTCATCTACTGAATTTGCACACCGCTTCAACCACAAAACTGACGTCACAGATCAAACTGTCACTACTTTCTTGAAAAGCTACTATAACCACACTGGAAAAAGGATAAGCATATCGACTCGTATGGCTGGGGTAAAACACGGATTCTAATAAGTCTTTCCCACTGTGCTGTAACCTCGGGATTCGATTCTATCAATCTTTTATAATCTGTTATTTTTTTGTAACGTAAACTCTGCGTAAACAAGCTGAAATCCCATAACATCAAATCCTATATGTTCTTATTTTTATAAGAATGTCGTGCTCCACGCTTAATTCCTGATGGCGGTTTCACTTATTCGGACTCCCCTACTTGGCAAATACATTTATATCTACACCACTGCTTTTTTTTTCCTTTCTACGATTTATTCAAATTTTTTCTTATCATCTCTAGTCCAAAATACAATAAAATTACTTTTCTACTTTCCCAAACCCTCTTGTCTCTTATTTCATCCCCCGCAACCGACATCAAACTTTACCCTTGCCAAGAAAAGCCGTGATATCACTGCCAAAACATCATATATGAGATATCCGTTTTATGCATTGTTTTGATCTACATTACCAAAACCTTTCATTATCTGACGCTAATCTTATCCAAAGAATCATCATACCTTCAAATTTCACTCCTTTCTTCTATACCGTGCTCTACCTCCACACTCACAGCGCCTACCGATTCAAAATTCAACGTATCCAAATTCAAATTTACTTATATATACTGAAAATGCATCCAACACAATATATGTATATATATATATTTTTAATTTTTTCAAATCATAATTAAATCCCCATCTTCATTTCCTCCTTAATCTCATTCATTTCACACATTTGTTTTCATAAACTTTGCAAATGAAAACACTTCCCCACATCTCAAAATAACCAGTATCATATGTGGAAAGGTCACCTGCAACAGTATGGCTGTTTCCGTGGATTTTACCTTACCTCGAACCTTCCACAAAATCTAATTCATGAAGTTTGCTATATTCTGCACTTCACCATCAAAGATTAATAATGCGCCTTCAACCATGCATACCTCCATTCGCCAGAATGAATTTTCTTGTATTTCTGAAGCAACCTAAGGCCGATATTGGAGTTTTGGAGTAGAGTATTGGTTTAAATATTGTAATAGAACGGCTAGAGGGGCCGTGGACTAACATCCATTACTAATCCAATCGTCCGAGTTTTCCGTGCCCGGAGAGAAGCGCGGCTCAGAGGTCTCGAACAAGCCAGTTGATGATCAAGCGTCGGGGCATGGTAAGGCCGAAGGCTTAGGTGCATTGCATGGTGTAACTTAGTTATTCAAAAAAAAAAAAAAAAGGATTCCACTCCCACTTCAGTTCAGGCTGCCCACGGCATTTACTACAGCTACGGAGGTCTCTTCAGTTCCTTTTTTTTATTGTACGGGCTCACAACAGTAGCCCTAACTGAACAATTTTCCTCCATAGTTTCGCTACCGAAAACTGTTGATATCGATCATTTATTCAAACATTGTTTACAACGGATACGTCAGCTACGATTCTTCATCAGCGATATTTCGGCCCTTCTTGGCAAGGGTCCTCGTCAGGCTATCAATCCTCTGGGTCAACGTCGGGGAAGGAAACAAACCTGTAGTACAGGTTTGTTTACAGGTGGGATTACATGTTTGTTTCCTTCCCCGACGTTGACCCAGAGGATTGACAGCCTGACGAGGACCCTTGCCAAGAAGGGCCGAAATATCGCTGATGAAGAATCGTAGCTGACATATCCGTTGTAAACATTTGGCTCAAAGAATAGATATCGATTACTCACGATTGTTACTCAGTGTGTCAACAACTAGTGATCTACCAAAGTAGCTATAAATTTGTGAGGCTCTGCTTTTAGAATCAATATTAATCCCTCTTGTCTATCTCACAGGCTTCATCAACACATTCTACAATAACCGAGTCACAAACGTCTAATCTCGGATTTGAACCCAGCTCCACTTAAGGAACTTACAAAACCCGAGCCATATTGTTCTAAGATTGGGCAACAGCTCCACTTAGGCCGCTTATTCTAACCTAACAAAATAGCTATCGGAATCGACAACACCCCGCTTAGGATAGAGGCTGCAGTTCCCCTTCTAATGTGAGAGCGAAACTCGAGCACAAAAGCTGAGGAACGTAAATGGAGCAAGTTCGAAGTACAGGCGGAGATAACAAATGTCCAGCCACGAAAACCGACTGACGCTTGCATAAGGAATTTAACTGGTTTCAGGTCCAAAAGCACATGCTGCAGTAGATTCAGTTTCTGATCCAATTTCTAACGTAGCCTAATTGACCCCTTTGAAACTGTGCTGTGTTTAAATTTTCTTTTACAAACCCATCCCAGCTATTTTAACCGCGCGCGGCCCCCGTAATCTTTGGTGAGAGGACACGGAGGAAACTGCATAATCAATGGGCTCCTTCGAAAAGCGCCAGACATGGCTGATGTCCTACAAGTCGGTGTAGGGCCGTTGAGGGTGAATAAAAATGAATTCTTAAGTTCAAAATGTCAGAAATGAGAATAGATGGAATGATTAGGGCATCAGTAAATATAGGTATGACAGATCCTTTAAGGAAGCGTCGGCAAATTTTCAACGCTTCGGCCCAAATGCTTGAAATAAAAAAGCGATACCAAACAAGTTTTGCGCCAACCAGAAAAGGACTCCTCTCTATGCATCGACTCAACTAGTATCTTTTCTTTCTGCTAACCCAAAATCTGATCTGGAAAAAGCTATGTAGGAATGGGGACAAAGTCCGAAAAATCCTAAATCTGGTCTGGATAATATGCAGTAACGATTATATTAAACAATTGTGAATAGTAAGTATCGTGGCAATAAAACAAGGCACTGTTACTGTGACAAATAAACCACAAACCATTTTCTGAATGCAGAATTCAAGTTGGAGCCTCCAAGTTGATTTTTTCATTTTTAATACGAAGAGAGTTCAGGACCCACATCTATTATTGGAATTATTTTTATTATTAATATTTTTTATTTTCGATCAAAATACACCAGGGGAGCGTGAAAAGAGCGTGAGAAAAGACACAATTAGTGCTGCTTTCCCAATCCCTTCAAAGGGATGCGCATTTGATCCTTTTAGGCCCTTCCATGCCACTGCAGAAGTAACCCGTCCAGGAAACAAGAATAAATAAAACGAAGAGAAACAAAGTAAGGTTGGCAGCTTACCAGTGCTACGAAGAATCCCAGCACGATGAACAAGACCGCGTACCAGTGGTCCTCTATCCAAACTTTGAGAGACGCTAAGCTTTCGTCCGACAACAATAGGCGGCGCAGAGTAGCAAGAGGCCCAGAAGGGTCAACCTAAAATGGATGATTAAACTTGAGAAAACGGAATTCACAGCGTCAGCGCTAGTTGCTGTGACCCGCCAGGGGATATTGCGCGTGATCAACAGTAGGCTAATTACGACGAAGACCAAGGAGATACAGCAGAAAATCCAAATCGTTTAAAGTTTAACTGAAAAGCCAGATTATCTTCTATTTGAATATATTGCATAATTTTGAATCTTTCGAATTTTCTTTTATTCACAATTTGCTCTCGTATACGACGCTGAGAATAGCAAAAAATCCAAATCGTTTAAAGTTTAACTGAAAAGCCAGATTATCTTCTATTTAATATAGATGGCGCTTTAGACAAGGGACTTGTACCGTGACCAATACCATGAACAATTTTTCAAATATAATTTAGAAGTCTAGGACTCACTTGTCGGAGCCACTTAGACAAACCAGGACCCACAAGACGGGGTCTCATGGTGAAAACCAAATAAAACCAAATATATAATTTTTAATGGGGAAGACGCCCTTGAGATGGAAACACTTATAAGTAGTGAACTGATAGACAAAAATGCTCCTCAGCCGGGATTTGAACCCAGGACCCTCTGCTTACAAGGCAGACCACTACAATAGCCTGGTAGAAGTCGGCCATAGGAGTAGTGATCCCGCCCGAAGGCAAATTCATCTAACCGGTTCACATCCCCATGTGTTAATGAATAATATAGATGGCGCTTTAGACTAGTCTGTGCTTTCAACAAATAACCCACGGTTTTGGCTGTTTTAAGCCTTTTCCGAGACCCGCTGACTTGTACCGAAAACAGGGAAACAATTTACACAACCGGTTTTTCCGATAGAAAAACTTCTCGCAGACAACCGTCGACAGCGTGATACACATCGAAGGTAGCAAAATCAGCGTGGTCTTGTTAGAGGGGGTAGAATGTACCGTGCGAAATTGGGGTCTCCGGGTTTAGAGATATATGGAGTGGCTATAGACGTAGGTTGAATTTAGTATTATAGGTAAGACAGGTCCTTTAAATAATTTTCATTATCTGAGTCTTGCTTGTCTTCCTACCCTTTTGTGCATGATTTGACTAACCTCTCGGCATCTTTGGAAAACGTCACAGTAGCCATTGTAGTTATTACAAGGTGTCCCAGGTTTGGCGTTCATGTCTGGTACATCATAGGGTAACTTGTTCCACTCGAACGAACTCCTGAAAAAACAGCTTGGTTTACGAAAGGAGCGACTTAGAGCTTGGTTACATTGGTCACTCCTGGCTTTTTGGGTTGCAAAAGTAGAATAAAGAAAAATAACAAAATACAGCTAATTCTGACTGTTGTCGTTTCAAATTCAAGAGAACAATTATAGCAAAACAGCGTGTATAATTATGTTACAGGAACCGTAATTGACCCCTAATAGCAGTCTGCTCGTTATCCCCAAGCTGACACAAAGCCCATCGAATCTCACGTCCCCTAGGGATTTTCAGTAGTTTGTCGAATAGACGGCTTTTTGAACCCAGTGTGACCAAGCTCTCAGTATGGCACCAATGATTTTTTCATCGCCTGAGACTCTTGATGACGCATCAGTTGAAAAAGTTCGACGGTGGATAAGCAACAGTGCACATCATGTCGGTTTGCTGAAATTCGGTACTTCGAGTCGAGAGTTTTTTTCTTCGCGATTTTCGCTCTTCTGTGACAATGTTGTCTCACCCATGGTCAGCGCTATTTACTTAATCGTCTTTGTTGATATTTTTTGTATTTAGTGTTAGTGTTTCTTTTTTCTATTTATTTTGTTTGTTACTCCATCTTTACGGCTCTTCGCCCTCCTTTCGTTGAGATGGGTTATAAATAAATTGAATTGAATTTAAGGTTTCCAAGTTCTCACACCCGAAACTGCGCATCTCAGTTGCCTTCGGGATAGATGAGCAAGTTCTTCCGTCCTCCTATCAAACTTACAAAACCCGCGACAAGTGGGTTGCGTTCCAGAAACTTAAAGGACCCCTCGCACTATTTACTCTTCATCTCCCGGTATTTAAAAAATAATTGAAAACTTTAAGACTAGGCTCTGCTTTCTGCAAATTATCCAAGGCGTTGGCTGTTTTAACCCTTTTTTGACAGCGAAAACGAGGAAAAATCTACATAACCGGTTTTCTGATGGAAAACTTCTCGCTAGACAAACGTCGACAGCGTGATACGCTTCGAAGGTAGTAAAACAAGGCAAGTGAGAAAATTAACGAGTTTTTGGGATCCCAAAACGTAAGTGGAGGGATACCTATGACATCGCAAAAGTTGTCCGTCTGTCTGTCCGTCTGTTCGCACGATAACTCTCGAAGGGATTGAGATATTTTGATGAAACTTGATGGGAGGATTCTTTGGGTCAAAGTACAGGTTAACTTCGAAGATGGGCTGTGTAGCCCTATATTTGAGGGTGGGGGAGGGGGTACAAATTAAGGGACAAACAAAATATTTTTAAACAGCTAATGTGATAGTTGATTATGGGCAGAAGACATGCTGAGCACGTTGGTGAAAATCATTTTCTTGTCGGACAAGTAGTTCGTCCGGAATCCGACAAAAACCGGAAAGTTGGTTAAAAGTAAAAGTTTCATTTGAAGTTGATTAAATGTTCGATTAAGGGGTAAGGAGACATGCTGAACACGATGGTGAAAACCATTTTCTTGCCGGACAAGTAGTTCGGCCGGAATCCGGCGAAAACCGGAAAGTTGGTTAAAAGTAAAAGTTTCCTTTGAAGTTGATTAAATGTTCGATTTAAGGGTAAAAAGACATGCTGAACACAATGATGAAAACCATTTTCTCACCGGACAACTAGTTCGCCAGGAATCCGGCCAAAACCGGAAAATCTGTTAAAAGCAAACGTTTTATCTCAAGTTGATTAGATGACAGATTTAGGGGTAAGAAGAGGGGCTGAGTCTGTATATGTCAATCGTTTTTTACCCGGACATATAATTAATTCGGAATCCGGTTGTAACCGTAATTTTTTTTTTAAGTCAAAGTTTTATTTAAAGTTGATTAAGAGGTCCGCTGAGTTCGTTTCTGAATTATCTTTTTTTTTGCTGGACTAGTAGTTCGCTCGGAATTCGGGCGAAACCGGAAATTTGGCAGAAGTAAACCAGGAAGTTTCAGTCAGTATCGTCAAAATAGATATGGCTTATAGAGGTATATCTGAACACGGTTTTCTCTGATGATTAGTCTGGAGAAGACTGGATCTGGCGAAGACAAGACCCAATTGTCTGGATCAATTATTAGATTTTTGGGATCCCATCGACAACCTTTCGTCTTGTTACTAGAGGGGTTAGAATGTACCGTACGAAATTCGGGCCTCCGGGCTTAGAAATGGTTGGAGTGATCACGGAAGTAGGCTGCGTTAGTATTATAGGTAAGACATGTCCTTTAACAATTGTTAAAAATCGTCAATTTTATTTCGGGGCGGAGCTAACAGCAGCTTTAACGATCGTTAACTTTTCCCAAATTCTACAACTGTTAACTTTTCCCAACGATGCTCACCAACCATCGTTACAAAATAGTTAACAACTGTTAAGCTCTGGAACGGAAATCGTAGGTGGGCGGAGCTTAACTTTCGAAATCAAAAGCCTGGAACGCAACAGTTAACAATCGTTAGGAACGCACCCGTAGTTTCCCCATCGACGCGACAATTGCTAACAATCGTCAATTTTTATTTCGGGGCGAAGCCAACTGCGGCTTTGACGATCGTTAACTTCCCAAATTCTACTATCGTTAAATCTTCCCAACGATGCTCACCAACCATCGTTACAAAATAGTTAACAATCGTTAAGCTCTGCAACGGAAATCGTAGGTGGGCGGAGCTTAACTTTCGAAATCAGAAACCTGGAACGCAAAAAGTTATCAATCTTTAACAATTGTTAAGTTTTGGAACGCAACCGTGGTTTCCCCATTGACATGACTTCAACGCAATGTTCTTTAAAAGCCTGTCAGCCTTCGTTTTTCCGACCACTCTCCCACGGCGAGGAGAGCTCGCCTTTATTTTACGTAGTTCCAGGATCTTTATAGATTATTTGTTAGTGGTTAGTTGGTTTTTACAGTCGGGCCTTTTCGTGTTCATTTCTCTGCCGGATTTGTCTACATATTTATATTGCAGAATTAAGGAATCAGAGTCACGAAAAAGACAAAACGTGCCTAGCCCAGAGCTGACAAAGCTATGCTAAAATGAACGAAGATATAGTTATTATAGTTCCGTTTTTGCAAATACCATGGTATCTGTTACCACGGTGCATCTCTTACCACAGTAACTGGATCTGCAATTAGTCGTTTTTGCAGTAACCTTGGTATCTGATACACGGTTGCTCTGCAAAACTGACAACGTCTCCCCGAAAGAAAAACTGATATTCAGTCACATCATTAAGTGCCAAACTTCTTTCCCACCAATTTGTGACTTTTTCCGATACTACGATCAGATACCATGGTCGGACCGTGGTATCTGAATGTCAGATACCACGATAACTGCAAAACGCCTTTTGACCGTGGTATCAGATACCACGATAACTGCAAAAACGACTTTAGACCGTGGTCTCAGATACCATGATATCTGCAAAAAAATGTCCCAGAAACGAATGAAAATTTGCTGTACGGCAACAGGCTATAGCCTACTGTTCTGTACTAACATTGACAATATTTTAGTAAAGGACCCGTCGTACCTAAAGTACAAATGCGACTTACTTCCTGATTGCAGTCATTAATTCTTAAACCTGGATACCCAACTTTCATACTTACATTCTAAACCCTTTAACGACAAAAAACTAATCTTTGCACTTGCCACGATTCCCGATTTTCCATGCGCATTATGCTCCCAAAAGAGTGTTCGCGTATCATGCTATTGGTGTGTAAAACCGGTTATCTGAATCTTGCCGAGTTTCTGCTAGAAGTCAATTAGGTTTAGGAAAAGACTTAAAACAGCCAAAGTTGTGGATAATTTGTCAAAAGCAGAGCTTAAGTTTTACAGTATTCCGATAGCTTCGATAATTGGAACATAAACAGTTTTTAATGCGAGGTGTGCTTTTAAGACCCGATAAGCGCAGGAGGGGATGGCGGATTAAACAAATATATAGCGGAACTCAAAAGGAAAAAAACACACGAAGTTAACAATGAATTTATTGAAAGAATGTTTTTAACCGGGTTGAAAATTTTCTGTACATAACGGTTTACACTATTCTGTACTAACATTAAGAATATTTTAGTTACCACCCGATAACGCAAGAGGCGACAGAACAAAAAAAATATCTAAAAAAGAGAAAAAATCACCAAATTAGCAATGAATTCATAAAAAAAAAATGCTTGACCAGGCGTGAGAAGTTCAAGAAGGATATCATGCGAACGATGGGGGGAGGAGGGGCAGGTGGATGTCTACAGTCCGACGGAGAAGCCGACTTTTCCGCCAAAAAGCGATTTGGTTCCAACAACTACAAAGCGTAACGTTTTAATAATGGGCGTTGCACAATCTGCTCAGCGTTGGGAGAGCGGGGCAGACTTTCAAACCTAACTTGAACATTCTACCTTGTCCATTCTTGGAATAACCTAACTCAGCACAGTACATGGTAACCGGAAGCAAATCTCATTAGTTATCAACGACAGACCAGAAAGCAGGTCCTGACAGGTCTTTCAGATGAGAAATGAGATTTGCGAAACTCTGGAGTACCAGATACAAAGCAAAACCAAATTTTCCTAATGGAGCTGCCCCTTAGAGGAGACATAAATCACGAAATGAAAAAAAAATATTCTTTCAGTCCAAGCTGACTACGAGCCACATTTGATAGTGCAAAACGGATACGTCAACTGAATTTTATTAGAGCTATATTTCGGCCCTTCTTGGCAAGGGTCCTCTTCAGGCCCAAAGCCGCTCAAGTTGGAAAAAGAAAAGAAAAAAAAATCATTTTGTTTTTCCACAAGTTCATTTTTCCAAATTGAGCGGCTTTGAGCCTGAAGAGGACCCTTGCCAAGAAGGGCCGAAATACAGATCTAATAAAATTCATATGACCGTTTTGCACTATCAAATACGAAATGAAAAGTAGATAAATATTCCTTGAGCCCAAGCTGACTTTGAAACATACAATCAAACGGATACGTCAGCTACGATGCTTCATCAACCATATTTCGGCCCTTCTTGGCAAGGGTCCTCGTCAGGCTGTCAATCTTCAGGTCCAACACCGGGGAAGGAAACAAACCTGTAATCAGGATGGTCAAGGGCCAAGAAGGGCCGAAATATCGCTGATGAGGCATCGTAGCTGACCTATCCGTTGTATACATTATTTGAATAAATGTTTCAAAGTCAGCTTGGTATTTAAGCATCTATTGACTTTATTCCCTATCGTAATGATGTCGGATAGTTTTTGGCGGTTTTTCGGTTCTTCCTGATGGTAACGCTTATTATAGCGTCCTTGCCAAGAAGGGCCGAAATATAGCTCTAACAAAATTCAGCTGAGGTATTCGTTTTGAACTATCAAATCCGAAATGAAATGCTTACAAGCATGGCTGGTCGTCTCCTGGAAGCTTACAGCAAAGCTCGCAGGATTTCGTCGGAGGATCTCCGGGACCCGGTAGACACTGACAGGATTCCAAGCCGTAGGCTAAGCAGATAGATCCGGTACATTCCTGAAAAGACACGGTTATTCAATACGCTTGATAATGGAAATACAAGGTACACGGAATTACGGTCGGATTTGTTCTGTATCTATAGAAATGTTGCTCAAGGGATGACGTAAATGGTACATAGGGGGTCAATAGACCATCATTAATGGTGTATGTTGCACCACTAAGCATTCCTTCAGCCCAAGCTGACTGCGAATCATATTTGATAGTGCAAAACGGATACATCAGCTGAATTTTGTTAGAGCTATATTTCGGCCCTATATTTTCCCCAAAAGTTCTTTTTTCCAACTAGAGCGGCTCTGATCCTGAAGAGGACCCTTGCCAAGAAGGGCCGAAATATAGCTCTAAGAAAATTCAACTGACGTATCCGTTTTACACTATCAAATACCGCTAAGCAGGAGAGTTCTGGAGCTGGCTAGGGGTGGGCTGATTCAACCGTCCTGATGAACTCATTATGCCGAAGGGAAGTGGCAAATTTTCGATGTCAGAAATTCTAAAAGATCTGCTCTTACTATTCTTTCAGAGGACAAAGGCGTACATTTTACAGAGGTAATTCCATCTTCGTCTCTCGTTTCCCCTCTTGTCTTGATAAAATAGAGGGCCTCAGGCCCATTTTGTTCAAGAAAATAACAAAACAAGTTGCCCGGGCAATTTCTCTGCGAAAGTTTGTCGGACCTCATTCCTCTTAACAAAAGGTCAAAGGCCTATATCTGGGCAAACAGGCGGTAAGAGACCACTGCGGTAGACGTAATGCAGATTGATAGAATGGCAGATACCTGTACGTCAGCGCACACGCTACATGTTGTACAGGTGCGCACTATAAGGGCGCTAAAAATTCATTTGTAACCAAAACCCTCGAGGCCAAAAGAAACATGGGTCACGAAAATGTATCTTATAGTCAAAATTATTGCGGTAAGGAGAACGGATCGGGGAACTGACTATTTCCAAGTTAACCTGGTCGTGTCACCGATACACATGCTAAGTTTCATCGTCCTAGCTCACCTGGAAGTATCTTAACTTACCAGAATTCCGGACCACCCCCACACACAGTGACCTGACCCAGTCCGGTTCTGTCACTGATGTAACTAGGGATTGTGCTTGTTATTGTTTCATCCCGATCGCTCCACTCTAAGCGTGGTCACAAGATTTCAGGTTCCCCCTCCCCACCCTCAAGATTCATCAGACTCAGTCCCGACTTGAAACGGGGCATCTTAACACTAGGTCTTTTCATTAAGATCCGATCACCCGTTCAAAAGTTATACACACCCCAAGATTCCGGATTCTCCGATCCTCCACTCCAACCACGATGGTCGGATCGGGAAACCCATCTCCACCCCTCCAACCCCACCCACATTCATCGGATCCAGTCCGGACTTGAAACGGGACACGATCTGGGACAGGTCTTTCCAAATATCAAGTTTCTTTAAGATCCGATCACCCGTTCGAAAGTTTTGCACTCCTCAAGATTCAGGATTCCTCCTCCCTCCACTACTCCCCACGATGGTTCGATCGGGGAACTGACTATTTCTAAGTTAATCTGATCGGGTTCCTTATACGCCTGCCAAGTTTCATCGTCCTAGATCACCGGATCACCGGAACTGCGGGACGCCCCTCCACCCCTCCCCCCGCAGCAACGAAATCCGGTCCAGTTCTGTCAATGATGTACCTAGGGCTTGTGCTTGTTCTTCCAAAGAATTTTCACCCCGATCCCTCCACTCTAAAGGTGTCACAAGATTTCCGGTTCCCCCCTTCGACCCTACCACACATTCATCGGATCCGGTCCGGACTTTTGGACATACTATAGTTCTTTCCGAATGTCAAGTTTCTTTAAGATCCGATCGACCATTTCGAAAGTTACGCATGCCACTAAATTCAGGATTCCGCCTTCCCCCCACGATGGCCGGGTAGGGCAAGTGACTATTTCCAAGTTAATCTGGTCGGGTCCTTGATACGCCTACCAAGTTTCGTCGTCTTAGCACATCTGGAAGTACCCTTACTCACAGTAATGGGACCGACCGACGGAATTACGATCGGTATATGGCACTTGGCCGAAGGGCAAGTACCATAAAAATCAAGTAAGTATCAAGGATGCCCGGAATGGAGGAAAAAGGTACGTGTAGCGTTAACCCTTGTCCGGACTAACCAATAGTACCGTCGCCCCAATCGTGCAGCAAAAACAGCAGCCGTGTCAAAAATTAAATCTCAGCACCAGTTTTTCCGGGCAGTAATTTATTCAAATTAATAGATACAGGCGAGTACTCCATAATAGAAATGTAGAACAAGGTTATTAATGAAATAATATTTAAGTTTTCCGCCCCTTACTAATTACAAAACCGAAGTTGATCAAAATGCAGAAAAAAACCTTTCCTGTCATCGCCCCAATCGTGCAGCAAAAACAGCGTCCGTGTCAAAAATTAAATCTCAGGACTAGTTTTTTCATTAAAGTGGTATTTGAAGGTAATTTATTTAAAAAAGATATTTATATTCGGTAGAAGCTTCAGTTATTTATTACAGGTTTGTTTCCTTCCCCGACATTGACCCAGAGGATTGACAGCCTGACGAGGACCCTTGCCAAGAAGGGCCGAAATATCGCTGATGAAGAATCGTAGCTGACGTATCCGTTGTAAACATTGTTTGAATAATAGTACCGTCAACTTGCCACAATGATGCTAGCCACAAACCATATATGGCTATGTTGCCCCGTTTGTAAATAAGAATATTAAAATCTATGTGTCATGTGCTTTTGTCTTTCTTCCTTCTTTTTTCTCTCATACTCCGTTTGTGACTTTTGTCTTAAAAATGGGTAATAAATTCCATCCATTTATTCCGACTCAGGGTTAGGCATCTTATTTGGCTCGTATTTTAAACGTCTTATTTGGCTTTCAATTTCCATGGCTTTTCTGACTGGAGCCATGTCCCAGAATGTAAAACGTAAAACTTCGAGCGATCTGAGTACTATACAAGAGATGGTGGACCAGAGCAAAATATCACTAGGGAGTAGCACCAAGACTTGAAAGAAGTGACACTCTCAAATAGCAGTGCACTAGCACCACTAGCGATAGAGAACGTCCCAATTGAAACTCAATCAGTCGTGCACCAGCAGTTGCACCGATAACTCCATAATCCAAACACAGCCCAAAAAAAAGAAAGATACAACCTCCCCTGTTTCCTTGATGTGAGAAGACCGCTTCTTCGATTTTCTAGAAAGTTTTGTCTCACTTCGAAAGTCATGAGCGTAGTGAGCGGCACTACGAGTAAGGCCCAATTTCGATACTTGGAAAGCATAGGTCTTGGCGCCACTCCCTAGTCCCTAGTGTTATTTGGCTCTGTGGTATGCCCTTAGTAAAATATAACTCGCAATGTAAAAAAAAACCCCACTTAAATACAAAGTTCTGAGTAACTTCTTGTTCCCAGTTTTAGGATCTGAGTTATGACACAGAAATAAGTCTTCTTTAGAAAGGATATACTAGGGCAGTTTACGGTGGAGAATTAAGATAACAACAAGTCGTCAAGTCTCAATAAACGCGACCGTAAACCAATGGTGGCTATGACCTCTTAAGGCCTCCGAATTCGAGTAGCTCTCGTGGACGGATGTGCGACCAGAGCACGGGCTTCTTTTCAGCTCGCACCGCTGTTCCGGCCAAGGTCCCCCTAAGACACAAACAGCGAAGAAATCACAAGTCTCAACCGCTTCACCTTCAAGGACCTGTCTTACCTATAATACTAACGCAACCTAACCATAATCACTCGATATGTTTCTAAGCCCGGAGACCCCCATTTCTATTTTATTTGACCCCCATTTTGTACGGTACATTGTAACCCCTCTAACAAACCACGCTGATTTTCTCACTTGCCGTGTTTTGCTACCTTCGACGTGTATCACGCTGTCGACGGTTATCTGCGAGAAGTTTTTCCATCAGAAAAACTGGATACGTAAATTGTTTCCCTGTTTTCGCTATAAGTCACGTCTCGGAAAAGGCTTAAAACAGTCAAAACCGTGGGTTATTTCTTTAAAGCACAGCCTAATTTTAAAGTATTCAAATATTCTAAAATACTGTAAGTTGAAGAGTAAATAGTGCGAGGGGTCCTTTAAGGCTATAGGGCTGTAGGAAGACTAGAGGAATTATTAGTAAAATAAATAAACGTCGTTGGAAGTATAAGGCAGGCAAAACTGACAGTTGAAAAACAGAGTTGAAGATAAATATTACACGTATAATAATGATCAAATGGAGATTGTCGGGTTATTTGTTTCGGAAAGAGTAGGTGACGTTAAAAAGGCTAACGAAAAAACAATCACGTCTGTTATGTTTTTTCTTTTTGTGAACAATTTTCCATCGATTCCGTATATCACGTCTCGCGTCATGTTTCTTTAATCACGTGTGAGCCTCGCCTGAACTGCCTTCAGCTCTGCGTAAGGTACTTGACTGATAGCTGGTTTCAGGCAAGACTATTTATAATAAGCCATAATAAACCATTCACTGACTGAATAGCGACAGTTCTGTATCAGACGTTTTACAATAAACATCTATTGTTCTCTCTACACCGTATTAACGACTCATATATTCCCTTACAAAAGTTGTCACAAAATCACAGAGGGGAGGAGTCGTAGCCCAGAAAGTATTTTAATTTTAGAAAAGATGCTATGCGAGTTTTAACAAAAAAAAGAGAAAAAGAAAGAAAGTGTAGGGCTAATGCCTCTTCCTGCGGAAACTTCCCCCCGTAGAGCGGAAAAATTCTTGATTGCATATTGTTGGGTTACGACCCACCCCTTGACTGAAGTTGTCACAACGTCATCAAGTGGAGGAGTCGTAGCCCAAAAACTATTTTTTTTAAGATGTTTAACAAAAGTTTAACAAAAAAACGCGAGTTTAACAAAAAAAAAGAAACAAACTGTAGGGCAAACGCCTCTTCCCGCGGAAACTTACCCCCGTAAAGCAGACAAATATCTTCATTGCCTATTGTTGGGTTACGACCCACCCTTGACTAAAGTGGTCACAGCGTCACCAAGTTGAGGAGTAGTAGCCCAAAAAGTATTTTTTTTTTTTAAGATGCCACGCGAGTTTAATTAAAAAAAACAGACTGTACGGCAAATGCCTCTTCCCGTGGAAACTTATCCCCATAAAGCAGACGAATTCTTCATTGCACGTTGTTGGGTTACGACCCAACCCTTGACTAAAGTTGTCACCAAGTGGAGGAGTCGTAGCCCAAAAAGTAATTTTTTTTAAGATGCTACGCGAGTTTAATAATAAAAAACAAAACAAAAAAACAGACTGTAGGGCAAACGCCTCTTCCCGCGGAAACTTACCCCCCCCAAAGCAGACAAATTCTTCATTGCCTATTGTTGGGTTACGACCCACCCCTTGACTAAAGTTGTCACAGCGTCACCAAGTTGAGGAGTAGTAGCCCAAAAAGTATCTTTTTTTTTAAGATGCTACGCGAGTTTAACAAAAAAAAAGAAACTGTAGGGCAAACGCCTCTTCCCGCGGAAACTTGCCCCCGTAAAGCAGACAACTTCTTCATTGCATATTGTTGGGTTACGACCCACCCCTTGACTAAAGTTGTCACAGCGTCACCAAGTTGAGGAGTAGTAGCCCAAAAAGTATTTTTTTTTTTAAGATGCCACGCGAGTTTAATAAAAAAAAAAAAACTGTACGGCAAATGCCTCTTCCCGTGGAAACTTATCCCCATAAAGCAGACGAATTCTTCATTGCACGTTGTTGGGTTACGACCCAACCATTGACTAAAGTTGTCACCAAGTGGAGGAGTCGTAGCCCAAAAAGTAATTGTTTTTAAGATGCTACGCGAGTTTAATAATAAAAAACAAAACAAAAAAACAGACTGTAGGGCAAACGCCTCTTCCCGCGGAAACTTACCCCCCCCCCCCCAAAGCAGACAAATTCTTCATTGCCTATTGTTGGGTTACGACTCACCCCTTGACTAAAGTTGTCACAGCGTCACCAAGTTGAGGAGTAGTAGCCCAAAAAGTATTTTTTTTTTTTAAGATGCCACGCGAGTTTAATTAAAAAAACAGACTGTACGGCAAATGCCTCTTCCCGTGGAAACTTATCCCCATAAAGCAGACGAATTCTTCATTGCACGTTGTTGGGTTACGACCCAACCCTTGACTAAAGTTGTCACCAAGTGGAGGAGTCGTAGCCCAAAAAGTAATTTTTTTTAAGATGCTAGGCGAGTTTAATAATAAAAAACAAAACAAAAAAACAGACTGTAGGGCAAACGCCTCTTCCCGCGGAAACTTACCCCCCCAAAGCAGACAAATTCTTCATTGCCTATTGTTGGGTTACGACCCACCCCTTGACTAAAGTTGTCACAGCGTCACCAAGTTGAGGAGTAGTAGCCCAAAAAGTATCTTTTTTTTTAAGATGCTACGCGAGTTTAACAAAAAAAAAAAGAAACTGTAGGGCAAACGCCTCTTCCCGCGGAAACTTGCCCCCGTAAAGCAGACAACTTCTTCATTGCATATTGTTGGGTTACGACCCACCCCTTGACTAAAGCTGTCACAGCGTCACCAAGTTGAGGAGTAGTAGCCCAAAAAGTATCTTTTTTTTTTTAAGATGCCACGCGAGTTTAATTAAAAAAAACAGACTGTACGGCAAATGCCTCTTCCCGTGGAAACTTATCCCCATAAAGCAGACGAATTCTTCATTGCACGTTGTTGGGTTACGACCCAACCCTTGACTAAAGTTGTCACCAAGTGGAGGAGTCGTAGCCCAAAAAGCAATTTTTTTTAAGATGCTACGCGAGTTTAATAATAAAAAACAAAACAAAAAAACAGACTTTAGGGCAAATGCCTCTTCCCGCGGAAACTTACCCCCATAAAGCAGACGAATTCTTCATTGCATACTGTTTTATTTGGCTTGTTGTTCGAAGCTGGGCATTCAGCTGACGAACCATCGCAGAAACTGGCGTCACGACAGCCATTATCGTCGCGGCATTTGGTCCCATAGCGGAGCTGGCATTCTTCCGTACAACATGGGCCCTAAGAAGAAAAGAGCAGTCAGTTGCCGCAGAAAAGAATTGGGAGGAACAGTCCATTGACAACTATCCAAGGCGCATCCTGATAACAGGGATGGGCGAATTGATCATGAAAAGATTCGAATCCAAATCCACGGCTAGGTACGAATCCGATTCCGAATCCGCCATTCCCTACAGAGGATTCGGATCCGGACAAAAATCACCCTTAATGACAAAAAGCGACCTTAAGAAAAAAAAAAAAAAAAAAAAATGGTTTAAAAATCAGAGTTGACAAAAAAGCGATGACGCCTAAGGCAGGTCGATCAAAAAACATATTTTCAAGTTTTCATGGGTGGTTGTTATTACTTAGTATGGGTTTCGTCTCGGCAGCCAGGAATGAATTTGGGGCTCGATAAGCATAAGCACAGTGTGTAAAAATTGGGAAAAGATTAGAACTGGAGCGGATTCGTAAGATTAAGGGTTTGGAATCCCGAGTGCGAATCCAGCCTGACAAGCAGAAGATTCGATTCCGGCCAAAATAATGAATCCCGGATTCAAATCCAAACCCGGATTCGCCCATCTCTGTCTATAGGCTGCTAAATGGATAAAATAACTTGTAATGAATCGATGAATTTATTCCTAAAAAGCCCGGAGGGCCATGACGATTACTACTGCATAATAAAACATCCGCGTCTCCTTTTTATGTATAAGGTTTAATGCCAAGCTGGTCATTCGTAATGAAAGAACAAAAATGCGATTTTTGGGGGGTTTACTGATCAGCTAATTATCCCACTAAGACGTTAAACGAGAGATAAATAATATTTCGGATATTTCAGTTGCAGTTCCGGCAACCGTCTTCAGTGAAGAACATGCTAAATGCTGCCCAAAGTGTGGAAGAGAGAGTGAGAGTTTGTTTGCATTTAGATGGATAGATAGATAGAAAGTTTATTTTAAAAATCGACTTTGATGGTTACACAACCCAATTTGCTATTATTATAAAAAAAAACAGAAAAAAGAGAAAGTATGTCAAGCTTCGTTGAAGTGTCACGAACTCTGGAATTAAACTTAGTTCATAGCTGGCTTGTTTTGTAGGTACAGGACAGAGCTTGGGTACCCTAGAACTTGCCATTCATTCTGGTCGATTTCTAACGTTTTGGTAGGGGGAGGAAGGATTTGGGAGTGGAGAAGACGAGATACCATGGCTGAACCGAAGTCGGTGCTTCGCTCTTTTCTGCGCTCCTGCAGTGTTCTAAAAGGTGGAATTTTATTATGGAAGTTTCGGTCCAGGTAGTTCCGGAAGTTTTCAGTTTAATATGTGAATGTCGCGAGGACAGAAGGATACTCCTGAAGGCTTAGACTTCCAAAAAACATGTCCTTAGTTCTAGAGTATTTTTGGTTATCTTTTCAAAAAAAAAATCGATTTTTTTTTTAGGTTTTTGTTTAAATTCTTTTTCTTTTTATGGCACTTGCAGCCTCTGGCTCAAGTGCCATATACCGATCACAATTCCGTCTGTCGGTCGGTCCGAGTTTTTTGTCCCACATATCCGAGTTAGGGTACTTCCAGATGTGCTAGGACAATGAAACTTGGCAGGCATATCAGGGACCCGACCAAACTAACCTGGAAATAATCAGTTTCCCGATCCGACCATATGGGGGGGAGTGCGGGGCGCTGGAAACTTGCAAATTTAGGGCATTTTGTCACTTTTTTCTGAGTTAGGGTACTTCTAGATGAGCTAGGACAATGAAACTTGGCAGGAATATCAGGGACCCGACCAAACGAACCTGGAAATAATCAGTTTCCCGATCCGACCATATGCGGGGGAGTGGGGGCGCTCGAAACTTGAAAATTTAGGGCATTTTGTCACACTTTTTCGAGTTAGGGTACTTCCAGATGAGCTAGGACAATGAAACTTGGCAGGAATATCAGGGACCTGACCAAAGTAACCTGGAAATAATAAGTTTCCCGATCCGACCATATGCGGGGGAGTTGGGGCGCTGGAACTTGAAAATTCAGGGCATTTTGTCACACTTTTTCGAGTGAGGGTACTTCCAGATGAGCTAGGACAAAGAAACTTGGCAGGAATATCAGGGACCCGACCAAACTAACCTGGAAATAATCAGTTTTCCGATCCGACCATGTGCGGGGAAGTGGGGGCGCTGGAAACTTGAAAATTTAGGGCATTTTGTCACACTTTTTCGAGTTAGGGTACTTCCAGTTGTGCTAGGACCATGAAACTTGGCAGGCATATCAGAGACCCGACCAAACAAAATTAGGAATAATCATTTTTCTGATCCGACCATTTGGGGGGGGGGGTGGAGGGCAGGGGAATCCGGGAAACTGAGAAGTGTGTAACTTTCGAACGGATGATAGGATTGTAATGAAACTTCATAACTGAAGAGAATATATATCTGTAATGTCCCGTTTAAAGTCTTGGCCGGATTCGGTAGCCAGGGGGGAGTTGGGGGGGGGGGAGACCGGAAATTTCAAGAAACGGTTAGAATGGAGGGATCGGAGTGAAACTTGCTGGGAAGAACAAGCATCTGCTCTAGATAAGTTCTTTAGACCATTGTACTGGATCCGGACACTTATGGGGGGGGGGGGGGTCCCGGAATTCCGGTGATGGTGGTTTTTTGGATTTTCACGATGAAACTTGGCAGGCATATCAGGGACCCAATCAAACTGACTTCAAAATAACAATATTGTCGATCAGATAATGGTGGGGGAGTGGAGGGAGGGGAATCCGCAGGGGAATCCGGGAAATTGAGAAGTGTGTAACTTTCGAACGGATGATCGGATTGTAATGAAACTTCATAACTGAACAGAATATATATCTGTAATGTCCCGTTTAAAGTCTTGACCGGATTCGGTAGCCAGGGGGGAGTTGGGGGGGGGGGGAGACCGGAAATTTCAAGAAACGGTTAGAATGGAGGGATCGGAGTGAAACTTGCTGGGAAGAACAAGCATCTGCTCTAGATAAGTCCTTTAGACCATTGTACTTGATCCGGACAGTTATGGGGGGGGGGGGTCCCGGAATTCCGGTGATAGTGGTTTTGGGGATTTTCACTATGAAACTTGGCAGGCATATCAGGGACCCAATCAAACTGACTTCAAAATAAAAATTTTGTCGATCAGATAATGGTGGGGGAGTGGAGGGAGGGGAATCCGAAATTTTCAGTCATGCGTAATTTTGGAATGGGTGATCGGATTCGAGTGAAATTCAAGAATTCAACAGAGGACATTTCTCCGATGATTTTTTTCATATCCGGACCGTAAATATTCTTTGAGCCCAAGCTGACTTTGAAACATTTATTCAAACAATGTTTACAACGGGTACGTCAGCTACGATTCTTCATCAGCGATATTTCGGCCCTTTTTGGCAAGGGTCCTCGCAAGGAAACCTCGCAAGGAAACAAACCTGTAAAATGATTTTACAGGTTTGTTTCCTTCCCCGAAGTTGAACCAGAAGATTGACAGCCTGACGAGGACCCTTGCCAAAAAGGGCCGAAATATCGCTGATGAAGAATCGTAGCTGACGTACCCGTTGTAAACATTGTTTGAATAAATATCCGGACCGGATCCGGCAACTATTGGGGGGGGGGGGGGCGGAAAATACGTGCCCCGTTTAGAATGGAGGGATCGGGATGGAACTTTGTGGGAAGAACAAACAGATGCTCTAGGTAAGTCATTTGCTGAATCGGATTGGCTACGTGCACCGCGGGGGAGCTGGGTGGGGTGGGGGGGGGGGGAGTGGACCGGAAATCTCGAGAAACGGTTAGAATGATGGTATCGGAGTGAAACTTGCTGGGAAGAAGAAACATCTGGTCCATGTAAATCTTTTACATAATTTGACTGGATCCGGACACTTGAGGGGGGGGGGAGGGGTATCCCGGAATTCCGTGTTTTTGGGGATTTTCACGGCGAAACTTGGAAGGCATATCAGGGACCCGGTCAAACTGACTTGGAATAAAAAAAAATCCTCGATATGATAATCTTGGGGGGGGGGGGGGAGTTGAGGGAGGGGAATCCGGAATATTGAGTCATGCGTAACTTTGGAACGGGTGATCGGATTCGAGTGAAATTTAATAATTAAACAGAGGACATTTTTCTCTTGTGACCTTTTTCATTTCCGGACCGAATCCGGCAATTATCGGGGGGAGGGCGGAAAATACTTGACCCGCTTAGACTGGTGTGATCTGGATCGAACTTCGTGGGAATGACAAACAAATGCTCTGGATTAATCATTTACAGAACCGGATTGGCTCCGGTTATTGTGGGTGGAGTTGGAGGAGGGGGAGGGGGGTGTGGGATTCCGGTGATCGCGCGTTAAGGTACTTCCAGATGTGCTAGGACGATGAAACTTCGCTGGAATATTGGAGACTCAACAACATTTGCTTAGAAATTGCTGCTTCCCAAATCCGATTATTCCTTAAAGTACCAATCTTGACTGCAAAGTAAAAAAAATACTTTTAAGCAATACATGCGTTTTCGTGATGCCCATCAGCCCATTAGCAGTTTTGCCTCAAGGGTTTTGCTTACAAATGAAGTTCCAGCTCCCTTATAGCGCGCATCTCAACCGCAAAGTCGAAACTTACTTTTGATCAATCAAATCATCTTGACACATGCAAGTGCCATATGAGCTTACAGCTCTTGTTTAACATCAGTGCCATGACCTAGGGCTTTGTGCGAAACAAATTATTTCTATTACTATTGTTATTGTCATAGACGTCGAAAACTTTCCTTTCTTTTATTCCTTTCTATCCAGTCGCCCTACTGATTCGACAAAAGTTGAAATAGTACTTTCCGACAATTACAGTTAGAATCCTAGCACGGAAAAGTGGTCCCGGGAAAAAGAATTCCCAGAATAAAAGTCCCCTTCAGGTTCAAAGATGTTCAACTTGGGCGCTTTTACCCTAATGAGTCAAGACAAAAAAATGTATTTCAAACCCTTTAGACTCTCTCCTGGGAGTTCTAGACTGTCGCAATAATATGAGGTGTATCGACTATTTCTGGCGTCGGTTTGAGAAAACGTTCTTGGGGTAGAGTCGCGAGCAAAGGAAAAGATGTCAGTCTTGCCAAGAATAAATAATCAGTTAGAACTTATGTCTTTAGTCGCATGCAGCGACTATGAAAACCCCGACAAAATTGAGCGGACCTAGAGGTATTTACTCTAGCTTTGTTGAGCTGATGTTGATACCCGTTTACTCCTCTTTCTTCCGTCTTCAACGTGGCTTATCGCACAAGAAATACTGAAGGAGGCTAGCAGGAGGCCTACTCCGCGCGCCGACCCGCTCTGGAGCGCGTCCATAGAACCAATCAGCTTTGACTGCTTGATTTCCTCTTCAGCGACTTAACCAGTTATTCCACTTCTCCTGATTTATCAGGAGATCAACGTATTTTTTAGGTCTCCTCCTGATTTATTTTTGAGTCTCCTGATCTACTGATTTTCTACTGATATTTCGCTATTCTACCTAATTTTCTCCTGATTTTTGCAAACGGCTATAGTTTCTTAATTACTCTTTTGTCGAGCATGGCTTGGAGGCTGGAAGTCATCACCGAAGCTAGAATCTGGATAGAAAAAGTTAAATTTGGCAGGAAAAAGCTAGAATAAAAAAAAATCTCGCCTGCGGCGCTCACTTTATGTGATCATAGGTAGTAAAGACTAGACTACAGTAGCTGCTGCCGGAATGTCGCTCCATTCGGTTTCTGTAAATTCTTTGAGTCTTGTATTTAATCCACGGTAAATGATAGAATTTGTAAGAGCAGCAGTTATTTTAGCCTCCAGAGGAAAAAACAGGGATTTCGAAAGTTTTCGCCTGAGGAGCTCGATTTAATTTTCTCTTGTGTATAATAGATAAAAGCTGTTACTGCAATCATGCCCAACAATATTTTCTCCAAGTGGGATTCACCAAAACGCCACCTAATAGTTGGCTTATCGTCTTTCGTGCTGCCCTTTAATGTTACTCTTCCTACGTAATCCTTTCTGTTTCATAATTTAAAGCTCAAATTCTCAGTTTCTCTGCATCCTCCCCCCATACGAAATGCTCTTGCGATGCCCCTGCACGCTACACATATACTTTGAATATTTCCCTCTTTGACATCCAAACCATAAATACAAAGTTCCTCCTAATATCTCCTTATAAACTTCTGATTTCTAGAACTTCTCCTTATTAATCTCCTGATTTTTTGGATTACTGAATCTCCGTATTTCTCCTGATTTTTGAACTATGTCTACGTTTTTTCAAAATTCTGGAGTGGAAGCACTGGACTTGACAGCGATATAGCTATTTGTTGAAGCTAGTAACCGCCGTTCGTTTCCGTCGGGAGTCGGCCGTATTTTGCTCGACTCAGCATGTTTGTATGACCGAGATAGGGAGACAGCAGTACTACCTCGTTATTTGGTCTTGGTCTATGAGCTTATGTGTCAAGCAAGAGGAAGCCACTGGTTAAGAAACGAAGAAGGATTAGCTCCAGACTGAGCTGAAGAGGTAAGGACGTCTAAACGTGCACTGTCAACAATGCTCTCATCAACGAAATGACATCGAAAGCCGCTAGCACTTGGCGATATGGAGTGAAATATATAGCTTTCTTGGAAGCACTCCAACAGCGGGGGAGGGGTGGGGGGGGTGTTCTGGGATCCCAAACGGAAAGTAAGGAATACCTAGGCATCGTGAATTATAGGTATTTTTTCGCGATGCCACAAAGCGGTTGTGGCTTGAAAAGAATGTTTCAGCGATCGTTTATGTGGTCCACAAGTCTATTTCCGCACAGGTATCCGTCACTAACGTTTTGGGATCCCAAAAGATGTCGCGTTCGAACCGCAGAAGGTCGATTCAAGCCAAATTCAGGAAC
This sequence comes from Branchinecta sandiegonensis, assembly GCA_030848855.1. Taxonomy (NCBI): domain Eukaryota; kingdom Metazoa; phylum Arthropoda; class Branchiopoda; order Anostraca; family Branchinectidae; genus Branchinecta; species Branchinecta sandiegonensis. The sequence goes on along the minus strand of JAUPMV010000012.1, from coordinate 15,887,370 downwards.
ACAATGATTCAGGAATAGCCTTCCGTTTTCATGTCAGACAGGTTCAGGCGGTTCAGCTCAGATCAGAAATTCATATCAGATTAAATTTCAGAAAGAACAAAATCACTCGACGACGAGAGGGTAATAGCTCCACAGACGTGGTTCTCCCATTATTTGTTTCAAGTCAGCAGACTCGGACTAAGTAGCCAGAAAAAGATGGATGGAATCTCCATCCACTGTTACCTGCCAACCAACAAACAGTTTCATAAAGTAATAAGATCAAGAGTGGTCCGGCAAACCATAGAGACTGGGTTGGCAATCTATTCAAGAGAGCACCCATGAAGGCGTATTTTAGGCGAAATCCTAATCCCCTGTCACTGCAAATTTGCAGGCAGTTTATGGAACCTAATCTGGCTTCGCTATGTCTCTTCTAGCAACAAATTTCCAGGAACATAGCTGGTAATCCATGAAAGCAAAAAGCGTCACGTCTGGTTTCCAATAGTGGCGCTCCACCTTTGGTTCCTCACAGTTTGCTCTTATTTACTTTGTCTCGAGCATTCCCTCTGGGAATACTCGGAGCCTGTTTCAGTCCAAGGCGAAAATTCGTCACCAGAACCCTGTAGCGAGAAAAAACTAATCAAAGGAATTTCGTGTAAGACGAGTGTGGTAAAATATTTATTAGGAGGACTAACTCCAAAACTAGTACGGGCCGGGAAACTAAAGTCCAAATCAATTGGGGGGGGGGGGGGGAGGCTTCTCCGTGGAAACGGAGGTCAAGCAGGGATACATCTTTTGCGATACACTTTAATTACTTGACGAAATGGGTCACGGACACGTCGTCAGGTTTCGTACGTTTTCGATTACTGGAATGGTGGATGGGCAACAACTGCGCTTAACTGATCTCGACTACATAAATGACGTCGTTCGGAGAAGATATTATTTGAGACCCAGGAGATACTCAGTGTTATTTCTAAAACGGCCAAATGGGGGTGAGGAGTCCTGTCAACAAATATACCAGACAAAAATCCGAGTCAAGCCACAACTCCTGAAAGAACAGTTGGTGCAGGCACTGCAAAAGCCACCTACTATAGCGCTTCAGAAAATCGTCGTAAAGTCGAAGAAAGGCTCAAAACCAAGACGCGGATCTTCGGGGATGACGTATATGATATGTCCTGCTATACACATGCGAATCCCTGCAAATCAAATCGGTTGCGTAAAGTGCAATTGAGGATTTTGAACACCGACTTCGCGGCATGTCACGAGGAACCGGTCGTCAATCGCACCGAATAATGTCGCTTCTGCCTATTCCGAGTTCACAACACGAGGCCTTGGGATTCGTCCAGATGACACGTTGTCGTCAAGAAGAAGAAGAAGAATTATGCCAGAACTGTCTCTGTCTCTCAACTCTTACGGAAGAAAATTAGAACAAGGTCGTGCCTTTTCGGCTTTCAGACCTTTTCGCGGGGTTCTAGGAAACACTTTACAACGCAACCTCGGAACGCGACATCCTGGTCTGCGAACCCATGCCGACCTAGAGAAACGAAAAGGTATTGCGAAGAGAGGTAGAAGAGGAAAGAAAGAAGAGGAAGAGAAGAACAAGAGAAAGAGAAGAGAAAGAAGAGGAAGAGACTTCGGATCCTGGGGAGGCTTTTGGCGCACTGCTGACATTGACATGCTAGAAGATAAACATCGCAGAAGAAGCCCAAAAAGACAGACATCTTTGGATAAACATTGTCGTTTCGGTCTCCTTTTGTGCCGGCCAGGACGATCAGCGTCTGGTCAATGACATAAATAAAGTAAATTATGTCTGTTTCTAGCCGCAATAGGATAAGGAATCTGGCCAGATGCCGATCATTGGCCCCGGGATCCCTTGTAGATATGCGTATCGGCGATTCAGTTTTTGTCTTCGTCTTCCTGTTTATAAACTGGAATGTTTTTTTTAGCCTTTCTGGTTGCGACATAAATCTAACAGAGGTTGAGTTTATAGTTTAGTTTATAGTTTATAGTTTTATTTAATTACAACAAACATAGATAAAAATCACGGACCAGTGCACATGCCTGGTGGCATACTTTAGCACTGACAATGTTGCACAACGAAAATAAAATAAAAAGCCGTCTTCTAACTACATTTTAACATCAACAAAAAGAGAACAAAAACAAAAGAAATTGCTCAACTACGCGTCGTAAATTTTTTTTTCAGTAATTTTAGAAACTGTCGCTTATTGCTACATTCTCGCACTGATACTGGAATTGAGTTCCAGATTTTTGGCCCAGTGTGACGGATGCTGAAACTCGCTCTTGACGTAGGGCGAAATTCGCACGAAAAATCTGAACGATGAGTGGTTGGATAATTATGAAATTGGGAATTAGTTGGAAAAATCGACTCGAACTACCAATGACAGATGCAAACCGTGTGTAAGCTAAGCCTTTGTACTTTTTTTTATTTTACGAATGCATTTACTTAATCTAATCGAATAGTATTTATCTTCTTGATGTCTTTTACCATAACCCTCGGGCTTTGTCTATTTCAGATAATATATACTGTATATAGGACTAGATCCTGCTGCATTAAAAACTTGGTTCCAGCTCCGATCTAACAGTCTGCCGATCCTCAGTAAAAATAAACTTTTCAGTCGGAGGAAAGCTGGCACGGGGGAGACTTACCTTTGCCCTCTTTGCAAGTTGCAGGAGGAGGATTTGAACCACTTCCTCCTAGAGTGCCAAGAGCTTTCGCATTTGAGAGTAACATTTGCTGGGGGTGGGTTGGTATTGCTTCCCCGTATCCTGAAATCTACGAGCCCCAAATTTATCGCAGATGTTTGTGAATATGTGACTAAAGGATATAGTCTCAGGAACGAAAGTTTAGCTTAGTTTACGTAGCATAGTAGTTCCAGAGGTGTAATAGTTTATTTGTGAAGTGTAACGTGTATCAAATCTTGTATTGCCTTTTGGCTCAGTAAACAAGCGTTATCATTATACGGACGCAAGAGACACTCAAACCGCCTACTCCGCTGCAATTCAGGACAAAGGGTAATTTACCGCGTTCCATCCGAACTGCTCGATTCCAGAAATGGCTTTTTTGCCCCATTACCACGCAACGTGGATCACTTACTCAAGTCAGGTCCGAGGGGGACGACAAGGGTCATTATTGGATTACAGTTGTCCCCGGAGCCCCACGCAAAGAAGATAGCAGGCACACTCCAAAATAAGCACTTCAGAAGTGGCCTCCCTCGAGCACACTTAAGATACGTCAGTGTAAGACATTTCCCTTTAAGGATGGGAATAAAGGAAAATGAAAGCAGGGAGCGTGTGTCTTTCTTTTTATATTCAGCCGGACGCGGTGGAATTCCAGCAATTTCCTCTTTGCCTGGACAGGCAAGTGAGCCAGAGCGTGCCGTTTTCATTGGCTCAGGCGTGAATGCTGAGGCAATATAGAAAGGAAAGACATGACTGGTACTCCGATGGGAATTACTAAAGAACTGGGCCATAGAGCAGTTCACGAGGAAAGACATGGCGGTATTCCCGATGCGGATTACTAAAGAACTGAGTCATGAAGCAGCCACACTCGCCCTCGGAGCACTCGTGCTGACGCAACGAAAGTGCTCTCGATGGTACAGCCTTCGCAGAGCAAAACAACACTAGGGAGTATCGCCATGACCTATGCTTTCCATGCTTATTTCAAAACGGGCCATACTCGTAGCGCCGCCCATTGCGCTTGCGGCATTTAAAGCGAGACAAACTTGCGGGTTTAGAAATTTCTAGTAAAGCAAAGGTGCGGTGTGCACACACCAAGGAAACAATGGAGGCTGGATCATTTTTTTGCTGTGTTCAGAATATGAAGTTATCGGAGACAGCGCTGGTGAACGACTGAATGAGTTTCAGTAGGGATGCTCTCTATCGCTAGTGGTGATAGTATCGCTGTTACTCAAGTGTGTGTCAATCTTGTCAAGTCTTGGCGCTACTCCCTAGTGTTATTTTCCTCTGAGCCTTCGATTCACCCACCAGTCCTAATCATGGTCGACTACAAGTCAACCGCAACCAGAAAGAAACGCCCAAAAGAACCACTTAGCACAAATACCAGAGTCACACTAATCAATCAAGTCACAAATACCAGTACCAGAGTCAACCACAAATAGAAAGATGCGCCCAAAAGAACCACTCAGCACAAATACTCTATATGACTAAGTCCAAAACACGCCAGTGATCCTCAGGAAGAACGAGAAAACGTCTCACTAACGACTCAAACTCAACAACTCTAATCCTGTGTCAACCAATCACGGCGATTTTTGGGAGCAGAAGGGGCTCTTCCGCTAAGTACCAGAGCAAAATAACAATAAGGAGTAGTGCCAAGACGTTTGCTTTCCATGCTTTGCAAACGGGCCATATTCGTTGCGCCGCCCACTGCGCTTGCGGCATTTAAAGCGAGACAAACTTGCAGGTTTACAAATTTCGTTTTGTAAAGCAAAGGTGCGGTGCACACACCAAGGTAACAATGTAGATAGTAGTTGGTTTGATAGTATCTTTGGGTTGTGATACTGCTTCCGGCTCTTGGGTCAGGACCCGGCGATTCTACATCGGCAAGGAGAGTTAGGCATCAAGAGTATTGACGCGACTGCTCGAGGGTGCCACCTATCGTACGACGTCCCAGCCCTGGCCCTCATACCAGTAGAGGCCGTCGACAAGCCCCACCTAGTTCCATCCATACTGGAGATTGCTCCTGACAGGAGCCTATAAGTAGAGAAGTAAGTCACGTTTAGAGTTATGTTTTTTTTAAAAGAGTTCTTCGTGAGCGGAACGGTGCACACCGTTGGAGTATGATCTTGACGAGTCCGAGACCTTGATCCGGTGGAAACAACCAAGTTTGAACTGTCGTGTGTGCCTTTGCGTTTGTGTCTAAATCCTAAAGTCTCTTGGAAGGAAGAGGCTGGCGCGTGTAAAAGTTACTGTGAGCGTGTTCACGAATTCTGGCTCTTTGCCGTCAAGGCTGGGACGATTTTTCTGTTTTCCAGCAGAATATCATGACATGGGCGAATCCGACCAATCATGTTAAAGAGATGCGTAGTTACCACGCTCCCGAGCATGGTAAGCAAATAGTTACTATTTCGACAAGGTTGGAACGGTCAGCGTAGTTACTTTTCACGAGGTTGGAACGAAAATAGTATCTAATAGTTACTATTGTTAGCAGGGATAGAACACGCTCTGTGCCACATACTAATGTATATCCACACTGCACCAGTATTCTAGCCTATTAAGTCTTGAGCCACTCCATCCGTTGGGAAAACTTAATTTTATGTTTTGGCCGATGAATCCTTTCCAGTGAAAAACAGAGATATTCTGCCCGATCTAGCACCGGCGACAGGACGGACGCGGCACCAAAATCTCCTGGTACCAGTTAACTGTCGAACTAACCGGTATTCGAATTCCTTTGTACCATATTGTACTGAGATAATTAACAAAAAACAGGTGAATTCCAAGTGATTTATTTTCTTTTATATAATAATTGTATATATTTAAGTATTTTAACACATGAAACGTAATTATCGACGTATTTAGTCCCGATGAAAAATTTATCTCAAAATAGTAGTGCGAGGTTGTACGAAAAAGTAGCGTGCCGTACTAACTGATGCTACTACATGCTTCTATTAGCAAGACTGGACGCTACTATGGCAAGACAGGATGCTACTGGATATTACTACATAAGATTGCAGGCACATTAAATGATAGTATTCTTTGCAATTACATAGTATTACCTGCAACTTTTTCGTACAGCTACCATACAACTACGCAGGCTACAAATTTTTCATCGGGGTGCCATGTCGGTCTACGAGTTAGACCAATAAAAATATCTATCTATCTCTTATATTGTGATTGCTTACCTGAGACGGAGAACACATCTTCTTCGACCTCAACGTACATGGTTGTTCGTTCAGTCGCGGATTCGTGCTCATGGGGAAACAGCACGTTTCCTTGCAATCCTCCTCCCATCCACAATCGCATTCTTCACCCGGCTCAACAACCCCGTTTCCACAAATTGCTGTCTGAAGTTCTATAAGGAATAAGTCGATAAAGATCAAACGAATTGCCAATCAGCCCATTTTCAGCAATCCAATTCAATCCACTTCATTCGAAAAACATGCGACGGACAGAGCCGATTATTAGTTTTTGTTGATAAACATGTATGTCAATAAATGAGCCAAAATTAACATACACAAAAGTACAATAATATACAATTAATAACCATTTTGCAGACTAAAAAATCAACCCGGCATTAAACATCTTAACATACGAGGGCACAAAACAGCTCATATCGAGCATGTGAAGCAGTCACAGGTTGAAGTTTCGGTACAGGCTCTGCAATGGACCTGCTTGGTCTTACCCGACATGGGACCGTGACGCTCCATTAGTAGTGTTGGGCGATGTTCGATATCGATTTATCTAATATATCAGACCAAACATCGATATCGAATATCGAGACGAAAATATCGATATCGAAAACGATATTTGTTCATTCATAATTGCTGCAAAAAATCCAACATAACCTACATTTATATATCCAAAACTGGAGCAATATGTTTTCCGTAATTCAGTTCTTATTTATTCGTAGTTTGAGATGATGCAATACGCTATTTAAAGACAATTTAATTCTCAAATTTGGCGAAAGGAGACGTACACTGTAAAAAGTTTTTCCGTATAAAGATTAATGTTAACTGCAGCATTTGCTACTCGGATCATCCTTATGTCTACGCAGATAAGATTAATACCAAATACAGATAGGATGAATCCGAGTAGCAAATACTGCAGTTAACTTTAATCTTTATACAGAGAAACTTTTTACACTGTATCGGAAAGCGAAACATGGTAAAGAAATATCGATATCGATACATCGAATATCGAAAGTGAAAATATCGATATATTGAAAAATCAAAATATCGCCCAACCCTATCCATTAGTGAGATTTCCATTCATGTTCCCGGTCCGGTACGACCATCTACCCTTCGTGTGCTTCAATCGAGTCCGTTCCCAATCAATCAATCAATCAATCAATCAATAATTTTATTAACTCGTATAAAATTGGCACAGAATGCCTGCCCATACGGAATATATGAAAAAAAATAAAGGGAAGGGAAAGATCAGACTGAATTAAACGAAATGACTATGCAAACGCACTATAACACGGATGGTACCTGTCTAGAAAAGAGTCAAACTCGGCACGGCGTTGGGCCACAGCCACAAAGGGATCAGTAACGCCGTAAAGTGCTCTGATCAGAGCACAAGCGCCACAAGCGGCAGAGCTAGACATTGCGCCTAAGGTCTACCAAGGGAGACCCAAAACCTTAGTTGTGTTTTTGCAGATACCATGGTATCTGTTACCACGATTACTGGATCTGCAATCAGTCGTTTTTGCAATAACCGTGGTATCTGATATACGGTTGCTCTGCAAAAACGGCAATTGTCGAAATTGCGCTTTTCGAAGTCATCCCAAAAGAAAAACTGATATTCAGTCACATCACTAAGGGCCAAACTTCTTTCCCGCCAATTTGACAAAAATTGATGAAAGTGAGATGACTTTTTCAGATACAACCATCAATTACCACGGTCCGCACGGTCGGACCGTGGTATCTGAACACTGATACCACGATAACTGCAAAAACGCCTTTTGACCCTGGTATCAGATACCACGATAACTGCAAAAACGACTTTAGACCGTAGTATATCAGATACCATGGTATCTGCAAAAACACAACTCTTATTTCTTCCCGCGGCTCGATAAAGCTTCTTGCCAGCTATTAACCGTAATTCGCCTCTTTCCAGTACTACAAGCGGACTACTTTCTGAAAGAACTCGACTGTTATATTTTCAGAGATTGTGACAGAGAGATGGTAAAATATGGATTCAAAGGGTATCAGCAGAGCTTAATAGCTTCAACTTTCTACTCCAAAGACAGTGCGAAACTTCCATTCCTCGGGGAGCAGATAGTAAATTTTCTACTCGTTAACTTCTGAATCTATTTTACTATCTGTCACTGATGTTCATACTGAGAGAATACAGCAAATTCTTGGACCGAAAATCTGACTCTATATAGGACGAAAACAAAGTTGAAAATGTCCTTATAATTGCTGAACTAAAAGCCAGGAAGCCCAAATCATCTTTGTCTCCATCCTCGCCGCTGGCTGTTATGACGCCCTCGCTCTAGCATTTGTTGCATGTAAGTAAGTAAGTAAGTAATTTATTTATGACCCGCCATTTTGAAAAAGTGGAGAACCTAAATGAAGAAAATAAATAAAACACATAAACACACAGAAAAAGACTCTTAATTTTCAATATTCGGCCAGGAAGCAGTGGATAACGTCGTGCGCTGGTTGGGCCCTGTTGTCCATGATTTTTGAAAGTGATGAGGAAACATCCAAAAGGGTAACACCTGCATCTTGGATTTTGAACTTCTCCGTCATATGACATAATTTCGACAAAGCATATTATTTAAAATAACATGATTAAAATAACATGTGCTACAACTGAACGTTCAAGCTAAATGATATCCAGTCAAAAGCACGAAAACAACGCAAACGACAGGTAGAGATGCTAGCTCGAGTCCAGCCTGCCTAGGAAATTGGTTAGTTATTTTGTAAATTGAGAGGTAAGAGTTGCGTTTTTGCAGATACCATGGTATCTGATACCACGGTCCAAAGTCGTTTTTGCAGTTATCGTGGTATCTGATACCACGGTCAAAAGGAGTTTTTGCAACGATTGTGGTATCTGGCTAGTTACCGTGGTATCAGATATTCAGATACCACGGTTCGACCATGGTAACTAGTCGTGGTATCTGAAAAAGTCATCTTACTTTCATCAATTTTTGTCAAATTGGTGGGAAAGAAGTTTGGCACTTAAGGCGTATTCTCGCCGTTCGCCGTTTCCCGAGGAATGGAAGGGAACGGCGAGAATAGAGGGAGTCACTCCACGCGGACTCCGCGTCCGAAAAACAACGAGAACAGGGGGAATGCTTCTAAAATGGATTTTGTTCGAAAAAAAAAATATACAGTTGACGAAATTAGTCTGGATTCCACCTAATTTTTGGTTTTGCTTATTCTGATTCTTTTTAATTAATTTTACATTGCACCAACACCGGTAAAAACTGATTCCCCTCCGAATCTGAAAGGAAGTCCTTTTCGATGATGATGATGATAATCCGAGCATTCCCCGTCCGTGGGGACTCGTGAGAATACAGGGAGTGAGTCCCCGGGACAAAAAAAAACACGGGGACTCCTCAAGTGGAGTCCTCGGGGAACAGCGAGAATACGTCTTTAGCGCCGTGACTGAGTATCAGTTTTTCTTTTGGATGACTTCGAAAAGCGCGATTTCGGCAATTGTCGTTTTTGCAGATCAACCACAGATCAGATACCACGGTTACTGCAAAAACGACTAATTGCAGATCCAGTTACCGTGGTAACAGATACCATGGTATCTGCAAAAACGCAACTAAGGTTGTGTCTGAGAGTAGGAGCGGATACCACTCTGCGTATTATGTTTAAAATGTAAAGATTGTGGTTCACGGCTTCCAGGAATGGACTGAGTGTTTTGACTATGTATGATTTATTTTCTTATTTGTGAATAAACCCATTGAACTGAACAAGTCCGAGACCAAAGTTACGCTCATGAGTCAACATGAGTCCGACACTGGACAAAATCCCTCGTGAAGAGAAGAAAGAGATAACAGAAAGAAGTTCTCGAGACAGAGCTACGTCCCGAGTCCTAACAATACATTTTTTTTTTTCGACTAAAATATTAATATCTAGAATATATTGTCGCTTGGCGATTAATCTTTCCTTGGTCGCTGAAGACATTCGCATGATTTTAGATTAGGCCGAGACTAGAGGCGTATTCTCGCCGTTCCCCGAGGACTCCACTTGAGGAGTCCCCGCGTTTTTATGGCACTTGCAGCCTCTGGCTCAAGTGCCATATACCGATCACAATTCCGTCTGTCGGTCTGTCGGTCGGTCCGAGTTTTTTTGTCCCACATATCCGAGTTAGGGTACTTCCAGATGTGCTAGGACAATGAAACTTGGCAGGCATATCAGGGACCCGACTAAACTAACCTGGAAATAATCAGTTTCCCGATCCGACCATATGGGGGGGAGTGCGGGGCGCTGGAAACTTGCAAATTTAGGGCATTTTGTCACTTTTTTCTGAGTTAGGGTACTTCTAGATGAGCTAGGACAATGAAACTTGGCAGGAATATCAGGGACCCGACCAAACGAATCTGGAAATAATCAGTTTCCCGATCCGACCATATGCGGGGAAGTGGGGGCGCTCGAAACTTGAAAATTTAGGGCATTTTGTCACACTTTTTCGAGTTAGGGTACTTCCAGATGAGCTAGGACAATGAAACTTGGCAGGAATATCAGGAACCTGACCAAAGTAACCTGGAAATAATAAGTTTCCCGATCCGACCATATGCGGGGGAGTTGGGGCTCTGGAAACTTGAAAATTTAGGGCATTTTGTCACACTTTTTCGAGTGAGGGTACTTCCAGATGAGCTAGGACAATGAAACTTGGCAGGAATATCAGGGACCCGACCAAACTAACCTGGAAATAATCAGTTTCCCGATCCGACCATGTGCGGGGAAGTGGGGGCGCTGGAAACTTGAAAATTTAGGGCATTTTGTCACACTTTTTCGAGTTAGGGTACTTCCAGTTGTGCTAGGACCATGAAACTTGGCAGGCATATCAGAGACCCGACCAAACAAAATTAGGAATAATCATTTTTCTGATCCGACCATTTTTGGGGGGGGGGTGGAGGGCAGGGGAAGCCGTGAAACTGAGAAGTGTGTAACTTTCGAACGGATGATCGGATTGTAATGAAACTTCATAACTGAAGAGAATATATATCTGTAATGTCCCGTTTAAAGTCTTGACCGGATTCGGTAGCCAGGGAGGAGTTGGGGGGGGGGGGACCGGAAATTTCAAGAAACGGTTAGAATGGAGGGATCGGAGTGAAACTTGCTGGGAAGAACAAGCATCTGCTCTAGATAAGTCCTTTACACCATTGTACTGGATCCGGACACTTTTGGGGGGGGGGGGGGGGGGGGTCCCGGAATTCCGGTGATGGTGGTTTTTTGGATTTTCACGATGAAACTTGGCAGGCATATCAGGGACCCAATCAAACTGACTTCAAAATAAAAATATTGTCGATCAGATAATGGTGGGGGAGTGGAGGGAGGGGAATCCGCAGGGGAATCCGGGAAATGGAGAAGTGTGTAACTTTCGAACGGATGATCGGATTGTAATGAAACTTCATAACTGAATAGAATATATATCTGTAATGTCCCGTTTAAAGTCTTGACCGGATTCGGTAGCCAGGTGGGAGTTGGGGGGGGGGGGGGGAGACCGGAAATTTCAAGAAACGGTTAGAATGGAGGGATCGGAGTGAAACTTGCTGGGAAGAACAAGCATCTGCTCTAGATAAGTCCTTTAGACCATTGTACTTGATCCGGACACTTATGGGGGGGGGGGGGGGGGTCCCGGAATTCCGGTGATGGTGGTTTTGGGGATTTTCACGATGAAACTTGGCAGGCATATCAGGGACCCAATCAAACTGACTTCAAAATAAAAATTTTGTCAATCAGATAATGGTGGGGGGAGTGGAGGGAGGGGAATCTGAAATTTTCAGTCATGCGTAATTTTGGAATGGGTGATCGGATTCGAGTGAAATTTAAGAATTCAACAGAGGACATTTCTCCGATGATTTTTTTCATATCCGGACCGGATCCGGCAACTATTGGGGGGGGGCGGAAAATACGTGGCCCGTTTAGAATGGAGGGATCGGGATGGAACTTTGTGGGAAGAACAAACAGATGCTCTAGGTAAGTCATTTGCTGAATCGGATTGGCTACGTGCACCGCGGGGGAGCTGGGTGGGGGGGGGGGTGGACCGGAAATCTCGAGAAACGGTTGGAATGATGGTATCGGAGTGAAACTTGCTGGGATGAACAAACATCTGGTCCATGTAAATCTTTTACATAATTTGACTGGATCCGGACACTTGAGGGGGGGGGGAGGGGTATCCCGGAATTCCGTTTTTTGGGGGATTTTCACGACGAAACTTGGAAGGCATATCAGGGACCCGGTCAAACTGACTTGGAATAAAAAAAAATCCTCGATATGATAATCTACGGGGGGGGGGAGTTGAGGGAGGGGAATCCGGAATATTGAGTTATGCGTAACTTTGGAACGGGTGATCGGATTCGAGTGAAATTTAATAATTAAACAGAGGACATTTTTCTCTTGTGACCTTTTTCATTTCCGGACCGAATCCGGCAATTATCGGGGGGAGGGCGGAAAATACTTGACCCGCTTAGACTGGTGTGATCTGGATCGAACTTTGTGGGAATGACAAACAGATGCTCTGGATTAATCATTTACAGAACCGGATTGGCTCCGGTTATTGTGGGTGGAGTTGGATTAGGGGGAGGGGGGTCTGGGATTCCGGTGGTCGCGCGTTAAGGTACTTCCAGATGTGCTAGGACGATGAAACTTCGCTGGAATATTGGAGACTCAACAACATTTGCTTAGAAATTGCTACTTCCCAAATCTGATTATTCCTTAAAGTACCAATCTTGACCGCAAAGTAAAAAAAATACTTTTAAGCAATATATGCATTTTCGTGATGCCCATCAGCCCATTAGCAGTTTTGCCTCAAGGGTTTTGCTTACAAATGAAGTTCCAGCTCCCTTATAGCGCGCATCTCAACCGCAAAGTCGAAACTTACTTTTGATCAATCAAATCATCTTGACACATGCAAGTGCCATATGAGCTTACAGCTATTGTTGTTTGTCCCGGGGACTCATTCCCCGTATTCTCGCGAGTCCCCAGGGACGGGGAATGCTCCGATTATCATCACAGTCATCAAAAAGGACTCCCTTTCAGATTCGGAGGGAATCAACTTTTGCTGGTGTTGGTGCAATGTAAAGTTAATAAAAAAGAATCAGAATAAACAAAACCAAAAATAAAGTGGATCCAGACTAGTTTCGTCAGCTGTATATTTTTTTTTCGAACAAAATCCATTTTAGAAGCATTCCCCGTTTTTTACGCTGTTTTCCGTAGGCGGAGTCTGCGCGGAGTGACTCCCTCTATTCTTGCCGTTCCCTTCGATTCCCTGAGGAGTCCTCGGGGAACGGCGAGAATACGCCTTAGGACGGATATCAGGACGTCCACCAGCCTTGCGAAAAACCGCGATGGCCCAAATCGCACCGGAAAAATTCTATGCTAATTCTCTAATGTCATGAGGCACAATACTTTTGCCTACGAAAAAGTAAGAAGAAAAGATATTAAGAAGTAAAGACATCCGTTTTTCACTGTCGAATATAGTGACGATATTTTTTGTTTGTTTGCGACTAATCTTTTCTTCATCCTATTTTCGACACACTGTTGGAAGTCGGCATGTTTGTCGGAATGGCCGAGGGAATGGCTATCTATGTTTTTCAGTGTAAAGAACTATATAATGCTATAAAGGCTAAGTGAAGACTTCAGAATAAAACTTTCAAACTGTGCTTTTAAACCAACACCTGTATACTGCCTTGCCCTTATCCCCTCTCGCGGTAATAAGATTCATTGTGTTGCGAGAGCAACACTTTGGTTTTGTCCGTTATTTTTTTTTTTATGGCACTTGTAGCCTCTGGCTCAAGTGCGATATACCGATCACAATTCCGTCTGTCGGTCTGTCGGTCGGTCCGAGTTTTTTGTCCCACTTATCCGAGTTAGGGTACTTCCAGATGTGCTAGGACAATGAAACTTGGCAGGCATATCAGGGGCCCGACCAAACTAACCTGGAAATAATCAGATTCCCGATCCGACCATATGCGGGGGAGTGCGGGGCGCTGGAAACTTGAAAATTTAGGACATTTTGTCACTTTTTTCCGAGTTAGGGTACTTCTAGATGAGCTAGGACAATGAAATTTGGCAGGAATATCAGGGACCCGACCAAACGAACCTGGAAATAATCAGTTTCCCGATCCGACCATACGCGGGGGAGTGGGGGCGCTCGAAACTTGAAAATTTAGGGCATTTTGTCACACTTTTTCGAGTGAGGGTACTTCCAGATGAGCTAGGACAATGAAACTTGCCAGGAATATCAGGGACCCGACCAAACGAACCTGGAAATAATCAGTTTCCCGATCCGACCATATGCGGGGAAGTGGGGGCGCTGGAAACTTGAAAATTTAGGGCATTTTGTCACACTTTTTCGAGTTAGGGTACTTCCAGTTGTGCTAGGACCATGAAACTTGGCAGGCATATCAGAGACCCGACCAAACAAACTTAGAAATAATCAGCTTTCTGATCCGACCATTTTTTTTGGGGGGGGGGGGGGGGTTAGAGGGCAGGGGAATCCGGGAAATTGAGAAGTGTGTAACTTTCTAACGGATGATCGGATTGTAATGAAACTTCATAACTGAATAGAATATATATCTGTAATGTCCCGTTTAAAGTCTTGACCGGATTCGGTAGCCAGGGGGGAGTTTGGGGGGGGGGTAGGGAGACCGGAAATTTCAAGAAACGGTTAGAATGGAGGGATCGGAGTGAAACTTGCTGGAAAAAACAAGCATCTGCTCTAGATAAGTCCTTTAGACCATTGTACTGGATCCGGACACTTATGGGGGGGGGGGCCGGAATTCCGGTGATGGTGGTTTTGGGGATTTCACGATGAAACTTGGCAGGCATATCAGGGACCCAATCAAACTGACTTCAAAATAAAAATTTTGTCGATCAGATAATGGTGGGGGGAGTGGAGGGAGGGGAATCCGAAATTTTCAGTCATGCGTAATTTTGGAATGAGTGATCGGATTCGAGTGAAATTTAAGAATTGAACAGAGGAAATTTCTCCGATGATTTTTTTCATATCCGGACAGGATCCGGCAACTATTGGGGGGGGGGGGGAAACGTGACCCGTTTAGAATGGAGGGATCGGGATGGAACTTTGTGGGAAGAACAAACAGATGCTCTAGGTAAGTCATTTGCTGAATCGGATTGGCTACGTGCACCGCGGGGGAGCTGGGTGGGGTGTGGGGGGGGTGGACCGGAAATCTCGAGAAACGGTTGGAATGATGGTATCGGAGTGAAACTTGCTGGGATGAACAAACATCTGGTCCATGTAAATCTTTTACATAATTTGACTGGATCCGGACACTTGAGGAGGGGGGGGAGGAGGGGGTTTCCCGGAATTCCGTTTTTTGGGGGATTTTCACGACGAAACTTGGAAGGCATATCAGGGGCCCAGTCAAACTGACTTAGAATAAAAAAAAAATCCTCGATATGATAATCTTGGGGGGGGGGGGAGTTGAGGGAGGGGAATCCGGAATATTGAGTCATGCGTAACTTTGGGACGGGTGATCGGATTCGAGTGAAATTTAATAATTAAACAGAGGATATTTTTCTCTGGTGACCTTTTTCATTTCCGGACCGAATCCGGCAATTATTGGGGGGAGGGCGGAAAATACTTGACCCGCTTAGACTGGTGTGATCTGGATCGAACTTCGTGGGAATGACAAACAGATGCTCTGGATTAATCATTTACAGAACCGGATTGGCTCCGGTTATTGTGGGTGGAGTTGGAGGAGGGGGGGGGGGGGGGGTCTGGGATTCCGGTGATCGCGCGTTAAGGTACTTCCTGATGTGCTAGGACGATGAAACTTCGCTGGAATATTGGAGACTCAACAACATTTGCTTAGAAATTGCTACTTCCCAAATCCGATTATTCCTTAAAGTACCAATCTTGACCGCAAAGTAAAAAAAATACTTTTAAGCAATATATGCATTTTCGTGATGCCCATCAGCCCATTAGCAGTTTTGCCTCAAGGGTTTTGCTTACAAATGAAGTTCCAGCTCCCTTAGAGTGCGCATCTCAACTGCAAAGTCGAAACTTACTTTTGATCAATCAAATCATCTTGACCCATGCAAGTGCCATATGAGCTTACAGCTCTTGTTTGTGTTCTTATGCAGCCGATTTCATTTTTTTCCTGGTAACTGGTAAGGGTCTAACCTCTGCGGTTTTTACGGAAAGTGTGGACCTCATGCCGGATTGATGAATATGACATTACATTTTGGAAAGCTCCGTAGAATTCTTGCCTGGGGCCAAAAAGGATGGTTTTTGCCTGTCCTCGAGCAAGAGCCTACGGTGTGCGAAGTGAAGTGGAGTTGTGTAGCCTATGTCAGAGAGGAGTATTTGAAGTTGTGCAGCCAAGCTTTCGTTTTATTAAATTACGTTTCTGCTTTCGAGTGGAATGCTCCGTTCTAGCAGACAAGCAGACAGGCACCAGTTTAAAACTAAAGATGGACTAAAATCTATAAGTGCGAAATATGTGCGGCAGTTCCCTGGCCCCACAGCCAATATATCTTCTTTGAGTGATAAACAGAAAAATTTGCGGAATAAAAAAAGTGTCATTTTCCCACGGGTCCGAAAGTGCTGCCATCTATTATTTCTACCCGTTTCTGTTCGTGATTTCAGCTGAGTTTATCATTCCATTTCTTACACTAGGGAGTGAGGAAGAGAAGTGATATCAGATGGGCCTCTTAAACTTTAAAAGTTCTCTCATTGCTAAAGCAATTAGAGCTTACCATTTGCTCCTTTCTAAGTGGTGATATTAGAAAGTTGGCCTACGGCAAAAAAGTCAACTTTTGAACTAATACAGATAGAATTTTTTTTCAACGGCAATCGATAGATATTGATGAGCTGATCAAAGCATATGTCATCCATTTTTTGGTACGAAAATTCCTTCATGAGATACAACAGTTTGAAAGTTTAAGAGGGGTTGACAACTTCAGTAGTAAGGTACGCACTGAAACCAAAAATAGGCCGTTCCCAATTGTGAGACATGTAGGGGACTTGTAAGCAACAATCGGCTGTTGGACCATAATCATCTTCAGTGATGAGGGGTTTGCAGCTTTTGCTAGTTGGTGTACCTATTATTTATTTCCGGTGTATTTGATGGTAAGAACAATTTGGTACACAAGTAACAATCGGCTGTTAGACCATAATCATCTTCGGCGATGAGGGGTAAGCAACTTTGGTAGTTGGTGTACCTATTAATCCTATTATTTCTTTCCGGTGTATTTTGATCGCACGAACAATTTGGTACCATGTCTATCACGGGGAGATGGACTTGGTAAGTAAGAATCGGTTGCTAGAAAGGGTTATTGAGGGGCTAGAAACTTGTGAAAATTAGTGTACATTTTATTTGATCTCTATAAATCTGTGGGTAAGAAAATTAGTTTCCTTGGTCACTGCAACTTATAATTAAGCCTTTGACGGATTGACAACTTTAGTGGTAGGGTACACACTCGAACAAAGAATAGGCAGAACCCAGTTGCTAGACATGTCAGGGACTTGTAAGTAACACTTTGGCTGTTAACCATAATTATCTTCAGCGGTGATGGGTTTTCGACTTTTCCTAGTTTGTTCACCTATTCTGTTTCCGGTGTTTTCGATGATAAGAAAAGTTTTGTTCATGTCATCGTTCAAGAATCAGCTGCTATAGCATTGTCACTTTCATAAGATGCTACAATGGTCTATGGTGATGGTCTATCACTGTAACATAGAATTCAGTGTTAACACAACGGATATAAATGATAATGTAATACAACGATATAGTTTCGAAATA
This sequence comes from Branchinecta sandiegonensis, assembly GCA_030848855.1. Classification (NCBI taxonomy): domain Eukaryota; kingdom Metazoa; phylum Arthropoda; class Branchiopoda; order Anostraca; family Branchinectidae; genus Branchinecta; species Branchinecta sandiegonensis. The sequence goes on along the minus strand of JAUPMV010000012.1, from coordinate 15,869,744 downwards.
ATTAGCAGAGTGGAATCTATTAATTTTGATCCTGAAAAGTTCTGGATAGCTTTATATTACCAACTAGTTTACATAAGATAATGTTCCAAGAATCCCAAAGTCACGATGTCTACGATTGAAACGGATAAAGTTCAACTGGCTGCTAAGTTAATTTAGTCCCTACTTCCGATATTCTGTTATTGTTTTTACTTGTAAGCAAAAATCGAGTGTTAGACCATAATCATCTTCGGCAATGAGGGGCTTGTAGCTTTTACTAGCTGGTGTACCTATCAATCCTTTTATTTGTTTCTGGCGTATTTGAATTGAGAACCATTTGGTACTATGTCTATCACGGGGAGATGGACTTGTAAGTAGGAATTGGTTACTAGAAGGGGTTCAAAAGAGGCTAGAAACTTGTGCAAATTGTTAGTCCCTACTTCCGATATTCTGTTATTGTTTTTACTTGTAAGCAAAAATCGAGTGTTAGACCATAATCATCTTCGGCAATGAGGGGCTTGTAGCTTTTACTAGCTGGTGTACCTATCAATCCTTTTATTTGTTTCTGGCGTATTTGAATTGAGAACCATTTGGTACTATGTCTATCACGGGGAGATGGACTTGTAAGTAGGAATTGGTTACTAGAAGGGGTTCAAAAGAGGCTAGAAACTTGTGCAAATTGTTAGTCCCTACTTCCGATATTCTGTTATTGTTTTTACTTGTAAGCAAAAATCGAGTGTTAGACCATAATCATCTTCGGCAATGAGGGGCTTGTAGCTTTTACTAGCTGGTGTACCTATCAATCCTTTTATTTGTTTCTGGCGTATTTGAATTGAGAACCATTTGGTACTATGTCTATCACGGGGAGATGGACTTGTAAGTAGGAATTGGTTACTAGAAGGGGTTCAAAAGAGGCTAGAAACTTGTGCAAATTGGTACAAATTTTATTTGATCTAAAATCTGAGGGTAAGAAAATTAGTCTCTGTAACTTAGAATTAAGTCTTTGCCAAGCTTCCGTTTCATCAAACCATATTCCTGCTTTCGAGTGGACCGATAATGAAGAAACAAAACCAAAGGGTTGCTCTCGCAACACTTTTGACGGCGAAGCCGAACAAAGGTTGCTGCAACACTTCACGTTGTCCAGGCAACGTAGGTCTAGTTTTTTCTTGTTTTATGCTTGACCAACCGTTTTGATAGACGAAATAAATTGACATTATTAAATTTGTAAAGCTGTGCAAACGTGAGACTTATGTTTTCAAATATTTTAGTTTAAAATGAACTATATGTATTTGTAGTAGTCTCCATACCTTATAAAGTAATTATTTAACACCCGATACTGGTAGTTGTTAATCAATGCAATGTTGACAGTCCTATGCTATTATGTTGTACAACTGATTTTCAGGAATAAATATGATGACTGAACTGACCATAGCGGTTTTTGCACTGCGCGGTTTTTGCTTTCACTGTTTTTACTGTCGCTACTGTTTTCGCTGTTTCGACAAGCAACCAGCTAAATTGCTTCTTCCAAAGATTTGATTTCCACAACTCAACTAGAGAGGAATCTTGTTCGATACTTCATAGGCAGATTTGATGCCCTAAGGAGTAGCAGTAAACTGGGAAATGTTTATTCTGAATCCCGGATTTGCATACTTGCTCTAGGCAAAGCGATTACTCAAGTGTTTGAACTTTTCTCAACTGGGTCCCATCGAGAAAATATAGTATTTGCAGAGACCAGTCAAGCTTACCAAAGATTTGGCTTACAAAGATTTACCAAAGATTTGTAGCGTGAGCCATGAACTTGTCTCCCGAAGGTGCTGTACACTGAATTAGGTAGTGAGGCGATCTAAAGCGTGCTTTCACCAGAGAATTTTCTGGTTTGAGAATTTTCTTGTCAGGAATGCCGCTGATCCCCTTTTCAGCTGCCTTCCTGTGAGGAGAGCGCTGCTCAGGGACGTGTGTCCCTAACTTGTTCTAGTGCTTGTTAACTTTTGTTGTGTTTTTGTTTGTGTGTGTATATGGCCTCTGGCTGAAATATAAGTTATTATTACAGGGCTTGTGTCGCGGTGCTTCGACGTCGATTAATTTCAAAAGGCACTGACATTCATTTATTAACACTACACAAACTACATAACATAAATATAAGGCAAGAAAAAAAGACCCCCTGAAGCTGACATAGATTCAATAAAGACAAAAGTTGGTCAGTGAACAAGAATAAATGATAATTCTTTGTTAAAGCACAACTCTTACTAGAAATGATCTTTTCCCTACGAAAGCGATCAGAAAAAAACGTTTTCGAAAATACCGTTACTTTCCACCTGAAACTAGCGATTCTCTTGGTAGCGCTTGTCAGCTGTGTCCAGCCTTCCTGCTCTCCGACGCGGCGGCCGGACGCAAAACATTTGAAAACTGATCGTGACTTGGTTAAAATTGGGGAAACTAAGCAAATAAAAGAAGTAATAAATAGAAGATTATCACATCCTTATGTGTGAAAGAGTTGTCAGCGGACACTGAAGATCCCGGCAAACATTTCGTTGGGTGACGGGAAAACTCGGCAAGGCCAAAAAAGCGCTAAGAATTCGTAGTTACGAAACGAAACAATGGCGAAAGGTGGGGATTTAAGAAGCTTATAATTCCATCTGGGAGCTAAGTATATTGTAAAAGGCAGAATAGGCAAGAGGGGTCCTTTAAGGCATACGTACCAGCGGGACCTAAAACACATCAATTCAATAACCCCAGCCCCAGTGGGAAGACGTATGGGCATCAGCACATATGAGGGACGATTGGCGGCTCTTTCTGGATGCCTTGGGTGCCTCTGGCGGCACAGGAGGGACTAAGGTCTAAGGTAAGGTCTTTGTTAAGGCCAGGTTAGGGAACATCGCCGATTTCCACTTAAGACGTATTCTCGCCGTTCCCCGGGGATTCCTGGGGGAATCGAAGGGAATCGAAGGGATCCCCGGGGATTCCTGGGGGAATCGAAGGGAACGGCGAGAATAGAGGGAGTAACTCCACGCGGACTCCGCGTACAGATAAATATTCTTTGAGCCCAAGCTGACTTTGAAACATTTATTCAAACAATGTTTACAACGGGTACGTCAGCTACGATTCTTCACCAGCGATATTTCGGCCCTTTTTGGCAAGGGTCCTCGTCAGGCTGTCAATCTTCTGGTTCAACTTCGGGGAAGGAAACAAACCGGTAATCAAAAACCAGTAATCATGTATTGGCGATTACAGATTTGTTTCCTTCCCCGAAGTTGAACCAGAGGATTGACAGCCTGACGAGGACCCTTGCCAAAAAGGGCCGAAATATCGCTGGTGAAGAATCGTAGCTGACGTACCCGCTGTAAACATTGTCTGAATAAATCCGCGTACAGAAACAGCGAGAACACGGGGAATGCTTCCAAAATGGATTTTGTTCGAAAAAAAAAATATGCAGTTGACAAAAGTAGTCTGGATCCACTTTATTTTTGGTTTTGTTTATTCTGACTTTTCTTAATTAATTTTACATTGCACCGACACCAGCAAAAACTGATTCCCCTCCGAATTTGCAAAGGAGTCCTTTTTGATGACAGTGATGATAATCGGAGCATTCCCCGTCCGTGGGGACTCGCGAGAATACGGGGACTCCTCAAGTGGAGTCCTCGGGGAACGGCGAGAATACGCCTTTAGGTCTCATCCCATTCCAATCATCATTTCTTCTCTTCCATATATCTCTGTGTCTCAACTTAACCTCTGGGTTGGGGTTCAATCTGAGCCTAATGACGTAGGTGCTACTAACCTGTGAAGCAGCCTCTAGAGTCCCTTGCTTTCGCATTAAGGACTCCGTTAATACTCCGCAAGGAACAGGGGGAGAATTTGTTATTATTCCTCTTGTCCCCAGAAGTAGCTCGGGCAAACATGATATAGTTCCCATCTTCTCCACCAGGCGTGCACTCCTTGTTGTTTTCCGGATCGTGCTGGAAAACAGATTATGTTGTAATTTGGAGCTGAAGAGGAACTTTCGTGGCATCACGTGTAATCCCTTTCGCGTTAAAACTTGATAATCGATCTAAAGGGAAATGCTCTGCTTCCCTACCCTATCCCTGAACTGGAGTTGGAAGATTGGAGAAGCAAAAAGGATAGCCAGGCTTAACTTACAAGTTATCTCTATAGAGCCTTTCAGCGAAAAGGCACTGCGTTTAAAACTAATAAACAAAAAAAAGGAAGTACCAAGAAGTTATACAGTACATATTTGACGGTGAAAAACGGATAAGTCAGCTACATTTTATTAGAGCTATATTTCGGCCCTTCTTGGCAGGGTTCTCTTCAGGCTCAAGCCGCTCAAGCTGGAAAATAAACTTGTGGAAAAACAATTAAAGATTCTTCCTTAAATATCTGATTTTATGAACTTCTTCTCTGAAAATTGGTTGGAGTTAAAGCTGCTGGTGTGATTTCATTCCGGCTCTAATAAAATGTAGCTAGCTTATCCGTTTTGCACCGACAAATATGATTCGCAGTCAGCTTGGGCTGAAGGACTACCCGATATAGTACATTTAGGCCTATACTTTTTTCAACACTTCTCTAAATGTTTCATTAACTTGGTTTTGTTTCTTACTTATAAAACAGTCAAATGGAAAGAAAAATAACAAAAGCGACACCAGCTAACAGCCTACTATTTCAGCTTTCTTCTAGAATAAACATTAGGCCTAAGTTTAAATGCTCTTTTTAACCATTGGGGTACATCTAGCCTGCACGGCATCTTGTTGCTGAAATTACAGCCACTTCGTAACAGATGTAAAAGTTTTAAAGAAGAAACAGAAGGAAATTAGGAGCAAATATTTCAAATCCAGCTGACGTCTGATAAACCGGACATGAAATAAACGTTTTTCGCCAAGTCTTTTGCCTGGTAAGCTTGGTTGCCTGGCAAGGGCTTTTGTGTCTTTCGGCGACCGTTCCCTTTCAGGCGACGTTCATCCAAACCTGGTCGAAAGGGTCTTACGCAAACAAATTATAAGATACTCGCAGTATCAAGCAAGCTAGGCATTATGGTTATCCATATAGTCGGCCAAGGTTCGTTCGCAGCGTATAGGCCTACTCTTGCGAATCCTTAAAGGACCCCTCGCACCACTCTTCAACTTACAGTATTTTAAAATATTTGAATACTTTAAAACTAGGCTGTGCTTTCAACAAATAACCAACGATTTTGGCTGTTTTAAGCCTTTTCCGAGACCCGTTGACTTGTAGCGAAAACAGGGACACAATTTACATAACCGGTTTTTCTGATGGAAAAAGTTGCCTCAGAAAACCGTCGACAGCGTCATACACATCGAAGATAGCAAAACACGGCAAGTGAGAGAATCAGCGTGGTTTGTTAGAGGGGTTAGAATGTACCGTACGAAATTGGGGTCTCCGGGTTTCGAAATATATGGAGTGATCATGGAAGTAGGTTGCATTAGTATTATCGGTAAGACAGGTCCTTTAAAGAACCTTCCGAATCGAAGGAGGAGCAGCGGACGTGATCCTATTCGTCTCCCCTCTTTGCCAGCCTCACATTTCTTTTATGCTTAGGCTATATCAAGCAGCGCAGTACTAAAGAATTACTGGGGAGCATTTTCAGAATAAGCGACGAGTCGACTCATATTTTTACAGAACTAATATCCTGCTGATCCTTTTTCATCTCTCCTCTTTGTAAGTAAAGCCGACGAAAAACGCCTTTTAAAATTTCGGCATTTATTACCCTGGTTTCGTGATCCTACAATGGCGTCAGAGCCCATCAAACAAGCATGACAAAGCTCCTCACTTCCAAGCCAATAAAAGAAATTCGGAATATCTGAGTCTCATTTCAGACGCTCCTGCGGCCATTACATCCCCCCTTAATTCATTCTCCCGTTTTTCTATGGCCGTCCACCACTTCTTTGTCGTCGGCAGTTCTATCAACTTCTGGACCGCTGCCAAAGAGATTCTAGTTAGGGAGAATAATGTCCTTTCTCCATTCCAGAATCTGTCCTGCTCGGCAGAAATGTACAGAAAATATGATTTTCCCTGAGCCAGAAAACAGAGCCCCCGGATCTCCCTCTTTGGAATTGCCAATCAAATGTTGGTGTAGAGGACCGAAGGTGCCTACACGGTATCAAAATTTAAAAAAAAAAACGCTAAGTTCTATCACCTTCAGTTGAAAACGCACGTGTCAACCATGGATCGGAGAAACTGGAGCTTTCGCAGCACTAGTGGCACCAGCTTATAGATGGCCTATACCGTCTTTCTTTGAGTCACTAACTTATCAGTGCTAAGGAAGTTGCAGACCCTTTTCTTTGAGCCCCCCTCCTCTTTTCTCACTGAAACCTGATTAATTCCAGAGTAAGAAAGCGACTACGCCTTTCTTATGTCGAATAGCCGCATCAGAGATGTGAGCTGGGTAGAACGAGAAACAACCAGTGGTGTTGGGAAAAAAGACATTCAAATCCTTTCCCGACGATTCTGAGTGTGTGCCGCAAAACCGACTCGAGACATCCCCTGCACCTTCCACCCGAGGGGTTGCAAATCCTCGATTTTAGTGTACAGCAAGTGCCCGGTGTCGGCAACGGTTGCCTCGCATTAGAACATAGAAATCAGCATGTTTAGAAGCGGGAATCACTTAATTTATGGACGGCATCGGTGAAGGCACCGCTAATTTCGGCGGGTGCCGGAAATAGTGTACAGCAGGTGTCGGGAGTGGGCATCCCCTCTCTTCCAACTCGATGGCGTCATAGTAGCCGCGTGGTTGCACAAAAATAACAGTCTTCTTTAGGATCATGGTTGCGGGTTGATTTGTTTTTATTTTTATGCTAACATTCTATTCGTGAACTTTGTCAGCACAACATCAAAATACCATAATTTCCCCTGACTCCCTCTTGTCAGCACAACATCAAAATACCATAATTTCCCCTGACTCCCTCTACGGGTTGAAAATCTCTACTGCTTATTGTAGCGTAATGACCGCAACACGCTTTATGATCGATAGCAACATCCATCTCCCCCCCATTACGCCTTTTAAGACTATGTGGCACTGAGCCATTGGTAAGATACGAATGGGTGGAAGGCATGAGAATGAGTAAGAGTGAAAAGCTAATCGGACAGAATGAAGGACGAGATAAGGGTCAGCGAAAGCTGACGAGGATAACAAGCTCTCTTGGGGCGACTTTAACAAGGACAAGCTGCCCTTAACAAGGATATGCAAGAAGAAAGTTGGGAAAAAATTGTTGAGATGCCAGACATCAGTCGACATAAAATCTTCACAGAATCTTGGGTTCCAAGAAAGGAATCTCAACGAGAATACTAAAATAAATCTGAAGGGATGAGAGCTTCGCTTACCAATGGAAATAATTCAAGTCGTAAAAGATCGTTTTTTTCCAATTGTATTATTGGACATTTTTCCAATCGTAAACAATTGGAAACGATCGTAAACAATTGTTTTTTTTTACGATTGTAAACAGCTGTTAACGATCGTATTTTCACGATCAAAACTAGTTGTTTCCAATCGCATGTTCACGATCAGAACCAGTTGGTTCCAATAGTTTTTTACGATCGGAAACAGTTGTTTCCTATTTAAAACAGTTGTTTACGATAGTATTTTTACGTTGAGATTGTTTCCAATCGTTATTTTACGATTGAAAACAACTGTTTCCAATCGTATTTTTACGATCGGAATTTCCGACTGCAGAATCTTATTCAACACAAACTCCAGTCTCCCCCGCCCACCCATATGCCCTACGGCATAAACTGAAGCTTGTCGATAAGTGGAAGAACTCCGATTTCTCTCCAACTTCAAGCAATGCTTAATTTTCTGTGATTCAGTTCAGTTAACGATATTAAAGACCAATTTGCGTTGTGGTATATAGAGGGAAATATTTTTTCTTAAATTATGGATGAAACGGCAGCCCTCTAAATTCTTTTTACCAGAAGACACTTTAGCAGTATAGGGGGGAGGGGGCTTCGACTACGAAAGCTGCTTTTGAAATATTTTGCGATTCCAAGAAAAGTGAAAATAGCAACGGAATAACACTAGGGATTAGCGCCAAGACTTGACAAGATTGACACACACTCTAATAGCAGCACTACTAGCACCACTAGCGATTGAGAACGTCACTAAACTCCTTCAGTCGTTCACAAGAGCTGGCTCCGATAACTTCATATTCTAAACGTTGCAAACAAATAGATACAGACTCCATTGTTTTCATGCTGTGTGCAGATCAAACCTTTACTCTACTAGAAATTTCTAAACCCGCAAGTTTGTTTCGCTTTAAATGCCACAAGCGTAGTGGGAGGCTCTACGAGTATGGGTCGTTTGCAAAGTATGGAAAGCATAGGTCTTGGCGCTACTCCCTAGTGTTTTTTGCTGTGATCGTTTCAGTTGAACTATTTTGATCGTTTACAACTCACAAAAATTCAACTTCTCTACTACCATTGTTAAAAATCTGGTCTTGTTACAGGACTTGAAAACCAAACCAACTGTTTCCGATCGAAAACACCTGAAAACGATCGTAAACAGTTGTTTCATGACACTTGAAAAAAAAATCGTCAACAGTTGTAAAATTAAGATTGGTATTTCAGATTCACCGTTTGAGTTAAACTATTTTGATCGTTTACAACTCAACAAAATTCAACTTCCCACTACCGTTGTTAAAAATCAACCAAGCCAACTGTTTCCGACTGAAAACGATCGTAAACAGTTGTTTAATGACACTTGACACTTTAATGAAACAATTGAAAACGATCGTTTTAAATGGATACGGAAAAAACGATCGGAAACAACTGTTTTCAATCGTTAACAATCATTTCCAGCTGTTAACAATTGTTTCCAGTTGTTAACAATTGTTTACGACTTAATTATTTCCATACATAACTCGCTACAAGCTACGAAAGAGACCCAAAAGGGTAAGATCCTGCTATTTTAAACATGGTGTATGCCATAACCATACGCAAACGGAGAAATAAAATTCAAGATGCAAGCTTTACAGTCAACGAAGTATTTTCCAGCTTGAGCGGCTTGAGCCTGAAGAGGACCATTGCCAAGAAGGGCCGAAATATAGCTCTAATAAAATGTAGCTGACTTATCAGTTTTGCACCGTCAAATATGATTCGTAGTCAGCTTGGGCTGAAGGAACATCTATCACCGAAGTACGGAACTACAAATCGCCCATACATGCCGCCAACAAGTAGCCTACCCATCTTAGCTGGAAAGAAGAAGAGACAGGTGACTACTAAACCAAAATGCAGAAGAATGCGGTACTCCGACTAATGCGGTCCGACGTAATGCGGTACTCCGACTAATGCGGTACTCCGACGGATTGTCGTTTTCTCTGTCACCCAGCAACATGTTACTAACCCTGGTATCTGGTAACGAGTAACCCTGCTGAGACCGGGGCTACCGAAATTCAGTAACTAGTAACCTAGCAATAAACGGGTGTCTGAAAACGAAAAGAGTGCATTCAGTTACCGGGTAAGAGTAACTCTAGGTTACCGCAAAAACGCAACTTGTTTTAAGTTCTGCATCCTTCGCAATAATCCTTTCTTCCTAACTAGCGGCGCAAACCAAACTCCGGTTCATTGTGTGTCGGCGGAAGTTTCAATCTTACGAGGAATATGATCTGGTGTTAGAACTTTTTTCCGAACAAGTGATTGTCCCGATACTGACTGATGCGTTTTGGGACCGAAACGAATTTCAAAATGGCCGATTTAAGATACGGGGAGTTAGTGATAAATCGAGGCGACAGGATAGCAATTGCTTTCAACAAGGAGAGTTGGCAAAGAGATGATTCGAAAAAAATCGATTTCCCCCCTCCGAAAATGCCATACGCTGCTGTAACAAATCCGATGAAATGGCTTGTCGGAGAGTAGTTCCCTGGAAACAATTTTTCTAAGCGAGCGACTTTCCATAAAGGAACCTGGAGGCAGATTTTCTGGAAATCCACGCTGGTTCGTGGCAAATGCAGGCACGTATAGCAGGAGAGGAAGTGGAGACAATGAAGTCAGCAGCGTGGAACTTCCGGACAAGCTCCAACCGGATAAACTGTTCGGTCATCAGCAGGGGATGCAATAATAATACATAGATGGCACTTTAAACAAGAGACTTGTACCGTGACCAATAAACCATAAACAGTTTTATCGAATATAATTAGGAAGTCTAGGACTCCTCTGTCGCAGCCACGTAGACATACCAGGACCCACAAGGCTGGGTCTCATCCACATATATAATTTTGATGGGGAAGACGCCCTTGAGACGGAAACATTTTATAAGTAGTAGTGAAAGAAAAGACAAAAATTCAGCCGGGATTTGAACCCAGGACCCTCTGCTTACAAGGCAGTAGGGTTCTGTAAGCAGAGGGCCCTGGGTTCAAATCCCGGCTGAGGAGCCTTTTTGAGCGTTTTACGGCCCCGTCTCTGGGGCCGTAACAAAGGGTCTGAAGATTATTTACAGGCGAAAGCATTTTCTGATGCTTTATATTATTATCATTATTATTAAAGGACCTGTCTTATCTAGAACCCCAGAGACCCCAATTCATACGGTACATTCTAACCCCTCTAACAAAACCACGATGATTTTCTCACTTGCCGTGTTTTGCTACCTTCGATGTGTATCACGCTGTCGACGGTTGTCTGCGAGAAGTTTTTCCCTCAGAAAAACCGATTATGTAAATTGCTTTAATTGAATTGCTAAGGGCGCTTTGTTGATGGAAGTTTCTTGTCAGTTTGTTCTGCCTTCATTATTATTTTCTTCTTCTTCTTTTTTTCTCTCCTTTTTTTTCTTTTTTTGATCTGTTTGGTTTGTTTCCCTTAAGACTATATGAATAAAGAATAAGCCCCGCCCAGTGCCAGGCCTTATGTTAGGCCTGGCGGTGGGGCCACAAAGAGTTAGTGGTGTTTTTATTGTTTGTGAATAAACTAAACTGAAGTAAGTAAGTAAGTAAGGTTTATTAGACAAAACTTGCTAGCTAGCTAATTTGGTTGTCTTTACAAAAATTACATTCTTTTAAACACTCACGAGTAACATAAATACTAAATACGGTACTACAAATATTAAAGTCACACTGACATTTTATTGAACATGTTGACGAAAAATGGCACAAATGTGTTACTCTGTCTCCTTGTTTTGTTTTTTACCGTTTTTAGTTTCGGCTGCGAACGCGTACGATTGTTCATTGGTGCATCAGGTGGGAGGATAGTTCGGTGTTGGACAGATGCAAGGATTTTACACCCAAACTTAAGAATTAGTATGTTACAACGTTCATGCAGTGAGGGGAGGGATAATTCCTCCCCTTATTGTTTGTGAATAAACTAAACTGAAGTAAGTAAGTAAGTAAGGTTTATTAGACAAAACTTGCTAGCTAGCTAATTTGGTTGTCTTTACAAAAATTACATTCTTCTAAACACTCACGAGTAACATAAATACTAAATACGGTACTACAAATATTAAAGTCACACTGACATTTTATTGAACATGTTGACGAAAAATGGCACAAATGTGTTACTCTGTCTCCTTGTTTTGTTTTTTACCGTTTTTAGTTTCGGCTGCGAACGCGTACGATTGTTCATTGGTGCATCAGGTGGGAGGATAGTTCGGTGTTGGACAGATGCAAGGATTTTACACCCAAACTTAAGAATTAGTATGTTACAACGTTCATGCAGTGAGGGGAGGGATAATTCAGTTAGAAGAGACCCATATGAGCCGGAAAGCTTCCCTGTTTTCGCTACAAGTCAACGGGTCTCGGAAAAGGCTTAACACAGCCAAAACCGTGGATTATTTGTTTTAAAGCCTCGTTTTAAACTATTCAAATATTCTAAAATACTGTGAGTAAATAGTGCGAGTCCTTTAAGACTTCCTTGTAAAAATCTCGAATGCGGATTATAAGAGCCCGGAAGTGGACATACGACAGCTTCATCCCAGATCGAAGATTATTATCCAATGAAATCTACGTCATCCCCAGATCAGCTTAAAAGGTACTCACAGGGGATCCGAAATTGTGTCCAATTTCATGAGCCAGCGTAACATGGGATACTGCAGGTGGGACGTGTTTTCCGTAGTTCAACAACGTTATTATCCCCGTGTTCAACGACTTCAGGCTCCCACGGTAATGCTACAGGAGAAACAAGAGGGTGAGTGCAAAAACTGGATAAAACTACTGCTCCCAATTCGTGAGTACATAAGTATTACTTCAGCCCAAGTTGTTTGCGAATATTTTTTTTTGCCGATGATCAGCTAGGATATTTATTTGAGCAATCAACGTGATTGTAGGTTTTTTGCTTATAGCTAAAGCCTGAACTGGACTTTCGTCAAGAAGAGTAGAAATATCGCTCAGATTAATCTCAGCTGACTTCCCTGTTTGGCGCCATCAAATATTTTTCGGCTTTCGACCTTAGAACTGTACTAACTTCGTCTTGTTGGTTTAAGAATCAAAGATTTTGTGTGAAGTGGGATGATGTCTGCTCAACTCCTTTCAGGGTTCTGAATGGTGTGAGACAAGGGGATGTTCTTTCACCAATCTTGTACAACCTTTATGTAGACGAACTTAATATCCTCCTGGTGAAAGCTGGTGTTGGTTGTTTTGTTATGGGTGTGTGTATTAACAATCTCAGCTACGCTGACGATCTGGTGGTTTTGGCACAGCAGTTGCAGCTTTAAATCAGTTGCTGGGTATTGCGATGATTATGCTATTGCTCATGACATCGTCTTCAATACCCGAAAGACGGTATGGGATGGCATTTATTCCTCCTTGTTCGCGTCTGAACTTTCCACCAGTTCGCCTGTCGGGACAGTTGCTGACTGACGTTTGTTGATTCGTTCAAGGATCTCGGATTCACCTTTACTCCGAAACTGAGTGATGAATTGCATGTTGCCGCCCTGTCCAGGTCTTTGTGTGCCCGTGCCAATGTGCTAATTCATAGATTTGGTAGGTGTGATGCTCCTGTAAAATCTTTTCTTTTCAGAGCGTACTGTACACAACTTTATTGAGTTTCCCTCGTGACAGGCTTACAATGAAGCGTGAGAGTATTTTTCGGGTCCTATACAACAACTCTCTAAGGTGGTGGCATGGGTTCTCTTGAAATTGTAGTGTTTCAGGTATGTTTGTTGGTGAAGGTCTTCCATCTTTTGGTGAAGTGCGGCGCGCATTCAGACACGAATTCTGCGCGCTGAGAATCCTCTCCTTCTGGTGATGGCGAGTTCCCATATGCGGCTGAGTTTGCCAATTTGGCTGTCGTGGGGCACCCTATTTTATTGTGGGTTCTCTCCAGACTGATGTAACTGAATTTTGTTTATTTTATCTGTAGTTCTATTCATGCAGTGTTTTGTTACTTATTTTGTCATTTGTTCGACCCTAGTTGGTCGTCTCTTATTTTAAATAAATTAAAATAAATAAATAAATAAATATAGCTCTGCCACATTACGCGTCGGGCTCCAGAGGCCACTGCTGCCCCTGAGACCCATGAGGCTTGTTCATTTTCCTTCAATTTCTAACAAAAATTAGGTATACCGATGGCATCGTGAACCTGTTCTTTCGTCTGTCTGAGAACCCAACAACTCCCGGACGAGCTGAGATAATTCGATATAGGCTCTTCAGGACAAAAATTATCTGGAGCTTGTTTACGCGCTTTGAACATAAATATTTCGAGTTCGCAGAGGGGCTAAGAAACGATTCAACGATGCGCGGTCGCGTTCACCGTTCAATAAGTCTGACTCGGTGTTGGCATAAGGGCCGGCAGCTCAGGCGTAAAACACAGGATCGCAAAAACGAATGTGGTGCTTGGCGTCCAACACGGCGTTGGAACCGAAAGCTGCTGTAAACGCAACTTGATGATGATGATTCAATACTCTTGATGACTAACTCTCCTAGCCGACGCAAAATCGCCGGGTACTTAGCGGAGAGCAGAAGCGGTATCACCTCGGGTATCACAGCTGCTCCCGAAGATTGACGTGATTGTTTGACACAGGGTTTGAGTTGTCGAGTCTGAGTCGTTAGTAAGACGTTTTCTCGTTCTTCCTCAGGATCACTGGCGTGTTTTGGACTTAGTCATAGAGTACTAAGTCACCTCCCGTCGAGGACCTTCGACGGGTTTCCTTGATATATTTGTGTATTACTGATATTCTCAAACGGCCGAAGTCACATGTCCATGAGCGTGTTCCACCCTTCTAACAATAGTAACTATGAGTTACTATTTTCATTCCAACCTCGTAAAAAGTTACTATGCTGACCGTTCCAACATTCTAGAAACAGTAACTATTTACTTACCACGCTCGGGAGCGTAGTAAGCGGGGTAGCAACGAATCTCTGTAACGTGATTGGCAAGATTACCCAGAGGCATGATATTTCGCCGAAAATTGAAAAATGATTTCCCGCCTTGACGCCAAGAAGCCAAAATTCGTGAGGTCATGTGTAGTAACTATGGTAAGTAGGGTGGAACACGCTCCATGTCTCTTCTTACCGAATGTAAACGGAAATTAAGGCGGTCATTTTGAAATTTAAATTGAATACCCTGATAGCTACTTCCTATCAAGAATTAGTTTAGAAAATTGGTGTCGCCATTCCCGATCTATAATCGAGCAGGATATGTCAAACTGAGCCAGCTTCACTTCTAACAGTGTGCGTAAATGTATCACAAGTTCTACTGTGTTGTCCACCACTATTTTTGTAAAAAATATATATTTATTATTATATGGTATGATATGAAGGTTGGCAAAAGCCGCGTTTGTGTTGAGATAAAAATTTCCCGCGTCAAATTAGAATTTACGCTGTGGGGATGGCCGCAGATATATTCCGAGCGTCATAACTAGAGCAGATAATGGAAATAAAAGAAAACCCTTTGAATCCAAATAATTCAATGTCTTCCATTAAATGACACAAAAATAAGTTGGATTTCAGTTAAAGGAACAGAAAACTTGACGCAAACTTGACTCGGGGAGCTAGCTGACATATCAAGAATGTACCCTGAGTCGACATTGAGAGTAAGAAAAATTCTCGTTACGACCACTGCAGTTTCCGGGCAGTTTCCGAGAATTCGACTTCTGAGTTAGTAGAAAAAAAAAGCAAAAGGTTTGTGTGCCGGGAGTAGGAATCGAACGCACGACCTCTTGACTACTATCCCGATATGTTAGTCAACACGGCCAAAGGCGAACTTTTACAGTGCATAAGTGCATAATTACAGTGAATAAGGGGCAAGGGCCTGCCAACTGCCTTTAAACTTGATATAGTTGATTGAAAAGTTGATAGCTTCGCTCTTAGCGCCACCTATGCCATGACCCGGTAGGATGACTTATAGGCGAATAATAGCAAGAGCAGTGATGCTGGGAACACGTGCCTTGCTGGGACGAACTTTTTGGGGCTCCAGGGCTGTACTGAGGCTCTTACACTCGCGCGTCTGCGAAACCTTCATATCATAATTTGACGCGGGAAATTTTTATCTCAACACAAACGCGGCTTTTCAGTGGGCAGTGGTGAGATTGGTGAAGATTTCTTAGTGCCTGAACAAAAGAAAAATCATAAATCTTTCTCGTAAGGCATTCAATAAAAATACAAGCGCATACAGGTACCACAAATCCCACGGAAACTCCACTATTTGAAAAACGAGTATTCGTGAACAGCGGAACATCGAACGCATTTTCTGCTTATCTTCAAGCCAATTTGAGTGAATAAGTGATGGGTAACTAGATTGTCTTATCCCAGCCCTTGTCGGTTAAACTTTAACAAGCATCTCTCCAAAGAACGGGGAGGGGGGGAAACGCGGAGCTTATTTTATCCCTGACGGAAAAACTCATTGCTGAAATTCTACACGTTTAAGAGTAAATCTGATATCCTCGATCCTCAACTTTTTCATCTACCACGTTAGAGCTCCACTCAGGCCAGATTTTCGAAATATAAGTGATCTCCCAGTGGGGAAACGTGATAGCAATTCCTCAACGAGAAGATTCCTTTTAAAATCTGACCCTAGAAAAAGGAATGTCATGGAATTTACGAGAGGCTTACTTTGCTTTCTGGCTGGGGAGGCGAAAGCTTTACCCTATTTTCTCATGCAAACGCCGTCTCAAATACGCGCAAGGATTTCAAATTACCGAGAGCATGTGCACATTCCCAGAAGGAAACCATAAAGCCTGAAGCGTAACATGATTTTGTTTCAAGGGGTGTCAAGCTCTCTCGTTGGTATATCAACCAAAGTAAGGATTTTCGTTTTCCGAGTACAACAGCGCAGTTCCCGCGAGGTTGATTTCTAGAAACTCCTGTCGGAGGTTTTTTTCTATTTTATGTCGGATATTTTTCCATTTTATATATATTCATGTTTATATTTATCAGTCATATTCTTTGGGTATATTTCGTATACTTTTTCGTTTTAGAATTTTTCAGGTGAAATCTGAGGCCTCCTTTTTCAAAAGAAATTCTGAGAGATCTTTGATAAACCTTCGTTTACAAATCGTTTCCTTGATCCTGTTGGCTCATTTTCCATCCTGCTTTTAAAGTTAATTAAACTAATAATGTTGCCCCCACACCATGGGGAAAGACGAAAATGGAATCCGGATTGACATTTAGTGGCGGACCAGGGACTTAATTACATCAGGCGGGGATAGGAAGGGGACTGGGTCACATGCACTCACCAAAACTGTGTACAGGACCGTATCCGGGGGGGGGGGGGTCGACCCCCTTCCCCCTCTCGAAATATATTAAAAAAAAAAAACATTTTTTGTATAGGCTTTACCCTCTGATCTATGTTATGCCTTACTGTTTGGTATGGATTAGGTCCGACCCATAGGCAGAACCCCCAACCCCGAAATAAATTCCTGGATCCCAGAATAAATGTCCCGATGAAAATACTACAGGTTACAAGGTAGAGCTAAACGCACACACGACGCGCACTCGTGTTTGACAGACGTGTTTGAGGTGAGGTGTTTGAGGCAAAGAGGACCTTAGCTACGAAGGGCCGAAATATCGCTGGAACGAATGTCAGCTAGCGCCATCTTCCTTGTTTGATCTCCCTTATACCTTAAATTGCAGCTTGGAGCAATACTCTTGATGACTAACTCTTCTTGCCGATGCAAAATCGCCCTGTACCTAGCGGAAGAGTATCACAGCTGCTCCCAAACACCGCCGTGATTGGTTAACAGAGGATTGAGTTGTTGAGTTTGAGTCGTTAGTGCTACTTTTTCTCGTTCTTCCCGAGGATCGTTGGCGTGTTATGGACTTAGTCATATAGAGTATAGGATTTGCCATCCTGTAGCAATGCTCAGCATCTCTTAGGGAATTGCCACGTGGATGAATTCGGATTCTGCCGGGTGTTGGTTGGGGTGATTCGCTTGACCTTATGCCCTGGCCCGGAGCATCCCATTCCAGCCTCCATTTCTTTTAGCTCCACTCCTTGTCAAGCGAGACTTTAAATTCTTCGACGGCCTTCCTAGATACCGTATCTTCGCTTAGGGACTTCCACAGGTCAACAACCCGCTTGGTGAGAAAAGTGGTGGCGTTCCCTCTTCTGGGCGTTGAGCTTTATGAGCTTCTTGGATTGATCTCTTGTTCGCTGTGCTGGGTCGATGAGGAAGAGATCATAGGTCGGATTGTTTAGGAATGGTTTACAGGTGTGAATCATGTCTCCCCTTTTTTTTTGGGGGGGGGGGGGGCAATTTCTTAAAAGTTGGAGTTTTATCTGAAGTTGATTAGAGGTTCGGTATAGGGGTAATGAGATGTGCTGAATTGGTTTTTAAGCTTTATTTTTGCCCGCCATTTTCGCTGTGCTGGGTCGATGAGGAAGAGATCATAGGTCGGATTGTTTAGGAATGGTTTACAGGTGTGAATCATGTCTCCCCTTTTTGGGGTGGCTTCCCAATTTCTTTAAAGTTGAAGTTTTATCTGAAGTTGATTAGAGGTTCGGTATAGGGGTAATGAGATGTGCTGAATTGGTTTTTAAGCTTTATTCTTGCCCGACAAGTAGTTCGGCCAAGATGAAACCGAAAATGTGGCAGAAGTATAAGGCAGGGAAGTTTTGATCAATTTCGTCAAAGTGGATAAGACTAATAGGTGTAAACACACATGCTGAATCCATACCTGAACTTAGTGAACTTAGACCGGATATTTGCAAGAGCAATTGTCTGGATCAAGTGTAAAATTTTTGGGATCCCATCGAAAGCTTTGGTCTTGTTGGCAGCCATCTACTATCTTTGTTGCTCTCGTTGTACTTTTTCGATCATACCCTTGTCCCCTTTGTAAAAGGGGGCAATGGACATGCCAGTTTCTAGCCGGGCCTGACAAGATCCTTGTACATATTAGTGATCATGCTTGGGAATCTCGTCGTATACGTTCGTTCGATTATCCCTGATTATAAACTTTCTTCTGTACGGCAACTTTTGGGACTAGCCCAACGCATCATTCATGCCCAGCAAAGCTATATGGAGAAACATACCCCATTTTTCTCGCAAACACCACCGGCGTTCTTCAGGTCACCAGTCCAAGCCAGGCCAAGGGTACCACCTTCGAAATCTCTGTAGGTGAACATGTACGCCAAGCAGAACGCGTCGTAATCTTCCTCTGAAAAAAGATGGACATGAAGAGGAAGTAGTCTAGCCATGAAACGCCTCAAGTACGTATTCCGTCAAGTTCCCACTACTACTGCAGTAAACTTACTTTCTGGACACATTTTCCAAAAATATTGCCAGGATGACCAGGCTTAACCAAGTAAGGATTATAGAGACATCTCTGGCAGCAGCGGTCAACAGCTGTGTGATCTTATTTATTTCTTTATCTAGCAGGTCTCTTAGATCTGTCACTAAACACATCTCATCCATGGGCACTAGATGATTTGCTGGTGATTAACAACAAAATATAAATAATATAAAAATACGTACGATTTCGACAACTAAATTACAATTGTTTACGTACCGTACTATATTATTCACTTGTTAAAAAATGGGTACAGGTTGTGGGTTTGGAGGGCTACCGAAGCTTTTTTTTATAAAAGTTGGTCATCTTTTTCTTCGAAATTAAAACTGGGTTTACTTTAAAATTAGAAACCAACTGCGAATTACTGAAACAAATGGGAAACCCAAGGAGAAATTTGGAAAATTTCAAATATGATATTTTAATAGCAGATCCGTCGCAAATTCGAAAGTTTTCTAAGAGTGTTGCAGCAAAAACGAACATGAGATAATACAACGGAGGTGAACAATGACCCGAGGATGTCTTTTCTGTATCACCCGCGAAAACGAATTAAGAGGCCAAATGCCTTCCGAATTCTCTCTTGTATTTGATTGACAATTACAGACTGAGAAACCTTAGCTGACGATGCATATGGGATCCCTAAGTACGTCCCTATATCACACGCTGAAAAAATAATCCCATTACCACAATCAAGACGTTCATTTCCTTCCACGGTACTATTTACAACAAAAAACTGGCATTTACCAGCACTAAAGGGAAGGCCCTTTGCTGACAGAGAAGTGGCAAGACGTTGACGTTGACAGAAAGACGTTAATGTTGGCAGAAATGAGTCTGCATCGATACTGAACAGAAACGGTATGCATAAATGTGGATAAAAGTAGGGATCGTTTGAATGTACCTGTAGGCTGTAATTTGCCGACAATAGCGTCTGTTGAGGGTAGTAATTCACAACCTCTGAAGGCCCTTTCTAAAAAAAAAATTGTCTTTAGGCCTACAGGGTACATTTTGTACCCAGCAGCTAATTTGCCCAATTTTTTTTTGTCTTCTGCCCAGTATACTACACTGTAAAAAAATCTTGCAGTATTTGCTACTGGGATGAATCTTGTCTTTATTTAGATAAGATTATCCCTAATTCGGATTAATTTTATCCCAATACAGATAAGATTAATCCCAGTAGCGAATACTGCATCCTTTTTCGGAGAAACTTTTTACAGTGTAGTCTAACTATTTTTAGCCTTGTTGGTCATCGAGGTTAACGTTGCAACAAAAACGCTCCGAACATCGAAATTTGTCAAGGAGAACAGGGCTCCTCACTCTCAACTCTTATGGAAGAGAAAATTAGAACAGGGGTGGTGACTCCCTCGTCCCCCTCGCCCCGCTATTTTTTTCTGAAGTTTCTTTAGTCCTTGCTCTTCTTTCTCCTCTAATAAACTGATCAGTTCAAAGCAGGTATAGGCCGTCAGCTAGCTGACATTGATATAATATATATAATATAATGTACTTTATTTCCTTAATAGCCAGTATTACACACGCTAGCACTGTATCGTCATTTACCCAAATAGAGTTAACCAATAACATACTCCTTAGAAAATGCCGAGGTAAAGGCGTGTTTACTGCATCCACATTATTAATTTATTTCCAGTTGGAACAAGACTGGAGATCTAATATCAGAAGCCGCGTTTTCGGGAAGTTAAAACTGAAATAAGGAGAAATCTTTATTACACACCCTAGGTAACTTTGGCTTACGAACGACCTTCGGAGAATCTGAAAACTCGTGACAGAGAAAACCCGCTAGCTAAAGTGCAGAAAGGTCAACAATTTCACGAGCGTACTTTAGTTCTGCGTGAATAGGAACCTTCAAATTCGCTAATAGGCACAGGTCAAACTTCACTGTAAAAAGGTTCTCCGAGTAAGGATTAAAGTTAACTGCAGCATTTGCTACTGGGATTAATCTTATCTCTAATGAGATAAGATTAATCCGCATTAGAGATAAGATTATCTTTTTAGAGACAAGATTAATTCCAGTAGCAAATACTGCAAGTTTTTTTTTTTACAGTGTGTCTCAAATTCCTGGCACTAGAGAAATAAAACTGGGAGTAGCTACTTTTAAAAGTTCTCACGGGAAAGTACGAGTCGAATTCTGCAAATTTCAGAAACAAAGATCGATGACGATGATGCTGAAACGAATTTCGGACCCGTCTTGAGTACGTGGTCATTCGGGTCTTTTCTCTATTTTTCGTGTCTGTTTTTCTTAGTTTTATTGTTATATGTTTTTTACTCTTCTACTGCACTTATTCCTCTTCTAGCTCTTAGCTATTTCGATTAAACTTGATTGATTGATTGATTATGCCCTGGCTAGGGCAGTAAGTAAGTAATTTATTTCTGAAAATAAAATAATAAGTAAAATAATAAGTGCGTAATAAATCATTCAATCATTCTTCTGATCTTCACTTTATATAATGGGAAAAGTAGTCCACGATACATGTGTTCACAGGTGGTAGAATTCTGCAAATTCAGGAGCAGAACTCGAATAGCCTACATGTGATCGTTGGTGTTTGAATCTTCCGCCATTGGATAACCACTCACTACAACCCCGAACCAAACCGTGTCTCGCCAATTACAGCAGAGGTGACGCCAATTCGAGGAGCGAATTTTGTAGGAGCCGATTGGTGAGTTGGGAGAACCCCACTGAATTTTACACTCCAAAACGGACCTCTGGGACGGTCAAGAGCTTTAATTTTCATTTCCGAGATTCCTCAAATACTTTGTCGAAATAATTTTCGTTTTCGACGAATCAGAAGTATTTTATGTGAAAAGCCAGCAGACTTACCACGATTTGATTTTCTCTAATATGTCTCTAATATTCTCTAATCTTTTGTATGACTACTGAAATCCGTATTTTGTTATTCATATAAAGTCTACCGATACTCCCATCTTTGTCTAGTTTTATTTCTTCTTTATATGTTTGATGTATTATATTTTGATATATTATATTTATGTATGTGACTGTGCCTGGGCCTTGCTTTTGGTTAGCTGTATGATTTTTATAGCGGATGGACATTATTGGGTATGATTCGTCATGTTGGAGTTAATTTTGGTTTTACTTTTTGGGATCACAAAACGCAAGTGGAGGGATACCTATGACATCGCAAAAGTTGTCCGTCTGTAAGCACGATAACTCTCGAAGGGAATGAGATATTTTGATGAAACTTGGTATGAGGATTCTTTGGGTCATCGGACAAGTCAAGTTCGTAGATGGGCTTTGTAGCCCTACATTTAGGGGGGGGGGGCTGAAATTAAGGGGCAAACAAAATATTTTGAAACAGCTAATGTGATGGTCGATTATGGGGTAAAAAGACACGCAGAACACGATAGTGAAAACCATTTTGTCATCGGACAAGTAGTTCGCCCGGAATCCGGCCAAAACCGGAAAGTTTGTTAAAAGTAAAAGTTTTATTTGGAGTTGATTAGACGTTCGATTTAGGGCAAGAAGACATGCTGAACACTTATGTGAAAACAATTTTCTACCCGGACATGTGGTTCGCCCGGAATCCGGCCAAAACTGGAAAATTGTTAAAAGCTAAAGTTTTATTTGTAGTTGATTGATATCCGATATAGGGGTAAGAAGAGATGCTGTACCCGTGTATGACGATCATTTTTTACCCGGACATATAGTTCGACCGGAATCCGGCTGGAGTCGGAAAACTTGTTATAAGTTAAATTTTCATTTGAAGTTGATTAGATGTTAATTATTGGGGAAAGAAGATACCTTGAGTTCGTTTTGGAGCTTTCTTTTTTCGCCGACAAGTAGTTCCGGAGTTCGGCCGAAACCGGGAAATTGGCAAAAGTGGCAGGAAGTTTTCGTCAAAACAGATATGACTTATAGGGGTAAACACACATGCTGAATCCACATCTGAACTTGGTTTTCTCAGATGATTAGATATTTGGCCTTAATCTGTTTCTGAATTTTAATAGTAAAAAATTTCAGGGAGTCTGGCGAAGACTAG
The DNA here is from genome assembly GCA_030848855.1 of Branchinecta sandiegonensis. Classification (NCBI taxonomy): domain Eukaryota; kingdom Metazoa; phylum Arthropoda; class Branchiopoda; order Anostraca; family Branchinectidae; genus Branchinecta; species Branchinecta sandiegonensis. Next base: position 15,847,117 of record JAUPMV010000012.1, on the reverse strand, counting down.
ATCTGGAGAAGACAAGACCCAGTTGTCTGGATCAGATAAAGTGTTAGTGCTACATTTGTTTGTAAATAAAGATAACCTTGAACCGTAGTTATTTCCCCCAGTTGTGATTTTTTTGTTCTTCTTTTCTTTTATTCTATAATTAGTATCCCCCCCCCCCCAATTCGTCTCTCTCTGTATGACGGTTGGTAAATAAACATTACAATACAATACGGTTTTGATAATATGTTTTATCTGCACGAACAATGGAGGGGGGGGGGGGCGCCAACTGGTAGCTTTCCTGGACCCTTAATCCGTCCCTGGTGAATCCACACAGGGAAGTAGACCTTGACGAAAGCGAAAACATGACTAACCTGAGAATAATTCCAAAAACTTTTCCACTCCGTAATTTCCGGGATACCTGTAGTTAGGGTCCTTGAGGGCTTTGTCCGTGTGCACTTTGATTCGCTTAATCATAAAGTTGATGTCGTCTGGCTCTCCATCCCCGTCAAAGTCTGAAACAGAAAGAGATAGATCCTTACTTGCACCGTCTCAAGGAAAGTGGCCCATAAGAATACATTTAAAGGAGTATTCTTAGCGGACCGTGTGTTAACTTCCTTGCTGGATTACATTTTACACTCAGAAAAAAGGACCTTCGACGCATACGCTCGACATACTTCAGATATCTGAGATTTCTTCTCTACCTACCAAGGCGCACGCGGAACCACTACCTGATCCGCCGTTTTTTAATATCCGACCCACTGTTGACGCTTGAAGCCCTCTCCTCTAATTTGTGTTCTGAGATCGGAAACTTACTTGTCCACGATCCCATCAATGTGATTCTAAATTAGTGAAACTTTATGGGAAATATTTTTTGAGTGTTTTACGATTATTTTATATTCTTTTCCTTTTCTACTGCACTTACGCCCTTGGGCAGTGCGTCATAAACTTTCTTCATTCATTCACAAGAATATTGAAAGACGGGCTCAAAATGCACTATTGCTGCCAAGAGCCAGCTATACACTCTATTTCGCAGGGAAGCTAGCACTACTGCCGAAAGTGGCAGGAAAACAATAATGGTGGTGCACAACAATTCGTTCTACGTGAATACTGTTATTCGGTGTCCCCCTATAACGCTGATCAGCCAAGTTTAGAACACTATGGGTGCTAGACGGCATCATACGATGTGTAGCAGTCTCGTTTCGTCGGTCAGACAATCTTGGTTCCAACATTTGTCCCTTTGCCAAGAAGGGCCGAAATATAGCTCCAATAAAATGTAGCTGACTTATCCGTTTTGCAGTGTCAAATATGGTTCGCAGTCAGCTTAAGCTGAAGGAATATTTACTTGGTGTTTATCGTCACAAATGTGCGTTTTATATTTTACAGTGCAAGATGGATACGTCAGCTGAATTTTTTAGAGCTATATTTCGGCCCTTCTTGGCAACTGTCCTCTTCAGGCTCAAGTTGGAAAATTAACTGTGGAAAAACGACTAACGTTCTAGCTTAAGAGTTTACAAATTCGAAGACAGTTAATTAAATTCGAGAAAGTTGCTTAGAGTTAAAGCTGGTGCTGCGATTTCATTTTGGACACGGCTGCTGTTTTTGCTGCTCGATTGGGTCGTCGAGAGGGTAGAGATTTTTCCGCATTTTGGTTTCGGTATCACCTGTCCCTTCTTTCCAGCTTAGATGGATAAAAATGCCTGGGCTATGGAAGTTCCGTACTTACGTTTTGTAAAAAGCTAAAATGTTACATCTTCACAGATTCAAAAACGAGACTGATCGCTCGACCGAAAATTATACCTATAGCAGGTTACTAATGGAGTAAGATTTGTTCCAGTTTGTTATTTGTTTTTGTTTATTTTTGTACAATTAATTCTTATCTTATCTTATAGCACTATTGCAAAACGGCAGCTGCGCCATCTAAGGCCACAACTTGCCGAGTCAGAAATTTAGACAAGTTCTAAGCTGGTATGCTCTTTTTTAGTACCAAACATTTGTGGCAAGCTCAAACATTTTCATAAAGTAAACTGATGGTGATTCACTGTAGTTAGTCATTTGTCTTTGGTTAATGATGTATGTGTTTAGTCACTGATTACTGTACTTATTTTTAAGGCTTGTTCTATATAGTTATCAAATAAAGCTATCATCTTAACAATCTACCAAACACAAAATCAACCCATTTCAATAGAAGGTCTCAAAAGGGATTCACAACCCATTACGAACATAATTCCAGTACAGATTAATGGATCTGAACTCCTCCTTTCTTTCGCATTTCCAGAATCCTCTAAGTGGTTTCCAGAAGACTCTTTCTCCACAATACTGTTCCAGGAACGCCAGGAAACTGCTAGGTAAGCCGCAGCAGCCACCTCGAATATACGAATTAAACTGTGCGAGCTTTGCTAAGATGCAAGATTCAGCTGACAGTTTAAATGTACGGCTTCGAAGCCTCACTCTGCGGCTTCTAGTGGCCTGACCATTGTTACGACGACTGTATTTGTATGTGAAGAAGCACTCTCAACCTAATCTTATGGCGAGGGGTGTAGGAGGCCGGACACTAGATGGTAAATGTCCTTAGATACATTAATCGGAGTCAGGACAGCCTGAGGCGTCTGGTGGCCTACTACACGTGCAGACTTCACAGGCAGGGGCGTCACGACTGGGGGGGGGGGGGGCGCCCTCCCCCCCCCCCAATGCTGTCGGCCAGTCGGTAAAAAAAAACGAGTCGGCGCGAAGCGCTGCGATTTTTTGTCAAAATAGTTGATTTTTTTTTCATGAAAACAGTCGGTTTTTCTGAAAACTGGTCGATTTTTCTAAAAATTGGTCGATTTTTCGTCAAAATGGTCGTTTTTCTGAAAATCAGTGAATTTTTGTGAAACTCAGTCGATTTTTTTCAACACTGTAATTTTTGTTGTTGAAAACAGTCGTTTTTTCTGCAGAAACAGTCGGTAAACATTACCAGCCAGTCGGTAAATGCCTCGCTCCCGCCCCCCAAACATTCTGGGTAGTAACGCCTCTGTTCACAGGTTCATTATGGATTCCCCCGGTCGAAAGGCCAACGGCCAAATTATCTCTTTTCTACTTCCCTCTCTACACTGTAAAGTTTCTCCGAGTAAGGATTGAAGTTAACTGCAGCATTTGCTACTGGGATTCATCTTATCTCTACTGGGATAAGATTAATCCGAATTAGCGATAATCTTATCTCAGTAGAGACAAGATTAATCCCAGTAGCAAGTACTGCAAGATTTTTCTTTACAGTGTATTATAGCCACAACACAACTTTCTTATTTCTACAACGGAAAATAAAGCTCTCACGCCACGGAATCCACTGAGATAGCAGGCTACAGGAGAGGTACACTGTAGAAAAAAATCTTGCAGTATTTGCTACTGGGATTAATCTTGTCTCTAATGAGATAAGACTATCTCTAATTCGGATTAATCTTATCCCAGTAGAGATAAGATTAATCCCAGTAGCAAATACTGCAGTTAACTTTAATCCTTACTCGGAGAAACTTTTTACAGTGTATGCTTCCATGAACACTTCCAAGGTGTCAACTAAATCTCAGCAGATCTTCCTTCTGTGACCATGTTCTTTTTTTATCTGGTGTTTATCCTGTTTCAACGAAAAAGGATATTAAAGCTATGCGATCCTCTTACTTTCGTTTTTACAAATTTCTTCTTTTTCTCCCTCCTTGGCAAAGAAATTCTAATATTATTGTAAGTACTCCCTCCCGGATTTCACGGAGAAATTGTCTGCTCTCCATAGACTCCTAAGAAGATTTTGTTGGTATGCGTGTTGTTTTTTCCCTAATTGTTTTCATATTTTCTTTTCTTTTCGTCTTGTACGATTTGTGGGTTAAAAATAAATGATCATTGTTATTATTATAACCGAGGCTCGTTGAAGGAGCCAATATTAACCATTTACTAACGGAATCAATTGTCCCTACAACTGTTGGAGCGCCTGGCGCCTCGCTGGCAGCTCAGCTATATATAGATATATTGCTTCTCCGTCGGGATCCGTGCTTCATTTTCATTTTTTCGTACGTTTGCGTGTGTTTAATATTATCCGTGAATATTTCTTCAGCCCAAGCTGACTGCGAATCATATTTGACACAGCAAAACGGTTACGCCAGCTACTGCTTATTAGAGCTATATTTCGGCCCTTCTTGGGAAGGGTCCTCTTCCGGCTCAAGTTGGAAAATGAAGCTTGAGCTTGAAGAGGACTCTTGCCAAGAAGGTCAGAAATATAGCTCTAACAAAATGTAGCTGACGTATCCGTTTTGTAATATTATCCGCCTCTGACTACAATAGAATTATGCTTCTTTGACCGTTAGTTAAAGGACCCCTCGCACTATTTACTCTACAACTTACAATGTTTTAAAATATTTGAATACTTTAAAACTATGCTGTGCTTTCAAAAAATTACCCACGGTTTTGGCTGTTTTAAGCCTTTTCCGAGACCCGTTGGCTTGTAATGAAAACAGGGAAACAATTTACATAACCGGTTTTTCTGATGGAAAAATTCTTTTAGACAACAGCCGACAGCGTGACGCACATCGAAGGTAGCAAAACACAGCAAGTGAGAAAAACAGCGTGGTTTTGTTAGAGCGGTTAGAATGCACCGTACAAAATTGGGGTTTCCGGGTCTAGAAATATATGGAATGATTATGGAAGTAGGTTGCATTAGTATTTTAGGTAAGACAGGTACTTTAACTACGAACAGTGCAGTCTTGCGCTAAATGGTATAATGAAGACCCAAAACACCCATTCAGGTGTTCTTAAGGGCCCTTAGCTAGCCACTTTGGCTGACTGCCAGTTGACTTCTGTCACAGCAGGTTGATGTAAATGAACAAAGTTTAAGTAATGTACAGTAGAGGTATGCTTATGTGAACGTTTGTTGACAGTAGACTTCGCCATTTTCATGCACTTGCTGTGTTTAAAGCTAAATACCAGTTAGCCAAAGTAGGTAATTAAGGGCATCTGAAAACACCTGTATAGGTATTTTGGATCTTCATTCTACCATTTAGCCCAAAACTGCACTGTTCACATTAACTATTCACATAAGCATACCTCTACTGTAAATGAGTCGAAGTTTAACCAACGTTCAAAGAAGAATATCTCTACTGTACTTAACTTTGTTGTATGTTTTTTCTTTCTAAGTTACTTTGGTGGCTATTATTTAGCCTTTTCAACTGTTGCGGTTTTCAATTGAACCTTAAAGGACCGCTCTTGTATATTCTGCCGTTTACACTATCCTTACCTCCCTTATGGCATTATAAGCTTCTGAAATCTCCTCCTTTCGCCATTGTTTCGTTTTGTACTTACGACTTTTTAGCGCTTTTTCGGCCTAGCCGAGTTTTGGCAATCATGCAACGCAAAATTTGTCGAAAGCTTCAAGGTCCGCCGACAACTCTTTCACACATAAGGATATGAGAAGCTTCAAATTTTTTTTTTTTTTTCATTTTGTTTTACTTGAGTTGCGTTTTTGCAGATACCATGGTATCTGTTACCACGGTAACTGAACCTGCAATTAGTAGTTTTTGCAGTTACCGTGGTATCTGATACACGGTTGTCCTGCAAAAATACGTGGTTGCCCATGCAACCACGGTCGAACCGTGGTATCTGAATATCAGATACCACGATAACTGGCCAGATACCACGATAACTGCAAGAACGCCTTTTGACCGTGATATCGGATTCCACGATAACTGCGAAAACGACGTTAAGCAGCCGTGGTATCGGATAACATGGTATCTGCAAAAATGCAACTTCGTTTTCCCCACTTTTTAACCACGGCGCGTCCAATTTTCAAATATTTAGCGTCAAGCCGCCGCGTCACAGAGCTTGAAGGCTGGAAAGAGTCGACCAGCAGAAACAAGAAAGTCGGTAATTTCACGTGGAAAGTAATGATATTTTCGAAAAACGATATTTCTGAGCCATTTCATGGTGAAAAGATCATTTCTAGTAAGAGCTGTGCTTTAAACCTTAAGAGAAACTTACCAATGGCTTGGTAAATGTTGTTCACTCGTTGCACATGCCTTGTCATGGCTTCTATGCACGCTTCCTCGCTCCCCATTTTCTTATAGAAAAGATGATCTGCCTGGAAAACAAAGACGAAACAATAAACAATGGATAATGGAAACGTATGGAATAAAGTGAGTTTGTGATACGGAAACCAGAGGGATTAATAGAAAGTAAAGTTTTAGCGAAATGTGATCGATAGATTTATATACGTTTTTTTTTTAATACAATTCGTAGTGTCGAATTGGAATAAACTGAATATAACTTTTCTGTTGTGTATAGTGTTCACGTTTAATTGTTTGTTATTTAAGTCATAGGCTAGGCGGATAATTGTAAGTTCTGTGTTTAGTTATTTATTTATTAGATACAATTAGTATTAATAAATTGCAGCACAAGTCGTTAGGATTTTCTTTTTGCTGCAATAGGATATTAGTCATGTTATTTTATTTTATTTTCAATGTTTTGGCTAAAAATAAAAACCTACCTACCTACCTACCTCTAAGAGGTATGTAATGCATACAGAGGCTTTACTAGCCAAACTTTTTTTTTGGGGGGGGGGGGGGGGCAAGGAATTTACCGACTGGCTGGTAATTTTTACCGACTGTTGTTGCAAAAAAAAGATTACTGTTTTGACGAAAAATCGACTGTTTTAATGAAAAAAGAATCAACTGTTTTGGCGAAAAATCGCGGCGCTTCGCGCCGACTCGGGTTATTTTTTACCGACTGGCCGATATTGGGGGGGGGGGCCCTCCTCCCCGGTCGTGACGCCCCTGAATGCATATCATTCTATGACCACCGGTCAGTTATGTGACGATCGTCTTCATACAGAAAGTTGGCGGTGGATATGACTTAATATACAGAGGTTGATATGAAGTCATACCGACCTCTAGCTTTCTATGTGACTGACGGAACCTGTGGGACTTGTGATGCCATGTATGGAATTGTTAATGGTTCTGTTAGAAAACGGTTGTAACAGTTAACATACCTCCATCTTGGTTGATATCGGAATACAAATCTCCACGGCCATTTAAAAATATCAACGTCGCTGCGCTCGGTAGATATTTTTCATAACCTAACTCGCCTTCGGCTCGGATATGTCATTTCAATGGCCGTCTTGATGTTATTTTCCAATATCAACCTCGATGTCGGAAGTTAACCTTTAATTACTGCTTGAACTGGAGTTTGCGCAATACAGCATGATCTGCAGACAAGCTGGTTGAGGGCCATACTGTTATAACTGCCCACTTACTAAGTTTGATTTTGGTTTATAGTCTTTACAAGCTAATCTTGTTTTTCTTTTTTACTCCGCTTTCGATTCTCGTCTATTAAACGGGCTACCTAGACCTTCATCCACTCAGTGTAACTTGTAACTTAAAACCGCAACCATTTCTCTGCGAATAGATAGATAGATAGACACCGTATTTGAAAACCCCAAGGGTCATATACACAAAATAACAACAAAAATATAACTCAAACGCTCAGACTTCTTCTTAATTCTAAACATTTATCTATATATACACCCACTCGAGTAATCACGGTGGGGTTAACACTACTCAAAATTTCAGGAAGTGACAAAAGGAGACCATTTAAATAAATTTTTCTTAAAGCACAACTCTAGAAATGATCTTTTCCCTATAAAATGGATCAGAATAAAGGTTTTCGAAAATACCTTTACTTTCCACCTGAAACTAGCGATTCTCTTGTTAGCGCTTGTCGGCTATATCCAGCCTTCCTGCTCTTCGACGCGGCGGCTGGGCGCAAAAGATTTGAAAACTGAACGTGTGTTGGTTAAAAAGTGGGAGAACTAAGCAAATCAAAGAAGTAATAAACAGAAGATTATCACATCCTTATGTGTGAAAGAGTTGTCAGCGAACAATGAAGATTCCGGCAAACTTTTCGTTGGGTGACGGGAAAACTCGGCAAGGCCGAAAAAGCGCTAAAAGTTCGTAGTTACGAAACGAAACAATGGAGAAAGGTGGGGATTTTAGAAGACTATAATTCAATATGGGAGCTAAGTATATTCTAAAAGGCAGAATAAGCAAGAGGGTCCTTTAAATCAGAAAGCTTCTGGCAGATGGCTCTGCGTAAGAAGAAGGTTCAGCATAATCATAGAGGATATGCTATTTACTGGGTGCCACAGCTGGGATGGTAACACCAAATATATCTGACGGAAAAAAAAATATATACGAACAAAATATATAGAACAGAGATGATCAACTCTGATAAAGCGAAAAAATTCAAATTTCTTAAGTCCTTTGTGCTTTGAGAGCGCAGAAAAAACCTATTTGTTCTTTCGGGCGGAAAACCAGCTGAGACAGTAATTCCTTTAGGGGTGAAAGAAAACAAGATCTAAGTAGCGTCTGTGAAACCGGAAAAATAAGCTTGGAAAGATCAAGAGATATCTCGTCATTTACTTTGTTGCAACAAAGTTACTATACTTTGGGTGAAAGGACGCAAGTAGGTTTAGCCAGCTGCTCAAGCGAGGCTGAAAAAGTGGTGCCGCAAAAAGGATCGATAGTATCAAAAGGATAGTACAGTATTAGGAGTAATTACGACCCTGCCATGTTCTTGCTCTCGGGAGGTGTATGATTTGTGTGACTGGGTATAATTAGTATGTTATAGATATTTTTGTTTGTTTATTTTTGTGTGCGCTAGAGCTCTGCTTTCAGCAACAGATTTTTTTTTATAGTTTAACTGAAAATGCAGCTTATTTTTACATCTGGTATTTAAATACACTGAATTATTTTGACTCATCTACGGGATTTTGTTTTTTTCACCCGGAAACGTTCAGAACGTGCGCTGCTTGCACGACAACCCAAAGTTCATCCAGACACAGCAAATTTGAATTTCAACAAAAGCCTGCATTTCCTTGGTTAAAAAGTCACGGTTCAAGAAAGTAGGAAAGTGACGATAAGATATGTCTTTTTGTACTATTCTTCGAGAACGGCTTATTTTTGTGATGCTAAATATTTCAAACATAGAGGGACAAGCATAGAGGTACCACAAACCGGAAAGAATAAGTTCATCCTATGAAATCAATCATCCGTTGATGGCTGACAAATGAAATAACGCATTTCTAACGGGTGTTTAGTCTTTTTCAAGTAAGTAAGTGAAGTGTAACCTGACTGTCGTCTCCCAGCCGTATTCGGTTAAACTTTAAAGGACCCCTCTTGCATAGTCTGCCTTCTATACTACACCTAGGTCCCTTATGGAATTATAAGCCTCTAAAATCCCCACCTTCCTCCGTTGTCCCGTTTTGCTTCTACGAAATTTCAGCACTTTTTCGGTAGTGCCGAGTTTTGTCCGTTACATAACAAAAAGTTTGCCAGAATCTTCAACGTCCGCTGACAACTCTTTCACAAGGATATGAGAATCTTCTGTTTGTGTCTTCTCTTATTTGCTTAGTTTTCCCACTTTTTAACCACGGCGCGTTCAGTTTTCAAATGTTTTGCGCCCAGCCGCCGCGTCGGAGAGCAGGAAGGTTGGAGAGAATGGACAAGCGCTAACAAGGAAATCAGTAAATTCAGATGAAAAATATTGGTATTTTCGAAAAACTATTTCTGACCCATTTCATGGTGATAAGATCATTTCTAGTAAAAGTTGTGCTTTAAGGATGTATTTACGTCAAATCAATTCATTTTCAATTTCGCTTATTCATTAAAAATCTTGAAACGGCGGTAAGCCGACTAGTTGATTTTATGTCAACATGTATTCACTAAAGTTATAATATTTAAACTGAATAATATATATTGAGCTAAATCGCATTTCACACTATGGCTCATAACTGGCCATTTGTCTGTCAGGTCACGTAACTTGTCAATAAATTACAATGATTAATATCATTTAATCTTAGTATCGAAATTCACAGTATTTACAATTAACAACAATTAGGCTAAAATAACCAAATTAACAATAATTACGTTGTGAACCTTGAACCTAGTTCTTTCACTTTTTCCACCAGAAAAGCGTGTATGATGAAAGTAGAAATAGAGGTTGTGCTCCAACAAATTATCAGTTGCGATCATTACGATAATGTTATTACTTTCGTTCCATCGTTCGGCGTCATAAGAAAATTAGTTCCTCACTCTTATCACGTTCCACACGACTTACTGTCGTTGTAATTTACTTACGATGAGCATCATAAGAGATAGAGATCCCAATCAGAATGGTGACCTCTATCTGTGCTGTTTTCATTTCGTTCCAGAGAGGGCAGTAACTACCAAATTAATGACCTGGTTCCCGTTCTTCCCTTATCATCACAAATCGCAATAACTTCTTTGGAATAGAACCAGGCTACTGGTCTCGTCATCTAAGGGTAGTCCATCTATCACAAATACCTCTTTCTTCGGGTCCCAAAACGTTAGTGACGGGTATACCTATGACTTGGTAATGTTGTCATCCTGTCCGTCTGTTGGCAGGATAACTTCCGATAGGGTTTTGATATTCTGTTGAAACTAGTTGTACAGATAATTTAGGTCAAAGTACAGGTTGAATTCGTAGATGGGTTATATAGCTCTATAGTCTAGGGGTGGAGGGGGGGGGGGGGGGGGAAATTAGGACAAACAATATTGTTTAAAAGCTATTTATATAGTCGGTGATGTGTAAGAAAACATGCTGAATCCATTTCTCAGCTTTAGTTTCTTGCCGGGTAATTCTTTCTCCGGATAATTAATTCGCCCCGAATCCGCCAAAAATGAAAATTTAGTAGTTCAATGCAGGGGTAAGTAGACATGCTGAATCCGATTTTGAACTTTATTTTCTTACCGGACATGCAGTTCGTTCTGAATCCGGTCACTTCGAAAATTTGGTGAAAGCAGAATTTGTAGATGAAGTTAATTAGAAGCTCGATACAGGCTACACAAGTAGTTGGCCCGGAATCCGGCCGAAACCGGAAGTTTGGTAGAAGTGACTGTTTTTTCCAAATTCGATTAGAGACTAGATATAGGAGAAAACATGCATGCTATAGACTATCCGTATCTGAACTTTATTTTTTCAAAGAAAAGTACGTCTACCGAAGTTCCGCGAAAAAATGGAGATAGGGATACCCATATTTTGTTCTTAATTTCCTCAGCGGATTAATCGTTTGGCCTGTAATCCACCGAAAAACGCTACTTTCATGTTTTGCATTTTTCCAAGCGAATGATCAGGGATAAACTAAATCATATTTGATGGTGCATAAACTAAATGTACGCTGTCTGGGCAACGTGAAGTTTTCCAGCAACACTTCGCTTTAGTTAGTTTCTTGGCTACCGTGTTAGCATGTCAATCCCTCAATATTTTTAAAATGGCATAGGCTACCCCAAAAAGTTTTTTTTTTTTAAATAAACCCCGATGACACATTCTTTGATAACCTGATCAAGGGCTTTTCACTCAGTGTTCAAAGACAGAACATCGGAATGAGATTAAAAAAAATAGTTGACGAGTTTATCTGTAACTTTTAAGTATCATTCTACTATAAATAGACTATTAATCATTTCGAAACTACGTCATTGTGTTGCACTGCTGTTTGTAAAAGTTGCGCAAACACTTAATTCCAGGAGACAATGATGGAACGTGGAGACGAATTTTCTCATCCTCAAATGTTTCGCAAACAAATAACAAGACCAAAGATCACCATAATCCTTCAGCACTATATCGAACCTCTTATTACCTACTTTCGGAAAGAAATTCAACTTTTGACAGATATCCGGCTTTGGTCGGATTCAGAGAGAACTACTTGTCGGCCAAGAAAATAAAGTTCAGGGACGGATTTCGCATGCATTTCCACTCCCGTTCAAATCTCTAATCGACTTCATAAAACAGTATTTCCTCCTACAAAACTTCAGGTTTTGGCCAGATTCCGAGCGAAATATTACCCGGTAAGAAAAAAGTTCAAAAAGAATTCGGCGTAAGGACCGTTCGGAAAAAAAAAATCACCCCTCATCCGCTAAATATAGGGCTACAGAGCCCATCTACGAACTTGACTTATACTTCGACTGATAGAATCATAAAACCAAGTTTGAACAAAACATCTCAACCCCTTTGCGGATTATAATGCTAAAAGGCGGACAGGTGGACGGACAGCATTTAAGAAGTCATAGGTATACCGTCCCGTCACTAACGTTTCCGGATCCCAAAAAGTTACTCCATTTAGCGGAAATTCCTAGCCCTTCCCCACCGAAGATGGTCATGATCTAACAACTGGTTTACTTATACGTCGTGATAGAAATTAAAATGATTTTTTTTTTCTCTCAATTGCATCGGAAACAAATGATAGGTACAGCCGCTAGCAAAAGTTGCAAACAACTCACTACCGAAAACGACCGTGGTCTATCAATTGTTACTTACAAGTCCCTCCCTTGTATCACAGTTTCTAACGACTTTATCCCAATGAGTACTCCTCATTGTCAACCCCTCGAAACTTTTGAAATGGTATGTCTTGAGACGAAATTCTTGTACAACAAGAGCTACGAGCTCATATGGCACTTGTTACGAGAAGGTGCTGCAAGAAAGTAGATGAGACGTCACCAGTACCCCCCTCAACCGCCCTAGGCTCGGACCTAGAAATAGGAAATTTAGTTCCACTCGGGCTTGAGCATTTCTGGCATCGCCGCTAGTCATCTAGAGGAAATGACTTGTCTACCTACCTCTGACCATTTTGGGGAAATTCCGGTCACCTCCCCCCCCCCCCCCCCACCGTGCTCAGATCCGGTTCGGACCCTAAAATATATCATCTACGTCATATGACATCTCTACTTTCCGAGTTTTATTCGACTCCACTCGTTTGAACACTATGCGAGCAAACAAAATTTCCGGGACTCCCCCACTGTGGTCGAATACGACTCGGATACGTAAAGTCGCATCTTTGACATCATCTCTTCCCGTCCATCAAATGTGAATCAAATCGTAGCATATCTGCAAATTTCCGGTTCCCGCTTCATCCTCCTCCTACCTTAGCCAGGACCGGTCCGGACGCCATATAACAAATCTAGGCCGCATAAACTTGGCACTCTGCAACTTGCATCCCATTCGGCCCATTCATTTGGTTTTTGTCCCCCAACCATGGTCGCAGTGGTTCGGAAACAAGTGTCGCATACCTAGGTCATCAGTCCTTATTGCCCATAAGGTTTCACTCAAATCGGACCACCGTTTCGTAACCTACGGAAGTCAGTAATTTCTGGATTACGGTCTTCCCTCAACTCCCCCAAAATGGTCGGATGCAGGAAAGGAAGTTTTCCTAGCCCCTAGGGCATCGTGTCTAGTCCTTAAGTCTATTTAGTCGGATCAACTAAAATGCCTGCCAAGTTGCATCGTCCTTGGCACATCTGGAAGTATCCTACATCGCGATCAACGGAATTCCGGAATATCCGAATCCTTCCACTCTTAAGCGTTTCGCAAGATTTTCCAGTTACCCCTTTCACCTCCCCCCCCCCCCCAAGTCGCCGGATCCGGTCCGAATTTCACCTGGATCGTCTGAGACACGAGGTCTTTCGAAATATCACGTTTCATTAAGATCCGATCACCCGTTCAAAAGTTATAAATGACTCAAGTTTCCGGATTCCCTCTCCCTCCACTCCCCCCACGACGTCTGGATCGGGAAAGTGACTATTTCCAAGTTTATCTTTTCGGGTCCCTGTACGCCCGCCAATTTTCATTGTCCTAGCTTATGGGGAACTGCCCGATGAGGAAGTGCCCGAACTAGCAAAACTCGGACCGACAGACCGATGGAGGAACAGAAAGTGCGATCGATATACGGTTCTTGGCAGAAGGAAGAAACAAATGCGCAAGCGCTCAGACGTGGAGTGTGAAAGTAAAGTCTTTATCACATCTTATAAACAAACAGCGTTAGAACGAGACATTTCACATCCCCAATAACCAAAAAAATATTAAAAAAACATTTTTTGAAATAATCCCAATTTAAGAGTTTTAATGTAAACAAACCGCATTTAGAAATCCAAAGACAAAACCGTCCAGTTTCCAACTGATCATTAAGGATCGAAGTACGTCTTACTGTAGCTGTTACACCAAAATTCGCATCTATACATACGTATCCACAAGCATACAAGAATTGAGCTCGAGACATGTCATACACGAACGTAACTCATGGGAAATCTGGGCCCAGTTACCCATGAACGGGGGGGGGGGGGAGATATGCAAATTGAAAATCTAGACCTAAATATCCTGGACTATACCGGCTTAGAATTTGATTCCGGTCACGGGTCAAAAACTTAACTCATGGGGAAATCGGGTCCACTTGCTCATGAACGGGGAGGGGGGGGGGGGGGGGTCAACTCTACATATATATGTATCCCTAAACCCTATGATCCAAAAGTGCGAAGGAATTTCATCGCCTTACCTCCAGTTCGAGAGTTATCATGCTCACAGACAGACGGACAACTTTTACAGAGTCATAGGTATACCTCCACTTATGGTTTGGCCCCCCCCCTCCCCCCCAAAAAAAACACGCAATCTCTAGTACCCAATCAGAGGGCCTACTCGAAGAGCTGTTTGAATCAGCCGATTAAATCCTTAGCCGAGATCAGTGGCTACGATTTCATGGGGCAACTTTTAGCTACTGGATTATTTGAAGAATCCCGCGAATATCAACTAAAGTGACTATGACCAACGATAACCGCACCCAACCGCCAATCTGGCTTCTGCCAACCGCTTCCTGATACGCCCAGTTTGACACAGAGCGTGACCGGGTCCCAATCCTTTATAGGTTTTCCTCACGTTACATGATATGTAATACTCACGATGTACCTCACGACTTTCTTTCTCCTCCCATCAAACGTATCATCCTTACCACGCAAACATTCGCACTCAAATCTGCTTCACCTTATTATCTGAGTTAGGGGAGGGGATCCTTAGACTTGGTAGCTACCATCACAGACAGCGGGCTGGGGAGACGAAAGGACTTTCCATGCTAAATATAGCCCTCACTCACCCCAAAAAGTAAATGACAGTGTATCCCTCAATTTCGTTTCGGATCCCAAAAACGTGAAAATAACATAACGGAACTGACAATACATCGCTGTTGAAAAGCATAGCCCTGAAAGCAAAGTATTGATTCCCGGAAACCCCGGTAACATTCGGACGGAGAATCGCAGGGCCAACAGACCGGATTTCCGTTTTATTTTACAGCAAGACGGTTCCGAAAAGGGCAAAAATACAACAGAACTCCTGGGAACGTTGGCTAAAGCACAATGACATCACGCCCGTGACGACAAATTCTTGCGAATCGAAATCACGATTTTTTTTTTTATCTTTGCAAAGCACTTACAGATTCCACTCCGCTTCTAAATAAGGAAAGCGACCATGGCATTCGTGACTTCACATCACTCGTGGCAAACGACTAAGTTTTGCCAAGTTGAATTGTGATCAAGAAGTTCAAGACTCGGTAATGAGATAATATTATATACAAGTGGGATCAACATGCTCGATCAGAGCAAAATAACACTAGTGAGCAGGGGCGTCGCAAGTGCATTTTCAGTGGGGCGGGGGGGGGGGGGGGGGGGGGTGCAGAGCCAAAATTTTACCGAATCTTTCAAAAAATTTACCGAATCCTAGAACTAAGAATTAGAGCTTTAAATTATGGAACAGAAATCATTACGTAGGAAGAGTAACAATAAAGGGCAGCATGAAAGACGATGAGCCAACTATTAGTCGGCGTTTTGGCAAAGCCCACATGGAGAATATATTGCAGGGCATTATTGCAGTAACAGCTTCTATCTATTATAGCCAACAGAAAATTAAAATCGAGCGCCGCAGGCGAAAATTTTCGAAATCCATTTTTTTTCTGAAGGCTAAAATTTAACTGCTTTTCTTACAAATCCTATCATTTACCGTTGATTAAATACCGAGACTCTAAGAAGTTCCGGAAACCGAATGGAGCGTAAATATTCTTTGAGCCCAAGCTGACTTCCAGCAGCAGCAGCAACTGTAGTCTAGCCAGTATACTACCCATGATCACATAAAGTGAGCGCCGCAGGCGAAATGTTTTTTTGCTTTTTCCTGTCAAATTTAATTTCCATCCAAATTCTAGCATTTAATGTTTCTAAATCTCAATCCTAAAACTGGCTTAAACCCCCGTCAAATGACGCGCCCCTCCACAAAATAGAGAATATTATGAAAAGTGCTGCAGGCGGAATTTTCGAAATATTTACGATTAGAGATTCTTTTGGGGACCAGTGCTTCACTCAACCTCTTCTGAGTTTCGAGGTTCGTGGTAACTTCCGAATCCTGGCAATTATAACGAATAAATTACCGTATCCCGGTTATTATACAGAATTGTTTCGGTATCGAAAGACTACCGAACAATATTCATATTCGGTATACTTTCATCGAAACTGGAACAAAGTCAGGATTCGTGGTTAACTTCCTAATCTTGGAAATTGTACTGAATAAATTAGCGAATCCCAATCACGATACCGAAAGATTTTGAACCAATAGCTTATTCGGGATTCTCTGTAACTACGGAATCTCCATAAATATACCGAATAGTTCCGGTATCGAAAAATTACCAAATGATTTCAGTAAATTCTCTCACCGAGTTCGTGATAACTACCGAATATTGGCAATTATACCGAATCCCGATCATTATAGACTACCGAACCGAATCCATTATACCGAAGAGATTCGTACAGATAGCCTATTTAGGATTTTTTATAACTACCGAATCCCCGTACCGAACAGTTCTGCTATCGAAAAAAAACGAACAATTTTAGTAAAACTTTGGGCCTGCGGCCCAAAATTTTACCGAATCTCAAAAAAGTTGGGGGGGGGGGGGGGTGCCGCACCCCCCCCCCCCTTGCGACGCCCCTGCTAGTGAGTAGCAGACTTGAAAAAAGTGACACACACTCGCAATAGCAGTGACACTAGCACCACTAGCGATACGTAACGTCCCTACCGAAACTCAATCAGTCTTGCACCAGCGCTGGCTCCGATAACTCAATATTCCAAAAACAGCAAAAAAAAGGATAGAACATCCCCTGTTTCCTCGATGTGTGAGAACTGCAACTTAGCTGTATTAGAATTTTCTAAACCCGCAAGTTTGTCTCGCTTTAAATGTCGTGAGCGTAGTGGGCGTACTGGCCCGTTTCCGACGCACGGAAGTAAAGGTCTTGGCGCTACTCCCTAGTGTTATTTTTGCTCTGTCTCGATCAACCACTATGATGGACTATTTTGTTTTAACCTCTCAATCTTCAAAAATACTACCGTACATATTTTGTTTTCACTACCATTCATTCATAAAATTTCATATTTAAAACCTAAAGAAACAAAACCCCTTAAAATTCAAGCATTCAAATTCTATAGATGGATCAGGAACGCTCGGGCTTCCAAGTTCCAAGGAACATTATCCAAGTGGTCATCGAGGTCCTTCGTGAAGAATCCCACGCCCGGCCCCGAAGCTATTACTCCGGTTACGTGTTCGATATTTACAACCCACCAGCGCTATCTGATGGGTTGGAAATAAGGGGATTAAGGAGGTCCTTAAGACAGCTATGGAACATCCGAGATATTTTTTTGGGTCGATATTTGTTCAGCTTTTTCCGGAATTTTGTATTTTATTTATTTATTTATTTGTGACCCGCTTTTTGCGTAACAGCGGAGTATGAATAAAATACACAAAGTAAAATATACATATTAAAAACAAAATATACAAAATATACAATATACATATTAAACAAAACAATGTAAATAAACATGACAACATTCTTTTCATATAGATAAAAAACACACTAAATAGACTTATAATTTGTTAAAATTTGAATTATGTAATCATCAGCATCATACCTGTTTTGCAGTATCACGTATCTTATTTATTATCGATAAATGCCAGAGGCGACATCGGAGCAGAAAAAAGCTACATAAAGGAAAAAGAGCAACATTAGAACGCGTACAATTTAGACAGTTTTTCTAGTATTGTGATTACAGGCTCAAAAAGATAAATAATCATGGCTATTCCCACCTATTCCACACACCCCTTTTTGCAATTAACAAAGCAACGAACTTCACAGCAGAATAACTTCGGCCCATGGAAATGTACTGCGTGCCAGAACTTAGACGCCCACAGCTTTTTGATCTTATTCGCTGAAATTTGAGCTTTCTGCTTGGCTACAAGCTTCGCTGACTAACACTGAAGGCAGCGGAAGACGTCACATATTAAGAATTCGCGAGACGGAATCAACCTCTAATGCAACAACCCTTCAATCTACGAACTAAGCGGTGGGGACGCCGCGAAAAGCCGCTTTCACAATGACGCGTTGAGCCATTCACACTAAGCTACGCAACCCATGCGTCGTGCTTGCGGAAGTTCTATTCTTGTGTTGCGTCGACGCATACGCCTCATATTTGTCAGCGGAAAATGGAAGTTTTTGAACATTTGTCAGTGGAAAATGGAAGTTTTTGAAGAAAAAAACAACAACAAAATGCTGATGGTGAAGAAAAGTTGCTAATAGGGAAAGAAACTAAAATTCAGCAGAAGAAACTGAGAAAGGAAAATGTAAATGAGCATCCAGCGCCAAAGCTTCTCGCGTAGGTGTGAAAGATACGCTGCGCAACCTGTACGCAACGCAGGATAAACGCATACGCAACGCATCGCAATGACGCGTCAATGTGAAAGCGGCTATAAGTTCACTTCCTCTTGTACCTTCTATTACAACATCTCTGAACTGGGAGCAGGCTTTCCAGCTGGATCTGATCGAACAAGTTTCCATAGGACTAATGACACCAAACTTGGCGGGAACTGCTTCCAAGAAAACCTGGATGAAGGCCGGAATAGTGCTTGGGAGTTGGGAATAGTCTTCACCACTGGAGTTTTTTCTGGCGCCGTGCAATCAAGTGTAGGGCCAACCAGGAAGTTTGCAAAGAGTAAAAATGCCGACATAAAACAACTACCAACAGAATGAGAAGGCTATTCACTAAACGTGAAAAAATCGGAGATGGAACGACGCGAAGCAAATCCAATTTCCCCCGTGCCAACGTTAGCTAAGTGCCGAGTTACGCTACGTGCCCACATACAGGAAAGTTATCCTTGATGGACTCCTCTTGCTTTTCATAGTTTTCACACACCCAGTGGCGACTTACTAGGTCTATTGACCTCTGAAGTTTCCCTATTTACAAAATCCTTGTGAATCACTTTATTTATCGCTTTTGAGCGCTAGACGAGATTTTCCTAGGTTGCCAGACAATAACTTGTTTTCGGAATCTCAAAATGATAGTGACGGAATACCTATGGCTTCGTAAAGGTTGTCCCTGTTAACACGATAACCCTAAGTTTGTCCGTCTGTTAACACAATAACCCTCTTAAGGGGTTGAGATATTTTGTTTGAGGATTCTTTGGGTCAAAGTACAGGTCAAGTTCGTAGATGGGCTCTGTACCTCTATATTTAGGGGTGGCGAAGGGGGTTTCATTAAGGGGCGACGAAATATATTTTAAAAGCTAATGAAAGCCGTTGAAACGCTAAAGCGAACTGCATGCAGAGCAAAAGAGCTGGTGTCACTGAAAGGCAAACCAAGAACCTTTCGATCCACATTTCCGGGTTTTGGCAAATTTCGGAGAAGCTGAAGTTCAAAGATGGATCGAATTAAGAGTGAACTTTTGTTTTTGCCAAATTTCCGGTTTGGCCGGATTCCGGGTAAACTTTTGTCCGGCGAGAAAATTATTTTCAGTTCTGGATTCAGCATGTCTCCTCCCATATATTAGGTTTTAAAACTTGCTGGAAGATTTCCAGTTTTGGCCGGATTCCGGGCGACCTACTTGTCCGGCAAGAAAATAAAGTTCAAACACAAATTCAGCATGTCTCGTTACCCGTAAATCGAACCTCTAATCAACCTCAGATAAAACTTCTACTTTAAAAAAAAATCTGGTTTTGGCCGGATTCCGGATGAACTACTTGTCCGGCGAGACAATAAATTCCATAGTCGGTTTCAACATTTCTCCTTACCCCTAAGTTGACTTTCTCATTAGCTTTTAAAAATATTTTGTTGCCCCTTAATTTGAAACCCTCTCCCCACAAATATAGAGGTCCAGAGCCGATCTCCGAATTCGACCTGTACTTTGACCCAAAGAATCATCTTACCAAGTTTGAACAAAATATCTCAACTCCTTCGAGGGTTATCATGCTAACAGATGGACAGATGGACAGACGGACAAACTTTACGGTCATAGATGTCCCGTCACTAACGTTTTTGGATCCCCAAAACCAAGGAATTCTAGCTTCAACTTTCAACAGTTTTAATCACACTCGGGGTGACAAAATCACGAAACTATAGTTACTGCAAAGCGAAAATGGCTCCGGGTGAAGTTCAATGACACAAAACCGAGCCGACAAGCAAAGTCTATTCGCTCGAGCGAAAGTGATTTAGGTGAATAAATGGATTCCTCTAGCCAAACCACAGCTCTTAGCACCACGCTTTTTTGGCTAATGAAAATAGCTCTTCTGCATAATTCAATTAGGGTCTTAGTTATACATAGATAAACATGTGCAACATGTGAAAATATTCACTATCTAACAGTATTAAAAAAAAGGAAAAAAAGATATTTCCAAGAGGGGCAAATTAGGTATTTCTTAGGCATCCGAATGAGATATGAACAATTCAATTATGGCTATAATTTAACACTCAGGTATTTTATATTTCTTTTTCCTTTTTTATTGCACTTATGCCCTTGGGCAGTGCGTCATAAATTCTTCATTCATTCATTGGAATGTCGGACGGTTTTGCCCACCACACAACGGCGACCACATTTGCAAACCTTTCGCATTATAATAATAACTCATTTATTTCCCAAATAGCATTTACAATGCGCTTTCATTTGCCCATAATAGCATATGCTGTGGTCAGGTTGACTGAAACATTTTGCAATTCAAGTTCAAGTTTTTTAATTTTACACAAAAATACAAATACATTATACAAGCACTGTGGAGAATATAAATTCGAACGTGCAGTGCTTGTTAAAAATTTTACTATAATAAAAACAACTACGTACCGTATAAATCCAACAAAAATAATATAACTTAATTTATCTTATATGCACTAGATGCAATGATTGCAATGCGCTTGTTCTTTATCTTCAGCTGAATAATTCAAAATGTCATTTCTCGCAATATGATGGAATATTCTCGTATGGCTTAAGCCCCTCACAAGTCTAGCTTCTGAAAGAGTGGGCGGCAATGTTTGTTTTCTTTATTCCAGTAAAGTATATTCTTATTTTAGTGACCAACAGTACAGTGGGTACCAGACAAACAAGCGCAGGTTTCCGCTCGTTTGGCTTCTGGCAGAAGCGTTAAAGGACCCCTCTTGCTTATTCTTTCTTTTATAGTAGCCTATACCTAGCTCCCTTGTTGAATTATATGCTTCTAAAATCCCCACCTTTCTCCATTGTTTCGTTTTCTGTCTATGAATTTTAGCGATTTTTCGGCCATGCCGAGTTTTGTCCGTCACACAAAGCAAAGTTCACCGGAGTCTTTAATGTCGCTGACAATTCTTTCAAACATAAGGATATGAGAATCTTCTGTTTTTACTTCTTTTCTTTACTTAATTTTCCAACTTTTTAACCACGGCGCGTTCATTTTCAAACCTTTTGCTTCAACTCGCCGCGTCGGAGAGCAGGAAGGCTGGTTAGTGTCGACAGGCCCTAACAAGAAATTGCTCGTTTCGAGTGGAAAGTAGGCTAATGGTATTTCCTTTCATAATTCACTCCTTTCATAAGCAAAAGATCATTTCTAGTAAGAGTTGTGCTTTAAAGATGTAAGTTCCAATTCGGATTTTACTATTAAACAAACGAAATGAATAAATGAAAATAAATGAAACGGCTCTCAGTAAGAAAAGGTCCACTTCGGATTTTTCAGACGGATCTAAAACCAAATAATTTCCCCAAATAGCGGGTAAGAAAGTGGATTACTTTCAGTTAACCTATAAAAAAGAAAACTGTAAACCGAGCAACGATACCACGCAAAAGTTCCGCTAGTTTGGCTTCTGCACCTAGGCGTAAAAGATGTAAAGTTCCTATTTGGCATTGACCCATTCCAAAGTACTAACAAGATTATTTACCAGAATAATGTTCAATTTTAAGGAAGCTCTGAATCTTACATTGAGGAACAAGTACAAAATTCTGTATTCCAAAGAGCTTAACTCCAAACCCAGTTGCCCAAGAACGTGGGGGGGGGGGGGGGCAATTCTATTGAATACTTCAAGACCGCAGGATCTGTAAGTACACGAAACTTCATCGTCATAGCTCCAGCCGTGGCCAAGCTACAAACTTAAAGGAACCGTTGTGTTATAATGCCAATGCAACCTACTTCCGTAACTGCATTCACTAATTCATAAGCCCGGAGACTCAAATGTTACATTAAAATCCCGCTAAAGACACCTCACTAATCTTTGCACTTGCCTCTGTTCACTATTTTTCAAGCGCATTATACTCCGGAAAAGTGTTCCCCTATGCTATTGATGAGTAAAACCGGTTTTCTGAACTTTGCCCTTTTTTGCTAGAAGTCAATGGGCCTGGGAAAATGCTTAAAACAGCCAAAGCCGTGGATAACTTGTTAAAAGCACAGCCTGGTTTTACAGTATTAAAATAGTTTGAATATTGGAATTTGAACAGTAAATAGTGCTAGCCGTGCTTTAAGTCAATGGTCTATTTGGATCGAGCATTGCTTCTAGCCAGTAATAACCCAAATCCGAAACTGACGGAAACGTGAAGATACGAAGCTCACCGTAACACGAATTACCAAGACAGTCGCCTACACTACAATTATCAACCCTGTTCAACGACCGATCGATACGCCATATGTACACAACTGGACGCACCAAAAAGCTACCCAACATTACCTAAAATGCATGAACAAAAATACCATACCGAAGTAAAAACCAAGATTCTGCATGGACAAAAATCTATAACGACCAAATCAGGAGTCGCCCGTCATGTCGAGACAGGAAAACTTTCTAAGGACAGTGCAAAAATAGCTGATGCCCCCACCGAAAACTCCCCTAGCCATCTGACTGGAGTTTTATCAAAATTACAGCATGACATCGACTCGGGGGACGAGCGTATTGATCGACGCGCTACGGTTTCGCTGTCACGCGTCATGACTTGCAAGCGGTCAGTACGATGATCTATCCAGCTACCCGTTTTATGGTTGGGTATTCCGAATCCTATGGTGTGGACAAAGATCAGGGATTCCCCACTCAGTTTTCAGCACTTCCATCATTTCCGGCCAGGAAAGAAGGAGAAATACAGTCCCTAACCGTACTATGTCAGCACTGACCACAGAAGCAATACATTAAGCAAACGGCTCTGCCAGCTTGAACTCGGGACCTATCCGGTGAATGACTAAACTTGAACTTATTTAACATTAATTACATGCTTAAAGAGCTTGTGAGGCTGCTCAAAGTCGCTCGACACGAGCAGCTTTTCCGGTCGGATAACACGTTAATCCGGAATAACAGATGATCCTTTTACAGCTGCCTTCATGAGAGGTGGACCTCATTAGGGATGCTTGTCCCTAACCTGATTGATGGTATCTTTTTCAGTAATTTGTTGGTCTTATCTGGTCTTATATAAAAAAATCTCCCTCGAAAGGCAGCTACTGTAGCTGAAAAAATCAAATGAGCACCAGAGGTTCGCAAAGAGTTTTGTAGCTGAGATTTTTTTCTTTTTTACTGTTTCATGTCCCACGATGATAGCCATTTTTGCCGTAAGTAACTCCCGAATGGAAGGAGCTAGCGCTCCTTGCTAATGGGTTCCATGTGTGGAAAGTAAATCCCGAATGGAAGGAGCCAGGAAGGAGCTAGCGCTCCTTGCTAATGGGTTCCATGTGTGGAAAGTAAATCCCGAATCCCGAATTCGTTAGAGAAGGAGGCGAAGCTGGCGAGGTCTTCGATGGAGGAGCTTTGGTCGATGGCTCAGGAGAGGTTGTGCGAACCACAGTTGCTGCCTTATGCGCCTCCAGGCGTAGGAGGACCTAAGTCTAGGTCTCATGTTATGTTTATGGACGTTATACGCATATTATAAGTTTTTTGATTTATGTATGGCAGATCGCGAGCGATGATCCATCCCTCCAAGAAGCTCACCTGGATCTTCTCTCACGATGACCTTCGATATAGCCATTTTTGCCGCTCAATTTACTGCTGGCTGCGAAGACCTTGGGCAATAAAAACTTCCCCTACGTTATATCTTGTCAGTAATTTGTTGGTCTTATATGGCCCTCGCTGAATTTACAGAAAAAACAATAACTTACTTGGAGATAAAGCATGCAAGTTTTCTTTCTGGCGTCGACCAACGCTCGTCTCCTCCTTCCCTCGGATCCCTTCACCCATCCTGAATAGAGCTCTTTGTCAATCACAGGTCCAAGTTCCGGATTGGAACCCTCTTGAGATCTCTTGTTTCGACTAACAACTTTTCCACGAGTTTCCGACTTGTTGCTAACCACATACTGCGGAGTTAAATTTAACTCAGGCAATACGCTACCACCACTTATCACAGAACCACTATTAACACTTTTGGCACTAGGGCATGAACTCGATTCGCAGAAGCTGAGCCCTTCTTCCACGCGCTTTAAATACACACCATGTGAGGCGCAACTGTCTTTGTTCGGATGGAGCACGTCGGAATCCCGGTAAGCAACGGCCGGAAATCCGACCGTATCCGGAAAGTAGCTGGAAGAAGGCTCAAAGTAGTAAATTTCATTCTTCGTGTCGATGCTACCCTCGAAGGAACCGTCGTGTCGTACGATACCGGAAACCTCCGCGTGGACGTCATCTAAAAAGTACATAGCTAAATTTGTAAGAAATGATGTTAAAGCACGCCTCGCACTTCATACTGTTTATAAGCTCTACTTTTAACAAATTATCCACGACTTTGGCTGTTTTAAACCTTTTCCCAAGACCCATTGACTTGTAGCAAAAACTCAGCAAGATGGAGATAAGCGGTTTTACGCATCAGTAGCATGATACGCCAACACTCTTTGGGAGCATATGGGCATGGAAAAACGTGAATCGCGGCAAGTGCAAAGATTAGTGTGGTGTCGTTGGCGGGTTCAGAATGTAAGATTTGAAATTTAGATCTTCAGGTTTAAGAATTAATGACTGCACTTCGGAAGTAGGATGTGTTGGCACTACAGGTACGTCGGGTCCTTTAACAGTTAGCTTCATGTCCAGGCATAGGGCACCAACTGAACTCTTTGAAATCGCTCGCTTAGATGAACGAAGGTTGAAACTCTACATAGACTTGAGTGATAAATCTTTGAATCACCCTATGCCCCTTCTGAAAAACTGACAAAAAATCTCCCTCGAAAGGCAGCTGCTGTAGCTGAGATTTTTTCTTTTTTACTGTTTCATGTCCCACGATGATAGCCAGTTTTGCTGCTCGTTAGAGAAGGAGGCGAAGCTGGCGAGGTCTTCGATGAAGGAGCTTTGGTCGATGGCTCAGGACAGGTTGTGCGAACCACTGTTGCTGCCTTATGCGCCTCCAGGCGTAGGAGGACCTAAGTCTAAAGCCGGCTTCACACTGACTTAAGACCCCTTTCACACTGGAGTACTTAGGCCTCTTAAGTGTACTTTATGCGTCTAAAGTTGCACTTAACGTAAGAAATCTCACTTAACTTTAGTATTTTTCAAAGTTGAAAATTTTTCAACTTTCTACACTCAAAGTTAAGTGCACTTAAGGCTGACTTAAGGAAGAGAGGAGAATATTCGCTGATGAGGAAAGGGTGAAAATCTAGGAAGAAATGAAGAAAATTTACTTAGCTTCAGCTCCTTGGTGTGAAAGGCCTAAGTACAGTGTGAAAGGCTTACTTAACTTAACGTAACTTTTGCTACTTAACTTTAGTTCTTAAGTGGCAGTGTGAAGCCGCCTTAAGGCTCATATTATATTTATGGACGTTATACACATATTATAAGTTTTATGATTTATGTATGGACAGATCGCGAGCGATGATCCGTCCCTCCAAGAAGCTCTCCTGGATCTCCTCCCACGATGACCCTCGATATAGCCATTTTTGCAGCTCAATTTACTGCAGGCTGCGAAGACCTTGGGCAATACAAACTTCCCCTACGTTATATCTTGCACAGCCTATTCTAACGAATTGCTTTCCAGTCTTAAGAGACGCGAGGGTTATTTTCCATGAGTAAGTGTTCTGAGAGGCCAGGAAAGACATTACTTGATAACTTGGCAACGACTTCGTCCTTTTTAGATCTCGAGCCGTCGTCTTTTCTTCGCCTTATCGATTTTCGCTTTTTTATTCACGACTAGAAGTATTTTACTTTAAGAGACGCTGGGCGAAATATTAAGCCACTGCTACAACTTCAAGACTTACTAATTGGTTCTTTTACGAACAAAAGAAAAGACGTTTGATATAGTCGACGCATACTTCTTAGACGTTCAATGATTGCATCATCATATAATTCAGGTATTTGTGACTGAATGTGACGCACCAGACCACCCCGCTGTCCTCCAGTGGCAACCGGAGGGATCCAGACGAAGAGGGCGACAGAGGACCGACTTCGCCAAATCTTCCAGTCGAATCTCCAACACATTAATTTGTCGAAACAAAATCCGAAGATGTATCGGCAGCGCTATTATCAGATACGACTGGCGACTTTTCTTGGATGCCCTAAGCGCCTCTGGAGGTGCAGGAGGAATTAAGGTCTTAGGTAAGGTTTTGTGATAGAAAGTAGAAATGCCTGATAGAATGCCTGCCTGAAATGCGTTTAGGGTTTGTATGGCACTTCCGGTGAAAGTCCAGGGTGCCATACGGTGATCATACTCTCTGTCTGTCCCGTAAATCCATCATTTCATCTTTTAGCTACTTCCAGCATGAGCTAGAATGATGAACTTGGCAGGTACGTACTGAACCCAGTCCGGCATGCTAAGGAATCTTCATTTTTCCGAGTCTGAGCACCAGGAGGGGGTTAGTTCGAGTGAACCGTGATGGATTGTAAATCGGATGTTCTAGACTTGCACTTTTCTAAGCCCGAATGGGGAGGTGGGATTTTGAGGGGGTCCCGGATACCTGTGATACGCGCAGGCCCCATTCATGGGCAAACTCTTAAAGTTTAACTGAAAAGCCAACTTATTTTTGTATCGTTTAATTGAAAACGCTGCATTATTTTTATTGTGTAAAAGGATTCTTTTCTTTTTCACTATTTACTTCATTATGACGTTCAGAATATCTACGGCCGTCCTCACAACACAAAATTCTACTATTACGCGAAAATTTTCAGTCTCAACATAAACGCGGGTTTTCAGTGGCCAACGGTGAACTAGGTGACCACTGCTCACTGAACGAACACTTATTTCTCGTAAACCTTTTGCATCAGCCATAAAACACAGGAACAAGTGAATGGAGCTACCACAGATCCGACAGGGAAATTCCACTATATGAAAATCGGTTATTCGTAAATAGTGGAGCAACGGAGCAATGAATTTTTATCCGGTTTTCACGCCTCTTTAAGTGAATGAGTGATGGGTAACTAGATTGTCCTTTCTCAGCCCTTTTCAGTTGAACTTTAAAGTTTAACTGAAAAGCGAATTTATTTTTACATGTTTGATTTGCATACACTGAATATTTTGACTCATGTAAGGGATTTTTGTTTTTTACGTCGCGTGGTCTAGTAGTGACGTTTGGAATCTCCGCTGGTTGCACGACAAATAACTTTACGGCGAGTCGCGGAAAATTTGAATGTCTCCATAAGCGTGTGTTTCAATGGCTAACAAAGCGAAGATTTTGAAATGTTCGATTACAGATTGCATAATCACATCTGAAGATAGCCCTCTGTCTGTTCCGTGTTTCCTGGTCACTTTCACTTCCCATGTTACTTTCATCTTCCTGGCTTGAAGAATGCAAATCCGCCATGACTTGTTATTACGGCAATTGGCTGCCGTTGTAGTTGCTAAACGTTTCAAACATAGAGCTACGCCCGTATAGAGGTACAACAGTTACGGAAGAGAAATTACGTCAGCTAAAATTCAAGAATCATGGATAACAAAGTAACGAAGTAACGCGTTTTTGTCGGTTCTTCTAGCATAATTAAGTAAAAATATGATGGGTAATCAGACTGTCGTATCTTAGCCCTATTCTGATAACCTTTAAATAAAGTTTTAAGAGGTTTTAGCTCATCGTAGTAGGGTTCGAATGTGCCAAGTTCTGCTCGGCTCTAGCAGAAACATTTGTATACCAGTCACGTGTCATGCGCTTTCGCTCTCATCAGACGAGAGAAGACTTCTAGCTGCCAGTTTTCTGAGATCCCAAAACGTAAGTGGAGGGACATCTTTGACTTCGTAAAAGTTGTCGGTCTGCCCGTCGGTCCGTCCGTCTGTAAGCACGACAACTCCCGAAGGGAACGAAATATTTTGATGAAACGTGTGAGAATTCTTTGGATCAAGGGACAGGTCAAATTCGTAGATGGGACCCAAAGCTGTATATTTAGGGGTGGGGAGGGTTTCAAATTAAGGGGTGAAAATAAATATATTTTAAAAGCTAATGATTTAGGGGTAAGGAGACATGCTGAATCAGAATATGAATATTAATTTTTCGCCGGACAAGTAGTTCGCCCGGAATCCGGAAATTTAGCATGAAATTTTAAAACCCAATGATATAGTCGATATAGGGTGAGGAGATATGCTGTTACAACTTTCGAACATACTAAAGCTAAACCAAAAGTGTCTCAGTTTGGTTATCTCCAAAGTCCCAACCGGCATTTACTGGGTCAGAAGGGCAGAATGAATTACACAACTGTCTTAATTTAATAAAATTTGTCGACCAATTTTCGGAAAAACCAAGTGGCGATACCAGTTCTACCCTAGACAATTTGCCCATACAGGCGAAAGATCATTGCGCGTCGGGTTACGATACTCTTTGTTTAATCTATGGATGCCGGAGGGATAGTGACTCCGATCGCGTGTACAAATGCACAATGTTTCTTGGGTTTAATCAAAGACTATTTGAACCTAGCATATGTGTTCTTTGGGTTTAGTCATGGCAGTCTGTCGTGTCGGGGGGTCGAAAGGGTTGAGATATGTTGTTCCAACTTCGTATGAGGATTTAGTGGCAAAGTACAGGCCATGTTCGTAGATGGGTCCTGTAGCCCTATAGTTAGAGGCAGAGTAGGGGGTTTCGAATTAAGCTTAAAAAGTGTATTTTATAAGCTAATGAGATGTCGTCTAAGGGGTAAGGAGGACCGCTGAATCCATATCTGAACTTAGCTTTCTTGTCGGATAGATGATTCCCCGGAATTCGGCCGAAACTGGAAATTTGGTTGAAGCTCAAAGTTGTTCCTTAAGTCGATTAGAGATTCAATACCGAGGTAAGCAGACATGCTGAATCGAATTTGAACTTTATTTCTTTGACAGATAAGCTGGCAAAATTTGCCAAAACCCGGAAATTTGGACCGAAAGGTTCTCCTCTCAATGTCACTAGCGCTTTTGCTCGCATGCAGTTCGCCGAAGATTGCTGCTAAAATACGAAGACTTTGGTCAAAGTAAAGGACCTTTTTGAAGTCGATTCTATTGAAGTAAACACACTTGCTGAATCCATATCTGCACTTGGTTTTCTCATCTGATTAGTTGTTTGGCCATAAGTTGCCAAAAACTCCAAAACGGTAATTCCTATTCAAGCGGTGGATTATGGATAAATAGCAAAATGTTAAAGGGATCTGGCGAAGTTTTGGAAATCTACAAGATTCGATTGTCTGGATCAAGAAACAAGATTCGATTGTCTGGATCAAGAAGTCCAATAAATATTACATTTTCGGGATCCCATCGAAACCGTTGGTATCGCTGAGAATGGAATTCTTTCGGTGGTTGTTCAAGCCAGCGTTGTGGCGATGATTGTTTGTGCTATTAGGTTATATTTTGGGATCCCAAAACGTAAGTGGAGGGATACCTACGACTTAATAAAATTGTCCGTCCGTCCGTCTGTAAGCACGATAACTCTCGAAGGGATTGGGATATTTTGTTCCAACTTGGTATGAAGGTTATTTGGGTGGGGAGGGGGTCCAAATTAAGGGGTCAACAAAACATTTTTTTTAAAGCTAATGAGATAGTCGGTTTCGGGGTAAGCAGATATGCTGAATCCGAATATGATCATTATTTTCTCACCAGACAAATAGTTCGCACGGAATTCGGCAAATGGAAAACCGAAAGGTTTGTTAGATAAATATTCTTTGAGCCCAAGCTGACTTTGAAACATTTATTCAAACAATGTTTACAACGGGTACGTCAGCTACGATTCTTCGTCAGCGATGTTTCGGCCCTTTTTGGCAAGGGTCCTCGTCAGGCTGTCAATCCTCTGGTTCAAAGTGATTACAGGTTTGTTTCCTTCCCCGAAAAACATTTTTTGAAAATTAAAGTTCTATCTAAAGTTGATTAGACGTCCGATGTACGGGTTAATAGACATTCTGAATCCGTCGATGAAAATTCTTTCTCTAAGGACAAATAGTTCGCCCGGAATCCGGCAAAACCCAGAAAATTTGCTGGAGGTGACAGTTGTGTCTGAAGTTGAGCCGTTTGGCCGTAATTTTTCAAGAAAACACCACCACGGAGTCATTAATGTTTATTTTCAAATGGCTGATTAGTGTTAAATACTAAAATGACGAAGACCAGACCTCTAATCGCTTGAACTAGTTTCTCTCCGGTTCGAGCCCTTAGATAATTTTCCATTTGTAATATATTCTTTAATTAATGTTAGATTTGTTCGTTGATATCCAGTGGCTAGTAATGAAACTTGGTTCTCCAAAGCAGATGCATGTAGTATCGAGATTACAGCTGTACAAATAATTATATGCCTCCCCCACCAAGTGCTTTCCTTCCATTCCTTATCCGATTACGTTTTTCTCCCTCTTCCCCTATATTAGCCCGTAGTCATAAATACTTATTCTGCGTTTTCCCGGATCTTTCCCTCATTTCGGAACGGAAATCTAATTTTCTTCACCGCAATTTCTTTGACAAAAATATGTCTTGGGGGATCAGGACGAAATTTTCCGGGGGTGAGACGTTGGGGGGGGGGGGGTAAAGCCTTGTCCAGACTAATGGCAAAAGTCTGCTGCTCCTTCGTGACTCTTGACACTTGATGAATGTCTCTTTTCTTCTCTTGGGAGTAAGACGTAGTGGAGTGTTGTTTGGTGACACATTAGTTGCGTTTTTGCAGATACCATGGTATCTGTTACCGCGGTAACTGGATCTGCAATAAGTCGTTTTTGCAGTAACCGTGGTATCTGATATACGGTTGCTTTGCAAAAACGACAATTGCCGAAATTGCGCTTTCAAGGTCATCCCAAAAGAAAAAATCACCTATTTGGCAAAAAAAACTGATGAAAGTGAGATGACTTTTTCAGATACCACCGATTTTCAGATACCACCGATTTTCAGATACCACCAGTTTTCAGATACCACCGGTTTTCAGATACCACCGGTTTTCAGATACCACCGGTTTTCAGATACCACCGGTTTTCAGATACCATACCACCTTTTCAGGTCCGACCGTGGTATCTGGATATCAGATACAACGATAAGTGGCCAGATACCACGGTAACTGCAAAAGCCTATTGACCGTGGTATCAGATACCACGATAACTGCTAAAACGACTTTAGACCGTGGTATCAGATACCGTGGTAGCAGGTACCGTGGTAGCAGGTACCGTGGTAGCAGGTACCGTGGTAGCTGCAAAAACACAACTTTTCTCAAACGTATTATGATTTGCTTGCGGTGGACTCCCAGTTTAGTTGTCTGAACAATCAGCCTTCTCACCCTAGCAAGTCTTTTCTGTTTTCAGTGGAGGTTTAAATGTATGATATTCCATTTTCCTTTTTCTCTGTTTTCCCTTATACTTCATTGTATTATTCACAAATATTCCTTCAGCCCAAGCTGACTGCGAATCATAGTTGACTGCACTAAACTGATACGTCAGCTGAATTTGTTGAAGCGATATTTCGGCCCTTCTGGGCAAGGGTCCTCCTCAGGCTCAAAGCTAGAAGCCAAGAGGGCCGAAATGTCGCTTCAACAAACTCAGCTGACGTACCCGTTCTCCGCAGTCAACTATTCTTTTGATGGCTAATAAACTTCATTCATTTATTAACAGAGACTGGATACTGAACCTGTCGTCATTTTTTTTTTTTTTTTTTTATCTTCTCCTCCTTTCAGTCTGGCACCTACACATTGCATATTAATCTCTTTACTATTTCTAGCCTTAATTTAAATTATTCTTTCAAATTTGCTCCCTCACTTTTTACAAGAACAACAACTACTAATTTGTCTCCTCTGTTTCTCCGCTTACCTGTTCACAATCCTATATAACTTTTTGTATATTTCTTTCTTGTTTCTACCGCAGTTTGTCCAACGCAGTGGGTCATAAATCGTTTATTCAGATTGTTTACTGACATCGATACAAAAACTGGTTTGTTTGTTAGATTTAACCGAGAAGCCAGTTTATTTTCATTAATACACTGAATTATTTTGACACGGCTCAGGCTTTTTTCCCCCCGGGGTCTAGTAGTGGCCCGATAAGGCAAATTTCATCTCGACGCGGACAATTTGAATTTCAACAAACGCGGCCATTTCAACGGCTAACAAAGCGAAGCTCAGGACTTGTTCATTTCCAGATTGTAAGGTCACTTCAGAAGAAAGCCTGCTCTTGTGTGTGACGTTTACCGTTTTAGTTGCTAAATATTTCAAGCATACAGGTGCAACCACCCCAAATCCGAAAAAAAAGGTTCTTCAATGAAAATCGATTCTAAGAATAGCGGAGCAACGAAGTAACCCATTTCCATCGGGTATTCAAGCCTACCTAAGTGAATAAGTCATGGGTACCCATTTAAACCAGTTTTTTTTTTAATAAACCCTTCATTCATTCATTCATTCATTCATGGGTAAATAAACTGTAGTACCTCAGCCCTATACGGTTAATGGTGCATTTACACACTGCGTAAAGTCCGAGCGTATTTTACGCACGTATTTGGGCTTGAAAAGATCTCTAGCAGTACGGACGTATTTGAGAAATCGGTCCGTTTTGTATCTAAATACGTCCGTATTGCTCGAGCTCTTTTCAAGCTCAAATATGTGCGTAAAATACGCTCGGATTTCAAAATACGCTCGGATTTTACGCAGTCTGTAAACCCACCATAAAACTTTAACAACAGCTAGCTAATTTTCTTTTTCTTTGTATCTTCTTAAGACACTTCCTCGCTTAATCACATGGCGTAGGTGGCCCCTCCGGATCCCTGCCCTCTCTTAGGATAAACAAAAATCGATCCTTACCGTCCATCCTCCCTCTGTAAAGGCTCCCGAAGTCAAAAGGGATAGGCCTCCCTTCTGAATCCTCCAGCACTGCATCCTTGGCGAAGACCGAGGGATCCCGTCGTAAGCGAATTTTGAAAAGCCTAGAGCAGTAGGAAAACGTTAGTCAAAAGAGCTAAGGAAATGAAATTTCTAGGATATTAACAAAATCGTTGCGCTGGGGAGTTGAGAAGGATGAAAAGCGGAGGGGTTTAATGAAGGATTCCGGTGGAGTGGATGAATGGGTGCTATAAAACGAACTAACGAGCCGTGGGGACTTTAATAGAAAAAAGAAGACGGAAACGCATTGCAAATGGGAGTCCGTGTTGGCTAGCAATGATTCGGTATGGGAGGCGGTTGTCAGCTGAACAGAACAGAATAACGTTTGATAAAAACTCCGTATTTCGGGGTAAACCAAACATACCGAGCCGCGTCAATGATTAACAACACCAAAGGTTTCGATGGGATCCCAAAATATTAATATTTGATCCAGACAATTGGGTCTTGTCTTCGTCAGACCCAGTCTTCGCCCGACCCCTTGAACATTTTACTATTAAAATTCAGAAACAGATTAAGGTCAAATAGCTAATCATCTGAGAAAACCAAGTTCGGATATGGATTCAGCATGAGTGTTTACCCCTATAAATCATATCTATTTTGACGAAAACTTCCTGCCTTACTTCTGCCAATTTTCCGGTTTCGCCCGAATTCTGGAACTACTTGTCCAGCGAAAAAAGAAAGCTAAAAAACGAATTCAGCGTATCTTCTTTCCCCTATTTCGAACATCTAATCAACTTAGAATCAAAATTTAACTTATAACAAATTTTCCGGTTCCCGGCGGATTCCGGGCGAACTATATTTCCGGGTAAAAAATGATTGTCATATAGGTATTCAACATCTCTTCTTAGAGTTATCGTGCTCACAGACGGACGGACGGACAACTTTTGCGATGTCATAGGTATCCCTCCACTTACGTTTTGGGATCCCAATAAAGGAGCTGAGATAAGGAGGAGACCCCTACTTTATTTCGAGGGAAAATAAACAATAATAATAGTAGCAATAATAGGCACACATTCTGTTCAGAGTCTAAAGTATCAAGAAAACATTAAACCGTATTTGTTTAGGTTCTTCTACCTTGTGAAGGAAGGTGTTTGAAACCACCTTCCAATTTGAAGACTCAATAGCGGATATCCTGTTAGCTCACGTGCAAGCTTCTTTTTCCTTAGTCAGTGCGTTCTGTGTCAGGGTTGCCACATGTCGCACGATAGTGTGAATTGTCACTCTATTTTGTTTTGTCACTCTTATCCTACGTAGGACATAAAAATCACTTTATTCCAGAAAATGACCAAATGTGTCATTTTTGCAGCAGGGATTCTACTCAGGGATTGACTATTTCAATTTTTTTCATGAAAGTAAAATTGAGATGTGTCTTTTTACAGAGGCGATTCCGACCAAAAGTGAACATTTCATGAAAATAAATGTCACTTCCAATTCTCTGTTTTGGGCCAAAAGTCACTCTCTAAATATTTTGATGTGGCAACCATGTTCTGGTTCGAGTGCATACATCGCAGCCCATGCCTCGCAGGGCATTTGCCCATTCGCCTCATAAGCCAACTTACTTGCCACGTCGGAATCGTAGATATACCTATGACTAGGAGCATTTTACGTATTTGCACGATTGCCTTTCAATTTGCTGCTTTTCTTCTTTTAAGGCTCAATTGTTTATTCTTCAACATTACCAATATTAAACATATTCATATATCAATAGTCCGTCTTAATATGTGACAACAGGTCACCTGTGTAAGACGAACAACAAATTACCAAAAACTATTTATCAACGAAGTATTACTTCAACTCACTCCAGATTAACAGATCATTAAAAGTTACGTAGATGCTGAAGAAACAGAAGGAAGGATGTCCGTAGATGAGAAATTCCAATTTACATATATTTTTATGGCACTTGCCTTCCGGCCAAGTGTCATATACCGATCACTTTTCCGTTGGTCTGTCGGTCAGTCCGGTGTTTGCTAGTTAGGGTACTTCGAGATGTGCTAGGACGATGAAACTTCGTAGGCATATTAGGAACCCGACCAAACTAACTTGGAAATAGTCACTTGCTCGATCCGACCATCGTGGGGGGAGGGAAGGGAACCGGAATTCGGAATTTAGTGAGATGCATAACTTTCGAACGGGTGATCGGATCTTAATGAAACTTGATATCTGGAAAGACGTCATTTTTCAGATATCCCATTTCAAGTCCGGACCAAATCCGATGAATGTGGCGGGGGAGTCGGAGGGGGGAACCGTAAATCATGTGACACGCTTAGAGTGGAGCGATCGGGAGGAAACTTGGTGGGAGGAACAAGCACAAGTCCTAGGTACATCATTGACAGAACCGGAGCGGATTCGTGCACTGTGGGGGGGGGGGGAGTTGGAGGGGGTTCCTGAATTCCGGTGATACGGAGTCAAGTTACTTCCAGATGGGCTAGGACAATGAAACTTGGCAGGCGAGTCAGGGATCCGACAAAGTCCGGACCGAATCCGATGAATGTGGGGGGGGGAGTCGGAGGGGGGGGGGAACTGGAAATCATATGACATGCTTAGAGTGGAGCGATCGGGATGAAACTTGGTGGGGGGAACACGCACAAGTCCTAGGTACATCACTGACAGAACCGGAGCAGATTCGTGCAATGGGGGGGGGGGGAGTTGGAGGGGGGTTCCGTATTTCCGGTGATACGGAGACATTAGTGACAAAACCGGACCGGGTTCGGGCACTGTGAGGGGAATTTGTGGGGGGGGGGGTGGAATTTCGGTGATCGCGAGTTAAGGTACTTCCAGATGTCCTAGGGCGATGACACTTGGCTTGAACATAAGAAGCTTGACAAGATTTGGCTTAGAAACTGTCACTTCTCAGATCCGACCATCCCTTGAAGTACTAATCCTAACCTTAAAGTACTAGTCCTAACCACAAAGTACAAACAATGTTTTTAAGCAAAGTATACATTTTCACTCAATGGTGTTACTCAAAAATAATTTTTAGCACCCTTAAAGTTCGTTTCTTAACCGAAAAGTCAAAAAAATACTTTAACCAAACGACATATATTCACGATCCCCAAGGGACCATGATATTTTTTGCCTCAAGGGTTTTGCTTACAACTGAATTTCTGAATCCAAACAATAATTTTAAGCAAAATATGCATTTTCATGATGCCATTGAACTTATCATCATTAGTCCTTCAAGAGTGTTCATTACAGATAAATCTCTAGCGCCCTTAAAGTCACGGCCAAATACACAAATAAAATAGTTTTTACGAACAATACACTCTCGTGATTTCCAAGGACCCATGACAATTCTTATCTCAAGGGTTTTACTTACAAATGATCACAACAAACCCACGAATTGCCAAAGTCCTACTTTAATCCTCTAACCCAGCCTTGCAAGTGCCATATGAGCTTCCAGCTCTTGTTGAATATGTATTTGAATTTATATATTCCGGCGGACAGCGAGTAGGACGCGATTACATGTATGAACCGTTCTAGGCACCATCAAACGTTATGTAGCTCCTTAAACTGACGACATCAAACATTTCACGGAATTCTGACTAGATTTAGTCGACACCTAAATCTAGTCAGAATTCCAAACAGGTAGCAGCGAATTAGAAGGCAATCGTGCACATACGTAGAGCGCTTACAGCCGTACGGATACCTACGATTCCAATCGGGCAAATGAGCTGCACAAGCAGCCAATGAAAAAGCATACAACAAAGATATCACATTTGGATGAATGAATCAAAGGTTTCCCAATAATGCCCATGGGCCATGGCAGGGTACTGAGATTCCTAGTGATTATTTTTTTTTTTTTTTACGTTGCCAAGACCCTCGGGCTCTTGCGTACTGAAATTCTATCCTATCGACACTAGTGGTGAACACACCCGTTTCAAAAGTTGACACAACCTCAATCACAAAGAACCTAACATGAAGTAAAGCATCCCGGTTAGGATCTTCGTGAAAACGACAACACTATCAATCTATGCGGTCCGTGATGGTTTCTGGGATTCCAAAACGCAAGTGGAGGGATACCTATGATATCGCAAAAGTTGTCCATCTGTCCGTCCGTCTGTCAGCACGATAACTCTCGAAGGGAGTGAGAAATTCTGATGAAACTTGGTGAGAGGATTCTTCTTGACAAGGGAAAGGTGGAGTTCATAGATGGGCTCTTTAGCCCTACATTTAGGGGTGGGGGGTTCAAATTACGGGGCAAACCAAAATATTTTTAAGCAGCTAATGAGATAGTTGATTAAGGGATAAGAAGACAAGCTGAACATGATTACGAAAACCCATTTTCTCGCCGGACAAGTTTTTCGCCCGGTATCCGGCCAGAGCAAGAAAGTTTGTTAGAACTAAATGTTTTACTTCAAGTTGATTAGATGTTCGATTTATGGGTAAGAAGACTTGCTGGACATTTGCATGAAAATCATTTTCTACAAGGACAAGTAGTTCGCCCGGAATCCGGCCAAAACCGGAAAATTTGTTTGAAGTTGATTAGATGTCTAATTTAGGGGTAAGAAGAGATGCTGAATCCGTATATGACAATCATTTTTTACTCGAGCATATAGTCCGCCCGGAATCTGGCTGAAAACGGAAGATTTTTTATAAGCTAAAGTTTTATTTGAAGTTGATTAGATGTTCGAAATAGGTAAGGAGATACGCTGAATTCGTTTTTGAGCATTATTTTTTACCGGACAAGTAGTTCGCCCGGAAAACGGAAATCTGGCAGAAGCAAGGCAGGAAGTTTCGATCAGCTTCGTCAAAACAGATATGACTTGTAGGGGTGAACACACATGCTGAATACATATCTGAACTTGGTTTTCTCAGATGACTAGCTATTTGGTGATTGGCTAACTGTTCAACGAGTCTGGCAAAGACTAGATCTGGCGAAGACAAGACCCGATAACTGTTAAATTTTTGGGATCCGATCGAAACCTTTGGTCTTGTTGTAAGCGCTGAGCTGGCTGGCCCCCTTATTAAACTTGCTCCAGCTGTTACACTTTGTAACCTCTCTTCTCGGCCGAGTCAGATCAGTAAACTTGTCTAAGGAGTTCTAAAGCTGTTAACTGCTATTCCCCAGCTGTGTGCCGAAATAAAGAACTTAATTCGTATGTGCAAAATCAAGATTAAAAGAACTAGAATTCAATTCAGGTGGCTCTAGGACGGCAGCCGGACTTGACTACTCTTTCAAACTGAGTTTCAAGTAGGACACTTAGGTTGGCACAGGCCTGCGGTGCAGTCTCGCTGAACAAGCAGAGGTTTTTGGGATCCCAAAACATAAGTGACGGGATACCTATGACTTCGTAAAGTTGTCCGTTTGTCAGTCCGTCTGTCTTTTAGCACGACAACTCTCGAAGGGATTGAGTTATTTTGTCCAACTTGGTGTGAGCATCCTTTGGGTCAAAGTACAGGACAAGTTCGTAGATCGGCCCCATAGGGGCCCATCAAATTAAGGGTGCAAAAAAAGTATTTTTTAAAACATGTAAAGGAAATTTTTTTTAAGCTGATGAAATAGTCCATTTAGGGGTAAGGAGACATGATGAGTCCGAAAATAGTTCACTCGGAATCCGGCAAAAACCGGAAAATTTGTGAAAAGGAAAAGTTAGTCTGAAGTTGATTAAAGGTTAGATTTACGGGTACGGAGACATGCTGAATCATATACGATAATTTTTTTAACCAATGTCGTCAAGCAGATATGACGTAGACTATATGGGTAAACACAAATGCTGAAACATATCTGAACTTGGTCTTCTCAGGTGATTACCATTGGCCTTAATCTGTTTCTAAATTTTAATAGTAAAAATGTTTAAGAAGTCTTGCGAAGACCGGACAAGACCAAATCGTATGGTTCACGTATTACATTTTCGGGATCCCATCGAAACCTTCGCCCTTGTTTCTTAATCTCAGCAAATAATACAAATTCTCTTATACCTTCCGCGGTATTTTAATAAACCTCGAGCTGCTTCACACAGAGAGATTGCACACTATCCGACGAAAACGGATATTTCTACACCATCATCAGGGGAGCATAACAAAACAATTTAACATTGGGAGGTATAGGACTTTCGACTATAAAATTAAATTATCGGCGTTTGGTCATCATTCCGAGCCAGGGACTTGCTGGAAATGTTAAATGGACTATTTCTTAATCCTACAATTCCATTTTTGCAAAAGAGTTTCCATGGGAGTAAGAGATTGAAGGCTTCACAAAAACGGAGTCTCAAATCCTATTGGTCGGTTGTGATGTGTCTTTCAAAAACCAACCAATAGGACGCAGGATTCGTATTTGCAGTGAAAGCTCTCATTTTTAATGAAACTTTTCTATAACACTTTGATTATACAACTAATAAAAAAACAGGGAATTTTTTCCAGCTATTTACAGGCTTGTTGATAGTTATAAAACATGGATAATTCTGAGTCAAAGTCGCAAGTCCTATACTACACAATGTTAAATTACTCTTTTCCTACTCTAATCCGTTTTCGTTGGGTAGGCTGCAATCTCTCAATATTTTATCGGTCGACACGTCCGCAGAATTACAATGTATAGACAAGGGCCTTAACTTTCTGCTCTTCACGAATTTTCAGTCGCTTCCATGATTGATCGCCTGATGGCGACCAGGGAGAAGATCTTTTTTAGTGCTTTTATTCTTTCTTAGCTCTCCTCTTTTTTCCGCGTTTGCCTGTTTTTCAAAATCTAAGCTTAATTGTTTTTTGTATTCCTTCTTTGTACTGCACCATCTCCATCTTTTGTTTGACGCGTAACAAAAATGTATCGTTGCCATCATCATTCTTCACTAACTCATCCTCGACTTGAGCGCAAACTGAAGCAACACCAGTTATTTTCTCTATCATTCTGAACGGAATCTCGAACGTGGGAGGGGGTGGGGTCGATAATGGTCTTAAAACGACCGTTTCCAATCCAGCAGGTCTTTTGAACAAGGCTTCAAGCACGTTCCCGCTAATCGTACTTCCCGAACCTCAACGATCCTTTCCAAATTAGAAGGAAGCAAATTAAGAGTTCCTGACAACGTGAATTCTAAAAAAAGGAACGCCTTCTTTGCTCCCAACAGCTTGGTGAAGTACTTTGTTCTGATGTTTCTCGCAAACCTAATCACTCCCGTTAGAAAGACTTTCAACTGAAGAGAATGTTATAAGATTTGCCAAAGAAGACGAGCCCCAACTCCACTCAAAAGGGCGAAGATGTGCGGAGTTGGGTCTGATCAGACATCCCAACCACCTGACATGTTTCATAGGAATCAATCAATAAATTTATTACCCGAAATACACACATGGTGTAAAAACGGAGTAAATATAAAGAGAAAAAAAAGAAGAAAAAGCAGATACAAACATAGACAAAAGACCTTCTCATCACAACAACTGCAAACAGTCGAAATCAATTCGAGATCTTCCAAAACAGTCGAAATCAATTCGACATACTCCAGTTCAGCGCTCCAAGTAGACTAGTTTCAGAAAGTCCCCCATTGTCTCATTATCAACATATGTAACAGATATGGTAAAACAGATCCAGAAGTTGATGAGTAGAAAATCACCAATCTGCTTGCCGAGCAAGGAAATTCAGCCCTAGCTGCATGCTTCCAAATTGACACTTGTCGATAAGCTGTCCAACTTCCGAACTTAAAGTTTAACCGAAAAGATCTAAGACCCGACAGTCTAGTTACACATCACGTATTCACTTAGATAGGCATGAAAATTGAATTCCATTGAAAGAACTTAATCTTTCGCATGTGTGGCAGCATACCTGTATGCTTGAAATGTTTACCACTACAAAGGTAAGCCATTGCTGAAAAATAAGCGCCCGAGCTTTAATCCTGCAAATGCAGGCTTGTTTTCAAATTCAAACTTCCGCGTCTAAATTTTGGGTTGTCGTGCAAGCAGCGCAAATTCTGAACGTCATTACTAGAGCCTGTGGGAAAAAAATACAAAATCTCTTGGATGGGTCAAAATGTTTCAGTGCATTCAAATATCAAACTGTCTTTTCACTTAAACCTAACGCGCGTATCAGAACTGGACATGCTAGTCCGAACCCAACCTAAAGCTTCTGGTTGACACAAACCAACCCACTCATGTGGACAAGGCAGTATCCAGGGCGGGGGGTTAGGGGGTTGACCCCCCCCCCCCCGAAACATACAAAACTAATCATTTTTAAAAGCTTTCCCCTCTGATCTATGTCTTTTTTGTCCGACCCGCAGGCAACCCCCCCCCCCCCCCCCCGGAATAAATTCCTGGATACGGGGCTGCATGTGGACAACCACAAGTTCCAGCCACGATCTGAGGCACTCCTAAATAGCAACCAATATCGAGAAAAACGGAAATAAAAGCCAAGACGCTGAAAACATTCGCAAGGATGAATAAGGATTTAAAACATTAGATATCACACTGCCAATTATTTAGTGATGATTCATCTTGATCAAATAAATTGAGGAGATGTGATACGCTTATGAAGTGAAGAATCTTAGGAACGAGGGGTCGAAATACTACTGAAGTTGAATGAATTATAATCATAAGCAGTGTCGAAACTCGCCTATTTTTGTGGCGGTGGGGTAGAGCCCAAATCTTACCGACAGGATTTAACAATTTTACCGACAAAATTCGCCAAAACACATCCAGGTGGTAAGCAAAGAGACTATCGACTTGAGAGTGGCAACCTGAAGGAAGTGAATGTATGGGCGTTTTGGCGAATGTACGTGCACTTTAATGGACGGAAAAGGTTGCTGGTATCAGGACTGGTTTTAAGCCGGGACAGCGTACTTTGAAGCCCTCTTTAAAACTTGTATTCCGG
Organism: Branchinecta sandiegonensis; assembly: GCA_030848855.1. Taxonomy (NCBI): domain Eukaryota; kingdom Metazoa; phylum Arthropoda; class Branchiopoda; order Anostraca; family Branchinectidae; genus Branchinecta; species Branchinecta sandiegonensis. Next base: position 15,805,021 of record JAUPMV010000012.1, on the reverse strand, counting down.
ATATGATGCCATAATTAAATAACGAAAAGACCCCCAGAGGTATCCTTACGCATCCAATTAACCTAACGACGTATCGGGCTTCCTTGTGCGACTAACAACGATATTCGATCCCAAGAAGAGAACCGGAGAGATATTAACAACGTAAGCAATGTCAGTTAATACGAAGTATACGTAAAGTGTCAACAACAGGGGCAGCTGGCCTACAAGAGTAATTACGATCCTGGGAAAGCGTCGGAAGATTCCATGCAAGAAAAGGCTTATGAGACAGAAGTGTGAACAAGTAAACAGCTTACAGAGGGCTAAAAGAAAACAACTGTTTTTCCTAATCTCAACAACCTTTTCCTTCCACAAACATTTCATAAACACCGAAGAAACGCATATGGCCCCACGATCACTTCCTTCAGGTTGCTAAAGGCCCATTCACAACGGGTTTTAGCTATAGCTAAATTTCTGGTCGAGTATTATAATACTCAGTACCAGGTAGTTCTGAAAATCGCTGGAAGACCGAGGCTTTGCCGGGTTTCTGCCGTTCGCAACTGACATCGGTGCCAGTTTGGTTTCGGGTACCAGCTAGTCTCGGACCCAAGTTGAAATCAGTTCAACTTTTGACGGTACTAGCCAACCAGATTGCTTTGGGGAATATTGAGGAATATTCTGGTTGCTAGTGCTGAACTACGTCAGACCGAATAACAATGACCTAAATCACTTTCGATTTTCGAGACAGCAAAGTGTGGATGTGATTTTATCTACTGGGCTTGGTTCGAAACTAGCCAATCAGAATATTCCTCATTATTCCCCAAAATAATCTGATTGGCTAGTACCCTCAAAAGTTGAAGTGATCTCAACTTAGGTCCGAGACTAGCTGGTACCCAAAACTGGCACGAATATAAATTGCGAACGGCAGAAACCCGGCAAAGCCTCGGTCTCGGAGCGATTTTCAGAACAACCTGGTACTGAGTTCTAGCTAAAACCCGTTGTGAATGGGCCAATAGCAAATGGCTACCCCTATGCTCGCCGTCTAGAATCGGTTCGGCAAAGCTCGGATTCTTGATTCTTAAAACAAGAGTTCATCATCTGCATAAATTTTCGATGTCTCCTTCCATTTTTATTTCGGCTCTTGCTCGGAATTGGTTGCTAAATAGGAAAAGGATTTTTTACACCTTGAATCTTGGCTAGTACTGAGGGTGACGGGCGAGAGGGTTGGTTTGAAGCGGAAGCTTCAGATCGGATTAGCACTAAAGGTTTCGACACGGACTTTTAGGACGGTCCGAAGACCAATGATCTTTCCCGCTTCTGCTTCTCAGTAACCAGCGAAATAGCCAACAGGCATATAATCACTCTGAAGCTACAGCCGGAAGAGTCTGTTTTACGGCCTTTTCCATGCCTTGTCGGCTTTTTGACGACCTTCTTCAGGACCCTTGGTTTTACGGCCTTGTTCATGCCTTTTCGGCTTTTTGACGACCTTCCACAGGACCCTTGCCGAGAAGGTCGGAAATGTCGCCGAATGAAGTTCAGCGAGTAGCCCTTTCGGCACCCACAAACATGCTTCCAAGACCCTAGCAGTATTTTCCCACTAGCTTTACTCACGCTTTCTATCCCAGCCAGCTTTAATCGCATGCTCACATGGCATGTCCGAAACAAACTGCGTCTTTCCGCAAAACGCGATTCATCGTGCAAGTTCTCATCTCACACAGCTTTGTGTGAGGGAACGATGCAAAGAAAAGCACAAAGCCACACAAAACGCACTGGAGACGGCCGAGAACCGAGAGAGGTTTCTCGGAGCAGTTGAGCAGTATCAGAATGTAAATGGTGAACTGGAAGACAAAAAATGCTCCTCCGGCAGGATTTGAACCCACGACCTTGGGCTTTAATTGCCAACGATCTACCACTGAGCTACCGAGGGGCGTATGTACATAGTCCGCAAACCACTACGATTGCCAGATAGGAGCGGGCTACAGTATCAGTGATCCAGCTGAATCAAGTTCGACTAAGCAGTTTACATCCCCATGTTATGATTGGGTAATATTTAGGTAAATATTAGACACGAAATATTAAAATTCGCTATTTCCGGAATGCTTGTAAAGAACGTAAAGCGCTTAATGAAGTACAAAAGCACCATTTCTTGTGACACTCGTGCTTTAAACAATCGTCCAGTGTCCTGAACACTGCCCCTCAACTGCTGCACTCTCAGAAATTTGATAACAGTAACACATGTTTAAGCATCCTTGGCTTGAAATTATGAACTTGTTTTGACCATTTTAAGTGTTATGCTCCAAGACAAAAATTCTGTTACGACCGTTTTAGGTGTTATATTTCGCGAAATCATAACATTATAAAGATGGTCACAACAGTGATTTCCTCATAACAATTAACACAAGGATGCGCAAACATGTGTTATCTGTTAATTAACTTCTGACACTGTCAGTCGACGGAGCCCACATAGAGTTCGATCCAGAAGATCTGATCGTGATCCAAGCCGAAACCACTCTAGCGAACGGATACATTGTAGGGAATTCAAAGCTTCCGTGAAGGAAATGATTGGGAACTGGAACAAGACAAGTTGAGTTTTACAAGTACCCTTAAGGTTCAATGGGAACTAATCATTCTTTATTGTTCATAAAATGCTTCACAGATAACAGATTCTGACTCTCTCAGATGGAACTTTGAAAATAAGTCGTTTCCTCATTATCGCTTGTCGGCGTCTCGGCTGATACGATTTTGGAGATTGCAGTTCAAGGCGCGGAAAATTCAAAAAGTCTGGGTCACGCACGAAAATCAATCATATTACGGAGCTGAGGGATAAAGAGCGCCAAGGCTACTAAAATAAACCGTCTCTGTAGCTGGCAGGTGGCTCAAATGCTATCTAATGAAACTTCTGTTGTTTATAGTAGGCTACCAAAGAAAAGTTTTGATTTCTGGATGTTAAGTTACAGAAGTGCCAAACATGTACAAACATAAACGCAAACATTGCAGCTGGGTCCAGAATTTACAAGGAATTCTCAGTTATTACTATCACCAGACTTATTTGTCAATAATAACTGGAGTGTTTTATAACAAAGAATGGATAAGACAAAGAGAACTCCGCTTTTATTGATGAAAGCTAGTAAATTGAAGGATGACAGGCACCAAAAAACGACATAACAGGCAAACATTGGACTATTCTGGACCGATTGGCTCCAGTTATAAAAGAATGTCAAGTCCGTCACGGACAGAAAAACAGACCAGAGAAGACAAAACAAGAACGTCAACCTAATTTTCTCTGATTCTAGGCTCTCACTGAAACAGATCTCTCACTCTCACTGAAAGCAGCCTACAGGGAAAGACAAAGGACTGGTAATAAATGTTTTACGGTAGTTATATGTTTGCCAGATGTACTGCTCTTCGATATCGCTTAGTACCTTTCCTTCGCTACTTCGTCCAATTATTGTTTTTCAAAATAACGCTGTCAGAGTTTTTTGTGGTGTGGAGAACCGGTCCATGAGGTCAGTTCACAGAGAAATATATAATGCCAGCAGCTGGATTACGCTAAGGATTATACGCTACGGATTATACACTACGAATTGCGCAGCTGGATTATGTTTTTTATTTACTGTTTTTCTTTGTTGGTTTCGGCATATGGTCTCATTCTCTGAATTCTCTCTTCATTTTTTCTAAAAGTTGGCACATCCTCGCAAGCTCCGCGCGCTTTTGTTATGCTACTGTTACCCCCTACCACCTCCCCCTCCCCTAAATATACAGCTATAGAGCCTATGCTATAGAGATCTATGAACTCGACCTTTCCCTTAACCCAGAGAATCCTTACACCAAGTTTCATCAAAATATCTCATTCCCTTCGAGATTTATCGTGCTTACAGACGGACAGAGAGACGGACAACTTCTACGAAGTTACAGGTATCCCTCCACTTACGTTTTGGGACCCCAAAAACGTGTATTCTCAACAAGATTGTAATACAACTACTACTACTACGATCAGGTAATGGAGGGTTTACACACTGCGTAAAATCCAAGCGTATTTTACGCACGTATTTTAGCTTGAAAAGATTTCTAGCAATACGGACATATTTAGATACAAAACGGGCCGATTTCTCAAATACGTCCGTACTGCTGAGATTTGTTCAAGCCCAAATACGTGCGTAAAATACGCTCGGATTTTACGCAGTGTGTAAATGCGGCATAAAGAGGGGCAACTGTTGTGAGTGAGGATTGATTTATTTCCAAATCTTACCGGTTGAGGGCTGTGAACTCCAGTCGTAGCTCATCATCGTCATTCTGAATGTCCCGCTTACGACGGGTTAACTGTAGCAAGAGTTCAGACTGGTTGTAGAACACAGGCTCGAAGTGTTGGATGAACTCGTTGAGTACCAGACCTGTGGAAGTAAATTTTGGTCAAAGGCACTGATATAAAGTTGCAGATAGAGGGAGGGTTTTGCGGTGGTGAGTGGAAACGACGTGATGGAGGATACTTATATGTCTAAATCCAAAACACGCCAGTGCTCCTCAAGAAGAAGGAGTAAACGTCTCCGCAACGACTCAAAGTCAACAACTCAAATCCTGTGCCGAACAACCACGGCGATCTTAGTGAGCAGCTGTGATACCCGAGGTGATACCGCTTCTGGCTCTTCCACTAGGTACCCGGCGATTTTGCATCGGCAAGGAGAGTTAGTCATCAAGAGTATTAGCAAACCTCGGTCATGACAGCAGGTTAACAACGTTAAGGTAGGCTACATAACTAGCAAAAAATATGATGTCGGATCCGGAATCACCGTTCCCATGAACCTGAAAACAATATCGTTTTGACACATAATCGCCAATTCGCCAAAAATAGTCTAGCCATTTTGCCCTTCCAAATGGATGATGAATTTATATGAATTAATGAAATATTTTGTTTACCTATCCACAACACAAAGGAGAAAAAGATTTTTTATGAGAAAAAAAGCATCAACAAAATAAGACATCATTGACGTTTATAAAAAATTAAACAAGTCTCATCAGAAAAGAATACCCACTCAGGTGTGAGCAACATCTTTATTACTTTTCTTGTGGTATACTGTTTTGTCTAGTAAGCTTTTCCACATTACCATTTTATTCAGACCAGGCCCCCTCCAAACAAAAATGTAATTTCCACGTGATTTATGGCACAGCTTAAACCGAGACCTAAAAGAAGAGACGCATGCCAGCTAGATTCTACTAACATAAACATTCCTTCAGCCCAAGCTGACGAATCATCTTTGACAGTGTAAAACAGATACTTCAGCTGAATTTTATTAGAGCTATATTTCGGCCCTTCTTGGCAAGGTTCCTCTTCAGGCTCAAAGCCGCTCGTGGAAAAAAGAACTTGTGGAAGAAGGGTCGAAATACAGCTTTAATAAAATTCAGCTGACGTATCCGTTTTGCACTGTCAAATATGACTCTACCAATTACGATGCTTCATCAGCGATATTTCGACCCTTCTTGGCAAGGGTTCTCGTCAGGCTGTCAATCTTCAGGGTCAACGTCGGGGAAGGAAACATATTAATAACCTTTAATTTTCTAATAGCTCGTACAATTCACTCGCTAGCTTGTCGCGAGCTAGATTGTCGTACAGTTTACCACCGATAGCCTACATATAATTAAACTATATAAGAAATTTTGACAATAAGTTTAAAATCTCACAGTTGACACCTAATATATACAATTTACCTTATTAATTACTACATAGAGTTGAAGTGGTGTACGAAATTGGGTACAAAGGACTTAAGGTACCTGTCCGTAGAATGTGTATTTGGCGAACAAGTTTCGGACAATTCACAGTTTCTACTTTGTGTCTGGTGTCAAATAAACATGGAATTTCCTTCCCCGACGTTGATTGTATACACTATTTGAATATATGTTTCAAAGTCAGCTTGGGCTCAAGGAATATTTGATTCTACCAACATATTGAGCCAATCAAAAGATGGTTGATATTCATGTAAATACCGGAGAAAGTCATTTTCGACGAGCCAAGAGGACGAATGTCAATGCTTGCGGAAATACCGAGGCTTTAGGCTGTTCCTGCAAGGACAAAAAAAAACCGAGCGACCTTCCTTTTGCGCTCCACGGAAGTCTTCGGTCGAAAAAAATAGGTAAGGCCGGATTCTCTATATCAGTTTCACAACCAGGGGTACGCGTACCCAAAGGGGTCCGAGAGACCCTTGTCAGGGGGTGTAAATACACCCCCTGTCAAAAAAATCGTCTTTTTTGACGTTCTGGTCGTGGTTTTTAAAATTAGTAAAACAACAATTCGTCAGAAAAGAGGTACGGAACCTTTTTGAACCTTGATTAGGGGTACGCAACCCTTTTGAACCTTGATTAGGGGTACGCGGTACGGAAAAGGTTGGAAACCACTGCTCTATATGACCAAATCGAAAACACGTCCGTAAACCTCGGAAAGAACGAGACCGTCGTCCGAACGACGAACTCAAATCCTGTGTCAACCAATCAACGGCGTTCGTTGGGGACAGCTACAGTGACGCTTAGGTACACGGCCATTCCTCATTGGCACGAAGAGTTAGTCATCATCTATCATCTACTCTATCTATATGACTAATTCCAAAACACGCAAGTGATCCTCAGGAAGAACGAGAAAACGTGTCACTAACGACTCAAACTCAACAACTCAAACTCTGTGTCAAACAATCACGGCGATCTTCGGGAGCAGCTGTGATACCCGAAGTGACACCGCTTCTGGCTCTCCTGCTAGGTACCCCGATTTAGCATCGGCAAGGAGAGTTAGTCACCAAGAGTATTGTCCTCTGTAGGCTACGATTTCTAGCTTAGATATCAGATAACTATTTCTTCTAGACACTCGGCTGTTATGGATGTGGAATGTCTTACTGAGGTTCATACGCGCCTCATATTACGCGTCACACTGTTGAGCTTCAGGTTAAAAAGCATTTGTTTTTAATTTCTCGGTTATATTCTTAGCAGAGCTGCTACGAGTCCAGCAAATCCGAGTCCGAGACAAGTCCGAGTCCTTGAAGAAGGCGTCTCGAGACAAGTCCGGAGTCCGAGTCCACCAGCTCTAATTCTTAAGGTGTTCGTATGCAAGATCTGACCAAGGTCACTTTACGTTTGGGCACTTGCGCACTTGTTAATTTTCCCAGCTAACAGTTTTATTACAAAAAAAAACACAATTAAAGTTTATTACCGTTGGGCTACTAGAGTAAAAGTTTCTACAAATAATTCGTCTTAATCACTTAGGTTCCATATTGGTGAATTCCCTTTCTGAAAATTGTTCAAATGTTTTGTGTGTACTTCTATTTCTGTGTTCTTTTTTTCTGCGCTTATGCCCTTGAGCAGTGCGTCATAGCAAGAACAAATAATCAGACGGAACCTCTGTCTTTGGTACCATGCAGCGACTATGAATACCCCGACACAACTGAGCGGACCTAGAGGTATTTACTGTAGCTTTTTACCCGTCTACTCTACTTCCGTCTTCGCCGTTGCTCATCGCAGAGGAAGAAAATGCAGCAGGCGTACTCCGCGCGCTGACCCGCTCTTGAGCGCGTTCAAAGAACCAATCAGCTTTGTCTTCTACTTTTCCTCAAGGTGGTTTCACAGCGATATAACTAACTGTGGAGGTAACGAAACGTGATGTGGCGCGGGGAGATACCAACATCTGCTCGTTCACAGCAGCAAAGGTACGGGGAAACACTTGAGTCCGCACAGTCATAGTACAGAGATAGGGAGACGGAGTTTCTATCTGATTATTTGTTCTTGGTCATAGACTGTTCACTCATCCATTCAGATCCCGAGCGAGATGTTCGCCTTCTTTTGTGTCACACTACCTAGACCCGACACTCCAAACTTTTCTTCCGTAACTTTGTGCCCCCAACAAAGCTTCTTCGCTAAGAGAGTGGTGAACCCTTGGAATGAATTCTTCCAAACAAAACTGTCAGCTCCCACTGCCGAAGCATTCAAGAAGGAGCTGGACAAAAAGCGGGCCACACAGACAAAAAATATGAATGGGACATCCCACCCTGCTATCCCTATTATGACGAGCCACCTAATTAACTCATGAGCGAATTTCAACAGATCTTAATTTGCTCCGAAGTGCAAATTAAGACAATTAATTAATTAAGGTAATTTCGTTTACATATTCTGGGAAAAAGCAATTGTTACCGGTCTTTTTCCCATGCGACAAATGTGCTGTATAATTTCGTGAACATTTATTTTCTTGAGATGCAGGGGTGTGGTACTGGATGGAAAAGCTCTTATGGTCTTTTCAACCCAGGTCCTGGCTCCACGTACAGAATCTCCAATTCCTCTGGCGGACGTGTACAAATGTTGGTAACATTTTATGGCCCCCTTCTATCGCCGGCTATTCTGAGGAATCAGCCGTCAAGACACTCGGATGACTTCACTGTCATTTCTGTCAAGAGCCACACTTTGGAATTCAGGAGAGCAGTGGCGGAGCACAGTAGGTAAAAAAAAAACTACGACGTCGTAATCAGTTTAGCTACCTTCTAACAACAGCCTATTTTTCTCTTTTCCAGGCATTGATGATTTTATCCTCATTACTGTCAAAAATATCACTTCAGAGCACAGGAGAGCAGTGGCCAAGTCGGATTCGACATGCGCGTTTGTAAATCCCTTTGACTACTCTGTACCCTTAGTCCTTGGGAAGAGTGATAATAATCCTCGGAGACAAACTTTATGACCTGGCTAGCTTAATTTTTGTTAGCTATTCTTTTTTATATTATTTAGATTGTTTCTACAAAATTATGTGATTTATAATTTATTTAGATGTTTCGTTTTGTTCGTCTGCTATGCTGTCAGAAGTTTCATAACCGATAACACCAGGATGCGCAGATTCAATAGACAAAGCTTAGGATGTAGTCCGTTTTGATTTTGAAAACGGTATGCATTAAATGTTATGCACAACAAGCATTGCCATGAACAGCCGAAAAACCGCCAAAAAAGCATCTGCTGACGTTTTTGTTCGTCATCATGATATCGGAAAAGTTAGCAGATGCTTTTTCAGCGTTTTTTCGGCTCTTCCTGGAAGTGCTTGTTATGCACAGCATTAGATGTATAACGTTTAAAAACCCCAACAGATTACATCCCAAGTGTTGTCTATAGAAACTGCGCATCCTTGTGTACTGCTGACAGTATACTTGAAATGCCGTATGATTAGCAATTTCTTCTATTCATTCAGCCCAAGCTGACTGTCAAACTCGGTCATGCAACAAGAACAAAAAATGCAATGAGACGAAGATGAGAGCCCCTTGAGAGCTGAGGTCTAGCCGAAAGCCCCAAAGAAAGGCTCGCTGCCAGTCAGTGAATTCTCTATACCCTCAGGTTGCGAATACCTCGCAAATAGCGTGCAATAGTGACCACGGTGACCCTTCTCCATTTCCTGTCCTTCCCATATATGCCGGATAAGACAAACAAAGAATGGTTCGAAACGAGGAAGAGCCAAAGAAACCACAAAAAAGTAAGCTTATTAGCAGGAAAGAAGTAGCAAACATGCAGCCCAGGCAGAATGATATCGATTAGTCATTGGCGGCTTCCAAAACTACGTCAAGTAGACGAAGTTACGCTGCTGTTCAATTTCCGGTTTGCTTTATTTCAATATTTACTAATACTTGCTCAAGTACAAGAGGTGGATGGCAAAAATCGGACTGAAGACAAAGGGTCTTTGGGATCAATGTTGCTAAATTTGATTTTTCATCTGTTTTCCTTGTGGCATTATGGGTTACAAACAAATTGTTTAGCTATTTACGTTTAAAGTCGTTTGTCTTTTCTGTTACCATCCTTGCCAAGGCCTCAGGCTTTTTGTGAGAGCAGGAAGATGGGCATAGGAAAGAAGTTAGCAATCGGCAAGTGACAATGCACCATCACGGCAACCATGGGCTATAATCATAGCTCCCTCCTACGCAGCAGGCTGATAGTGACCCCGAGCTTCAGAGACAGCAGGTCTCAAATTCTGGAGAAACTTGTTTTGATAGTACGGTATAATTTTTCGAATAAAATGCTAGTAAAACACAAACAAAAACCCTATTTTCTATGGTTGTCTGTGAATCATTAAGTCTTAAATTTAAGAAAAACTGAAGGGTCTAAAGATGCGAAGACAAATTTTTAAATCAAGGAAAGATCAGGGTAGAGAGAAAGAGCTAAATATTATGTAAGAGACAGGGGATAGCACAAGAGACGCTAATGAGATAGGTCGGTCATTAAAAGTTATAAGTTATAGTTTCATTGCACAATCAGGCGCCACTGAGGGGTACAACTTGTCACCTCGCATCTTTACGCAAATAGTATTCAATCCCGTGATTTTGGGAAGTGGACTGTCTAAACAAACTTGCCTCGGGGATCACCGATCCCCTATCCCAATTCTTTCTGGCGGTTATAGTAGTTTCCGAACTATGTTTAAAAACACCTCGGTGGATAGAGCGTCAACCTTGTTCAGAGAAGGTTGCGGGTAGAAATCCCCCCCCCCCCCCACCCAGGAGCATTTTCGTCTTACGGCGACACTGTAAACCTCTTCCACCACATTTCCACCCCACATGGCGTCACAGGAGGATTTGCTGTCTTCGAGCATGCAATATCAGTCACGATTATCGAGGGAAGACTTGATTAAACTACATATCGCAAAATAATTATTACGATGATGACAACTGAAACTGATTCCGGGCAACGAAAAACACAGATCACGAAATAATTATGAACGTTACTAACAATTAAAGTTGATTCCGGGCAACCGCCCAACTGCTGACCCGCTTCCCTACCTAACAAAGTACACACGACACGTGAAGTTATACACCTGCAAACACAGAATACCACAATTGTGAGTGGACGGTAATCATTTCCTCTTCACCTATTTTCTTTCAATTTCAATTTCGGCTGAAAATAAACGAACTGGCCTACTAAGCGAGTCATTTCGTGGTAATATGCAAAAGGTACAGCGATCGCGCCCGACGATGCTCCCGACCATCGTAAGTAAATTAGTCGTGGAAGATAATAAGAGGGGAGCTAGTTTTCTAATCATGGAGGCCTCTCAGACGAAAATAATAGCAAGAATGGTATCGATCGTGACTAAAATAACTCGGTGCGCTGGAACGCTACCACAGTCTTGAATGGACGGTAATCATTCCGTCTTCACCTATTTCCTTTCAATTTCAATTTTGGCTGAAACTAAACGAACTGGCCTACTAAGCGAGTCATTTCGTGGTGACATGCAAAAGGTACAGCGATCGCGCCCGACGATGCTCCCGACCATCATAAGTAAATTAGTCGTGGAAAATATTAAGAGGGGAGCTAGTTTTCTAATCATGGAGGCCTTTGAGACGAACATAATAGCAAGAATGGTATCGATCGTGACTAAAATAACTCGGTGGAACGCTACCACAGTCTTGAATAGACGGTAATCATTCCGTCTTCACCTATTTCCTTTCAATTTCAATTTCGGCTGAAAATAAACGAACTGGCCTACTAAGCGAGTCATTTCGTGGTAACATGCAAAAGGTACAGCGATTGCGCCCCACGATGCTCCCGACCATCATAAGTAAATTAGTCGTGGAACAAAAATAATAAGAGGGGAGCTAGTTTTCTAATCATGGAGGCCTCTGCGGACGAAAATAATAGCAAGAATGGTATCGATCGTGATTAAAATAACTCGGTGGAACGCTACCACAGTCTTGAATAGACGGTAATCATTCCGTCTTCACCTATTTCCTTTCAATTTCAATTTCGGCTGAAAATAAACGAACTGGCCTACTAAGCGAGTCATTTCGTGGTAACATGCAAAAGTTACAGCGATCGCGCCCGACGATGCTCATGACCATCATAAGTAAAGTCGTGGAACAAAAATAATAAGAGGGGAGCTAGTTTTCTAATCATGGAGGCCTCTGCGGACGAAAATAATAGCAATAATGGTATCGATCGTGACTAAAATAACTCGGTGGAACGCTACCACAGTCTTGAATGGACGGTAATCATTCCGTCTTCACCCATTTCCTTTCAATTTCAATTTCGGCTGAAAATAAACGAACTGGCCTATTAAGCGAGTCATTTCGTGGTAACATGCAAAAGGTACAGCGATCGCGCAAGTCGGTTCAGTCGTGTCTGATATTGCCATTGTGAGTGAAGGACGCAAGTCGGAGTATCAAGCAGAGGCGTTACTAGTCAAAATGTTTTTTTGGGGGGGGGCAAGGAATTTACCGACTGGCTGGTAATTTTTACCGACTGTCTTTGCAGAAAAAACGACTGTTTTCATAGCTTTGTGGCACGGAATTTGTGGCCGACGAAAAATCGGGCTATTCTGCGAATATTCGCTTCAGTGTGAACGCACAGTAAGAGCGGTGACCTATGTCCGCGCTGTTCAACAAAAGCGGAATTCCTATACTGCGTCTCCACTCCTTATTAGCTAGAAAGGTTCTCAGCCAAGACTGAGTGGAACACAAATTGTGCGAAATGGTAGAAGGGTTTTGCACTGGTTCAGTTGGTGTACAGGAATGGGAAGAGGCATGTCAGAGAAACCGAGGAATGGCAGGCATAAAGAGAAAGGACGGATATACAAAGAGCCACGCCACCTAACGCACAAAAAGCCACACCAGATCACAAAGAGTCCAGGCATGCCACGGGGCGGGGCCTGCGAGAGGTGTACAGGAGCAAGACGGAGGCAAGGGATATCGCAGCCTTCAAGAAGGGATAAGGTACCTGCAAACATGTACAGTCCAATAAGATTCCGTATTCAAAATTCGATTAATAACTGTTATTAATTAACTTAATAACTGTAATAATAACTCTTGATAATTCAATTTTCACTCACGTTTAAATTCTTTCGAGGAAAAGTCGAATATTTTCTACTAACTTCGGACCGAAGCACTGATATGATAACGTCCGAAATACAGAGCGAAGGAAGCAAATCGCAAAATCGCCAGACTTTGTGTGAACTTTTGCGGATCCCGTCCCACCGGCAGAAAATTGCAGCTCAAGAGTTTCGCCGGTGAAACTGGGGATGCCTGATTCCACCTGATCTCTCGTCCACACAGACCCGAGAAGCCACAAAACGCAAAAACCCGGCATTTTGACCCTCAAATGCAGCAGTGAACCAGGGGGAAGTCCCGGGTCGCCTTTTGAATTTACGTTTGAAACAGATAACTCTGACGTGGGATAAAAGAAAAAAAAATGCGTAACTTACCACAGTCAGCTACTTGCAGACCGATAAACAGTAGGGAGAAGACAAAGGGAAAGTATCCATACATCGAAAATAGTCTTTTCCTTACAGACCCCATGAGAAAAAGACAGAGACCGCTCCCCAGGGCTAGTTGGCTTTGAAATGAAGTCCATGCAGCCTTCTCGAAGGGACTAGTTGATCCAAACTTTTGAACTTCTGCTACATATCCTGAAGAGAAGGCAAGTTATAGACCACCGTCGTGTACTGAACTGCTGACTACACTGCCTATATCTAAAACACCATAGCAGAATAGCAGAGGGGAAATAGATTAGGCCTATGCTTGGCGGTTATTGCCTCCTAAGTCCTAAACTCTACACTACCTTCACATTACATACAGCCTACACTACAGCTTACTTCTTTTTCCGCAAGGTGTTTGTGGATCCGAAAGAGCATTTCCGCGGTCGTTTCTGTGGCCTAAAAGTGTTTCCGCGACAAACAAGGTTTCGTGGCTCGCTTTGTGGCTCGAATCCGACAAACAACTGTTGAGATGATTTTCGATTTTGTAGCTCGAATACGTCGGGAAATTCAAATTTAGCAGTAGGAGAAATAAGCAGCAGGAGAAATATATAAATGTAAATGTATTTGCCATGGCCGTTGGCTCTTAGCGCAAATCAAATCTTATCTTATCTTATACAAATAAAACTGAGGATCCTTTTTGCAAATAAAAGTAAGAACGTACCTCTGAAGCTCTGTTTAGGCCTACTGAGATGTTTACTCGATTTTATTTTTATTTTCAGACATTCGAAATTACCGCAAAAAAAAACTGACAAAACGCGTTTCCGCGATTTTCAACTTGTGGCTTGACTGTGGCACAAGATCCGTGTTTCCACGACAAATACTCAGAAGAGTGTGGCCCACAATTGTGCCGCGGAAAAACGTCTCTAAAGTATTCTGACAAGGCACCTGTCATGAACTACTAACTTCTGGGAACGCCATGTCAAATGTCAAGGCAACCTGCCAGGAATTTCTGACTTTTGGGTATGCTACGGTTGCGTTCCAAACAAGACGAAAGGTTTCGATGGGATCCCAAAAATGTAAAATTTGATCCAGTCTTCGACAAACTCCTTGAACGTTTTTACTATTAAAATTCAGAAACTGATTAAGGCCAATGGCTAATCATCGAGAAAACCAAGTTCAGCATGTGTGAATTTACCCCTAGGCTATACGTCATATCTACATTGACGAAGTTGATCAAATCTTCCTGCCTTAATTCTGCCAAATCTATGGTTTCGGCTGGATTCCGGGCTAACTACTTGTTATTACAGGTTATGGTGATAGCAGGACGAACCAGCTCATTGTTGTGGCTGTTATTACTCGCTCTGTAATGAAAATAATCACAGGAGCGGACATACGTCCCCCACCATTCTTACCGGGATTCTTCCTGCTAAACAGATAGCTATTATCACTTAAAGCACAACTCTTACTAGAAATGATCTTTTGCCTATGAAAGGGATCAGAAAAAAAGTTTTCCAAAAATACAATTACTTTCCACCTGAAATCAGCGATTTTCTTGTTAGCACTAGTCGATCCTATCCAGCCTTCCTGCTCTCCGACGCGGCGGGTGGGAGCAAAACGTTTGAAAACTGAACGCGCCGTGGTTAAAAAAGTTGGAAAACTAAGCAAATAAAAGAAGTAAAAAACAAAAGATTCTCATATCCTTATGTTTGAAATAGGTGTCAGCGGATATTGAAGACTCCGGCAAACTTTACTTTGTGTGACAGGCAAAACTCGGCATGGCCGAAAAATCGCTAAAATTCATAGGCATAAAACGAAACAATGGAGAAAGGCGCTGGTTTTAGAAGCTTATAATTCGAGAAGGGAACTAGGAGTATTATAAACGGCAAAATAACCAAGAGGGGTCCTTTAAAGCGTGTTTCCCGAGTTTTTTCCGCGATCTCACAAAGTGTTTGTGGCTCGAAAAGATTGTTTATGTGGTTGTTCAAGGCAATTACAAATTACATATTATCATTAAATAGCAAAATTAGCAAATTTCTATATAACGAAATTTCGGGTAGGCCTAATTTTAATTTCGCAGCAAGCTAAAGTCTAAATAACAAAATTGGCTACTTTCAAAAGCACATGTACATTGAACGGAGTATCCTTCTTGACCAGAATGGTAAGGACATGAGTCGGAAGTTCTATTTACTGGATTTTATTTTTATTCTCAGACATTTGAAATTACCGCCAAAACTCAAACAAAATCGGCGTTTCCGCAAGTTTCGCGGAAAAACGCCTTCATGATGTTCACGAGCACCAGAAGTAAGTTGTAATGACTGGAAGTCTGTGGAACGAGCTGATAAAGGGGAGGGGCTAATTTTACTATTACGCCGAACGCTGGAACGAAAATAATAACAGAATCGTACCGATCGTAACTGATAATAACTCGGTGGGACAAAGCCAGGGTCAGGCAGTCGCTATTATTCGGCAGAGCCTACCAGGAAACAGAGGCGTTTCTAGTCAAAATGTTTGGGGGGGGGGGGGGGAAGTATTTCCCGACTGGCTGGACTGGTCATTTTTGCAGATAAAAACGACTATTACTGAGAAAAAACGACTGTGTTGACGAAAAATCGGCTGATTTTTAGAAAAACTACTATCTTTAAGAAAAAATCGACTATTTTGTACATGAAACCGTCTGTTTAAAAAAAAAATAGACTGTTTCCAAGGAAAAAAATCGGCTGTTTTTCCGAAAAATGAAAGATTCGGGGGGGGGGGCGTCCCCCCCCCCCCTAGTCCTGACGCCCCTGCCAATAAATCAGGCATTTAAGGCACAGTAACCTCGGTTATGTACCTTTATTACATACCCCGTTATGTACTTGGGTGGAGTATTTACTTGGACTAAGTAAGTATTTACTTTGACAAGTAATGTAACTTCGAACGGTGTAATTTTGGTACAAAAGGTTGCAATTTAAGTCAAGAACATCTACTCAGAATCAACATGCACCTCAGATGTACCTACAAAATTTCAAGGAACAACTTTGACACACAAAAAGTAGCCTAAGTTGAAAAAAATGGCACCATTCGATTATGTTCAGAGACCAGTACACCTATAGACAGTCTAGTGCAGTGGTTCCCAACCGGTGGTACGCGTACCCTAAGGGGTACGCGAGACCTTTACAAGGGGTACGCGAAGGAACCAAAATTGGTTTATGATGCATTTACACATTGCGTAAAATCAGAGCGTAATTTGAAATCAGAGCGTATTTTACGCAGGTATTTGGGCTTGAAAAGATCTCTAGCAGTACGAACGTATTTGAGAAATCGGTCCGTTTAGTATCTAAATACGTCCGTACTGAGAGAAATCTTTTCAGGCTCACATACATGCGTAAAATACGCTCGGATTTCAAAATGCGCTCGGAATTTACGCAGTGTGTAAACCCACCATTAGTCTGTAGCTTCAGAATCTCGCCTCACTCATTTTTGATTGCCGAACTACTGGCCGGAAGGTCATTTTTACCGACTGTTTTTTTTTTTTTTAAAGTAACTGCTTTCACGAAAAATCGCGGCGCTTCGCGCTGACTCTTTTCTTTTTAATCGTCTGGCCGACCTTTTTTTTTTTGGGGGGGGGGGGTCAACCAGTGCGTGACGACTCTGATTACAAGTCGTAGTGGAAGTCAGTGAAATAATGTTGATTCCAAAACAGCTAGCCTACTGCCGCACAATCTGCTTTTGTCAAACAATATTGTTTCAAGAAGAATCGAAGAAATTGCAAGTGATGTTGTCATTCAGGTTGCGAATTAAGCTAACAAAAAAGTTTGCGATGCAGCTTGATGAAAGCACGGAGAGCATCAAAACCAAACACAGAAACAGGCTGACTGTAAAAAATATGCCACAGGCCACTAACGACTTCGAGCCGAGATTTGACGAAACTTTAGCTGCAAAGCAGCCTCTAGTGATTGCCTCATTGATTTTGTATATATTTTTACACATGTATGCCGTATCATTTTATGATAAAAACTATCGTCTTTTTCACGTTCTGAAAAAGGGGGGACGCAATCTTGTCGAACCTTGATTAGGGGGTACGCGGTACGGAAAAGGTTGGGAACCACTGGCCTAGTGGATCACTACAGGGTCACAAACAAGGAACTACAAGTTTGAAGCTAGGCTACAAGCATGAGCAGACAAACATATTAATATCAGACAGTAGACCGAGCAGACAGCAGTAGGCTATTGTACAGTACTATATATGTACTATATATGTCTATATATGTATGTAGTAGTGGCATTAGGATTTTTTTTATACATTCTTAGGCTAGCCTACTTCTACGTTTAAGGGATATCAATTCATAAACACAAAATAACATCTTATGAATAATTTACTCTGCACTGAATGACCAGTGGCTAAGTTAAGACTTGCATACAGTAGAGGTATGCTTATGTGAACGTTTGTTGACAGTGGACTGACTACCAGTTAGCCAAAGTAGGTTATTAAGGGCATCTGAAAACACCTGTATGGGTATTTTGCATCTTCATTCTACCACTTACCTCAACACTGCACTTTCCACATTAAAGTAACTGTTCACATAAGCATATCTCTACTGTACACTAAGTTCACTCGACAATATCAGCAAGCCTGGGCAAAATAAAACCTATCCTTCAGGCTAGGCCTACAAGATCTCAATTCTCCTTACACAAATATTCCTCGCACGTTTTTGAACAAGCATCATCCAAGTCACAAAGAAAAACAAAACTACAAGTTACTTTGACTGATCCAGCCAAGCAAGTCAATCTACCAGCAAGCTAGCGGGGCAGCCAATAGCGCCGGACTCCGGAGCGAAGACTGATGTGATGGGCGAAGGGCGAGTAAAGAGTGGCAACCAGGGTTGCCACTTAACTTGAATAAAATGCACTACCCATGTAGCAAAAAGGTACTACCAGAGGAGAAAATGTAAAACCTAAAGAAAAATTGTGCGCGCGTTGCACTTCGCGCATTGTTTTCCACTGTTGCTGATGCAAATCATTGTAGCAAAATAGGGGTTTCATTCAGGACCAGATTAAAATTAAAGTAATCAGATCAAATATTTCAGATAAAACTGGCAAAATACAACTAGGTCCACGTGAACTTTGACAGAAAGGATATATTTTTCGAATAGTACTACCTGTCTTAAAATGTACTGCAGAAGTACTACTTTTTTCATTTGAACTACCAACTAACTACTTTGAAAAAAATGTACTAAAAAGAGTATCATTGTACTACCTGTGGCAACCCTGGTGGCGACTGAACTGAACAAAACAATTACAAACGGCCGTGTTTACGCATAATGTTGCGCTGTTCCTGGTATCTAGCGGCAAAAGTTAGAAGAGAATAAACTGTAAATCGCCGACAGATGGCTGTAACGACCCCAGAATGAAATGCGATGGCTCCAGCACAGAGCAAAATAACACTGGGGAGTAGCGCCAAGACTTGAAAAGAGTGACACACACTCGAATAACAGCGACACTAGCAGCACTAGTGATATAGAACGTCCCTACTGAAACTCAATCAGTCTTGCACCAGCGCTGGCTCCAATAACTTAAAGTTTAACTGAAAAGCCAATGTATTTTTATATGTTTGATTTGAATACATTGAATTATTTTGACTCATGTAAGGGATTTTCGTTTTTTACGTCGTGTAGTCTAGTAGTGACGTCTGGAATCTCCGCTGGTTGCACGACAAATAACTTTACGGCGAGTCGCGGAAAATTTGAATGTCTGCAAAAGCGTGTCTTTCAACGGCTAACAAAGCGAAGATTTTGAAATGTTCGATTCCAGATTTCAGAATCACATCTGAGGATAGCCCTCTGTCTGTTCCGTGCTTCCTGGTCACTTTCACTTCCCATGTAACTTTCATCTTCCTTGCTTGAAGAATGCAAATCCGCCATGACTTGTTACTACGCAATTGGCTGCGGCTGTAGTTGCTAAACATTTCAAACATAGAGCTACGTCCGTATAGAGGTACAACAGTTATGGAAGAGAAATTACGTCATAAAATTCAAGAATCGTGGATAACAAAGTAACGAAGTAACGCGTTTCTGTCGGTTCTTCTAGCCTAATTAAGTAAAAATATGATGGGTAATCAGACTGTCTTATCTTAGCCCTATTCTGATAACCTTTAAAATTCTGAACACAGCAAAAAAAAAATTACAACTTCCCCTGTTTCTTCCATGTCTGCAGGCCGGATCTTAGCTTTACTAGAAATCTCTAAACCCGTAATTCTGTCTCGCTTTAAATACCCCAAGCGTAGTGGGCGGCACTACAAGTATGGCCCGATTGTGAAGCATGGAAAGCATAGGTCTTGGCGCTACTCCCTAGTGTTATTTTGCTCTGCTCCAACAGAACAGGTGATCAATGAAAATTTTAGTATGCGCTATGTAAGCAATATGTATAAAATGAGAACGAGTTGAGAGTGTCTGAGAGATCTAAAAATCAATCGCATAACATTACAAATTTGGCTCTTATGTTCTATCTGGCTTCATCGGTCGTCGACGGGCCTCTCCTCACCAACATAAAAGACTATTCTGAACTGGGACAACCCGGGCGAGGTCCAGTCGATTCTTGAGATGCATGGGAAAAGTGGAAGTGGAAAGATTGGCCAAAGAAGCTCGCCAGGCTTAGAAAAAAACAAGAGCTACGACTCGCAGGGTAAGGGGCAGGGGGGACGCCCCCCCCCCCCTCGGACTCCCCCAACCGTGACCGCATGTGGTTCGAACACGTGTTTGCATGTCTAGATCATTAATTCTTATCACCCATTGAGTTTCACTCGAATTGGCCTACCCGTTCGCAACTTACGGAAGTCAATTTACATATTCCCCTTCCCCCACTCCCCCAAAAATGGTCGGATCTAGAACGGAAGTTTTCGTAGGGCATTGTGTCGGGTTCTTAAGTCAATTTGGTCGGGTCACTAACATGCCTTTAAAGTTTCATGGTCCTTAGCACATCTCCACCCCCCCACTCCCCAAAAGCTCCGATACGACCTGTCTCCATCAATTACGTATCTAGGCCTACCAAGCCTACCAAGTTCCATCCCAATCCCTCGAATCTAAGCGTTCATCACGAGTCCAGTACCCCCTTACAGCCCCCCCCCCCTCCACAAGTATCGGATCCTATCTGGATTTGGCCTGGAACATCTGAGGCGAGACGATAGCTTTTTCCACTTACCAAGTTTCAATAAAATCCGAAAACCCGTTCAAAAGTTATGCATCCCCCCCCCCCCATGATTGTCGGATTGAGGAAACGACTAATCTCAAGTCAATCTGTTCGGTTCCCTGACAAGCCTGCCAAGTTTCATCGTCCTAGCACATCAGTAAGTACCGAACTCCCCCCACAGTGCCCGAATCGGGTCCGGTTATGTCAATAACGTATCTAGGACTCGTGCCTGTTCTTCCCACCAAGTTTCATCCCCATCACTATAAGCGTTTCCCAAGATTTCCAGTTCCCCCCTCCAACTCACCCAAAATCACCGGATCCGGTCCGGATTTGAAGTGGGACGTCTGAGACACGAGGTATTTCTATGTATCACGTTTCATGAAGATCTGATCACCCGTCCGTAAGTTAAAAATGCCTCAGTTTTCCGGATTTCCGCTCCCTCCACACCCCCACCCCTAGTGGTCGGATCGGGTAAGTCACTATCTGATTTAATATGGTTAGTACGCTTGCCAAGTTTCGTCGTCCTAGCTTATGTGGAAGTGCCCGAACTAGCAAACCCCGGACAGACAGACCGACGGACGGACAGAAATTGCGATCCCAAAGGGCAAGTGCCATAAAAAGATATTTAAATACAATTCATATTTATGTTATAAATAAACTGAAGAATATCAGTGAAATAAGAGAAAGAGTTGAAAAATATATAGAAATTTCATTTGTTAGGCCCATGGATTGTAGTTAACACACAAGAGATCATGGAAAGGTTACCGACAGGCTCGAGGCTTAAATCCGTTTTCTCACGGGCTTCCTTCTCCCCATATACTCTCTCCACACCTCGGATGAGCTGGTCGCAAGTCGGTATATATTACGTATCTCCGCGATCTCACCGGTTGTGGCTCGGAAACCAGTGTTTTCAAGGTCATATGAGTGGCATATAAGTGTGTGATTCCGTGACCACAAAATTTTGTCGCTCGAATTCGACAAAAAACTGTCGAAGTGATTTTCGATTCTAATAACTATGGCGCCGTACAGGGCTGCCCAATTGTGGGCCACACGCGGAAACACGACTGTGAGCCACAAGTTGAACCTCGCGGAAACACCGTTTTGTCTGTTTTGGGGCGGTAATTTAAAATGTCTGAAAGTAAAAATAAAATCCAGAATTCCAGATTTATGTATTTGCACTACTATGCAAAAAAGAGCTTTAATTTATGTCTAAATACTACAGTAGTTAGTTTTATTAGTTTCAGTTTGACTTTCCCGCCAGATTTGAGCCACAAAATCGAATATCACCTCGACAGCTCTTCGTCGAATTCGAGCCACAAAAATTTTGTTGGTCACGGATACTCACTGGTGCCGAGGGGTTGCCACCAATCACTTTTAGTGTACAGCAAATGCCCGGTATCTGTCGGTGCCGGCACCGGTTGCCACGTGTTAAAACGTACAAAGAAGCATTTTTAGAACCGGTGCCGGAAAAGGATGTACAGCAGGTGCCGGGGAGTGGGTAACGCCTCGACTGGTGGGCCATACGAACGGTCGCGTAAACACAAAATTTTGAGCCGCAAACACTTAAAGGGATCGCGGAGAAACGCCTAGAGATGTAACGCACAGGGCATCACTATAGAGGGGGATGAGGGGGCTCCAACCCCTTAAGGTCCTCAGAAAGTACTTCATCGCCTCACTGGTTTTCGGCGCAAAGCGCCAACAAACACACAAAACTCAAGTTCGGTAAACTTTTGTCGCCCGGAGCCGGAAAGTTTAAGTCTCGTCGGTAATCGGGATTTCTCTACACTACGGACTCACATTCTGTAAAGTTTTAGCGCGAAGACTGAAGTTTCCTCGGAAGTTTCAGCCTTGTCAGCCAATCGGAATTTCTTTCTTGCTCATAAGAAATCACTCGAATTCTGTAAATTCTGCACATACGAATTCGGTAAACTTTTGTCGGGCATTTTTGTACACATAAAGGAAAGTTTAGTTCTCGTCGGTATAAGCTATCGGGATTCTTTTATTTTTGCCAAATGTACCGTCAACCTTTTTTTCGTTCCATTCCGTTCATTGACGGTAAATTGGCCACACGGGCAAACCTGTTTTCCTTGTTTCGTTCGAGGGACGTTGTCTCGTACTCTATATGACGATGAACAAAACACGCCAGTGATCCTCGGGAAGAACGAGAAAACGTAGCACTATCGACTCAAACTCAACAACTCAGTCCTGTATTAACCAATCACGACGATACTTGCGAGCAGCTGTGATACCGTTTCCAGCTCTTCCGCTAGGTACAGGGCGATTTTGCACCGGCAAGAAGAGTTAGTCATCAAGAGTATTGCATCCACTATCTGCCCTTTGGGTTTATCTGGCTGCACACTGATGATACGAAAAAAGCCAAACCGGAATCCTTGTTACGTTTGTTGGATAATTTTCGATTTGGTAATTACACTCGAAGAAGAAATGACGATGAGTGCAGTAGGCTACTCCAGTAATAAGCACGTCTTTTGAAGTGAGAAATATTCTTTTTGCTGAAGATTCGACGAGACATTGCCTACTTTACTCTGGATGAACTTATTTTCAACGGACTGCTCTAGGTAGTCCTTACTTTCATCTGGGATCGCAAAAAGACGCTCTGAACATCAGCGTTTCCACAGGATTTCGCCTGGCAGCATTTCCTAGTATTCTCACTACGAAGGGCGCGTCATTTATTTAGCAATTTAGGCTTGGAATTTGTGGGACAAGAACCAGACTGAAAGCTACGATTTGCACGGTGAAATTTACCAGAAAAAAGGCGAATTTTAAAAATTTTGCCCGCGGCAGATAGCTTAATTAGTCATGGGCACAGCGGTTAGAATGTTCGCTCTCTAGCGAAAACTGAAATGAAAATCTGAAGGTTCATTGTGGGAATAATCTTCACTGATGCATTATAGTTTATAACAACACCGGTTCTATTCTGTATTTATTGGTCGGAAGATTTTGCAGTCCTGTCAGTAAAATCGGACGCCCCCCCCCCCCTGAAGGTAAAAGACTAGTTACGCCCCTGGTAACGCATGTACTTCCCCATGTCTTGAGCTACCTTAAATTACCTTAAATTGCACTTGCAAGCAATAAGGATGTTGAATCCCGAGAGTAGCTTGCGGTTGATGATGGTGTTCATTTATTTCCGGGTCGCTGTTTCTGGGGCACTCCAGCACACTTTCCACGGTTGCGCACACCAGACCTCGTCGAGTCGCTTTTTGAACCCGTTACGTGTTTCGCTAGTCGCAGCTGAATCAGACAGGCCGTTCCACAGAGCAACAGCAAGATTGCTGAAGGAGTGCTGGCGAACACGAGAGGAGCAGGATCTTCGGAACTGCTTCCGGGAGTGGCCCCTAGTCCGTAAATTACTGTCAGGAGCGAAGAGGGAGCTTACACTTCAAGGCCAAAAGTTGCTCTACCATTTTTGAACACAAAACATCTACCGAGTACCTGCGTTTGCCCCAATGACATTTAGAAGTTTGACTGAAAATTCCGAGGTAAAGGATTGGATTCCTAGGTGGATGGAGATTGCCCCCCGCCCCCCCCCCCCCTTAGGGTTTCCGAGGTCATCTCCCGAGGGTTTTATTTTCTTATTGCGTCTTCGTTGCGAAGTGAACATCCATGCGAATTAGTTGGAAAACCAAAGCAAGTAAGTAATAGTAAGTAATTTATTTGTAACCCGCCATTTCGAACAAGCGGAGTAAATGAAAGGAAAACACATAAAGACACAGAAAAAGACACTAATTTTCAATCTTCGGCCAGGAATCAGTGGAGATGGTCGTGAGGTGGTTGGGCTGTGTTGTGAATGATTTTTGATAGCGACGAAGGAACACCCAAAAGGGTAATACTTGCATCTTGAATTTTGAACTTCTCCGTCAATGTATGGTTATGGCATAATTTCGACAAGTGGAGCAGGTGCTTTGCATATTTAAAATAACATGATCTCATATTTTTAAACAAAGAAAATATAGTCACGTATTACGCAATAGTGTGAACCAGGGGCTAGAACTAGGGAGATTATGATTGTCAAAATGATCCTCCCAACGTTTAGGAGGTTTTTCTCCCAAGTAAAAAAAGAAAGAAACAAGAGCTGTAAGCTCATATGGCACTTGCATGTGTCAAGATGATTTGATTGATCAAAAGTAAGTTTCGACTTTGCGGTTGAGATTCGCGCTATAAGGGAGCTGGAACTTCATTTGTAAGCAAAACCCTTGAGGCAAAACTGCTAATGGGCTGACGGGCATCACGAAAATGCATATATTGCTTAAAAGTATTTTTTTTACTTTGCGGTCAAGATTGGTACTTTAAGGAATAATCGGATTTGGGAAGTAGCAATTTCTAAGCAAAGGTTGTTGAGTCTCCAATATTCCAGCGAAGTTTCATCGTCCTAGCACATCTGGAAGTACCTTAACGCGCGATCACCGGAATCCCAGACCCCCCTCCCCCTCCTCCAACTCCACCCACAATAACCGGAGCCAATCCGGTTCTGTAAATGATTAATCCAGAGCATCTGTTTGTCATTCCCACGAAGTTCGATCCAGATCACACCAGTCTAAGCGGGTCAAGTATTTTCCGCCCTCCCCCCAATTATTGCCGGATTCGGTCCGGAAATGAAAAAGGTCACAAGAGAAAAATGTCCTCTGTTTAATTATTAAATTTCACTCGAATCCGATCACCCGTTCCAAAGTTACGCATGACTCAATATTCCGAATTCCCCTCCCTCAACTCCGCCCCCCCCCAAGATTATCATATCGAGGATTTTTTTTTTTATTCCAAGTCAGTTTGACCGGGTCCCTGATATGGCTTCCAAGTTTCGTCGTGAAAATCCCCCAAAAAACGGAATTCCGGGATACCCCATCCTCCCCCCCCCCCTCAAGTGTCCGGATCCAGTCAAATTATGTAAAAGATTTACATGGACCAGGTGTTTGTTCTTCCCAGCAAGTTTCACTCCGATACCATCATTCTAACCGTTTCTCGAGATTTCCGGTCCACCCCCCCCCCCCCCCCCCCACCAGCTCCCCCGCGGTGCACGTAGCCAATCCGATTCAGCAAATGACTTACCTAGAGCATCTGTTTGTTCTTCCCACAAAGTTCCATCCCGATCCCTCCATTGTAAACGGGTCACGTATTCCCCCCCCCCCCCAATAGTTGCCGGATCCGGTCCGGATATGAAAAAAATCATCGGAGAAATGTCCTCTGTTGAATTCTTAAATTTCACTCGAATCCGATCACCCATTCCAATATTACGCATGATTGAAAATTTCGGATTCCCCTCCCTCCACTCCCCCCACCATTATCTGATCGACAAAATTTTTATTTTGAAGTCAGTTTGACTGGGTCCCTGATATGCCTGTCAAGTTTCATCGTGAAAATCCCCAAAACCACAATCACCGGAATTCCGGGACCCCCCCTCCCCATAAGTGTCCGGATCCAGTACAATGGTCTAAAGGACTTAACTAGAGCAGATGCTTGTTCTTCCCAGCAAGTTTCACTCCGATCCCTCCATTCTAACCGTTTCTTGAAATTTCCGGTCTCCCCCCCCCCCCCAACTCCCCCCTGGCTACCCAATCTGGTCAAGACTTTAAACGGGACATTACAGATATGTATTCTGTTCATATATGAAGTTTCATTACAATCCGATCATCCGTTCGAAAGTTACACACTTCTCAATTTCCCGGATTCCCCTGCGGATTCCCCTCCCTCCACTCCCCCACTATTATCTGATCGACAAAATTTTTATTTTGAAGTCAGTTTGATTGGGTCCCTGATATGCCTGCCAAGTTTCATCGTGAAAATCCCCAAAACCACCATCGCCGGAATTCTGGGACCCCCCCCCCCCCCATAAGTGTCCGGATCCAGTACAACGGTCTAAAGGACTTATCTAGAGCAGATGCTTGTTCTTCCCAGCAAGTTTCACTCCGATCCCTCCATTCTAACCGTTTCTTGAAATTTCCGGTCTCCCCCCCCCCCAACTCCCCCCTGGCTACCGAATCCGGTCAAGACTTTAAACGGGACATTACAGATATATATTCTCTTCAGTTATGAAGTTTTATTACAATCCGATCATCCGTTCGAAAGTTACACACTTCTCAGTTTCCCGGATTCCCCTGCCCTCCACCCCCCCCCCCAAAATGGTCGGATCCGAAAACTGATTATTCCTAATTTTGTTTGGTCGGGTCTCTGATATGCCTGCCAAGTTTCATGGTCCTAGCACAACTGGAAGTACCCTAACTCGAAAAAGTGTGACAAAATGCCCTAAATTTTCAAGTTTCCAGCGCCCCCACTCCCCCGCATATGGTCGGATCGGGAAACTGATTATTTCCAGGTTAGTTTGGTCGGGTCCCTGATATTCCTGCCAAGTTTCATTGTCCTAGCTCATCTGGAAGTACCCTCACTCGAAAAAGTGAGATAAAATGCCCTAAATTTTCAAGTTTCGAGCGCCCCCACTCCCCCGCATATGGTCGGATCGGGAAACTGATTATTCCCAGGTTACTTTGGTCGGGTCCCTGATATTCCTGCCAAGTTTCATTGTCCTAGCTCATCTAGAAGTACCCTAACTCAGAAAAAAGTGACAAAATGCCCTAAATTTTCAAGTTTCCAGCGCCCCGCACTCCCCCCCATATGGTCGGATCGGGAAACTGATTATTTCCAGGTTAGTTTGATCGGGTCCCTGATATGCCTGCCAAGTTTCATTGTCCTAGCACATCTGGAAGTACCCTAACTCGGATATGTGGGACAAAAAACTCGGACCGACCGACAGACCGACAGACGGAATTGTGATCGGTATATGGCACTTGAGCCAGAGGCTGCAAGTGCCATAAAAAATGTACGCTCAAAAGTTGCTGTCAGAGAAAATGGCAGTAAGTAGGTAAGTAATTACTGACCCGCTATTTGAAAAGCGGGGTATGTAAAATAAAAGAATTAAATAAAACACATCAAATACAATTTACAATTTTTAATTCATCGGTCAACAAAGAATGTAAAGTATCATGTGCTGGCTGGGCCCTGTTGTCCATGATTTTTGGCAGAGCCGACGAAATTTCCAAAAGTTTGACGCTTGCCTTTAACTTGGAAACGATCCGTTAGCATGCGGATGGGGTATAACTTTGCAAGTGCACGACGAAAACGACATAACAAAAACTTTATGGATTCATTGTATTTGCCTTATTCAAGTTCAGCGCTCCAAGCGGTTAGTTTCTGAAATTTGACCCTTTGTCTCATTATAAACACTTGCGACAATGAGCTAGTAAACTACAAATCCATAAATTACCGAGCAGAAAAAAATAGCTTTCACTTTCTTTCCCAAAGACAGCGCAACTGTTCCATTGCTCGGGATTGCGGATTTTCTACTCATCAATGTGTCGATCTATTTTACTATGTTTGTGGACAAGTGCTGACAATAGCCGCGTTCGTTTTCGCCGTGCGTCGTTGTCGGTACCAAAAACGTTGTTTCAATTTTGTCATAGTGTTTTCTTTGGCACGTTCTATAATCGTCGTTTCACGAACGAAGGTGGTACGAAAACGTCAATAGTCGAACTAACTTAATATTTAACACAGCAGATATAATAAAGTACAAAAATGGATTTTAGTATCACAGACCCACTGTTTTTATGGCACTTGTAGCCTCTGGCTCAAGTGCCATATACCGATCACAATTCCGTCTGTCGGTCTGTCGGTCGGTCCGAGTTTTTTGTCCCACATATCCGAGTTAGGGTACTTCCAGATGTGCTAGGACAATGAAACTTGGCAGGCATATCAGGGACCCAACCAAACGAACCTGGAAATAATCAGTTTCCCGATTCGACCATATGCGGGGGAGTGGGGGCGCTCGAAACTTGAAAATTTAGGGCATTTTGTCACTTTTTTCCGAGTTAGGGTACTTCTAGATGAGCTAGGACAATGAAACTTGGCAGGAATATCAGGGACCCAACCAAACGAACCTGGAAATAATCAGTTTCCCGATTCGACCATATGCGGGGGAGTGGGGGCGCTCGAAACTTGAAAATTTAGGGCATTTTGTCACACTTTTTCGAGTTAGGGTACTTCCAGATGAGCTAGGACAATGAAACTTGGCAGGAATATCAGGGACCTGACCAAAGTAACCTGGAAATAATAAGTTTCCCGATCCAACCATATACGGGGGAGTTGGGGCGCTGGAAACTTGAAAATTTAGGGCATTTTGTCACACTTTTTCGAGTGAGGGTACTTCCAGGTGAGCTAGGACAATGAAACTTGGCAGGAATATCAGGGACCCGACCAAACTAACCTGGAAATAATCAGTTTCCCGATCCGACCATATGCGGGGAAGTGGGGGCGCTGGAAACTTGAAAATTTAGGGCATTTTGTCACACTTTTTCGAGTTAGGGTACTTCCAGTTGTGCTAGGACCATCAAACTTGGCAGGCGTATCAGAAACCCGACCAAACAAACTTATAAATAATCAGTTTTCTGATCCGACCATTTGGGGGGGGGGGGGAGGGCAGGGGAATCCGGGAAATTGAGAAGTGTGTAACTTTCGAACGGATGATCGGATTGTAATGAAACTTCATAACTGAATAGAATATATAGCTGTAACGTCCCGTTTAAAGTCTTGACCGGATTCGATAGCCAGGGGGGAGTTGGGGGGGGGGAGACCGGAAATTTTAAGAAACGGTTAGAATGGAGGGATCCGAGTGAAACTTGCTGGGAAGAACAAGCATCTGCTCTAGATAAGTCCTTTAGACCATTGTACTGGATCCGGACACTTATGGGGGGGGGGGGGGGGGTCCCGGAATTCCGGTGATGGTGGTTTTGGGGATTTTCACGATGAAACTTGGCAGGCATATCAGGGACCCAATCAAACTGACTTCAAAATAAAAATTTTGTCGATCGGATAATGGTGGGGGGAGTGGAGGGAGGGGAATCCGCAGGGGAATCCGGGAAATTGAGAAGTTTGTAACTTTCGAACGGATTGTAATGAAACTTCATAACTGAATAGAATATATATTTGTAATGTCCCGTTTAAAGTCTTGACCGGATTCGGTAGCCAGGGGGGAGTTGGGGGGGGGGGGGGGAGACCGGAAATTTCAAGAAACGGTTAGAATGGAGGGATCGGAGTGAAACTTGCTGGGAAGAACAAGCATCTGCTCTAGATAAGTCCTTTAGACCATTGTACTGGATCCGGACACTTATGGGGGGGGGGGGGGGTCCCGGAATTCCGGTGATGGTGGTTTTGGGGATTTTCACGATGAAACTTGGCAGGCATATCAGGGACCCAATCAAACTGACTTCAAAATAAAAATTTTGTCCATCAGATAATGGTGGGGGGAGTGGAGGGAGGGGAATCCGAAATTTTCAGTCATGCGTAATTTTGGAATGGGTGATCGGATTCGAGTGAAATTTAAGAATTGAACAGAGGACATTTCTCCGATGACATTTTTCATATCCGGACCGGATCCGGCAACTATTTGGGGGGGGGGGGGGGAATACGTGACCCGTTTAGAATGGAGGGACCGGGATGGAACTTTGTGGGAAGAACAAACAGATGCTCTAGGTAAGTCATTTGCTGAATCGGATTGGCTACGTGCACCGCGGGGGAGCTCGGGGGGGGGGGGGGGGGGGGGGGGGTGGACCGGAAATCTCGGGAAACGGTTAGAATGATGGTATCGGAGTGAAACTTGCTTGGAAGAGCAAACATCTGGTCCATGTAAATCTTTTACATAATTTGACTGGATCCGGAAACTTGAGGGGGGGGGAGGGGGTTTCCCGGAATTCCGTTTTTTGGGGGATTTTCACGACGAAACTTGGAAGGCATATCAGGGACCCGGTCAAACTGACTTGGAATAAAAAAAAATCCTCGATATGATAATCTTGGGGGGGGGAGTTGAGGGAGGGGAATCCGGAATATTGAGTCATGCGTAACTTTGGAACGGGTGATCGGATTCGAGTGAAATTTAATAATTAAACAGAGGACATTTTTCTCTTATGACCTTTTTCATTTCCGGACCGAATCCGGCAATAATTGGGGGGAGGGCGGAAAATACTTGACCCGCTTAGACTGGTGTGATCTGGATCGAACTTATTGGGAATGACAAACAGATGCTCTGGATTAATCATTTACAGAACCGGATTGGCTCCGGTTATTGTGGGTGGAGTTGGAGGAGGGGGGGGGGGGGGGGTCTGGGATTCCGGTGATCGCGCGTTAAGGTACTTCCAGATGTGCTAGGACGATGAAACTTTGCTGGAATATTGGAGACTCAACAACATTTGCTTAGAAATTGCTACGTCCCAAATCCGATTATTCCTTAAAGTACCAATCTTGACCGCAAAGTAAAAAAAATACTTATAAGCAATATATTCATTTTCGGGATGCCCATCAGCCCATTAGCAGTTTTGCCTCAAGGGTTTTGCTTACAAATGAAGTTCCAGCTCCCTTAGAGCGCGCATCTCAACCGCAAAGTCGAAACTTACTTTTGATCAATCAAATCATCTTGACCCATGCAAGTGCCATATGAGCTTACAGCTCTTGTTAAGCTTAGTTTACTAGTTTAATATGTTTTGCCGAGAATTTAAAAAAATTGCGCCTAATTACTGAACCGAGATGTTGAAACTGGCTTTCCGCCTCCGTTCGTCGTTTTAGGAGCGACGAATGAAACGGCGGTTCAACCGAACAAAGAAAATAGCCGCGTTTTTTGTAAAACTCCGTTTTCCTTACGCCGTTCTCCGTTCCGCCTGTAAGCCCGTTTTTTGTTCAATGAGTTTCAAACTCGTTCTCCGTCGAGGTTGTTACAAAAAATGCCTTTTGCACCAATTTAAATCTGAGGGGCTAGTAACTAAAATCAGCATTTTGCGTATGATTTCCAGGGGCGTCATTTGGGTTGGGCAGGTGAGGGGGTGGGGGCAGCTGACCCCTGGTTTTCCAAGGGAGCTCAGGGCTACCCAGGAAAAATGTCCAGAAAAAAAATAATTTCTCATCAGAACTGTGACATTTGGTTGCTTCATGTCAGTTGACCAAGGTCACTCATGAAAACTGAACACTTTTTAATCCGAGATAATGACTCATTGTTCGAGTACCGAATGTCTTCAAGGCGCCTTTGAGCCTGGGTCAGTCGTGTGTCTTAACAACTCTGGACATGGGGAGAGACATGATCTTTGTAACATGGCGTCGAGTATACTTTTTGAATTGTTTTTCCTTGATAGCTCATGGCCCTCTTGGGGGCCTGGCCTGAGGGTCATCAAACACTCAGTGCCTTTTCGTTTCACCCACAGTTTGTTTATCTTGTAAAACAGTAAGAATTTTTTTAAAATCTATGTTTAATGTGGGTTTGATGTGGTTTCGAGGGTGGTGGATAAGGCTAGCCACAACAGGGTTGCAGCAAAGGCTACCCTGGTTCGTAAACCTGAGAAGAGGACTGATTTTTATTCTTATTCCAATATTTTAATGTCTATTTCACCCTTCTTTCACGCTTTCCTTTTCTGTTTTAACTTTTCTACCCTTTCTTTTCTACAGGCACCCATCTCCCTTATTTATTTTCTAGATGCCACCATCTCTATTCTAACATTGTAGTATGTACTCCTCAAGACCACATGTCCTGTTCAATCATGTCGAAGCTCACCCTTGTTAACATTACCACAAATTTTTGGAATTTTTGTTACTGAATCAGTGAAAATAGGAAGTTCCATTTATGACATCCCTTTTCTTCTTCATTAATTTCTGTTAATTTCGTAAAAATAGGGTACTTTTATCCTTCTGCAATTTTGCTTAAGGTCCTGTTCCTAATACTTTATCAATGTAGCAGAACGGGATGAGAACGGTATTCACAACTGAGGTTCCTATTCCGTTGATCATCCAGCAGAACTGAATATATAATGAGACGTAACTCGTTCTGCTAAAAATCGGGCAATAGCACTACGGCGTTCTACTAAAAACCGCTTATAGGAGAATGGGATAGAGAACGGAGAACGGTGTGTTTACAAAAAACGCGGCTAATCCCTTATTCTCGACAGTCCAACGCCGTTCACGAATGCCGCTATAATGAAAACGCTTATAGTAAAACGACGGTTGAAACGGCGAACCGAACGACGAAAACGAACACAGCTAATCAGACACGGGGGAATTTAAAGAAACTAGCTTCGCTTGGAAGCGCTGAACTCGAATACTGAGAATTGCTTTGTTGTCGTTTTCTCGGATACTGTTGAAATAACAGTACCGAAGACGGGTAGCCTAGACAATAGCCTGAATGTCCAATGTACTTTGTTCGTTTTATTTATTCATATACAAAAACCTCCGTATGCAAACGCATCCTCAAAGGAAGAACAGTGCACAGACAGAAAAAGAATGAAAGACAAAAATACTAATTCGCTTAAAACTAGCACACGCAGAAACAAAAATTCCAAATTTCGAAATCACTACGCATTCAGAATGACATGCCCAAACGGTTTAAAAAATCTCGATATACAGAAATGTCTCGATTTTGTTGTTCGCTAACAGTGTTTCCCACCTTGACAAACGGCCACTCCCCCAGTTGAATTGTGATTTTTGATTGCAGTTGAGAAACGCCAGTCGGATAAGGTTCCGAGTCGGATTTCCAAAGATCTTATATGTTTTTAATATTGTCGCTCGTGCTATTTTATGAATTTTCTTTGTTACTCCACTGTATTAAATAAGCGGGTTAGAAATAAATTATCATTATCAAACTCTTCTTAATATGTTTAATTTAAAAACCCTTTCCCAATACCGCGAAACCCTGTCATTTAACATTGGAAAACAAATCCTACAAGACCCAACCCTACGCCCCATCCTGCCCGCTGATTTCGCCGCAATTCGAGTCAGGCCTGGCAGAGCAGCTTCCCAACCGATTCCGGTAATACAACCGGTCACATGCTCTCATGCTCGGTATCAGCGAAGCTTCTTGCCCTCATTCGTGAGCCGGCTCAATTCTGAAGCAATTTCAACACCTGCCAGTATCTAAACATGCGTCTAAAATTTTCGTTTATTCTTTAAATTTTTCCTAACTTTTATTGCTGTCTGAGAATCTTGTTTTGTTGTTGTTGTTGTATTTATTCACTTAACGTTTGACGTCATTTTATCTTGATAGTTATTTTTGTTGACAAAAAAACGAAAATTCGGCTAGCCCGTGAATGGTTTGAAAATAAACTGAATTGAACTGAAGTAGGGTTGACCTCGGATACATATATTACTAGAAAAAATAAGAAATCGGATCCATCCATTCCCTGCAGATAATTTCATCTGGAAATTAAACAGTGGACATGAGGAATGTCTTATAATACTTGGTTTCTTTGCTCGTTATGAAGGGGTCGGCGGAATTATTGAGGGTTTTCGCCCATTTCGCATTATTTACGGGACGGTCTAAAGACAGGCCCGCAGATTATTTGCACGGCCAGTAAAGGTCGCAAATACTCAATATGACCAAATCTAAAAACACGCCAGTGCTCCTCAGGAAGAAGGAGTAAACGTCTCCGTAACGACTCAAACTCGACAACTAAAATCTTGTGTCAAACAATCACGGCGGTCTTCGAGAGCAGCTGTGATACCCGAGGTGATACCACTTCTGGCTCTTCCGCTAGGTACCCGGCGATTTTGCATCGACAAGGAGAGTTAGTCATCAGGAGTATTAGATAAAGGGTCGCATCAGACGCCAGTGCCACGTAGGACTGCGAACCGGAACAAGGGCTTTAATTAATGTAACTCCGAAGGAACAGTCCAGTTGATCAAAGCGGCTACTACGCGTACGACGCCCCACCGAGTGATCGAACATGGCCCTTTGGGCTTAAATATTCTTTGAGCCCAAGCTGACTTTGAAACATTTATTCAAACAATGTTTACAACGGATACGTCAGCTATGATTCTTCATCAGCGATATTTCGGCCCTTTTTGGCAAGGGTCCTCGTCAGGCTGTCAATCCTCTGATTCAACTTCGGGGAAGGAAACAAACAAAAGAAACAAAAAAAGGTTTGTTTCCTTCCCCGAAGTTGAATCAGAGGATTGACAGCCTGACGAGAACCCTTGCCTAAAAGGGCCCAAATATCGCTGATGAAGAATCGTAGCTGACGTATCCATTGTAAACATTGTTTGAATAAACCTTTGGGCTTTCCATGTAGAATACATACACACATACATACATGGTTGCACCTACCCGCTCCTTGTTTTCGTTGCGGATGAGGATCAACTCTCGAGGGCAAGGACCCGCCAGCGCCATAGGAGAGCGGCAGCCAAAAGTGACAGCTTAAAGAACCGCAGATATCAAAGGAACTGTCCAGTCATCAAAGCGGGGACCAGACGAACAGTAGAGGTATGCTTCTTTCGACGTCAATTAACTTTGAACACTAGCATTCTCACCCACTTGCTGTGACGTGGACTACCAGTGAGCCAAAATAGCTAATTAAGAATCAACCAAGCACGCCTGAATGGGTGTTTCGGTTCTTCATAATACCATTTAAACAAAAATGCACTACACTGTAAAAAGTTTCTCCGAGTAAGGATTAAAGTTGACTGCAGTATTTGCTACTGGGATTAATCTTATCTCTACTGAGATAAGATTAATACGAATTAGAGATAAGATTATCTCAGCAGAGACAAGATTATCTCAGTAGAGACAAGATTAATCCCAGTAGCAAATACTGCAAGATTTTTTTTTTACAGTGTACTCAAAGTTGACTACCGTCCGAAAAGCCATACCTCAACTGTACATCAACAAATATAATGACGGCCACAAATCGCGCACACGCGCTCGATCCGAATCGACTGATATCAAAAAGACTGTTGAACATTTGCTTAACAATGAAGACCTTTAAGCCTAATTCTTAACTATCGATTTACACAACTCTTATAATGTAGTAACCACTCTGTCGGGTGAGGACCCCCTCAACCGTAACCCAAACTGTACATCCCCCTAAACCGCTGACACAAGAAAAGTGGGAAGAGCTGACAAATATTCCCTCAGGCATACAACATAAAAAATTTGCAATTTACAACAGACACAAGCATTCCAAAACTTAGCTTCTGAAATAATCAAAACACTGAAACCACTCTGTAAAACTTCGTAGGCGATCCGTGATAGTATATTGCCAGCAGCACCGAACCACCCGCCACCTTTCCCGATACGCTAAACCAATCACAAGGTCCCACCGCCGCACTGATAGTCCCACTGCATCGGTCACAATCTCGTACTTAGGTTTCCTCAAATACGTTATTGCCCTTCATCCTAGGCCTACTGCACCAAGTTGAGCGTGTTCCACCCTATTTACCGTTACTACGCATGACGTCACGAATTCTGACTTATGAGGCTGGAACGATTTTTCTATTTTCCAGCAGAATATCATGCCACGGGCGAATCTGACCAATCACGTTACAGAGATGCGTAGTTACCACGCTTACTATGCTCCCGAGCCTGGTAAGCAAATAGTTACTATTTCGAGAAGGTTGGAACGATCAGCGTAGTAACTTTTCACGAGGATGGAACGAAAATAGTAACTAATAGTTACTATTGTTAGAAGGGTGGAACACGCTCATTATCTTTGACATCTTTGAGAAACAAGCCTAACCCGAAAGCGGAAATTTCCCCACGTTTTTCTGTTAAAATGATGGCAGCAAAATTCGCAACCCCCTCCACAAACATAAACGAATGAAATGCATCTAGTTAGCTGAGTGACATAAAATTAAATATTTCGACATTAGTGAGCACTAGCTGGGGTCCGCACTTGACTCCACCCCTGGTTACACACACTACGTCGAGTATTTCCGCATCTGCTAAGACACTGCTTCACTGCCGTAAATAATACTGAAGTATGCCAACAGAAAATCACAGAGTAGACATACAAACGCATGCATTATCAAATGCATTGTTGAAATGCAATGCAACCGCAAAAAGGCAATGCTTTAACCTCATGGGTTAAGGGCAGTCTGTAAATCAGGGACTGTGGCTGTTTTGGGTTCCGGTTACATAAGAAACCGACAAACACCCCCGGCAACAGCTCCCCCCCCCACACATTCGGTATAGCCCCTTATCGACATCTCCAGACGTGCTGATAAAATTCTGGAAATTAAAGTATGTTTCTAATGAAAAGTATGTAAAGACGAGCGGCCAGCGAGGCGCCATCACGCTTCGAAACTGCAGTTTTTAGTACGATTTATTAATTTTTGATATATTTGCATCCGGCGGGGGGGGGGGGGGATGGCACCGGGGGTTGGCACCATTTTTTTCCAGGGGGGAGGGGGTTGCAGGGGGGGGGGGGGGAGGATATGTCCGATTTTTTTCGCCTAGACCCCGCTGTTTGCCTTATTGTTTTTTCGTTCTTTGTAAATATACCGACACCTAGTTGACCGTTCTCACATCTAACGACCAGTGCCAGGGAGAACGGAAGACATGGTTAAAACCACTAGCCAAAGGAATGTACATTGGACAGGTGTTCCAGACAAACTTTGAAGCCTACGTGTTGTATTATATCATTATTATTACTATTAAAACGAATTGTTCTAAAAAAACGTGTGTTGCGTCGTACACACCATCTAGGGATGCAGGGCGGGTAAACCTACGGCGCATTCTCGACGTTCCCCCGAGACTGCCACAGCGGGGTCCCTGTGTTTTTGTTTTTCCCAAGGACTCACTCCCCACTTACCTCCACACGAGCGAGGAATACTCCAATTATCATCACAATCATCAAACAAACTTCCATTCACATTCGGTGGGAGATGGGTGGGGGGAGTTGCTGGCTTGTTGTTGGTCTGGTGGTGTTTGTTAGGGATGATTAAACGGAATTTCTGAGATCAATACTGGGTTTAACCGTTTGATAAGACTGACTCTAAGAAAAAAGGATTTCTTTTTGCAAATAATGCAAATGTAAAACTAAACAAAAGTGAAAATAAAGAGGGCCATAGTATTTACAGATTAGTTGTGTCAACGGAACAAAAAAAATCGACAAAATATATGCGGAGACATTCCTCGTGTTCTCGTTGTTTTCCCCAGGAAGTGACTACCTCTGTTCACGTGGTTCCCCTAGAATCCCCAAGGAGTCACCGGGGAACGGCGAGAGTACATTTCTAGCCACGAATAGCACCGGTCCAGCATAATTTAATGACGGGTATCCGGAGACGCTGAGAAAGATTTTCGAGTAATTTGCACCAGAATGAGCTGTCGGCGCAAGGACTACCAGGAAGCTGGAGAAATGATTCAGACTAGGAATAACTGCTTGTAAAACACACCCAAACACTAGTTCGCAACTTGGCAACAGGAAAAAAGATAACCGACTCACATTCAAACACGGACAATATACAGCTAGGCTATGGTACATAAATAGAGATAAACAGATCTTATGTCTATGAGCAAAAGGCTATTTCCGAGGTGGTCGCATTTCCATGTGCCCAGTTCGACTCGAACTAGGATCCATCCACTCACTGGGAGCAGGAGCATCTGCAAAAGAAGTTAAGGTCAAAGTGGACAAGAACAGACCTAAGCAGAAAATTATCCACAACATACCCCTCAGCTTCCGCGCACATTCTTTGAGTCGAATTTTGAATTCTCGACACCACAGGTCCATCTTTCCAGACTTCAATGTGTTGCGAAAGCAACACTTTGGTTTTGCCCCCTTTTTATGCCACTTGCTGCTTCGCTCAATTTCCCATATACCGATCACCACCACGGGTGAGTGGAGGGAGGGGGAATTCGAAATATTGACGTATTTATAGCTTTTGAACGGAGAATCGGATCTTAATGAAACTTTATATTTGGTAAGACCTCGTGTCTTATATGTCCCATTTCAAGTGTGGACAGGATTCGATCGATGCGGGGGAGTCGGGGGGGGGGGAGTGCAGAAATTTTGGAACACGCTTAGAGTATAGCGATTGGGATAACACTTGGTGGGAAGAACAAGCATAAGCCCTAGATACATCAGTGACAGAACCGGGCCGGATTCTGTCACTCTGGGAGAGTTGGAGGGGGGTCCAGAATTCCTGTGATCGCAGTTTAAGGTAGGCTACTTCCTGGTGTTCTAAGACTTTGAAACTTGGCTTGAACATTAGAGACTTGACGAGATTGGCTTGGAAATTGTCACTTCCCAGATCCGACCATCCTTAAAAGTACTCATCTCAATCGCAAAGTACGAAAAATACTTTTAAGAAAAACCTACATTTTCATGAGCCCATGATCATTTTTGCCTCAAGGGTTTTGACAGATGACTTTCTAGCGCCATTAAAGTGCGCATCATCACAGCCAAGTGCAAAAAAAAATACCAACGATACATTCTCGTCATTTCCAAGGGTCCATAATCATTCTAATTTACCAAGTCTTGCAAGTGTCATATGAGCTTCCAGCTATTGTTTTTTTCCCTATGGTACCACGATTTCAAGTTATGACTAGAAAGTGGTAAGGGTCTAACCTGTGCGGTCTTTACGGAAAGTGTGGTCCTTAGGCCGGATTGGTGAATATGACCTTACATTTTTTAAAGCTCCGTAGAAGACTTGCCTGGGGCCAAAAAGGATGGTTTTTGCTTGTCCTCGAGCCAGAGCCTACTGGATGTGACGTGAAGCGGATTTGTATAGCCTATGTGAGAGAGGACTATCCGAAGTCGTGCAGCCAAGCTTTCGTTTCATCAAACCAAGTTTCTGCTTTCGAGCGGAAAACTCTGTCCTAGCAGGCAGCAGTTTCATATTGAAGATGGATTAAAATCTAGAAGTGCTAATTATGTGAGGCAGCCCCACAGCCAATATATCTTCTTTCAGTGATAAATAGAAAAATTTAGAGAAAAAAAAGGGTCATTTTCCCACGGGCCCAAAAGTGCTGCCATCTACTGTTTTATTACTATTATTATTATTACTAGTGTTTTTGTTATTCGTGTCAATTTACGGAGTCAATTTTAGAATTTGCAGTATGTTTTTTTTCACTTTTATGCTCCGCTGTTTTGTTCCTCTTGGCGGGTTCAAAAATGTAACATAACAAGAGCTGAAACCTCATATGGCACTCGTAAAAACAGTTAGCATGTTTGTCAGATACGGTTTGCAGTTCTCAAGACTGGATCTGTGAAAATGGGCGTGATCTAGTAAATCTGAAATGGTTATACCACTCATTGACACATGTTTCTTCCTCCAAACGATGATCGGATCGGGTGAGGGACTATTTTTAAGCCAATCTGATACAGTCCCTAAAATGCCTGCTAAGTTTCACGGTCCTAGCACATCTGGAAGTACTCTAACTCGTGATCATCGGAATTGTGGAAAACCCCCTCCAACTCCCCCCACTGTGACACGATCCGGTGCTGTTTTGTCAATAATGTATCTACGGCTTATGCTTGTTCTTCCCACCAAGTCCCGTCCCGATCTCTCGACTCTAAGCGTTTCGAGAGATTCCCCCCCCCCCCAAGTTATCGGATCCATTCCAGACCTGAAATTGGTCATCTGAGACACTTGTTCTTGACACTTGACACGTTTCGTGCACGTCTGATCTCCCGTTCCAAAGTTATGCATGTCACTAGAATACGGATCCCCCATCCTTCCACTCCCCCCATGATCATCGGATCGGGAAAGGAACTATTCTCACGTCGACCTGGGAGAGTACCTAATATGTCTGCCAAGTTTCATGGTCCTAGTACATCTGGAAGTACCCTAACTTGTGATCACCGGAAATCCGGGAAAACCCCCTCCAGCCCCCTCTACTGTGACACGATCCGGTCTTGTTTTGTCAATAAAGTGTCTAGGGTTAATGCTTGTTCTTCCCTTCAAGGCTTCAAGTTCCATCCCGATCCCTCGACCCTAGGCATTTCACGAGATTTCCGGTCCCCCCCCCCCCCCCCAGTTCTCGGGTTCGATCCAGATTTGAAATTGAAAATCTGAGACACTTGTTCTTCACAATTGTCAAGTTTCATGTATGTCCGATTATCCGTTCCAAAGTCTATTCCAAAGTTTTCGGATTCCCCATCCCTCCACTCCCCCCGCGTATGCCTGCCAAGTTTTATTGTTCTAGCTTATGTGGAAGCGTTTCACGAGATTTCCTGTGCCCCCCTCCAGCCCCCCCCCCAGTTATCGGATCTGGTCCGGATTTTAAACTCAACATAAGAAACACTTGCTCTTGACATATGTCAAGTTTCATGCATGTCCAATTACCCGTTCCAAAGTTATGCATGTTACTAGTTTCCGAATTTCCCATCCCTCCACTCCCCCCACGATGGCCGGATCGGGGAAGTGATTATTTCCAAGTTAATCTGGTCGGTTTCCTGATACACCTGCCAAGTTTCATCGTCCTAGCTTATGTGGAAGTGCCCAAACTAGCAAAACCGGGACAGACCGACAGACAGACAGACCGACACAAATTACAATCGCTATATGGCACTTGAGTATGCTCAAGTGCCATAAAAAACTGGAAATCCTGTACGGCTCACTTGGGTTTCTTCCTTTTTGGGATCCCAAAACGTAAGTGGAGGGATACCTATGACATCGCAAAAGTTGTCCGTCTGTCAGCACGATAACTCTCGAAGGGAATGAGATATTTTGATGAAACTTGTTGTGAAGGTTCTTTGGGTCAAGTGTAAGGTCAAGTTCGTAGATGGGCTTGTAGCCCTATATTTAGGGGTGGGGGAGGGGGTTCAAATTAAGGGACAAACAAAATATTTTTAAACAGCTAATGTGATAGTCGATTATTTGTGTAAGAAGACATGCTGAACACGAATATGCTAAACATTTTCTCGTCCGACAAGTAGTTCGCCCGGAATCCGGCAAAAACCGGAAAGTTGGTTAAAAGTAAAAGTTTCATTTGAAGTTGATTAAATGTTCGATTCAGGGGTAAGAAGATGGTGAAAACCGTTTCCTCGCCGGACAAGTAGTTCGTCCGGAATCCGGCAAAAACCGGAAAGTTGGTTAA
This sequence comes from Branchinecta sandiegonensis, assembly GCA_030848855.1. NCBI lineage: Eukaryota > Metazoa > Arthropoda > Branchiopoda > Anostraca > Branchinectidae > Branchinecta > Branchinecta sandiegonensis. The sequence continues at coordinate 15,763,856 of JAUPMV010000012.1, read as the reverse complement.
AAGTAAAAGTTTTATTTGAAGTTTATTAGATATTTGATTTAGGGGTAAGAAGACATGCTGAACACGATGATAGAAACCATTTTCTCGCCGGACAAGTCACTCGTCCAGAATCCGGCAAAAACCGGAAAGTTGACTAAAATTAAAAGTTTTATCTGTAATTGATTAGATGACAGATTTAGGAGTAAGAAGGCATGCTGTACACTTATGTGAAAAGCATTTTCTACCCGGACAAATAGTTCGCCCGGAATCTGGCCAAAACCGGAAAATTGGTTAAAAGCAAGTTTTATTTTAAGTTGATTAGATGACAGATTTCAGGCTAAGGAGACGCTGAGTCTGTATATGACAATAATTTTTCACACGGTCATATAATTCGTCTGGAATCCGGTTGAAACCGGAAATTTCTTTGTAAGTTTAAGTTTTATTTGAAGTTGATTAAATATCCTTTATAGGGATAAGGAGATACGCTGAATTCGTTTCTAAGTTTTCTTTTTTGCTGGACAAGTAGTTCGCTTGGAATTCAGCCGAAACCGGAAATTTGGCAGAAGTAAAGCAGGAAGTTTCGGTCAGTATCGTAAAAACAGATTTGGCTGATAGAGGTATATCTGAACTATCTGAACTTGGTTTTCTCAGATGATTAGCCTGCGAATACTGGATCTGGTGAAGACAAGACCCATTTGTCTGGATCAAATACTAGATGTTTGGGATCCCATCGAAACCTTAGGTCTTGTTGTTACGGACTTTGTTAGTACCGATAATTCTGTCTATGTTTAGCAGCTCTATGACCGATTCTGCGGAGAGGTTTCTTTAAGTTGAGTCTTCACCTTCCGGAATCTGGGTTCCCAGATTTTCCGAGATTTTTTTTGAATTTCTTCTGCGATACTTAAAAATCCGGAAATCTGGAAGTTCAAAAGCCCTTTTCTCTGGATTATTTTGATATACTTTTGGACCCGATCATATTCCAAATGCAATTTACAGAAGACATCAAAGAATAATCTGGAAGCCCAGATTCCGGAAGTTCCGGAAGGTGAAGACCGGACTTTTACTTTTACTTGTGCTGCGGATAGGTTTCCGGCCTGATTTTCTCCACTTCCATCGTCAGCTTGAAAAAATCTAATTTTTTGGGGGGAGAACTGATGATGATGCGGAAAATCCTGGCATGGATTCCAGTCCACGACCGCCAGACCCTTTTCTTCTCTCCGCGGCACTACGGAACTGATCTTCACTGTCCTTTATCCCGTCTTTCTAGTACCTCTCTAGTTATAAGGTCGATACAAAAACATACAAAGATAAACATACCTTTTTCGAAAGTTTCATTACTGTAATTTATTACGAGGCATTTCATTCGAAAGCTTCATTACTGTAATTTCTTACTAGGCATTTCCGGATAGTCATTCCCCCCTCCTTACAGGGATTTACAATGCGCCGTAAACGGTTGGCAAAGGCAACTATAAATTGCACTTACTTTTCGGTCTATTGTAATGTCCCCGTCCTTCACCATATCCATGTGGGGGTCCGTTTGCTGGTGGTCTTCCTGGCTGTACGTAGGGTGGTGGTACTCCACCCGGCAAGCCACCGGCACCTTGTCTCGGTCGCTAAGAAAAAAAAAAAAAAAATCAGATATGTGATGGGTAACTAGATAGTCCAATCCCAGCCCTTTTCGGTTAAACTTTGAAAGCTTTATTTATAAAAAAAAATCAATTGCAATTCTCTTAAATGGACTCTTCTTTTAGTGAATCAACTAGGGGAAAGGGCAAGAGCAAAAATACTCCTTGAGACCAAGCTGATAGGGAATCAAACATAAGAAACTAAAAATGGGCAAGTCAGCTAGGATGTTCTTCAGTGAATGCTTCGGCCCTCCTTGGCAAGGGTACTCGCAGGCTGTAGCTGGAAGAAACGGACCTGCAATCATTGCAGGTATCCGTTTCGAGTTTTTTTTTTTTTTTACAGGAAAGAGCAAGCCAAATCATATAGGAACCACAGATATAAATATTTCGAATGTCTTCATGCATGTGACTGGATTGTATATGCAAGATGAACAAACGACTTCTCGCACTAGCATTAAGTGGTCAGTAACGAACAAGTTTCCGACGAGAAAGGTCAAACTATCACAACGCGGTTGAGAGCCGACTGCTGGCTAGTTCTAGGATAGCCAGTTGGCAAAAAGTGAACGGCTGGAAGGCCGACACCACCAGACCGGAGGACAGGCCACCTCGGCGTTACGGTTTGTGCCAGGCGGCGTCCGCAAACAGGCGTGTTAAGCAGTTAGACGTCGATTTCCGAAAGGGACTAATCCCCTTTCCACGACCAGCTTCGCATTCGAAGGCGAAACGAGTGAAGACGATTCCAACTTTGGTACTGATCCTTTTTTTTATTTTTTTATTTTTTTTCCCGAACCCTCCACTCGAAACGTTTCCGAAGATTTCCGGTTTCCCCCCTCCAACTCCCCCCAATGTCACCGCATCCGGTCTGGATTCAAAATGGAACATCTGTGACACGAGGTCCTTCCATAATAATATCCGATCACCCGTTCGTAAGCTTAAAATACCTAATTTTTCCGGATTTTTTAGGGGAGTCATGAAAACAGCGTTAACGAATGAAATGCCTCTGTGTATTAGGGATGCAACAACCCTTCAGTCTTTTAAAAAAACAACTAAAAGAGTTATTTTTAAATGACAGTAGTTGAGGGTTGGTATCTGTGAATGTATTTAAGTAATGGTGTTTCTTTTTTTGTTTTTTCTAAAAAGAATATTACTGAATCAGCTCCTTATTTGTATGGTCGCTCGCACGGCTTTCTTATGCGGACATGCAGTTTGTTCCAAGAATTATATGAATTTCTTTTGTTAATAAATACTCTGAATCTAATCAGTTTGTCATGAAACGGAATAGTCCTATCGCAAGGATATCGCAAAACGGACCAGTCCGTATCGCAAGGCGAAACTACCAACCGCGTTAAGACACGATTGGCATAGTTATCTTAGTATCCGGCGACCCCCCCCCCGCCTAAATAAAAAAAGACAATACCAAAAAAATCTCCTAGTCCCAAATAATCCCTACGCCACGGACAGTACAAGGGATTTATACTCCGTCTTTCTCTTTGTGAGTGTATGATGGGTCATAAATAAATTATAATTATTATTATTATTATTAGCGGGCTACCCGGATTAGCTCATGTACCTACTGACGGATACACAAGAGTAGGATAACTGGACGTAACTTCATTCGCCAACTTGACTGTACAATAATGTCTGAAGTAAAGTGGGTATCCAGTAACTGGTGTAAGAATAAGCTTGTGCATGCCCAAAGGGTATATGTATGTGAAGCAAAAAGCGCAGGCAGAACAAAGATAAACAAGGGAGGGGAATTTAAAGGTGAAGGTTGATGGTGACTGAATAATTGCTGAAGTGAACGAACACACGCACCCGCCTTAAGCTCTTGTCAGTGAGGTGTTAAAAGTGAAAGATCAAATCAAAATCCGTGCCACTCAATGTAACGACCCCCCCCCACCACCAAATCCTTTCCCAGTTCCTTCCCCTTCTTGGTGAGGAAGCTACAGTTAGGTGCAGTTAGTTTTTCTTTTTGTACCAGAAGTCACGGGAAGTCAAGTTAAATGTTTTGGATTCGTGTTAAATGTAAAGGATTTGGGGGGGGGGGGGGGGAGTTGGTCGGGGGGGGGGGGCTCTGGTACCGAGGGGGGGGGGTAGCCCGGGGAGTTTTCGCCGGGGGGGGGGGGGGTTCTCGCCTAGACCCCCAAGAAAGGTAGCCACTGTTTAAGCACAAGTCGGAGTAGATGCATTTTCTACTCCGATATCCCAACATATGTGACTCCTTTAAAACTCCGCTGGGTTTCCCAAAGATTAAAAACCGGCTATTTTCAGCCTCGCTCGGCCCACTTGGTTTTGATGAAACACGGAAAAACTTGCAAAATCGATATTCCTGACCAATGACCTCATCGTAAGTAATAACGGGGAGCCTGATACCTAGAAAACAGCCACACACGGCAAATCTAAAACTCAGCGTAGTGCCATTTGCTGACATCTGATTGGATAAAACTGACACAGGAGTTTTGGAATCTCGGAAATGGGAATGTATGGGACGACAAGAGACGCAGAGAGAAGCGATAATATAGGTAAGATGGGTCTTTGAGTGGATCTAAATAATGCGACGTCAACAGTCACCACTCTTGATAATAGACCCAAAACAAACAAATCAAGCTACAACCCAAACTCCACTCGGGGATAGAGGGAGGGGTATCTCACCTCGAGTAGTCTAGCCGTTTCCAGCTCATGCTCGGCCAAGAAAAACAAAACATGTGAATAACAATACCATGCAAAACACAAAGGAAAAAGTGCGACATGGCTCTAAAGTGGAGTGTGAAAACATGAAGCACGTTTGCCCTTTTACTAGGGAACTTGCACTCAAAAGATATTGCGGTTGCATTATAAACGCTATCGGCTGTTCTGTGCAGCCATCAGCTAAGGTCGTTGACTGCCCTCCACACAACGTGGAGGGGAGTAATTTGAGTAAATAGGAGCCTGGCTAGGTCGACCTTTGACGTTAGCTAGTATGAAGCTAGTTTGCAGGTTTCCAGCTTTGCTATTTGCAAGCACTTTCAGTTTGTTCCGCACATAAATGGTTCAACATTAACTATTTATGAACGATGTAACTGTCATTTCATTTGTTGACTTTTCCTATTTCCTACATGTTTTTATGCACCCTCGCGTATCCGATTGATTTTCAATCGGTTCCGGTGATGCATCGAATAGAAGTACACCTAGTACCCAGGTGCATATACCCCTTACGCCTGATATTTCCCAAGTTTTTTTTATTTTTTTTACAAGCCTGTATATTACAGTAACTGAATATATTGCAGTAATTTTACTTTGTGTCTTCTATCTTACCAACGTTTATTTTGATTCTTTGGCGCCGAAGCAATTGCTTCTATATAATCTGGGAAACGTCTGAACCGCAGAATAATTCTCCCATCGTTCCCTTTATGCCTTAACCCTTCCCGTCAGCCGTGCAATTTAGTCACATGCGAGCCTCACCTGAACCGGTGCCAGCTTCTCGCATCCAACGTTCACTGTGTTAACCTAGTTCATGCGAGGCTTTGTAGAACAATCGTTCGTGAGTCACTTTTGTAAAAGCCTTCGAAGCCGACTATTTTGCACGACTCTGAACAACGCCTAACAACGACCCCGGAAAAAGGAGAAACAGAAACGATAACAGCAATGACAATTACCTCATGTCTCCTTTTGAGATGGGCAAATCCGGATTCGGATTCGTCGTTTTGGCAGGATTCGCATGATTTTATCTACTGGGCTTGGTTCGAAACTAGCCAATCCGAATATTCCTCAATATTGCCCAAAATAATCTGATTGGCTAGTACCCTCAAAAGCTGAACTGATTTCAACTTGGGTGCGAGACTAGCTGGTATCCGAAACTGGCACCAATATCAATTGCGAACGGCAGAAACCCAGCTAATTCTCGGTCGCGATTTCCGGAACTGGCTGGTACCGAGTATTAGCTAAAACCCGTTGTGAATGGGCCTTAACAGTAATGGCAATTGCCTCAAGTCTCCTTTAGAGATCGTCGAATCCGGATTCGGATTGCAAACCCCGAATCTTACGAACCCACTCCAATTTTCAATCTTTTTCTAATTTTATACACTTTCCTAAGTTACTGCGCTTAACTAGCCCCAAATTCATTCATGGTTGCTGAGAGGAAGCCAATACTATAACAAACACATGAAAACCTAGAAATATGGCTACATTTACCGTCTCATTTCCCTTAGGCATCAGTGCTTTTTTGCCACCTCTGATTTTTAAACTGTAACCTATGTACATGATTTGATTATGTTTAGGTCGGATTCGAGCCCTCAGCATGAAATGGTGGATTCAGAACCGGATCCGTACTTAGTCCTGGATTCGGATTCGAATTCTTTAAAGGACTCCTCGCACTATTTACTCTTCAACTTACAGTATGTTAATATATTTGAATACTTTAAAACTAGGCTGCGCTTTCATCAAATAACTCACGGTTTTTGCTGTTTTAAGCCTTTTCCGAGACCCGTTGACTTATAGCGAAACAGGGAAACAATTTACATAACCGATTTTTCTGATGGAAAAACATCTCGCCGACAACGGTCGACAGCGTGATACGCATCGAAGGTAGCAAAACACGGCAAGTGAGAAAATCTGCGTGATTTCGTTCGAGGGGTTAGAATGTACCGTTCGAAATTGGTGTCTCTGGGTTTAGAAATATATGGAGTGATTATGGATGTAGGTTGTGTTAGTGTTATAGGTAAGACAGGTCCTTTAAAGGTCGGATTCGCCCATCTCTGGTCTCCGAAACCACTCCCAACCAAGTTTCCAGTGACCGACACCCCCACCCCAAGTCAGTCCGGTACTATGAAGAGAGACCAGTCTGAGATTTAGAAAACAAGCTTACCTTTCTTCTTAGCGTACTGTAAGGATGTCTTAAAGTATCTGTTATCCTTAAAGCTGGTGCCCTCTTTGGATTTGAAGATGGCGTGTGCACAGCACAGCACTGAACAAAAATGCCCATTACGATGACAAACAGGATGCCCATCAACAGAACGGCCCACCAGTATTCCTAAAAAAAAAGGGTACAATATTATTAAGTAAGTAATTTATTTGTAACCCGCAATTTTAAAAAGCGGAGTAAGTGAAAGAAAATAAATAATAAACATTAAAGACACACAAAAAAGACAATCAATTTTCAATCTTCGGCCAGGAAGCAGTGGATAACTTCGTGCGCTGGTTGGGTCCAGCTGTTCATGATAATTTAAGAGACAAGAGACAAGGAAACATTCAAAAGGGTAGCACTTGATGCTTCTATATATATCCTATATCAAAGTGTAGCACGTTATCACTTTCAACTGACACCCGAGAAAACTGTTTCCATACCTAATTTATTTCCAGAATATTTAACATTCGTAATATTTATTTGATCCGTACTAGCGAAATTTCACTAACACCCACCTCAATTACGATCGACTCTTTTCGATAATCTTGGTAATCTGTTACGTTCTCCACAGTCATAACCGGGGACAACTATTGTTACAAGACTGATGAAAGGAGGCAGGCATTCCAGATGAAAAATTTGTAGCCTGCGTAGTTGTATGGTAGTTTTACGAAAAAAGTTGCATGTAATACTATGTAGTAGCAAAGAATACTATCATTTAATGTGCCTCAGACTAGTCCAGTCTTAAGTAGTAGTATCCAGTAGCACCCGGTCTTGCCATAGTAGCATCCATTCTTGCTAATAGTAGCATGTAGTGGTATGCAGTAACACGGTAGCCTTGAAGTAGAAGCATGTAGTAGCATCAGTTAGTACTGCATGCTACTTTTTCGTACAACTTCGTACTACTATTTTGAGATAAATTTTTAATCGCGTCTGGAATATCAATCCAAAACTTCCTGTTAGCAAGAACAAATAAGCACCAGAACCTCCGTCTTCCTATCTCTGTAATACGACCATGCGGAGTCGAACAGATTCCTATACCCTTCCCAATGCAAACGAGCGGATGGTCGGAGCTACGCAGGACATCACAATTCGTTACCTGTACCAACAGTTATAGACGTAATCTCGCCGTTCCTAAGATCCAACCCATTCGGGCAATTCATGCGCGGTACGAAAGAAGTTTTGTCCCCTCCTTAGTGAGTTTTTTAAACACGAAATTTTAAATTCTTTTCCTATTTTTTATGGTAATTATTGAAGTTTAGCGCTTTAATTTGTTGGAATTTTGTTCTTGTGTAATTATTGAATATTTTACTATGTAAAAGCGCAATTCTATATAGTTATGTTTGACGACAGAACAAATATTTCGGTTTTTTGTTATACCGTAAAGAATGTTTTTCGAATAATAAAGATTGATTGATTGAAAGATTGATTGCGGACTCCTCGGGGAATAAAGGGGAACGGCGAGAATAGAGGGAATCACTTCACGCGGACTCCGGGTACGGAAAACAGCGAGCACCCAGCGAATGCTCCCAAAATGGATTTTCTTGGAGAACAGAACGTGCAGTTGACGAAATTAGCCTGGATTCCACTTTATGTTTGGTTTTGTTTATTCTGATTGTTTCTAATTAATTTTACATTGCACCAACACCAGCAAAAATTGATTCCCTCCGAATCAGAAAGGGAGTCCTTTTGGATGATGATGATGATAACCGGAGAATTCCCCGTCCGTGGGGACTCGCGAGAATAGGGGGAGTGAGTCCGTGGGACAAAGAAAAACAAAGGGACTCCTCTAAAGGAGTCCTCTGGGAACGGCGAGAATACGCCTTATATCACAGGCCCCGGAGAAGAAACTTCGAAAGTAAAAGGCGATTGGTTCTCTGGACGCGCTGGAGAGCGGGTCAGCGCGCCTCCTGCACGAATTCCTCTGATATCCGCGACGGCGAAGAGGAAAGTAGACGGGCAGAAACTCAAAGCTCAGCAAATACCTCTAGCTCAGCCAAATTTTTGTCGGCGTATCCGTAGTCGCGTCATGGGACCAAAGACGGACGTTCTGTTGGCTTATCTGTTCTTGCCGTTAGGGAATTCTTGTCTTTACACAGTGCTTAGTATTACACCCTTCGCATATGACAATATGGTGCCACAGAGCAAAATAACACTAAGGAGTAGCGCCAAGACTTATGCTTTCCATGCTTTGCAAACGGGTCATATTCGTAGGGCCACCCACTACGCTTGCGGCATTTAAAGCGAGACAAACTTGCGGGTTTAGAAATTTCTAGTAAAGCAAAGGTGCGGTCTGCACACACCAAGGAAACAACGGATGATGTATCATTTTTTTGCTATGTCCAGAATATGAAGTTATCGGAGCCAGCACTGGTGAACGGCTGAATGAGTTTCAGTAGGGACGTTCTCTATCGCTAGTGATGCTAATATCGCTGCTATTAGAGTGTGTGTCAATTTTGGTTAAGTCTTGGCGCTACTCCCTAGTGTTATTTTGCTCTGTGGTGTCATTACTTACCGTCACCCACTGAGCAATTGTCATCAGAGTTTCTTTATTAAAGAGGAGATTCTTTAGTCGGGCCAAAGGACCTTCGGCGTCCACTGCTCTACACTTCAGGAAAACGTCGCAATACCCCTGAAAAAGAAACAACACGTTAGCGAGGACAATTCCTTAGATTGGCACCGCTTAAGGAAATCTGGGAAAAAGCAGAGGAAGCACGGTTTCCTGATCCTGATCACTCAAGATTGCAAGGCGTGTTTAACTAGTCCTGATCAACCGGAAAGAAGACATTTCCATCAGGACCTGTGTGAATAAAGATTTACTGGCTTACGTTACCCTTTCACACTTGTTTACGTAAGGGACTTCCGGTTGTTTTTCATTCGGAAAGTGCCGAATTAAGACATCTAGTAGTCTGAAACAATGAGTTTTTACAGGAAGCTCATATGGCACTTGTTACGAATAGGTGGTGCGAGAAAAGAGAACGTAGATGAGAACGTCATAAAACACCCCCTTCAACCCCCCCAGGATTGGACCTAGAAATAGGATATTTAGTTTCACTCGAGTCTGAGCATTTCCGGCATCGTGTCAGATCATCTAGGGTGATCCAACTCCCCCTACCGCGTCCGAATCTGGTTCGGACAGATCAATGCATCTTCTCTTCCCAACTATCACTCGAATCTGGGCATTTTTCCAAAATTCCGGTACACCTCCCCACCTTGCCTAAAATATGTCATCTAGGATATTTGACGGTGCAAAATGGACAAGTCAGCTACATTTTATTAGAGCTATATTTCGGACCTTCTTGGCAAGGGTCCTCTTCAAAATGTAGCTCACTTCTCCGTTTTGCACCGTCAAATATCATTCGCAGTCAGCTTGGTCTGAAGGAATATCTATGTCATCTAGGTCATAAGATCTCTCTACTTTCCAAGTTTCATTCAAATCACTCCACTCGTTTGACCCCTATGCGAGCCACAAAATTTCCGGGACTCCCCCCACTGTGGCCGAATACGACTCAGGCACATAAACTTCGCATGTCTGACATCTCCTCTTACCGTCCATTAAGTTTAACTCGAACTGGAACATACCTTCAAATTTCCGTTTCCCGCTTCATCCTCTTCCTACCGTGGTTGGATCCGGTTCGGACGCCAAATAACACATCTAGGCCGCATAAACTCGGTACTGTCCAACTTGCATCTCATTCGGCCCATTCGTTTGGTTTTTATGCATGTCAAAAAGTTTCCGGACTCCCTCTACCCCCTCCAACTCCCCCAACCATGGCCGCATGGGGTTCGGACACATGTTTTGCATAACTAGGTCATCAATCTTATCACCCATAAAGTTTCACCTGAATCGGACCATCTGTGCGCAACCCAGGGAAGTCAGTAATTTCCGGATTCCCCTTCCCTTAACTCTCCCAAAAGTGGTCGGATCTAGCAACGGAAGTCTTCCTAGGGCTATGCCTGCCAAGTTTTATGGTCCGTAGCACATCTGGAAGTATCCTAACTCGCGATCACCGGAATTCCGGGAAACCCCCTCCAAATTCCACCAAATAGCCCCGATATGATCTGGTTCTGTCAAGAACGTATCTAATGCTCATGCTTGTTCTCCCCATCACATTCTATCCCGATCCCTCGACGCTGAGCATTTTACAACAAGAGCTGTAAGCTCATATGGCACTTGCATGTGTCAAGATGATTTGATTGATCAAGAGTAAGTTTCGACTTTGCGGTTGAGATGCGCGCTATAAGGGAGCTGGAACTTCATTTGTAAGCAAAACCCTTGAGGCAAAACTGCTAATGGGCTGATGGGCATCACGAAAATGCATATATTGCTTAAAAGTATTTTTTTTACTTTGCGGTCAAGATTGGTACTTTAAGGAATAATCGGATTTGGGAAGTAGCAATTTCTAAGCAAATGTTGTTGAGTCTCCAATATTCCAGCGAAGTTTCATCGTCCTAGCACATCAGGAAGTACCTTAACGCGCGATCACCGGAATCCCAGACCCCCCTTCCCCTCCTCCAACTCCACCCACAATAACCGGAGCCAATCCTGTTCTGTAAATGATTAATCCAGAGCATCTGTTTGTCATTCCCACGAAGTTCGATCCAGATCACACCAGTCTAAGCGGGTCAAGTATTTTCCGCCCTCCCCCCGATAATTGCCGGATTCGGTCCGGAAATGAAAAAGGTCACAAGAGAAAAATGTCCTCTGTTTAATTATTAAATTTCACTCGAATCCGATCACCCGTTCCAAAGTTACGCATGACTCAATATTCCGGATTCCCCTCCCTCAACTCCCCCCCCCCAAGATTATCATATCGAGGATTTTTTTTTTATTCCAAGTCAGTTTGACCGGGTCCCTGATATGCCTTCCAAGTTTCGTCGTGAAAATCCCCCAAAAACGGAATTCCGGGAGACCCCTCCCCCCCCCTCAAGTGTCCGGATCCAGTCAAATTATGTAAAAGATTTATATGGACCAGATGTTTGTTCTTCCCAGCAAGTTTCACTCCGATACCATCATTCTAACCGTTTCTCGAGATTTCCGGTCCACCCCCCCCCCCCCCCCCCACCCCACCCAGCTCCCCCGCGGTGCACGTAGCCAATCCGATTCAGCAAATGAATTACCTAGAGCATCTGTTTGTTCTTCCCACAAAGTTCCATCCCGATCCCTCCATTCTAAACGGGGCACGTATTTCCCCCCCCCCCCCAATAGTTGCCGGATCCGGTCCGGATATGAAAAAAAACATCGGAGAAATGTCCTCTGTTGAATTCTTAAATTTCACTCGAATCCGATCAACCATTCCAAAATTACGCATGACTGAAAATTTCGGATTCCCCTCCCTCCACTCCCCCCAACATGATCTGATCGACAAAATTTTTATTTTGAAGTCAGTTTGATTGGGTCCCTGATATGCCTGCCAAGTTTCATCGTGAAAATCCCCAAAACCACCATCACCGGAATTCCGGGACCCCCCCCCCCCCCCATAAGTGTCCGGATCAAGTACAATGGCCTAAAGGACTTATCTAGAGCAGATGCTTGTTCTTCCCAGCAAGTTTCACTCCGATCCCTCCATTCTAACCGTTTCTTGAAATTTCCGGTCTCCCCCCCAACTCCCCCCTGGCTACCGAATCCGGTCAAGACTTTAAACGGGACATTACAGATATATATTCTGTTCAGTTATGAAGTTTCATTACAATCCGATCATCCGTTCGAAAGTTACACACTTCTCAATTTCCCGGATTCCCCTGCGGATTCCCCTCCCTCCACTCCCCCACCATTATCTGATCGACAATACTTTTTATTTTGAAGTCAGTTTGATTGGGTCCCTGATATGCCTGCCAAGTTTCATCGTGAAAATCCAAAAAACCACCATCACCGGAATTCCGGCCCCCCCCCCCCCCATAAGTGTCCGGATCCAGTACAATGGTCTAAAGGACTTATCTAGAGCAGATGCTTGTTCTTCCCAGCAAGTTTCACTCCGATCCCTCCATTCTAACCGTTTCTTGAAATTTCCGGTCTCCCCCCCCCCCCCCAACTCCCCCCTGGCTACCGAATCCGGTCAAGACTTTAAACGGGACATTACAGATATATATTCTCTTCAGTTATGAAGTTTCATTACAATCCGATCATCCGTTCGAATGTTACACACTTCTCAGTTTCCCGGATTCCCCTGCCCTCTACCCCCCCCCCCCCCCCAAAATGGTCGGATCAGAAAACTGATTATTCCTAATTTTGTTTGGTCGGGTCTCTGATATGCCTGCCAAGTTTCATGGTCCTAGCACAACTGGAAGTACCCTAACTCGAAAAAGTGTGACAAAATGCCCTAAATTTTCAAGTTTCCAGCGCCCCGCACTCCCCCCCATATGGTCGGATCGGGAAACTGATTATTTCCAGGTTAGTTTGGTCGGGTCCGTGATATTCCTGCCAAGTTTCATTGTCCTAGCTCATCTGGAAGTATCCTCACTCGAAAAAGTGTGACAAAATGCCCTAAATTTTCAAGTTTCCAGCGCCCCAGCTCCCCCGCATATGGTCGGATCGGGAAACTTATTATTTCCAGGTTACTTTGGTCAGGTCCCTGATATTCCTGCCAAGTTTCATTGTCCTAGCTCATCTGGAAGTACCCTAACTCGAAAAAGTGTGACAAAATGCCCTAAATTCTCAAGTTTCGAGCGCCCCCACTCCCCCGCATATGGTCGGATCGGGAAACTGATTATTTCCAGGTTCGTTTGGTCGGGTCCCTGATATTCCTGCCAAGTTTCATTGTCCTAGCTCATCTAGAAGTACCCTAACTCAGAAAAAAAGTGATAAAATGCCCTAAATTTGCAAGTTTCCAGCGCCCCGCACTCCCCCCCATATGGTCGGATCGGGAAACTGATTATTTCCAGGTTAGTTTGGTCGGGTCCCTGATATGCCTGCCAAGTTTCATTGTCCTAGCACATCTGGAAGTACCCTAACTCGGATATGTGGGACAAAAAAACTCGGACCGACCGACAGACCGACAGACCGACAGACGGAATTGTGATCGGTATATGGCACTTGAGCCAGAGGCTGCAAGTGCCATAAAAAATCAGGGGCCCCCTTCGGACTCCCCCCCCCCATGTATAGGATCCGGCCCGGACTTGACACGGAACATCTGAGACAATAGGTCTTTCCACTTGCCAAGTTCCATTCAAATCCGATCGTCCATTCAAAAGTTATAAATGTCACTAGTTTATGGATTCCCCATACCTCCCCCCCCCCCCCCCACGATGCTCGGATCGTCCAAATGACGATTTTCAAGTCGGTCTAATCGAGTCCCTCATATTCCTGCCGAGTTTCATCTTCCTAGTACATCGGGAAGAACCGAAATCGCTGGATCATCAGAATTCCCCCCCCCCCCCAACAACTCCCCCCACAGTGCCAGAATCCGGTCCAGTTATGTCAGTGATGTATCTAGGACTTGTGCTTGTTCTTCCCACCAAGTTTCATCCCGATCCCTCCACTCAAGCGTTTCCCAAGATTTCCGCCCCCCCCCCTTCAACTCCCCCCACAGTCACTGTATCTGGTTCAGATTTGTAGTGGGTCGTCTGAGACACGAGGTCCTTCCAAATACCGAATTTCATTAAGATCCAATCACCCGTTCAAAAGTTAAAAATACGTCAAGATTCCGGATTCCCACTTCCTCCACTCCCCCCACGATGGTGGGATCGGGGAAGTGACGTGATTGTTTCCAATGTAATCTCAGTACCCGAACTAGCAAAACCCGGACAGACCGACGGACGGACAGAAATTGCGATCGTTATATGGCACTTGGCCGAAGGGCAAGTGCCATAAAACTCATTGACTATTCGAGAGAAATGCTCTATCCGATCAACTGAAAGCATGCAAATTACAAAACAACATTAAACAAATAAATGATTAGGAGTGATCCAACAAGCAGGTGGTGAGTCCCTAGGTCAGCTACAATTTACTTTTGTCATCAGAACTTCCCGGACCATCCAGGCAATTCCACATTCTGAAACAATTTAAAGAACAATATGCTTCTAAGTTAGCTCTGTTCCAGCGTGAATGGTTTACGTGAAATGCGGACTGTTCACGTAGAGTAGGAACTTAGCGCTAAAGATAATTTCGTAAACCACTTTGGCCTGCCATATCACAAAAAAAAATCAACGCAGAGCTAAGTTAGCTAACTGGAAGTAAAACCTTATGGATTCGGTGCGACAGCACTTGACGTAATAACCAAATTTGGCATTGCCATGATAGTGTTTTTTTTTAAAATAAATTCGTTACTTACTTACTTACCTTAAGACAAGAAAAATTGTGTCGAAAGCAAACGTGTCGAAAGAATGCAACTCAAGCTCTTCAAGAGTCAGTAAAATTTATTCTGACGTGTCATCTTAATTCGTGTTTGATTCTGATCGTTTATACTGATACACATCGCGAGATAGTAGATATATATCACATCTGCCATATCACAAAAAAAAATCAACGAAGAGCTAAGTTAGCTAACTGGAAGTAAAACCTTATGGATTCGGTGCGACAGCACTTGACGTAATAACCAAATTTGGCATTGCCATGATAGTGTTTTTTTTTTAAATAAATTCGTTACTTACTTACTTACCTTAAGACAAGAAAAATTGTGTCGAAAGCAAACGTGTCGAAAGAATGCAACTCAAGCTCTTCAAGAGTCAGTAAAATTTATTCTAGCGTGTCATCTTAATTCGTGTTTGATTCTGATCGTTTATACTGATACACATCGCGAGATAGTAGATATATAACTTAGGTTACAGCTGTAAATAGACTAGGCTAATAGATCTCTTGGTTGATCCGTTTAACTGTGATGCCATAATAATAACAATAATAATACGAAGCAAGAGAAAAGGCTTTCGCCTCCAAAAAACTCTAAGAAATTTTGAGTAGTCGAACTGATCAGAGTTAAATCCCATCAACAATGCACTTGAAACTATTCATCGATTTAGCAGTAGCCGCATCTTCGGTAAGGCTGTTCCAAGGATCAACAATTCTGTTGCCAAAACCCCACTTCAAAACGTCCTTGTGGAATCTTGATTTTGCAAGCTTGTACGCGTGCCCCCGGTGATGACGGTCAATGCTGAATCTTACCAAATCAGTCACTTCAAAATTGTCATATTCAAAATTATCCATGTTAAGCACTATTTTTTTGTAAAAGATATCATGGATCAATAAACCGACTGTAATCTAAATACCTGATAGTTATCACAGGGTGATCCGGGTCTCAGCAAAATCCCTCCTGAGATCTTGATAAAGGGGGCCAACTCGCTCGTTCCTCTGCACGTGGTGTTATCATCCCCTTTCTGGCAGGCTAGTTCACAAAGCCGCCGCTTATCGTCTACCATGGCGCTGGTAAGGAAGCACTCTCGCATACCCCATTTGGTACACATGGAGCCGATGCACTCTCCATTCACACAGACCTAAAATGAATTCTATGATAGATTTATATAATAGATTTATAATAGATATTATATATTAAATAATATAATATATATTATAATACATTTATTGCCCATCATGACGCACAATTGTACAAAAAGTCGGAGTAATTAAATAGAGAAAAAGAGCAAAGAAAGAAAGTGAAAAAAGAACATTACTGGCTACAACAGTAATCTAGAAAACGCAAGAAACGTAGAAAACACACTGAGCAAGGCATGTGCTGAGCTAGATTAAGGCTGCGCTTAAAGCGCTCTCGCCTTTCTGATGATGATGATGGAATTTTATCTACGCACTTAAGAAGAGGAAAATAGCGCAGTTCAGACAAATAAATGGAAAAAATAATAGCTGAGCTTTCAATAATGTAGTAAATGCACAAGATACAAAAATAAACATTAGAAAAAGAAAAGGGACTGATTGGGTCTAAAAAACTTCTTCCTAGATGGAATGCGGAGAAATGGCCAAGGGCAGAAACGTGAAGGTCCTGGGCAATCAAAGATAACTTTGCACAAGGATTTTTCTAGAATTACAGGTTGATAAAATGGGGGTATTTAGCCATTTGGCTCCGTGCAGCGAAGCATAGTCATTTGTTATGAAACTGGCATGTCTGTCGCTTTTATGCCATTTGAGTTTCTCACGACTGTAAATAAAATTGTACCTTAATGATGAAAAAAGATGGAATGTTATACATGGGACTTTTACCGCGGCAAATAAACCCATGGCCCGTTTACATCTGACTCAAGCGGTTTGCCAACTCAGGTCACACGCTTCTCTGTAGCTCACAGGGAAAGCGATGGCCTAGAACGCCGAAAGTCCTGGGTCCAAATCTCGGCTGAGGAGTAATTTTGTCTTTCAATTCACCACTGAAAAAAGTTTGGCTTCAACTGAAGCGTGCGGCGAAGTATTCTTCGGTCGTCCAGACCCCTTGAGTTCCACGGGGGACAGCGTTAGGGAGTCTCCAGAATCCCGACAAGAAAATGACAAGACAACCGAAACATGACCAAAGGTTTCGATGGGATCCCAAAAACTTAATATTTGATCCAGACATTGGGTCTTGTATTCGCCAGTCCCATGTCTTCTCCAGACTCTTTGAACATTTTACTATTCAAATTTAGAAATAGATTAAGGCCAACAGCGAATCATCTGAGAAGGTCAGTTATGGATTCAGCTTGTGTGTTTACCCCTATAAATCATATCTATTCTGTCGAAACTCATCGAAACTTCCTGCCTTACTTCTGCCAAATTTCCGGTTTCGGCCGAATTCCGGAACTTCCAGTCCGGCAAAAATAAAAATAAATTAAAGCTCAAAATCGAATTCAGCGTATCTCCTTGCCCCTATACCGAACATCTAACCAACTTCAAATAAAACTTTTACTTATAACAATTTTCCGGTTAAAGCCGGATTCCGGGCGAACTATATGTCCCGGCAAAAACGATTGTCATAGACGGATTCAGCATCTCTTCTTACCCCGAAATCGGACATCTAATCAACTACGAATAAACATTTTGCTTTTAACAATTTTTCCAGTTGTGGCCGGATCCCGGGCGAATACTTGTCCGGTTAAAAATGATTTTCAAAGAAATTTTCAGCATGCCTTCTTACCCCTAAATCGAACATCTAATCACTTTCAAATAAAACTTTTACTTTTAATAAACTTTCCGGTTTTGGCCGGATTCCGGGCGAATTACTTGTCCGGAGAGAAACTGGTTTTCATATTCGCGTTCAGCATGTCTTCTTACTCCTTAATCGACTATTTTATTAGCTGTTTAGAAATATTTTGTTAGCCCCTTAATTTGAACCCCCTCCCCCACCCCTAAATGTAGGGCTACAAAGTCCATCTACTAACTCGACCTTTCCCTTGACCCAAAGAATGCTCACACCAAGTTTCATCAAAATATTTCATTCCCTTCGAGAGTTATCGTGCTTGAAGACAGACGGACAACTTTTGCGATGTCATAGGTATCCCTCCACTTACGTTTTGGGATCCCAAAAAGGACTAATGTTCACGACAACAGATGTTCAAGCGGCAGTTTACCTTAGTGTTGCCGTTGCATTCCGTTATGTCTGGCTTTGGGTCCGACGACGGACATTCGGCTGTACGTCCATTGCAAAACTGCGTCTCACTGCATTCGGTTTCATGGCGGCACATCTGCGTTGTTGGTGGCAAGTACTGGCAGTTTGAGTTACAACAGGGTCCTTCACTAGGACTGGAAGAAAATGGCGAGTTTTGAGTTCTATCGAGAATATATCCAGCATTGGCTAAAAACCGAAGGTCCTCTACGATGTTTATCAGCGAAAATACGCTCGGATTTTACGCAGTGTGTAAATGCACTATCAATAAGTAAGAATCCATTTCCTGTCCAAGGTCCATGCGCGAGCAACATACATCTTTTTCTCTTCTCGTTCTTATTTTTCGAACCATGTAGCGATGAACCGAGGAAAGTGGGAAGAAGACAGCCGAGAAAGTATGCGAGTGCTTGGCCCTTGAATAACTACATGTGTCATTTACTAAGTTGCCAATGACGCCACAAGATTTTCCTGGAGCGAATGTTCGACGGTCTTTCCGCCACAGTAGCATGACGTTCGATATATTTTTCAGCGTCCCCGCTGGGTGGTGATCCCCGGCTCGGGTCACAGCTATTGTTGGGCGATATCGATAAGGATATATCGATATATCGGACCAAATACCGATATCGAAACGTAAATACCGATATTGATAACGATATTGTTCATTCATAATTATTGTAAATAATCCAACATAAGCTACATTTACATATTTGAAACTGGAGCAACGATGTTTTCAGTAATTCAGTTCTTATTTATTCGGGGTCTGAGATAGTGCAATCTATTTAACGACAATTTTGTTCTTAGATTTTGGCGAAACGAGACGTATCCAATAGCGAAGCATGATAAAGAAATATCAACATGAATATATCGATATCGATTACCGAATATCGAAAGTGAAAATATCGATATATCCCAAAATCCAAATATCGCCAACACTAGTCACAGCGTGCCACCACCCGGCTTGAAATTCTGAATCGTAACGGGTGGAAAAACTTAACAGTTCAAACCGGTTGGTTTGGTTTGGTTGGTTGAAAGCGTGTGGTACCTTGGGCAAGACAACAAACCAAAAGGGATTGGTTCTCTTTTCTCGGTGAAAAATTAGAAGTATGGAGAGGACACCAGTACAACAAAACCTCCCGTCGCTGGTCTACGGGAGGCTTACCAGATGTTCCATGATCTGCAGCAGTTACTGCAGTTATGTCGATTAGCCAACCCGTGAAAGCTAATCAGTTTAGCCCCGCTTGTTCCTCAAGAACTAACTATTCCCACACGCATCTTGGGTTCAAAGAAAGTCCATCAATGCAAGAAGCGAACGCTATAGAAAGAGCTTTGTGCAAACGTACGCTGAAATCTTAAATAAATGACGAACGTATTTCCAACGATGTTTTTAGTGTTTTATTTGACGTGTCATTTCCCGACCATTGCCTTGATGATGATATTTGTCAAAAACGACAAGTTTGGCAGGCAATGTTTTTAAAGTTCGTTTTGGAAGAAAATATCTAAATAAAGTATCTAAGCATATCAAGGACTCTCGTACAAAAAACTTCCGTAATCGAGGTCACCTTCGCCTGCGAACAGCAGCATTTTCTTTTTAAAATGCGGAAGGATAAAAGAAATATGGCACATGAAGCAGGATCTCTTGGTGGGATAAATTGTCAGAAGTTCCGTAACAGACAACACAAGGATGCGCGGTTTCAACAGACAACACTTGGGATGGACTCTGTTTTCACGACAAAAATTATGCATGAAATGTTACGCATGACAAGTATTGCCAGGAAGAGCCGAAAAAACGCATCAAAGCATCTGCTGACTTTTTGCTTGCCGTCGTGATATCGGAAAATTCAGCAGATGCTTTTTTGGCTTTTCTTCGGCTCTCCCTGGCAATGCTGATGATGATTTAATGCATAACGTTTTTCCCGACAACAGATTACATTCCAAATGTTGTCTGTTGAAAGCGCGCATCCTTGTGTTGTCTGTTATGAAACTTCTGACAGTGTAGACACAGCCTCAACGCTGAATAAGAAAAACATGTAAGAACAAACCTGCACTGAACGTTCGGCCTTCGCTTACAGCCCTGAGCACCGGGGTTCTGTTTCTGAACAGCGTCGTTGATTATTCTAGGGTAACAGCATTTTTCTTCACATTCGTTATCATCGTAACCACAGTCGCATTCTTCACCCGGCTCGACGATCTTGTTGCCACAAAAAGCACCATTCCAATCTAAAAGCAAAGACCGCTAGCCTCTTTCCCTTAATCTCCTTTGATGAGAGGAGGTCCTGCAAGCAGGTAGTTTAACCATCGAAATATCATTACTATTACAATAAAGCTTTAAAGTTTAAGCGAAGGGCTGGGATCGGACAATCTAGTTACCCATCACTTATTGACTTAAGGAGGCTCCAAGACCCGATGAAAATGCGTGACTTCGTTGTTCTGCTATTCATGAATAATCGATTTTCAAATAGTGGAATTTCCGTGTGATTTGTGGTACCTCTATGCGCTTGCATTTTTGTTGTATGCCTTAAGAGAAGGATTTTTTTTTTGTTCAGGCACTAAAGCAGTCTTCACCAATCTCACCACTGCCCACTGAAAAGCCGCGTCTGTGTTGAGATTAAAATTTCCCGCATCATAGTCGAATTTTCGTTGTTGGGACGGATGCAGATATTCTGAACGTCATAGCTAGAGTAGATAGTGGAAAGTTAAAAAATCCCTTTGCAGAATCCAAATAATTCAGTGCATCCAATTAAATGACACAAAAATAAGTTGGTTTTTCAGTTAAGCTTTAAACAGCACCAGTTTAACATATTCCGTTTGCACACGGTCCGTCATTTGAGCCCCTCCTCCCCTTACGGTTTCAGTCTGAAATTTTCAGACATGATTTTTCGTGTTTCCAACCACATAAAAGGATGGCATTCTTATTGAAAGTATGCTGACTGGATTTACAAGAAACAAGAGCTAGAAGCTCATATGGCACTTGCAAAGTTAGGTCAGAGGATGACTGTGGAAATTTGTCAACTCGTGGGCTTACTGTAATCCTTTGTAAGCAAAACCCTTGAGGCACGAATGTTCATAGGCCCTTGGGGATCCTGAAAACGTATCGTTTAGTCGAACGTTTCGTTTGCACTTTGCGGTGATGATGCGCACTTTAAGGTGGCCAACCAGGCAAGGCCACCCTTGAGGCACAAATGATCATGTGCCCTTGGGGATCATGAAAATGTATAGTTTAGTTAGTCAAAAGGATTTTTTTCACTTTGCGGTTAAGATGCGCGCTTTAAGGGCGCTAAAAATTTCATTTGTAAGCAAAACAACAGAGGTAAAAATAGTCATTCGCCCCTGGTGATCATGAAAATCTATCGTTTTAGTCAATAGTACTTTTTTACACTTTGCAGCTATGATGCTTACTTTAAGGGGGCTAGGATTTAATTTGTAAGCAAAACCCTTGAGGCACAAATGATAATCGGCCCTTGGGGATCATAAAAATGTATCTTTTTGTCAAAAACATTTTCACTTACCGGTTAAGATGCGCACTTTAAAGGCGCTAGAAATTCATTTGCAAGCACAACCCTTGAGTCAAAAAAATTTTTGGGGATCATAAAAATATATCGTTAGCTCAAAAGTATTTTGTTTTACTTTGCGTTAAGATGAGTACTTTAAAGAATTCACAGCCATGAAGCAAAAGTGATCATGGCCCTTGACCTCATGTAAATGTATTATTTGGCCAAAAGTTTTTTTTCCACTTTGTGGTTACGATGCACACTTTAAGGCGACTAGGAATTCATTTGTAAGCAATACCCTTGAAGCAAAATTAAGAAACATCAGACGCATATACTCGCCCCAATTTTCACGCTTCATTAATGTCTGATCACCGGTTCGCAAGTTATAGGTGCCTCAAGTTTCCGGATTTTCTCCTCCCCCCCCCCCCCAAGGTGGTCAGATCTGGGAAGTGACTATTTTCAAGTCAATCTTATCGGCTCTCTAATGCGCCAGCCAAGTTTCTCCTAGCACATCGGAAAGTACCATAACTCACGATCTCCGGAATTCCCGACTCCCTCCAACTCCCGCCACAGTGCCCGGATCTGGTTCGATTCTATAAACGATCTATCTAGGACTCGTATTTGTTCTTCCCACCAAGTTTCACCCCGACCCCTCCACTTCGAGCCTGTCACAAGATTCCCGGTTCCCCCCTCCAACTCCCCCGAAGTCACCGGATCCGGTTCGGACGTGAAATGGGACTTCTGCGACACGAGCTCTTTCCAGATATCAAGTTTCATAAAGATCCGATCACCCGCTCGAAAGTTATACGTACCTCAAGATTCCGGATTCCCCCTCCCTATACTCCTGCCACGATTGTCGGATCGGGGAAAGGGTCCCGGTCCCCAAATCTGGTCGGATCCCTGATATGCCTGCCAAGTTTCATCGTCTTAGCACATCTGGAAGTACCTTATCTCAGGATCACCTCCGGACCCCCCCCCCCCAACTCCAAGTCCCCCCACAGTGCTCGGATCCTGTCCGGTCCTTTCAACTATGTATCTAGGGTTTGTGCTTGTTCTTCCCACCAAGTTTCATCCCGATCCTCCACTCTGAGCGTGTCACACGAGTTCCGGTTCCCCGCTCGGCCCCCCCCCCCCCCCCCCCAAAGTGGCCGGATCCGGTCCGGATAAAAATGGGATATCTGAGACACGAGATCTTCCGGACTAAACATGGGATATCTGAGACGCGAGATCTTTCCAAATATCAAGTTTCATTAAGATCCGATATCCTGTAAAGGTTTTGTATACCTCAAGTTTTGTATACCTCAAGATTCCGGATTCCCCCTCCCTCCACGATAGTCGGATTGGGAAAATGACTATTTGCAAGTTAGTTTGGTCTGGTCCCTAACATGCCTTAGCACATCTGAAATTACTCCAACTCGCGATCAACGGTCAGACCGACCGACCGACGGAAAAGCGATGCCGCCTTCCGGCCAAGTTCCAAGACAAAAAGGTTGGTGTTCATTTTACCTGCGGATAAATTGGTGATTTCGAAAGATACGACTCCAATCCCACAAATGCCAAAATAATCAGGAATTAAAAAGACGCCTGAACCAGAGATGGGCGAATCCGAATCCGGATTCGAATCCAGGATTCGTCCTTTTGGCCGGATTCGAATCCAGAATTCGTCGTATTGGCCGGATTCGAATCTTCTGCTTGTCAGGCTGGATTCGTATTCCAAACCCTCACTCTTACGAATCCGCTCAAATTTGTAGTCGACTTCCTTCCAGTTTCCTTTTTCCTAATGTGTACAAAGCGTGCTTCGGCAATCCAAATTTTTGGTCCCCACAACCAACCATCCTCAGTAATCTATCACGTTATCTGATTACCATTGATATTAGTGCTTTTTATCACCTCTGATTTTTAAACTATAGCCTATGTACATGATTTGATTTTGTTAAGGTACGATTCGAATACGGATTCTATTCCGGATTCGAATCCTCAGCACGAAATGGCGGATTCGGGTTCGTACCTAGCCCTGGTTTCAGATTCGAATCCTTTCATGATCGGATTCGCCCGTCTCTGTTCTAAACTAGTAAGCACAACACGCAAAATGTTGTAAATATAGCTTTAAATAGCTACCGCAAGCTATTGGCATATACTCGTTCGGTATCCTTGCGGAAGCCTTCGACCACAATAATAATAATAATAATGATACAAAGCAAGAGAAAAGGCTTTCGCCTCTAAATAACTCTAAGAAATTTTAAGTAGTCGAACTGATCCGAGTTAAAAATCCCATCAACAATGCACTTGAAACTATTGATCGATTCAGCATTAACCGCATCTTCGGTAAGGCTGTTCCAAGGATCAACAATTCTGTTGCCGAAACCCCACTTAAAAACATCTCTGTGGAATCTTGATTCTGCAAGCTTGTACGCGTGCCCCCGATGATGACGGTTAATGCTGAATCTTACTAAATCAGTCACTTCACAATTGCCATAACTTCCATTGATTAATTTGAATGTTTCAATCAGGTCTCCTCTAAAAAATCTGTATGCAACAGTGGGTAGGCGCAACTTGGCTAATCTCACTTGGGAAGATCGCACAGATCTGGTACGAACTTCGAGCGTGTTCCATCCTACTTACCGTAGTTACTACGCATGCCGTCACGAATTCTGGCTTTTTTCCGTCAAGGCTGGAACGTTTTTCTATTTTCCAGCACTGTTCCAGCAGGATATCATGCCACGGGCGAATCCGACCAATCACGTTGCAGAGATGCGTAGTTACTACGCTTACCACGCTCCCGAGCATGGTAAGCAAATAGTAACTATTAGTAACTATTTCGAGAAGGTTGGAACGGTCAGCGTAGTAACTTTTCGTGAGGATGGAACGGAAATAGTAACTAATAGTAACTATTGTTAGAATGGTGGAAAACGCTCTTCGTAGCTCTCCGTTGAATTTTTTCATAAGCCTCAATGGCACAGTTGTAATATGGCCTCACTGAGGTGTGGCCATATTCAACGATTGGGCGAACCGTCGACTTGAAAAGAAGTGAGAACAAATCATCCTGCTTAAATGTAAAGTTTCTATTACACTTTTTCATGGTAAGGTTGTAATGTTGAGAGAAACGCAGATCCCCATCGATCAGGACCCCTAGATCCCGTTGGGTCATGCATTCGGGTATGGTATGGCTGTTGAAAGTATAGAAAGTTTTAAAGCGAGAGGGTCTATTAAGTCAAGGCAAAGCGAGCAAACAAATTACAATCATTTGTTAATTCCACCAGTGCATGATTCCTCAATATTTACGAACTTCTGAACAACTGTCACAAATGGATTTCCCAGAATTCTCTGCTTCTACGCTGAAACTAATCCGAGCTTCAGGCTTTCTACGCTTCCCTAAACAGGAAGGGTGTGCGAAAGCACTAGCATGGCTGACCCCTAACCGCCCATTGCACTTCATGGCCGGGGGCAGAGAAACAGAGACAAGGCTAATGCTGCACCTTTACCTTACCCTTTTTAATGATAATAACAATAATTTATTAAAGTTTAACTGAAAAGGTCTTAGATAACACAATCTAGTTACCCATCACTTATTCACTTAAAGAAGCTTGAAAACCCGGAGAAAATGCGTTACTTCGTTGCTCCGCTATTCACGAATAATCGATTTTCAAATAGTGGAATTTCCTCCTCTGATTTGTCTGCTCTGTGGGCTTTTTATCTGTGTCGTATGCTCGCCGAAAACCATTTATGAAAAATAAGTGTTCACGCAGTGAGCTACCTTCCGTAAGATGATCACTGGCCAATGAAACGCCGAGTATGTACTGAGATTCAATTTTTCTGCGTCATAGTAGAAATTTGCATTGTGAGGACGAGCGTAGATATTCTGAAGGTCGTTTTAGGGCAAACAGTGAAAAATTTTAAAAAAAATCACTTAACACAATCTAGAAAATGCAGTGTATTCAGTCAAATGATCCATGAATAAGTTGGCTTTTCAGTTATACTTTAATGAACCATCATACACTCACAAAGAGAAAGACGGAAGAAAAGAAAGAAGAAAAAGTAATAAACGGAAAGACATAATACCAAACAAAAAACAACAAACTAACTTCTAACCAATTAACCTAATAATGAACCAAAAAATAAAAATAAAAGAACAATAACAGAACCAGAACTAGAACAAAAAACCCTTCCAAGGGTGGATCGAAGGATTTTGTGACAACTTCGAAAAAAGTTTATCCACAGCATCAAGAGGATCCAGCAAGCTGTATCTCTCCCGCAGTCTTCCATTCCTTGTCCAAGGCGGACAAGGAACGGAATTTTTAAGCTTCATGTGTGGTAGAGGATAAATCTGATAAAGGGCAAGGACTTACCTGAGAAGCAGTTCTTCTTTTTGCCTTCCTGCATTGCGTCCAGTACAGAACTGATGTTCCCAACACTGCAAGTACTGAATTTTGAATTGTTTGGTTTGTCTCCGCTGGTGGCAGAAGCAAACATAATGTAGTTCCCGTTTGGGCCACCGGGACGACAATGAGCAGGGTAGTCGTGCTAAAGAAAAGAAGATGCCAGTGTTTGAGGAATAGTAGACAGCCAGTCGACTGTGTCAAACGGATACGTCAGCCAAAATTTGCTCTAGTTTTCTAGCGATATTTCGGCCCTTTTGGGAAAAAGCTAGAAAAATGAGAAAATAAAAAAAATAAGAAAGTTTTTCTAGCTTGAGCCTGAAGAGGACTCTTTGTAGGAAGGAACGAAATATCGCTCGAATAAATTTCGGCTGATGTTTCCGTTTAGCGCAGTTAAACATGATTCGCTTGGGTTGAAGGTATACTTAAGGTTTACCTGAAAAGCAAACTTATTTTTCTGTCATTTAATAGAATACACTGAACTATTTGGATTCTGCAGAAGTTTTTTTTTTTATTTTCCACTATCTGCTCCAGTTATGACGTTCAAAATATCTGCGGCCGTCCCCACAGCGTAAATTCTACTATGACGCGGGAAATTTTATCTCAACACAAACGCGGGTTTTCAGTAGGTAATGGTGTGACTGGTGAAGATTGCTTAGTGCCTGAACAAAAAAAAAAACCCATAAATCTTTCTCGTAAGGCATACAACAAAAATACAAGCACAAAGAGGTACCACGAATCACATGGAAATTCCACTATTTGAAAATCGATTATTCGTGAATAGCGGAACAACGAAGTAACGCATTTTCAGCGGGTCTTCAAGCCAATTTAAGTGAATAAGTGACGGGTAACTCGATTGTCCTATCCCAGCAATTTCGGTTAAACTTTAAGGAGAAAGCTGCTTGATCAAGCCACATTCCGGACGTTCCTCCCCCGTAGTTCAGACTACAAGCACCCCTCGCCCCCCATTTTCTCAGAACTTTACCCTCCTCACAGTAGACCACCCCCCCCCCCTTCCTCTCAGTGATTCCAAATTATATGGCTGGCAATGTTTTGGCATGTGAAAGGTACGCAGGTGTAATTTACGTGGCCTTATCCCCACAAGAAACAAAAAATATTTAGGCGCGGAGTGGTTCAACTATCGATTTGATGATTCAGATCAGTTCTAAAGTTCTAACTTTTCTTTCTGGACGAGTCAGATGTCGTTTAAAGTTCGTTATCTGAAAATTTTCTCTGTAGAACCAGTTTGGTTTCTCTAGGAAAAATGGAACAAATTTTCTACAGAATAACGGCTCACGGGAGGAATTGTCTGTGGAAAGCATTGTCAACGGGGTATATTTTTGTTCCGTGTGGGGGACTTGTACGAACACTATCTGATGGAAATATCATAATTATTTTATTTGCACAAACTCTGCATAGACAATTGCTGCCAGACTTTTATAGTACGATCCGCGAAGTGAAGGATAATAGCACTACTCACGGGAGATCCAAAATTGTGTCCAATCTCATGAGCCAATGTCAACTGGGATACCTTCGGGGGCACCCGACTGTTGTAGTTGACGAAGGTGATAATCCCAGTGTTGAGGGAGCGCTTGGTCTGACGATGATAACCTCCCAAGCTCTCAGTGTAGGATTTGTAGCGTTCACAAATACCTCCAGAAGCACCTACGAGAGAAAGTGGTTGTAGAACTAGACGGGAAGGCAGAGGAAACCAATTCCCCATCGGCAAAAAGACTTAAAATTCGCTACAATATCACATCTTTTGAGGGGAGTCGAGACGCGAGCAGAGCCGGACAAAAGAAATCAATACCAACGAGAAGAGCATATATTAGCGAAATTTTGCGAGCAACAAAGAAAATAACAAAAATCGGAGCTCAATACAATGCGAAATATAAAAATGATTGTTATACGGATATATTTTCTGACTTGGAGAAACCAACGCTCATCTGAGTAACGAAGCGAAACGAAAACCAAACCGATAATCCAAACCAAATCCCAATTCCGGAGACAAACATAATACCATGTGAAAAATATTGTGATGCTCTGAAGATGCTGTCACGTCAAGACGATGCACGTAACCGAAGCTCAAATGAATAAATGACTGAGTAAGTGATTACGTAATTATGATTAATTATCAAAGTCTGGGTCATCTAAATGGTCCTTTAGTATTTAACTGTAAGTTAGTTTTAAGAGCGGGATCTTAAAGAATGCGTACAATTTTTGTTCCTTTTTCGCCGTCGATGCTGTTGCAAATTATACTGTACCCCTCTATGCGCTTTTAGATCTTGGATTACGCTTAAAGGACACCTGAATGAAGAGTACCAAGTATCATCTCTATCTGTATGACTTCCGTTTAACATTGCCTGCAGAAAACCCAATCCAGATACGAAATAGTGTTTCCAAGATATGATTTTTGCTCCATTTTGCATCCGTCCTTATTTCAGTACCGAGCAATTTTAGAAATGAACATAGGTCTCCAATCAACCGTTATTCTGGAATATTTTTTAACCAGTTAAGCCCAAACGTATATCTAGAAGAAATTCCAATACGATTCGGCCAGCGCTGTACAAGATTTGAATGAATTGCGCTTTTTGTCTTGGAGTCCGCATGTGCAAACTCCAGAAACGAACATCCCAATTTTGAAAACGTCACGCTCAGGAGAAGAATGCTCTCCGTGGCCATGTCTGTAAATACATTCTCCATGGTGTGTTCAAGTATAGTTTCATTGTTCAGGTGTCCTTTAATAATACTAACTTCTGTTTGAGACACGGAACCAGGTAGAAACACACACCCCTACAGCCCACATAAAAAGACAAGTACCTGTATTTGCATCACTGTATTAGTATCTTTTTTATTGATGCTTCGCTAAATAATGGGGGATATTTGTTTGTCGCCTGTTATTTTACTGGTACTTTAAAGATAGTATTTTGTGCATTATATGAACATGTAGGCATAAATAGAGAGTCACAAATTGCAATGAAACCGCCAATTAATATGACTATGTAATAAAAGTTGTATATTTATTTATTTATGTATGTATAGCTGTGCATCCATCTGTAAAGATAATATACAGCAAATAAACGTTATCTATTATTATCAAAGATTGGCACTTCAACTCTGACGTCAGTTTTGAAAAACATATGAGTAGACCCCGACGCCGCGTCGCCGGATGATCGGCGTTTTCCGGACTTTAGCACCTCAAATCCAGTGTTTCTTCAGTTATTTTAGCTTCATAACATTCTAACAGTTATAAGACTTTAAAATAAGCACATGCTGAAATATCGCTTGCTGTTTTAAACGACCCCTCGCACTATTTATTCTTCAACTTGCAGTATTTTAAAATATTTGAATACTTCAAAACTAAGCTGTGCTTAAAGTCCCCCAGGACTTTTCCTTGCAGGTGATGCAGATTATGTGGTATATATTTGTGTTTAATAAACATAATCTAATCTAAATCTATTCTGAGGAGGACCCTCCTCATAGGAATGCAGCTGAAAGGGTGGCAGCTGCATTCCCTCGTGGAGAGGCCAGCTGCCTCCCAACCTCCTCGAGTATACAGTCTCTGCGGGAGATATTAAACAACTTCATGACTACACTGTCAGAAGTTTCATAACAGATTGCGCATAACACTTTCAAGAATAACATCTTTTCACTTAGAAATAAAGTGTTATGACCAATTAAGTTTATACTATTTCGTGCCTAGATCTCCAACAACACCTTCAATAGGTAAAAATACTACACTGTCAGAAGTTACATAACGACAACAGAAGGATGGGCGGTTTCAACAGATAAAACTTTGGGATGTTATCTGTTATGTTTCTTTCGTTCCCGGAAGGTGTTGTTGGAGATCTAGGCACGAAATAGTGTAAACTTAATTGGTCATAACACTTTATTTCTAAGTGAAAAGGTGTTATTCTTGAAAGTGTTATACGCTATCTGTTATGAAACTTCTGACAGTGTAGTACGGCTTAATGCCACCTAGTTCGCGTTTGCACAGCTAGCACTCGTACTCGTACCGGGTATACACTTGTGCCATATTTTACTGAGAAAATTAGCAAAAAGCAAGTGAATTCCAAGTGATTTGTTTTCTTTTATGTTATAGTTGTATATATTCAAGTATTTTAACACATGACATGTAATGGTCGACGTATTTAGTGCCATGTCGGCGCTACGAGTCAGATCAATAAAAATATCTATCTATCTATTTATCAATCTACTATGAAACTTTTTCTGTATTAGACTGTATTGCCTTTACTGAAAGAAAAGTAATTCATTCCTGGTTAGTTGAAATAGACGAAATGCTGTTTCTAGGATGTGTTTATGTTTTATTTTAAAGTTCATTTTCTAAGATTATTATTATTTTAGGGTTTACTTATTAAACTCGACTGCGCTAAGCGAAGTCAGCTAAGTTTTATTTTTAAACATATTTGGCCCTTGTGATAAAAACCTGTGATAAAATAAAAAAAAGACTCTAGCAACAATAAGTATCTGATTTTGGTGAGTTACTTCATAGGAGTTGCTGATAGTTAAAACTGAAGCTGAGATTTCATCTTGGACCCGGCTGCTGTGTTTGCTGCTCGATTGGGTCGTCGACATTGTAGAGATACTTCCGCATTTTGATTAACGTTAGTTTGGTTGTAGAGAGGAAGCTTGGGCTTAGAATTTCCTGTCACAAAACAAGGGCGTTCCATGTTTCTAGGATCTGGTACTAGCAGGTTTACTATTTTATTTACTCATTTTCAGCCGAACGGTCAACTTTCGGGCCAGAACGATGTGTTGCCCATATGCTACGAGTGTCTGGAATATAATCTTGCTACGAGTGTATGGAATAGATAGATAGATTTTTATTAACACTGAAAGCCCTAAAGGGCCATGGTTAATACAAATACAAAGAATGACAAAAATTTCTAATTAATCCAACAAATAAATTTCACATAATATAATCCAATACACACCCCTTTCTTCCTAACTCACCTTGCAAAAAATATTCTCTATGTGACATGCCCAAACTAACCAACCTTCCCAAATTCTTTATCCCCACAAAATTTCTATCCTTCAAACTAATCTCCACCCATTCCTCTCTTTCAAAACTCCCCGGATAAATTTCCTGCCTAAACTCTTTTAATTAATTTTAATTTAATTACAAAAACACAGAAAATGCAGTAAATCCTCATTTCTATCTCCACACATCGGACAAAAATAGGGACCAACATTCGACCTCACCCTCTCTAAACACCTCCTCCAATCTCGAAGTGGTAAAAAATTTCCCCTTGCCGAAATAGCCCACTTTAACTCCTCCCTATTAAGCTTCGCCTTAAAATAAACTTCCTTCCCCCACCCCCCCTTAATCCGCGCATACAGATAAAGAGAAGGGGACGAAGATATGTCACATTGCCATTTCTGCGATCCCAAGTAAAGTGCGTGAAGCCCCGCACCTTGCTGCACTCAAGACCCCAGTGAAAAGGTTCTTCCTCGCAAAAGAGTACGCAATAGTCAGTTGTTTTCTTTTCGTTCTTTTTTACTTTTTTTTAGTATCTGTTTTAATAATTAGAAATGTAGTTTTAGTAGTAGTATTTATTTTTCACTAGTAGTAGTATTTATTTTTCATTGGTAAATAGATGAGAATTTTGTTTTTCGCCTGTTATTTAACAAGTCCCCCGGGACTTTCCCTGCAGGTGATGCAGATTATGTGGTGTGTATTTGTTTGTAATAAACGTAATCTAATCTAATCTATAGTTGCGTTTTGGCTGATACCATGGTATCTGTTACCACGGTAACTGGATCTGCAATTAGTCCTTTTTGCAGTTATCGTGGTATCTGATACACGGTGCTCTGCAAAAATGACTATTGCCGAAATTGCACTTTTCGAAGTCATCCCAAAAGAAAAACAGATATCCAGTTACATCACTAAGTGCTATACTTCTTTCTCACCAATCTGACAAAATTTGATGAAAGTGAGATGACTTTCCAGATACCACGGCCAGTTACCACGGTCGGACCGTAGTATCTGAATATCTGATACTACGATAACTGGCCAGATACCACGATAACTGCAAAAACGCCTTTTGACCGTGGTATCAGATACCACGATAACTGCAAAAACGACTTTAGACCGTGGTTACAGATACCATGGTATCAGCAAAAACGCAACTTATGTATCCGTCACGGCCACATTCGATAAGATTAGAAAACTCACCAGATGCAGAGGCAACCCAGGCGAGTCCGAGGGTTCCACCCGTGAAGTCTCTGTACGTAAAAACATACGCGAGACAGAAGCTCTCATGGTCGCCCTGGCTGTGTAAGTTTAGGTAGTTAGAGACATCTATGTTCGGAAGGCAGAACTTAGTGGACGATTTGGCTTCCTCTCCCTGGTAGGATGACGAGCAGATTTCGTAATCGTCAATCTGAAAATGAGAGAGAAATTTTCGGTATCATCTGGAAATTATATTGGGAAGATCCTATCTTGCATTAACTGTCCAATGTCTATTTTAATGACTACCAGGCCTACTTAAGAGAACAGGACAGGAATAAACAGACGAAGAACAAATAGGAATCAAAGAATCAGAGTTGGTGGACTCGGACTCTGGACTCGTCTCAAGACGCCTTTTTGAAGGACTTGGACTCGTCTTTCACGGAGCTGTCAGTCCGCCAGAGCTGTGGACTCGGAGCAGCTCTGCGAACAATCGTCTTGCACTCGTCGTAAGGGAAGACCGAGGGGCTACCCATTCCCCGGCCTCTGCCCCACACCCTTTCCCGGTACCAGTCGAAATCAGCGGTGCCTGCTAATAAATTATTAGGCGATTTCCGCTTCTAACGCGTGGCTTCTAACGCATGGCAACCGGTCCCGGCACCGGCTACTGGCTGTACACTAAAATCGAGAGCGGAAAACCATTCAACGACACATCGGCGACCGCGACGGCAAATTACTGTCGTCTTTAGGGCGCTTTGTTGATGGGAGATCGTTCGTTAGTGGATTTTTCTTGTCAGTTTGTTGTGTCTTATTCTTCTTTTCTCCTTCTTCTTTTTTCTCTCCTTTTTTTTTGATTTGTTTGGTTTGTTTCCCTTAAAGGACCTGTCTTACCTGTAATACTAATGCAACCTACTTCCATCATTACTCCATATATTTCTAAACCCGGAGACCCCAATTTCGTACGGTACATTCTAAACCCTCTAACAAAACCACGCTGATTTTCTCAGTTGCCGTGTTTTTCTCCCTTGGATGTGTATCACGCTGTCAACGGTTGTCTGCGAGAAGTTTTTCTATCAGAAAAACCGGTTATGTAAATTGTTTCCCTGTTTTCGGTTTCGGAAAAGGCTTAAAAAAAGCCAAATTATTATTTGAGGAAAGCACAGCATAGTTTTAAAGTATTCAAATATTTTAAAATACTGTAAGTTGAAGAGTAAACAGTGCGAGGGGTCCTTTAAGACTACATGAATAATACGCCCTGCCCATTGCCAGGCCTTGTGGTGGGGCCATAAAGAGTTAATGGTGTTTACTATGTTTTATGAATAAAACTGAAAACTGAAAAACTCTTTACACGAACCCAAAATGAGGCTCGATTGTGGCTCGGAAGTTGTGTTCCCCACAACTCTGTCCGCATGCAACAGGGTTTCTGCAGCTAGAACCGTGGCTCAAACTTGACAAATAACTCTCAAGATGATTTGCAATTTTGAGGCTCCAAACTGACGGGAAATTAAAAATTTTGCGCAAAGTCCAGATATTAAAATGAACTAATTTGCCAAGCAAAAGGACACAAATTTGTGGATCCTTGTAGTTGGGCGCAGAGGCGTTACTTCCCAAAATGTTTGGGGGGGGGGGGGGGGGGGGGGGGGGTCAAGGCATTTACCGACTGGCTGGTAATTTTTACCGACTGTTTTCAAGAAAAAAAGTCGACTGATTTC
Source organism: Branchinecta sandiegonensis (assembly GCA_030848855.1). Classification (NCBI taxonomy): domain Eukaryota; kingdom Metazoa; phylum Arthropoda; class Branchiopoda; order Anostraca; family Branchinectidae; genus Branchinecta; species Branchinecta sandiegonensis. Next base: position 15,730,094 of record JAUPMV010000012.1, on the reverse strand, counting down.
CAGAAAAAACCGACTGTTTCGACTATGTCTCCTTGCCGACGTAAAATCGCCGTGTACCCAGCGGAAGAGCCGCAAGCGGAACCACAGCTGTCCCCAGCGATCGCCGTGATTGACTGACACAAGATTTGAGTTGTTGTGTTTGAGTCGTTAGTGAGGCGTTTTTTCGTTCTTCCTGAGGATCATTGGCGTGTTTTGGACTTGTAGTGCAAACACACGTTCAAAATCGGGAGCTCCCGGACTGGAATCCCTGCCCGGACTTTCCGCACCATCATCACTTCCATATGGAAAAGTTGAAATTTTCTCAAACTGATGCCGGAAGTGCAGGAAACCCGGCCGGGAAATCCTGATCGTGTGTTCGTACTTTTAGCAAGAATAAATAAGGGAATAATAAATAATAATAAATCCCTTATTTATTCTTGCTTTTAGTCATATAGAGTACCGTATTCAAAGGGGCCTCCATTAGCGTGATTCTCCTTGATCTTCTTTCTTTCTTGGTTTCCCCTGTTTCCGACAGAGGGGGCACAGGTGCAAAAAATTAATAGATGGTGCTCTGCGAGTTATACTTAGAACAATTTGTCACTTTTTAACTCGTCAGAACTTCAATGAACCGGCGTGGCGGACGAGCCCGTTGCGATAAGGGTTAGTTCAGTTTCTGTTAGACGTGATTAACGTTACCTGGTGTTTGAATTTTACAGACAGAAAAAGGTAAACTTTTGTTTACAGCAATCATGCCTTTCGACTGGTTAAGGTTCATCCCCCCCCCCCCTGCCTTCTGCCACACTAATTTACTCTTTTAAAGACGGCTTCAAAATACGCTATCTCTGCTTGAAATCACCGAGGAAATAACATCTACTCTTTGTTTTGTTATATATGCAAACTTTTTCTTTCACCAAAGTATCATAACGAATGACGCAATTGCACAAAAATTCACTTCTTTCGTGTTAGATGCAGAGGCTCCAACCTCTTTTGCTCATATCACATGGTTTTGTTCCATGGTTCCGTGGTGACAGGATTCCCTAATTCCTCCGATTAGCGTAATGAATCACCACTGATAAGGTAATTCGAAGTGGGTGTTCCAGCGCCACCCTATGGTTTTTCGCCACCCAGGAAATCTTGCATCATCAAGAGGATTAGTTGGGTTGGACGAAAGGGTCAACTATTTTGGTAGATCCATCGCCACCGTATGTTTTCCGCCAACTCATTGGTGCAGGCAGCGCAGGTAGCTGGTTCATGTAATTCCAGATCTAAATCCTTAAATGCGAAGAGGGGTTTACCGCCACCAACGCTCACTCTACCTTAATCCTAGCTAATACAAAGACTGACCTTAGTGTTTCAAATAATTATTTATTTTAAGTCCATCTAAAGAAAATGTACAACTTCAACAACTAAGGCATAAACTATTCAAATTTCAAAGGTGAGAAATCGCCCGCAGAAATACTTCTCTTAGAGACTTTCTTTCTCGATACGTAATTTTAACTTTCAGTGGCCGTGATATTTAATCCGGTTGGCGCTCGACACCCCATCAGAATATTAGGTCTGACAAGATTTGACCCTACCCTCTAATCCTCTTGGGGACGTAAGATTTCCTGGGTGGCGGTATTGGCGGAATTGAGGTGGATGGTGAGTCTTAGGGCGGACGCTCTTCCGGTGGGGATGCGGAGAAATTATATTGGTAGAGATAGACTGGTCCTTATTTTTTGTCCAATGTGTGGTACCAAGAATAAATAAGGGAAGAATTGAGAACTCACATAACCCCGATGTCAGCATCCTAGATCTCTTTTCGTCCGATCTAATTTATCGGGGGTGGAGCCTGGGTGGAGCTTCACGTGTTGCCTCTTGCAGTATTAAGTGTTACCTCCAGAGCAAAAGTGATGAAGCAGTCAGAAAAGGCGGGAAGTTCAAACAGTGCAGATTCTGAGGATTATATAAATGGAAACTCCTTTTCAATCTCGGGTCAGATTTGCAATATGAAGCTCATGTTGTCACGACCCTTCACAAAGACGGTGAAGCCCAAGGGAATGCGGCATCTGATAACTCAGGGGAGCAATTCAGCAACTTGAACGCTGAAGCATAGACCTAACACGCATGAATTTAGTTCAGATTCAATAGGACTGGTGTAAACATTAGTAATATTATTTTGGTGTTCTCAGGACTGTAAAGAATCGCTTCTAGAAAAGGTATTAAGCTTGGACAATATTTAGCTGTCGAAATGTACTCAATGAGTTACTATGTTTTGTTTTTAAGTTGTACTCTACACGAAATTTAGTTCATATCATTTTCTCGTGTAGTTGCGAAAAACAGAAATTAATTATTGCTGACTGCAGGATATCTTTCAAGACGTATCAGTTTGTGATAACAACTTATTATTCTTGGTCCAAAAGGTAGATCATTATCTCGGATAGTTGCAATTTACATCTGCCCAAATTTGTCATTGTCTATGCCTTTTCGTAATCGTTTTTTTTTTTTCATTATCATGTTTTTACATCATTCAAGTTGGAATTCGGGCATAGCTGGCGAACTGTATTCAAAGAGTTGTTATGTTTTGTTTTTAAGTTGTACTCTGAACACACAATTCAGTTCATAACATTTCTCGGTTAGTTGCGAAAAACAGTTGGCTTGAAGTCTTTCCTAATTTAAAATTTTAATTGCTTACTGAAAATGATAATTGTACAGTACCATTCAAAACGTCTACATTTGAGATAACCCTTTTTTTATTTTTGGTCAAAATGTATATCATTATCTCGGGTAGTTGGCTAAATGTTTCATTATCCATCCTATTGACAGTCTTTTTTTTCATCACTAAGAATCTGCCATAGAGATTGCATGAATGTTTGGAAGCGTGTCCCTTCCTTCTTTAAACTTTAGTGTTCAATCCAAATCGGTCCTTTTCTGCCTTTATTTTCGTCATCCTTGAATGTAGGATTGCACGACTTCTATCATTTCACTGTACTTTAGCCCCTTGTCTCGTCTTTTAAACTAGTGGTAGCAGCGATTTGTTGGAGGGAGAAGGGCAAAATGTCGGCCTCTTTCGGTTTAATTTGAATTTGGCGCACTTCCTTGACGCGAAGCACGGCGATCAGAAGAAATAGCGCCAATAATTACTCTGTGGTCTGGACAGGCGCCGAATAGGCTCCACCCCCGGTACTTGAGGATCGGGCAGAAAACAATGTCCCATGATTCAAGTCTTCTCAATTCTTCCCTTATTTATTCTTGGTGGTACTGAAGGAGAGGATGCGGTACATTTGATATGTTATTGCGAGGAGTTGAAAGAATTAAGAAAGGAAGTGTTTGGTCGGGAGGCTTGGGAGGGAAGGGATTTGGTTTCAAGTATGGGAAGTAAGTGTTTTGGTGAGCTCCGAAGGCTGGGTAGATTCCTGAAGCTAGCTATGACCCGAACTATTTTTATAGAAGTTGATCTTTGGTTTGATTTCGGAGTGTATGATATTTTGTTTTTGCTACTGTGTTGTTTCCCGCCATGGCCCTTGGGCCTTATTGGGAATAAATTCATTCATTCATTCGTTCATCCTTTTCACATTTAAAGATTTAAATCTGAAACTACCTGCACAGGCTACCTGCACTACCTGAATTAAAAGGTGTCGGAAAACAAATGGTGGCGGAAAAGCGCGGAGGCGTTGGAACACTGCTACCGGTAATTCATCAGTGAGTAATTAGTAATGTCATGTTGACGAGTTTCAGATATCGTCGTATAAGCCCTTCTTCCTTACGAGTATTTTCTTCTCTCATTTTGATTGCCTTTCTTGCTCTAAATTATTTACTAATTTGGATGGGAAAAGTGAGATACTTTTCCTGACATCCTGAAGAGCATTTCTTCAGGAGTAATCAGTGTATTATTTAATTTCAGTTCGATTAGTCTAAATTTCTCACAGTTATTTAGAGGCGAAAGCATTTTCTGTTCTTTTGTATTATTAGGCTACTAAATAATTATATTAGTATGCAGATTTGTAGGAAGTAGTATTAAAGTAAAAGTTTATCGGGCTAGTGCTATTCAGTTTTAATCATGTAGTGGGATGTCACATGTTATTATGAAGAGTCATATTTTGTTTGTTTCCTATATTGTTTGTAGCATATTTATAAATTTTGTATATTGTTTGTGTCACAATTTTGTTTGTACGAAGCAAAAGCCGAAGGATTAAGAGATCCATGTTTTGGTACTGACTTAAAGCTTGATCAACCCCACTTGTATCTGCGATGTTTGGCGCCTATTTAACTTATCAATTACATGATTTACATGACGCACTTCAAACATTCCATTGACGAAGCGTGCTGACTCATCATCCACATCCGTGAAACTCGAATGCGTCCGGAAAATCCAAGCTGCGTCGGTGATTCACAGACAGGAAGTGTGATCGAAAAATCTTGGTAGCAAGAGAAAACATGTCTCCTAGATAAAATCAGACTATAGGCTTAAGCTTTAACAAAAAACTGGCCCACTAACGAAAGCAATAACAGGCAACAAAAAATAAATAAATAAATATATACACAAAATAAAAAAAGAGCACAGAATCGAGCACGGAACCTGATGGGATAATGACTTAATGCGAAGGTGGTGCAAGGACAGGATTACGGAAGACGGAGCCTTCTGGACTTCGTAAATAAAGTTTTGGGACTTTTTCCATAATTCGTAAGTAATACTCCTTAAGCCCAAGCTGACTGGGACCCTTGCCAAGAAGGGCCGAAATATCGCTGCCAAAGCATCGTAGGTGACCTATTCGTTTTATGCGTTGTTTGAATATAATTCGTAAGCCCCTGCGAGATAGTCTAGTGCACTTTTTATTCTTCCTTTAAAAATTCACACTTTACAGGATATGACCCCCCCAAATCCCCCAATATTCTTCGCTGACTTTTAGAACTTTACATAACGGTAACTTGGTGGTAAACTTGTAACAAGGTATAGGATATCAAATTTTCAGAAACTTCTGAAACACTTTCGGGAGTGTCCAAGGGATTTGAGACTTCTTTCTGTCGAAAGTGTCCTTGCGTCAAGTGTTAAAACGCAGAAGCATTTTAATTGGTTCGTCAACCATTTAAGGACGGGCGTGTCCTTGAAGCCTTTTTTACAGTACACTTATAGAAGAGTTAAATTTTTTTTTAGAAAAAACGAGATTTTCGGGTTTTTTTCTTGATCAGCTAGTTACCCCTCCAAGATGGTGTGCGAGGGATAAATAAAATTTCGGATATTTCGGTTGCACTTCAGGCAAGCCGTCATCAGCGAAAAACAAAACTGAATCATGAAATCCACCACAATAACAACAGGAAAACGATGCGGAACCAACAAACAATAAGACGACATGTAACTAAAAAGTTAAAAACCAGAAGAGCGATGCGGACTGAACGACATGCAGATAAAAGTAAAATAACGAAAGATAAAATGTGCGTGTTCGAAGTGTGTACAAATCTGGAATTATTTACAATTCTGTGTATATTTACAATTTTCTGCTTGTATGTGTAACCATCCGTCTGGGAAAGCGCAGAAGCTTTCACCCAGAATACGGCCAACTCCGAAAATCCATAATATTTTTCACACACTTCGAATAAAAACCACGAAAATCTCATTTTTTCTAATTTTTTTTTGCAATGAATGGTCAGCTTGGCTTCAAACCTTATATAAAAGAGTTCCTTTTTTCAAGTCCATAAGGCCTTCTCCTGGGAACCAATCCCAGTCGAGGTGCCATCATCTGCTTCATCAACCACAGGAAGAGGATAATTCTTCATGGGCAGTGATCTCATTTCAGATGCCATGTTCACAGGACCGTTTTACAACAATTCAAAAATAAACCAACAGGAAGGCGAAAAACGCCAGGAAGCCAAAACCCAATAAAAGAAGAAGATCCGCCATACCATACGATCATACGCATACGTACCATACGCAGAAAAGCATGCTATAGCAACCTATTCATTCCTCCGATGCATCGAACTCGACCACCTAGTATAACCAAAATTAAAAGCCAATGAAGACTACTACCAAGGCCGTATCCAGGGGGGGGGGTAGGGGGTTGACCCCCCCCCCCCCCGAAACATACACAAATAGTCATTTTTAAAGGCTTTTCCCTCTGATCTATGTCTTTTTTGTACTTTTTTGTTCGACCCGCAGGCAACCCCCCCCCCCCCCCCCCCGAAAAAAATTCCTGGATACGGGCCTGACTACTACACTTACTCTACCAATCACTACAACAGAAGAAGAAAACCATTGCAGTCCTGAGCAGTCATACTGCGAGGCCGCAAAAGGGAAGAGGCCTAAATGGAGCATCACGCCGCCCAAAGAGGCCTAACATAAAGAAGAAGAAGAAGCCCCTGTGAAACTGAACAAATATCGTCTAAAAGAGCGGCTGGAAAATTACGATAATGCAGTTTGAATCTGTCCTCGCCAGTACAAACCACCAATCACTGTTACCGGAAACAGCCCCTCCCAACCATCGAACCCGGCAACAAAATAATCTTCAACCCCTAAAGCCCGAACAAATCGATACGGAAACTCGTGCGTGCCCTTTTTCACATCATAGTTCAATGCGGAATCATACTGTTTGTTACTTACATGTAAGAACCAGAATTTAGTTGTGCTACGATGGTTTCGAAATATACCGATCGCTCTCTCTATCCTGAAACGGTGGAGGCAAGCTCGAGTTAAGGTTTCTGTACACCTTTTTGAAATGAACACTTTATACGGTAGCCGGTTTTTTAAGGAAGAAAGTTTCTGACACGTGAAAACTTTTGTAAGTGTCGGACAAGCCTCTAGGTGTTCCGCACGTATCAGAGAAATAAGTGTTCAGAAAGTGTCCACACGTTTTGCCGTGCACCACAACTACTGTACACCGAGTCTTGTCGTGATAGTCGTAAATAAAATATTCTGGCAAATTACAACGATTGATTGATTGATTGAGCGGGTGTTGATCTTAGCCAGAAACATGAAGTATGCGAAGCATAGTACCAAGAACAAATAACGAGATAGAACTGCTGTCTCCCTGTCTCGGTCATACAAACATGCTGAGTCGAGTAAAATACGGCCGACTCCCGACGCAAACGAGTGGAGGTTACTGGCTTCGTGCCACATCACGTTTCGTTACCTCTACAAATAGCTATATCGCTGTTAAGTCGCTGAAGAGGAAATCTAGCAGTCAAAGCTGACTGGTTCTATGGACGCGCTCCAGAGCGGGTCGGCGCGCGGAGTACGCCTCCTGCTAGCCTCCTTCAATATTTCTCGTGGGATAAGCAACGGTGAAGACGGAAGAGGAGTAAACGGTATCAACATCAGCTCAAAGCTAAAGTAAATACCTCTAGGTCCGCTCAATTTTGTCGGGGTTTTCATAGTCGCTGCATGCGACTAAAGACATAAGTTCTGTCTGATTATTTGTTCTTGATAGTTCCGAGTGATATTGCATCAAGAACTGTATGGACGTTGCACCGATGTAAGACCCGCAAGTCGCATCACACCTTAATCTGTGTATAATAATACATTGTTCCATATGTACAATGTTCTTTCCGAGCACAAAGAGATATTGTGGACTAAATACAAGAATTGTGCAAACAAAAATTTTACTTATGATTATGTCCCATTCCTTTATTCAAATCGTAGCAGCATAAAAGGGAGACGAGAAGGAAGGAATAAAAAGGCATACAGAAGGAGTACCCAACAAGGGTATTCACTCGAAAAAAAACGAACAAGGTTACCTTGATCCGCTGCACTTCAAAACGGGTCATTCTATGCTTGTACTTCCCATCAAATTTTGTATCCATGTAGATGGCATTGACAGCCTTGACGTGCTGGGCGATCATGGCAGTGATCTCTTCTCTCGTTCTTACCGGGTCGGATTTTTCCTAAAGAGAAATGGGAATAAATATCGCGTTTGAAAACGTTACATAATTCAGTTCAATTCGCTTTATTTTTCCAAAAATCTTCGTTAAAGGACCTGTCTTACCTATATTACCAACGCAACCTACTTTCATAATCACCCCATATTTTTCTAAACCCGGAGACCCTAATTCATACGATACATTCTAACCCCTCTAACGAAACCACGCTGATTCTCTCACTTACCGTGTTTTGCTACTTTCTATCACGCTGTCGACGGTTGTCTGCGAGAAGTTTTTCCATCAGAAAAACAGGTTATGTAAATTGTTTCCCTGTTTTCGCTAGAAGTCAACAGGTCTCGGAAAAGGCGAAACAGTCAAAACCGTGGGTTATTTGTTGAAAGCACAGCCTAGTTTTAAAAGTATTCAAACATTTTAAAATACTGTAAGTTGAAGAGTAAATAGTGCGAGGTGTCCTTTAAGAAAAATAGCATCAGAAATGTCAACATAGTCACAGCAATACACTAATATGAGAGTAGCCTACACAGTATTTTTTGTTAATTTATATAAAGATCAAAGAGATTTGGGGGGAGGAAGTTTATTTTAAAGCGGGTTTGAAAAGGGAGGAAATACGGGATTTGATTAGTTGTAGGGCAGACAGTCTGCCTCTTGGGGAGAGAAGGCGGTGCTATTGGGAGGGCAAAGGGTCGGTCCGGTCCTTACTCATGTCCGATATGTGGTAGTATGGATGAGAATTTGAAACATTTGTTGTGCGAATGCGAAAATTTAAATGAACTTAGGTTAGAAATAGGTTAGAAATAGTTGTTTTATGAGTATAAAACAGTTGGCGAGGTTCCTCAGGGTAGCCTTAGCCTATAGGGATAGGTGTTTATAGAAGGTATTATTTTTGTTTGTTTGAGTTTATTTTTCATGTATTTGCCATGGCCTTTGACTCTTAAGGCGTATTCTCGCCGTTCCCCGGGGACTCCACTTGAGGAGTCCCCACGTTTTTGTTTGTCACGGGGACTCACTCCCAGTATTCTCGCGAGTCCCCACGGACGGGGAATGCTCCGATCATCCATCACCATCATCAAAAAGGACTCCCTTTCAGATTCGGAGGGGAATCAATTTTTGCTGGTGTTGGTGCAATGTAAAGTTAATTAAAAACAATCAGAATAAACAAAACCAAAAATAAAGTGGATCTAGACTAACTTTTTCAGCTGCATATTCATTTTTCGAACAAAATCCATTTTAGAAGCATTCCCCGTATTCTCGCTGTTTCTATACGCGGAGTCCGCGTGGAGTGACTCCCTCTATTCTCGCCGTTCCCTTCGATTCCCCGAGGAGTCCTCGGGGAACGGCGAGAATACGCCTTTAGTGTAAATACATCTTATGTTATCTTATCTTATCTATAACACTTGTACGATTAAAATACAGTTTGGTTTCATAAGACTTTCATCGAAACAAAACGATACTAACGCATAGATTATATACAATTTACTCGTGTCAAATGTCAATTGGGTCAATTCGATCAAAAATTTTCGTAGGAGTTCTTTGCGGTACAAAAGAACAATACTACAAAGGGTTTGTTCACGGCTCCCATTGAGAGTAGCTGAAGACACTACCGTCGTTCCTATCTGCATATCCTTCCTATTCATTCAAGTTGGAATGTAGCTTTTCAGTTAAAACTACTTCGAGATAGGGACAGTATAGTCTACTGATTCAGTTTGTTTTGTTACCCTTAGTTAGACATTCTAACCAATCTCAGGAAAAAACTTTTACTTAAACGAATTTCCGGTTTCTGCCAAATCCGAGGAGCTACTTTTTCTGCGAGAACAAAAAAAAGTTAAAAACCGATTCAACATTTGACCTTACCCCGGAATCGAATCCCTAATCAACTTCAGATAAAACGTTTACTTTTACCAGTTACCAGCCGGAATCTAGGCGAACTACTTGTCGGGCGAGATGTGGATCCAACATCTCTCCTTGCCCTTAAACCTAGAGCTACGACGCCAATCTACGAATTTGACCCACACTTTGACCCAAGGATCCCCACACTAAGTTTCAACAAAAAAACTAAATCCCTTAGAGAGTTATCGTGCTAACAGACGGACGACTGGACAAGCTTTACGACGTCATAGGTATCCCGCCCCTCAAGTTTTGATCCCAAAACAGAAACTGGGTAAAACCAAATAGGGGCTGATAGGAGTTTAAATTCATATGTAAGAAGACATGTTGTTTTTTACCTTTGCTTTGATATCTGATTGTGCCAATGTTTCGTCGCCCAATGTAATTAGCCTTACCAATGTAATTAGTCGCTCTAAGAGAACACTTGAGCGAAATGTCCGTTAGGTTGGATCTCTGTTTTAAGAGATTGGCCCTGCTCTAAAAGTGTGAAAATTAATCTTTTGAAATGTGCTACTTCTCTGAACTGCGCGAGTTTCGCTACATCTAGAGTAAAGGTAATTATGTGGTATATCATTGCGAATCTCTTGCTCGCATCCGGAGGAAGTTTTTATCTGGTACTACAGATAAGCTGAAAGTCGGATACAAGAAAACAGTCGCCAATTCTTCAGCAGACTGGACCGGCTATACTTTATTCCTGTTTTTGCGACCACGCTGTTTTGTCTCCGGCGATTAGATGCTATATCCCAATGACTGATCTGAAGCAAATGAGGTTTATTTATTTTCTGATTGTTTTCGTTATTGCAAATTCTTTTGTACCTACCCAGATCAGTCGGGAACAGACGTTTTATTTTATCAGTTGTGGCCGTTTTATCAGTGTGTTGTTTCTATACGTAGTCATAAGTATTTGACCCGATGGTCGAATATTATTGTAACCCAAACAAATTGTATATAATATTAGTAATACTTTATTATGGACCAAATTAAGAAACCAAAATTGTATGTTGCATGAAGATTATGTAAAATAATAATATCTTATGTACTTATATATTAGTGAATTTTTATAGATAATTACCTATGCTATTTTTTGCAATGAAGAATTTTTGGACGAACAAAGTGAATCTGAACAGTGAATTTGCGACATAAAAATCATCAGTGAGGATGTTTACATAAAGTCAATGAGACTAACGTTGCTAAAACAGCCTCTTCATTGTCAACCAAAACAGGGCTCGCTCCTTTAAATCAGAACAGGGCTCCTGTTAAGGAAGAAGAAAAGTTTATAGTAATAAGTATGTAAGCAATTAATTTATAGCCCGCCATTCTGAAAAAGCGGAGTAAATGAAAGAAAATAAATAAAACCCATAAACACACAGAAAAAGATGTTATGCCCATGTTGTTTCCTCTTTTACCCTACTTAGGCTATGTTCTAGTCAGGAGACGAAAATTGGAGCTGACACTTTTCTGACTTGTTGCTCAACCCGGCCTCATCCGACTTTTTCACTGAGTGTATTTCAGCTGCGATTTGTTTTGTTTAATCTTCTCTTTTCTCCCATTACTCCACTATCTTTAATTTTCCCGTACAGTGCGTCATAAATAAACTATTATTATTACTTGACAGGAACCACGATCGTAGGCCTGTTTTAAGGTCAACACATTGCTTTCAAAGACCGTTAGCCTTATTTCCTTGTACCTCCTCTAATAACCCGAATACGGCACGGATTCGTTCCTTCACTCCTCACAATCCTTCTTGAAAAATGAAAAATATCTTTGTTTCAGCTAAATGTATTTTGTTTGCTTGACAGAGTATTTAGCAACATGCCAAATTTATGTTTCCTGGTTAGGTTTAATAGGTTTAACAAGTTTGGCGCGAGTCATGATTTATCTATCCACATGTCTGTCCATTCTGGCACACTTAACGGAGACAGATGCGCCCACAATGGTTCTGTGGAAGTGGCTCATGTGATCTAGACGGCACTGGCAGGGGCGCCATCTTTTTCTGCTAAAATTAATAATTTCTGTGCGTGGACGCGAGTTTTTTTTAATTTTCCGCGCCTTGCAAGCGCTATCTCCGACACTGAAGGTCGGAGAGGAGAGGAGCATGCTAGATTTTGAAATGTTCGCTGATGGTGATATCTCGTTTGCCACTGAACACTAAAATGAAGGACAGTCTAGTTACCCATCACTTATTGACTTAAAAAGGCTCGAAGACCCGATGAAAATGCGTGACTTCGTTGTTCTGCTATTCACGAATAATCGATTTTCAAACAGTGGAATTTCCGCGCGATTTGTGGTACCTCTATGCGCTTGTATTTTTGTTGTATGCCTTACGAGAAGGATTTATGACTCTTTTTTTGTTCAGGCACTAAGCAATCTTCACCAATCTCACCACTGTCCACTGAAATGCCGCGTTTGTGTTGAGATTAAATTTCCCGCAATATAGCAGAATTTTCTTTATGGGGACGGATGCAGATATTCTGAACGTCGTAACTAGAGCAGATAGTGGAAAATTCAAAAATCCCTTTGTAGAATCCAAATAATTCAGTGTATTCAATCAAACGACACAAAAATAAGTTTCCTTTTCAGTTCAGCTTTAAGGTATTTTAGAAACCTACTAGAAATTTACCCGCACAAGGCCAATTAAATTTGCAGTTTGTGTAATAAACCAGGGACCCATAAATTTCCTGTAATGACTCGCCATCGAGTCATTTAGGCGAGTCATTACAGGAAATGTATGGGTCCCTGAATAAACCTAGGACTAGGCCCAAAACTGATGTTTGCCCACAACACCCAGGGTTTACTGAAATGGCGCCACTGCGTATAACAAAGGATTTAGCGGCTTACCTGCTCGTACACATGCTTCCAAAGATACGGATCCGTCTGAACGAACAGCGAGCACGTCCCCCTCTCTCTGGGAATCGCCTCCCTTTTGGCCCTTGCCCATTCGTTTGCCTGAGCTGTATACTTGTATAACGGGTCTTCGCTCACTTTCTCCTTCCAAATCTCTTCTAAGGTCTTTTGACTAGATTTCAATTGTTCTCTGGGAGTATCGCTAATCTCATTGTCTGTGTGACTGTGATCGGCTCCATGCTGAACCGACTCCATCCAAGAGGCGACTTCGTCAGTAACTCCGCAGCCCCCTACATGACCTGCAGAAAAAGTAAGGTAAGGTAAGGTAAGGTAGAACTGTATTAAACTGGAAACAGTAGCAGCGTTCAGTAAAGCGCCAGACGGCAAACAACAATACCAAAGGTTTCGATGGAATCCCACAAATTTAATATTTGATCCGGAAAATTGGTCCTTGGAGATATCCGGTCTTCGTCAGACTTAACATTTTTACTATTAAAGGACCCCTCTTGCTTATTCTGCCTTTCATAATATACTTAGCTCACATATGGAATTATAAGCTTCTAAAATCCCCACCATTCTCCATTGTTTCGTTTCGTACTACGAATTTTTAGCGCTTTTTCGGCCTTGCCGAGTTTTCCCGTCAACCAACGTAAAGTTTGCCGGAATCTTCACTGTCCGCTGATAACTCTTTCACACATGAATATGTGATAATCTTCTGTTTATTACTTCTTTTATTTGCTCAGTTTTAGCACTTTTGGCTGGTATTTTCGATGGTATTTTCGAAAACGTTTGTTCTGATCCATATTACAGAGCAAAGATCTTTTCTAGTAAGAGTTGTGCTTTCCAATTTCGAAACAGATTAACGGCAATGGCTAGTCATATGAGAAAACCAAGTTCAGATATGGATTCAGCATGTGTGTTAACCCCTATACGTCATATCTACTTCGACGAAAGGGATCAAAACTTCCTGCCTTCCGAACATTTTCCGGTTTCGGCCGGATTCCAGGCGAACTACTTGTCCGGCAAAAACGTAAAGCTGAAAAATTAATTCAACATATATCTTTACTCGCATATCTAACCTCTAATCAACTTCAGATAAAACCTCAACTTTTAAAAAAATTTCAAGTTTTTGGGATCCCAAAACGTAAGTGGAGGGATACCTATGACATCGCAAAATTTGTCCGTCTGTCCGTCCGTCCGTCTGTAAGCACGATAACTCTCGAAGGGAATGAGATATTTTGATGAAACTTGGTGTGAGGATTCGTTGGGTCGGCGGACCAGTCAAGTTCGTAAATGGGCTTTGTAGCCCTACATTTAGGGGTGGGGGAGGGGGTTCAAATTAAGGGGCAAACAAATTATTTTGAAACAGCTAATGTGATAGTCGATTATGGGGTAAGAAGACATGCTGAACACGATTTGTAACCAGTCAAGTTCGTAAATGGGCTTTGTAGCCCTACATTTAGGGGTGGGGGAGGGGGTTCAAATTAAGGGGCAAACAAATTATTGTAGGGCTTTGTAGCCCTACATTTAGGGGTGGGGGAGGGGGTTCAAATTAAGGGGCAAACAAATTATTTTGAAACAGCTAATGTGATAGTCGATTATGGGGTAAGAAGACATGCTGAACACGATTTGTAACCAGTCAAGTTCGTAAATGGGCTTTGTAGCCCTACATTTAGGGGTGGGGGAGGGGGTTCAAATTAAGGGGCAAACAAATTATTTTGAAACAGCTAATGTGATAGTCGATTATGGGGTAAGAAGACATGCTGAACACGATTTGTAATCGGACAAGTAGTTCGCCCGGAATCCGGCCAAAACCGGAAAGTTTGTTAAAAGTAAAAGTTTTATTTCAAGTTGATTAGATGTTCGATTTAGAGGTAGGAAGACATGCTGAAGACGATGGTGAAAACCATTTTCTCGACGGACAAGTAGTTCGCCCGGAATCCGGCTCAAACCGAAAAGTTTGTTAAAATTAAAAGTTTTATTTGGAGTTGATCAGATGTCCGGTTTAGGGCAAGAAGACATGCTGAACTTTTATGTGAAAACAATTTTCTTCCCGGACATGCAGTTCGCCCGGAATCCGGCCAAAACCGGAAAATTGTTAGAAGTTAAAGTTTTATTTCTAGCTGATTAGATAACCGATTTAGGGGTAAGAAGAGACGCTGAATCCGTGTGTGACAATCATATTTTACCCGGACATATAGTTCGACCGGAATCCGGCTGGAGTCGGAAAATTTGTTATAAGTCAAATTTTTATTCGAAGTTGATTAGATGTTCATTATTGGGGAAAGAAGATACCCTGAGTTCGTTTTTGAGCTTTCTTTTTTCGCCGGACAAGTAGTTCTAGAGTTCGGCCGAAACCGGGAAATTGGCAGAAGTGGCAGGAAGTTTTCGTCAAAACAGATGTGACTTATAGGGGTATATTTGTAGTTGATTAGATGTCCGACATAGGGGCAAAAATAGATGCTGAATTCGATTATGACAAATTTTTTTTAGCCGGACATGTAGTTCGTCCGGAATCCAGCTGAAACCGAAAATTTTTTTATAAGTTAAATTTTTGTTTAAAGTTGATTAGATGTTGGACTAATCACACCAAACAATCAACAACTTATCCAGCGGTGCCTCAAATTAACATAATGTCAAACTTCTCATCTGATAAGCGCACCAATCTGTAAAAGACAATTAGTTTTTAAGTATCGTTCCTAAATATTACAATTAAATTATTTATCTATCTACATTATATATTAGATTTTTGGGATCCCATCGACACCTTTGGTCTTGTTTCCGCTTGCGATGCTGAATCTGTGAACACCTAGCTGGCTTGTCGGCGGCTAGAGAACCGCAGCACCGGTTCCGTGGATCAGTGGTTTCCAACCGGTGGTACGCGTACCTCATCGTTTTTAAGTCCCCTAACTCAGCTTCAGTATTGTCATCAAAATCAGATACCCCACTGTACGCAATTCCACATTTAAATGCCTTATCATTGACGACAGTAATATCGCAATTTTGACGTTCTGATCGTGGTTTGGAAGACGAGAGAGGACTAATTGACACCTTAATTAATTAATTTTTAGTTTATTTTAGTGATGGTTTGATTAGTTAGATAATACGGTAGTAAATGTGTACTGGTTGCGTTTTTCAAGCACGTATGTGCTTTGTTTGTAACCGGTCGTCAAGCCCGAATGATTTTTTTTTAGTAAAGTTGTTGAATCCTAAAATCCAATCCTAAAAAAAAATTAGTACAACAACAATTCGTCAAAAAATGGGTAGAGGAGAGCGGGGTACCATGAACCACACTTGTGTTTTGATTTTTTTTCCAGGCGAACCAAAAGAGCTTTCAGCATCTTTTTCACTTCAGAATGTAGCTTATTTATCGGCTCATCTCCAAGTATTTTTCATTGACATGTGAGTTGTTCGAGTACAGCACACCGACGGTTCTAGAAAACTTGGTCAGCTGGTTCATCCTACCCCACCCCTGGGGTACCATGAACCACCCTCGGAGCACGATGAACCAGTGTGATTGATCTTCTTTTACTGTGCAATTTTCAGGTATAATATGAAGATAAAAAGTAGAAATTTTATAAAATACCAACTATATCTTATCCAAGTGGAAACCTCCTAAGGTTAATTCCAAAAACAAACCTCCCTGCTTGGTGGGATTTCCCACCAACTTTGGGAGGCGAAACACCAATTGTAACTCCAAAATGAATCGCGTCTCATCGGTAGAAACAAATCCCTCGTTATCCAAATGCTTCCGGAACTCCACTTCGAGGTCCAAACTGTCAATGTACACTAGGCATCCCCTCAGCAACATAGTGTGCCACGCGTGACTCTTCTGAGGAACAACAAGCCCATGGTTCCCTTCTTCTATTTCACCATCCCGCAAGCTCATTTCTATGCCTTATTCCTCAACGTCCTTAAATGTGCTGCGCCGATCGAACCAGGTGGGGCCAGTGAGCATGGCCGACTTAAAGTTTACTCGCGGAAACACCAACAGAGAGAGGGGGGGGGGGCCCAAGTGCACTGATTGCAGCCAGCCATGACTGTTAAACAGAGTCCTACGTTCTGCTGAGGTGGTCTGTCCAAGAGGCTTGGCATCTATCGAAGAACTTTGGGATGCACTTGACATCAGTTACTGGCAGAGCAAGCACTCTTGCCCTTTACTGAAGATCCCGTGGCCTTTTCCATAGTCAGGCGCTGACTTCGTTTTCGGGATCCCAAAACGTAAGTTGAGGGATACCTATGACTTCGCAAAAGTTGTCCGTCTGTCCGTCCGTCTGTAAGCACGATAACTCTCGAAGGGAATGAGATATTTTGATGAAACTTGGTGTGAGGATTTGTTGGGTCGGCGGACCAGTCGAGTTCGTAAATGGGCTTTTTAGCCCTACATTTAGGGGTAGGGGAGGGGTTTCAAATTAAGGGGCAAACCAAATATTTTGAAACAGCTAATGTGATAGTCGATTATGGGGTAAGAAGACATGCTGAACACGATGGTGAAAACCATTTTGTAATCGGACAAGTAGTTCGCCCGGAATCTGGGAAACTGGAAAGTTTGTTAAAAGTAAAAGTTTTATTTGAAGTTGATTAGATGTTTGATTTAGAGGTAGGAAGACATGCTGAAGACGATCGTCAAAACCATTTTCTCGACGGACAAGTAGTTCGCCCGGAATCCGGCCCAAACCGGAAAGTTTGTTGAAATTAAAAGTTTTATTTGGAGTTAATCAGATGTCCGATTTAGGGCAAGAAGACATGCTGAACTTTTATGTGAAAACAATTTTCTTCCCGGACATGTAGTTCGCCCGGAATCCGGCCAAAACCGGAAAATTGTTAGAAGTTAAAGTTTTATTTCTAGCTGACTAGATAACCGATTTAGGGGTAAGAAGAGACGCTGAATCCGTGTGTGACAATCATATTTTACCCGGACATATAGTTCGACCGGAATCCGGCTGGAGTCGGAAAATTTGTTATAAGTTAAATTTTTATTTGAAGTTGATTAGATGTTCATTATTGGGGAAAGAAGATATCCTGAGTTCGTTTTTGAGCTTTCTTTTTTCGCTGGACAAGTAGTTCTAGAGTTCGGCCGAAACCGGGAAATTGGCAGAAGTGGCAGGAACTTTTCGTCAAAACAGATATGACTTATACGGGTAAACACACATGCTGAATCCATATCTGAACTTGGTTTTCTCAGATGATTAGCTATTTGGCCCTAATCTGTTTCTGAATTTTAATTGTAAGAATGTTCAAGGATTCTGGCGATGACTGGATCTGGCCCAGTTGTCTGGATCAGATATTGAATTTTTGGGATCCCATCGAAAAGTTTGGTCTTTTTCCTTGTCCTTCCAAACGTATCGAAAGAGGGCTTTACGCTATACGAACGAGCTGTTTCTCGTACTAATGCTCCTTCAACTTCTAGGATGCCTCTTTCATCACATTTGCAGGAGTCAAGCCTTTAATAGTTTTCCTTGCCGAATTTCGCATCATAGATAGGATCAACAGGTATTGATACGATATAATACTGTCCAACCGTTCAAATAGATTCAGATAATTAATAGTAGTAAGTAAAGCAGTAAGTCATCAATTCAGTAAGTATGCAGTAAGTAAACAAAACGATAGGCGCTTCACGGTCCATAACGGGGTACGATGAACCACTGGTTCATTGTTCCCCATGACAAGTGGTTCATTCATCCCCTATGGCGTAAGAATTGCTAAAAAATGGCAAACTAAAAAAGTAATAAACGGAACGTAAACTGAAATCCACAGTCTTAAAGCCATGATTTTATTCCATTACAAACCCTACAATTATCCTGCTCTGACAGGTTATTCACCTTAAAAGTAAACAAATAGTCTGAAACAAAATTTTTACTTTATCACCCCAAAAATACTCTTATTGCCGTCACGAGTGGAGCCTTGGTCCATAGTAAATAGAAATACATCAGAACCTAGAGGTACCAGGGGCAGATACTGGATGAAAAGGAGGAGTAATCACAGCAAAAGGAAGTGGGTGATACAGCCCTGGTTTATGGTGCCCCGTGGTTCATGGTACCCAGCTCTCCCTACGGCACCTTTTTGAACCTTGATTGGGTTACGCAACCTTTCTGAACCTTGATCAGGGGTACGCGCTACGGCAAAGGTTGGGAACCACTGCCGTAGATAATCAGGCGCCTCGGCGAGGATTTGAACTTGCGAGGGGTTGCCCCCGCTCGGTTTTAGTATACAGAAAGTGCCCGTTGCAACAGCTGACACCAACCGGCACAGGGTTGCCACATGTTAGAACATTAAAATCAGCATGTTTATAAGCGGGAATCGCCTAATTTAAGGTCGGCACCGGTGCCAGGAAAGGGTGTAAAGGAGGTGCCGGGGTGTGGGTAACCCCTCGTGAAGTCGTGGCTTACAAATTCTACCAAATACGTCGCGGTCTAGCACAGAGAAATGTACACAATTCCTGGCGATAGGGATGGATCTAGCTGTAAAAGAAAACATCAGTCCTTTTCTAGTGTTAGGAATTTTCAACGTAGGACGACTTCAAATGGCAATCGTGCCGCAGTCGATCCGCTCTTCGCCCTGCCATGTCATTTTTCTTTTAACAAGTTGTCAGTTATGTAGAAATTTTGTATTGAGAGGCGTGAGGAATAAATTATTATTATAATTATTTAGCTTAGAGGCACAGAAAACTTGACTAAGCAACTTTCGGCCATCAAACCGACCTGGGGGGCTTAGATAAAGATACAGGGACATAAGTCCCAAAAGTTCGCCTTTGGCCGTGTTGACTAACACATTGGGATAGTAGTCAAAGAGGTCGTGCGTTCGATTCCTACTCTCGGCACACAAACCTTTTGCTTTTTTTTCTACTAACTCAAAAGTCGAATTCTCGGAAACTGCCCGGAAGCAGCATTGGTCGTAACGAGAATTTTTCTTACTGTCAATATCGACTCAGGGTACATTCTTGATATGTCAGCTAGCTCCCCGAGTCAAGTTTGAGTGAGGTTTTCTGTTCCTTTTCTGTCTCACTTTTAAGTCAATTTTGGCGTTTGTAGTATATTTTTGTTTTTAATAATAATAATAATATATTGCAAAACAGTAAGGCCACAAAGCCTCTACAAAGTTCTTCTGAAACATTTAGGGTCGTACATTTGTTAAAGAAACATTTCATCAATTTCTTTCTTGAATCGGGTCAGTGATGGAGAGTTTGCTGTTTCTTCGGGCAGTTGATTCCAATGGGGCGGCACGCGGTTTTTGAAACTCCACCGACATGTCTGTCTGTCTCTGGAACTGTTTGTCTTCGTACCATTTTATTTTTCATTTTTGTACTCCGCCGTTTTGTCCTCTCGGCGGTTTGCAGAAAAACAACAAATAAATCAACCACCCGGCTACCTGCGGCACCTATATTTTTCATGATCAGAAGAAGAAGATTCCATATTACTGATTCTGGGAGCCTAGCTGTATGTGAAAAAAGATATGTAGGCTAGCTATGCTAAAATCTGCAATCTAAAATTTCCATCGTGTCCAATCTTGACCTTTAGCTAAAAAGGAAGGTGACGTTGTATCACTGAGATAACATTGTGGTCAGAGCACACCTTCAAAAGATGAGGTCATGTTATTTTCCTGTGTCTTTGTGTGTTTTATTTATTTTCTTTCATTTACTCCGCCTTTTCGAAATGGCGGGTTATAAATAAATTACTTACTTACATCAGGCTATAGGCTAGTCGTAGTCACGAAATAACTGACACGATAATTTAATTGATGTCCAGATTTTTTGAACAAAAAGAAAACAGTACTGAGTGACTTAATGATTTAATACGCACTGCCCAACGGCACAGGTACATTCAATGGGATACTCACTCTCCTGCACCCGGTGTGTGTTATTTCTTAGGACCTTTCGGTCCCTTACGGCGCCGACACCCAGTGTACACGGGTTCGGAGATTGAGTATCCCCTCGAATGCAGTAAAAGAGTGAAATATAAAAGACTCAATTCCACAGGAGTTTAGGTACTAACAAACGAAAAGTATGCTAATTGGGTGGTGATATAGTTAATGAAATGGGGAATATACTTAATAAAATCCGACAAACAACTCGTGCATCCTACATCATCAGGAATTTTGCTACGAGTGTTTGGAATATAATCCCAAGTGAAGCCCCGCACCTTGCTGCATTCAAGACCACAGTGAAAAGGTTCTTCCTCGCAAAAGAGTAAGCAAGAGTCAGTCGTTTTCTTTTCTTTCTTTTTTTCTTTTTCTTTAGTGTGTGTTTTAGTAATTAGAAATGTAGTTTTAGTAGTAGTATTTATTTTTCACTAATAGTAGTATTTATTTTTCATTGTTAAACAGATGTGAATTTGTTTTTCGCCTGTTATTTAACAAGTCCCCCGGGGGACTTTCCCTAAGGGTGATGCAGATTATGTAGTATGTATTTGTTTGTAATAAACGTAATCTAATCTAAAAAGAAAAAAATCTCAATCTAATCTGATATTGGGTCGCGTGTGAGTTAAAATGCTCTAGGTAGGGCAGAAGGGACTGGGAAGCGAAGCGAAACAGGGCTTGTGGTTTCTTTTAGGTAGATTTAACTGGAACGACTACTTAATTTCGTAAGTTCAGTTTTTTTTTTAGTTCAATTTTTTCAAAGCCCAATTGCTAAGCCCACGAGCAACAAAAATGGAATCATGGAGACGGAGTGCATAACAAATGAGTGCATAACATATACAAATGACCAAAACAGAACAGCCACCCGCATCGTCTGCATGGCGAATAAGTCTCCATACATAAAGTGGGTCAACCAGAGCTTGCACAAAATTCTAGCAGACCGTCGTCTTCTCGCAGCGCGGGGGAAAATCAAACGTTTGATAGGAAAAAACGGATACGTCAGCTGAATTTTATTTGAGCTATATTTCGGCCCTTCTTAGCAAGGGTCCTCTTCAGGCTCAATACCACTTAAGTTGGAAAAACGAACTTGTGGAAAAAACTTTTTCGTTTTTCCAACTTGAGCGGTTCGGTCAAGTCAGCTTGTCGCATTCGCAGTCAGCTCGGGCTGAAGGAATATTTATGTAAATCACACGATTACGAATGCCATAATATGTGGGCCTATTCTGGGCGTTTTAATAACAAGACCTGCGAGGTCATATGGAAATTGCTACAAGAAGACTGTACAAGAAAGTAAATAAGGTCGTCATCTCCCCCCCTCCCCCCGCTCCGAATCACGCCACAGTCCCCGACCTATAAACTAAGCATAAAGGACATCTGCTCTTATCACACATCGAGCTTCACTCAAGTCGGATCCCCTTTTCGTTTAAAAACTGCATTTCCGGGAAGTGCCCAGTTCGACCTCCAACTTCCCGCACCGAGGTCGGATCCACTCCCGACCCCCAAACCGCACATCTAGGGCAGGTGACATTCATTTCTCCCAAGTTTCGTCCCATTCCCCCCCCCCCTCTCTGTTTCGTCAGTACGAGCAAACATTCCCACTCTGTCCGGATGCGGTTGGAACCAACGAAGGGCATGCCTGGGACATCCGCTCTTATCACCCATCAAGTTTTACTCAAAATCACCGGTTAGTATCGAAAATGTACATCCGGAAAATGTATCCCTCTCCAGCTCCGAACTGCGAACACCAAGTTCGATCCGGCCCAGACCTCAAATGACATATCCCCAAATTGTATCCCAATCGTTAAAAATGCTAGTCCTTACGCATGTCACCCCCTCCCCAACAACCTTCGATGTGTCATTTTCGTTTGTGCAGTTGATATAGACTAAATCTCAACCGATTATCTGATACCCGTGAGGTAGATGTGACGTCACAAAAAAGGGAAATTCGATTA
Source organism: Branchinecta sandiegonensis (assembly GCA_030848855.1). Lineage (NCBI taxonomy): Eukaryota > Metazoa > Arthropoda > Branchiopoda > Anostraca > Branchinectidae > Branchinecta > Branchinecta sandiegonensis. The sequence continues at coordinate 15,707,730 of JAUPMV010000012.1, read as the reverse complement.
AACATATGTTATGCATTTGGATCTATATATACAAAGCTGAGCGTCACCGAGTCGCCGGACGCGCCCACCTATAAACCGTTCTGGGGACAATCAGTTAGGGTTGGAAATGGAAAATATGAAATTCTCACGTAACTTTCACATAACGGCTGAGATTTGGTCGACACCGTATAGTTCAAGTTTCATCTCAACACCTCCATCAGTTTGGTTTTACGCGTGTCAATCCCCCTCCTTAGTCAAAACCTCAAAATACTCAAAGCTCTCAACGGAATTCTGAAACGGAGAACATGTCGTCCACACTGTAAAAAAAAATCTTGCAGTATTTGCTACTGGGATTAATCTTGTCTCTACTGAGATAAGATTATCTCTAATTCGGATTAATCTTATCCCAGTAGAGATAAGATTAATCCCAGTAGCAAATACTGCAGTTAACTTTAATCCTTACTCGGAGAAACTTTTTACAGTGCAGCTGAATGCTATCTACAACAGCATGCCTAGCCAAGCACAGATGCCTAGGCACGTGCACAAGCTTAGCCAGGCACCTTAGCCTTAGCTCCGTGCCTGGCCCAAAATCCGTGCCTATAGGCATGGGTGTGAATGGCGATGGTAGGCAAGTGCCTAGGCATCCGTGCTTGGCTAGGCATGCTTGTGAACGGGACTTTAGTTCATTGACCATCTCCCCATCGACTACATCGTCTGGTACGTCTACTCGAGCTTTCTCACAAACGACGTAGGCCTATAACCTTTTTCAATTCTTTCCAACTGCAAGAATCCAATATTTTCCGTTCAGTGTTAAAACAGCTTGAAACTACGATCGCCTAACTTATTACGGTGATAAAATTAAATAAAAAACCAACCTGTTCTTTTGTTTTGATACGGATCTATCACGTGATCCTCCTTATAGATCACGGAATGGAAATCTTGATCTTCTTTAGGAAAATACTTGTGGGCCCGTTCGACATAGTACGTTCCGTTGGAAGTAATGATCTTTCCATCGAAGACGCCATTTCTGATGGAACCGAAGGCAAGACTGTGAGGATCGTCTAAATAATCAGTAACGTATCAGCGATAAGGAAAAACTACAACAACCATAGCTTCAATTACATATATGTGTTGCCCATAGCTATTCGCAAGGGCCTTCCACTTGGACCCCGAAGCCGCGCTGATTTCATTTCCGGCGGCGGCGCGTTTTCCCAACTTTCAGCACTGTAATTTCAGCGTTCTCGGGGCATAAATCTAAAGCAGTCTGTTGCCCATTGGCTGAAAAGCGCCAGTTGAACCAAGTTGGGCATGAATGCAAATTCATCAATTTTACACAAAGCTAATAACAATTTTGCATAGTCAAGACTGTGTAGATAACTAACAGAAACAGAGCACCCTAGGAGGTTAAAGGTGAGCACCGGCTTTTACTTATCGATTTCTTGTGAGTGCTTTACAGGAAACTTTCTGTGCTCTTCTAATTAGGTCCTACATCATTAAGATGTTGCTTCCTAATCTTGACGGGTAGGACCTAGTTAGAGCTGCCCTGAAGTTTGCTTTTAACTTTTTAAGCCAATTCTGAGTTAACAGAATAGTTTCGATAAACCTCCTGTACTTTTACTGCGCTTTACCATCACATAGTTTCAATATTTAAATTTGAAACGGGTCCCTAAAGGGACAGTTCCTTGTATGAATATTCTTTCAGGGTCAGATAAGTATCGTCTAACAGGAATGGTCCTATCTGTATAAATTAAAAAAAGTAGTCAGTCAGCAGTAAGCCTATAGGAAGCAGTAACCACCCAAATTAGTTTGTTAGTGACCTGTGACGTATCCGTTGTATACATTATTTGAATAAAAGACCTGTGAACTGAACTGAACTGAATGGATGACCAGTGACTAACCGTAGTCCTGGTCTAACTGGTAACATCTTGTCAGGATCCTAGCCTATTAGACTGACATTCACTCACTCAATACGCACTGCCACTGCCACTGCTGAAGCCTACTTACTACCTCGCAGATCTATCTAGAGAGAGAAACGAACCTTCAAGTATCCTCAGTCAGTTCAGTGGTAGTGTTGCCGTCGATCATTAAGTCTCTCGAAAGTCGGAGATTTAATTTACGGCTTGGAAAGACCAAGTTTGAATTTCACACTTATTTCCTTGGTCTGATAGTTCCCTACGCTGTGTTGCGAAAATGTGCAGCAAAAGCAAGGCACAAGGTGCAAAAAATAAAATAACACGCTGAAATAAATCGACGGCGGCGCGATCCTAGCCTATTAGACTGACATTCACTCACTGAATACGCACTGCCACTGCCACTGCTGAAGCCTACTTACTACCTCGCAGATCTATCTAGAGAGAGAAACGAACCTTCAAGTATCCTCAGTCAGTTCAGTGGTAGTGTTGCCGTCGATCATTAAGTCTCTCGAAAGTCGGAGATTTAATTTACGGCTTGGAAAGACCAAGTTTGAATTTCACACTTATTTCCTTGGTCTGATAGTTCCCTACGCTGTGTTGAGAAAATGTGCAGCAAAAGCAAGGCACAAGGTGCAAAAAATAAAGTAACACGCTGAAATAAATCGACGGCGGCGCGGCCTCGGGGTCTACTTCCACTACACCTGTAAAAAGGCTCTCCTACATCGGACTTTGGGAGCTGTGCATCACCGGATCCGGTGAGAGACCCGAGTTCGGAGAGTTAAAATCCGATAGAGGATTAAAACGGTAGAATGCAAAATACTGCAGATTAAGTTATCTAAAAGCGGATAGTTTTTTTTTTATAGTGGTACCAGAAATTCATGCTGGCCTTCTTCCACCCCTGTAAGTTTCCTCGGTTTCCGCTAGATAACGCGCATTCACGGCGAAACTAGGTGGTGCTCTGTGCGCTCTTTCTTAGGCTCATTGCCCTTGAATGGGTGGCAGTGGTTAACCGTGTCGAAACCGTGCTCGTCCACACCCGGCATGCCCCCATTGGCGGAAAATCGCCAAAATGGCCGCTTCCGACACATGACGGTGGCTTCATTACGATGCCGATGGCAAATTATATGAACTGAACCTCTACAAGTTGGACGTTCTCTCTTTCTAACCAGAATCTTTCTCTCCCTTAAAGACCTAATCCAAACATTCTGTTTACCTTCTCTCCTTGATCGCATGCCACGGGTTTGTTTAGATTTGAACTCGATTGCCGAGTTGCTGTTTTGGCTCGAGAAAAAACCCACGCACAACGTCTTCTTTTCTAGATGGCGGAATTTTCCAGGACTGATTAGCAAAGAATTATAAGACCTACCTGATAATTTTTGTATGTCTTCAGGTCTTGGTTTTATAATTTATTTGTATTTGTAATAAACAGTTGGAGCATTAGATGGAAATTATTATTTTACCCTTGGCTCCCTACGTGCCATAACAGCTGTCCGTGATATTCGGCTGAGATTTAGTCCAGACAGAGTTATTTCAAACCTAGGAAATTTTTTTTTTTTTTTTTAATTGCTCACTGTTTTACGGTGTTTTTAGTGGTTTTGAACATTCATAGTGACAGAAGGGATGGTTAGCATTGTGTGTGTGGTAGAAAGACCATTTTTTGTGGCCCGCTTTAAGCGCCATAAGATAAGTCTCGAGAAATGTGATCCACCATTAACAGGAAGAAGAACGCTCTACTAAAGTTTGACTGGAAAAACATTCTTTTTAAATACACTGAATTACTTTGACTCATTAGTAGGGACGCTGGTGATATAAACGGCCTCTTTGCAAGACCAGCTCTACAACTGAACTACTCAATTTATAGGAAAATAAAAGTGGTTTATCTGGCCTCTCCTCTGTTTGAGGCCGAGTTTCATCTAAGGTGTCAAATATCAGAAGTTAAAGATATCAGACGCAATGAGACGTTGCAAACATTAGACTGAAAATCTGCCAGCTTTGATATTCTTCTTATTCATATATATGTTTTCTGGGAAATAGTTTGCCGTTGTAGTTGCGAACTATTCAAGGATAGAGCTATTCTCCTGTAGGAGAACTGCCGTCTTCTCGTTGTTTCCATACAGCAATGCGGCGACACATGATGTCTATCCGAAACAAGACCAAAGGTATCGATGGGATCCCAAAACCTAATATTTGATCCAGACAATTGGGTCTTGTCTTCGCCAGGCTAACCAGCAGAGAAAACCAAGCTTGGATATACCTCTATAAGCCATATCTATTTTGACGATACTGACCGAAACTTCCTGCTTTACTTCTGGCAAATTTCCGGTTTCGGACAAATTCCGAGCGAACTAATTGTCCATCAAAAAATAAAATTCAGAAACAAATTCAGCGTGTATCCTTATCTCTATAAAGAACACCTAATCAACTTTAAACAAAACTTTTGCTTTTAACAAATCTTCCGGTTTTGGCCGGATCCGAAAGAGCTAGTTGCCCGGGTAGAAAATGCTTTTCACATATATGTTCAGCACGTCTTCTTACCCCTAAATCGAAATTTAATCAACTTCACATGAAACTTTTACTTTTAACCAACTTTACGGTTTTTGCCAGATTCTGGACGAACTACTTGTCCGGCAAGAAAATGGTCTTCACCATCGTGTTCAGCATGTCTTCTTACCCATATTCGACTATCACATTCGCTGTTTAAAAATATTTTGTTTGTCCCTTAATTTAACTCCCTCCCCCACCCCTAAATGTAGGGCTACAAAGCCCATCTACGAACTTGACCTTACCCTTGCTTGACCCAAAGAATCCTCACACCAAGTTTCATCAAAATATCTCATTCCCGTCGAGAGTTATCGTGCTAACAGATGGACATACGGACAACTTTTGCGATGTCGTGGGTATCCCTCCACTTACGTTTTGGGATCCCAAAAATATGGATAGGGGCTGTTGAGTTTTCTTCTTCTGTCCAAATATTACCATGACCCGCTGGCTCTGTAGTGTCAACAAATACCATTTCATACCCTAAGCCAGTGGTTCCCAACCTTTTCCGTACCGCGTACCCCTAATCAAGATTCTAAAAGATTGCGTACCCCCTTCTTCAGAACGTGCCAAATATGATATTTATTATCATAAGTGATAAGGCATACATGTGCAGAAATATATACAAAATCGATGAGGCATCACTAGAGGCTGCTTTGTGGCGAAAATTTTGTCGAATCTCGGCTCGACGTCATTCACGGCAAGATTTTTTTTACAGTCAGCCTGTTTCTGTGTTTGGTTTTGATGTTCTCCGCGCTTCCATCAAGCTGCATCTGAAACTTTTTGGTTGGCTCAGTTTGCAACCTGGATGACAATACCACTTGCAATGTTTTCGATTCTTCTTGAAACAATATTGTTTGACACAGGAACAGATTTTACGGAAGTAGGCTAGCTGGAATCAACATTATTTCACCGACTTTCACTAAGGCTTGTAATCAGAGGCGTCACGCACAGGTTGACAACAACCCTCTCCCCAAAAGATCGGCCAGACGATTAAAAAGAAAAGATTCTGCGCGAAGCGCCGCGATTTTTAGTAAAAGCAGTAAACTGAAGAATAAAAACAGTCGGTCATTAAAAATACCTTGCCCCTTAAGATACATTTTGGCTGGTGATACTCTGCTGGTAATATTAGGCTTTCGGCAATCATAAATGAGTGAGACGAGATCAATCTTGGTTCCTTCGCGTACCCCTTGCAAGGGTCTTGCGTACCCCTTGGGGTACGCGTACCACCGGTTGGGAACCACTGCCCTAAGCTGCTATAGATGCGCAGATCGCTCGGGTTCTCACCCGCTTATGATTGTCGGGAAATTGCTGGGATCCTACGAGGTCATCAGTTCTTTGGCAGAGTTTTGCCCTAACCTGAGAGAATGCTAGCAAAGGTCCTAAGACTAATAGGACGAAACATGAAGGTGTAGGTCAGGTTTTCCTGATCGGATTTTCTCTATTTCCACCGGTTCTGGCCAGGAAAATCAAAGGGAATCTCAACTTGTCCTTACGGTAGCCTACTTCAGTGATAAGGTGGTGGAATCCCATAAGGATTCCAGTCCCCCTGCAACGTTCCATGATCATTTGTACGCAACATCGCTGAGCTTCATGCCGAAACCCGTGCGCACAGGAAGTGGTTGTTAAATATTATGTGGAGTAGGGATTTTCTTAGTATAAGAAACCTGGCGAGGTTCCTCAGAGTGGCTAGTCTGCACAGGGAAAAGTGTTTGAGTGGGGTTTAGGGTAGTAGTGTGACCGTTTATTTTTGTATTTATGTTGTTATTAATGTGTGTTTGTTATGGCCCTTGGGCTTTGAAGACAAATAAATATCATATCATATCATGCGTGTCTGACAACCATATTTTCCGACTGAAGAACTGTTGGTGAATTAGAACAAAACATCTCTAAAACTGCCACGAGTGTCTGTTCTCACATTCTCCTATTACACTGCTGAGTGGACTTAGTATGCATGGTTGATTAGCTGATGCTTGGCTACCGGTTAACAAAAAGGTAAAAGCCCAAGGTTTCACGACAAGCCACTAAACATGAGCAAATCGACCAAACAAGCACACGCGGGAAAGCGTGCTAATGGGTCACTTCCCGCAAGGTTGAGGAAACGCGAACAGAATATGAAATGGTAGGTTATCATCAATTCAATAAACCATTATATTATGCCAAGTCCAACCTTGGTCCGAAGATTTTTTAGTGCAGTGTTCCTTGGAACAATCCAGTATTGCGAGCGCTCTAGCAGCTTTCGGCTTACGGTTTTCACCGTATTTTTTGGAGCTCATAACTCGTGAACCAGTGAATAATGTATCAAGTTCAAACTTGGTACACCTGTGGGTATTGGGGTCTAGTTGTACCTTTTGAGGGTCCCACCCCCACCCCACCCCAGTTCAGGGGCAAATGGGCCCAGATTGCCCAGTGAATAATGTTCATAACTTGACCAGAACTGGACATAGGATGATGAAATTCCTGGTACATGTAGATCCTAGGGCTGGGAAATTGCTTTTAAAGTTGCAGCTCCCCCACCAGGGTCGTCGCAAGGGGGGGGGGGGGGGGGGTGCAGCACCCCCCCCCCCACCTTTTTGAGATTCGGTAAAATTTTGGTCCGGAGGAAATAGTTCGGTATTTTTTCGATAGCAGAACTGTTCGATATATTTACGTGGATTCGGTAGCTATACAGAATCCTAAATAGGCTATCTGTACAGATCTCTTCGGTATAATGATCGGGACTCGGTATAACTGCCAGTATTCGGTAGTTATCACGAATTTGGTGAGAGAATTTGCTGAAATCATTTGGTAATTTTTCGATGCCGGAACTATTCGGTATATTTATGGAGATTCCGTAGTTACACAGAATCCCGAATTAGCTATTGGTTCAAAACTATTCGGTATCATGATTGGGATTCGGTAATTTATTCAGTATAATTTCCAGGATTAGGAAGTTAACCACGAATCCTGACTTTGTTCCAGTTTCAACGGAAGTGTACAGAATACGAATATTGTTCGGTAGTCTTTCGATGCCGAAACAATTCGGGTATAATAACCGGGATACGGTAGTTACACAGAATCCCGAACATGCTATCGGTTTAAACTGATTCGGTATAACAACTGGGATTCGGTCATTTATTCGTTATAATTGCCAAGATTCGGAAGTTACCACGAACCTCGAAACTCAGAAGAGGTCGAGTGAGGCACTGGTCGCACACAAAAGGGATGATCTATGATTTCATCGATAGTCCTTACTTTTATTTTGGATCCCAAAAAGAATGTCTAATCATAAATATTTCGAAAATTCCGCCTGCAGCACTTTTCGTAATAGGTATCCTCTATTTAGTGGAAGGGCGCGTCATTTGACGGGGATTTTAAACCAGTTTTAGGAATGAGATTTCGAAACATTAAAAGCTACAGTTTGTAGGGAAATTAAATTTGGCAGGAAATAGGCAAACAAAAATTTTGCCTGCGGCGCTCACTTTGTGTGGTTATGGGTAGTACATTGACTAGACTACAGTTGCTGCTGATGCCGGAACATCGCTCCATCCTGTTTGTGGAACTTCTTAGAGTCTCGGTATTTAATCAACGGTAAATGATAGAATTTGTAAGAGAAGCAGTCAAATTCAGAAAAAAAGGATTTCAAAAATTGAAATCCGAAAAAGGATTAAAAAAAATTTTGCTCGATTTAATTTTCTATTGTCTATAATAGATAGAAGCTGTCACTGCAATCATGCCCGGCAATTTATTCTCCATGTGGGCTTCGCCAGAAAGCCGCCTTATAGTTCACTTGTCTTCTTTCATTCTTCCCTTTATTGTTACTTCCTACGTAATCGTTCCTGTTCCATAATTTAAAGCTCGAATTGTTAGTTCTAGGATTCGGTAAAATTTAATAAAAACGAAAATGCAATTGCGACGCCCCTGTCCCCCCCAAACACCGTTCATGGGCAACTGGGCCCAGATTGCCCAGGAGTCAAGTTCGTTACCCGTGACAGGAATCAACAGGTATCAAGTGGAGCTTGGTGGGTTTTGAGCAGTGGGGTCTCTTTTTACTTTTGCGGGTCTCAAACCCCATCCCCACTTGGTTCAGGGGCAATTAGGCCCAGATTGCCCATTTTTTTAATGTTTCTAACTTGACAATAACTGGAGATAAGGCGATGAAATTCCTTTGTGCTTTCGCTTCATAGGGGTTGGGGAGAGTTGGGCCACCCCCACCCTCCCCGTTCATGCGCAAATGGGCCCAAACTGCCCATTAAAAAAGTGTTTGGCCCGTGACTGGAATCAAAATCTAAGCTGGTATACTCGAGGAAAAAGAGGTGTAAATACGCATTTTGACGGGTCACGACCCCCCCCCCCCCCCTCCCGTTCATGGACAGCTGGGCCCAGATTTCCCATGAGGTAATTTCGTCTATGACAGGTCTCAAGCCCAACTCTTAACAAACAAGACGACGCGACGTACTTTAATCTTTAACGAACAGTTGGAAACTGGACTGTTATGCCATATGATCGATGATATGCCGTTCTTGATGAATTGTGACAAAGGGGTATTAGGCTGCTGCGATTTGGTTTATTGCACTTGCTAATGGAAAAGAGGTTTAAAGGGTCGGACTGTCTGGCAGACCACTGTTGGAACTCAAGCTATTCGTGCAAGATCTTCAACTTTTCTTTCTTTGCATTGACATTTAAAGCTTTGAAAGTGGGATGATCACAAATTAGGTTACTTCAAGACTTGTTTGGTTATTGGGGATGAGAAATGTCTCGGTTCTAAAGCTGTTTGTATATAAAATGTGATAAACGTTTTACTTTCACACTCCACGTCTGAGCGCTTGCGCACTTGTTTCAAACGTGTCCGAAATACAGATATCAAGAAACCTTGACGCATCTTGGCCTAAGCCGGAGTACCACTTAGTGGCCTCGCAGATCAGAAATATCATACGAATCACATATTTTGCGTTCCAGTCTGAGCAGGACTGTTTATTAACACGGCTCGTCGGCTTGTGGGTTAGGATGCCCTTTGTTTGGTAAGGCACAGATCATTCTACACAATTTGCTGCATGGATCGCACCATTGCTGTATTTAAACTCATTCATTTTTCTTTTTTTGTAAACGTCCAAAATCCCATTATCAAACCCAAAACGGTAGCCTACTCTCGCCAAACTTCCTTTCCTCCCAAACCAGAATAATGAGAAACAACTGGTTTGAACTGCCTGCCTCCGTAACCGTTCAGGATAGTATTCTATCCTGCACCTTACTACAGCCGGGCAGCTTAATAAAATAGGGTATGTGAACTAACCCTCCCGACTCCAACTCGGCTAACTCAAACATCCGAATACATTCCCCAAACCTGTTTTATAATATCTCTACCCTCCCATGACCCATACCTATCATACGCCCATACTCAACTAAAAACTTACTCCTTACTTTTGTCCTATGTGTGGAAGTAAGGATGAAATGAGAGTTTCAGTAATTTGACAGACCCGCCGTACCTATAGTGCCAATGCAACCTATTGCCGTAACTACAGGCATTAATTCGTAAACGCGGAGACACAATTTCAGTATGTTACATTCTGAACCCGCTAACAACACCTCACTAATCTTTGCACTTGCCACGATTCACTATTTTCGATGTACCGTACATTATGCTCACGACGAGTATTCGCGTATCATGCTGTTGATGCGTAAACCGGTTATCTGAACTTTGCCGAGTTTTTGGTACATGTCACTGGGTCTGGGAAAAGGCTTAAAACAGCCAAAGCCACGGATAATTTTTTTCAAAGCAGAGCTTAGTTTTGCATTATTCATTGGCTTTGAGTACTAGAACATAAACAGTAAATAGTGCGACCTGTGCTTTAATGTGTGAATGCCTTGATTTAAAAGAATACAAGCTGGAGATATTTGGGCAGTGTGTGGAATGCAGTTGATGACAAGGTTGTAGAAAAATGAGTTCTGACGACGAGATTTCATGCAATGGATGGGAAAAGGGTAATAATGCAGTACAAAGAAAGAAAAGGAAAAATTATATTGAGCTGTCAATATGTAGAAGAATTAACAAGATAAAAACAGAGAAAAAAAGGTTTATCAGGCCTATAAAAATTCTTCATAGATTGCAAACGGAAAGCGGTCAGCCTGGACCATAGTCCCAAATTAGAATCGAGCTTGGAGCGTTCTCGAAACTTCCAAAGGAGGAGTGGGTTCTGGTTATACTGAAGAAAATCATGAAAATTAGAACAGTCGTGGAGATCAAAGTCGCAGATCGCAACGACACGTTGGTAACTCAAAAAATAAGCGCGATTCATGCGTTCTCAAGGAATCGCTTTCCGCGTCTCGCCGCTTATTGCACCTTTACAGCTTCTCGCTGACCTGCCGAGAGCACTTTCCACTGACGTAATGGATTCACTTTCCAGTTTCCCAAGTCACTTTCAAAACTAGCGGCGCGTAAAACCAGCTCTGGAAAGCAAGGCGAGTTTTAGCCGAAGTAGCAGAGACAGCCGGCGCATAAGCCACCCGAGCTATCGAGACCGCCAAAATCGCCTTATAAAATTTCAAATATAAAAAACCTAGAATTACACGCCTCTAAGAGCACAGACTGGGGTAGGCCTAGTGGAAGAGATTATGAACAGCAGTGCAAACTGAGGGAGTCTCCTCCAGCTTGCACCGTTGCCCACCCCTACCCCCAGATAAGAACACTCTGTTTACAGACAGGTGAAGGTCCTGGGCAATGAACGATAACTTCGCACAAGGATCAGCGGGCAAAAAGTTAGCAGTAATGTAACGGGGGAGTTCCTATAATAAGGAGGGTACACTTTTTTATTGTAGTAACAAAAATAATGTGACATCATCCAATAACTGTTTCTTGTTTCTAAGAAAACTCGGACGGTTTATAAGGTTGGCAATGCACATAAAGGAAGGTGTCTGGAACTGGGTGGTGTCTGGAACTGGGTGAAATCTATAGTAACAGGGTTTAAGATGTTCTATTGTTTTGTTGCCAAGACCGTCGGGATTTCATTCAAAAAGCTAATTATCACGGAGATGGTGCTTGGATAATTAGAAGAGAAACGATATATCAGGTCGCGGAAAGGAAAACAAGATAACAATATAAGCTGGCTTCCTTACCTTCCAATGATCCACTGAAGAAATGTGACAGATCTACATCCAAATTTGTTTCATTATGGTTAATGACATCAACACTATCACTGAACACCGAGGTGTCTCTTTTGAGTCTTAATTTGAATGGTTTACCATGACTATGGAATGATACTGTTAGATGTTCATTATCACTGGAAGACCTACGCACTCTGGAATGTTCTGCATGAACTGTATCTGCATCATACTTAAGGGGCTCGAAATGTAGAACATATTCACTCAGACGACTGGATGTGAGAACTGGAAGAGAAATGATAGTTGAAATAAATCAGCACAGAAGACATAAATCAACAAGCAGAGTCACTGTAGGTATGGGGATCAAATAATTTTAAAACATCCAAAACGTTGCAGCAACAAGCATGAGAAAAAGGGAGTCTTATATGCTAATTTCTTACTAATGCTTTCCACACATATATGCCATGGGTATCAATCTCAGCTTAATCTCATTTGATTGGTTGTTAATTCTAACGGTTCAAGTAGGTATGCCGGCATTTCAGCAATAGGCTAGCAACAATTTCATTTTTCGCAGATGAGCATTTCCTTGACACTGCACCATGGCTTTTTGCAGAATCTTAAACTTTACAGTCAACTTAAAGTTTAACTAAAAAGGCAGCTTATTTTTACATCTGATATTTGGATACACTGAAATATTGTGACTCATCTAAGGGATTTAGTATTTTTCCCCCCTGGGGCTTCAGTGATAAGGTTCAGAGTGTGCATTGCTTGCATGACAACCCAACATTCACCCAGAAGAGGAGAATTTGAATTTCAACAAAGACTTTCATTTCATGGTTTAAAGATGCTAAGCTCAGACAAGTTACGCCTGTAGAAAGTAGGAAAAGGATGTTATGATATGTCTTGCAAGGAATCTGACATTTTTATTTTTATTTTTTGGGAAAAGCTTAGCTTACATTTGTAGTTAGTAAATATTTTGAGCATAGAGGAACAAGCACATAATAGTACCACACATCCGAAAGAATAGTCCCTTCAATAAAGTCAATTAGGCTAACTGTGGATAACAGACAAAAGAAGTAACACATGTTTATAGGGTTTTCAGGCCTATTTAAGTGGATGAGTGATTTGTAACTAGACTGTCTATTTTATATAGTCTTCTCTTCCTCTTGGCTGATGGTGGCGTTTGCAACCGTCGTTGTGGATGGTTTGAGTTTGGCTTTGTAAAATGCTCCTTGGACTTTCCCTTGGCAGGGTTTCACTTCCTGGTGTTTACATGCAAAGATGATGAGGTCCAGGGTTTTGTAAGCCACCTTCCAGAATCTACAGCTTGCAGACTGGACCACAGAGCCCCCACGGACTTTAGTTTGTAGAGGAATGCTGCATGGTTGAAGTGGCAAGCGTTCCCTCTGATTGGATGATACAGCTTGCTCATGTCCTTCTGTTGAGTATCGGGATGTTTGTGGGTGCTTTTGCGGGCTTGATTTGCATTGCTATTTTGTCTGGTATGTTTGTTGGTCAGCTTGATTTGCTGGTGTTGCAATGTGCCAGGTTTGCTGCTTGGTCAGCGATTTCGTTTCCCTCTATCCCCGTGTAGCTGGGGATGTATTGGAAGGCTATCTGTATCCCTTCTGATGATGTGCTGTTAATTTGGATCTGAAGGCTGAAGAGGTCAATGTCTGCCGATGAGAAACTCCGTTGCTGTAGCAGTTGGGAGGGCTGAGAGCGAGTTCGAAAATATGACCACATTTCTTGTGTTAATCTGGCTTTTGTTTATGGCGTCTTTGCCAACAGCAATAAGTTGATCTTAGCAGTCAGGATAGAAACCTATTACGGCAGCTTCTCTATGACTCCATGACCTTCAAAGAAGACTCTGCTTCTATAGGATGATTCAGTTTTTAATCCATCTCCAAATTTGTGTTTATGGATTGACAAGCTGATGCCACTAGTTTTGAAACTGCTCTCTTGCCATCTCCACTGTGATCTCTTGCCTGGGGGTTGTTTGGGGTCTTGTTTCAAATGTTCCTTCTTAACTATACTTTCCATTCTATTTGTTATTGGAACTTGCCATCTTTTGCTCACAATTCTGAAATTCCCACCAAAGCTTTAAACTTTCAGTGGAACTTTTCACTTACATTCTGGAATCACTACTGGAGGAAGCTGCTTCGATTTCAAGAAAGTTTGGCAAAACAGGTATACAGAAAGTTTGGCAACTTACTGCAGCAGATCAAAAACCACTGAAAAGTAATTCTTTGCTTTCGCCTTTTCTTCTGCTTCCAGCTCACAAGACTGTCCTTTGGGCATTTGGCTGTAGGAGTAAGCTGAGCAGTCAATAGCAGGTCAATACAGTCAACCACAAACCCACGATTTTTGGATACCCTATGCCAAACGCTGGATACGTCTAGCGTTTGGCATACCCTATACCTAACGCTGGATACACTATGCCAGGTGCCGGATACTGTAACCCAGTAAAATATTGATGATTTGAGTGAACCTAAAAAATCAACCAATCAGAACTCCTTTATGTTGATGTAGGTCAGGGTTAGGTTACCAACAGGTATCCAGCAATTGGCATAGGATATCCAGCGTTAGGCATAGGCTATGCCAAATGCTTAATATATCCAGCGTTTGGCATAGGGTATCCAAAAATAATGTCCGGTTTAGGGAAAACTGTGTTTTGCTTATGCTGTTCCGTTTTGCTGCTGTTCTGACAAAAACACAAATTTAAAGTTTGGCAACTTACCGAAGCAGATCAAAAACCACTGAAAAGTAATTCTTTGCTTTAGCCTATTCTTCTGCTTCCAGCTCACAAAACTGTCCTTTGGGCATTTGGCTGTAGGAGTAAGCTGAGCAGTAAATAGCAGGTCAATACAGTCAACCACAAACCCACGATTTTTGGATACCCTATGCCAAACGCTGGATACGTCTAGCGTTTGGCATACCCTATACCTAACGCTGGATACACTATGCCAGGTGCCGGATACTGTAACCCAGTAAAATATTGATGATTTGAGTGAACCTAAAAAATCAACCAATCAGAACTCCTTTATATTGATGTAGGTCAGGGTTAGGTTACCAACAGGTATCCAGCATTTGGCATAGGATATAGCGTTAGGCACAGGCTATGCCAAATGCTAGATATATCCAGCGTTTGGCATAGGGTATCCAAAAATAATGTCTGGTTTGGGGAAAAACTGTGTTTTGCTTACGCTGTTCCGTTTTGCTGCTGTTCTGACAAAAACACAAATTTAGGATCCTGAGCATGTCTTAAGTGGAAAATCTGTTAAACTGCAAATTATATTCCAAAACGACCATACTTTAGGACCCAGCTTTATCCTGCAAACTCCCGCAATTCTTTCTTTTCTATCTGTGAATCTCTCTGGAATTTTCTATCTGAACAGTGATAAAACATGTTAGGAGAGCGAGTTCCATGTATTGCAAAACAGACAACACAGAACACAGAACAGGGTAAAAAAATGGAAAATGAGAAACAGCGTATTCCCTGTTTTGACAAAAACGGGAAAAATATAAAACAGAGACAAAACAACGAACCAGTCTACCACAAATCCCTGATTCTTGGATACCCTATGCCAAATGCTGGGTATATCTAGCATTTGGCATAGCCTATGCCTAAGGCTGGATACCCTATGCCAAACGCTGGATACCTGTTGGTAACCTAACCCTGACCTACCTCAATATAAAGGAGTTCTGACGTTCTGATTGGTTGATTTTTTAGCTTCATTCAAATATCAATATTTTACTGGGTTACAGTATCCAGCACCTGGCATAGTATATCTAGCGTTAGGCATAGGTTATGCTAAACGCTAGACATATCCAGGGTTTGGCATAGGGTATCCAAAAATTGGGGGTTCGTGGTTGACTGCAGCGAACAGAACAGAGACAAAAATGCAACTATTGTGTATTTTGGTCTCCAACTTCAAGAAGTTTCATTTTTAATCACTTGACTGGGTACTCCTTTTCCAGTCTTTGCCAGTAGCAACTTGTTGGATTTATAAGATGCACAGTTTTCTCCAGAATTAAAGTATTAAAAGCACAAAATTTCAAATTCTATATCCCAGCTGTAACCAGCACTACTGAGCAAGAAGTTATACACTTTTTATACAACGTAAATAGTCTAGGCTATGTTTTGGACTTACCTGATGCAATATGTGCTATCACAATAAGGAATGCTATGCTCCATTTTGAGAGCATTCTTTTGAAGACAGCATGCACTCCCGATCTAAATAATGCTACTTAAATTAGCCTATTTAGAACAGGACAATTAGACCTCACAAAAACAAAAGAAATCTAAAACTGGCGTGTTATTCTTCTTCTTCTGTGATAACTTGGATTTTTGGGGAATTCGGCTTCAGACCTACAGAATTCAGCAAAACTTTCAAAATTTCCGAACATGTCCCTCCGGACTGAAGTAATTAATTATAGGGCGATTCTGGCGATCTCTTGGATTCGCTTTCCGAAAAGCAAAGCGAGAATCCGCCGAGCGCAAGAACAAGCAAAAAGTCGCTTGCACCTTTACAACTTCTCGCTGACTTGCCGAAACCACTTTCCACTCGTGAAGTGGATTCGCTTTCCAAGTGCTCGCGAAAACTAGCCGAGCGCGAGAACAGCTCTGGCAAGCGAAGCAACTTTTAGCCAAAGTCGCAAGAACAGTCGGCGCATAAGCTCGCGTAGCTTTCCAGACCGCCAGAATCACCCTTATTTCATTCCGCTTAAATGATCATCTTAGCACCAACTTAGCATGGATTTTTGGAAGGATAAAGAGCTTTACCAAGTTTCTACAGGACATTATATAATGTCTACAATGCAGTGCTCATCACCATCAGCAGGGATACCTTGCCATTTGCACCATCTTGGCACCACCTCTCCTAGCTGCCTCCTAGCAAACTTAACCACAAGGATTGTGTACGGAACATCATCAAGATACATTGATCCTGACCAAAATAATTAATATCAAATCAGTCTACCACAAATCCCTGATTTTTGGATACCTATCTATGCCTAATGCTGGATACCTGTTGGTAACCTAACCCTGACCTACCTCAATATAAAGGAGTTTTGATTGGTTGACTTTTTTGCTTTACTCAAATCATCAATATTTTTCTGGGTTACAGTATCAAGCACCTGGCATAGTGTATCCAGCGTTAGGCATAGGGTATGCCAAACGCTAGACATATCCAGCGTTTGGCGTAGGGTATCCAAAAATCAGGGGTCTATGGTTGACTGTATCAAATGTCATCTATTTACTTCTTTTTCTTCTTTGAAGAAGTACCTGATGGGGCCGAGATAACAAACAAGCTCGTATCCCTGCTGGCCTCTCGTGATCAAATCAAAATATATTGTCACGAAGTGTTTTAGAAATTTAGAACCTGAACCTGACTTGGCACAAGACAAAGCAGAAAAGGTTCAAATACAGAAGCAGAGCTATGTTTATGTGAACAGTTACTTTAATGTGAACAGTGCAGTTTTGGGCTGAATGGTAGAATGAAGATCCACAATACCTATTCAGGTGTTTTCAGATGCCCTTAATTACCTATCTTGGCTAACTGGTAGTTAGCTATAGACACAGCAAGTGCATGAAATTGGCAAAGTCCAATGCCAACAAGCATTCACATAAGCAAGCTTCTACTGTACATTAGACAGAAAGAGGGTGGCACAAACAGTCAAACTTAAGCTATTTGGGTTGACCTGGTAGCCTAAAAAAATTGACAAATGGCACTAAATAAAATTGGAAAAGGAAAGTGGCTCAAAAGTAATTTGGCCATGGTCAGTAGGTGTTTAGAAGAAAAGCATTTGGGGGGCTAAAACCCATAGCATAGGTATTTTTTACTACAAATTACTTGCCAAAAGAATTTTTTCCATTCATGTTTTCATCACTATTTGAATATTTTGCTGTTACTAACAGTACTAGTGAATCAGCTGCGACCTAGTTTTCCTTTCACTTTTGAATACTCTGCCAGAAGGAACGCACAGTACAATAATAAAGTTCATTCATTATTTATTCATTCAGTATGCACCTTTAGCCAAGAAGATGGTGGTTCGAACCAACAGATGCCTCAAATAGAAGAAAGAAGCACATTCGTAAAACACTAGCACGTCCGTTGATTCTACATAAAACTCAAGATAATACTCAAAGCTTATGCCAGGATAACCATGAAATAGTTGGCTATTAGCTGATCCAGTTTGCTATTTTTCCCTTCCATTTGACTATTGAGACTATTGAGCTAACAACCAGTTAGCCAAGATAGGTAATTAAGGGCATGTGAAAACACCTGAATAGGTATTTTGGATCCTCATTCTACCATTCAGCCCTTCCATTTTGACTTCCATGTAACAAAGCCCGGGTAGTGAAACAGTTAGAGAAGTGTTCAAATAAGCATACCTCTAGGTACTGTCAGAGGCGTCACTAGCCAAAATGTTTTTTTTTGGGGGGGGGACGAGGAATTTACCGACTGGCTGGTAACTTTTACCGACTGTTTCTGCAGAAAAAACGACTGTTTTCAACAACAAAAAATAACAGTTTTGAAAAAAATCGACTGATTTTCACAAAAAACCGACTATTTGACGAAAAATCTATCAATTTTCAGAAAAAACAACTGTTTTCATGAAAAAAAACAACTGTTTTGACGAAAAATCGCGGCGCTTCGCGCCGTCTCGGTTATTTTTTACCGACTGGCCGACAGCATTGGGGGGGGGGGCGTCCCCCCCCCCAGTCGTGACGCCCCTGGTACTTGGGTCTTCTGTAGCAAATTTGGGTAATCTATTGATTTTTCACCACGTTTACCCAAGCTGGTTGAAGTTGCAGGTGTTGGTTACAGCTAGGCTGTTTGTGTTAACTGGTTGGGTTACTCGAGTGCTCTGTGAATAAGAGAAACTTGTGTTTAATGGTGCGCTTTTTTTCTTGCCTGCTTGGGAGACTGGAAAATTGACTTTGAAATGGTTTCTTTCTCTTTCAGGTCTTGCAGTGCTTTAGGTCTCTTCTCAGGACAAGCAAAACTGTGTTCAATAGTGATTTGGCTGCAATAGAAGGTAAGTATACTAGTTTTGCTTTGTCATTTAACCAATCTGATATTGTTCAGTGGGACAAAACTTTGTGTGGAGATGAAGGTGTTTTTGGGAATCCTAAATCTAAGGGCAATTCTGGTTGTCTGGAAAGCTCCTCGATCTTATGCGCCGGCTGTTTTTGCGACTTCAGCTGAAACTCGCTTCGCTTTCCAGAGCAACTTCTCGCGCTCCGCTAGTTTCCGCCAGCACTTGGAAAGCGAATCGACTTCGCGAGTGGAAAGTGATTTCGGCAAGTCAGCGATAAGTTATAAAGGTGCAACTGAGGCGCAACGACTTCTGTTTGTTCTTGCGCTTGGCGGCTTCTCGCTTTACTTTTGAAAACGAATCCAAGAGATCGCCAGAGTCGCCTTCTACTTGGGATGCGACGTAGGCTTGGAACAAATACTCTGTGTAGTCTACCTGTTGTTAATAGGCTTAGAGAAGATTGCCTTACCTTACCTTAAATTGCAGCTTGGAGCAATTGAAGGATTTTCCATCCTGTAGCAGGTTTGGTTTTAAAGTAAGGTAATCGTAAATTAAAGATATGAAAGAGTCAAAGCTTTTGAATTCTTTTTCATTTTCTAGCTGCTAGGAAGAAAATTAACGAAGAATTCCGGAAGAATGCTTATATTACTGACGAAACTTCAGTCAAAGAGGTGAGTTTTCTATATAGGAATTTGTTCTCGGGTATTAGTAAGTCAGCACGTCTGCAGCAACCTAGGAATTAATTTCTTCTTACGGTGCTTCACAGCAAAGTATTTTTTTTAATGTACATGGCAGTGCACTGTCAGAAGTTTCAAAACAGGTAACACGAGGATGCGCGGTTTCAGCAGATAATTCATAGCAGATAACACTTCGGATGTTATCTGTTGTGTTTCAAAATGTTATGCATAATAATCGTTACCACGAGGAAGAACCGAGTACATGGCAGTGCACTGTCAGAAGTTTCATAACGGGTAACACGAGGATGCGCGGTTTCAACAGATAATGCATAGCAGATAACACTTCGGATGTTAACTGTTGTGTTTCAAAATCTTATGCATAATAAGCGTTACCATCAGGAAGAACCGAAAAACCGCCAAAAAGTACCTGCTGAGTTTTCCGACATCATGACGATAAGGAATAAAGTAAGTGGATGCTTTTTTGGCTCTTCCTAACAAAGCTTGTTATGCGTAACATTTCATGCATAACGTTTTCAAACACAACAGATAACATCCGAAGTGTTATCTGTTACGCATTATCTGTTGAAACCACGCATCCTCGTGTTATCTGCTATGAAACTTCTGACAGTGTGGTATTTGGCTGTCAGGAGACTAAAAGACTACGCTATCACTGTCAGAAGCAGGTAACATAATGATGCGTGGTTTCAACAGATAAAACTTAGGAAGATAGCTTTTTATGTTTTTCAAATGTTGCATTGAAATGTTGTGGATACAAGAAGAGCCGAAAACCGCCGGAAAAACATCTGCGTATCCAAAATTAAATCACAGTACCAGCTTTAACTCCAAGCAATTTTCAGGGAAGAAGTTCACAAAATCAGACATTTAAGGAAGAATCCTTAGCTGTTTTCCACAAGTTCATTTTCCAGCTTGAGTGGCTTGAGGCTTAAGAGGACCCTTGCCAAGAAGGGCTAAAATATAGCTCTAATAAAATGTAGCTGACTTATCCGTTTTGCATTGTCAAATATGATCTGCGAACTTTTCTGTATGTCGTCGTAATGTCGGAAAGGTCATCAGATGCTTCTTCGGCGGTTTTACGGCTCTTCCTAGCAGTGCTTGTTATGCATACTGTTTAATCAATCAATCAATCGTTGTAATTTGCCAGAATATTTTACAAAATAGCAGTGGCATTGTCAAGACATAGTTAAAACAAAAAAAAAGTTAAAATGAGCACACACACAAAAACAAGACGCGCATTATCTGGCATTGTAGTGCTGAACAAAGTAGGGGACAAAAGATGAATTGTATCGCTCGCTGGAGTTTGCAGGTGGTTGCTTAAGGGTGACTTTTGAGGCTGCTTTACTTCTTGTCCCGGGACCATCGACCGTAGGCGTCGCAAAGTCGGGTAGGATCTGCCTGTGCCTTTCGGAAGCAAGACACTGGTTCCCAAACCTCATAACTGCTTCCTGCGTTCGATCAGATAGTGACGTGAGCCCGAGTGTGCGAAGACTTTTCTCGTACGAGGTGTGATTTTGTCCGAGAATGATCTGGCAAGCCCGTTTTTGAATTTTCTCAATCCTCTTTTCCTGTGCTTTCGTTAATCCTGGATGCCAGACCTGGCACCCATATTCTAGGGCATGTAGAAAGTAGGTCTTTAAAACGTTAGTCAGTACCTGGGTGGACAAACCAAATCGGTTCAGGTGAGCGAATGACCCTAATGCATGAGGTTTTCAAAATCACAACAGATAACATCCCTAGTATGATCTGTTGAAACTGCGAATCCTTGTTTATCTGTTATGAAACTTCTGACAGTGTAGGGAGTCAGCTGGACGTTTTTAGTCAGTGAAGTTTTCGCTTTTCGTTTCTGATAATGTATCTTAAAGTTGGAACTTGAGCTTCATGCTTCTTTGAGCATAATTTTTCTTGTGCATCACGTTTCTTTCTGGTGTAAATGAGTAATTGAGTTCATCCTTTCAGCTTGTAAAGGTGGGCAGAGATGCGGAAGAGTTCCTCAAAACATGCGTTGTACAAGCAGAAGAAGTGGAAGACAAGAAATACGGTGAGTCATCCATAGTTCTATGTCATTTTCCGTGAGAACTTTCTTCAGAGGCGTCATTTGACCCCCCCCCCCCTAAAATTTTAAAGTAAAAAAGTGATTGACATCATTATGACAGGTAGTCGCGTAAAGTGGATTTTAAGAAGGTATCTCGCCAAACTTTGACCCTACCAAACCGAGCTAATGATCCGGAATTACGCCATTGCCTCCCCTAGATTTTCGCGAAATGACGCCTCTGACTTTCTTTCACTCAAGAAGAGACCTTAAACTGTACTTCCAAGCAATACGGTTGTGGGATCCGATGAATAATTTGCAGCTGATGATGGTGGTTCTTTCCGGGTTACAGCTTTTGAGCGCTCCAATACTCTTGATGGCTAACTCTCCTTGCTGATGCAAAATCGCCGTGTACCGTTCGGAAGAGCCGGAAGCGACACCACAGCTGTCCCCAACGATCGCCGTGATTGATAATTTAATGCGTGATATTTCTTTGTCAAGTGTAACCCGTAAACTTTCTAAGTTAAAAAGAACTTCTTTTGCTCCTTTTGATATTCCAGTTGTTCTCGTTAAAGCATTTGCTAAAGAATTAGCTTTCCCCCGTCAGATAATCTACAATAACATAACGCGAACAGGTTATTTTCCAAAGAAATGGAAGAAAGGTTTTATCACCCCCATTCCAAAGAAAGGAGCACCTAATGATTTCTCTGGTGGACGGCCGATCACAGTTACATCAATTTTCAGCAGAATTCACGAAAGTTTTGTTGCCACATGGCTTAAAGAATATCTTTTAAAAGTAACTGATCGAAAGCAGTTTGGTAACATTCCTAAGTGTTCGACAGTCCATTACCTAGTTAATTTGATTGATTTTATTTTAAAACATCTAGATGAACCTGGCAAATGGATACATTTAATTGCAATTGATTTTAAAAAGGCATTTGACCTTGTTGACCATAAAATTTTAGAAAAATGGCGGAAAAAAATATACCCGATTTTATCGTCAAAATTATCAAGAGCTTCTTGACAAATAGAGAGCAAACTGTAAAGTATAAAGGCCATTTTTCTACTTCTTTACCAGTTTTTTGTGGAGTTCCACAAGGAACTGTGATCGGTCCGCTGTGCTTCCTCCTCATGATAAATGATATTGCTGCTGGGCTGGAGGACAGATGGAAATACGTTGACGATTTGTCCCTAGCGGAAGTCGTATCTGAGGATTTGAAAAGTAACGCTGCCGGTTTCATCGACCAGGTTACCTCAGAGGCGACTGAAATGAATATGCTCGTGAATAAAGATAAGTGCTCGGTTACGACCTTTTCTTTTCTTAGAAAAACTCGGCCGTCTTTCGAACCTCCTATCGACCCTGGGCTCATCAGTGATAAAACAACGCTACTAGGTGTAGTGCTCTTTTCTGACCTTTCATGGCATGAAAATACAAAGACAGTTGTAAAGAAAGCTAACAGCGCAGTTCAAATGCTAAAAACACTGAAAAAGTTTCGGGTTCCTAAGGACAAGCTAAAGCTAATGTTTTGCTCTTTCATTCGACCCTTAGTCGAATATGCTTGTCCAGTTTGGCACCTTGCTCTTACCCAAGGTGAAACTGATAAAATAGAGCGAGTTCACAAGAGATCGCTGCAAATTATCTATGGCGGTTCCCCCCAACCATACTCTTTTTACCTCAAAGAATTTAAAATTCAATCCCTTTCTTCCCGCCGCGAAAACTATGCCGCGACTTTGGCTCCTACCTTCTCCAGCACCCCATATACCGTTCATTTCTTCCCCCACCCTTTGTTCCTGTAAGATCCCGTCCCCCCCGAGAAGTGGCTGAAAAGGTTCCCAAACTGACCCCAATCTACTGTAACACTATGCGCTACAGTAGAAGCTTTGTGCCGAGCTTCGTAAAGCAGTACAATGCTCTTTAGCATTTTTCTGCCTTGTTACTTTTTTTTTGTTTTAAATTATCGGTTGACAACTTATTTTATCTTTACTTCTGACTACAAAAACATCGTATTTGGGCTCTGCCCACGAGAGATATGTTTTGCTTTATTATTAAATAAATTGAAAATTGGTTGACTCTGGATTTGAGTTGTTGAGTTTGAGTCGTTAGGTTGACGTTTTCTCGCTCTTCCTGAGGATCACTGGCGTGTTTTAGACTTAGTCATATAGAGTATCCTCTATCCACGTCTGCGCGCGTCAGTCCTCGTCAAGCCTCTTTTTGAACCCGTCTGGTATCTCGCTGGTCAAGGTTCTGACAGGCGGACAGAACAGCTCGGTTAGCGAAAAACTAGTTGCATTTTTGACTTTTGTTGGCCGTCTGCCCTTACCGTCGATTCATCGGCGTTGCAGACATGCGTCGAACTTGCTAGCTCACCAAGTTTGAAGGAAAAGAAGAAAATTGAAAAATATTAGCAGACCACGAAGATAGGCCTATATTTTTTGGAATTTATCAATTAGTCAAAAAAGATTAGTTCTGTTTGTTTGTATGTAAGTGTGTGTGAGTTTGATTGACATGTCGTTGTTTCTTTTTATTACATTACTCTTTAGTTGTGAAGGAATGAAATAAATAATAATATAGATATTCCTTCAGCCCAAGCTGACTGCGAATCATATTTGACGGTGCAAGAAGAGCCGAAATATAGCTCTAAAAATGTAGCTGACTTATCCGTTTTGCACCGTCAAAAATAATAATAATGTAGTGCAAAATTATAAATTTCGTTGTGTTAACGTTAACTAGCTATGTCGACAAGGGAATGGCAACCAAAAACGGTATTTAAGGAGAGACCTTCGGATTTGAAGATAACCTAAAACTTCAGCTTGTGTTGGCGCTCATGAGAACTGCAGGACCTGTGCCGACCTTCTCCGCCAGCGTTAAACTGGGGCGTGACTAAGCTAAAGAAAACTGGTCCCTGTGTTGGGTTCTGCAAGGTCAGTAGTTTGTTCAAAGAAAATATGTGTTTGCGCATCCTTGTGTTAAACGCTATGAGAGTATATCTGTTATTGCCCTTTTAAAGGCACAGAAAACTTGACTACGCAACTTTCGGCCATCAGACCGACTGGGGGGCTTAGATAAAGATACAGGGACTTATCGTGGACAGGTCCCCCCTTCTTTGTTATCTCGAAACTGGTCCCTGTGTTGGGTTCTGCAAGGTCAGTAGTTTGTTCAAAGAAAATATGTGTTTGCGCATCCTTGTGTTAAACGCTATGAGAGTGTATCTGTTATTGCCCTTTTAAAGGCACAGAAAACTTGACTACGCAACTTTCGGCCATCAGACCGACTGGGGGGCTTAGATAAAGATACAGGGACTTATCGTGGACAGGTCCCCCCTTCTTTGTTATCTCGAACCCCCTCCTTAGTACTCCGAAAGCTAGCTGGCAGGCCCTTGCCCCTTATGCACTGTAATTATGCACTTTTACACTGTAAAAGTTCGCCTTTGGCCGTGTTGATAACAGATCGGGACAGTAGTCAAGAGTTCGTGCGTTCGATTCCTACTCCCGGCACACAAACCTTTTGCTTTTTTTCTACCAACTCAAAAGTCGAATTCTCGGAAACTGCAATGGTCGTAACGATAGTTTTTCTTACTCTCTATATCGACGCAGGGTACATTCTTGGTATGTCAGCGAGCTTCCCGAGTCAAGTTTTATGTTCCTTTAAATGTTATCTTTTCGTGAAACTTGAAGGGTCTAAAAGAACTCTTGTCTCGAAACATAAGGCTTGAGAGTCATGACAGATGTATTCTCAGGATTAACACAAGGATGCGGTTTTTCCCACAAGTTCGGATTTCCAACTTGAGCGGCTTTGAGCCTGAAGAGGACTCTTGCCAAGAAGGACCGAAATATAGCTCTAATAAAATTCAGCTGACGTATCCGTTTTGCACTATCACATATGTGGTAAATGTTATGAAACTTCGACGATGTAACTAATCTCTCAGAAAATACCTGTGGTAAAAGAAGCAATGAAAATTACCACATCTGGATTCCGTATAATAAAATATTTTTTTTCTAGTCGTTCGAGTCCGCCAAGAAACGCTGCGTGAGGAGAACTACCCCTATGACCCCAACGCGCCCATACCCACAAGAAAGTCAAGGCGGAAGTGTAGTAACGAAGCCAGCTAGTCTATTTACGTCTTTGTTCTCTTCGTGTTATTGATAGATAAATTATTTCGCCACAAATTACTAACGAGGATAACGGGGTTTATTTCGTAAAGTTTGTCGTCACGAAACGAAGCTCTGGTGTGTTTGTGTCTCCACTTGCCCCGTCGCCAAACAGTTACAAACCTCACACAGTCATTCATGTTAATTTCACTAGAGCAAGGTATGCTCTGCAACTTCAAGACGTCGATAAACTACATTATCATTCCAGCTAAAGCAGAGAAATCTTAAAGGACCCCTCACACTATTTACTCTTCAACTTACAGTATTTTAAAATATTTGAATACTTTAAAATATTTGAATACTTTAAAACAAGGCAGTGCTTTCAACAAATAACCCACGGTTTTTGCTGTTTTAAGCCTTTACTGAGACCCGTTGACTTGTAGCGAAAACAGGGAAACAACTTATATAACCGGTTTTTCTGATGGAAAAACTTCTCGCAGACAACCGTTGACAGCGTGATACACATCGAAGGCAGCAAAACACGGCAAGTTAGAAAATCAGCGTGGTTTTGTTAGACGGGTTAGAATGTACCGTACGAAATTGGGATCTCAGGGTTAGAAATATATGGAGTGATTATGGAAGTAGGTTGAGTTAGTATTATAAGTAAGACAGTCTTAATGAATTCTATGTTGCTTGAAATCCGTCTGAACTCACAAGCAAGAGCCTCGAGTTTCTTGGTCGCTGTGAAATGAGACGTATTTCGTCACAGTGACAATCAGCTGTCACTCGCATTGCACGCCAGTGTAGGCATCCAGATTTTTTTCTTCTTTTCGTTACCTTTGCGAGGTATCCGCGGAGGAAGTTAAGATACTTTACGAAGCAATTCACGATTTTCCAGTTAAATAATAGAGATCCAGATTTACTGGAACGGCCGAAAACGAAATTATCTTCTAAGATAGTAGGGAAAGAAAGAGAATTGATTTTCTGTGAACCCTTTCCCGATGACAAATATTCGCGAATTAGTTGTATGGAGTTGTAATCTTAGAGCGTGTTCTACCCTACTCCCCGTAATTACTACGCATGACGTCACGAATTCTGGCTTTTTGCCGTCGAGGCTGGAACGATTTTCTATTTTCCAGCAGAATATCATATTACGGGCGAATCCGACCAATCACGTTGCGTAGTTACCACGCTTACTACGCTCCCGAGATGGTAAGCAAATAGTTACTATTATAGTTACTATTTCGAGAAGGTTAGAACGGTCAGCTTAGTAACTTTTTACGAGGTTGAAACGAAAATAGTAACTAATAGTTACTACTAGAAGGGTGGAACACGCTCTTAGTATATAATAACTCTTAGTATACAGTAGTACCTGTTGCCACTCCAGGCTACTACTAGCAAGGCTGGATGCTACTATAGCAGGACTGGATGCTCCCGGATACTACTGCTTAAGATTAGCCGAATCTGAGCCAAGTTCAGTCAAAATACTCCAGTCGGGTTAAGGATAGTTATGAAAAAGAATTATGTAACGATGAAAATGCGGTTGGTTGGAATCCTGAACATGTTTCCCAGGTGTAAGTAGACAGAAAAGGGACAAGGACGCACTAGTGAATACTCGGAATAAGCTGGTGATGTTATCGTAGGTGGATGCTAGGTAAGGTTTTTTATTCCCATTTCGAAAAGCACAAGGTATCGTTTCAACATAACAAATTGTAGTACAAAAGACCGATCACATACAGTTTATACATACGTTACATAATTTCAAACAAGGCACGTTCTGAATTTGGCACCCACAGTAATGTTCAAAATACAAAGTGGCGGAAAGACATTGTTTACACACAATTATTCAAATGCTGATTGTCTGCCGACAGTCTCTAAACTAAGTAAAATTTATTTCGTAATGCATTGCCATATGCAATCAAATTTTAAGTCAGTAAATGTATTGAAATCGGCATGACCGTCTCATATTAGCAAAAGAAAGTCTAAGTTACGAAGGCAGGTGGCAACACTGACTCAAAAATCGATCTGTGTTCTTAGTAAATAAAACTGTCAAAACGCAATACATGCACTGCAAGGAAAAAAGTGACAATCAGTTAGAATATAACGAGAAAATCTTGCCTCATATGGTGGTACAAGTTACAAGAAGGCACCAGTTTCTCTGAGATCTATAATCATAACAGACTGCGTTCACACCAAAAGGCCTCCAATTTTTCAGCTCGCAAAGTTGGTCTCATCAGAATTGAAAAAATGCTAGCCACTGGAATCGAATTTTCAAAACCTACATTGTAAAAGTTTCTCCGAGTCGAATTTTCAAAAGCTACACTGTAAAAAGTTTCTCCGAGTAAGGATTAAATTAACTGCAGTATTTGCTAATGGGATTAATCTTATTTCTACTGAGATAAGATTAGTCCGAATTAGAGATAAGATTATCTTTTTATAGACAAGATTAATCCCAGGAGGAAGTACTGCAAGATTTTTTTTACAGTGTAACTGGCCCGTGCGATGTCTTGTCTATTACATGCCGAGCTTCAAGTTTAAAACACTGCGCTGCAGTATTTCCCATAAAAAAAAAAAAAAAAAATCTGACACGTTTTTCTCTCCCCGCTGTGACTTCGAGTTGACAAGTTTACACTTTTTCTGCTCGGAAAATAAAGAAGCTTAGTTGAACCCGCCTAGGGTACATTACTTTAGAGCGGTTATGCTTTGGACAGACACGATTAGGGTCAGATGCTCGCGGGGTGGAATTCCTGCCCGGTTTTTCGGCTCCGTCATCAGTTCCCTATCGAAAACTTAGATTTGGTAGCTTGGTGATAAAAGTGCAAAAAAATCCGGCCGGGAAATCCTCGTCGAGTCTTTGCAACATTCTGGGGAATTTCTCGACAAAGAAGGGCTAAATGCCGGAGCCGCAGTTTTCTTAGAACTTGTCCTACTGTTTATTATTTTTATTTTATTGCATTGATTTTTTCGTAGTAAGTTTTGCTGTATTAGGATTTTAAGGGTAGCATTATTATTTTCATACAGGGGACTCGCGTGTGACTGAGCACGGTTACTTGGATGCCGGATTGCCAGAAGGCTTAAAACATTGTGGAAGCAAAGGTTGGAAGCGAATTCGCTGTAAAGCATTCCTTGTATCGGAATGCTCGGCGAGTGGATGGGAGAACAGTTGATATGAACGCAGCTAGTTTTTTTTTCTTCTACTGAATCATCTGCAAAAACTTGTTCTCCTCAGCAAGCGAGTTCAGAGAAGAGCTAAGGTCATTCACCACCATGTTCGATTTAACCACTGACTTAGTCGGGTCGCTCGTACTACTAACCCCCTCTGGTTTTCCATCTTTAGACGCATTCCAGCTCTGACACTGCTTCACATAGGCTAAAGTTCTTTCGTATTTCTCTGGTTGCATTGCACTCTGGTCGTCTGCCTGGTTCGCTGGGTAAGGCATCTGTGTTCCCTGCTGTACCGTGGGGTAAGGCGTTTGTTGGTTCATTTGGAAGGCCTGGTTCTGGTTACTGGTGGCGTACGGTAAGAACTGTCCATTTTGTTGGAATGAGTTTCCTTGGTAGAACTGGTTCGGGGATAAACCCTGGTTCTGGGACCACGCCTGGTTTTGGGCGCAGTTCAGGCAGTTATTGCACGGTTTGGGTATTGTTCCCTGAGGACAATTCGACTGTGACATTTGACAATACTGATAATTCTGAGAATTGTAGTTCTGATATTGTCCCTGATTTTGTTGGAAACCGTTCTGGTACTGGTTAATTTGCCCACTAAACTGGTTTGTAGACACCGATTGCTGCATCATTTGCTGTTGTGGCATCTGCATCTGGTTTTGGAAATGTTCTGCTGGTACTTGCTGGTTCGACATGCACATGTTCCCATTCTGCATTGGCTGGTTTATCATTTGTACTGGTTTGGTGGCCATCTGCTGAACTGGTGCCTGGCTCATCTGTTGGTGAGCAGCATGATTCTGAATAGGTATAAGTTGCGGCATTTGACCATGCGGGTTCGCACCAACTCGCGATGGTACGCAGACTTGCTGCTGCACCGGTATTTGTGGCGTATGCGATTGTTGCTGCATGGTCATTTGCGGTGTACACGGTTGTTGACCAACACCTTGGGGTGTACACGGCTGCTGGTAATTTAAAGGGTAAACTGGTGCAGGTGTAGGAGCTACCATACCCGGAGCTGGGCTAGGGACTGGGTAGTTATACACACTACCAGGACTGGCTACCTGGTTCATCTGAGGGCTGTTCACTTGGTTGTAAGCAGGGTTGGGGTAGTGTGCCATCGGTGGGGCCGTGTCGGGGCGCGGGCTTCGGCCAATAGCGGACATTGGCCGGGGGGAATTGCAGATCGGTTGCATAGCCTGAAAAAATCAAGGAACTTGTTATCTAATCACCAATTACCAAATCAGACCTTGTTTCAGGTCCACGTTCACGTTCTCTAAAGTTGAACTGAAAAGCCAACTTATTTTTGTGCCATTTAATTGAACACACAGAAGTATTTGGATCATGCATAGAGATCTTTTTCATTTTCCACTATCTGCTGTAGTTACGACGTTCAGAATATCTGCGGCCGTCCCCACAGCGTAAATTCTACTATGACGCGGGGAATTTTAATCTCAACACAAACGCGGTTTTTCAGTTGGCAGTGGTAATATTGTTGAAGATTGCTTAGTGCCTAAAAAATAAAATCATAAATCTTTCTCGTAAGGCATACAACAAAAATAAAATCGCGTAGATGTATCCCAAATCAAACGGAAATTCCACTATTTGAAAATCGATTATTCGTGAATAGCGGATCAACGAAGTATAGCATTTTCATCGGGTCTTCAAGCCAATTTAGTGAATAAGTGATGGGTAACTAGATTGTCCTACCCCAGCCCTTTTCGGTTAAACTTTAATGTAAAAGACTTAAGAACCATATATATAGATCACTGGGGGCCTGCAGGGATACAAGCTCGTTAGCTCGACTAGGGACTAGGGTACGATATAGTCGGTACTACAGTTATGGAAGCTTCATTCAGGTTTACCATATAAACAGTACTACAATCATGGAAGCTTCATAACTATATCAGATTGCTTCAGTCGCAATACAGAACCACTTGATGCCCGCAATGAGATCCCTGGCTGGTAGAATGACCGTGATTCGAAACAAACTTGATTTTACACGATAAAACTAGATCCGTTTGCAATGGCATATGTTCCGGGTTCTCTTACAGCTCATTCCTTAAAGCTCCCTACTTCCCGCCGTCCAACAAGCGAGTAAAAGGTTATTCCCCGACCGCTCTCTAAGGGTCTAGATGAATCATACCAGGCTTTCCCGTCATGGTCGGGGCTCGAGATTCCCGCGACTCCCACTCAGCTTGACCGCATATGCAACCCGATGAAAAATTTATCCCAAAATAGTAGTATAAAGTTGTACGAAAAAGTAGCATGCAGTACGAATGATGCTACTACATGCTTCTATGTCAAGGCTACCGTGTTACTGCATGCTACTATTAGCAAGACTGGATGCTACTATAGCAAGACAGGATGCTACTGGATACTACTGCTTAAGATTGGCCCAGTCTGAGGTCCTTTGAATAATAGTATTCTTTACTATTATATCAATACATGCAAACTTTTTCGTACAGCTATCATACTACGCAGGCTACAAATTTTTCATCGGGAAAGCATACGGATTTCCGAAAGCTTACTTGCGGGCCTTGAGATTTGCAAACCTTAAGCTCCATGTCCAGGAGAGAAACCGCAACCGAAAGAAAAGAACTCGCTTCGCACTTTCCTGTCAACGTCCTATAAGTCCACGTCGCAGTGAATTTTATGTAATATGTACGACAAGACTAAAAACTAACAGTGACAATACTCTTGATCACTATCTCTCCCTGCCGATGCGGAATCTCCGGGTACTTGCGGAAGAAAGCAAGAAGCGGTGTAACAGCTGCTCCCAAAGATCGCCGTGATTGTTTGACACAGGATTTGAGTCGCTGAGGTTGAGTCATTACGGACACGTTTACTCCTTCTTCCTGAGGATGACTGGCGCGATATGGACATAGTCATATAGAGTATTAAGACTATTGTCGACATGTGGCAACCCTGACGACGACTCCGTGGAGGATCCTGCTTTATTGAACTTGTTGCAATAATATGATTTTTGTTTATTGTAGTTCTTTTTTCCTTCCTTTTTTTGAGGGGGGGGGGAGGGGGCAAGGGCGCTTTGTTGATGGAAGATCGTTCGTTAGTGGATATTTCTTGTCAGTTTGTTATGTCTTCATTCTTCTTTTCTTCTTCTTTTTTCTTTCCTTTCTCTTTCTTTTTTGATTTCTTTGGTTTGTTTCCCTTAAGACTATATGAATAAAGAATAAGCCCCGCCCATTGCCAGGCCTTATGTTAGGCCTTATGGTGGGGCCATAAACAGTTAATGGTGTTTTTTATTTTTATGAATAAACTGAACTGAACTGAACTGAACTAAGTAGACGTCTGTTTTTCATCGATAAATCCACCCATGTTTGGGAAAACAAGAGCACGCGATGGGTGTTTGACCTTCCAATCTTCGCGTTTTTGGGCACGGGAGAAGGGGCCAGAAGGGGGTATACTTACAAAGTTCAGGCGAGAGTTATCTCTCGAATCCTGGATCACTGGGACCTGTCCTTGCATGTTTCCAACAGGGCATCCGTTTCCACGAGGAACACTGCCATTCACGCTATTATAGCTGTGGTACCGCTGTAGAGATGGCACGATGCTACTGTTCTGGAACGGTATTGGCGCGTTTCTGTCGACGGGACGAACGGGGTCTGAGGCTCGTCGGCTCTGGTGCTAAGAAGGACATTTCTTAATACTGTATATAATAATACGAAATAGGCTACAATAATATATAATAAATAATATATATAAGTAATATTATATGTATTGCCATATGGCTATCGTGTCTACTCTATAGGCGTGTTCTCGCCGTCCCCGAGGACTCCACTTGAGGAGTCCCCGCGTTTTTGTTTGTCCCGGGGACTCACTCCCCCTATTCTCGCGAGTCCCCACGAACGGGGAATGCTCTGATTATCATCACCATCATCAAAAAGGAGTCCCTTTCAAACTCAGAGGGGAATCAATTTCTGCTGGTATTGGTGCAATGTAAAATTAATAAAAAAAACAATCAGAATAAACAAAAACCAAAAATAAAGTGGATCCAGACTGATTTTGTGAACTGCATGTTTATTTTTAGAACAAAATCCATTGTCGAAGCATTCCCCGTGTTCTCGTTGTTTTCCGTAGGCGGAGTCCGCGTGGAGTGACTCCCTCTATTCTCGGCGTTCCTTTCGATTCCCCGAGGAGTCCTCGGGGAACGGCGAGAACATGCCTTATGTCTCTATGGTAAATAAATTAGTCGATGCTACTCGGAAGTTCCTCTCATTACTACACTGTACAAGTTTCTCCGAATAAGGATGCAGTATTTGCTACTGGGATTAATCTTATTTCTATTGGGATAAGATTAATCCGAATTAGGGGAAATCTTATCTCAATAAAGATAAGATTAATCCCAGTAGCAAATACTGCAAGATTTTTTTTTACAGTGTAGTAAACAGCAACAGCATAGTAAGTTGTAGGAACGGGCGGTTCTAAAAGTCAGTGCTCTCCCTAATGAGTCATCGGAATCACTTGAAGATTCGGTTTACCGGTCGGAATAGAATATGGCAGGAACAATTGATTCTGGTCCTTGTATTTTTGCTAAGACTAGTAACGGTTTACAAAAACTACACAAGCTGGGGTCTAAGCAGACGTAAAGTAGCAAACACTTTAAACCCTTTTAAAACTTCTCGGTCCCGAGATTAGCTGACCAAACATCAATTTTGTTGTAAGAGCTTAGTCACACTGGGCTCAAAAGCCAGCCTATTCGACAAACAACTGAAAATCCCTAGGGGGCGTGAGATTTGATGGGCTTTGTGGCAGCTTGGGGATAATGAGCAGACTGCAATTAGGGACCAATTAGGGTTCCTGTAACTAGTTATACACGCTGTTTTGCTCTAATTGAGCTCCTCAATTGAACACGACAACATTCAGAATTATTTGTATCTTGCTGTTTTTCTTTTTTCTACTTTTGCAACCCAAAAAGCAAGGAAATGAGCCAAGTGTGACCAAGCTCTGAACCCGTATAAAAGGTAACTTACTTGCTGCGCCATCTGGAAACCTCTTTGTTGCTGAGCTTGATTGGCTGGTTGATTATACATTCCGTTAGATGGCCAAGCGCCATGATAGCAGTTCCCATTTTGGAGCGACATATTCTGGGTCTGTAAGTAGAAGGTGGGGGATTGGAAGTTAAATATACAGAGATAAGCAAACCAGCACTACGATCTTCCAAAGATCCGACTTGCTTCAAAATATCGTGTTTTTGGTCACGGTATGTTTTCGAAATATTATCTTCGGGCTTTATAGCGTCGGCACCACAATACTAGAATAACACGGATGAGGACAACGAAGTCCGACCAGTTATGAGAGACCGAGAACAGACACGTAAATACGGGACTGGAATAGCAAGATATGAATGAATGAATCTTTTACTAACCCACTTCTATAAAATAGAAATAGTTGAGTACATAAAGAAAAGAAAGAAACACAACTTAAATTAGGATACAAATTTACACTTCGAACAGATTAGACTTCAAACAAACGGACAAGACCGTGATGCGGAGAAAACGCGGCGACCGACAGATTCCTATGCAGCTCGTCAAGTTTAACAGTTTTATTAGCTACTGAAAGTTTATTTATCATTTTTCGATTTTTATACCAAATTGGCAAGTAGAGGAGGAATTTACAGTAGCGAAAGTATGCTATTCGAATAGCTGCTACATCCTTTTTCTTCAGCATATACTGTCCAGTAATATTTAGACGGATGCAGAACATGTGCACATTTGACGGAGAAAGATTTAAACGGTCTCCACAATTCTTATTACCTGGGTAATTTTGCATAATCTGCAAAGCACATCAGTCTGTCTGATAAAGATTCCACCCTACCCGACGAAAACGGATATTTCTCACCGTCACCGGAAAAGGTAGGCCTACAGCAAACATTGCGGGATTTTCAACATTGAGCCTGACTGAAACTTTGTTCGAAAACTGCGTTTAATCAATCAAGAAAGGCTCGGGAAACATTTTCATTTATTTACAAGCTTAAAATATTCAAACGACCACAATTCAGTCTCAAAGTTGAAAATCCAATACCTCGCAATGTTAAATTCTTTTCCTATACTTTTTCCGTTTTAGTCGGACATACTGCAATCCCCCTGTACTCCTTCTACACGTAAAATGAAACCTCTATGAGCGTGTTCCACCCTACTTAACGTAGTTACTACGTTAATGTCACGAATTTTGGCTTCTTGGCGTCAAGGCTAGAACGTATTTTTAAATTTTCTGAAAAATATCACTCCACAGCTCCACGGGGTAATCCGGCCAATCACGTTACAGAAATTCGTAGTTACCATGCTTACTACGCTCCCGAGGAGGGTACGCAAATAGTTACTATTAATTACTATTTCGAGAAGGTTGGAAAGGTCAGCGTAGTAACTTTTCGTGAGGTTGGAACGGAATTAGTAACTAATAGTTACTATTGTTAGAAGGGAGGAACACGCTCTATGTATTCACTCTCGCGGTAAAGCTGGAACACTCACCTGAGCCACGAGGTGTTCCGTTGCAGCCGCATCGGTGTGCGCCATGTTCCGTCGGTTAATCTGTTGCATCTGAGAGACCATATTCGGGTTCAAACTATAGCCTCCTTGGAATGTTGACGTTGCGCTTGACCGGCGCGAACTGCCCGGTGAGATGGGGTCAAAGGGGGAGGCCATCATTGCATTGCGGCCGGAGACGGCCGACATCTGGAAGAGGCGAGAACAGGGTTACTCCGATGAAAAATTTATCTCAGAATAGTAGTATGAAGTTGTACGAAAAAGTAGCATGCAGTACTAAGTGATGCTACTACATGCTTCTCCTTCAAGGCTACCGTGTTACTGCATTCTATTGCATGCTACTTTGAGCAAGGCAGAATACTACTATAGCAAGACAGGATGCTCCTGGATACTACTGCTTAAGATTTGCCCAGTCTGAGGCACATTAAATGATAGTACTCTTTACTATTACATATCGATACATGAACTTTATCGTACAACTATCATACAACTACGCAGGCTACAAATTTTTCCTCGGTAGGTCACTACCAAGACGCTGGAACACTGGTAGTAGTTAGTACAGTTAGTACAGAGGCGCTGAGATCGAGGGGGCATGGCTCTTCTGTAGATTCATGGGGGCACAAAATCTTTCTTCTTGGTACTATTTCTTGCCCCTAAATAGCCTTTAAAAGGCAAAATGCAAAGCGGTAACGACAAAATAAAAATTATGGGGCTTGTTTTCTACAGTCTTGTCTCTACTGAAGATGGGACTTCAGAACACCTACCTGTGAGACCTCCGAAGACCTCCTACTGAACGGCATCGGCGATGTCCCAGACTTCATGCTGCCATAATACGAGCTCACAGTTGTACTACTATCTCTCCTATCTGGTGTCTGCATTAAATTTTGGCTCTGAGGTCGCCTTCCTGGGTTCTGGGTAATCGATGTCATCCCTCCACCTCCTCCCATTCGGAGGTCGTTGATTCGCTGATTAAGGTCACCAATCCCACCTCGTCTCGGTCCTAAAAAAATTAAGAAAGTGTAAATATACCTTCAGCCCGAGCTGACAGCGAATCATATGTAAGAAATTACACAAAAGTCAGTTACATTTCGTGTTACATTTCGCGAAAATATTAAAGGGTCATAACAGACATTTTCTCACAAAATTAACACAAGGATGCGCAAATATCGGGAGAGCAGTCAAGAGGCCGTGCGTTCGATTCCTACTCCCGGCAAACAAACCTTTTGCTTTTTTTTCTACTAACCCGAAAGTCGAATTATCGGAAAATGCCCGGAAACTGCAATGATCGTAACGAGAATTTTCTGGGTACATTCTTGATATGTCAGCTAGCTCCCCGAGTCAAGTGTGAGTCAAGTTTTCTGTGCCTTTAACCTTATCTCGAACTGGTAGCATTCCAGACATTGTTCAAGTTCAAGTTCAAGTTATTTCTATTGACAAACTTTTATATACACAACTAACGTAATACTAACATGGCCAAAAAACAAAATTTATTTATTAACAGAATCCCAAGGGCTCTATGGCCCGTTGGTTGGTAAACATCTATCTTTGCATTAAAAC
Source organism: Branchinecta sandiegonensis (assembly GCA_030848855.1). Classification (NCBI taxonomy): domain Eukaryota; kingdom Metazoa; phylum Arthropoda; class Branchiopoda; order Anostraca; family Branchinectidae; genus Branchinecta; species Branchinecta sandiegonensis. Next base: position 15,671,141 of record JAUPMV010000012.1, on the reverse strand, counting down.
CAAACAATTCACCAGGTGTTCTCGCGAATACAACCGACCTCCACATCACCACGCAACAAAATAAAAAACAAATATATAAACAAACAAATTCACCGAGAGCCAACATTATAACGTCTCGTTTTTCTAAACTAATAAAATAAAATAAAAACCCATATTCAAACGTTATTGCTTTTTTTTTCAATAAATTCAATTTTCTTCTCCAAAATTGAGAACCATATATTCAAATAATGCACAAAACGGATACGTCAGCTATGATGCTTTGTCAGCGATACTTCGGCTCTTCTTGGCAAGGGTCCTCGTCAGGCTGTCAATCTTCAGGGTCAACGTTCGGGAAGGAACAAACCTGTACTCTCATTAAGAACCACGTTAAAGATGGCATTACGGGCAAAACTGATCGATTTGCAGATATCTGTGCTTCTGCTACATGCTGGCAACTGAACTGAATAGCCCAACTTTCGGCAAAGCCACTTATTGGGCGAAAGTTAGAACCAGATTTTGTTTATTCGTATGCAGGGAGAGGGCACTCGATCCGGCAAGTGTCGGGCCGTCTCAATCCGCCAGAGTTATTAATAGCGATTATGCAAGCTATTCACGCACACCTCAGAGGTGGGCGAATCCGGATTCGAATCCGGGATTGTCACCTCTACCCTTGGACGCGGGGCTCAGAATGTGGCAACGCTCTAACCTCTTTTTACTTCTCTTTTTCTTCTTTCAACCCTATATTCTTCTCTTCATTACTTTTATTGATTATTATTGAGAGAAAAAATCAAAGCCTGGGCGTACAAACATCTCACTTTGCGAGACTGTATTTCAACCGCCCTGCTGCCTGTTAAACAACTGATTATCCTCGGTAGGCGGCACAGTAAGCTATACTCTTCCTTCTGTGACCATTCTATTCTTTTTCTATTTGTTGTTTCTCCTGTTTTAAAGAAAAAGGATATTAAAGCTATGCGGATCCTCTTACTTTCGTTTTTGTAAATTTCTTCTTTTTCTCCCTCATTGGCAAAGAAATTCTAAAATTATTAATAAGTACTCGCTACCGGATAATAGGGAGAAATTGGCTGTTCTCCACAGAAAACCGTCCGAAACGGCGGTCTGTCGCCCTCTCATGGGCTTATTCGTCTGTATGACTGTTGTGTTTTCCCTAATTATGTTTCCTATTTTGTTTAGTACCCCACTCTTTTTGTCTTATACGATTTGTGGGTTAAAACTAAATACTGTTAGTATTAGTAGTATAGTATGCAGCCTAACTCGTGCGTCCCCTGGTTTAGCAATGGATCATTACCACCTGCATTGCCTCAACTTACTGCCCCCCACCACTTTCTACCCTTCCATCCCATACCTCGAATCTTAAATGTACCGTGCAACTCAGTATTTTGTGTTTCAGCAATGAATAAATGGTCACATTTTTCTAACCAGCAAACTTTCTTTCTTTTTTGCAGGCTCTCCGACTGTAGAGACTTACCATTGAGTGGGAGCTGTGGTAAGCTTGAGATACCCTTAGCTTGTAGTCGAGATCGCATTCGGTTTCGTTGGTTATTTCGCTCCTGGATCATCGGCCCACGTCCGCCGACCCCAACAGCAACACCGACGTCAGGCACCTGAAACAGTCAGGAAATTTAGCAAACAGAGACAAAAGTTTCCAGAACTTGAGGCGTATTCTGGCCGTTCCTCGAGGAGTCGACTTGAGGAGTCCCCGCGTTTTTGTTTGTCCCGGGGACTCACTCCCCGTATTATCGCGAGTCCCCACGGACGGGGAATGGCTCCAATTATCATCACCTTCATAAAAAAGGACTCCCTTTCAGATTCGGAGGGGAATCAATTTTTGCTGGTGTTGGTGCAATATAAAGTTAATTAAAAACAATCAGAATAAACGTAACCAAAAATAAAGTGAATTCAGGCTAATTTCGTCAATTGCAATTTTTTTTTCGAACAAAATCCATTTTGGAAGCATTTCCCGTGTTCTCGCTGTTTCTGTACGCGGCGTCCGCGTGGGGTGACTCCCTCTATTCTCGCCGTTCCCTTCGATTCCCCGAGGAGTCCTCGGGGAACGGCGAGAATACGCCTTTGATTTCTTTAGTGTAAAAAGATCCCGGTTTTCCGACGAGACTTAAATTTTTGCCTTTGCCGGACAAACAGAACTTGACTTCTTGCGTGTTATAAGATCCCGGTTTGCTGATTAGACTTAAATTTTAGCGCTTTGCCAGACAAAGTTTACAGAACTTGATATCGTAAGTGTAAAAAGATCCCGGTTTGCCGACGAGACTTAAATTTTCGCTTTTGCCAGACAAAAGTTTACGGAACTGGATTTCTTACGCGTAAAAAAATCCCGGTTTCCTGACTAGACTTAAACTTCAAGCCAAGTGAAGTTAAGCCAGCAGATACGTGCTTTACAGTAAAAAGAAAATCGGCGGAGTTTGTCGGGCTAGCAGAGACGAATCGCTAGGATCTAACAAAGTTATATTTCGAATTTTTTTTTCGGTGATTTTTCTTCATCTGTATTTGTTTTAATAATAATAATAATATATTGCAAAACAAAGGCCACAAAGCCTCTACAAAGTTCTTTTGAAACATTTAGGGTCGTACATTTGGGAAAGAAAAATTCCATCAATTTCTTTCTTGGATTGGCTTATTGATGGAGAGTTTGCTGTATCTTCGGGAAGTTGATTCCAATAGGGTGGCACGCGGTTTTTGAAACTCCACCAACCAATATCTTTGCAGAACCTCTCTGCGGTGAGTTTGAGGCTATGACCGCGTAAGTTGTAGTTTTGTTACTGTTTCCAGCTTGAAGGGATCTCCAGTGTCATTACACGGCGGCAGAGAGTGCATCTTATCTCCGGCTTTCTGTCTCTTTAATTTCAGAGCCAAATATTCCTGCATAATCGTTAGTTTCACTATTATTGTCATAAATTACTGATACAGCAAAAGGCCCAAACCTCTATTTTTTTTTTAGAACACAGGAATGGCGAGCAATGGTTTGTGAAACTTTCTAGGATCTAGAAGATATGATCCATACCAGTGGTTCCCCAATGGGGGTACGCGTACCCAAAGGGGTATGCGAGACCCTCGTAACCCGATGAAAAATTTGTCGCCTGCGTAGTTGTATGATAGTTGTACGAAAAAGTTGCATGTATTATTATGTAACAGTAAAGAATACTATCATTTAATGTGCCTAAGACTGGGCCAATCTTAAGCAGTAGTATCCAGTAGCATCCTGACTTGCTATAGTAGCATCCAGTCTTGCTAATAGTAGCATGCAGTACAATGCAGTAACACGGTAGCCTTGACATAGAAGCATGTAGTAGCATCACTTAATACTGCATGCTACTTTTGCGTACAACTTCACACTACTATTTTGAGATAAAATTTTATCGGGAAGGGGTACGTGAAGGTCCCAAGTCTCTGAATTAAAAAATATCTGCTTTCGTCAAGAATTTAGAGTTTTGGAAGAGAGAAACAGCACAAGTGTCTTTCTGACCCTTGACCAGTTTACGGACGAGGATGAGATTGACAACCTTGCAGCCTCAAGTATTCCATTTGTTGGTATATACTTTTACACATTAATTGCTTACCATTTATGACAATAAATGACGTCTTTTTGGCGTACTGATTTTGACAGATCTTGTAAAATAGTAGAACAATCATTCTTCAAAAAGGGGTACGCAACCTTTTTGAACCTTAGTGAGGGGTACGCGGTAAGGAAAAGGTTGGGAACCACTGATCAATGCTATCAGGTGATCGACCGGCCTACAAGCTTAAACGGATAATAGACCCGCTCTTACTGAACTCGCTCTCAGGCTCTTAATCATACGCAATTTCTCTGCTCCTGCTCCCCCTCAAAGGGGGGAGTACTTTTGTCCATAATTTCTAAATGTTGGACTGCTAAACGTCTCTTCACCTTACAAGGAACACGCTGGACAATGTAGATATTACAACTTATATACTAACCACTGAGTACATACTACTAAACTTAGTCTAAACTACCAACTTTATCATTATCAATTTTCAAATCGTAATCATAGGATTCGCAGGTTGTTTAAGTTATTTCTTAAACACGGAACGACGGAACTAGTAGGTTCAAACCCAGTCATTTACTGATGACGTACTTGACTGTAATTTTTGAAAAATTACTGGACGTCACTCGCTTTGTGGGAGGGGCGTGTCAAGCTTCAGAAGCTACGAAAGAAAATCTCGTTTGAGCATGATTGCCTACTACAGCATAAGACCATGAGTCGGAATCGCAAAAAGCCAGGAAGGAACGGAGTCACAAAATTTAAAGTACCGACCATGGTAATTATGTCTAAAGAAGTTATAATGTGTCGCTAAAAAAAAAAGAAAAAAAGAATGTGCCGCTGATTTCACGCAATGTGTCCCATGGCCGATCACGATTGGACAGGAAGAAAGCCACGCCCTAATTCACCGGAACCTGCAGATAACCGAACGGGTCTTATGCTGCTGACGAGACTGCTGAGAATTTGATGAAATACAGTAACCCGATTTCACACCCATGGTGTTTTAAAAAGTTTGAAAACCAGACAAAGTAAAGTAAACTAGAAGGATCGTGTTGACGAGCCGACTAAATCACAATTCTACAAGAAACGAAGGCGACATAATAATGCAAGGTGGTCACTCGGCAAGTGTTCATAAGTTTGCTCAGAAAAAAAAAGGATCGAATTTTGCAATTTGACTCGAATGAGAAATTTGGCAAAATAATAATTTGCTTTCTGAATGACTATTTCGAATGGAAACAGGAACTTCAAGAACAGCGTTTTTTTTTTACTAACGACTGCCATGTCCGGACTTTCCAAACAGAAAATTTGCAAAACGCTATAACTGAAAAAAAAAATAACTGAAACAAAAAAGTCATCAGTGGATCATGGCAGCACCGACTCCAAGCACATTAAATGTTTAAGCCAAAAGAGGATACAAGTACTGGAAAAACTTTACGATGTCAGCTACTGCAGCGATTTAGCACGTAGCATATCTCATACTATGCGCAGACTTGAAAGTTCTTTCTGGCTCGAATAGAGGATGGTCCCTCTTTTCTTTTCTAGCGAGCGGATGTTAAAGTTGTATGACACAAGGAGAAACGAAATTTTGCAGGTCAATCCAAATCACAAGTTCGCACATAGGGAATGAAACTCGCAAGTATACATGGATGTTAAAACGAGCTTGACGAAGCAGGTGGAAGGACTGGGTTGTTCGACGAAACCAAACAAAAGCGGTCCGAAGTGCTTCCGCATGTCAATACTGTACGAAGCGTGTTTGCTACGACATCAACTTCCAAGAGCGCTTCGAAGACTGATTTACATGTCAGTAGGTGTTCCTATTTTTTGCTAGAGCGTGCATTCTTAGATAAGGTATCGAATATTTGCAAGTCCCGCATTGTAAATGATGCACCGCGTGCTAGCAGGAGCAACTGGCATCCTAAGGTTTTTCCAGTACTTAATCAACTCCGTCAAGCAACTCAATTTAGGTCCAAGCTAGTTATCATGCAGTAATGAGTTACGCCTCCTAGCTATGCGAGCAGCAACCAATTAGAGTGAAAGAGCACATGACCCAGACGTGTCTATGCACTTTCGGAGTTAGTTGAGCTACCTTCTTCCACTTACTCATAGTAGAAACGACACCATAAACTATTAAGGCCAGGCTTCACCTTCCAGATTCCCAGACGTCCGGGGCTTCCGCATAGTCAAGCCAACCCTTCGAGATTTTCATGATAATGATGACAGCTAAATTTGCTGTTCTTCAACATTTCCTAGATGTCCCCTTTACATTTCAAAAATCTCTTGCATCCCAGTCACAACTGTCAATCACTTTCCCTTTTCTTCGCCCCTTTGCATATTTGTAGTGTCTCTCGAACGGGTTGCGTTTATGACACCTTCCAGACACCCGGAATCTGGGGTGTCCAACACTCCGGACTTCCAGACGGTTTTAGCCTGGCTTTACCTTCCAGATCCGTCTCGACGAAAACGGTTGTCTGGAATCCGGAAGAAAAATCTGGAAGGTGAAGCCTGGCTTTTACTTTCTTCTTTATATAAGATCCTTAAAGCGCAAGCCGCAGTGGGTTCAGTTTCTGTTCCAGTATTCAAATGTACCCGGTACCTTCGAAACTGTGCTGTTTTTAAAAATAAAAAAAATACAGAGCCATCCATCAACCACAAGTCCCTAATTTTTGGATACCCCATGCCAAATGCTGGGTATATCTAGCGGTCGGCATTTCCTATGCCAAACGCTGGAAACGCTGGTAATCCAATCCTTACCTGCTTACAGAGGAGTCCTGATTGGTTGATTTCTGAGCTTCACTCAAATCATCAATATTTTATTGGGTTACAGTATCCAGCGTTAGGCATAGGATTTTCCAAACGCTAGATATACCCATCTTTGGCATAGGGTATCGAAAAATCAGGGGTTTGTGGCTGACTGGAGTCATCCCGCATGCGGCCCCCTAGCTTTAACGGAAAACATGGAGAAAACCGCATAACTAAAGATTCTGACCAATGAGTCACGGAAGCAATATAACAATTAATTACAGACTTCCAGAAGACATAGATGGTTCCTAACCTGTTAATCGAAACCTTGTCTTTTGAGGACTTGCACGTGGCAACTTGAAGAATGATAAGCTTGTCAAACGCGAACTTGCTGATTTTAAAATTAACGTCACTGAGAAAAGAGGAGTATCCACAAGAGTAAGAAATGTGATCTCTTAGTTTTGTTTTAAAAACATAAAAATAGAGTTAAATTACAAAAGATGCTACGGGATTAAAAAATATATAAAAGAAGGTAGCGAAAGCAAGGTAGGTAGAGGTATGTTTCACTGACCACCCTGGCATTGTTTTTACGCATAAAAAATCAAATGAAAATAACAAATTAAGAACTTCATACGATCTACAGCAATGTATATTTAACATTTTATAGGGTTTTTTTCCAGCAATTCAAAGCACAGAACCTGAGACGAAGACGATAGCGTGATGTCTTCTAGTAGATTATTAGTTGGTCATCATGACCATTAGAAGCAATTTTATGATGATCTTCAGCACTTGAAACAATTGCTCATGATTGCCAAACATGGCACAGAATTGCAGTAATTAGCATTACGTAACAACTTCTGTTTTTTGAAGCACATGATTTCAGTTATGACGGTGTATGAAATGGAGTGGTTAATTTTCAAATTGCTCTAAACTGAACTTGGCAGAACTGCCCAAAATTATAACTTCAGGAAATTTTAAAGAGTGTATAGATTGAACATCAGTGAAGGGGAAAACCGGTATTCAATTACAATGCACTGCATCATAAAAAGGCTTTTGTGAATAGAAATAATCAGAAGCGTTGGAGATCTTACCAACTACATACTTGAAGCTGCTTACCGATACAGCATTAATTTAGTATTCAGTAAGGCTGCTTCCGATATTCAAATGCTTCCCGATGAAAACTTTATCTCTAAACAGTAGTGAAGTTGTACGAAAAAGTGGCATGCAGCACGAACCGATGCTACTAGCCTACATGCTTCTATATCAAGGCTACCATGTTACTGCATTCTACTGCATGCTACTATTAGCAAGACTGGATGCTACTATAGCAAGACAATTTGCTACTGGATACTCATGCTTAAAGTTTAACAGAAAAGGTCTGGGACAGGACAATCTAGTTACCCATCACTTATTCACTAAAATTGACGTGAAGATCCGCTGAAAATGCGTTACTTCGTTGTTCCGCTGACCATGAATTATCAATTTTCAAATACCGGAATTTCCGTTTGATTTGTGGTACCTCTATGCGCTTGTATTTGGATTTATGATTTTTTTTTTCTTCAGGCACTAAACAATCTTCACCAATCTCATCACTGCACACTGAAAAGCCGCGTTTGTGTTGAGATTAAAATTTCCCGCGTCACAGTAGAATTTCCGTTATGGGGACTGCCGCACATATTCTGAACGTCATAACTAGAGTAGATAGTGGAAAATAAAAAAAAAAAACTTTGCAGAATCCATATAATTCAGTGTATTCAATTAAATGACACAAAAATAAGCTGGCTTGTCAGTTAAACTTTAAGATTGGCCCAGTCTGAGGCAGATTAAATGATAGTATTCTTTACTATTACATATCAATACACGCAACTTTTTCGTACAACTACGCAGGCTACAAATTTTTCATCGGGAATTCTGCCCAAGCTAGAGGGCACGGGAGAGACATACTTCCCACCGACAAAACGAAATCGGGGACCCCGATGTCGAGGCATTCTCGAGGGCTTTCTAGCCAACTTGAAGAAGTTTACTTCACTCGCGAGTTCATTTTGGACCGCTCAGCTTCATTGATCCTCTATTCCTCGTCAATTTGAGTTGCGATTCCACCACACCCTTCATTTCCACTCACATGCGATTTGAATGTTGTCAAAGGATCCACGCCCGTAATCATTCCCATTCGTTATTTTTTGTTAGCTGTCGTCTTGTCTTTTCTTATTCCCGTGCATGTTCTGGAGCAAAATGTTTGTCCTTATCAGAAAATCAGAGCAAAATAACACTAGGGAGTAGCGCCAAGACTTGATACAATTGACACAGTCTAATAACAGCGATACTACCACTAGCGATAGAGAACGTCCCTACTGAAACTACAGCCGTTCACCAGCGCTGGCTCCGATAACATCCATGTTCTGAACTTAGCAAAAAAATGATACAGCCTCCATCGTTCCCTTGGTGTGTGCAGACCTCACCTTCGCTTTACTAGAAAGTTGTAAGCCCGCAAGTTTTTCTCTCTTTAAATGCCGCAAGTGTAGTGGCGGCGCTAGAAATATGGTTAAGCTCTGGAACAGAAATTGTAGGTTGGCAGAGCTTAAATTTCGAGTCAGAAACCTGGAACGCAAAAAGTTAACAACTGTTAACAATCGTTAAGTACTGGAACGCAACCTAAATCTAATGGGCAATAACTTTACTTATGCATTCAATATTCGAACATGCAGAGAACTAAAAAAATGGAGCATGAACCACAAAGTATTGGATGCAAAGCGTGAAATTCAAATACAGACATCGAAGGAGAGGCATGACCATAAAGGATGAGTGCATGAAGAGATAAAGACGCGTACAAATGAACATGTAAATGAATTCGAACCCCTACCGTCAATCTACGGATCTCATATGAACCACACCTGGCAACTAATATTTCATGTTATTACCGCGAAATGCTCACTGAGCAAAAACACTTAAAAGGAGCCTCCGCTGAACTCGTAAAATTCGCAGAGAACAAAACCGAATGCATGATCATAATCCGCCAAAAAAGTTGTAACATGCGAAAACATTTGCGACTTTTTATGCTGAGTTGAAGACGGTCGTTAGACATGTGGAAGACAAAGATGTGATCCTGAATGGACTGAATGTTAAGTATTCAAAGTGTAGTAAAACCAAGCGAAATTGTTTATCTGAATGTGACGACAAGTCATAATGTGTTTGGATGTATTCTTTGGCAGTCCATATCGGTGGCGAGATACTCGTTTCCTCGTACGTGCTAAGATAGGAAAACATGTTTCTGATGCAAACACGTGCCCAAAGATGGAGATATGGCTTTAAAGTTGTATTGTTGCGCAGGCGCGCAATGCCTTTTGGAATCCCAGACAGAACTGAAGGATACCTATCGCAAATTCACTAAAACTCCAGGACGGACTGAGATATTTGGATAAAACCTGGTATGGAGAATTATTCGATCGAAGCCAAGAGATAGTTCAGAGGTGGGCTTTGTGACCCAGTATTTAAAGATGGTAAGGTTTAGAACTCGTGGCCAAGTAGAATTTAAGAACTACCTGTCAGATACTCAGAAGTAATTACACCCTACTTACACTCTCAAAATCACGAAAATTTGTGAATAAAGTTTGATGCACAGACTCTTCTGAACCCAGTCCTTCGCGACATCCCCCCCCCCACACTTTACAACGGAAAGGGAGGGACCTCAAAGACAAGTTTCCGAACCAGTTCCTACCCTTCAATCAGTGTTTTGCCGACAGGTGAGATACAAGAAGAGCTTTATCCCCTCCTCTTTTTCCCTACGTAACAGAAACTAGTAGGCTATTATTTTACCCCCCCCCCCCGTTGTCTATTACCCCAATCGTTATTCTTTATATTGTTTGTTATCAGTATTTTATATGTAATTCGACCACTTTCTAGTGTATGTTGATAATTTGGGTTAGTTTTTAACGTATGCTTGACTTTACCACCTGCTGTTCGGCTAGTCCGTAATTGGTGTTGAAATAAAACTGAATTGAATTGAAATAGGTCAAATAAAAAAGTATGCCCATCACAAGCTCGCCACTTCTCCATTGCAAAAATAAAACAACAAGTCCAAGAACCTGTGTAGCTGGATTTACTGCGACGGAGAGATAAGGACAAGGGACCCAGAGGCGACATGTCACTTGACTGCTGCGCCACCGCTTCGGAACGAGAGAGTCTTTGCCGACGCCCCATGCGTCACCAATGGCTCTGGAGGAACTAAGGTCTAAGGGAAAAAACCTACTTTTACCTCTTCACTTACCTCAATATCACTTGACTCCTCCGCCTCCCAAACCTCCTCGCAGTTCCCGCCAATAGCAGTCGTCGTGGAAACAACGTTGTCACTGATTGGGTCGTCGTGGGCTCCTCCTTCGCCGTGGCCTCTTCCAGGGGTCATGCTAGGGTCAGTAGCGGGACTACCGAAGTGACCAGGTGAGTTGGGGTCCTGAAAACGGGTATGCTTTTAATAGTAGTGTAGAAATTTTTTCTACAAATTTTTTAAATCAAAAGCACAATTATTTTTTAATCAAAAGCACAAAAAAGTGGAGCTTGCGAGGAGATGCTAACTTATAAAAAAAAAGAGAGGAAGAGGAATATGGAGAACGAGATCATGTATAAAAACCAGCTGAAGGAAGATTTCTTCTGTCTTTTTCAAAAGTATAGCCATTCGAGCAACTAAATCCGTAAATTAGACTTAAACTTGTTAAAATGAGCTAATTCCTTAATACACACAACAGTACGGGTTTACCAACGAACGGGGGATACTTAAAGGGCAAGTCATCAATATTAACGATATTATTAAATTTATCATCGGTTTCGTTATTCTTTTTGTTAAAGTACACAGAAAATACTGGATACGTCAGAAGCATAGCTTTTCAGCTTTAATGTCAAATGATCACAGCAAACGAGATATCTCTACTTACTCGGATGGAGAGTTGAGCTCGACTATTCGGCAATAAATTATAGAAACTAGAATGACCGAAATAGCGTGCATACACCGTACGATTTTCGCAGTCTGATGCGATTTTCCTCCGCTCCGTATTTCGGACGGATCACAGGCATGCTTCGGTCCGAAATGTGTAGAAAATATTTTACTTTTATCGGCGTGAATTTTAAACAAAAGCGAAAATTGTCTTCTATATCCAGTATTACTATACACAGTTATTAAGACAGAAACTGACAAACCGGACTGTTATGTAACCGCCATAAGTCATATGATAAATCAAAAAGGGTTATTATTTTTGTTGACGTCCTATGCTATTCGTTGTAAAAAGAATATTTGGAGAATATAATGAATTTGAAATTTGAAATCTACCTTCAATTTCATCCAAACCGCAATTTGTCTCGAACAAAAATGCGAAAAGTTAGACAAAAATTCTGCCTTTCGTAATGTAAGAAATTGCCCCAAATCACCTCCGACTTTGACGGCCGTGTCGTTTCTCTTTCTTGGCTTTAATTCAAGCTTCAGTCTTTGAGAAAAAGTTCCGACTCTGAACACTCGGTTTTTACAGAAATTAATTCGCATCTTACTGAATCGGCTAGACTCAAATCCCACGGTTTTCTCGGAAGTCGATCGTCTGGAAAAATAATCCTCGTGATTCGTGAAACAACAGGAAATGAAAACAGAGGAGAAAATTCAAAGTTTTTGGTAGAAGGACGATGCAATTAACCGTGTCGAGCGGAGATCTTTTTAATGTCTATTTAGACAACATATTTAGTTTCTTCGACGATGCCCAATAAGGAATAAGTTTGGGGAGAGCGGATCCCGGTCAGGCCTGGGACTCAAAGGACACCTGAACAATGAAACCATACTTGAACACACCATGGAGAATGCATTTACAGACATGGCCACGGAGAGCATTCTTCTCCTGAGCGTGATGTATTCAAAATAGGGATGTTCGTTTCTGGAGGTTTGCACCTGCAGACTCCAAGACAAAAAGCGCAATTCATTCAAACCTTGTACAGCGCTGGCCGGATCGTATTGGAATTTCTTCTAGATATACGTCTGGGCTTAATTGGTTAAAAAATATTCTAGAAGAAGGGTTGATAGGAGACATTTGTTCATTTCTAAAATTGTTCGGTACTGAAATAAGGACATGTGCAAAATGGAGCAAAAATCACAGCTTGGAAACACTACTTCGTATTTGGACCCTTGCCAAAAAGGGCCGAAATATCGCTGATGAAGAATCGTAGCTGACGTACCCGTTGTAAACATTGTTTGAATAAATGTTTCAAAGTCAGCTTGGGCTCAAAGAATATTTATCTACGAAGTACGGAACTTGCACAGCCCAGACATGCAGACAATTATCCAACTTGGCCGGAAGATTACAGGTTTGTTTCCTTCCCCGAAGTTGAACCAGAAGATTGACAGCCTGACGAGGACCCTTGCCAAAAAGGGCCGAAATATCGCTGATGAAGAATCGTAGCTGACGTACCCGTTGTAAACATTGTTTGAATAAAAGTATTTTTTATTGCTAAACTCTGTCTTTAAAGTTCAGTTCACCACTATATCTGGAGTGTCAGACCACCAAGCAGGATACAGTGGAGTAGGTTTAGCGGCAATTGCTACTTAAATTTTTATTCAGCCCTAAAACCGCGCAGCAATTAATTGGCCACAGTTCCGGAATTCTGATGATTCAATCTTTGGCACGTCTGTTCGAACCACATGAATTTACTGGGAAAGCGGATATTAACTTATGTCATTAAGCTCGATATTAAAAGCTGGGCGGCAAAGCCAAAGGAAAAATGGAAGGGGTTTGCCAAAGTGTCTCGAAAACCCTTTTATATCATGCCAAATCAAATTTATTGGAATCGTGGATGCCTAATAGCTTGCTGGAAAGAAATTTTAAAGGACCTGTCTTACCTATAATACTAATGCAACCTAATTCCATAATCACTGCATATATTTCTAAACCCGGAGACCCCGATTTCGTGCGGTACATTCTAACCCGTCTAACGAAACCACACTGATTTTCGCACTTGCCGTGTTTAGCTACCTTCGATGTGTATCACGCTGTCGACGGAAGTCAGCGAGAAGTTTTTCCATCAGAAAAACCGGTTATGTAAATTGTTTCCCTGTTTTCGCTACAAGTCAACGCGTCTCGGAAAAGGCTTAAAACAGCTAAAACCGTGGGTTATTTGTTGAAAGCACAGCCTAGTTTTAAATTATCCAAATATTTTAAAATACTGTAAGTCGAAGAGTAAATAGTGCGAGGGGTCCTTTCAAGTAAAAAAAAAAAATTATGCGGCGAAAGAGGTCCATGACTGAATGAATGAATGAATTTATTTATTGCACGAAAAAACCCATGGGGTCATGGCAACAAAGCAAAAGGAAAACACAACAAACTACAAAAATCGCTCTCTATGGGACAAGCCAACGCGGAAGAATCTAGCCACCTTACGGATATCCCCCATATTTGTACTTCTATGTCCTTCTCTCTAGTACGATTAGAATTACAACTCTACAGGTCGGCGTAAAGTAACCTAGAAGGTACAACTAAGCAGGGGTGCTTACCTCTGACTTTATACTTGGACTTGACGTTGACTTGACACCGCCATCATCACTTCTAGGGGAGCTTCCGGGCGCACCGAAACTTCCAGGGCTTGGCCCAGGTCCTGAATTATCACAGCCTTTGTGCTTCTTGTTTGCATAAAACTCTGCACCATGCACCGTCTTCACATGCTTCCGCAATGAACTGGGGTCGGTGTACCGCTTCGTACAGCCGGGTGCCTTGCAGACATACGGTTTCTGTGCGAAAAGAAATGATGGGTCGCTCTTAATATGACATTATAACAATTTATGAACAAAGCCACAAAAGACAATTTTATTCGGCAATTTTATTATAATTAACATGTACACTGTCAGAAGTTCCATAACAGATTGCGCATAACACTTTCAAGAATAACACCTTTTCACTTCGAAATAAAGTGTTATGACCAATTAAGTTTACACTATTTCGTGCCTAGATCTCCAACAAAACCTTCAACTGGTAAAAATACTAACGGGAACGAAAGAAACATAACAGATAACATCCCGAAGTGTTATCTGTTGAAACCGCGCATCCTTCTGTTGTCGTTATGTAACTTCTGACAGTGTAGTATTTTTACCTATTGATGGTGTTGCTGGAGATCTAGGCACGAAGTAGTGTATGCCTGATTGGTCATAATACTTTATTTCTAAGTGAAAAGGGTTTTATTCTTGGAAGTGTTATGCGCAATCTGTTATGAAACTTCTGACAGTGTAGACAATAAAACAAAAAACAAAAAAAAATTAAGGGGGGGGGGCATCCTCAAACTCGGCTGTACAGTTACCGTACTAACCTTTCCCAGGGATTCGGCACCAGGTTACGTGGGAAACTGTTATAATATCTGCTACGACATAAGAACCCATCCTCAATCAGTAAAGGGAAGCCATGTTTTTGCATCAGATTCATGTCCATGAGACATGATGATTTAATATGAATCAAATAGATGAACTAAAATAGTTATGCTTTGTAGAGTCTTCGGGCTAATAGACATATTATCGCCGAGATTACTACAGCATATCATATGTTCATGACACATAATCGTTCTTTTCCTGGTATCTTACACTATACAAATAAAAGAACAATTCGCGACTCGCGAGGTCGTTCTTTTGTTGTAAAAGGCAATGAAGATAAGAAAATAGTTTTTGCTTTAGTACCATGGTCTGAAGTTTATTGGCGCTTGAGGCGTCTGCTGTACGGCCGTATTTGGCTTTTTTCAATTAATTATACGATACGAAACAAAGAAGCTGCCGGGCTCGTCCCTTTGAAGCCTTTCAGTTGACCTTACACGGCCGGATCGAAAGTACTTCTTAGTACTTGTCTTCGGAAAGTCTGACAGTTTATTCGGAAACAGTACAGAGCATCCTCGACATCCTCCGCACAAATTATGTCGTTGAGTCACCGCGACTCAGCTGACCGCAAATCCTGAAAGATGGCCCATGAAACACTGAAACACGACCGAGTAACAGAAGTACTAAACCAAATTAGCAGCGCGGCTTCCCTCAAATTACAAAGACATTGCGGTTTTCTGCGTGGCAGCTAATAATCATTCCATGTAACAGAAGCCTCACCTAATTATCTTAAAGTGTAATCAAAATTTGATAACTCATTTAAGAAATGAAATTGGAAATTGTCGCTGGGAGACAAAGACGTGAGGAAGCAATAGGAGGTAATAGACAAAAACGTGGAGAAACGAAGTGTGATACTGATTAGGATATTTAACTTGAGATTCCGGCCTGCGGTTTGGGAGAGGAGCTGGGATTTGAAGAGCACCCTGAACGCTCGGTTGCAGTGCAGAGTGTCTGGTGTCATAGGGGAAGAATAGGCAAATTGAATCAAAATCCGTTTAGTGTGCTCGTTTTTTTTCGAAATTAAAGGATCCGTCGTGTATATAATGACAATGCAACTTACGTAATTGCATTCGTTGATTCTTAAGCCGGGACACCCAATATTTTATATATGACATTCTAAGCCCGCCAACGATAGCCTACCTCACTAATCTTTGCACTTGGCACATTCCCCATTTTTCCCAGCGCATTATGCTCCCGATGAGTGTTTGATCAGCAAAACCGATTATGTGAATTTTGCCGAGTTTGTGCTAGAAGTTCATGGTCCTGGGAAAAGGCTTAAAACAGCCAACGCCGTAGATAATTTGTTAACAGCACAGCCTGGTCTTACAGTGGTCAAATAATTTTGGATACTGGAACAGATAAGATAAGATAAGATTTATTCCGCAAAAGCACTGAGTGCCATGGAATCAACAAAACAACACCAAAACGAACCGTAAACTGAACAACAGAACTAACTACAAAAAACTTTCCCTGTGGACCATAGCCACCTTAAGGAATCTTCCCAAATTTCTAACATCTCTAAAACTTCTACTTTTCAAAATTAGTTTAAATCTTTCCTCCCCCCATACCATTTCCCAAAATATATCCTTCCTCAAATCTCTCAACTCCTGACATTCACTCATTAAATGGAAAATACATTCATCCATTTTCCCGCACATCGGACAAAAGTAAGGACCACACAACATTCCAACCTTACCCAAATATTTTCTTCTTAATCCTACCGGTAACAGTAAATAGGGCTAGGCGTGCTTTAAGCGTAAAACTGTTTTTTTTTAAAGAAATACCGACGCATGAAATCTGCTAATACCCTTGCTCAGTTTCTATCTTCACGTCTTGTAGGATTGTTGCAGTTAACTGATGATGGTGATGATGAGATTTTATTTACGCAGTGAACAAGTTAGGGAAACAGCGCAGAACAAAGAAAGAAAAGGAAATTTGGTGATGGTCATGTATGGTTCCCAAATGCACCTGTCTTTGCCTATGTGGCAAGCCTGGTGGGGTGGGGGGGGGGAGAAATTTAAAAATTAAAATTACTGTGTAATGTTAACAGTAAAATAATTACTGTGGATTCGACCCATCTTGATTGAGGT
The DNA here is from genome assembly GCA_030848855.1 of Branchinecta sandiegonensis. Lineage (NCBI taxonomy): Eukaryota > Metazoa > Arthropoda > Branchiopoda > Anostraca > Branchinectidae > Branchinecta > Branchinecta sandiegonensis. The sequence goes on along the minus strand of JAUPMV010000012.1, from coordinate 15,654,423 downwards.
TTGTTTGCCTTGACTGTTGGAGGTTTCGTGCCTTCAGCATGTTTTTTCTTTTTTTTTTCCTTAGTGTATAGAAAATGGTTTGTTATGTAGCAGCCCCAGCTGGCTATATTTTGAAATAAATAGATACAAACTTACACTCAGCTTTCAACAACGGAGTGAACGCACAAGAGCAAACTTAGAGGCTTAGAAATATAGGGGCAGAAACCCGATGAAAAATTTGTAGCCTGCGTAGTTGTATGGTAGTTGTACGAAAAACTTGTATGTAATACTATGTAATAACAAAGAATACTATCATTTAATGTGCCTCAGACTGGTCCAATCTTAAGTAGTAGTATCCAGTAGCATCCTGTCTAGCCATAGTGGCATCCAGTCTTGCTAATAGTAGCATGCAGTAGTATGCAGTAACACGGTAGCCTTGAGATAGAAGAATGTAGTAGCATCAGTTGGTACTGCATGCTACTTTTTCGTACAACTACGTACTACTATTTTGAGATAAATTTTTCGTCGGGAAAGTGTCAAGCAGAACCTAGATTTGATCAGTATGCCCAAGTTCTGGTACGGTAGACTCTTTTTGAGGGATTTCCCCGACTTACCTCGTTCGAATGAGTACGATTCTGATGTTTTGCTCTATCGGATGCGTTGCTGAAAGCTTTACTGCATCCAGGGAATTCACACATATAGGGTTTTTCACCGGTGTGAGAACGCAGGTGCGTCTTTAGATTTTCCAGCCTCGAATATGCCTTCGCACAGCCTTCAAACTGAAAGGCAGAAGAAGAGGTGTAAAAAACAGAAAGATACTTTTGCGATAACCCTTAGGCCGAAACATTTACCTTTGGTAGTTGCGCAAAATTTGCATACGATGTTTTTGGTAATTTGCGAATGTCGTTCTAAAGATCCGAGTAAGTAAGTCATTTATTTATAACTCGCCAAAAAGCGGAGTAAATGAAAGAAAATAAATAAAACACATAAAGACTCATAAAAAGACACTAATTTTAAATCCTCGGCCAGGAAGCAGTGGAGAAGGTCGTGAGAAAATGAAGGTGAGTGAGCCTGTGATTCTCTTGCCGCAAGATAAACGTCTAGCCTGTAAAGCGATCTGCGGCAAAAGAACAACAGTAGAGGCATGCTCTTTGGAAACTTTTTTTTTTTACTCTATTTTATTTTTTTTGCCGTGTAGTATCTTTTTACCTTATTCACGTTCCATACGATCTGGCCCGGTGACTACGCTTCCACTTAAGTTCGGTGACGTCAACGGTCTTAAAACCTTTTTTTTATTATTATTTTGGCCGACCTAACTAATAAGCGTCACCTACATTATCCTCTATCTCTACTTTTCATTATTACACAATTTTAACTCTTTTCTCTTACCCTTAATTTCCTCAAGTTGGAAATACGAACTTGTGGGAAAACCAAGTTCTTCCAAGTTTTCCCACAAGTTCGATTTCCAACTTGAGCGGCTTTGACCCTGAAGGGGATCCTTGCCAAGAAGGGCCGAAATATAGCTTCAATCAATTTCGGCTGACGTATCCGTTTTGCACTATCAAATATGATTCGCAGTCAGCTTGGGCTGAAAGAATACTTAACCTTATTTTCCCTTAATTTTTCGAAACTTATTTTCATTCTATTACATCAACTTTTCTGAAATCTTCTTCCTTTAATAACTAATTAAAAATTCAACAACAAAAATGAAATATTTTTTTAATAGCAGCTGATTTCGAAACAATTTGAAAACATGCTATTTCAATACATTGCTTTTGTTTCTTGCTATTAAAAAGTCAAATGGAAAGAAACATAACAAAATTGATATTAGCTAGCAGCCAACTGTTTCAGCTTTCTTCTGGCAAAAACAGCTGGTTGCAAATTTGTATTGACTTTAAATATGCTTCTTCTTCCATTGGGGTATGCTGTTTAGTTTGAACGCCATGTACTGGGTGAAATTACACGCTGCGTAGCAAAAGATGTAAAATTTGAAACAAGAAACTAAAGAAATGTTTTCATATTTCAAAATGCAGCTAGTACATGATAAACTGGACGGGAGCTTGTTTTTTTGAAACTTCGCGAGAACAAAAAAGTTTTGACTGAATGATTTCCCGGAAATTTTGCCCCTCAAAACGTCCACACTGACAAATAAAAGAAATTTGCAACGGTCCAAACTGTCCCGTAACTTTTGTTCATAAAATTAATTAAAACCGCTCAACTTAGACTCCGTCACTGCGTCGAAATCATCGCGTCGCCTCTTTTTTCGCCTAAGGGTTTCTGAGCCTTAAACCAAATTGTAATTACTTGTAAGAAGACATCAAAGGATTGCCTGCACACCAGGCGAGCCTTACAAATGCTTAAAGTGTCACGATCCGAAAGCCATTGTCTTGCATCTCTACTAGCTGTATTAACATAGCGATAAAAAATCGGAACACGGACTCCATTGGTGGCCAATCGTCTCGGCTCGGTCTTCAAACACGTAAAAAAAAGATAACAAAAATAAACTTGTTCAGTTTGATCCTTCCGATTTTCCGATTGTCTTTAAGCTCAATCAAGCACAGGAAATTTAAATGCCCATTCGTGTGGACCATAAAAACAGTTCTCACGACCGGTGAAGCCTATTTGTCACTCGAAGACACCGACCGAGAATTTTTTGTACCTCCGATGGGGAATAACGATCACAAAACTTGGGACGGAAACGATCGGTCAATTTGAAACAGGCCCACACAGTCCATAGTAATGAACAAAAAACATATTCCATTTCTTTTTCTTGATACGACTGAAATGGTAGTACTCCCTAAAAACGGGAAGCAGCCCTTATCATTTAATATGTGACAGACAAGTCTTTAGCAGTAATACAAGCAGAGGAACCAGGGTTGGCTTGAAGCTCATAAGATAGAGAAGCTAGAAAACTCCAAATTTTTTTATTTCTGCAAAAGTCAGATTGTATTCTAAATCTGAGACGGCTCAAACTACCTTAAGGTACGTAGTCAATGGGCAAACTTTCTGATTTTATTTAACCCCACTGCAAATTTCGGCCGGATCTTTTCCGAGACAATTCTAAAAAAGAATCTGCCTGTAGAGAACCTAGCTCAGAAATAACAGAGAATTTTTTCCCTCAGCACTTTTTAGGATTAGCTGGAATACCCCGACGATATGCATACTACCCAGTTAGCAACACTTCATGAAATGTTATTTCATTTTTTTATTGGGGACTAGTGTAATTTTTTTACTAGTGGCTAGTGTAATATGGAGGAGAGGATCGGCGAAGGTAAATTAATGACACCTGATTAATTTCAACATTGCTGTGTTTCATTACTTTCGATGCGTATCATACTCCCGACGGTTTTTGCGAGAAGTTCACTCTCGTCTGAAAAATCGGTTGAGTGGATTTTTCCATTGTAAAATAAAAGGCATTTATGTGTATTTGTGATTTGCCCTGCCATCTATCTGAATGTAGTAAGAGTGACCGTTACCAATCTCCGAGAAGAAGACGAAGAAAAGTAAATGCATTAAAATAAGGATTGAGAAACCCGGATAGGTTAGTTTATTTATTTATTAAGTAAGAATTCGGATGTTGGCTTAAGTGAATTTAAATAGGACAAGATATTACGTTGTGGAGTTATCAAACTGAAAGAGGTATAAATATTATGTTTGTTTTCCTTTTTCAGGGTTTTTATGTTTGGACACAAGAATAAAGGTCGTTGTACTTACCTGGTTACCCACGCTACCGAACAAGAGGCACACAATCCTAACAGTTTTTACTAGACGTCAACGGGCCTGGAGAAAGGCATAAACAGGATGCATGGATAGTGTGTTAAAGGCAGAGACCAGTTTTAAATAATTCAACTATTTCAGACTACTAGAATATAAACAGTGCGAGGGGTCCTTCTCGCCGTTTCCACACACCCAGTGACGACTTATGTGCCCTACTGATACCTAAATCCTTGTGAATCACTCTATCTGAAATTTTCGTTTTTCCGCGCTGGCCCAATTCTCGTGATTTGCCAGACAATGGTTGCGTTTTTGCAGATAACATGGTATCTGATACCACGGTCTAAAGTCGTTTTTGCAGTTATCGTGGTATCTGATACCACCGTCAAAAGGCGTTTTTGCAGTTATCGTGGTATCTGGCCAGTTATCGTGGTATCAGATATTCAGATACCACGGTCCGACCGTAGTAACTGGTCGTGGTATCTGAAAAAGTCATCTCACTTTCATCAATTTTAGTCAAATTGGTGGGAAGAAGTTTGGCACTTAGTGACGTGACTGGATCAAAATGCGTAATTTCGGCAATTGTCGTTTTTGTAGACCAACTGTATATCAGATACCACGGTTAGGGCAAAATCGACTAATTGCAGATCCGTGGTAACAGATACCATGGTATCTGCAAAAACACAACTAATATCTTTGTTTCGTCTTGAGACGTGAGAGAAGAGGCGGTGCCAGATTTCCTCACTCCACGCCTCTTTGCCCGCTATGATGTCTCAGCATTTAACCATGGCGCGCATTTGTTTTAAATTTTTCGACAAAAATCATTTTTGCGCGAAGCCTGGCCAGAGTTGGCAAGCACTAACAAGAGAATCCCTTATTTGACAACGAGTATTTTTGAAAAAAAACTATATCTGGACCATTTTATCGTATAAAAGCTATTTCTAGTGAGAGCTAGAGTTAGAGGCCCAACCTATGCCACATTTCAGGTAGGTAAAAAAAACAGGGGTAAAAGAAAAAAAGAAGAAAAGGAATTATTTTAAAAACGAAAAGTAGAGATAGAGGATAGTGTAGGTGACGCTAATTAGCTAGGTCGGTCAAAATAATTAAAGGAAAGTTTTTGGTATAAGACCGTTGGCGTCACCGAGGGTAAGTGGAAGCGTAGTCACCGGGCCAATTCATATTGGACGGGAATGAGGTAAAAGATACTACGCGGCATAAAAAAAAAAAAAAAAAAAAATGCCACCTTTCAGATGGGTTAAATCTACAGTACTTACCGTGCATCGATGCGGTTTTTCGCCTGTGTGTCGACGCATATGAACCACGAGCATGTATTGAGCTTTGAAGGGCTTTTCTTCACGCGTGCACTCTTTCCATCGACAAACAAAGCTCTTCTTGTTTGCATGGATGTGATCATTGTTTATGTGCTGAAAAGAAAACAAACTATATTAAACGTCAACACTTTCGAATAGGCTGCCACAGCAAGGAAACATGGACTACGTATGTATACATGCTCTTACTCTGCCAAATGACAAGAAGTAAAAAAACAAGGAGTTATAAATACTCCTTCCACGCAAGCTGACTTCGAATCATATACAACAAGACCAAAGGTTTCGATGGGATCCCAAAAAATGTACATTAATTGGACTTCTTGATCCAGACAATCGGGCCTTGTAGATTTCCAGTCTTCGCCAGATCCAGTAAACATGTTATTTTTCCCGAGTTCACATTGGCCAGACTGATCGTCCCATTTACCCGGTAGTACGACGAAGCACGTATATCGATTCAGTCCCATTATCTTTATACCGAAATATAGAGATTTAATAGAACACTAAAGAGTAAAAGTACTGGTGGAATTCCGGACGGATTCCTTGTCCAATGAAACAATGAAATTCAGATACGGATTCATCATTTATCGTTACTCCTAACTCAAATCTCTAATTGACTTCAGATTTTTTTTTTTACTTAAGCAAATTCCGTTTTTTGCCGGATTCTGGTCGAACTGCTCAGCCGCCAGGGATATGAAGTTCAAAAATAGACTAAGCATGTCTCTTTACCCCTACTCTGAATCTTTAATCGAGTTCACAAAATAACTTTTAATCCTACCAAATTTGCAGTTTTGGCCGGATTCCAGATGAACTACTTGTACGGCAAGAAAATAATGTTCAAAACTGGATTCAGTATATCTCGTTACCCCAATATCGAATATCCAATCGACTTCAGAAACACTTCTACCAAAATTTCAAACTTCTACCAAATTTCAGGTTTTTGCCGGATTCCGGGTGAACTATTTGTACGGCAGGAAAAAAAGTTCAGATATGGATTCAACATGTTTCCTTGCCCCTAGATCGTCTATCTCATTAGCTTTTTAAAAATATTTCTTTTCGCTAATTAATTTGGCACCCCTTCCCCACTCCTAGATAAAGGGCCACAGAGCCCAACTAAGAACTTGACCTGTACTTTGACCCAAAGCATCCTCACACCAAGTTTGAACAAAATACCTCAACCGCTTCGAGAGTTACCGTGCTGACAGACGGACGCAAAACTTTTACGAAGTCATAAGTATCCCTCCACTTAAGTTTTGGAATCCCCAAAAATAACGTGCAACGGTCAGAAAGCTCTGTGAAGCCCACATGTGGAAACGCACTAATGGAGCTCCAAAGCCGCGCTTTCACTTCCCCATATATGAAACAACGCCACACACATTAAAAACGGGGCACGACGCTATTTACGTACATATTGCTGTCTGATCTAACAGGTCTTTCGTTTTACTGCCACTACAAGTCAGTTTAATCGAGACAGTGTTAATTTCACTGATAGAAGCACACGATACCCGAGAAAAACCGATCAGCAATCTAAAAGGTTTTAGTGATTTCTGTACAGTACCTCTTTCTTTGCATAATCAGTACTATTTCGGATAAGGATTGCTATTACCCATTACCGATGCTTCGAGTAAACAGATTTATTGGTATCGTTAACTGCACTTGGATGATCGAAAGTGGTCTGTAACTCCAGTTCTGGTGTACTCGAGCTCTGCCATCACTTTTCAACCATTCGATTTAGTTTTTCTCCGGTTCAAACCCTGAAGTAATTTTGAGTGCCGACTACTGTGTTAGTTTGTTTGATGTAGCCTACTATTTTAGTGTAAAGAATAACAGAAAAATTGAACTAATGTAGTGTGGCTCTGTCCAAACAGGACTTCGATTTACCGACAAGGCATTCTCCGACCATCGGGGTGCAGCCGGATCACCTAATGGTGCATTTTACACACTGCGTAAAATCCGAGCGTATTAGAAATCCGAGCGTATTTTACGCACATATTTGGGCCTGAAAATATCTCTAGCAGTACGGACGTATTTGAGAAATCAGTCCGTTTTGTATCTAAATACGTCCGTATTGCTAGAAATCTTTTCAAGCTCAAATACGTGCGTAAAATACGATCGGATTTCAAAATCCGCACGGAATTTACGCTGTATTTCAAGCTCAAATACGTGCGTAAAATACGCTCGGATTTCTAATACAATCGGATTTTACGCAGTGTGTAAACACACCATAAGATGAGGGTCGTTCGTAGGAGCTAACTGACAAACGACCAACAGACGAAGCGCGGAAAACTGTTTTGGCTTTGGCAAAAGTGATATTTTGATCAGGGTAGTGAAAGATGTACCATGGACCGAAGTTGCTAAGTCTGGGTCCTCTCCAATTGGCCTTATTCTAGTTCAGCGCTCCAAGTGGACTAGTTTCTGTTAGTCCCCCATTGTCTCATAATCAACACTTGTGTCGATACAGCAAAAAGTCGGATCCAGAAGGTAGTGGATAACTTTCACTTTCTGCTGCTGGGGCATATGCAAAACCTCCATTACCTGGGCAGTAGATTGCAGATTTTCCCTCATAAACCCGTGAATTTATTTTACTATGTCTGTCAATTAGTGCTGATGGTGAGGCATAGGGGGATTAACAGAAACTAGTCCGCTTGGAGGCGCTGAACGGGAATATGGGGAATACTGGTCGCGGAACACGGAATCTGTCGGTTGTTTTCAGCCCAAGAGGAGAACGGTAGAGAGGTTAGGCACACATTCTCTTGAGAGAACAATTGTCCAATCGTCCGTAATTTTTCCCGGAGGAATTTAAACCGGCGACAGTTTCTATCCTCATATGATGTAGTTTATTTGGTTTGTTTCGTGTATTTAGCGAATGTAAATCTATAGTAGTTTTTTCTTCTTTCTTATACGTCATTTTACACGCTTTTCTGGTACTACAAATGGGAAATCAATACATCAGCTGAAAGCCAGGGCTTGGAGATGCAAGGAAGTCAAGGCAGCTATTAGTCTCGAAGTCCTGCGTCGTGTTGAATGATCGTGACCACTTGCCTCTGTGCAAGAAAAGTTCTGCGATTAGTTCGAGGACCGACCTCAACTAAAGATTGACCGTCATCGTAGGAGGCAGGTGTTAAAGCTTGCGAAAGTTAAGTTTACAGACTCCATCTACGAGTGGTTTGACTGACGGGTGGACGAAATGTCGGGGCAAAGTAGGGGCAAAGTCGGGTTCATAGTGTAAAATTTTAAGTCTATTTGGTGTGTTTTTAAACTATATGAAAAGAATGTAGTCATGTTTATATACATTGTTTTGTTTAGTGTTTTAATATGTGTATTTTACTCATTCTCCGCTGTTATGCAAAAAGTGGGTCACAAATAAAAAACAATAAATAGTAACGGATACTGGTAGGCGAACAAACGGGTTCCAGTTTAGTATTCACTAATGGACCAACCTTTGAACACCTAGAAGTCGGAACCTTGTTCTTCAATGAGACTCATATTTCATGTCCTTTGCTATTAGATACTGCAGGTTGCAAATTGCCCACTTTATATGACGTGCTTTGTGAGTCCGCAACTCCTCCTCACGTGACCGAAGGTGCGATACCGTAACTCTGGCGTTGAAAAGTGGATATCCAGGTTTCAGTCGAAATTATTGCCTCATTTTTAGATGGCGACAAACGATAGTACACGAAATTACGACTGCCGAAGTTTCGGAACTGACGAGATAACCCGTGATGAGAAGAAGAAATACTGAACGAATGAGCATGCTGTTAACGTAAATGACTACGACCGCAGTTCCAAGGACTTTAAACTTGTAGACAAATTCTAGGGGCCTCCGTACGGAAATTTCCAGCCCTCTAGAGGAACTAATCCTCTTGGGGACGTAAGATTTCCTGGGTGGCGGTAAACACCCTTTTCACATGTAAAGATTCAAATCTGAAACTACCTGAACAGGCTACCTGCACTACCTGAATTAAAAGGTGGCGGAAAACACATGGTGGCGGAAATCCGCGGTGGCGTTAAAACACTGCTCAAATCGACTAGGACAAAAAGAAACAGCTTTCGATCCGAAAGATAAATCTAAATTTCGGTCGATCCGAGGAATAAATTAACCAAAAATCGGGTCGAAATCTGTTTCGCTTTGTCTGGGTCGACTTCACGCGGGAAATTTCCATACGGGGGACGCTCACGACGACAGAACGCACCTGTTATATTATACATTTCAAGGACTACGATTACAGTCCTCATTCATTCATTTATTTATACTATAGGCATCTGATCAGCTTTCCGTCGGCTGTCCGACAGCAACTGACGACACCAAGCGACAGGCGACGATAGGCGGTCATATTTCAAATCGCCAAAAAACGAGTTAACTAACACTTCAGTGCTTGACCGAAAAATAGCCAATTAATTTGTCGGCATCAGTGGAAATACTATACAACGCAATCAACTTAACAGCTGTTCAGATTATCCTAAGAGCTATCTTCGCCAGACCCAGATGGCAGCCGTAGAAGCAAAGAAGGTGTTTGTCTTCAAATGACACAGTAATTATTTAATCGAAGCCGGCATAAACGGAGGACGGTTAAATTAGCAGTCTGGGCCAAATTTATTTCGATTCTACTTCTGATTCAATGGAAGACAACAGTTGCACGACAGGTTTCTACATTAAAGGTTTCTCCGAGGTGATCTAACCGAGACTTTCAAGATACGGTACGCCATAACTACTATGCCAATAATTTTATTTTTCTTAAGGTGTTGAATCCTATAAGACCTGATGATGTCCTAATGTTAACCACAACGGTCTCAGAAGCCATGGCTGGAAACGGCGTGGTGACAAATTTCGAAAAGACATTGGAAAGTGGAGCTACAGAAACCGGAGAGTTGAAGATACTAGAATCATCTCCCTGACAGTGTCGTAAATGCAGAAAATATAAATCGGGTTAAAGCAGGCGTGGACCGTCACCTCCTGACATTCAATTAATTTTTTGTACATATCGCCTTGAGAAATTTATAGAGGCGACAGCCTTTTTGGTGCAATTACATTGTTATATTTAAGTCCAAGTCATCTGACAGAAAAATAATTCGTTAAGCATCCTTCATCCCAAGCTGACTTCGAATCGTAAGATAAGATAAGACAAGATTTTATTTGCGCTAAGAGCCAACGGCCATGGCAAATACATGTAGAACAAAAAAACAACACCACACACAAAAAATATTGAACTCCTATAGGCACCTATCCCTATGGGCTAGGGATATATTTGACAGTGCAAAAGGAATACGTCAGATGAGATTTTATTAGAGCTAAATTTCGGCCCTTCTTGGCAAGGGTCCTCTTCAGGGCAAGCCGCTAAGTTGGAAAAATGAGCTTGTGGAAAGAAGGTCCGAAATACAGCTCTAATAAAATTTCAGCTGACGTATTCGTTTTGCACTGTCAAATAATTCGTTGGTTTGAGTAGGGTATGTCATTCTTATTATACATGAAACACGAGAGGGGTCGCTCACTCCTTGACGACTGGTGTACATCAGAAGGATGTTGAAGGAATGTATGAGACATGTAACAAGAATTCGGAAAGAACCCAGTAAGCCCTGGATATCAGAAAGATTAGTCCAGTACCTTTTTTTTTTTGAAGATACTCAGTCACATAAGATACTTGTTGCCTCTAAGTAAGAAACTGGAGGAAGAGAGCCATCTTCTGGGACTAGGCAAGAAGTTTTCACATCCCAGGGGGCACTTTGTTACTGGTTATGGACCAAATCTACCGGATGTTCCTGTAACCCGTAATAATGAAAAAATCAAGATCGGATAATTTTCCGAAAAAGTGTATTAAGTAATTAAAATGGAACTGGTGTAACAATTGCTGTCAAATACAGTTTTATTTTTGTTTACGTATTACTTACTGTATGTAACTGTATGTAAGTTATTACTGCAGTAACTGTATGTAAGTTATTACTGTAAGTTGTATGTAACTGTATGTAAGTTATTACTGTAAGTTATTTATTACTGCACGCCAGCATAAACGTAGGTTTTTCCATTACTGCAGTAGATGTAAATAGTAAAGAGTTGAATTGTGTTTATTAATAAAATAAGTATCAGTATCAATTCAATTCAATTCAATACTTTTTATTCCGGTGACAAAGAGCATAATTAAGCACTAATAATTAAATAACAACAAATAAAGGAAAAACAACAATCACACGTTTAACCATTCTCGAGTATCAGTATATGATCAACACTATTGCATTCTTCATGGCATATAGATGCCCATCTGCTTTGAGAGAATAAATAGATACAAATGTATACAGAGGGGCGATGGTGTACGCAGATACAATCGAGTAACTGGTCGAATATTCAGTGGATATCATCGGTTTTCAAGGTACTCCACAATCAGCGCAATCACCAGAAACAGCTCATTTCAGCAAAATAAATTGCCCAGAGCAAATGCGTAAAAACTAGCAGAACTCGGCTTAAAAAGGTATCTCTTCACGGGATAGCAATGTAAGAGGCGGAAAATTACGTTGAGTGCGAAGGATGGGCATTCATCATTCTTTTGGAATCACCATCATATTTCAAATAAAAAAGTTCTGTTGGCATCGGACTTGGGTAATTACAACACCAGAACATGTGCAGTCTTGCTTTTTATTCCGCTAACTGAAGTCCGTACAAAGCCTGGACATACTAGTCCTAATCCAATCTTTAGCCTCTATTTGAGAGGATGGGTTTGTCACCAGACGAGACTTCATGCATAAAACACTCTTATAACCGCTCGTAACACTACTCCGAGTTGACGCTTAAAACCGAAAACTCAAGAGCTGGTAAGTTCAGCCTAGATAATAGGTAAATAAGGGAAAGCTATGTAGTAATAATCAATAACAAATAACTGTAACAGTAGCACCACGAACCCTAGTTTCGTTAAGAGTTGCAGGCGTCAATTCGGTGTAGCGTTTCGAGTTGTCTGCTAGGATCGCTCAATTGGAAATTCGCCCTTTTAACCCATCGAAGCATCACTTTGGAACAGTAAGGATGCCACAATAGAAGAAAATTATTAGAAACTTCGAAAGTAAAAGGATCAAAATGTCATTTGCAATTTGTTATGCCATATGTACGTAATTTGTAATTTGTTATGTTGACGATCCGCAGGTAGCATTCGTATAGAATGGAACAGAATATATTACCAAAAAAAGCCCATGGCAACACAAATTGTACAAATTAATTCACTATCTTATAGAACTAGCACACTCCTCCCATTCTCAAAATCTCGTGTTGTTAATGCTATTAAGGAAATACACAAGTTATTTATTTGTTTATACCTGACTGGAACCTAATTTCCTGGAGGTATATCGTTATATTTGATGGCGGTTCGGATAACTCAGCTGAAAGTTTATTCTAGCAATATTTCGCAGTCAATATTACGAATATGAATCGCCGTTGACTCGCCTAACGAATCTATAAGTTTTATAAAGTTTACATAGTTTTTCGTTTTCTTTGTGTGTAACTCATTTTCTTTCTTTCTACTACTCCGCTCTTTCATTTGTTGCATAGCGGGCCTCAATAAATTATTATTAGTATTATTTGAGCTAAAGGAAATAGATCGCTTTTTACTTTTACTTTAGCGCCTATGGGCGCATCGTCCCCAACCGAGGGCGCTATAATCGTAAAGCTTTGGGAAATTTGTACAGCACCTTCTGCGCTCCTTCTATACTATTTCGTTCTGGCGTCACTCATGTTCTGCGAAAGAAGGAGATTAAAAAGATGAGATCATGTTATTTTAAATATGCAAAGCACCTACTCCACTTGTCGAAATTATGTCATAACCATACATTGACGGAGAAATTCAAAATTCAAGACGCAAGTGTTACCCTTTTGGATGTTTCGTCATCACTTTCAAAACTCATGGACAACAAGGCCCAACCAGCACACGATGTCGTCCACTGCTTCCTGACCGAAGATTAAAAATTAAGTGTCTTTTTCTGTGTGTATATATGTGTTTTGTTTATTTTCTTTACTTTTGCCATTTACTCCGCCTTTTCAAAATGGCGGGTCATAAATAAATTACTTACTTACTTACTTCGTGATAGGTTATTTAAAGAACACTGCAGTTACCGCATGATGCATCAACTCAATTTAATATTCCGTGTTATGAGGGAAATTTTCTCAATCTCAACAGTGATTGCTAATCGTGACTGATGTGCCCGGTCGACATGCTGATAGCTGGACGCAAAACATGGAAATACGTTAATCGGGTACAATATTGGGATTATCTCGTTCTGCGTGGGGTAGATGGCGAGGTCGTGCAAATTATCCTTCGGTTTTCTTATCTTCCACTAATCATTCTTTGTGGGATGGTAAACCAAAAGGTAGAGACTACCATAAAATATCCTGCTACTAAAATTGGGTAAACAATAGGTAGTAGTTGACGTTATTGCTTGGATTTCGTTTATTATGGGAAATTACTGAAGAAAAACATTTACAGAAAACACCCGGGACGCTTATGGTAAGCGAGGGGTTGTCCTCTCTCGATTCTGGTGTATACAAAGTGCCAAGTGCAGAAGTGCCAGGCCGATGCCGACACTGGTTGCACGTGTGAGAATGTTAAAATCAGCATATATAGACGATTTTTAGATATTTAGAATTATTGAAAGATGAATTGCCCAATTTATGGCCTGCACTGCTGGTTTCAGCTGGTTCTGGGTCTGTGTATACCGAACGCCGAAGAGTGGGCAACCCCTCGATGGTCAGGCAAGTTGTCACAATAAATGAACAGCATTTAGTACAGTCTCTAAGGACAACCTGTAGCACTAGGTTGCGCATCCGTGTGGTAAATGTTATAAAAATGAGCAGAAAATATATGTTACGACCGATTACGTCTTGTTTCTTCCGGAAAGGTAACAGAAGTTTGACAACATTTAACACAAGGGTGCATATCGTACTTTAGGTGCTCTACGGACTAATAAAGCAGGAAGGACAAAATAAATTCTTAAATAAATAAAGCCAAAAGGGCAAAATAGACTCTTCCTGCTCTACTTTGCAAAGCGTTTTTCTTATTATTTTCTTTTTTCTCATTATTATTATTAAATGAGTTGATGAGAGCTTGGTTATTATTTCTTATTTTAGTGCTCTTTTCTGTTGTTTTGTTTTTAGTTAATTATTAGTTAGGAAATGAGTTTTATGTACCCGCCCAATTGCAAGTGCTTTTTTGTACCTTTCTTGGGGCTGGTTGCATCATAGTTAAATGTATTTTGGTCGTTTTGGTCGTACTAAACGCGTATCGACAAGTATTTCATACCTTTGATGCTTTAAGGGTTCTTAATACGACATTAAACCAAGCTAACATGGGGCAAACAAAGCTTCACTAACCTTTACCAGTTCATCTTGCGATGAAAACTCAATGGAACAATCCCGCCAATGACAGTGGGTCTCCACGAAGTCTCCCGGTTCGTCACCCGCTCCTTCTCCCCCTTCGTCATCTACTTCGCCCGATCCAGTTGTCGTAGATGTCGCCTCCCGTTTAACCTTGAAATTTCGACTTCGCTCCTCGTCAACTGTACTGGAAACCGGGTTGGGCGATTCTTTCGGGATTGGCTCAGACTGAAGAAAAAACGGCTGTCATTCTCAACGACCCTAACAACTCCTTGGCCAAAATTCCTTCTGTAGAAATTTCTTGCTAAATTGGCACCTGGTGCATAGAATTAACCTTTGCCTATTTTTAATTTTTGCAATATATTAGTGTGATTAATAACCCTCAAGGTTGACAATTACTAGAATTGAAATACTCAGATAATACAAAGTAAAGAGGTGGGATGTGATACAAGGGAAATCATCGCTTTTTTCGTTTTTCATTTGCTTTCCACTCTTCTTGTCTATTTCGAGAGAAAACAAATGGCAATACAAAAATATATAAATATTTTTCCAGAACAGAACTTTGACAACATTTAAAGGACTCGTCGTGTCCATAGTGCCAAGCAACCTACTTCCGTCATTGCATTCATCATTCTTAAGCCCAGAGACCCACATTTCATATGTTAGATTCTAAGCCCGCTAACGATACCTCCCTAATCTTTGCACTTGCCGCGATTCGTATTTTCGTTTCGCATTAGGCTTCCGATGAGTGTTCGCGTACATGATATCGACACGTAAAAGCGGTTATCCGAATTCTGCCGACTTCTAGAAATCAATGGACTTGGAAAAGGCTTAAAACAGGCAAAGCCGCGGATAATTTGTTAAAAGCGGAGCCTAGTTTTACAGCATTCAAATAGTTTTGTAAACTGGAACATGAACAGTAAATAGTACGAGGTGTGCAAATCGAGCATTTACCATCCCATCTCCTATGTGTGTGTTCAGGTTTTCTTTTTCAAGTTTTTTTAATATTACACAAAAATACAAATACATTATACAAGCACCGTGGAGAACAAAAATTCGAACATGCAGTGGTTGTTAAAAAATTTACTATAATAACATTAACGACGTACCATATAAGTCTAACAAAAATAAGTATAACTTAATTTATCTGACCTGTATAAAATGACCTGCTATCTACCAAATCAGTAAATAAAAACTACCCTCTTGTGAAAAATAAACAAAAATGACAAACCATTTGACATCAGTAAGCGAGAATGCGTACAGCATAAAAATATGTGTCTCAACGTCTGTCTGTCTCAGGCATTGCCTTGCACTTCCCAGTTATTTATATCCATCCTTGATACTTGGCCATTTTAAACATTATTATGCAAATGATATTTTTATCAAGTACCAACTACACGAGATTTCACCACGGTTAGTTAATAAATAACAGCCACCCATGTTAGAATTACAACGTGATATTATCGCTGAGGTTCAAATTTTCTACGCTACAAAAAAAAACGTGTCCGAAAACGGGATAAGAGCCGGTTCAGAGTCTTGCTGCACATTTCACAGCAATTAACTTTAAATTTAGACATCGAAATCACCATCGTCATTCAATATAACTGCGCAGGTTGGTCCTCTGCAACTAGGAAGCCGACAAGGTAGAAGTGATTAATACCTTTAAATAGAAACCTAAGGACAGCTGTAGAGAAGGCCGCAAGCAAGCTCGAGCCCCCTCCCCCCTCTGAAAATACAAAAAAAAAAAATTTATAGGTTTTTACCTCTGATCTAAGTGCTTGTTTTACCGCGAGTCAAGGACTAAGTCTGACCCGAGGGAGACCTCCCCCCAATTAATCTTCCACCCCTACCAAAATTTTAGAAATCGACCAGAAAGAGTGGTAAGTTCTAGGGTTCCCAAGCTCGGTCTTGTACCTACAAAACATGCTAGATATGCAAAAAGTTTTATTCCTGAGTTCGTGCAATTTCTTAACGAAGCGTGACAGATTTTAGGTGTACTGACATTTGAAACATGTGTTGTAATTTTTTATTTTTTATTAACAATAATCGCAAATTTGGTTTATAACCACGAAAGTCGATTTGTACAATAAAATTATCTATCTATCTTCTATCGATACGGCCCTGGCTGTAGGCCTTCCGAAAAGGGACCAACGGCCTTCAATCAGCATGACTTCGCGGCCTTCTTCCTCTTTTATGAGCTTATTCTGCGCTAGGTGACGCAAAGCCACGACTGAAGTATGCGGCTCTGCGCCTTTTTTCCGAAAGAAACAAAATCGGAAAACACAACTAAAGACGTCTGCCCCCGCGTATGTGTCCCATACGTTTCTGAGTGTTTGTCACGGAAACATAAGGGTGTGCCAAACAATCGATGGACAAGTTGAAACTTGCGGAAACAATAAATATTCCTTCAGCCCAAGCTGACGGCGAATCATATTTGATAGTGCAGAAAAAAAGTCGCGGAAACGCCGTTTTGTCTTTTTTGGGCGGGTAATTTCCTGGAAATAATAATAAATTCCAATCTCAACAAATAGAATATCAGACTTATGCCCCTGCAATTCTGTACTAGAAGGGTCCTGAGTTTTATGTCTATCTGCTTTGAATTGTTTTCTTCACGAACAGTTTTTCAACTAATTGCCCATGTCATTATCAAGCCTACAACAGGACCTCTACTCTTCAATTATTACATTTACTTGCAAAGACTACACGCTGATCCTGTAGATCTTGAGACTAAACTCTCGGACGGTGTTCTCCCGTGAAGAATCCGAAAATGGACAACTCAGAGAAGAACAACGGTCCGAAGGAGCTGCAAGGAAGTCCCTCCCACTTTACTTTAGCTTTTATCTTCCCAAATATGACACGTTGATTCCTTTCATTCAAAAGCCAAAGTAAAAAGGCAAAAGGTATTTCTCCCAAAAAGTGATGACAGTTACAGTTTCTTTACATACTGTTGCGAGGAAAACGTTGAAGAATGCAAGCGACTGACAGACTGCTGACCAAAGGAAAACGTGCCATTCTCTCTTGGCAGGGTTCTGAGCCGTCAGAAACTTGGTGCTAAATTCCAGCAAGCTGTCAGACAAAGAGAAGTCATCATGTTTGAATAAGAAGGAAATCTAGCACTAAGTGCCAGCAAGGGCCCATGATATGTTGCTCATCAACCAAAAGGGTTTCCGCTGGCTGATGGACAGCTACGACAAAAAGCGGGTCGTGTTCTGCACTCTCTATTCTGGTCAGGTAGGAAACCGGATTATAAAACGAGTGGAATAAAACTAAAACAGTTTAACGTAAGGTAAGGTAAGGTAAGGCAAAGTATTCTTAAAACCTTAAAGGACCCCTCGCACTATTTACTCTTAAAGTATTTTAAAATATTTGAATACTTTAAAACTAGGCTGCGCTTTCAACAAGTAACCCACGGTTTTGGCTGTTTTATGCGTTTTGCGAGACCCGTTGACTTGTAGCGAAAACAGGGAACAATATACATAACCGTTTTTTCTGATGGAAAAACTTCTCGCAGACAACCGTCGACAGCGTGATACACACCGAATGTGGTAAAACACGGCAAGTGAGAAAATCAGCGTGGTTTTGTTAGAGGGGTTAGAATGTACCGTACGAAATTGGGGTCTCTGGGTTTAGAAATATATGGAGTAATTATGGAAGTAGGTTGCGTTAGTGTTATAGGTAAGACAGGTCCTTTGGTTTGATTAAAGTTTAACTGAAAGGGCTGGAACAGGGCAATCTAGTTAACCATCACTTATTCACTTGACGAGGCTTGAAGACCCGATGAAAATGCGATCCCTCGTTACTCCGCTATTCCCGATCAATCGATATTCATTTAGTGGAATTTCCCTGCCGGATTTGTGGTACCTCTATGCGCTTGTACCTGTGTTTCATGCTTGATGAAAACGATAAGCGAAAAAAAGAGTGTTCATGCAGTTAGCTACCTTCCACGAGCTGATCGCTGGTCACTGAAAAGACGCGTTTATTTTGAGATTCAAATTTTCCGCGTCATAGTGGAATTTTGCGTTGTGAGGACGGCCGTAGATATTCTGAACGTCAGGAAAAACAAAAGAAATCTCCTAACACAAGCCAAATAATGCAGTGTGTTCAGCTAAATGATTCAAAAACGAGTTCGCTTTCCAGTTAAACTTTAAACACGAAAACGAAGTACTTAATTATCGTTCCAAAACGTGTGTACCTCAGCGTCAAACCTGACAGTGGTCAAACTGACACTGAACAAAGGGAAAATTGTCTTTTTTTGTTTGTTTTTTCAGTTACAACTTTTCTTTTACTTAGGTCAATGTTATTTGATCTTTTGTGAAGTGACAAATGGATCACAGCAAACCATTGAATAATACATTTGGTTGGCATAACAAATGACCGATTTGCTTTTTCGTGGCCAAATAGACCAACATCAAATGTCATACTGGGGGACAAATTTAGGAGTATTTATGGCTTAATTGAATCACCTGAATCAGCTTTGAATTTACGTCTTACTTACTGGAATTAGGAAACTTAATTACGCAAGTACCGTATGACAATACTCTATATGACTAAGTCCAAAACACGCCTGTGATCCTCAGGAAGAAGGAGTAAGCGTCTCCGGAACGACTCAAACTCAACGACTCAAATCCTGTGTCAAACAATCACCGCGATCTTTGGGAGCAGCTGTGACACCACTTCTGCCTTTCTTCCGCTAGGTACCCGGAGAAGCCGGAGATTTTGCAGCGTCAAGGAGAGATAGTTGTCAAGAGTATATAAAGCGTCGCAGCAGATACAGTCTGCCTTCCAATAATATAACATGTGTGATTCCTACAACAAACCCGTCCGGCTGTTTTCAGCCTCGCTCAGGACCCTTGGTTTTGACGAGAAACAAGACAAAACTTGCATAACTCTGACCAATGAGCTTCTCGAACAATAAGCCGAAGCAAATGCTAAAATGAGCGTAATGCAGTTAGGGTGGATAAAAATAACATAGGAAGTTCAAAATCATGGAAACTAAAATGGATAGAAGGATTAGAACGAAGGGTAAATCGTAATTTGGGCAAGACAAGTAATATAGGGTTTCTCAGTTTTCTCAGAGACGATTTGATAAAAAGTCTATCCGGATTGCCTCTCCCACCCTTTTGCCAAGATCGATAATTCTTCCATTATTTTAAGTAAAGCGCTGGGACCAATAACGTTGCCAAAAATCACTGAAACGCTAGCATTCTGTGTTAACACGAAAGTCCAAAAATAAACTCACGTCCGAGGAGGCTGGAAACTCAAAATCAAAATAAACAAAGAATATCTCTTTGTAGAAGAAAAATACAAATCAAACTCGGAACAGATTTATGCTACTCTTCTTTTAAACGTTGGTATTTTGGGCGAAGAAAAATAAAGACTGCGAGGTATGTATAATACTAAATGAGTTGCAGATTCTGCGGAACTTCTAAGCGCGAACGTTCCGGGAAATGAAGGATCATGAGGGATTTTGAGAAGATCTGCACGTCGAGGAATACAAATCAAACTCGTAAAAGATATGAAACGGTGGTATTTTGGTAAGGCTGGGAAGTAGGTATGTGTAAAACTGAATAAGCTGCAGACACTGCCGGAACTTCTAAGTGCGAACTTTCCGGAAAGAGAAGGATCATGAGGGATTTCCCTAAGATCTAAAAATGTTTTTTTTTGACGGATTCTGGCTGAACCATCGTCTTGGTAGTCTCGAAAGGACTCGGCTTGAAAATACTGTTGGGTATTTTTAACACTGGAACGGAAATCCAATTTATATTACTGAATGAAATTCGAACCAGGCTTTCGGACAAGCAAACCCGAAAATCGGGGGGGGGGGGTACCAGGATACACGCGCTGCCAGTCTGCCGGTACGATAGAAGCGTAGGCAAAAAAAGGAAATATTCTGTTTATTAGCTTTTAGTCTAGCGCTGGTTAATGAGGGTTTAGATAAACAGACAGGTTGATTTGCAAAGCAGCCCGCAAAACCATGGCAAAAAAAAATAAACACATAACACATGAAATATCCTAAGAAAAGTAAACCTAAGTGAGAAATCGAAAGAGAACAAAGGCGCTTGACACAGGGCAACCAAAAGTTTTGTTACCCTGGTTTCAGGTACTGCCAAACTAGGAAGAATGGGTGGCCCAACCTTGGAAGTGGAAGTTATTACTTATCAAAACATTTAAGTATACCCTTCACAAAATTCGCCGCTGAGAGCTGAGCTCGAGAGTACACGAAAAATAAATAAAATAAAATAACTTCAACATCACGAATCACATCCCCAGTCAAATATCTGCCGAGAGCAAGGCCAAGGCACGGTCACGATTAAACGTAATTAACTATACACAGAACAAAAACAGAGGTAGACAAGGATGCTGATGTAGTAAATATAATGTGTGAAAAAGCTGGGAGTAGCTGGGACTGTTATCTTGTCTATCTAGTTGGGACTTGTCTATTTAATTTGTAAGCATGCTTGCTAATTTCCCAAGGTCACAGTAAATACCAAATAAAAGTAATTTTTTTTTGTTAAAAAAAACTACGAAATAGATTATCTAAGGGCCCTGGGCCTCTATGTCCGGTGCTGGTTCCAGGATGACATGTAGGTACCTACAGATTTTATTGGCGGTATGAGAAATGATGACAACCCGTCTAAAATGACAACGGAGAGTTATTTCTTTGAAAACAGACTATGCGTAAAATTAAGCTAAATCTATTGCCAGGAGGGAGCATTACAGTGTGGCCAGAAAAGTGAATGTTGTCGTTTTTGTTAATTTTTTTTTTTTTTTATCGGTACATGGTCTCATTCTCCATATTCTCACTTCTCTCCTTTTTTCTTATAAGTTAGCACAGCCTCGCAAGCCCCGCTTTTGTTGTGCTATTGCATACAGAATGTTTATCTTCAATAAAACTGTTCTACTAGTACTATTACTATTTTGAACAGACTAAACTAAGCAGTGTCGCCTTTACCCTTAGGCCGGTTAGGCCGATGCTGGGGGGCCAGGGCAAACGAGAGGCCAAACGGCCGGTGTAAATGGTCATGTTGTTTTGAATTCGATTGATTCGGATGGAGTTATTATTTTTTTGCTGCTTTGAAATGCCGACAAAAGTGCTAAACTGTTGATGAGTGATCACCGCTTTTATTTCTTAATAGTTTCATAACTATGTTAATACACCAAGAATAGTGTTTGCTAATGTGCTGGCATTTTTAAGTTTTTGACTCATGAAAAGGGGCCAAAAACCCATGTATGGCCTAGGGTCCACCAAAATTAAAAGACGGTACTGAAACTAAGCTAAACAAGAAGACAGAAATGGCACCAACATAAACGACGATGAATGAGTGAATGAATGAATTTATTCCCAATAAAGCCCAAGGGCCATGGCGGGAAACATAACACAATAAATAATACAAAATATCATATGTTTTACTTACCTCATGTTTGATTCCAGGAAGATTGAAACCTTGCGGATGCATTCCACCGAGGTGAAAAAAATTCTGTTGATGCTGCATCGCTAAAGCTGACTGATGATGCAAGTACGAGGGCAGGTAAGGGGATGAGGGATTCCCCATGTTCCCTAAACTTCCACTTCGCATGAGGTGTGCTTGCAACTGCTGCAGGTGGGTTGGAGGTACACCGAGGGCAGGACTCATAGCGCCTAAGACAGGAGAAATGGGTCTAGACTAAGAGCGTGTTCCATCCTACTTACCGTAGTTACTACGCATGACGTCACGAATTCTGGCTGTTTGCCGTCAAGGCTGGAACGATTTTTCTATTTTCCAGCAGAATATCATGTCACGGGCCGAATCCGACCAATTACGATACAGAGATCCGTAGTTACTACGCTTACTACGCCCCCGAGCGTGGTAAGCAAATAGTTACTATTAGTTACTATTTCGAGAAGGCTGGAACGGTCAGCGTAGTAACTTTTGGTGAGGTTGGAACGGAAATAGTAACTAGTAGTTACTATTTGTAGAAGGGTGGAACACGCTCTAAGGGTGGGTTTATACACTGCGTAAAATCCGAGCGTATTTTGAAATCCGAGCGTATTTTACGCACGTTTTGAGCTTGAAAACATTTCTAGCAATACGGACGTATTTGAGAAATCGGTCCGTTTTGTATCTAAATACGTCCGTATTGCTAGAAATCTTTTCAAGCTCAAAACGTGCGTAAAATACGCTCGGATTTCAAAATACGCTCGGATTTTACACAGTGTGTAAATGGGGACCATAAGTTGTATCGGAATACTCTTGATGACTATCTCTCCCTGCCGATGCAGAATCTCCGGGTGCCTGCGGAAGAATTAGAAGCGGTATCACAGCAGCTCCCAAAGAACGCCGTGATTTTTTGACTCAGAATTTGAGTCGTTAAGTTGAGTCGTTGCGGAGACGTTTACTCCGTCTTCCTGAGGATCACTGGAGTGTTTTAGACTGTCATATAGAGCATCCCATACAAGCTTGACGTCACACCCATTTGATCTATTTTACCTCAGAAAAAAAAATTTGTAGTTTATTCCTAGTCGGCGAATATATATTTTAATATATACACAGAGCTGAGCGGCCAGCGTGGTGCCGGTCGCGTTTGCATTTATAAAACGACCTAGGGACAATCAAATCATATGTTTTGGTCCTCAATCACTCGACATCACTATGTACGTCACGACTGTATGGAATTACGATACAATTTAGTCGGCACCGAGAAATTTAATCTCTTTCTTGACCAACAAAGTGACACACGAGTACTGCACGGCCTTACGTAGAAATGCAATAAGATGTAATCGCACGGCCTTCTGCAGAACTGCAACAAGATGTAAGCGCATTGGTAAGACAGTGTTTAGAGAGTTCAAAAAATGATAATAGTTGGCTAGTTAAATGCAAAAGTTAAGATAAATATTAAATTATGCATAAGAATGCAGGAGGCGAGTAATGCTAGAAAAGATAAGCACATAGTAGTTATTCTTAGTATTATTTTGTGTGGGTGAAGGATAGTGTTTCTTCAGTCGTTGCATTTGATCATAAGCGACCAGATGAACTGAAAATTTTGTTTTCCCTAACTGGTCAATTGGTGGGAAAGAAGTTAGGAGCTTGTGGTGTGAGTGGATGTAAGGATTTCTTTTGGGCTGACTTCTTACACTGTCAGAAGTCTCATAACAGATAACACGAGGATGCGCGGTTTCAACAGATCATGCGTAACAGATAACACTTCGGATGTTAGCTGTTGTGTTTGAAAACGTTATGCACAAATATTCCTTCAGCCCAAGCTGACTGCGAATCATTTTTTGATTCGCCTGAAGAAGCCTTGCCAAGAAGAACCCTCGCCTTGCCAAGAAGGGCCGAAATATAGCTCCAATAAAATTCAGCTGACGTATCCGTTTTGCACCATCAAACACGTTATGCATGAAATGTTATGCATAACAAGATTTGTTACGAAGAGCCAAAAAAGCATCTACTGACTTTAACCCTTACCCTCATGATGGTAACGCTTATTGTGCATAACATTTTGAAACATAAGAGATAACATCCGACTGTTACGCCTTTTCTGTTGAAACCGCGCACCCTCGTGTTATCTGTTATGAAGCTTCTGACAGTGTAAAAAACGCAAATTCACCAATTTTCGTTTTTGCAAAGCATCCATTGTATCAAATACCATAGAAATAACAAAATGCAAAGTCAGCCCAAGCTGACTTTGAAACATATATTCAAATAATGTATACAACGGATAAGTCAGCTACGATTCTTCATCAGCGATATTTCGGCCCTTCTTGGCAAGGGTCCTCGTCAGGCTATCAATCTTCAGGGTCAACGTCGGGGAAGGAAACAAACCTGTAATACATTTTTCTTTTTTCGTTTTATTACAGGTTTGTTTCTTTCCCCGACGCTGACCCTGAAGATTGACGAGGACCCTTGCCAAGAAGGTCCGAAATATCGCTGATGAAGAATCATAGCCGAATTATCCGTTGTATGCAATATTTGAATATCTGCAACTATTACTTAGAGCGTGTTCCATCCTACTTACCGTAGTTACCACGCATGACGTCACAAATTCTGCCTTTTTGTCGTCAAGGCTGGAACGATTTTTGTATTTTCCAGCGAAATATCATACCACGGGTGAATCCGACCAATCACGTGACAGAGATTCGTGGTTACTACGCTTACCACGCTCCCGAGCGTGGTAAGCAAATAGTTACTATTGGTTACTATTTCGTCAAGGCTGGAACGGTCAGCGTAGTAACTTTTCGAGAGGCTGGAACGGGTTGAGTAACTAAAAGTTACTATTGGTACGAGGGTGGAACACGCTCTTAATTAGTTTACTTACCTGCGGATAGGTGGCCGTATGAGCCGGAGGTACTAGAAGATCTCGAACCGTTCATGAAAGATACGAGCGAATTCGGTGAAAACCGAATCATCGATCCGAGGTCAAGGGAGTCCGAGTAGGGCGAATTCGAAAGAGCTCGCTTCCTACTTTGTCGGATTGGGGTGGGGCGGGGACTATTCAATCTGGTACCTGCAAAAAATAACATGTTGAAATTTGTAAGTAGTGAAACTAAAAGACGAAATGCTCCTCTGCAGGAACTCGAACCCGCGACCTTCGGTATCCGCTGCCGTCGCTCTACTAACTGAGCCACTGAGGGGGGTTGAGAAAATATTTTTTTTAGCTTCTGCAAGATAAAAATTTACCTCAATTCATCAACTAGTCGGCTTACCCCCGTTTCAAGATTTTTAATGAATAAACTAAATTGAAAATGAAATATAGCTACACGCTTTTAGCTTACCGTTTCTTTTTTTTAAAAAAAATAAATGAAAAAATACTGTTAATTCTATCTGGAATTGAAGAGTAAATTACAAATGAGGAAATCCAAGGAAACAAGTTCTTGTATTCAACAGAAATGGTAACTTTCTTAGATATCGAAAACAAGAAAAATTCGAACAATAGAAAATTCTGAAATAGTCATATCCACTGCGACATCCACCAGCACAGGCTAGTTAGCAATAGCCAATTAAAAATGTCAAAATAAGCATTGCAATACTTACAAAATTTATACTTGGCAAATTAATTGGTGTTTCAAATCAATTAATTAACGAAGCGTCATTTTTATGCCACTGGTTCTCCGACGTTATAACACAGGTAGCCTTGATTTGTTGATGGAAGCAAGTTATGAATAGTCCGATAACATTTCGTATTTATATTTTAATTGTTTTTGTATTTTAGTGATGTAGCGTAATGTTTTGTTAGCGTTGGTTTAGTTTCAGAACCATAAAGTCGTTAATTTCAAATTATTGGACGCTACTTTGCACACTAAGACAATTACGACAAATCTGATTTGCAATGTCCATATATATGTTTTCATATCAACTATTGGCTGCGTCCGGCAACGGTCTTTATAATAAATGATGGACTGATTGGTTGAGGAAACAATACTGGATCAGCAACAGAACTGGGATCTGCGCATCAAAAGCGAAATGGGTCATGGTCTCTGTCAACAGTTCAAACGTGGGCGTCACCTAATCCTAGCGAGCTGCGCCAGTGCATACAAATAAACTCTGGTTAATTATTTTTGTATTTTAGTAACGTAAGGTAATGTTTTGTTAGCGCTGGTTTAGTCTCAGAACCCTTGTATTATAAAGTCGTTAGTTTTAAATTACAGGACCCTACTTTGTACACCAAGACAATTACGACAAATTTGATTTGCATTTGTACATATATATGTTTTCATATCAACTACCAGCTGCATCCGGCTACGGTCTTTATAACAAATGATGGACTGATTGGTTAAGGAAAGAATCAATCAATCAATCAATTTTAATTTCAGCCCTAATAGCACTAGGCTAACACGGGCGGGAAATGGAAAAACAAAGACTCACTAACAATACAAATGAAACACAAACTAACAAACAATAAGTACGAAACGAACATAAATCAAGCACAGTTAAAATTTTTAGTGATATGCCGAACGAATGAATTTAGGTATGTTTTTGAAGATTTCGTAGGCGGGTATTCCGGTATTCCGGATATTTCCGGTATTTCCAGTATTCCGGATCATTAGGCGGAAGAATACTGGATCAGCAACAGAATTGGGATCTGCGCATCTAAAGCTGGCTCATCAATGGTTGCTGGTTCATCAATCGAAGTAGAAAACTGCACGATTTTCCACTGGCTAGCCTGGTGTAATCATGTGACTCAAGTTTGTTCTTGTTTTGGTTATTTTTAGTTAACGCAGCCTAATTTTGATTCGTAGTGTTGTGTGATTTCTTTTCTTTTTCTCTTGTTTCCTTACCAACTCCTCCGACCATTTACCTTGTATTTATAGGGAGGGTTTAAATAAAATTATTATTAAAGAGAAACGGGTCATGGTCTCCCTCAACAGTTCAAACGTGGGCGTCACCTAAGTCTAGCCAGCTGCGCCAGTGCATACAAATAAACGCGTTCCAAGGTTTTTGAATTCTTTGCCTTTGTCCCTTCAACTAGGAAAGTCGTCACGCAGTCAAAAAAGATTGAAACATTCCTTCGTCCCTTTGTTTCTCTCGTAGCTTAAGAAAATACTTGACACAGCGTATAAAGTAAGGTTTAATCATTTAATTAGTTCTGGTAAATTATACCGTGAATCTGAAGCGTTGGTCTGTGACTGGATTTACAAAAGACTGAATGACAACAGTCGACTTTGAGATTAAGTTTGGTCCGGAAAAGAATATTTTGCCTAATTGCTTAAATGAGGTTTTGGTCCGTGCTTGAGGAACCAACGAATAAATCCGGGTACCTATTGTTCGATACCGAAAATAACTGATAGTGGAAAGAACAAAACCATCACAGAGATCGAGAATTAAATAGACGACCAAGAGTCGATCGTAATTTTGGCGACACCACTTGACACTCAGACTGGTCCCTGACCCGGATGTTGAAGAAATAGCGACACATGCATACCAAGATCCGGACAAGATTCAACGGGAACCTAAAACCGGAGTCTCAATTAACCCGAGCTACTCCCTGAACGAAGAGTTTCTCGCAGACCAAATATCTGCGATACGAAAGCTTGGCTGAAGCCGCGACTTTCAAGCGAGCAAGAACACTGCGAAGGGAGGCAAACATCCGGCTTCTGCCGAAATTCAGCTGTAAGTAAGTAAGTAAGTAATTTATTTCTGACCCGCCATTTGAACAGCGGAGTATGTAAAATAATGTATAAGAATTAAATAAAACACAATACATACAATATACAATTATTTTATTAATAATTAGTCTATTTAGTGTGTTTTTAAACTATATAAAAGAATGTAGTCATGTTTATTTACATTGTTTTGTTTAGTGTTTTAATATGTGTATTTTACTCATACTCCGCTGTTATACAAAAAGCGGGTCACAAATAAATAAATAAATACATTTTTTCATTCATCGGCCAGAAAAGAATGTAGAGTGTCACGTGCTGGCTGGGCCCTGTTGTCCATGATTTTTGGCAAAGCCGACGAAATTTCGAAAAGTGTGACGCTTAAAAGTAGACGTAAACACTTAAAAAGAGTAGACGTCACACTTAAAGTGAGACGCAAAAGTAGTAGGCTACAAACTCCCGAAATCGGATGTTTTTTTCCCGACATTCGCACAGGGAAAATAGTCGCCACCTTCGACAAACGTCAAACAAGTTTTATTCTAGTGATATTTCGGCCCTTCTTAGCAAGGGTCCTCTTCAGGCTGAATGTCGAAATGAAACCTGTGAATAAAATAACTATAGTTTCTAGAAACTATAGTTATCTGACCATGGTAATTTGCTTCGTAGGAATTCTTGATATTTCAGTTCAGCCCTTCCAATCGGACTATGGTTTCTGTTGATGTCCATTTATATATATATATATATGTATTGAAAAACCCAAAGGCCACGTACAGGATAAACAAACAACTCATACACTGTCAGAAGATTCATAACAGATTGCGCATAACACATTCAAGAATAACACATTTTCACTTAGAAAAAAAGTGTTATGACCAATTAAGTTTATACTATTTCGTGCCCAGATCTCCAACAACACCTTCAATAGGTAAAAATACTACACTGTCAGAAGATACATAACGACAACAGCACGATGCGCGGTTTCAACAGATAACACTTTGGGATGTTATATGTTATGTTTCTTTCGTTCCCGTTAGTATTTTTACCAATTGAAGGTGCTGTTGGAGATCTAGGCACGAAATAGTGTAAACTTAATTGGTCATAACACTTTATTTCTAAGTGAAAAGGTGTTATTCTTGAAAGTGTTATGCGCAATCTGTTATGAAACTTCTGACAGTGTAGGAAACTAAACAAAATAACAAACTAAGAAACAGCACTTCTCAACTCGAGTGCAAAATTAGCAAAAGAAACAATCCCTCTTGGTGACGTAGAACGTAAGATATATGCGTCACCATCAGCACATATTGACAGACAAAGTAAAACAGATCCGTAGGTTTACGAGTAGAAAATCTGCAATCTGCTTCCCAGGTAATGGAAGTTTTGCACATGCCTCAGTAGTAGAAAGTGAAAGCTACCTACTACCTTATGGATCCAAATTTTTACTATATCTACACAAGCCTTGATTATGAGACAATCGGGACTAACAGAAACTAGTCCACTTGGAGCTTGACCTGGATAAGGCAAATTGCTGTGATTTAAAGGTGGCGCTGATATTTTCCACTTTTGGTTGATGTTTTTTTTTGTAAAGAGGGGCTTGGGCTGTGAACTTCCTTTCACTGACAATGAAAAGAAATGATGATTTAATCCGTAATATCTTTAAATACATAAAAATAGCTTTGGATATATCAATACAAATAAAGACACTTCAATGTCGTGTTCATTTATATTTGACGGTGCAAAATGGATAAGTCAGCTACATTTTCAATTTATTCAAAGGACCTGTCTTACCTATAATAGTAACGCAACCTACTTCCATAATCACTCCATATAGTTCTAAACCCGGCGACCCCAATTTCTTACGGTACATTCTAACCCCTCTAACAAAACCAAGCTGATTTTCTCCCTTGTCGTGTTTTGCTACCGTCGATGTGTATCACGCTGTCGACGGTTGTCTGAGAGAAGCTTTTCCATCAGAAAAACCAGTTATGTAAATTGTTTCCCTGTTTTCGCTATAAGTCAACGGGTCTCACAAAAGGCTTAAAACAGCCAAAACCGTAGGTTATTTTGTTGAAAGCGCAGCCTAGATTTAAGGTATTCAAATATTTTAAAATACTGTAAGTTGAAGAGTAAATAGTGCGAGGGGTCCTTTAAGTTTCAATGAAAGTTCAAACTCGTACATCGTCTATAGGCTACCTACCGAGAGAAGCCAAGTTCGGCGTTCACGCTTTGCGAGTTTGTTTCGAAGATAAAATCATCGGGAGGGACGGCCAACTTACCATCCAGGAAAGGAACCTCCAAGGACCCGAAGAGGGATGAGGAGGCATGGAGGTCATTCAGGGCTCTCTGTCCAAGAGCTTGCATTGCATAATCGGCATGGAGGGCCAAACCGGCAGCTGAAATCGGAAACTGACAATTAGATCCATATCAACATGAACAACGATCTACGAATCATTAGGGTAATCCTAAACGTTATCAATTCATAGACGGCCACAGTAAAACCAGAAATACCTTTGGAAAACAGCTGAAATCAAAGAGGGAGAGTGGAGTGAAACTGCGGAACGCCAAGGCTATTTCATTAATTAAATATACTGATTTGGGCCTTGAAACAGCTTAAATTTCATTAATTCAGTTAAAAAAAAGCAATTGTTGGACCCTTAACGCAGTTTCAGGTTAACCAGCCCCAAAGTTCAGAACCATCTGACCTATTTATATTTGTCTTGTGGCACGCGTATCTTCATTGTAGGCTACACAAGGTCAGAAAACGGGTTTGACTCAGTTTTCCCACTCGGGCAAACCAAATTTACATGCCGAAACTGCTGTTAAAGGGCTGTCTACTTTTAAAGTTAACTGAAAAGTCAATTTATTTTTGTGTCATTTAATTTAATACACTGAGTTATTTGGGTTCTGCAAAGGGATTTTTTCATTTTCCACTATCTACTCTGTTATGACGTTCAGAATATCTGCGGCCGTCCCCACAACGTAAATTCTACTATGACGCGGGAAATTTTAATCTCAACACAAACGCGGCTTTTCAGTGGGCAGTGGTGAGACTGGTGAAGATTGCTTAGTGCCAAAAAAAATCACAAATCTTTCTCGTAAGGCATACACAGAAATACAAGCGCATTAGAGGTACGACAAATCACACGGAAATTCCACTATTTGAAAATAGATTATTCGTGAATAGCGGAACAACGAAGTAACGCGTTTTTAGTGGGTCTTCAAGCCAATTTAAGTGAATATGCGATGTAATGATGATGCGATGTGTAACTAGGTTGTCCTATACCAGCCCTTTTCGGTTAAACTTTAAAGAGTTGGAGACTGAGGTCCTAAGCCAAAGACCCAAAGAGGCTAAATTCTTACTTGTTTTCGTCTGGACAAAAGACTTGGATTAGATGGCGAATCTGAAACCTTTATAAAGTCGTGAGAACAAAACCCTGCCCGGTTCAGACCAGCGAAGCATGGATAAGATATACGTACAATCCCACAACCCTGCACCCTCTTTTCTTCTCCCCATCTAGCCGACGTAAAAACTCGATATGATGTAACGATCATGACGAGGCAGAAACGGATACAAGTTACCGCAAAACCCATCGTCTGCTTTTGGGACGATCTTCGCTGCTAAAAAAGCTCCCCTCCCATTTGAAAACTGACACAGGCAATTATGACAAGAGTCTAATGATTAACACGTGCATCCCAGACTTCCAAGGGGTGATAATAGGGCAGATATCTCCACACGAGGGCGCCCACATTTCCTTTTCAAAACGTGTAAACATGGGGGTAAAATGACGTTCATGGCTCTTTCAAAGGAATAGAGGTAAAGGGAAACCCTGCTGTCCGATTTCTTAGTTTACGTTAGAGATCACTGTGGTTGCGTTATAAGTAAAGTCAACTTTGTTTCGGGCGGAGCTAACTGCAGCTTTGACAATTGATAACTTTTCTCAATCTTTCAATTATTAACTTTTCCAACGATGCTCACTAAACATCAGTACAAAATAAATAACAATAGTCAAGTTCTGGAACGGAAACCGTAGGTGGGCAATGCTTAGATTTCACAATCAGAATCCTGGAACGCAAAATGTTAACATTTGTTTATAAAAAATCGTTAAGTCCTGGAACGCAACCTGTGATTCAAAGTCCGCATCTGAACCTAGATCCACTCTCCAGCTTTACAAGCCCACCGTCTGCTGTGGTCCATGGTTACGGCAAGAAAAGATTTTAGACATCCTATCCTGATGGCAACTACTTGCGAGCAAGAAAGGTAAAAAAAATGAAAGAAGATATTGTGAACATTCGTAAGGTTGAAGTATTTACAGGTCGATTCTTAAAACTCGAGAAAGCATCATCACTGATTGCTTATTGATGATTCACCATGCCACTGAGGGAATCTGAGAATCCCAAATGTGACGGAACTACGAAATGGAGAGCCAGATGATGAGCAAGGGGATTAGCGACTTTGCAATTAACAACCGAAAGAACTGAATGTTTGTGCTGTATCTGAGCCTCGTTTTTGTTGCAATAGCGCTGCCGCATCGCTGCTGCGGCACTTCTTTGCTTTTGCACAATATGCGTTTATGGATTCACTTTCTTCTTGGTTGAAGCGGCAGCGCTGCAGCATCTTGCAGGGAAGCACGGACTTGGTCAGTGAGCAAGTCCGTGATTCTCGAGAAGCGCTGCCGTCTTCCTCGGAAGCGCTGCAGTGCAAAAACGGATGTAGAAAGAATCAGTCCGGAATCGGCCGAGAAGTGGGCCTGCAGCATGCAACAAAAACGAGGCTCTGTGTATCTGTGACCCTTTGGTGTCAGAGAAGTCTTGCATGTATTAAGGAACAGCGAGCAGATACAAATTCAAGTGGAAACGGCGTACTTTGAGTCCATAGTTGCGTTTTTGCAGTCATCGTGGTATCTGATACACGGTTGCTCTACAAAAACAACTATTGCCGAAATTGCCCTTTTCGAAGTCATCCAAAAAGAACAACTGATATTTGATGAAAGTGAGATGACTTTTTAGATACCATGATCAGTTACCACGATAACTAGCCAGATACCACGATAACTGCAAAAACGCCTTTTGACCGTGGTATCAGATACCACGATAACTGCAAAAACGACTTTTGACCGTGGTATCAGATACCACGATAACTGCAAAAACGACTTTAGACCGTGGTATCAGATACCACGATAACTGCAAAAACGACTTTAGACCGTGGTATCAGATACCATGGTCTCTGCAAAAACGCAACTCATCTTTGACATTGGCAGCCGGTAGTTACAAGCCCTCTCCTTTGATCTGATCTGATTATTCCACAAAACTCAAACAAACAGCCGATTCCCAGAAAACAGTAAAAGGTAAATTATTTATAGAAACTAGCGATACTGCACATTCAAACGATGCCCCTGAACATACTTATTCGTCACTTCTTGTGGATACTCTGCCGGCCATTTTGTTTTGTGTATTTAACAAAAACTCGAAAGGAATACGAAAGGAAATGTAGAAAAATGCAACTTATTTTGATCGCAGTGGTTCAACTCCGCATAGATATTCGCAACCCGACGATCCAAAAGCACAAAGGAATTTCATCGCCCAGTCTCCAGTTTTTGCCAAGTTAAAAACATAAAAAAAAATTGGCAACCTGGGCCCAATTGCCCCTGAACCAAGTGGGGTTGTGGTTTGGGGGCCCGCAAAAAGCAAAAAGAGACCTCAACGCTCACAAACCTACCAAGTTTCAACTTGACACTGTTGATTCCTGCCACGGGTGGCGAAATTTACTCCTGGGCAATCTGGGCCCAGTTGCCCTTGAACGGGGTGGGTGGGGGAGGTGAAACTTTGAAAGTAATTTCCCAGCCTTCGGATTTACAAGCACAAGAATCTCATCTATTCAAACAATGTTTCAAAGTCAGCTTGGGCTCAAAGAATATTTAAGAATCTCATCGCTCCTATTTCCAGGTTTGGTCATGATATGCACATTATTCACTGGGAAATCTGGGTCCATTAGCCCCCGAGCCGGGTGGGTGTGGGGGGTGGGACCCCTAAAAGGCACAACTAGACCCCAATACCCACAAGTGTACCAAGTTTGACCGAAAGCTGCTACAGCGCTCGCAATAGTGGATTGTTCCAAGGAACACTCCACTACTAACTAATCGATTTCCTGGTATCATATCGACAAGCGATGTCCCAACTGTTTTATTCTAGTGGTTTATTGGGAGGCTATATCAGATAACGCTGAATGTCTCAAGTTAACGGGTGTCCGTCAAATCAAACCATAAAGTAAAAGCAGATGATTCTGACCTTTCAAGAGGCAATAAAGTGCAGGCCATAAAAAATCGACCATTTCTAAATATTTTTCCTGTCTAGAACAGCAGATTTCAAAGAAGTGCAAGGGAGTGGGGTCAGATTCATATAAAGTTACTGTAAGAAAGACGAGTTTCGAAAATCATCCAGGCTGCCACTGAAATCGGAAACCTAGGAAAACACAATTCAAACACTGGAGAAACCGAGTACGGCACCCAACCTGCATCGACTGCGGAATAAGCGAGGGGACAAACGTACATTTTATCCAAAGCTGCCCAGAATGGACAAGAGAGAAGCATTCCATTCCACTCCTTGAGTGTTGACCTTCATGCTATTTTCGAAAAGGCTCGTTTGAAGTAGCTGTCCATGTTCCATAGAGCTTGGTCACACTAGGCTCAAAAAGCCGCCTATTCGACAAACAACTAAAAATCCCTAGGGGACGTGAGATTTGATGGGCTTTGTGGCAGCTTGGGGATAATGAGCAGACTGCATTTAGGGGTCGATTAGGGTTCCTGTAACATTATGATACACGCTGTTTCCTCTACTTGATCTCATGAATTTAAAATGACAACATTCAGAATTAGTTGTATATTGTTCTTTTTCTTTTTTCTATCTTTGCAAACCAAAAAGGCGAGGAAATGAGCCAAGTGTGACCAAGCTCTTAGACTGGCAGAAAGACTGGACAAACTCTAAATCCAAAAGAGCGCGGCGACAAGTGTGACGGTTCGTCATCCATTGCAGTTTGGCGGAATGAGACAATGTGCCCGACGTGGCCTTAGTTAGGATCGGATTTGGCCCACCCCACAATAGTAATTATAAAACTAATACTGTAAACGACTAGGGTTTCAGTCCACTAGAAGACGGCGAAAGATTAGTTGACACACACTGAAAATGATTCAAAACGGAAAGAGATCGGACGGGATACTATTAAACCCCCCCCCCCCCCCCCCCCCACTGGCAAGGGTTCTCTTCAGGCTCTAGCTGTAAGAAACACACCTGCTAGTAAACTAGTAACCCGAAGGACTTTCTTCTTATAAACAATGACCAAGCTCTCACGTCCACTACACGATATGAAATGCCCGAGAGGTTGAAAATAGCCGAAGACGGAAGTACACTCGAAACAGCCCCCAGGGGTCACTGACTGAAAACTTTAAGATGAACTTAAGAAAACTTTAAGTTGACTGATAGTGCTTGAAGTGTCTTTATTTGTTTTGACATATATAAAGCTATTTTTATGTATTTAAAGGACCCCTCTTGGTTTTTCTGCCTTTTATAATATAACTGGCTCCCTTATGGGATTATAGACTTCCCCACCTTTCTCCATTGGTCCGTTTTGTTCCTACGAATTCTTAGGGGCTTTTTCATCCGTGCCGAGTTCTGCCCGTTACGCAACGCAACGTTTGCCAGAATCTTCGACGTCCGCTGACAGCTCTTTCACACACAAGGATATGAGAATATTCTGTTTTTGACTTATTTTATTTGCTTAATTTTCCTAATTTTTAACCACGGTACGTTCAGTTTTCAAACGTTTCGCGCCCTGCAGCCGCGTCGGAGAGCAGGAAGGATGGATAGAATGGACAAGCGCTAACAAGACAAGCACTAAATTCAGATGTAAAGTAATAGTATTCTCGCGAAATGCTTTTCTGATCTGTTTCATAGTGAAAAGATCGTTTCTAGTAAGAGTTGTGCTTTAAAGATAATACGGATTAAGTCATCATTTCATTTCATTTCATAATCAATCGAGCCCTCAACCAAAAGCAGGCCGGGAATCTAGGTCACCGATTGTAAGCTGAAATGCAAACGATCGCTCCAGTCATAAACAAGCCCACAATGCCGGTGTACAATGCTTGAACTTTTGGGTATACTCCAACGGTAGGGCAGTGCCTAAGCGTTGTTAGCAGTATTCTGCTGGACGGGTAGTGTACCCCATGAAAATTGAGCTAGTAGATAAAGCTCATTATTCAAGGAACCACACCTTTTCAACACCACCAATCCTTTGAACCACTGTACCCAAAATTGGGGATCTGTGCATGACTGGACCAACCCCTCGATGGATCTGTCTCCAATGAAACCATTCATCACAAGAAAAGAATTCGAAGTTTTGAACACCCCATTCACATCTGACAGGAAGCATTAGAAATAAGCTGAATAATGGTTCTTCAGTCTCTGTCTTGAGGGAAGTCAGTCGGTGGAATTTCCCTAGCCATCGGGTCAACGATTGTGTCGGCAGGCTGACCTGACTTCGTGACCTATCGACACTTCAGGGGACCTTTCGGCGCATCTGTCTGCAGACCATACGCAGTAAACATGGTATGTGGCGCCATCTTCAGCCGAAGGAGTGATGTATATGCACTGATTCTTACACGATCCCTCCCTTAAGGATCATTTACACGGCGGGTATTTTTCCCCGGAGACGAGAGAGGAAAGTGTTCACACGGTACCCGGGTATTTTTCAAGGGAGAGTACTGTCATGTGGCAATAAAATCCAAGGTTATAAAGCTCAGAATATCTCTTTACAACGGACACCAACATATGTCCATTTGGATCACTTCTTATGGGGACATAATCAAAATTATTGCTCGAAAATCCGATTTTGTTTTTGCTGACGTCATAAAATACCCTTCGACAAGCAAATCCCCGGGTAAAAAGTTCGCGAAATTGAAGTCCAAAATACCCGGGGATTTGTTGCTGATGTGTGGAGAAATACCCGCGGAGTACGGGTAAATACCCACCGTGTAAACGTAGCTTTAAAGTTTAACCGAAAAGGGCTGAGCTCCGACAGTATAGTTACGCTTCACTTTTTTTACTTAAAGCACAACTCTTACTAGAAATCATTTTTTCACTATGAAATGGATCAGAAGAAAGGTTTTTCAAGAATACCATTACTTTCCACCTGACATTAGCGGTATTATTTTTAGCTCTTGTCGACTCTATCCAGCCTTCCTGTTCTCCGACGCGGCGGCTGGAAGCAAAACATTTGAAAACTGAACGTACCATGGTTAAAAAAGGGGGAAAAATAAGTAAATAAAAGAAGTAAAAAAGAGAAGGTTATCATATCTTTTGCTTGAAAGAGTTGTTAGCGGACGTGGAAGATTCCGGCAAACTTTGCTTTGTGTGACGGGTAAAACTTAATCGATTTAACCGAATGAACTTTTTCTTTCGGATTTCTGTTACCTCTATGTGCGTGTCCCTCTATGATTGAAATATGATATGATATGATATATATAAAGCCCGAGGGCCATCGCATACAAAACAAAATACAATACAAATAAAACACAAACATCAACTCTATTCAGCAACTAAAAAGGTAAGCTATTGCCGAAAAACAAACTAAAAATGGCAGATTGCTTGCAAGACATATCTTTCCATCACTTTCCTAATTTCTTCATCCGAGACTTTTAAGAGCTTTGGCGTCCGTAACATATGGGAAAGCAGGCTTTTGTTCAAATTCAAATTCTTCGCGTTTGGGTGAATTTTGGGCTGTCATGCAAGCAGTACACGTTTGAACGTTATTACTAAAACCCCGGATGAAAAGATACAAAAACCCTTAGATGAGTCAAAATAATTCAGTGCATTCAAATATCAGATGTAAAATAAGCTGCCTTTTCAGTTAAACTTAAACGTCCAACAAATTCCGGTGCACCGGCGGATTATCTCAACGCTTTTCCGGATATGGTTGAATATTTTCCGGTCCAGTTGCGGAAATAGCTTTCTTATTTTTCATTCTCTTATTATTCCGTTTTTGCAACCAGGTTAAATAGGCGATTTCGAGGCCAACATTTAATCTTCCCTGCAGTAATTATTGTCCCGAAAACAAAGAAATCGCTTGATATAGTTTATTTATTCAAATTGCTTGAATGCATTAAATAACTTTAAAGTAATCCAGACTCTGCCAGTGACAATAAGAAAACGAGAAACCAGCAATAAGTGAATGTTGCATAGTAGCTCCTATCCCTCTCTGGAGTCGCGGCGGATGCTTTCCCTAAGATCCTGAATGTTTCAATTTCGAAAGCGACGGGTGCAGAACCTAACAAGTAACCCCCGACCTGGGAAAAAGCACTAAGACTGAATTAAAAGCTACCTGGGCCATAACTTACCATCCTGGCACATAAAATTTCGTTACATTGTTTTCATAACTGTTACGACTAACCGATTACTATTTTATGACAACTCAAAGCTTAAAACCCAACCATCGTCTGATTATACAAACATCGAAACAGTAATTTATTGCTTAAAGCTAGACTGTAAATCGAATCAAACAAGATAGTTATGAGTGGTACACTTTTTAAACTCTTCTTTGAATCTTTCGAAATTTAAAAACTGGTCATTTCATATTTATCTACAGTAATAAAAAAGGAGAGATACGAACACTAAAAATCCTCAAAGTTCAAGGTGTAATGATAATTTCTCCAGACGAAACCAGACGAATGAGGGTCCAAGTGGGAAAAACGACCTCGACTGACATAGACCTGAAATACAGTGCCAATCCTCGACCCACTTGAAAAGAAAAACAAATATTTCCCTTTAGTAATATGGTCGAGAACTGTTACTGGCAAGGAGGACTTTTGCCGCTGAATACATGGTTACAAATAGCAGTTTGGAGGATTTGCCATTTAACTTTCTTTGCAAAGGCGGCGATCGAAAAAAAAAGCGACGTATTTAGTTTCATAAACCACCAGAAGTGCTGCTGAAAATATCTGAAAATGCAAGTTATCCGGCTTCCATAACAATGACTATTTCCAAAGTCCGAGTGCTATACGAAAAAAATGCCATTGATGTATGTATATACATTCTCTCCTGGATGCCACAACAAGCAACGAAACAGCAAATATAGACTTCAACTACTGCTCTCCAAATACTGTATATGACCAAGTCCAAAACACGCCAGTGATCCTCAGGAAGAACCAGAAAAGGTCTCACTAACGACTCAAACTCAACAACTCAAATCATGTGTCAACCAATCACGGCGCTCGTTCAGGACAGCTGTGGTGCCGCTTCCGGCTCTTCCGCTAGGTACACGGCGATTTTGCATCGGCAAGGAGAGTTAGTCATCAAGAGTATTTGCCTCCTGCATAATATACTGCACGGAAATCGAGGAGGTACGACCCCTGTTCTAATTTTCTTCTTCTTCCTTATGAGTTGAGAGACTGGAGCCCTGTTGTCCCTGACAAAATCTATCTACAAGATGTCAAGGAAGCCGCAAACTCCCACAGTACATCAAATACGATGGATGAATGCAGTGCAAAAATCGAACTGCCGACTTCGCAGCCAACTGGACGAACTCACGTCTCAACGCGCTCAGGGGCTCACGACTGGGGGGGGGACGCCCCTCCCAATGCTGTCGGCCAGTCGGTAGAAAATAACCGAGTCGGCGCGAAGCGCCGCGATTTTTCGTCAAAACAGTTGTTTTTTTTTCAGGAAAACAGTCTTTTTTTCTGAAAATTGGTCGATTTTTCGCCAAAACAGTCGTTTTTTCTGCAGAAAAAGTCGGTAAAAATTACAAGCCAGTCGGTAAATGCCTCGTCTCCCCCCCCCCAAAAAAAAAAACATTTTGGCCCCTCTTCATGAAAGATATAGAAGGAGTTTTGTTCCAGCATTTGTTGGGTTGTACAACAACCAATAAGTTAGTCCCTTTTAGCGTTTTTGTTTTTGTTTTTATCATTTGTTACAAAGTGTTATGCATTTTTCATTTTGTATGACAAAAAGGTCAATTTCGGCGGTAACGCTGTGACAGGTACTTTTGAAAAATAAAATTCTATTCTTCTATTCTTCTTCTATTCTAGTAACGCCTCTGAACGCGCTTGACAAATCTAACTTTTGAGGAGCCTAGGGTATCCCACGGTAGTTTAACATACATTTTTTAAACAAGGAAAACACGAATTAACATTCCAAAAGAAAAATCGGAAGCCCTTGTCAAAGCGGTATATTACTTTTTGTCTGGGAAAACAAAACCCGTCAGGTAACCTGACTAATCTTATTTCACTAACGAATAATTCGAACAATTCGTCAAAAGCACAGGATACCCATCCAAAAGAAAAGGTCACACTTGTAAGCACTTCCAACAGAATCTATTCCCCAAAATATCAAAGCGGGACACCTTTTTCCCTTCCTTCCGTTTCCACGGTTCTAGAGATTAGGAATGTTCGAGCCAGTTAGCGGGGCCATTTGCAGACGTCGGTTCCCGGGTCGGGACCTGCTACTCAAAATTTACGTCAACGAAGATCAGAGGTGACAAATGAGAAATGGAGACACAGGGGATTAAAGGAGTTGACTGGAAGCACTCTCACACATGCAATTTCTAGTCAGCCACATTCAGGTCTACCTAGTGCTGGAATTGGGAAATGTACGCTGGTCCGTTTCAAGACAGCTCAAAGCAGAAAATTAGAAAGAAAAGCAGTGTTTTTCGTTAATTACACTGTCAGTAGTTTGACAACAGATAACCCATGTCTGCACATCTTTGTATTTAATGTTATGATAATATATTTGTTATGACACTTTTAAATATTGTGGTTTAAGACAAAACTTCTGTCAGCGTAGTAACTTTTTACGAGGTTGGAACGGTAACAGTAACTAATGATTACGATTGTGAGAAGGGTTGAACACGCTCTAAATCTCTGGAAAAGTGCTGCTGATCAGACATGGAAGGACTTGCAGAAACTAGTCCACTAGGATGCGCAGTACTGGAATGTGGGAAACTTCACAGCGGACAATAAGTGGAGCAAAGCAAGATGAAAAGCAAAATACTAAAATAACTACAAAAATTCATTAAAACTGAGTCGCTTAAGTAAATAAAAAAGTGATCCCGACTGCTCATGTGCAATGGCATTAACCTTTTCGAACCGTCTGGGACACTGAAGTCATAATTTTGTCCCTGTGAACTGTGCTGTTATTAGCCGCCGAAAACGTAGGTGTGCGACATGAACAAATTTAAGTATTTTCTAAATATTTCAAATGCCTTTCTTTCAAGACATTCAAGAGGATTCAAACAACTTAATCGTATTTCATCTATACAGGAAATGGACAGAGCAAGCATACTATCTATACAAACTTTCGGCATAACTTTAATAGCACCTTTCATCTAAGACTTTTTGCCGGCACCACTGTAAATCTCTGGCCTCGCCTATGTCCGCCGCTATTGCCAATTCCAGTCGTACCTCCACTAAACACCGAAGCACCAAAATTACAATGCAAAATAACGACCCGTAATTATACGGTCAGAGAATTTACGACCTCTTCGTGACCCTGCCGTAGCTACGGCGTTCTGCGCTGATTGGAAATGTCTTAATCAGAAGTCGAACCAGGACCTAGTGTTCTCCATAACAAAAGAAAACCAATTTGGAGTAGAAAGTGATAATATCTCAATTAGTACTTTCGGCTATGTGATAAGTTCATAACCATACGGGTAGTTAAAATGATGGGATAAGTAAAGATAGCTTGAAGAGAAGTTAGGGCGCAAGTTGAACAGCTATTGACTGTTAACAGGGAATTGATCTGATGAGGAAAACGTCTTCGCCTTAAAAGATTCAGTGCACTAATTACTGTTTATGTTTCAGCATTTAAAATAGTTGAAGACTTTAACACTAGGCTCTGCTTCCAATAAATTACCCATAGGTTCGGATGTTTTAAGCGAGGTTCCAAGCCTTTTTCCAGGTCGGTTAGCTTCTAACGAAAACAGGAAAAAATTACACAGCCTGTTTTTCTGATGAATAAAATTCTCGCAAACACCCGTCAATAGCATGATATGCATCGAAGGTAGTGAGTGAACAAGGGCAAGTGAGAAAAACAGTGAGTTTTCGTTAGGGGGTTAGTTCGTCCTGATTCGAGTCTCCGGGTCTGAGAATGGATGGAGCGATTGTAATAAGTTGCATTGTCACTGTGGGCCCGACGGGTCCTTTAAAGTTTAACTGAAAAGCCAACTTACTTTGGTATCCTTTACCTGAATACACTGCATTATTTGGATTGTGTCAAGGGATTTTTTTTTACTATTTGCTCTATGATGACGTTTAGAATATCTACGGCCGTCGTCACAAAGCAAAATTCTACTATGACGCGGAAAATCTGAATCTAAATATAAACGCGGCTTTTCGGTGGCCAGTGACCAGCTTGCGGAAGGTAGCTCACTGCGCGAACACTTAGTTTTTGTAAAGCGTTTTTGCCAATCATACAACACAGATAGAAAGCACACAGAGCTACTACGAATAATACGGAAATTCCACTATATGAAAATCTATTATTCGTCAATACCGGAGCAACGAAGTAACGCACTTTAATCGGGTCTTCAAGCCTCTTTGAGTGAATAACTGATTGGTAACTAGATCGTCCTATCTCAGCCCTTTTCGCTTAACCATTTTAAATCCCTGATATTTCCGGCTATTCGACTTGGTGATTTTGTTTTAAAGAGAGTGCACAAAGTGAAGTACTTTGGTTATTTTTTAGATGATGACCTGTGTGACGATTCAGCAGTTTCGAGTCAGTATCGGGGTCTTTGCGCGCGTGCGAACCACTTAATTCGTAATTTCAAATTTTGTACTGTGTCGGTTAGAATTCTTTTATTAAGACGTATTGCACACAACTATACTGTCTCCCACTTTTTGATAACTATCTTGAGACGACGATGCGTAAACTAAAAGTTTGTTTTAACAATGCATTCGGTCATCTCCTTTCATTTCGTTTAAAGCGTTTTACATGTGAGTTTATATAATCGCTCTCTCGAAGTGTTTAAAAATGTATGATTTTGTGTATGGCCTAACGGCTAAATTAAAGTATCTATCTATCTATCTATCTATAATCGACGTTACTCTGCTAGTCAAATGTTTTTAGAAAATGAAACCGAATCTTTATGAGACGGAAAGCGATAGTTAGTTTTGTTGCAAGGTTAGAAGTTTCCGATAATCCACTTTTAAAGGCAATTCGTGAGGATGCAGAATGCCGTTCTGGACATTTTTACCGACTTTTCCGTCGACTGTGCTATTGCCCCGAGCCACCGAATGGTTAGAATGATTGTATATATTTAGTAAGAAAATTCATGTGTTAGTGTAATTTTAATATGTGATGTGTAATATCACGAATTAAATAAATTGATTGATTGATTGATTTAAAGATGCGTTCCATATACGCTGTTTCGACTTTAATTAAATCAACTAAGTTCTCTGAATCCTGATAACCTAACATCTCCTGTTATCAAAGTGTTACTAAATATGACAAAATTCGAGACACATTCGCTTCTGTATAAGGTTTATATACGATCTTGCAAAAGATTAATCTTGGCGAATATTTTGAATGTCTTCTTTCATTTTTAATTTCTGTCTTGTTCGAATGTGTTGCTGTTCAAGATAGAAATATCTGGTGTCGGAACCCTTTTTAGGTTCTGGCGGTGAACCAAATCAGTTGGATTAAAATGAATTAAAAGATAAATTTCGGTGTAGAATCAAAAAGCCCAGGTTTGGATATAAGCTTTAACCCCGAAATCAGTTACATCTCACTGTCAGAAGTTTCATAACAGACAACACAAGGATGCGCGGTTTAAACAGGCAACACACAATAGACAACATTTGGGATGTTATCTATCGTGGCGACAAACTTTATGCATGCAATGTTACGCACAACAAGTATTGCCACGAAGAGCCGAAAAACCGCCAAAAAGTCATCTGCTGACTTTTCCGATCTCATGACGATAAACATAAAAGTCAGCCGGTGCTTTTTTGGCGGTTATTCGGCTCTTCTTGGCAATGCCTGTTATGCATAACATTTCATGCTTCACTGTTGTCGCGACAACAGATA
This sequence comes from Branchinecta sandiegonensis, assembly GCA_030848855.1. Lineage (NCBI taxonomy): Eukaryota > Metazoa > Arthropoda > Branchiopoda > Anostraca > Branchinectidae > Branchinecta > Branchinecta sandiegonensis. Next base: position 15,610,916 of record JAUPMV010000012.1, on the reverse strand, counting down.
ACATCCCATGTGTTGTCTTTTGCGTGTTGTTTGTTGAGACCGCGCATCCTTGTGTTGTCTGTTATGAAACTTCTGACAGTACACAAGCCACCTCCCCAACAGCGCCAAGAGTGCTAAGTACGAACCTCAACTTCATCGTAGAAGTATGCAAATATGCTGTTAAAGCGTTTACACTTTAGCTTAGTTTACGCAACAATTTATTTGTGTGGTGATACATGTATTCAATTTTGTATATATACAAGATTGACTATTAGAAAGGGTACAGCCTTTTGGCTGAACAAACGAACGTTATTATTATTATACATCATAAGTGTATTCAGATTTACCCTTATAATTCACATTTTGTCGAGTTAGGACTTACCTCGGGGGTCTAAAGCTGGGCTTAATCCTCTTAATGAGGCAACCGGGCTAGTGTGAAGAGACCCATACAAATGTTCCACATACGGGTTGATTCTGTAAGCGGGATGAATCTCGTGGTGCATCTGGGGTGATTGGCTCAAACCCTGGGCTGCCGAAGCTGAATGTCGGGCGGCAGCCAGTAATGTTAGCTCCGAGAGGGTAGGGCTTCCACCCCCCAGCCTGGAACAGACGACAAGCTTTAGTTTGAAACTTTGAATGTTTGATTACCCTTGATTCACCTTATTCGGGTTGATCCTTGCCTAGTGTCGGTGGGTTTGTGGGGCGGGTTCCCGTCTAATGTTTTTTTTATTTTTATTTTTCATTTTTTCTTTCGTCATATGCCTGTTGTCGTAAATTCTCGTGTTGTCCTTAAATTTTATTGTTGCAGCGTGATAGTTGTTTGTTTGTTTTTTCTTTACAATGCCTTAGGCTAGAATTGTATTAATAATTTTTACAAACCCATCAGGATTAGTGAAGCGTCGTTTTTTATGCCACTGGCATGTCTGATGCTTTTGAGATACTCCAGGTTTATTTATATTTGCCATTAAAATTTTACCTCCCCTTACCATACCTTATATGGTGAGCCATGAAATTATTAATATTTATTTATATAATTAGTTATATGTCAAATAGGTTTGTTTATATTGTACCGGGTTTTTGTCAATCGACCTTGTGTCCCTGGCTTTACCCTATATATATTATCATTTTTATACAGAAGTGTAAATTAAAACCTTGAGCCTTCAAACTCTTGGCACGAATCTGACGAATTCTACGTAGATGTTGCCAGCCATAGGATTGTCTCTAAAGCTATAGTGAGCAGAGCAGAAGTTAAAATTTTTCTGTAAAAGATACTGATCAAATATCATTCTTATAGAACGGTTTTCTTTACCAGAAGCTTTAAAGCCCCTTTGGTTCATATTAACGTGTTAACTTAACTAAAATATACAGACTTAGCAACAAAATTATTGAACGTGCAAAAACTGCATTGATTTTTATTTTTCTTCCTTTTTGTTCTTCTCGGTTTTTTTTTATTGCATTTTAGAAGAGAGTTGATTTGGAGTGAGCTGAAGTAAGTTAAGAAAAAATGAAATTTTGTTTTTTTTATGAATAGATTTTGGTAATCTGTTGTCCACATTGCACAGCTGACCTGTTGTCACATATTAAGACGAGCTATTGGTATAGGAATATGTTGAAGAATAAAACCGAACTGCACTGAACTAAACAATAGCTCAATGATCGAACAAGCTCATGTGGTGTAAATTGCCGATTTGTAATCTTCGCAACATCACGAACGACAGCCAGTTAGAACCTGTCGATGGTCGCTCATCTGGATTCCGCAAAAACCTCAACGTCAAATCGGACGGATTGGTGTACCATTTAATTAAGCGATTATCAACTCTCGGCACGAGGCTCAAAACTCAATTGATAGTTCCAAAAGTGGTTCCCACTCGTGATTGAGCCATATCACGCATTCGGGTTCACCTGATCCCAGACCACCCAGGATATGGTAATGAGCTGTGGTGCTGGTACAGGCGTCTATGGAGAATTTACTCCTCCAGGCGCTCCCGATGATTAAACATGACAGGGATTTGGACACATATGTTTTGATCTTTATTAGGCGTCAAATCAGGTGAGTAATACGACCATTCGTTACTCAGCCTGTGCACTTTCGCTCAACATCGAGTTCGAGTTTGCTCAACGTCGACTCGAATGATACAACCTCGAACTTTGCCAACAAATGTTAAAGGACACCTCGTACTACATATGTTTCGGATGAGATGTTCTGAGGTTTTGAGCACTTTGAAACTTAGCTTACAGAAAAATTCCCCCTCAAAATCCCCGAAAGTACAATACATATCCCTCCTCAATCAGTTTCAACTTCAAACCGTTCCCTCCCGCCGTTTAAAACTCTCCCTATCTTTTGGAAATAAAATCCTGTCGAGCCCTATTCACCGAAATATCCTCCCGCCCCAACATGAACCGACTCGGGTAAGGCCAAGCAGGTCCATTGCAGAGCCTGTACTGAAACTTCAACCTGTGACTGCTTCACATGCTCGATATGAGCTTAATTTTGTGCCCTCGTTTGTTAAGTTTTTTAATGCCGGTTCGAATTTTTAGTCTGCAAAATAGTTATTAATTGTATATTGCGCTTTATTGTATGTTAATTCTGGCTCGTTGGCTGACATACATGTTTATTTTATGACACGAAAAGGTAACAATCGGCTCTGTCCGTCGCATGTTTTTCGAATAAAGTGAAACTGAATTGAATTGAATTTACACAAGGTTTCGGCTGTTCTTAGCCTCTTTCCATGTTCCTTGCCTCGGATGACAATCTTGGTAAAAATTTGCATAACCGGTCTTCGGCCCAATAAGCTTCCCAGAAGCGATGATCTGGAGGCTGATACGTCGCGTAAAGAGAAAGAAAGGTTATCAGTGTTATTCTAACAGACGAGAAAGGAAACACTTATGACGTGCAGAACCTCGAGAGCGAAGATGGAATTAAAGACTACTGAAGTAGAATGAATTACTGCAATAAGTACGAAGTGTCCTTTAATAGTAAACTTCAACTGCAGTTCTAAATAGGTCATAGGTCTTAACGTGTTGCTTCTTGACAGCTTGTTTGGCCCGCTTCTGAAATTTCCTTTTAGCACTTTTTAGGTTAATGTCGAGGTTATATAACTGGAGGCTCGATACTGACGGCAAGGTGAAAGCTCGGGCAGATTACAAAGCCGAATCGTCTCGGAACCGTCTCTGAACGAGTAAATGAATGAATGAAGGATTTATGACGCACTGCCTAAGGGCGTAAGTGCAGTAGAAAAGGACAAAGAAATATAAAAAATCGCAAAACACTCAACAAATATTTTCCATAAAGGTTCACTAATTTAGAGCTAATGTAAGCCGGGCATTTCAGGATGGGCAGAGACTTTTCTTTTTAACCGTCATGCCATGACCAGCACTATTTTTGTTCGTAAAAGATATCTATGGACAAATAAACCGAATTGTAATTGTTCAATGACTTTCTTTTCTTCAGTCTCAGCAACGTTTTCCAATGTGTGGCAGAACTGAGTAATCGCTGGATCCTTCCGGACCTTGACAAGGAATAAGTAAGTAATTTATTTATAACCCGCCATTTTTAAAAAGCGGAGTAAATGGAAGAAAATAAATCAAGCACAGAAAACACATAAACACAAAGAAAGACACTAAATTTTCGATTTTCAATCTTCGGCCAGGAAGCAGTGGATAACGTCGTGCGCTGGTTGGGCCCTGTTGTCCATGACTTTTTATAGCGACGAGGAAACATCCAAAAGGGTAACACTTGCATCTTGAATTTTGAACTTCTCCGTATGTATGGTTATGACATAATTTCGACAAGTGGAGCAGGTGCTTTGCATCTTTAAAATAACATGATCTCATCTCCTTCTTTCGCAGAACACGAGTGACACCAGAACGAAATAGTATACAAGGAGCGCAGAAGGTGCTGTACAAATTTCCCAAAGCTTTACGATTATAGCGCCCCCTGTTGGGACAATGCGCCCATGAGCGGTACGGATCTGAATGGTACGGAGCGGCATCCATACAGGAATGAAGGGTGCACACTTGGTGCACAAAGATTTCAGAAGTGTGTCAAGAAAGGTGATGTCGACCTACGGATGATGTCACCTATTGTTCGCGGTTTCCGAAGTACACCTTCTTAGTGGGAGAGAATATTGAGTTCCGAATGCATGATGATGCCTAGGTCTCTTCCGTCATTGCTTTGTTCGATGACCTGGTCTCTAAATGAGTACCAGAGCAAAATAACACTAGAGAGTAGGGTCAAGACCTATGCTTTCCTTGCTTCGCAAACGGGTCATACTGACAGCGCCGCCGACTACGCTTGCGGCATTTAAAGCGAGACAAACTTGCGGGTTTAGAAATTTCTAGTAAAGCTAAGATGCGGTCTGAACACATGAGGAAACAGGCGAGTTGCATCTTTTTATTGCTCTGTTCAGAATAGTAAGTTACTGGATCCAGCGCTGGTGAACGACCGATTGAGTTTCAGTAGGGACGTTCACTGTCGCTAGTGGTGCTAGTGTCGCTGATATTCGAGTGTGTGTCACTTTTTTCAAGTCTTGGCGCTACTCCTTAGTGTTATTTTGCTCTGATGTGTACTAAGCTTGGTACTTGGAACTAAGAGACCTGGCACCCTTACTTCAGCTATTTGTCATTGGTGAATATAGGAATGACCTCCTTTGTAGAGCTAGTGTTGTCCCAATTAGCGACGTCGTCGTCAGCAACGCCGGTAATCTGAAGCCATATGGCATGTGGCAGAGGAATTATGCACAAGGCCCGTCCGAAAAAGAAATTCATAACCTCACACACCGCACCAGGACCAATCTTTGCTAAATAGCCTGTTCGTGATGAAACTAAAACCGACACCATGGCTGCCCGGACATAAAAAATACAGAGGTGAAAGGATAGCACGAATCAACCAATTACGAAGTTTGCCCTCACATGCTGAGGCCAACTTTACCACACCAGGCGTATGCAAATAAACAGAAAAAAAAATAAACGAAAACAGCTGGGCTGTTTGAGATCTTCTACAGACGAATCCGACAGAGAGCGAAACCATCTTCATAGCAAAAACCTTTAGCGAATGACCAGTCAAGTATGAGGCAGTAGAAGCAGGCCTCAGTTAGCCATTTGCTGATGGGCCTACTATTTCTTCCTGCCCTGGCATCACGTTTGAATAAACTACTTGCTGAGCAAAGGTTAAAAAGAAATTTTCGACAGCGTCAATGTCGTTACTGTCGGCTTCGCGTAGAGTCAAGGTACAGTAGAGGCATGCTTATTTGAACAGTTACTTAAATTCGAACAGTGCTGTTTTGGGCTAGATAGTAGAATGAAGATCCAAAATACCTATTCAAGCCTTTCAGGGGCCTTTAATTAGCTACTTTGGCTAACTGGTAGCTGACGTTTGTCACAACAGGTTCATGAAAATGGCACTGTTCTAAGTCAACATACTTTCAAATAAGCATACCTCTACTGCATTCCGAGTGAAAGAATCCTTCTTACAAATGATTCTAACCATTTCCGTTTGGGATTCATTCGACCAAATGAAAATTAGCGTAAACATTATTGTAACTCCGGGATAACAAGCTGTTCGACACCTTCAGTGGCCTTTGCAAGAATCGCTAAGACCTGAACGTTCAATGCGTGATTATCGAAGTGCAACAAAAGTAATCCCTGTTAGCCCCAGTCATAAATCTGTTACATTCTGTCATATTGGACAGTACTGAGAAATGAACGTCCATTTACCCTGAACTCACAGAGTCATCGGCTTTTCTTCGTGAATTCACTACGAACTTAATGACGCTGTCACGACAGAGCTTGATTTGTTCGCATCAAAGAAGACCATCATTATGAGATGTAGAAACTGATTTTGCGAGGTGACACGGCACTGAATTTTCAAAAAGCCCATTAATCAAGCGGAAGCTCTTCTGTTCGACGTCCAGCAGAGAATGAAATGGTCGAGCTGTTTGCCGAAACCAACAAGAAGTCGTTTCTATCGAGGAAAAATAATCAGCCAACTCCAAGATTATGACTATAGGTAAATCGACAGGCTTTCACTTGGCCTATTCATCTAGGGGTCTATCCCTACAATTTGAGCCTAGTACATCTTCCTTTAGCCCAAGCTGACTGCGAATCATATTTGACGGTGCAAAACAGATAAGTCAGCTACATTTTATTAGAGCTGGAATGAAGATTTCTTCTTAGCTGGAAAGAAGAAGAGACATGTGACTCCTAAACCAAAATGCAGAAGAATCTCTACCCTTTCGACGAGCCAATCAAACAGCAAAAACAGCAGCCATGTCCATAGTGAAATCACAGGACCAGCTTTAACTCCTACCAATTTTCAAAGAAAAAGTTCACAAAATCGGATATCAAGGAAGAATCTTTAATTGTTTTTCACAAGTTCCTTTTCCAGCTTGAGCCTGAAGAGAACCCTTGCCAAGAAGGGCCAAAATATAGCTCTAATAAAAATGTAGCTGACTTATCCGTTTTGCACCGTCAAATATAAGTAAGTAAGTAATTTATTTATGACCCGCCATTCTGAAAAGGCGGAGTAAATGACGAAAGTAAAGAAAATAAACAAAACACATATATACACACAGAAAAAGACACTTAATTTTTAATCTTCGGTCAGGAAGCAGTGGACGACATCGTGTGCTGGTTGGGCCTTGTTGTCCATGAGTTTTGAAAGTGATGACGAAACATCCAAAAGGGTAACACATATGAACATAGCATATGAACCTACTAAGTTTTAAAGTATCGACAATATGATCGTACTAAGTTTGAAGTATCGATAAGTTCCCTAAACATGTAGCCACGCCTAATGGGACCTAGAAGCTGAACGAGGATCCACCCTTTCGAGGAGCTCCTGCTTCCACATCTTTCCTTCTTACTTCTTTAATGAGTCCAAACGATCCGAGGGGATGAGAAGATAACTCCCCTACTTGGTGCACCAGCGCTTAATTGGTGCACAGAGGTTGACGGGATACATGCGACTGGAAAATGTCCAAAAGAGAGCAGTGAGAATCATTCTGGGTGCTCATAATTTTTCATATGAAGAGGCTCTCATTATACTTGACGTTCCTAAATTAACTGACCGCAGAGATACTCTTTCAAAAAAATTTGGAGCAAAGATAATGTGTTGTCCCCAGATGGCCCATCTATTTACCCTCCCCTCCCGTCTTCCGTGCGTCGGTCGAGAGGAATACTGGCAATCAGTTTTCTCCATATCCTGCAAATTCTTCTGCCCAATTTTTACGTAGTTTCATCCCACCATTTATTTCTGGTCGTATCTTGTAAGTGTATTAGTTAATTTGTTTCGTGTCTGTGTATTTCGAAAATATTTTATTACTCTTCTAGCATTAAGCTATTTGGGTATTAAACATGATTGACCGATGTAAACTAAGAGCCACAACCGAACATCTCTTTCGAATAGTGAGGAAAAGCTAATTTAATCACCAAACATATTGTTTCATACATGGCCATTATTACGAGTCCGTTGACTTCCCAGTTCAGCACTTGCCTTCCAGCCCAATAACATGAATACAGCTTGTACCCTATCAGACGGCTCTAAACAGAACCGGCAACGAGATTTCCACTGTGAGCTTCTTTATTAGGCGTTTCCAACCTACTGTCGTCGTTACTCAGTCGATAACCGGCGTCCCAAAATATTCATTAAGGAGGGGACTCAGACTCTTAAATCTCGACAGAACGTTCTCCTGAGATACTACCCGATGAAAAATGTATCTCAAAACAGTTGTATGAAGTTGTACGAGAAAGTAGCACGTAGTATGAACTGATGCTACTACATGCTTCTATGTCAAGGCTACCGCGTTACTGCATTCTACTGCATGCTACTATTAGCAAGACTGGATGCTACTATAGCAAAACAGGATGCTACAGGATACTACTGCGTAAGATTGGCCCAGTGTGAGGCACATTAAATGATAGTATTCTTTACTATTTCATATTAATACATGCAACTTTTTCGTACAACTATCATACAACTACGCAGACCACAAATTTTTCATCGGGTAAGCCCACCGACCGCTGCTGTTCACGAAACCGAAGTGCTAAACACTTGGTTACGTGACAATGCGTGTGGTTAGATTTCAGCCCTCTTCCGTGGTTGTCTATGTTTTGACTCCACTAATCAAGACGCTTCTTAGCAAAAGTGAAATGACCGGTCATAAATTGCTAAGAGCTCTTTTGCATACATTGGCAATTATTTCCACTAATTTCTCCCCACGGCCAACAATAGGAGGTTTGTTCAAATTAGAGGCGCTTAGCCCAGACGAATGGGTGTTTACGAGGCTGAGAAATAAGCGGACGAAGTGCTCATACCCATCAGTCACCTGAACGAAAGCAAAGCTTGACTTGTTTCCGTGCCTCGGGGTGAATCAGGTAGTATCCCTAGCTTATTAAGTCTCTGCAAGTAGGAATTATCGCTCCTAAAGGCGAGACAACGTCATAATTTGAAGCGTCTTGTGATTCTGGTGATCCGTCTTCTGCGGGTTTAACCTCACGGCAGGTGATCATGATGTAATGTAATTGCTCTTCATCAACTGTTCAGTTTTCGATCAAATAATAAAGGAAAGCTTAAAAAGATGAAGCTTGACGACGGGTCATTATATACCAAATTAGGTCTCTTTTTATTATTATATATATATATCAAATTAGGTCTCTTTTTATTATTCTATATATATTTATATTCCTTCAGCCCAGGCTGGCTTCGAACAATTGTGGGCTGTTTTCAACAAGTTCATTTTCCAGCTTGAGCCTGAAGAGGAACCTTGCCAGGAAGGGCCGAAATATAGCTAAAAAAAAATTCAGCTGACGTGTCCGTTTTGCAGTCAAATATGATTCTATATACTATACTCTATTTTATTACTCAATCTACCTCGAGTGTTGGACTTCCACGCTGCATTTTCTTGGTTTTGTAAAGAATTACTGAAAGTTAAAAGTTTTGTCTGAAGTTGACTAGAGGTTCAATATAGGGATAAGGAGATATGCTGAATTCGTTTTTGAGCTTTATGGGATCACAAAATGTATGACTTCGACTTCGTAAAAGTTCTCCGTCTGTCTGTCCGTCTGTTAACAACCATTTGTGATGCATAGAACCTTAGAGAAGCAAGCTGCCGAAAACCTTACCGCCGAGGCCTCTTAAACAGAGATTTTTTACCTGAGATACATACATAAACTGAGGCGCAAATAGAGAATGTAAGTAACGAAAAATAAGAAACGTAGTTGAGAAATCTTCATGCACCTGCACTGCGGGTCATGAACACAGTCTACCGCGGCAGCGTCAAAAAGTTCGGCGACATCACGAAAAGAGCAAAACCTTTCGCAGCGTGTCACCGAAAAGCACGAGGGTTCGACTGATGGTCCCACGAGAGAACGATAGATTGGCAGGAGGGAAAGGTTTTCATTTGGGTTTGTCTAAACAACTGATTTACGACTGTATCTTCGGCAGTAGGCGAGCTACGCTAATTGAGCGAAACACTGGACAAAGACGGATAGGTGACACGCAAACTGGCCTGGCTGTAATTTCGAGGATCTAAATTCCCGATTCTCGAAAGCATTGGCTCGGGGAACGCACATAAACAAATTGGGTAATTAAGCCTGGCCCCATAGGCATGAAAGAATGGGAGACACTAGGTTCTCCCGAACGCTGGCCTGCGCGTACATCAGCAAGGATGGAAAGAAAAGGTCTTCAATCCCCTAGCCCCCTAACCGCCTTCGGAGGTACAGGAGGAAGCAAAATTAAGGTAAGGTCTCACAGTCACAACAGCTTCTATACAACATGTACTACCGAGGGGTTACTCACTTGGTGAGTACCACTGTTCATCCTCCGTGGGCACCGGCTGGACATTAGCTATATGGGTGAGTAGCCCCTCAGAGCCTGCAGGCGAGAAACAGTACGTTTTCGACGTCCAGCACGGTTTTGACAAGCAAGACGCCCTTGAGAGTCAGAATTAACGCCTTCTCTCAACAATCCAAAGACATCACGACTCTTGAACGAACTTGAGAACTCTCGCCGAAAACGGAAGTTTATCTTCTACTTATAAACAGCATGTCAGTCTTGACAGGTCAATCACAGACCCCGGGAAGACTAAAGACGTACCCGACACCCCTCAAGACAATAACATAACAACTGAAGTATTATTCTTCGGAGACTAAAACCGAAAGATGTGTCACACCTGGTCCTGGTTATACCTATCTTCAGTATCCTGCAAGGAGCCCATATAACAAAAGTCAACAGGTTGATATCGTCGTAAAAACCGAACTTCAAAACAAAGCCATTACGGAAGGTGTTCACGACGAAACGAAAGTTGTACAGCCACCCAAGAAAGTGTAGACACAGGGCAATAGGACTCGGGCAAAAAGGAGTACTACGTCCCGCAAAACAGTAAGGATAACTGTTAAGTTATCATATTACACCACGGCCAGAAAAAAAGATACGAGAGCTCAGCATGTGGTTTGCGTTGGTTCATATTTTTGTGCAGATCTCCTGGAAGCTTTACGCTGGACCAACGCAACTTGGGTTGCGAATGCCGACGATCATGTTACCTAATTTCGGCATGACGATTATGATCATAAAAGCGAACAGAACAGCAAGTCAAGTGTAAATTTCGATTTACCAACTTGTCAGTGCTTAGCGACGTGGGGTAAAGTTAACTTGAGAAGCCTTTTCCTTTAGAAGTAATCAGTATGCGGGACCCTTTTGAAATCAATCCTAGTAGCCGTCGTCTGCAATTTCCTCTGGACGCAGGAGGAAGAAGATCTGTAATGGCGCCAAAGAACTCGTGCTCAAGGACTTGGTGAAGCTGGGTAGTTTGTCCCATGAGCGAACCTGCTTATGAGGTGATGCATAGAAGTGAGGTAAGGGAGCGTGGTTCTGCAGAAAGCTTCGGGACTATCACGACCACGATGTAATGTTGGACATGGCTGACAATCCATTATGTGTCGCGGTATCGAGGTACATTCAACTTGCTGTGACTTGAGTAGTTTTATGTTAGAGCGGGTGATACCGACAAAGAATTGAAATCTTTGAACAATGCCAGATATGTGTCAACCACTTAAGCATCGCTTTTCGTCGATAAGAAACTTTTTACAAATGTCCCTTAGTCGTCAGTTCACACGGTGGATCTTGCTTTAACTCTCGTTCAAGAGAACGATCTGTAGGTCCCAAGACATCTGGAATTATAGAATTATTGACTTCTTTTTTAATGAGTGATAAGCTCCGTCAAAAATCAAGAAGACTTAAAGACTCGGTGTCAACGGAAGAAGCAGTCAGCTTTCAAACATCCCCGGTATCTTTTTGGTTGGGACTGCAGATTCCCACTCAGTATATTAGATTAGGCTACTGCTCATTCCATCAGTATCCACGAGACTCTTGATTAAGAACTGATTATGATAACATATTACCTTTTCCAGTGAGGAACTCAATCAACAGTTTCCAATTAAATTGCAGAATCTGGCAGATAAATGACTGTATTATAGGTTGAGTTGCTAGCAGGGAATAAATCTACAACTAGTCCTGTATAACACAAAATTATGTTCTGAATGTGGTCTTTAGCAAAGGGGTCGCTTTAAAGGACCTCTCGCACTATTTACTATACAACTTACTTTTAAAATATTTGAAAACTGTAAAACTAGGCTGTGCTTATAACCCACGATTTGGCTGTTTTAAGCCGTTTCCGAGACTTACAGCGAAAACAGGGAACAAATTCACATAACTAGCTTTTCTGATGGAAAAACTTCTCGCAGCCAACCGCCGACAGCGTGGTACATATCGAAGGTAACAAAACACGACCAGTAAGAAAATCAGCGTGTTTTTTTAGAGGGTTTAGAATGTAACATCACAGGTTTAGAAATAAATGGTGTGATTCTGAAATTAGATTGCGTTAGTATTATAGGTAAGACAGGTCCTTTAAGGGTCTAGTAACTGGTCTGATACCCTCTACAGCCTGCCGCGAACAATGACAGTGTGCCCTTTGCCATTACCAGGCGTGTTTTGTACGTTGTCAGTACAAAAACAGGGCCGGCAGAGAACTTCCTTTTTCAGAAATATCGTCGGCTTCGTAAGTGTATATTTTTTTTATTTTTATATGAATGGCCTAGATCGATATTACGTCATGCATCAGAAGCTTAAAGGTCCCCTCGCACTATTTACTCTTCAACTTACAGTATTCTAAAATATTTGAATACTTTAAAACTAGGCTGTGCTTTCAACAAATAACCCACGGTTTTGGCTGTTTTAAGCCATTTCTGGGGCCCGTTGACTTATAGCGAAAACAGGAAAACAATTTGCATAACCGGTTTTCCCGATGGACAAATTTCTTATAGACAACCGCCGACAGCGTGGTACACATCGAAGGTAGCCAAACACGGCAAGTGAGAAAACCAGCGTGATTCTGTTAGAGGGGTTAGAATGTACCGTACGAAATTGGGGTCTCCGGGTTTAGAAATATGTGGAGTGATTACACTGTCGGAAGTTTCATAACAGATTGCGAATAACACTTTCAAGAATAACACCTTTTCACTTAGAAATAAAGTGTTATGACCAATTAAGTTTACACTATTTCGTGCCTAGATCTCCAACAACACCTTCAATTGGTAAAAATACTAACGGGCACGAAAGAAACATAACATATAACATCCCAAAGTGTTATCTGTTGAAACAGCGCATCCTGCTGTTGTCGTTATGTAACTTCTGACAGTGTAGTATTTTTACCTATTGAAGGTATTGTTGGAGATCTGGGCATGAAATAGTATAAACTTAATAGGTCATAACACTTTTTTTCTAAGTGAAAAGGTGCTATTCTTGAAAGTGTTAGGCGCAATCTGTTATGAAACTTCTGACAGTGTAAGGAAGTAGTTGCGTTCTTATTATAGGTAAGACAGGTCCTTTAAAAGAAATTCGTCTTACCCCTGGGTTGTATGCTGAAACGGATGACCAAGCCTAGATGTGTCCCAAACTGATCGCTGGTCCAGTCCGAAATGTCCAGCACTGTTGCCAAAATTGGCAAAAGCTGATGGTGCACCGTGAATGGGCAGGCTACCAGGAGCCGGAGGACCGAGGCCTAGAAAAAAATTAACACCAATTTAAATGTGACTAAGAAAAATGGGCATCACACACTAGTGATATGTCAGGATTTATGATTCGACACCTTTACACTTTTTCAGCACCGCAATTCACAGGCGTTTGTGAGTTGGCTTGAGGTCGTGAGATTATATTAGTGTCTTCATTCCCAACGTTAGCCTGGTGATGCGTCTAATTAGCGTAGGATCGATACTGGAATTTATTTCCCTCTACCAAGAATAATAGGAAGCCTGCATACAAACTAAAGTCAAGCGGGTCTTGCGTATCCGAGGCACATTAGTGTGTCAAAGCCAACGTAGTACAGTGTTGTGTCAAAATGTAATACGTGTCGCCAAGACCTATGCTTACCATACATCTGAAACTGGCCTTTCTTGTAGCGGCGCCCACTACGATCTAGACATTCAAACCAGACATACCTACAGATTTAGAAAATTTACAGTACAGAGCAGATGCGGTCTACACACAGAAGGGAAGGTTGTATCTTTTTATGGCACTTGAGCATACTCAAGTGCCATATAGCGACCGTAATTTCTGTCGGTCTGTCTGTCTGTCTTTCTGTCATTCTGTCGGTCTTTCCCGGTTTTGCTAGCTTGGGCACTTTCACATGAGCTACGACGATGAAACTTGGCAGGCATATAAGGGATCCAACCAGATTAACTTGGAAACAATCACTTCCCCGATCCGGCCATCGTGGGGGGAATGGAGGGATGGGAAATCCTGAAACTAGCAACATGCAGAACTTGAGAACGGGTAATCGGACATGCATGAAACTTGACATATGTCAAGAATAAGTGTTTCGCAGGTTGAGTTTCAAATCCGTACCAGATCCCATAACTGGGGGGGGGGGGGTGGAGGGGGCACAGGAAATCTCGTGAAACGCTTTCACATAAGCTAGCACAATAAAACTTGGCAGGCATATGAGGGTGCCAACCAGTTTAACTTGGAAATAATCACTTCCCCGACCCAGCCATCGCGGGGGGAGTGGAGGGATGGGGAATCCGGAAACTATAAACATGCATAACTCTGAAACGGATAATCGGACAAGCATGAAACTTGACAATTGTGAAGAACAAGTGTCTCAGATTTTCAATTTTAAATCTGGACCGAATCCGAAAACTCCTGAAATGCTTAGGGTCGAGGGATCGGGATGGAACTTGAAGGGAAGAACAAGCATTAACCCTAGATACTTTATTGACAAAACAAGACCGGATCGTGACAGTAGAGGGGGTTGGAGGGGGTTTTCCCGGATTTACGGTGATCACGAGTTAGGGTACTTCCACATGTACTAGAACCATGACTTGGCAGACATATTAGGTAGTATCCCAGGACGACCTGAAAATAGTTCTTTTCCCGATCCGATGATCATGGGAGAGTGGAAGGATGGGGAATCCAGATTCTAGTGACGTGCATAACTTTGGAACGGGTGATCAGACGTGCATGGAACTTGTCAAGTTTCAAGAACAAGTGTTTCAGATGATCAATTTCAAGTCTGGAACGGACCCGATAACTTGGGAGGGGGCTGGGAGGGGGGAGGGGTGCCGAAAATCTCGTGAAACGCTTACAGTCGAGAGATCGGGATGGGACTTGGAGGGAAGAACAAGCATAAGCCGTAGATACATTATTGGGACCGGATCGTGTCAGAGTGGTGGGGAGTTGGAGGGGGTGTTCAATAATTCCGATGATCACGAGTCAGAGTACTTTCAGATGTGCTGTGCCGTGAGACGTTGCAGGCATGTTAGGGACTCTATCAGATTGGCTTAAAAATAGTCCATCCCCCCCTCCGATCATCGTTGGAGGAAGAAACAGTTGTCAATGAGTGGCATAACCATTTCAGATTCACTAGATCGATCCCATTTTCTGATGAAATTATTATCGGGAGAGAGATCCAGCCTTGAAACTGCAAACCGTATCTGACAAACATGATAACTGTTCCTACAAGTGCCATATGAGCTTTCAGCACGACTGGTTGAGTTTTAGTAGGGACGTTCTCAATCGCTACAGGTGCTAGTGTTGCTGCTATTCCAATGTGTGTCACTTTTATTCAAGTCTCGGCGCTACTTCCTAGTGTTATTTTGCTCTGTTCACAACTAACAATCTAAAGTAACCAAGTTGTGAAGTTTCAAAACATTGGCGAACATACTTCGCTCGGGTTCTTGGATTTCAGGATTAGTCGGAAAAAACGCAACCACACTGAACACATTCTTCTCTTGAATATAAAAAAACATAGACAATTAACGTCGGGGCCCCCCTTTCGGTAATTTAGAAGAAAAAAAATACTTTTATGTTTGTATTTCTATAATTTACTTTGACTTCAGAAGACGGACTGAGAAATGAAGTAGACAAGCACCAACTACTTTACAGTTACTTCTGCCCGTAGTCCTTTTGAGGCTGGTGCTCCTAGTTTTCCTAGGCAGCAATTCGCCACTGTATCGCCACAGAAAACACGTTCATGAAACAAATCCCGGGTGTCTTTTTACAGGACAAGATGTTCTCAGTCACAATTCAGACAGAAAAAGGGGTATTATCAACATGTACATACAATTACCGTTCTGAGCGAATACATCAGAGCTCAAGAAGTAATCTCCGCTGGCTCAAACTTGTTTCTCGGACAACATAAGGCAATTATCACAGAAAGATTGCTTATTTTCAGCTTGCTCTGAAGGTGCCGCTTAGCGCATAATTTCGGCGCTGAAGACCGCTCATTTTCTTGAAAATCAACTGCTTTTTGTGATAACAGTTACATCTACAAGCAGTTTCAGACTGGCGATAAAAAAAAAACTTTCCAAAGCGGTGATATAAAAAAGGGAATGACTTTGACTGAGAATGATTGCGAATACGTAATTGGAAGAAGAGCAAGACTGTGGGATCATCCGGATCTAGAACAAGAGCGGTGCCGGCAGATTACCGGATACAGGAATGTAATAATAATATCCAAATGTAATGTTATAATATCCAAATGGTAAGCGTCATAGCCTTCTAAGTAATGATAAAGAGGAGGAGGACATATCCTGTATGAAGGGGTAAAACCTTTCAAAAGTCAAACGTTTCAAAACAATTGAAACTTCTTAAAATATTTCAAACATGGGAATAATCTTTTCAAACGCCTGAAAAATTTCAGATTTTTCTAAACTTCTATATTTGGGGGAAGGTATTTACCGACTAGCTTATAATTTTTATCTACTGTTATTGGAGAAAAAAAACTGGTTTTTGGAGAAAACTACTGTTTTGACGTAAAAGCGACTGATTTTCAGAAAACAAACTGTTTTCATGAAAAATCGACTATTTTAACGGAACACCGACTGTTTTGAAGAAAAAGCGACTGTTTTCAAGAAAAGAACGACTTTTTTTGGTAAAAATCGCGGCGCTTCGCGCCGACTCGGCTCTTTTCAGCGACCAGCTCACAGCATTGGGGGGCGTCCCCCCCCCCGTAAGTGACACCCCTGAGTTCCAGATCCCAGGGAACAGTGTCCTAACCTGGTATTCTCAGCTGAGACCCGAAAAAAAATAATCAAAATAGTCAAATTTTTAAAAAGGGATTTAAATAAATAAAACTATTTATATAACGAGTGATGAAAAGTGTAGGTTTTCTTTAGTTACCGTACTGAATAATCTCTGGTCAATTGGCAACAACATTTTCACGTTCATAACACGTGCTGTCAAGTTAGATTTTACGTAATGTATCGTATGGTCATCTGGCTAATAAAGACTTTTCAGCGGAAATGGTATAGATCCTTAAGATTTAAAGACATTTTTGAAATAATTGCACAGGAACAAGCAATGGACTTGCCACATAGACAGATAGAGGGGCAGAAATTGATCGTAAAATGTACACAGTAAAATGATCCAAAGGGATCTCCTAAATGAAGGGGATTATAATGATATTTGTTTATTCAACCAAAAGGCCATGTAAGATTAATGAAGTGTATCATATCATACAATACCCCTCGCACTATTTACTCTTCAACTTAAAGTATTTTAAAATATTTGAATACCGTACTTTAAAACTAGGCTGTGCTTTCAACAAATAACCCACGGTTTTGGCTGTTTTAAGCCATTTCCGAGGCCCGTTGACTTAAAGCGAAAACGACAATTTACATAACCGGTTTTTCTGAAGGAAAAACTTCTCGCAGACAACTGTCGACAGCGTGATACACATCGAAGGTAGCAAAACACGGCAAGTGAGAAAATCAGCGTGGTTCTGTTAGAGGGGTTAGAATGTACCGTACGAAATCGTGATTATGGAAGTAGGTTGCGTTATTATTATAGGTACGACAGGTCCTTTAAGTACGGTACATACAGTACAAGAGTACTTCCACAACGACGTTGGGGTTCTTACATTTCAGGAGACCTGGAGCAATACCAACCCACCCCCCTCAAATTAAATGAAAGCGCTTGGAACTCTAAGAGGAAAAGGGCGTGCACCCACGTTCCCCAGTACCAAGCACTTGAAGCACTTGGTTTTGTTGATGCATATTGATGATCGATTGTCGGGCAAGGAGACATGCTGAACATTTTTGAACTTTATTTTAACAGTAAAAATATTCAAGGAATCTGACGAAGACTGAATGGCTAAGACATTACCCAATCGTTTGAATAAAATGTTAGATTTTTGGGATCCCATCGAAACCTTTGGTCTTGTTAGTCTGGGCCGGTGTGAGCCACTGTGTGGGAGCTAGTGACAGTTGTCATACCAACACGTTTCTCTGCCCATCGCGGATATAAAAAAAAATATTACAATTCTAGTTGGAATTTCACCCAACCATAATTCTTAAGTACGTGCTCGATTAGTTTATTGTTTTGCAGAGAAGAAATGCAAATTCATGGGTTAGTGGAAACCAACTCCACGCTTGACAAAAGTTCGTGAAGAGTGCTGCTGTTCAAAGAGCAGAATTCTAGCTCTTAATTACTCTCATCTCCTCGTCACGATCTTGATTCGTTTCGGGGTAGGGGCACTGTTGTGATTATTTTGCATTTTTCAGTTCTATAGAGAATGACTAGCGTCTTCTTGAGAAGAAGAAAACCAGGCAGAACCGTTGAAGAAATGTTCAACTGAAGCAAGAGCAGGCGGGGACGGATAGGAACCAGGAACTGATAGATATAGACTATTCCAAGAATAGAACTTTCAACGCGAACTCTTTCATATCTATCGCGACAAATGGTTCTACTGCCTTGTACTCCAACCCCGGCGAGAACAAGGAGCAACAACTAACAAGTTGGCTACTGACTGTTACACAGACCTGGCCATAAATGCTCATCGACTTCAGTTCTTGCGGGGGGGGGGGGGGGCTCTCCGCATGTCGGACCTTATCCAAACAAGAACATAGATTAGATGTTAAAGCCTATAAGAAAACGATTCTTTGTGTATGTTTCGGAAGGGGGTTGAAACCCTACCCCCTCTATAGATACGGAATTGGGTCTTACAGGCGAATCTGCATCGAGGTTGCATACGTACTAACTTCAATCGAATCCCCATGCCGAAGAGCATTTTTTATTTTACTGAGTAGATTCAGGATAACATGGATGTCCGGCTGCGCTTCTTTAGATCCTGCATGTATCTTCAGTTCATATCCGTATTTTAAATTGATTATTCTACTTTCGTTACAGATGAATTTAATGAACACGTCATGTCAACTGTCGAAGACCGCTTAGTATTAGAAAACGATGTCTTCCCAACGAATGTCCACTGAAGGCACTCGGATATCCATGTAGCTTTACTGAGCGTGTTCCACCCTTGTAACAATAGTAACTATTAGTTACTGATTCCGTTCCAACCTCACGAAAAGTTACTACGCTGACCGTTCCAACCTTCTCGAAATAGCAGCTATTTGCTTACCATGCTCGGGAGCGTAGTAAGCGTGGTAACTACGCATCTCTGTAACGTGAGTGATCGGATTCGCCGGCATGATATTCTGCTGGAAAATAGAAAAATCGTTCCAGCGTTGACGGCAAAAACCCAGAACTCGTGACGTCATGCGTAGTAACTAGGATAATTAGGATGGAACACGATCACTGTAGACGGTGCAAGCTTTTATGCCACGAATCTAAGGCAAACTTTTCAAATTCATCTCGAGTACGTTCTTTCATTGTCTGTGTAGGCTGAAACGAGCACACGTGAAAAACCAGTCAAGTGCAGATATGTCATTTAGTCAATTTGCAGAACTAGGGTGCAACACGGCAACCAAGCAGGTTATTCATTGTCTTTCAAATCTTAAGCTTTCAGACTCCAGCACAGAGAGAGGTGAACATTTCTAACAGTCCCTGGCCAATGATGAACAACAAACTGACAACGTACGGGCGAAACTATTGTTTAACGAACATACGTCTCGTATCATTCATAGTAACAGATAAGATATCGCCCACTATTCGACTTGTATTTTTCAGTACGACTTAACTTACTCTTCGTGCAATCCAGTTCAACCTTCTCTATTTGCAATTATATCCATCCAAAAGTCACTCCATTGACACTTAGCTCACGCGTCCACTTATCACTTCAATATTTGCACACTAAAATCGCTTGTGTCCTCAGATTTGTGACAACAAACACAAAGTGTGGACACTAAGCAAATAAGTAAATATTGTACTACAACTTCAATCCAGATCGTCTGCTGAATGCAAAACCCAGAGCTCTCTGACAGGCGAAGGTCTACACTTTACAACTCAACTTGCAGTGCTCCGCCAGCCACTCCCCGCCAAAGGCTATAAATTCCTCCACTGTCAAGGGGACTTGTTGGCAGTGCCTGGTTCATATTTCGACCAGTGGCGTGCATCGCGAGAACGCAAGGGAGAACGCACATGTGAAGGGTCGCGCTGAAGAGCCTAAGGGATGCGCTGGAAGAAACCTGTGGTGATTCTGAACTAGAGGCTCTTCAAGAAGTTGGTCTTAGGGTCTCTACGAAGCTTTGATGAAGAAAATGACAGTCTGAGTTCAGAGCAAAAGATTGTCAGAAGTGGGATTTGAACCCACGCCCTCTTTCGAGGACCAGAACACTCGGAGAGTGAAGGTTTCCCTTGAGTCTGGCGCCTTAGACCACTCGGCCATCCTGACTTGAAATATTGCAGTGCTTCACCAATGGTCGCTTTTGCAGATTCTCATGCATCAACTACGGCTATATGGTTGCTTCGCAGGGTTCTCAGGAACAACCAGGGTATTCTCTAATCTGTGCTTCGGGAGAAGGAACCAATGAAAAAGGCACCTGGTGTCGCGCCCGTGATACGCCAGTTTAGGGCCGTAACTCATGGTGACATCTAGTGCAGTAGAGATATCCTTCTTAACGCTTCTTAACTTCGAATGGTGCCATTTTCATCCATTTTCTCTTATAAAAGTCAACGACTGGCGAGTGAGTAAGTGTTTAGGTTTTATATTACCATTTAGTCAAGAACTGCACCGTTCGAGGTCAAATAACCGCCTGGATATTATGCACGTACTTCACCGAAGCTAAAGCTAAAATTCTCCGTTCATACTGTGCAGGTTCCTTATTACTAGGCTGCATGTCATAAATTCATTCATTCAAAAGCCAATTACTTGCATACAAGGCCGTATCCGGGGGGGGGGGGGGGGGGGGGTTAGGGGGTTGAACCCCCCCCCCCCCCCCCCCCCGAAACATACAAAAATAGTTATTTTTATAGGCTTTTCCCTCTGATCTATGTCTTTTTTGTACTTTTTTGTCCGACCCGCAGGCACCCCCCCCCCCGAAAAAAATTTCTGGATACGGGCCTGCTTGCATAGCTTTGTTAATCTTACATTTTTTATGTACATGTCAAAAAAAGGAGAGAAAATCCCCCCCCCCCCCCAGATGGGAAAGACAGATCTACGTAGCTTTGGCTTTAACCATTGGGGTTCTGGACTGTCTAAAAGGCTCCGATTTTCGTCGTCCTAGACTTTCTAAATCGAATCAGAACCGTAAAGGATAGACAAGATATCAAAATCGTACATTCCTATCTAAGATAGCAGAAATTTTGATAAAGATGATAATAAATAACAAAACAACTGTTTATGAATGCCTGAACAGAGGGGTTACCGTAGAGTCTGTAATCAACAACCTTAACAAAATGAAGTTGTGTCACTGTTTATGACTTTGGCAAAAGCAAAAGCGTATTTAGAGCACGTCTTTGAAGGAGATAAATCGGAAGCATGCTTGCATGTGTAGTGTACATATCACCAAGAATAAATAAGGGATTATTTATTTATTCCTGATATCACCAGCGTACGAGGCGCTAGTCTAAACCATGACTCGTTCCGACTATGGGGTCATCTAGTGGTGAGATTCGCAAAGTACTGGGAACTGGCACTCCATAGAACAATCAAAGAGAAAGACAAATATTTAGTTGGCAGCCTATAGGGCGACAAAAAAAAAAAAAAAAATAGTCTCTGAGGTGAATTTTTAAGCAAAGCAATGTTTTTAACGTAAATTTTATTGAAATAATTATGTTAGGGGAGTACTGTTTTCCGTTTCAAAATATTCAAGCTTTTATATATTTGCTATATTAACAACTCTGAAAATACCAAAGTCTTCATGTATTATTTTTACTCATTCTTCCAGTTTAGTAACTGCGGGAATTTATACTTGGTGCAATTCGTACAGGAGCACACACGATCAAATATTTGGCAATGTTTATTGCAAAAATCCACCTTAAACACCCACCACAATTTCAAAAAGAAAAGTGTGTCCGCTATTATTGTGTCAGTGAACAGAAGTAGAGCTAATGAACTATTTATGAGAAGATGAGAAAGAAAGAATTACTCTAAGTTTATATCAAAATTTGAACGAATTAGATCTAATCCAAACTTCAGCTTTTGCTCGAGATAAGACTGCCCCCTCTTGTGGCTTGTGGGTCACCGTCAGCACCATCCATGATTCCCGACATGAAACATTCTTGTCCTTACATAGCAACCAGTCTCGAGTAAGAACATAAATAAAAATGACAGGAGACAGTGAATGCACGGACAAACCAATAACGTGCTGATATTTCAAGTTCATAGATATCACATGCTAGCTATTCAGTGGTGATTGATTATGCTCTTGGAAGGAAATTAAGCACCCTGGCGTTGTCGAACCGCAAAGGGGTTAGTTCCTTGCGAGTAGTAACCGGAAGAAAGTGAATTGACGTGTTTTTTTTCAAAGTAGGCTATATGCCACCTCGTGGTAGTAAAATGGTGGATAGTATCAGGATGTAGGTTGGTTTCAAGCAAAAACAGCGAATTTGAGGCCCTCTTTATGGGTTGAAATGGCTTCAGTAAAATTGTGGGTAATAATGGCTGGTGTTACGATTTCGGAAAAAAAAAAATACAGTTATATTCGCAATAAACATTCATGTCGACTGATAATGGTTTGTCCTCCATTTGTTGCCATACCGATGAACAACAAACATCTCTTTGCTCTTAACGCGGTGCGGAATATCACCTCAAGTCGGTATGAAAAGATCATTACCGTCAGTTGTCAAATGTCTCAAACGTGTACCTGTTCACTGACCCGGTACCCTATCGGCTTTCAAAATCAGAAAACAGACGATTTGTATAACCGAACGAGCTGAGTTATGCTGACGTAACAGGCTGAAGTGAAAAGACTGGTGCTATTGAGAATGCAAAGCCCCAACAGTAAATCTTTCCAGTTTAGCGTGTAGGGCAGAAACCTGTCCTTGTTCTTTTATCGTGGTGACAAAAATTGCATCCTTACTCGATAATTTACGAGGAAAGACAGTTTAATAGTTAGGGATTACTACCCCGTGATAGTATCGTGAAGGTGAGTGGAATCGATGCTTATCCACTAGATTTACACAGCGTGGTGTATCTCTTGAAGACGTTCTAGAGAATCTGCAAGACGGCCGACGAAAACCAATGGTCGGATGGCGTATATTGGAGACTAGGCAACCCTGCAGATGCTCGACCTGCTCCGCGGAAGACGAGGGTAGGTACTGTGAGAACAAGACTGCTAGAACAGCTGCCATAAATGGTAGTTCTTTTCCTCTGCATACGGCACTGTCCTAAAAATACTGACAGCTGTGTGAGCTTTCTGATTCTTCGTTTCTCCATGCTGAAGATTTGTCTAAGCTGTTCGTAAACTCTCTTTATGTGACGGTAATCACTGGCGTCATTATCTGTTCAGCGAAACTGGCTTCTTTGAATCCTATCAGCAGGTTCTTTTCCACGATGCAAAAGAATGCCTTCATAACACGCTTCAAAGAGTTGTTGCAGATGATAATGATTCAACGTTCTCAAGCAACGCTAGTCTAATCAAAAGCTTCATTATCATACAAAAAGAAACATCTTCATTGTTTATAAGCCCTGAGGCAGCAACAGTGAAACACCTGCAGCCGATTTCTTAAATATCTTCATTTTGCCGTCTGTTTTCGCCTTGGTCCGCATCTCCTGCGGGCTTTCTAATGGCAACCATTGTTAGATAGCGAAGCTCGTAGGTGTGTCTTTCGGCTATCGATAAATATTGGCCACAGATTGGATGGATGGTAGGTGATGATGACACTGATTGAGGTAGAATCACCAATCTTGAGAAGACTCACCTGACGGTGTCCGGGTTACCAAGGGATCGTTCAGAAACTGCCCAATGTCAGTAAAAAACACAGGCTGGCAATACCGCAGCAGATAGACTACTAAGCTGTTGTATACTTTGAAAAGGGATTCTTCTAGGAACTACCGACTGTCTGAACGAAACAGACGTTTGCAGCACTGCAGACGAGAGAACTACTTGGCTGTCGTATGCTTTCAAGTAGACGAACTGGCTTCAACAAATCAGCAATCCTTGGAAATGAACTGACGAAGTTTGGCTGTCTGGACGAAACGGGGATTGGCAACACTGCAGCAGGGAGAACTGCTTGGCTGTTGTATACTTCGAACATATACTGGTTGAAGTAAAATCAGCAATCTTAAAAAATGACAAGTATTCCTTCACCCAAGCTGACGGCGAATCACGCTTGATGGTTGGTTCGTTCTTCTACCAACAGCATCGAGAGGATTTCTGTCGAACTTTCGCTGGAATAAATTTCAACTGCCTTATCCGTGTAGGGCGATCAACTTTAGACATGAACTGACGAAGTCCAAGTTCTCAAGGGATCGCAAGGACTGCTGAAGGTATGAACGAACGATTATTAGCAAAACTTCCGCAGCGGAACTGACATAGATCAGAGGTTAAGGCCTGTAAAAACAAGAGCTGTAAACTCATACGGCACTTGCCAGCGTACGAAGTAGCTATAAGGGTATCAGCTAAGAATTGCGCTGTCTTGAGGCACAGAGGAGTATGGACCATACGGATTCATGAAAATAAATGGTTTAGTCGAAAATATGCCACGCAATTTGCGAATCAACGAATCCTAAGAATTCATTTTGCAAGCCAAACCACTGGTACACAAATGATCATGGGCCCATACGTAATGAAAGTGTAGCCTATCTTTTGCTCGATTTTTTTTTTGTTTGTTTTTGCATTTTAGGGCTAAGATGCGCACTTTAAGGGGGTTACAACTGAATTTGTAAGCAAAATACCTAGGGCACAGATGATCATGGGCCCTTGAGGATTTAAAAACGTATCGTTTTTGTAATGTAATATTTTTTTTCACTTTGCGGTAAGGACGATTTAAGTAAGTTGGAAAGGCATTTGTAGGCAAAATCCTTGAGACAGAAATGATCATGGGCCCTTGGGGATAATGAAAGTATATCGTTAGATCAGAAACATGCCCTCTTGTCAGTTATCAATTTTTTTTCGGGTCCGACCAACCGTCCAAAGGTTGTGCATCACACAAAATTATGTTAATCCGGATTCCAATCCCCTCAACTTCCTAGTTATCGGATCCGGTCCGAGCAGACAAAAAGACATCCGCGACCCGAGCTCTCTCCAACCGTCAAGTTTCATTTTTGTCCGATGCCCCGTTCGAAAGTTATGCTTGCCTCAAGATCCCGGATTTCCCCTCCCTCTTCTCCCCCCCCCCATGGACCGTGGTCTGGTAGGGGAAATGACTATTCTCAAGTCAATCTGGTCGGGTCCCTGATACGCCTGCCAAGTTTCATTGTCCTAGCATATCTGGAAGTAGCTTAACCCGTGATAACCAGATTTCCCGGCTCACCCTCCAACTCCCCCCACAGTGCCCGGATCCGATCCACTTATGTCAACGATGTATCTAGGATCTTTGTATGTTCTTCCCATCAAGTTTCATCCCGATCCCTCCACTCTAAGCTTGTCACGATATTTCCGGTACTCCCCCCCCCCCTCCAACTCCCGCACAGTTGTCGGATCCGGTCCGGACGTAAAATGGGACATGTTAGGCATGTGTTCTTTCCACTTATCAAGTTTCATTCAGATCCGATCAACCGTTCGAAAGTTATGCATGCCTCAATATTCCGGATTCCCCCTCCCTCCACTCCCCCACGATGGTCGAATCGGGGAAGTGACTATTTTCAAGTCAGTTTGGTTTGATCGGGCCCTGATATGCCTGCCAAGTTTCATCGTCGTAGCACATTTGGAAGTACCCTAACCCGCGATCACCGGACAGACCGACCGACGGAAAAGTGATGGCTATATGGCACTTGGCCGGAAGGAAAGTGCCATGAACAAGAGCTGGAAGCTCATATGGCACTTGCAAGGCTGGGTCAGAGGAATAAAGTAGGAATTCATCAATTCGCGGGTGTGTTGTGATCATTTGTAAGCAAAACCCTTGAGATAAAAATGGTCATGGGTCCTTATTGGAAATCACGAGAATGTATTGTTCGTAAAAACTATTTCATTTGTAGATTTAGCCGTGATGATGCGCACTTTAAGGGCACTAGAGATTCATCTGTAATGAACACCCTTGAAGCACTAATGATAATAAGCTCATTGGAATCGTGAAAATGTATATTTTGCTCAAAATTATTGTTGGTATTTTAAGAATTCAGTTGTAAGAAAAACCCTTGAGGCAAAAAATATCATGTGCCTTTGGGGATTATGAATATATATCGTTTGGTTAAAGTATTTTTTTGACGTTAAGAAACGCACTTTAAGTAATACTTTGCTTAAAAGTATTTTTTGTACTTTGTGGTTAGGATTCTTAGTTTAAGCAGGGACCCATAAATTTCCTGTAATGACTCGCTATTCAGGGGGCTTATCATTTCCTATGCTTCTATGTTGCTATGTTGCCCGAGCCTCACCTAGTTTCCAAAAATTCCGCTTGTGTCGAATCGGCGTTCTTGCTCAGATTTATATAGATAGCCATCTTCAGTCAGGACTATTCAGCATGCCACCAGGTACATAAGCTAGGAATAAAGATCCAGGATACTCTTCCATTACAGAGAAATATTCCTAGTTCAGTACAACAGCTGCGAAAAATTTTGTCTGTCTGGATAGTCGGGTATTTTATCCCCGTGGGTATTTCTTGAACTATCAGAGCGCATCAGAAATCTCTTACTGACAAGCCCCCTGAATGGCGAGTCATTACAGGAAATGTATGGGTCCCTGGTTTAAGGTAAGGACTATTACTTTAAGGGATGGTCGGATCTGAAAAGTGACACTTTCAAAGCCAATCTTGTCAAGTTTTTAATGTTCAAGCCCTAGCACATTTGGAAGTACCTTACCGAAATTCCACCGCCCCCCCCCCCCCACCAACTCCCCTCACAGTGCCCGAACCCGGTCCGGTTTTGTCACTGATGTATCTAGTTCTTGTCCTTGTTCTTCCCACGAAGTTTCATCCCAATCGCTCCACTCTAAGCGTGTCACAAGATGTCCGGTCCCCCCCCCCCCACACATTCATCAGATCCGGTCCGGACTTTAAATGGGTCATCCGAGACACGAGGTCTTTCCAAATATCATGTTTCGTTAAGATCCGATCACCCGCTCCAATGTTATAAATTCCTTAAGATTCCGAATTGCCCCTCCCTCCACTCCCCCACGGTGGTCGGATCGGAAGTTGACTATCTCCAGGTGAACGTGGTCGGATCCCTGACTTGCCTGCCAAGTTTCATTGTCCTAGCCCACCTGAAAGTAACTTAACTCCGTATCACCGGAATTCCGGAACCTCCCTCCAACTCTCCCCCTAGTGCACGAATCCGGTCCGGTTCTGTCAAAAATGTACCTAGGGCTTATGCTTATGTTTCATCGCGATCGCTCTACTCTAAGCGTGTCACATGATTTCCGGTTCCCCCCTGCGACTCCCCCCCCCCATATTCATCGGATTTGGTACGGACCTGAAATGGGACATGTGATACATGACGTCTTTCCAAATATCAAGTTTCATTAAGATCAGATCACCAGTTCGAAAGTTAAGCATGCCACTAAATTCCGGATTCCAGTTCACCTCCCTCCCCCCACGATGGTCGGATCAAGCAAGTGACTATTTCCAAGTTAGTTTGGTCGGGTCCCTAATACGCCTGCCAAGTTTCATCGTCCTACCACATCTGGAAGTACCCTAACTCGCAAACACCGGACTGACCGACCGACGGAAAAGTGATCGGTATATGGCACTTGGCCGGAAGGCAAGTGCCATAAAAACGATTCTTGTGTATGTTTCAGGAGGGGGGGGAGACTCCCCCAACCCTAACCCCTGGATACGACCTTAACCTGCCGACTGGCCGTACCTTATGGACTATGGAAGCTGCCCTTCACACTGTTAACCTTTAGGACTGAGCCCTAGAAAGCTGGCTTACTGAATAAGGCTAAATAATTAAAATGCAGTCTCGGGATGTTTCTAATCGTAAACAGTAGAACTTGCACATTTCGACGTAAACAACATTTTATGACGCCCGTAAAACGCCGCCTGACAACGGGCCATCTCTGCAGAGGTTTGTGAAAAGTAAAAAGGGTGTCAGTGGAGCTAATCCTGTCGTCGAAAGATTTTATTCGGCGATTTTTCGGCTCTTTTTGAAAAGGGTCATCTTCAGGCACTAGCTAAAATCCAAACTAGCTATCAGCTGACTAAAGACTGATGCCAACAGAATGCGATTTTATGCGCTTACGAACGGAGACGAGAATGAAATTCGACTTGGACTGAAACGGCGGGGCACACAATTTGCGACCCGACGACGCTGATTTTTTTCCGCTTGCGATGCCATATTCGCCTGGAGAACGCGATTTCGTGTTCTGTGGGTGCCTAGCTTAATTCGTTTAGCACCACCAACAATATTCACAGCAAGCCTGGCTGATGGGATATTTCTGAAAAAGGTGTGATTTGGGTCCCGACGGTTGCTTTGGGCCGGCATATAAATCTTGACAGCAGTCGCTTTCACATTGCTTATACATGATCAGGCGACTTGCTTTGTTTTGCGAATTACTTGGATTTCACTCTGTGGCAGGCTTGTGCAGATTTTCGTAACCTTTTACAGCCCTTTTATCTATCACCCGCTCTTTTGAGGAACGAACCGTCAAGTCCCCCTGACGATTTTACTGTCAAGAATCCCACTTGCAAACTTAGGAGTGCAGTAGCTGTGCAGAAAATACTGAAACTCAGGAACCTGATCGCTTTGGCTACCCTCTACCCCTGTTCTTAGCAAGATCAACAAGAATCCTAAAGACCAACAGTATAAACCTGCTAATGTGACAAAGTGGATATTATGAAGATCTCCAACGTCTGGGACTCCCTTCTCTGAGAAACGGAGACATGATTTAACAGTAAATTTTGGCCATAAATGTCTAAGCTCGGAACTTCACCGATCACTATTGCTTGCGTGTGTTGAGGAAAATATTAGCAGGCTTACCACTCTTAAAGTATAGAGGTATGTTTCTTTGAATGTTAGTTAACTCTGAACATTGTAGTTTTCGGCTGAGTGGTAGAATGAATACTCATAACACCCGCTCACGTGTTCTTAGGACCCCCTGGTTAGCTATTTGGCTCACTGGTAGTTATCTTTTGTCACGGCAAGATGATATGAAAACGGTACTGTTCAAAGTCAACTAATGTTCAAAGAAGCATATCTCTACGTGTACACTAATAACCCACTGAAACCAACAAAGTATACATTTGATGCTATGGAAAGGTATGTAAACTCGTGTGTGCCGTATTTTATCCCTTCGTTCTTATGATGTTTATTTGTTATTATGTCTGCCATTTTATTTTTTCTCGAGTTTTTATGCTGGCGCACCTTTGCTAGCTATGTTTGCTGTTTTGGTCTCCGAAAGATAAACACATGCAACTAGAACCTTAAAGGCCTTTTTCCGGGACACAGTTGTCGGCCACACACTTCTGAGTGTTTGTCGCGGAAACACGATTGTGTACCACACAGTCGAGCCACTAGTTGAAACTCGCGGAAACGCCGTTTTGTCTATTTCTTTGGCGGTAATTTCAAATATCGGAAAATAAAAATAAAATTCATGTAAAATCTCAATAAATAGAACTCCAGGCTTATTTCCTTACCATTCTGCACATAAAATATCCTCAGTTTTAAGTCTATGTGCTTGAAAAAGTAGTTAGCTTTATTGTTTAGACACGATTTTGCTAATTAATTTGAATTTCCCGCCAGAATCGAGCCACAAAATCGACAATCACCTCGCCAGTTGTTTGTCGAATTTAAGCCACAAAGCGAGCCACGAAAATCTTGTTGGTCGCGGAAACACACTTGTGGGCCGCACAAAAGGCCGCGGAAACACATTTTTCGAGCCACAATCGAACCACAGACTGTTTGTGGGAGCACGGAAAAACGCCTTAAGTATTAACCAGCTGGTAAGATTTCTTGCAACAGTTCCTACTAACTTCAGAGCAAAAAATAATCTTACCTTCTTGTACATTTGCGTTACATTCCAAATCTTTCGTAGTCTTTTAAATCCATTTTTTGCACTGTACAGACTAAAAAATTAATCGCATTTACACAACTAGAACGCCAACGATCAAACGCGCTTTAAGATGTCTTGTAACAATTCCTTAAAAGTGTCAGGGCGAAAAAGAGTCTTACCTTCTTGCACATTTCCATTACATTCCAAATTCTTCATAGCGTCTTTTAAATCCATATTTTGCACTACACAGACCACGTGATTAATCGTATCTGGTTATGTCGCAAAGCAATCAAGTTCAGTATTACAGCATCATGTTTCACTATCCACACTTTATTCCATATCCTTAACTGAAGCACTTCAACTGCTAGCCCTAACCACTAACGGCGTAAACACTTTGACCACACGGACTGTTTCTTCACCATTCTAACCAGTTATCAAACTGAATCTGAGGTATCAAATATCAGAACCACCTGAATAAGATGTTATCACTGGCTGTCAGCTATCAAGAGCAACCACGCGACCTACGCAACGCGGTAGAGGGCTCGCAAGACACCTTTCCGCCATCATAACGAGCTGTAATCACTCCAACGGATTGGTAACTTGCTACCAGCTATACCCGAGAGGCAGCCAATTATCGACGCTCTAGTGAAGTTCTCACTCCACCTCGACCCTGAAGTAATGGTTTTCACCAGAAAAAAACGACTGTTGCATACTTGAACAGCTTGAAAGAATCCTCGGTCTCAGCGAATAAATAAAGTGTGTCGGGCGAAGCACTGATCCAACGACACTTCCTATCCCAATGTAATCTTCTATACTTCGAATTCCTAGTAAAAGGTCGGACTTAATAATACAACACAAGATGGGTGTCAATGTCATCTATGTCAATGTGTAAATCTATTGCTCCTCCTAAAAAGTTTGTCAGATGAAGAACTGATACGCTGGACCTTCCTATCGCGAAATACTCTGATCAGTTGGAACAGCATAGTCAAAAACGTCGGAAGAAAAAATAAGTACTATGCATGATGGACGTCATTGTTACTGTTTGACGGTATCATCAGTTGTCCTGTGTTGTCTCTGTTGGCAAAACCCGAGACTTGTTCTTCATCAGTTTCCATTCTCAAAGGCAGAGGCGTTACTAGCCAAAATGTTTTGGGGGGGGGGGGGCAAAGAATTTACCGACTGGCTGGTAATTTTTACCGACTGTTTTTGCAGAAAAAAATGACTGTTTTGACGAAAAATGGACTGATTTTCAGAAAAATCGACTGTTTCAATGAAAAATATCAACTGCTTAGGCGAAAAATCGCGACGCTTCGCGCCGACTCGGTTATTTTTTACCGACTGGCCGACAACATTGGGGGGGGGGCGTCCCCCCCCCCCCCGGTTGTGACGCCGTGCTCAAAGGCAGTGCAGCGGTCAGAGGCGTCACTAGCCAAAATGTTTTGGGGGGGGACGAGGCATTTACCGACTGGCTGGTAATTTTTACCGACCGTTTCTGCAGAAAAAAACGGCTGTTTTCAACAACAAAAAATTACAGTTCTAAAAAAAATCGACTGATTTTCAGAAAAATCCACTGATTTTCAGAAAAATCCACAGATTTTCAGAAAAACCGCCGATTTTGACGAAAAATCGAGCAATTTTCAGAAAAATCGACTGTTTTCATAAAAAAAATCAGACGAAAAATCGCGGCGCTTCGCGCCGACTCGGCTATTTTTTACCGACTGGCCGACAGCATTGGGGGGGGGGGGGCCTCCCCCCCCCCCAGTCGTGACGCCCCTGGCAGCGGTTACTTGCATTGTCCTTCTCAGGTTGTAGGTCTATCCAGCTAACTTCTCGGCAAACCTCTTCCAGCCGTTGAAGTTTCCTCGATTTCCCCTATGAGTCTCAGCTATGACAAAAGTAACTGCGTTCTGCGCTCTTTACTCAGGATAGACAGGAATCTGTCTTACTGGAAGCAAAACAGGATGGTCTTCGCTAAACGAAGTTATTTCTGCTATCTCGTCCAAAAAAGGGTTGCCCGTCAGCACCATACCAAGCAGTGACGAAAGTGACCCTACAAAAAGGGCGAAGATGATTGCTCCGTAATAGATAACTATTCTCTTGTCAACAACTAAGCTAGAATAACTTATTATGGGCCCCTGTTCCAACTAGTCGATGCTTGACTCGCGAAAGCTCAGAACGCCCAGCAAAGAGCATGCCAATGTGAGAGGAGAGATAATGGACAAAACGAAAGGGGCGAGAGGGATGGCGAACATCAAAGCAATGAAGAACGTCAGCATTTGAAATGGTTACCAAGCATAAAGCCACTAAGAAGCAGTGCAGAAAACAGCCGTGGCCGAGCCAGATAAAGAAAATTATTGACCATTCAGGTCTTCGAAGGGTTTGGAATGAAAGGATGGGAGCCGGGGTGTTACGTATGGGAGGGGAGGGGGACGCCCCCCCCCCCCCCCCCCCCAATCTTGTTAGCCAGTCGGTAAAAAATAACCGAGTCGGCGCGAAGCCCAACGATTTATCGTGAAAACGGTCGATTTTTTTCTTTGAAATAGTCGATTTTTCTTGAAAACAGTCGGTTTTTCGTAAAAGTAGTCATTTTCTTTTTCTTAAAAACATTCGGTTTTTCTAAAAATCAGTCGGTTTTTCTGAAAATCAGTCGATTTTTCGTCAAAACAGTCATTTTTTCTTAAAAACAGTCGTTTTGCAAGCAGTCGTTGCTAAGAACAGTCGGTAAAAATGACCAGCCAGTCGGTAAATACCTTGCCCCCCCCCCCAGAACATTTTGGCTAGTAACGCCTCTGATGGTAGCTATAGATTCAGAGGAAGGAACCCTTGGGTTCAGAGATTGGAAGGCGGCTGAACGACCAGAAGATCCGGTTGTGGTAAGAAGATCGGCGTAAACACGAGTCAATAAAACACAGCTCTTACTAGAAATTATCTTTTCGCGAAGAAATGGCTTAGAAATACCGTTTTCCGATATACCTCCTATACTTTCCACATGAAATTCGCAATTCTCTTGTTAGCGCTTGTCGCTCTTGTTAGCGCTCCCGCTCTCAGACAAAACAGAAAATAAACCTGATGGTCTACCATGTATTCCAAAATGAAAAACAAAACTTTGAACCTTCTCATGTCCTTGTGTGTGAGGCGAAGTTTGCATTGGGGGGAAAGGGGGGGAAAGCGATAAGAAGTCGCAGGTAAGAAACGATGCAATGGCGAAAGGCGGGAATTAAAAAGCTTATGCACTGTCAAAAAAAATCTTGCAGTATTTACTACTGGGATTAATTTTATCTTTACTGAGATAAGATTATCTCTAATTCGGATTAATCCTATCCCAGTAGGGATAAGATTAATCACAGTAGCGAATACTGCATCCTTATGCGGAGAAAATTTTTACAGTGTAGTTTCAAAAGAGAGGTAGTGATAAAATAAATCGCACAATAAGCAATTGGCGTCCTTTAAGCCTCTACACAAAGGTAAACAGTCGTGGAAAATGTTTATTTCAAGGCGGGTGCCACCAGAAGAATTGAAATGGGTAGTTAGTCTGGGTGTGAAATATGTGCCTTGGAAATTAGTGCCTTAACTTAAAGTTGGTGTGCCTGCCATATCGGGGGAAAAAGAAATATACGGGAAATTTAGATCGAAGTCGGGTCCTAACTCATGTCCTAGAGTGGATGCTTAGACGAGAGTGTGTGAATGTGCAGAGCTGAGTGAAATGTAGAACGGAAGCGACCGGAGTATGTGAGTCTGGGATTTGGAAACTAGAGAGATTATTTCTCGACAACGAACCTTTTGCTGTCTACTTAAAACATTGACCGGATGCGTCGCATGTCCTGGCCGAAAAGCAATAATATGGGTTCTTTCGGGAAAGAAAATTGAAGAAGAAGATGGGTTAGAAAGGTAAGCAAAATCCGCAAGCAACGGTCAGGTCCCCCTTTCATAGGAATGTCAGACCTTCTGTCACGGTTATCACGGCTTCACATATTACCCCTCCTGAAAAGTTGAAGACATCATCAAGAACTCAAAAAAGGTTTTTAAGGACGCGTTAGACCAAAACGAATGGTTACGCGTCGAAGCGTTTCGAATTCGCGACCCTACAGTGGTAATCAGGGGACACATGGTCGCTTACAGGCCTGATAGATCGCATGGCTCAAGGCGGTAAACAAGCGATTATACGCCCCGTGTTGAGAACCTCATCTATACGTCTATAATTTGGACGCCTTTGACGAGCGTAAAAAATCCAACAGGATACATTTGAGAGATTCCTGGATCAATGAGTCAAGTAGAGAATAGGGCCGGGCGGAATGGGTGAGCAGCATGAAACTCGAAGAAAGAAATGAATCATAAAGCGCGTTGCATAACTTCGTTCCGCTCGTGTCTTGGAATGTATAAAAGGGTATCCAGCTCAACAATCGGCGCAGAACTTTAAAATGCACGTGAAATTAATGACGCTCTACAGTATGATGGATAAAGTCATTTCTAAAAGCTGGAAGTCCATTTGGTATTTAGATGTACATTCTGCGTACATTTATGCCACAACCAAATGCTAACGGATAAGTTCAGGATTCAAGTCGTACACTTTCCAAAGTCTCCTCGTCTCTACCGAAAATCATCGACAACTAGGCCCAAACAGCGCATGACAATTTGTTTGTATTTCGTTCTTTTATCTCCTACAGTCCGCTTTCCAAATGGCGGGTGGAGAGTAAATTACTTATTTACTTAAAGTCCACTTAACTGCATACATCTTGGCCATCCACGTGTAAAACCCGTACAGGATATATATTTATGAAGCACGACGAGAAGGTCTGGTTGCCTAACCTTTTCACAAGTATAAGTAAAGCTCTTTGAAAAAGTACAAATAATTGACAACGGTTTCGTTCGGCATCAGCTTTAATCAACTCAGTTGTTGAAACAGATTACCTTTGCTCATCAAAGGGAGAAGTTTCAGTAAAAGGGTCTACTTAACTTTTTCCTTTCCCAACACTTTCAGAAGTTTCATAACAGATAACACGAGGATGCGCGGTTTCAACAGATAATGCGTAACAGATAACACTTCGGATGTTATCTGTTGTGTTTCAAAATGCTATGCAGAATAAGCGTTACCATCAGGAAGAACCGAAAAACCGCCAAAAAGTATCTGCTGAGTTTTCTGACGTCATGACGATAAGGAATAAAGTCAGTAGATGCTTTTTTGGCTCTTCCTAACAAAGCTTGTTACCCATAGCATTTCATGGATAACGTTTTAAAACACAACAGATAACATCCGAAGTGTTATCTGTTTCGCATTATCCGTTGAAACCGCGCATCCTCGTGTTATCTGTTATGAAACTTCTGACACTGTACTGGTGACATTTCGTGACGAATGGCTTTATCCAAGGATTCGAGGAATCGTCGAAGTAGCCGTTTGGCCGAACCTATAAATGACTTGCACGTTTCGTATTCATAGCTTTTGTGAATTAGCTTTCCAGGATTTTGCTGCGGACCTCCGCAAGTGGTCGAACGACCACAAGGTTTGACTCAATATTTCGGACTACCTCTCCCCCCCCCCCCCGACCCCAAGATGGTCGAATCCGCGAAAAGGATCCTCTTAATCATCTGGAATCATCATCACCCTTACTGATGATCACCGGATATATACCAGTCAACTGTTTTACCAATAGTTATTTTTCCAGCGGTGGTGGTGAATGGTTTTAATCGTGGTATGATTGCTAGTGTTCGTGTGTGCTATATTAAATATTGTAAATTTTTGCTTGGATACCCTTTATTTGCCGAGTTATTTGCTAGAAATACACCTCTAAATAATTCCCTTTCAGTTAAAGATCCTAGCAATTCAGCAGAAATTTGGTAGAAATTCGAGTTATCTGGCATCCTTCAAGGCTACAGCGAAGAGATTTTTTCTTGCAAAAGAATAGTAATTGATGCGTGAGTGTTTTTTGTAAGTAGAATGTTGTTGTATATGTGTGAACCGTGTATGAATGGCATGTATAATAATATAAAAGTAGTGTTACCACATTATGTAGAATAGAGAAGACTGCCACCTGCGGCCAACAAACCCTTTGGGGCTTTCTTAGCAGGTGCTGTAAAATGTTTTGTATACATGTGTAAAATAAAATCTAATCTAATCTAATCTAATCTGTAGATAAAGCTAATAAAATTCTGACTCTGAAGAATCTGTTTCCGTTTTTCGATAAAAGTGAATAGTTAAGTAAGTAGAGTGTGTTGTTTAAAGTAGGTCAATTGTTATTTATTGTTTTGAAACTTGTTTGTGACAGTGTTTTTCAAATTTATTTTTGTACTCCTCATTATATACTCTTTGAGGGAAATAAATAAATGAATGAACAACGACCGGTCGATAGACTGAACCGCCATGCCGCAGAATAAGGGTTCAATACCAGAGAAGCCTAGAGGACATACTACGACCAAGGTCACAAGTTGTTCAAACTATTTCATAGCTAGGAAGCAGACAAGGCATTAAAGTGCACCT
Source organism: Branchinecta sandiegonensis (assembly GCA_030848855.1). Lineage (NCBI taxonomy): Eukaryota > Metazoa > Arthropoda > Branchiopoda > Anostraca > Branchinectidae > Branchinecta > Branchinecta sandiegonensis. The sequence goes on along the minus strand of JAUPMV010000012.1, from coordinate 15,574,711 downwards.
ACTATAAATTATATGTAATGTATTTATATTTGTTTTTGCCCGCTTACAAAAGGGAAAAAAACGGAGTACAAAATGAAAAAGAAAAGAAAAAAGAGAAGAAACAACAGAAAATATATAAACGCACTAAATATAATGCTAAACTTTTAAGTAGATTTTGTTTGTATGTGTTATGTTTTGCCTAATTATGTCTTCATATATTCTTTTGTACTCCACTGTTTTCGTCTTGTACGATTTGTGGGTTAAAAATAAATTATTATTATTATTATTATACCACGAATCGAGTTAGTTCTTGTTCGAACACTTGTTTCAATCTTATGTATTTTTTCGGTGGGGTTTATTATTTTGTATGCTATAAACTAGTGAAGCCCTCTAATTTGGCTCCAATGTGCAAAACTCGCTGAAGTTTAGGACTTCCACTACGGTCCAACTCGCGTTGTTAAAGGCAGGACTCCGGAATTCCCTGAATGAACATAAATTTGATACAAAGAGCTGCGTCAGGCTTTCGAACCTCTTAGTTTGCCAAGTCAAACTATCTCCGAGCCACCTTCTGAGAAGCCTAGCCGGTGGCCGAACCTATCCTATGTTAATTGAGTTTTCAGCACTAAATTATGACCGCGCCGAAGCATGCAATGATTACAGCTCATGGTGAGAGTCCGGGACGTGGGTTTAAACAGATATTTGCCCCAGCTTTGTTTTGAGGAGGGTCTCTTGTTATTAATTGAGTTACGATACGGTTGGTCGGAAAAACTGCAAATTTGCATAGTACTTCAGGTCACTTCTCACTCTGATGGGTTGTCCCTGACCGCCTACAGAGTAATCTCTTCCGCCGGAAAGTATTAAAATCAAGAACTAGAAGCTCATACTGCACTTGCAAGGCTGGATAAGAGGATGAAAGTAGGAGGGGACCCCCCACTTAACACAAGAATAATACTTAGCAACTACTCTATACTTCATCGATCTATTGATACAGACTATATTAGGTTAGATTATATTTTGTTCGGTTTGTTATGGATTTATAGGATACGTAGTTGTTGTCGTTAAGGTGAAATTATTTGCAAGCTTTGAATGTACGAATTTCAATCCCCAAGTGCTTGTTGAATGTATTTGTAGTTTAATGTCACAAATTAAAAAACTTGAATTTGAACTTGAACTTGACGCAACATGAAGAACACACATGATGAGCTATCACTTCGATTTGAGGATATTGTCGTTGTAGTGCAAAGAGATCCCTGGAAGAAATAAGTGGGATCCTGTTCCACTGCGAAAAGAGCCAAACGTGGAACAGACCGACTCACAGGGGCGTCCCGAGGGGGGGGGGGGGGGGTGCAGCCCCCCCCCCCCTACGTTTTGGACATTCGGTAAAATTTTCGACGAAGGCGAAAATTCGGTCAAAAAGGGCATCGCGGCGAAGCCGTGATGCCCTTTTCATAAAATCGTTTGACCCGCATTTAGAAATTGGGTGATTTAACGTGTTTATTGGTTCCAAATTTTATTCACTCCGCATCGATTTCACCGCATTCGGTCTGTCCCTTCGAAAATTCGGGGATTTAGCCTGTTTATTTGGTCTCATTCGTTAACGAATTCGGTAATTAACCGGACTTTTCTCAAGTCCGTATCTGTTCTATCCCATTCGGTCAGTCCATTTCATAATTCGGTCATTAATCAGATTCATTTGGTTCTGATTCGTGACCGAATTCGATAATTCATCCAAATTTTGTTCAGTCCGCATCGATTTCGCCGCGTTCGGTCCGTCCTTGCGTAAATTCGGTGATTTAACCTGTTTATTTGGTCTAATTCTTTACCGAATACGGTAATTCGGTCACATTCGGCCAGTCCATTTCCTAATTCGGTCATTAATCAGATTCATTTGGTTCTGATTCGTGACCGAATACGATTATTCATCCAACTTTTGTTCAGTCCGCATTGATTTCGCCGCTTCGGTCCGTCCCTGCGTAAATTCGGTGATTCTTGAGCCGAATTCGGTAATTCGGTCGCATTCGGTCAGTCCATTTTATAATCAAGTTCGGTGGGAATCATTTGGTTCTGATTCGTTACCGAATACGGTAATTCACCGGATTTTTCTTTAGTTCGTTTCTATTACTGGACTTGCCGAATTCGATTGTGTTCGGTGGTTCAAGAGTTTTATTCGATTACGAAATTCGATTGCAATACCGCTCTCGATCTGTTCCTTATTTTTTTAGTTAGTTTTTTGGTATACTACGGATTCATTATTTGCTTCAGCCCAGTTACTGAGTTCGGTAATTTAAGTGGCATTTATTTAGCTCTCGTTCTTTACCATTTACGGTAGCTTCAGCTGTTCGCTGTTCATTTTTTTACTTCTTAGGATTGCAGTACTTCAGGAATAAGCACGACTTTTGTTTGCTGTAAATTCCGAACAAATGTACTCTGTATCCACTTTACCCTGGATAGCCCCTTCCGTTGCCAGACAACTCTGGGTTGAATAGATAATCTTGGGATCGCAGAAAGGCACTTTTATCATCAGTGTTTCAAAAAAATTTGGCCTGCGGCGCATTTTGCAGGCTTCACTAGTAAACAAAGTTTGCCTCATTTAGTTGGCGTATGAGACTTGGAATTTTGGGGGGCTTAAAATATGTTAAAAGCCAGAATTTGCATGGGAAGTAGTTAAATGTTGCCAGAAAAAAAAGATGGATTCAAAAAATTTCGCCTGCGGCGCCTTAATTAATCATGGCCACAGCCGCTAGCGACGTTGTCGCTATGCAGCAACACCGTTTTTTTTTCGATTATTTCAAGTCCTGTTGGCAAAACTGGAAAGGTCTTCCAATGGTAAAAGGCTAGTGACGGCGTATTCATGAAAAAACAGAAGCGGAAAAGCGTGAAAATGCGCCAATTTTTCTTTTTATACTTGTTTGTATATACTCTGCAACTTTCTACGTCGTAGCTTCATGAAGGTAACTCGCTCTGTTTTTACAATTTTTTTTTTATAAATTCAGTAAAAATAAAGTACCGATTCGGTCAATTTTACCAGGTGCCCCCCCCCCCCCCCCAATGAAGTAAGGCTCGGGACGCCCCTGCCGACTCAGTGTAGTGACAAAACTAAAATGGAATGTTCGAAATCTTAATGGATGGGACGATCAGGGATGTCAAGTGAAACGGTATTAATTAATTTTTTTGTTTTAATCTGTCAGAAATACTGAAGCGTCATTTCCTTATGCCACTGACATGTCTGTCGCCTGTATGCAATTTGAGGTTCACAGTTGTCAATACAATTGTACCTTACCTTACCTTACAGTAATACATCTCAGACAAGTCCTTAAAGAAATCAGTGGAGTTTCAGCAGCGCAAGTGCTAAAACTTTCACTTTAGCTACAAGGTGTATCTGTCTTGTTTAGTTTTGTTCACTATTATCTAGTTTACCAAAAAAAATAACCACCAACCTTTCGTCAGGAACGCCTCGTACCGGTTTTGCTGGCTTAAGCGACTTGACCTTTTGCTTCATCCAAATCGGTTCGGGACAAAGCGGGTCGTCGATCCACTTGAAAGATCATCGTTACATTTTCCTCGCACGAGGAGCAGAACGAACGATACCTCTCTTTCATACTGTTGAATCTAGGTTATCTGCTTTTCAACAAGCCTCATTCCAGTGTATGGGCTTATTCCTAGAACACAGGAGACATTGTATGCGGAAATTTACTAACTGTGCGAATACATGATCAGGATTTTCCGGTCGGATTTTCTGCGTCTCCATCATCATGTTAATAAAATCTCAACTTTTAGAACGAAACTGATGATGGTGCTGAAAATCTGGACCGGAATTTCAGTCCGCGAGATCGACCCTCATCGTCTGTCTGATGCTTCTGAACTTCTGGCCGGTGCTGTCGTCTAGCGAACAAATAGGGAAGTGAGAGGGGGGAACTTTTTCCATGCTAAACTAGTATGGCGGACCTTCCTAAGTACCTTGTGCGCTTTAAAGGACACCTGAACAATGAAACCATACTTGGACACACCATGGAGAATACATTTACAGACATTGCCACGGAGAGCATTCTTCTCCTGAGCATAACGTTTTCAAAATAGGGATGTTCGTTTCTGGAGGTTTGAACATGAAGACTCCAAGACAAAAAGCGCAATTCATTCAAATCTTGTACAGCGCTGGCCGGATCGTCTTGAAATTTCTTCTACATATACGTTTGGGCTTAACCGGTAAAAAAATATTCCAGAAGAAGGGTTGATTGGAGACATTTGTTCATTTCTAAAATTGTTCGGTACTGAAATAAGGACAGATGCAAAATGGAGCAAAAATCATAGCTTGGAAACACTATTTCGTATTTGGATTGGGTTTTCTGCAGGCAATGTTAACGGAAGTCATACAGATAGGGATGATACTTGGTACTCTTCATTCAGGTGTCCTTTAAGAAGTCTACTATTACACATCATCAAGCCAAGTTTTCTTGCCCGTGCTATCACGGAACACTCAAATGAGGTTGTGCCCCAAAAATTCTGATTTTTTGTCTCTAGCCAATAGGGAAAGAGCCTGCGGTGACTCCTAGAAGTTCGGATCTCGCAGCGCCAGAGGTCCGAACCAGAAGTGTATTGACCAATTTCTAAGTTGCTCCTAAAATCTAGTCTTGACGGTAGCTAATATTCTGCCCTTTCGTCATCGAGCTTACGAATTAGACGCCTTTACGAAACTCAGCGTATCTATGAGAGAGAATGAAGGGTTTACTAAAAAAAAACCCACTAAATCTTCAATGCCCAGAGGCACACCTGTAAGGGACAAATTACCCTCGAAACAAAATATAAGAAATAACACAAATGCCGTCGGGAAAGTTTAGTTGAAACTTTCTTGAAACAAGCTGGTAATTTACGCTAGTCATGTTGATGACTACCACCCACACACGATCAAGCAAACCAATGAATATGAATATATTTAATAGCCAATTGGCCGTACAAAATACATGATGGTTACAATACATTTTACATCACTCAATACTTATCTTTATTTAACTAATACACTCTTTAAAAATTGGAATATTTTAAGTATCTTAGCTTTATTTTTTGTTTCAAGAACATCGTGGAGCTTGATAGTATACCCATTAAGAAAATGTCTCCTGGGGTCTGAGAGTTGCTCGCATTCAACCAGAAAATTTGCATACACTTGGTATTTCTCTACGTCAGGCCTCGCAGTCGCCTAAAATCCGGTCTCTGCGGCAGCTAAGCTTCAGCTGCTTCCACGCCGCGTTTCAGAGTTAAGCTGTTACCGTCCACAAGCTTTATATCAGCCTCGCCAGCTTAAGTTCCGTTTATGATCGGAGCGCGCCGAGTTAATCTCGACAAATTACCAATAATGCCTCCTGTCACACATTACGAACCGCTCAATCTGTAATTTATGTCTTTGATGGGGACCTCACTGTGAATGGGGCTTTTCCTAAATTCACACCCATGCTGGGACTGGTATTTTGACTCAAACAAAATTCACCTTTTGACTATATCCTCAAAGGGGTTAAAGCCTTTCTGGGGTCCATTCTTCAAGCAAATTTGTAACAGTGACAGATGAATTTGGACCTCGTCGACGTAACTGTGGACTTGCAAAAGATCCGGTTTAGGAACATCCTGAAAGAGAATGTATTAGTTTCAATAATTTAAAAGCCCCCCCCCCCCTTATCTAGCACCGGCGACAGGACGGACGCGGCACCAAAATCTCCTGGTGCCAGTAAATGTCGCACTAACCGGTATTCAAATTCCTTCGTACCATATTTCACTGAGAAGATTAACAAAAAACAAGTGAATTCCATGTGATTTATTTTCTTTTATGTAATAATTGTTTATATTCAAGTATTTTAATACATGAAATGTAATGGTCGACGTGTTTAGTGCCAGGGCGGCGCTACCAGTTAAATAAAAATATCTATCTATCTTAGCGCTAGCAAGTAAGTAAGTATATCTGTAACTCACAAAATGTTTTACAACAAAAGAGAGTGGGAGTAAAGATAATCGAAAAAAGAAAAGAACAAAGACAACAGGAGAATAACTTACGAAACATACAATAGGCCTACAACTATCAATACAAAAAAGTCTAATCAGTCGGTGATGCGGCAACAGACGTAGACAAGATTTCTGACGGACCAATAATGGTTATTGGTCATTAACTGAACGTTGAACGTTAACGTTAACTGAAACCGTTTTCTGGCATCAGACTGTTGTCTGGGAAAGCCTACTCAGGACAATTTTCCGACTGTTCGTGATCTCAAAACGCTAGTGATGGATACGATACCTATGACTTCATAAAATTTGTCCGTCGGTCTGTTAGCACGATAACTCTCGAAGGAGCTGAAAAGGAGGTCGAAGACCTCCTTTTTCGCCAAAACCTTTTTTCGAAACCTTTTTCGCCAAAACAATTGATTTTTAACAATTGATAACGCCTCTTGCGTCTGACATATCCGTGTTAAACGTGTTTAACCCTGCATAGCGCATGCATATCGCTATAAAAGTTTCAAGGCTTCCGTGTTCCAATCTTACCATAAAGACAAAGGTATACTAAAGAAAACCGATCTGCTTCTGTGGAGGTTGAAGAAGGAGTCGAAAGGAGTTGACTCTTAGTGTAAGGATTCTTTGTGTCAAAGTTCACGTCAAGTTTGTAGATACGCTAATAAAGGGGCGATTTTCTTAAGGTCATAAAATTAGGAGTAAAGAGATGCTGAATCCACACCTTAAACTTCCCGCCGGACAATCAGTTTGCCCGGAATCCGGTCATAACCGGAAACTGAAAAAATAAAAGTTTTATCTGAAGTTGACTGAAGGTTCGATATAGGGTTAAGGAGGCATGCAGAATCCGCTGCAGAACTTTATTTCCTTGCGGTACAAGTAGTTTCACCAGAAAATCCGGCCAGAAACTGAAATTCGGTAAATGTAAAAGTTTTTCTGAGATCGACTAAAAAAAAATATCAGGAAAAATAAGTGAACCCATATCTAAATTTCTTTCCTCAGTGGATACACAACTCATCCGAAGTGCGGCCAAACCGGAAATATGGTTCGAGTGAAACTTCGATTGAAGGAGAGCTTAAAATATAGGGGCCGTAACAGTTCTCCCGTAAAACTGGTTGGAACGCTGTTTGAAAATGACAAGGTGAGTCGGGAAATACTATTTTTCCTTGCCTTGGATGATAAGCCAGCAGCCTCGTCGGCGGAAGTTTATAACCCCCCCCCCCCCCCCCCAACATTTATCTATATCAGGAAGTCCAGACAATACTGTCCTCTGGAATCCCATCGGAACCTCTTTTCTTGTTTTTTTTGGAAAAGAAAATAGGGCCATCGCTGTCTTACTTTACTTCTACGTTCTCAGCGTCAGATGTTTGCACCAGAATACAATATACATTTCATTGTGGAACTAAAGGTTTTTGCCACACAACAAGGGAGACTTTATCGAGTTGTTAGATACTAAATGGTAAACAGCGGGACAGCAAAGCAGACGAAATCTCAAGATAAGTCAGTCCTAGCTACCAGTTCGTTTGAAACTAAGGTTTTTGTAGCATGTCTCGAAATTGGTAGATACAGCACGGTAGATAATTCTTATAACGTAGATACTTCTTCAAGATATTCTGGGGGGAAATTAAGCTTTATCGTCGTATCCTCGGATAGCGTCCCGAGTTGGCAGACACAAGATGGTTGTGTAGTGCTTTACTGTATTTCCATAAAATATCGAAAGTTTACTGTTTACGGATTTGATGCGTTATTCCAAGCTGTTTAAGAAAAAAAAAATCGGTGGGGGGTTCATAGTTACTAGTGTGTTTGGTTTGTAAGTTTTTTTTTGTCTGAGCGTCCCAGACTGGGTAAATTCAAGCTACTTTCTTTTTTTCTGCTTCTTTCCTTCCTTTCTTGTGTAATTATTTTTTTTTTTGGGGGGGGGGTTATTTAGTGCCTTAGGCCTAAAGGGTTGCTTCTGGGAACTGAAAAGTTGGTTGTGTTTTTTTTTCGGTTAGAATAAACCCATTAATTCTTCTTAAACAGGGCGCCTAGATAATATTTCAATGCCCGTGAACAAACATGGAATTATGTAACTCCAATATAACCTTCAGCTTCCGCTTCACAGAAATCCATCCTCTGTTCAACAGCAATACATTCGATCAAGACAGAAAACAAAAATTTTAGAAGACATCAGAACTATTCGCAATGATTAACTGTTTACAAGATGGTGTCTAAGAGCGTGTTCCACCCTTCTAACAATAGTAACTATTGGTTACTATTTTGGTTCCAAGGTACTACGCTGACCGCTCCAACCTTCTTGAAATAGTAACTATTTGCTTACCATGCTCAGGAGCGTAGTAGTTACGGATCTCTGTAACGTGATTGGTTGGATTACCCCGTGGAGTGATATTTTAACGAAAATAGAAAAATGCGTTCCAGCCTTGACGCCAATAAGCCAGAATTCGTGACGTCATGCGTAGTAACTACGGTAAGTAGGATGGAACACGCTCTATGACTCCAAAATATCCCATTGCGAATTTTTAACATATGATTTTATCTATCACCACTCCTTGACCACTGGATCGTCCTATAGTAAACCCAGAGAGAAACCTGCCAAAGACTGGACCGATGCTTGTCATCGACGAGAAAATCTCTTGGACTCCGCGAGACGCGCTGAAAATCTACACATTGTAATATCTTAAATTATTTTAAGCACTTTTAAATACTCCTTGAGCCCCAGCTGACTGGTAAACACATGCAATTTTCAAGTCGGAGCTGAATGATATCAAACCCACTGGAAACTTAATGAGCACGCGAAATGGAAGTGAGCTAACGTCGCTAAACGATTATTTAGTTTACTATCTTGTGAATCGGCTGAAGTTAGGATTTTGCAAAAAGGGACAGTACAGTTATGTTTACAACAATCATTCCTATCGAGTGGTAACCATTTCTCTACCATTTTCGACATATCAATCGACTCCTTTAACAATAAAATCGCGAATTTCTGCTCTTTTCACGTCGTTTCTTGCTTTGAAGGAACTGCTACGTGGCATTCGCAGCGCAGCTTGCCCAGGGGCTACCTCCTATAACCAGCATATTATCTCTTTGCCCTCGCCAGGGGTGTGGGCTGATAATTTCTCAAACGTTGGGACAGACAGCTTCAGGTGCTCAAGGTAATAAAGGCCCACAAAGGAAGGTGTTACTTGAAGAATTGCTACGGAACGCTTGAGATATTCATCAGTTTAAAAGCCGACGTCATTACTTGAATACCATTGATGACGGGAGATTCTGAAATTGCTGATTCACTTTTGAAACAGGAGGTGCCTTCGCAGCGCTGAGCTTCGGACTAATTGTTTTATCAAGAACGCTTGACGAGGTATTGATTGAAACTCGGAAGCTACCACAAAGATTGGAGAATTGTCCTTTGGATGTAACGACACGAAAAGTTTAATTCGATTTCCCTGAGCAGGAACCAACACTCATTGTAAGTTGGTTTCTGCTCCTAAGACAAAGCCACTTTCACAGGAAGTGGTTCACACTTGCCGAACTTACACACGTTGCAAAGTTGGTTCTTTTCTGAATATTGCGCAAATAGAGCAGGTGAGATCTTACTGCTTGGTAAGCGTAAGCCACCGAGTTCAACTTGCCCGACTTGCAGACTTGCCCAAACTTGCAGGTTTTTTCCCGAACATGGCGCAAAAAGGGCAAGTGTCATTTTACTTGAATGGTACATTTTGTATATAAGGATTTAAGTTAGTCTTTAGCGAGTTGAAGCATCGAGCAGTATTTAATGTGACGAAAGCCAGTCAGTATTGAGAGTGTATAACAGTCAGTCAGTTCGATTTATGATGTATGCAGAACTTCAATATGAAACGTAAGTGTGTTTTTATAAACACTGGTTACTGAATGTAGGACCCAGGACCTACCGTCCGAACTTCCCCCTCCACAGTTACGAACCAGCCCTTCGAGGATTAAGATCAGAGTACCGGTATAGTCTAATAAGTACCAACCGCTCGGGTACACGCTACACGTCTATTAGATACTCGGTTTCGTACAAGTTAAACGTAAAAGAAAATCCGAAAATCCTGACAAGAATTCCAGTCCGTTGATCGTCAGTCCGAATAATGAATCTTCTGAGCGGATTGCACTAGGCTAACGTACCTCTATAGTATAGATGTGTTGCCGCCAAACATGTTTCAGAGAAGAAACTAATCGATTAACCGCGCTTTTTTGCTGCCCCCGACAATTACAAATACCTCAAGATTCCGGATACCCCCTCCCTCCACTCCCCCACGATGCTCGAATCGGGGAAGTGACTATTCCAACTTAATCTTCTGGGGTCCCTGATATGCCTGCCAAGCTTCATGGCAAAAAAACATTGATTCTCCTCTAAAAGTGGAATCAACCCCCTAAACAAGGAGAAAATATTTAAACCAAATTAAAACTAACAAATATTCGATAACACTAAAACAACTAAATCAACGCCGTTCTTCAGACGCGGAATTTGCGTACTAGTCTAGGGAACTCGCTTAAGAAGGCAACACAAGAACAAAAAAACACATAAAACACTTAGCCTACCATAAATAGCAAAATTCGGTCACCATCGCCATCTGCTGTCCTCACCCGAGGGGCTTTCCACTCCCCGGCACCTGCAGTACACCCTTTCCCGGCATGGAACGAAATCGGCGATGCCAGCCATAAGCTAGTCGATTCACCTTTCAAACGCTTCTAGAAATGCTTATTTTGATGTTTCAGAACTTGGCAACCGGTGCCGGCACCGACCGGGCACCGGGCACTCGCTGTCACTAAAGTCTAGAGTGGTCAGCCCCTCGTCCTCACCCATAATCTGGCCATGTATAAAATGACCTTACTTTAAAGAAGGTCTTAAAATACGCTGTTGCTGCTTAAACTATCTTTCCTAACACCTGTACCTTCTACCAAAGTACACACTACTTGGACAAAACTGCGAGTACGTTCACTTCCTTCAGTTGTCGATTTCACTCTCCAACCCCCTGCTCAGCACTTATGCATCATTTCGAACGATAAGGTGGTCGGGATTCCTAAATCCCCTTCCTTTGATGAGCACTAAAACTCATCTGTGAACAATTAGCAATGGCATATTTGTGATTTTCAGATTTGAACTTGTAAAACGGTTAATGCTTGCTAAAATTGTGGATGTCTTCTTTTATTTTTGTTTTCTGTCTTAATCGAAATGGGTTGCTGTCGAGAAAAGGAATGTTTGCTACCTGAAGTCTTGGCTTTCCCTGACGGCTAAGCAGGAGCTGAAGATTAGATTGGAGTTAAGAACACTGTAAAAAAAAAAATCTTGCAGTATTTGCTACTGGGCTTAATATTGTCTCTACTGAGATAAATTACTTCTAATTCGGATGATTCTTTTCCCAGTAGAGACAAGATTAATCCCGGTAGCAAATACTGCAGTTAACTTTAATCCTTACTCAGAGAAACTTGTTACAGTGAAGTCCATGTTTGTTCTATGGACTTTATACTAACCTAACCGTGAATCTTCCCAGAGCCAGACAGATCCAGCAGAACCATGTGAAAGGATGCGTATTCTCGCCGTTCCCCGAGGACTCCTCGGGGAATCGAAGGGAACGGCGTACGTTCCCTCCGTATCTGAAAGGGAGTCCTTTTGATTACACGATGAAAAATTTATCTCAAAATAGTAGTATGAAGTTGTACGAAAAAGTAGCATGCAGTACTAACTGATGCTACTAAGAAATTCTACTTCAAGGCTACCGTGCTACTGCATACTACTGCATGCTACTATTAGCAAGCCTGGATGCTACTATGGCAAGACACGATGCTACTGGATACTACTATATAAGATTGGACAAGTCTGAGGCACATTAAATGATAGTATTCTTTGCTATTACATAGTATTACATGCAACTTTTTCGTACAACTACCATACAACTCTGCAGGCTACAAATTTTTTATCGGGTATGGTTATGATAATCGGAGCATTCACCGTCCGTGGGGAGAATCCGAGAATACGGGGAGTGAGTCCCCGGGACAAATAAAAACGCGGGGACTCCTCAAGTGGAGTCCTCGGGGAACGGCGAGAACACGCCTAAGACGTCAAGAAGGCATAACGGATCAACCGGTGAAATTGGGTTGCCACCGGGCAGTACGCCTAAATACATTCCTACAGTACCACACTGGAATGCTCCAACATTCCGGTCTGCACCGATAGTCTGACACGAAACGTGTTTTAATTTGGGTCCTAGTCAAGATAACTCAATAAGAAGGCAGCACAAGAACAAGACAACACAAGATACACGTAGTCCGCCATTAACAGCAAGCTCCTATTACCGTCTAATCTTTCATTGCTGTCCTCACGTGATCTGGTCGTGTATAAAAAAAAAGTTTAAAGTTTAACTGAAATTTTTGTGTCATTAACTGAATACACTGAATTATTTGGATGCTGGGCATGCTGCCAAGGGATTTTTTATTTTCCATTATCTGCTCTAGTTATGACGTTAAGAATATCTGCGGCCGTCCCTACAACGTATGACGCGGGAAATTTTCAGTGGGCAGTGGTGCGCTTGGTGAAGACTGCTTAGTGCCTGAACAAAAAATATGATAAATCTTTCTCGTAAGGCATAAAACGCAGACATAAGCGCATAGAGCTACCACAAATCACACGGAAATTCCACTATTTGAAAATCGATTATTCGTGAATAGCGGAACAACGAAGTAACACATTTTCAGTGGGTCTTCAAGCCAATTTAAGTGAATAAATGATAGGTAACAAGATCGTCATATCCCAGCCCTTTTCTGTTAAACTTTAAAGGCCCAGAAATTACTACTATTTCTAGCATGACGACTTCCAGTGAGAGGAGGAGCACATACCAAATAACAACCAATCGAACCACACGTAGTACACCATAAAAAGCAAGCTTCTCTTTCATTGCTTTCCTCGCCCTAATCAGAGCGTGCATAAAATGAGGTCAATAGCCAAAAAATTAGTAATATTTCTAACATGACGACTTCCCGTTACAGGAGGAACGCATCTAACTAAGAACAACCAATTGAACCACACAGGTGTCCCACCTACAGTCTCTTCCTTATAGATGCCAAATCACTAACCAATCTGACATTTCAACCATAACGCCAATCGTTCGCATGTCAGTCCGAATTCAAAGAAGTAGGAATACAAATTAGACCCAGTCATCATGCCGCCTATAGACATTTCCAAATCAAAGCCAGGTATCCAACTTGACAAGGGACCTATCAACTTGTTCACTTTCAACAACGCGGGTTGAAAAAGGGTTCCTACCCTCAAGTGGCAAAATAGCCTTAAGTGTCTCCCGCCGGTTTTTAATCTCAATTTCAGCCCGGGTCTTATTATTTTGTCCAAATCTGTCAGACTTCCCCTCGGATCTAATTGTTAAACTAATTTCCATTTAAAATAGCCTTCGGAAATCAATTCGTGATGCCACCCGCCCATATCCAATGGAATTTGCTCGCATTTCCATAAAGTGCAAACAATACGGTCCATGTCAAGAAGTTCCCCATATGTCTTTTTCGACGAAGGTTCGAAGTGAGACCTTTGTGTTATGGAGTTGATAGCTTTGGTTTGATTTTTCGCATGAGTCTACAAGACTAATTATGCAAATTCAGTTTAAAGAATTAAAGAAGTTATTGGCACGTTTCGAACAGGAAAATAAAAATAAGAATGAAAGAAGACATTCAAAATATCCAAAAGGATGAACATTACATGCTGATGTTAACAAGAGCTAGAAGCTCATATGGCACTTGTAAGGCTGGGTAAGAGGATGAAAGTAGGAATTTGCCAATTCGTGGGTTTGCTGTGATCATTTTCAAGCAAAATCCTTGGGGTAAGAATGATCATGGACCCTTGGAAACTCGCAAATGTATCATTTGTTAAAAAGCATTTTATTTTTGAACTTAGCCGTGATGATGGGCACTTTAAGGGAGCTAGAAATTCATCTGTAATCAAAACCCTTGAGGCAAAAATGATCCTGGGCCCTTCGGGATCATGAATATATATTTTGGTCAAAAGTATATTTTTTTTTACTCTTCGGTTAAGATGCCCACTTTAAGGGTGCTAGAAGTTCATTTCTAAGCAAAACCCTTGAGGCAAAAATGATCATGAGCTCATGGGGATCATGACAATGTATATTTTGCTCAAAATTAGTTTTAATACTTTGCTGTTAAGATGAGTACTTGAAGTCATGATTGCGTCTGGGAAGTAACAATTTTTAAGCCAATCTTGTCAAGTCGCTAATGTTCAAGCCTAATTTCATCGTCCTAGCATCTGGAAGTATTGAGTACCTTAAATCGCAATTACCGGAATTCCGCCCCCCCCCTCAAACTCCCCCAAGAGTGAGCGAACCCGGCCCGGTTCTGTCACTGATTGTGTCTAGAGCCTATGATTGTTCTTCCCACCAAGTTTCATCCCAATCGCTCTACTCTAAGCGTGTCACAAAATGTCCAATTCCTCCCTCCCCGACTCCCCCTGCATTCATTGGATCCTGTCCGCACTTGAAATGGGACATCTGAGACATGAGCTCTTTCCGAATATCAAGTTTCATTAAGATCCGCTCATCCGTTCAGTAGTTGGACATACCTCAAGATTCTGGATTTCCGCCTCCCTCCACGATGGACAAATCGGAGAAACGAGTGTTCTAAAGTTAAAATGGTCGAGTCCCTGATACGCCTGCCAAGTTTCGTCGTCCTAGCACATTGCAAGCATCTTAACTCGGCATCACCGGAGTTTCGCAACCCTCCCTCCAACTCCCCCACAGTGCCCAGATCCGGTCCGGTCTTGTCAATTACGTATCCCCCCCAAAGTCACCGTATCCGTTCCGCACTTGAAGTGTGACATCTGAGACACGAGGTCGTCCCAAATATCAAATTTCATTAAGATCCGATTCCCCGTTCAAAAGTTATACATACGTCAATATTCCGGATTCGCCCTCCCTCCACTCCCCCCACGGTGATCGGAACGGAGAAGTATATGCCTGCCAAGTTTCATCGTCCTAGCACTTCTGGAAGTCCCCTAACTCCAGAACAAGTGGCCTGACAGACCGACCGAAAAGTGTTCGGTATATGGCACTTGAGCAAAGCTGCAATTGCCACAAAAACACTCAGATATGAAATGGAAATTTATTAACTGATGAGTTATTATGCGCATGAAAGGAATTTAGGAATCCCGTCACTGTCAAACTGTATCCAAGTGGTGAGCAAGGGGATTAGGTACTGACAAGTTAGGAACATGAAGGAAGTGAACTTATGTCCAGTTTTGTCAGTGCTTCCGCGGAAGGAAAAGTTACCGGTATCACAAAATACAGAGAAGAGTTGGCTCTAAACAGAAATAGCGTATTTTGTGGCACTCTTGAACGTGTCACTAATCTTCAAAGGACACGTCGTACTTAAGATGGTGATTCATTCTACTTCAGTCGTACTTCCATCCATTCTCATTCCCGAGATTCTTCACTTCATAAATGTATCTCATCTCCTCTATTAGCAACACACCATTTACCACGCTTGCCACGTTTGTTTCCTTAAAGGACCTGTCTAACCTATAATACTAACGCAACCTACTTCTATAATCACTCCATATATTTCTAAACCCGAAGACCCTAATTTCGTACGCTACATTCAAACCTCTCTAACAAGATTTTCTCAATGTGTATCACGCTGTCGACGGTTGTCTGCGAGAAGTTTTTCCATCAGAAAAACCAGTTATGTAAATTGTTTCCCTGTTTTCGCTATAAGTCAACGGGTCTCGGAAAAGGCTTAAAACAGCAAAAACGTGGGTGACTTGTTGAAAGCACAGCCTAGTCTCAAAGTATTCAAATATTTCAAAATATTGAAGTTGAAGAGTAAATAGTGCGACGTATCATGGGCCCGATCATTGTTTCTGAGGAGGTTCTTCGTCCGTAGACCGCCTATGAAAATGTTGCCAAGTTTATCATTCAAGGTATGGGAGAAGGAAAGAGGCAAAAAACGGGAGAAGCGTGTGTATTTTTCGGTAAGCATAGCTTCAAGCTTAGTTGTAAAGTGATCAACTATTACAGAACACCAAAGCAGAAACACTATGTAGTGTGAAGTGTTCTTTAAGCCTCCCCACATTTCCTTTCGGCAGAATGCTGATCCATGACAATGAAGGCTTCCTAAATACCACTAATTCATCCGATATCATTTTCCTAACTTGTTGGTTCGAATCAAAATACCACCAAATCATCGCTGTCCAAATGTAGCTATTATTATGATGGGTTCACACTGCGTTCCCAGGGTATGAATGGGTAGTCTTGCAGGGAGACATGGGAGGCAGGCTCGACCTACATCGACTATCGCAACTGACCGAAAGATGGCCCAGTCACGCACGAAGCTTTCGTTGAATGTGTGGCCGGGTGGTTTGTTGGGAGGCTTAATTGGCATACGAAATTAACACCTTCTGTTAAATGTCGTCGAACTTTTTCTCATCTTTTCGTAAAAAATAACGCAAAAAAACTGTTCATGGTTGTTCTACGAAAAAAAGTTAATAATACAAATACTGCTAAGCTACTAAACTCAATGAAATTAAAATTACTAACAAGTAAATACTGACATAAAAAGAGAAAATAATACAGATATTTTGGGTATCATCCCTAATACAAGGGTACACATAAGTGTTATACGTAAGCAGACTTCTAACAGTGTAAAAGGCCTTCCCACAGGATGTTCACTTCATTTCTAAACTTCACACCATACCTTGTTAGAACCAGAGGCTTTACTAGCCAAATTTTTTTTTTTTTTGTTTTGGGGGGGAAGGTATTTACCGACTGACTGGTCATTTTTACCGAGTGGTTTTGCAGCAAAACGACAATTTATAAGAAAAAAAAATGACTGTTTTTGACGAAAATCCGACTGATTCTATTTTTATGAACACCGACTGTTTCTACGAACTGTGTTTACGAAAAATCAAGGCGCTTCGCGCCAACTAGGCTATTTTTTTACCGAATGGCCGACAACATTTGGGGGGGGGGGTCCTCCCCCCCCCCCCCTACACGTGACGCCCCTGATTAGAATATCATTCCACTTTTCCCTAGACACTTTCGTATTCGCATTAGACGAAACCTTTCATTGGCTTCCTAAGTGCAAATAGCGAACCACCAGATGCTGAGTACTGAACAGAAGCAATTACCTTACCCTGTCAGTTGTCAATGAGGAAAATAAGACCCTCCCCAAGATGTATTTCTACCCAGTACTTAGATGTACCGTAGTTAATTAAGTATATAGTCTACCTAGACTATTACCTAGATGAATTCTGGGCACAGGTCGTAGTTTTTACTGTAAATGTACAAGTGTAGCATTCTATTCGCCTAGTGCAGTGGTTCCCAACTGGGGATACGAGTACCCAAAGGGGTATGCGAGACCATCGTAAGGGGTACGCGAAGGTCCGAAGTCTCTGAATTTGAAAATATCTGCTTTCGTCAAGAATTTAGAGTTTTGGCTTCAAAGTTTCAAGTTTCAAAGAAACAGCGCAAGTGTCTTTCTGACCCTTGACCAGTTTACGGACGAGAATGAAATTGACAACCTTGCAGCCTCAAGTATCCCATTTATTGGTATATACTTTTACACATTAATTGCTTACCATTTATGACAATAAATGACGTCTTTTTGGCGTCCTGATCTTGACAGATCTTGTAAAATAGTAGAACAATCATTCTTCAAAAGGGGGTACGCAACCTTTTTGAACCTTAATTAGGGGTATGCGATACGGAAAAGTTTGGGAACCACTGGTCTAGTGCACCATCCGAAAAATCACCGGGATTAGGCTAGAAAGGCGAGTGAACAGCTTCTATACTTTTAGTTAATCAATTTTAATTAATCCCTAATAGCACTCGGCTAACACAGATAGGAACTGCAGAAACACTTGAGAACAATACGAATAATACACTAACAAAAAAAGAATACGAACAGATACAGC
Organism: Branchinecta sandiegonensis; assembly: GCA_030848855.1. NCBI lineage: Eukaryota > Metazoa > Arthropoda > Branchiopoda > Anostraca > Branchinectidae > Branchinecta > Branchinecta sandiegonensis. The sequence continues at coordinate 15,556,806 of JAUPMV010000012.1, read as the reverse complement.
GCCAACAATTTCATCTCTCAACCAGGGGCGTAATTTGCTATAGGGCAGGGGGGGGGGGGGCAACTGCCCCCCAGACCCCAGTTTGCCCCTCCCCCCCAGCTTGATGTTTGCCCCCCCCCCCAGCTGAAATTCAGCGTCTTCAAAACTCTCGTCGAAACTAAGATAGGTCTACAGAATTCAAGCATCCACAGAAACAGATCGGTTTCCTTTAGTATACCTTTGTCTTTATGGTAAGATTGGAACACGAAAGCCTTGAAACTTTTACAGCGATATGCATGCGCTATGTAGGTTTAAACACGTCTATATCAGACGACCGACTAAGTGTTTTTTTGTTTTTGGTCATCGGTACCCAATCTGAGAAAGCGAAGAAGCTTGACGTCAATCGCGCAGTGGACAGTTTCGCGAATTTAAAGAAGCGTCGTTTCGCCTTGGTCGATTAGTAAAATATCTCTTTGTTTCTTTGTTTTTATTACGTTTTCTTCTTGAAATAAAACTGCTCATTTTAACTTGACTTGGGAAAACCGGCTCCAAGTTTGCCCCCCCCCCCCAGGATTTTGACGAAATTACGCCCCTGCTCTCAACGACACAGCCAAGTATTTACCAAGGTACAAGCTGTATTAGAGATTATCGAGATCGAGATTAATCGTCTACTAAACTAGCAGGAAAATGCAAACAGTGTCATGGAGGCTTTAAATCGGACTTTCCACCAGTATCTTGCCAGAATGTAGGTCTTCCGAACTGGTTAGTGAAGACTGCTTGCTGAAATCTTGAACCACTCCTTTCGATTCTGTTCGTTCAGCTATGAACGATATTCTCTTATATTCTATATTCTCTTAATGGATTTCAGAACAGAAACTTCCGAAAACAGGACAACAACTTAATATGTTTTCTCTCATTAGCCTATAAAGTGATCTCCTTCATTCAAATCCATATATTTCCATGACAATTTCATCTGATAGATTTCAGAGCAGAAACAATTCAACAGATTCAACAGGTTTTCTCTCATTAGCCTACAAGGCGATCTCCTTCATTCGAATCCACACATTTTCTTTATGAAAAAATTTCATCTAAACACATCACTCTCCCCATCAATACAGTTTAGTATGGGTACACAGGAAAGCCTACGATTCGGTTATCCAGACGTGAGAATGAATGTAGTCCCGCCTTCGGGCCGCGATACCCACAAGATTACCCCCTGTTGGTATCTGTTCGCTACGTTGACCCCCAATAGAACTGACCGATTGGAGTGGAAGGGATCTCTTCACTTCAGACCAGGGGAGACGTTCATTAGCCCCTCTGTCAGGTAGTATTCAACTCGAACAGAACTGAACAAATCAATCCTGTCAGGTGTGTAGGGCTGAGGGCGAAAGAGCGCTGGGTTTAGCGGCTGAATAGTCGGCGAAGCTATTGTCTGATTTCCGCCCCCACTAAAGATAACCGCAGGATTTGTAGCAAAAAGTCTATAGAAATGTGCATCCGGTTCGTTTTCTTGGGTCTTTGGAGAAATGGATTTTTATGTGAGCTCACATGGATCAGTCAAACAACTCGAGAGCAAAAAATATCGAAGCTTATGACCGCTGACTCACTGAGCGTATTCCACCCTACTACAATGGTTACTACGCATGACGTCACGAATTCTGGCTTCTTGGCGTCAAGGCTGGAACAGATTTTTATATTTCCGTCAAAATATCGTGCCACGGGCTAATCGGACCAATCACGTTAAAGAGATTCGTAGTTACCACGCTTACTACGCTCCCGAGCGTGGTAAGCAAATAGTTACTATTTTGAGAAGGCTCGAACGACCAGCGTAGTAACTTTTCACGAGGCTTGAACGAAAGTAGTAACTAATAGCTACTATTGTTAGACGGGTGGAACACGCTCACTTTGAAAGATTTTTAGTCGACAAAAGAATCACTTTGAATCTTCTCATGGCCAAAAATACCAACTATCTGCAAGAATAGAGTAGAGGTATGGTTATGTGAACAGTTACTTTAATGTGAACAGTGCAGTTTTGGGCTAAATGGTAGAATGAAGATCCAAAATACCTATACGTGTTTTCAGATGCCTTTAATTACCTACTTTGGCTAACTGGCTTTAGACACAGCAAGTGCATGAAAATGGCAAAGTCCACTATCAACAAACGTTCACATAGGCATACCTCGACTGTACCAAACTGATTATTTTGACGTAATGATTAAGTTAGCTATTCAGTCCAAGCTGACTTCGAATCATATGTGATGGCGCTAACGGGCAAGTCAGCTCATATTTACAGAGATACTTCAGCCCTTCTTGTCGAGTCTTCTTCAGGTTCAAGCTAGAAAAAAAGAATCTGGGATTGCACCAATAAGGATCAAAATATCGCCAGAATACATCTTAGCTGACTTTTCCGTATAGCGCCATCAAACCTTCCCTTAACGTTAGTGAATACAGTTACTTATATCCTTTTGCGAAAACAAAACACTTAAAAGAATCATAACATACACATCTTCGGCATGCGTGATAACATTTAATGCATGGATGCGCCCTGATGTGTCAAATGTTGTAAAACTTCTAACAGTGTGTGCTGTCACCTAGCGAAATAAATGCTTAAGGACCATCGTACTTATTCTGCCTTATATATTATAATTAGCTCTGCACTGAATTACAAACTTCAGAAATCCCCGACCTTCGCCATTGTTTTGTTTTGTTCTGAGGTGGTTGAATTAGGCTAAGATATGCCTACAGAAAATTACACAAAGCTTCAGCTGTTTTTAGCTTCTTTCCATGCCCCTAACCTTGGATGGCAATCTTTGCATAACCGGTATCCGGACGAATAAGCTCCTCGGAAACAATGATCGGACGCATGATACGTCACGGAAAGAGAACAAACGCGGCAGGCCCCTATGTAACGGGCCACGGAGCTGTGTAGGGGTCGAAACTTATCTTGTTCGTCTATTTTTGAATTTAATAAAACTGAAACTGGACTGAACTGATGATCAGTGTCTTGCTATAATAGAGTAGATTGGACACAATTATTTCGGGAACGAGAATAGATGGAAATACTACGAAGCATAATGAATTACTATCATAAGTACGACGTGTCCGTTAACCACAGCGATCGCCCCCTCTTTCGTGAGACGTTGTAATGCCTGTAGAATTCAATTACTCTTGATTAGGTAATACATGTACTTGGATACGAATGACTTTCTTTAAACCCCGGTTGTATACAGCCCACATTAAGTGACTGACTTTTTGATCGTAAATAAACCAGATAAACCATTGCCTAGTTGAATTTGCTGTCACCTAAAAAGGCGAATACAAACAATACCTAGAGATATGCAATTATATCCAAACTATTAACTGCACATACTTTCAAATGCCTCTTCAGATATCCACCAGCCACCACTTTTCTTATCTTCAATCGCTCTTTTAATTACCAACAGATATCTCTCATGGATTGAGTTTGATAAATCAATCCGGGAACAATAGATCATGAATCAATCATCTTCCGTTCTAGCATTAATTAAACCAATTTATATTCTACTGATTTGCACATCCCAATGAAAACAATGCCGACAAAAAGCTTGCGTGAGATTGAGACGTTGTCCGAAAACAGTCAGGGTCATAGACACAATGGGGTAGACACTCCCCTGCCTTGTATGTATTTTAATTGCAGGAATAAATCTAATTCTTGTTCATTTAAGAATGCCAATTAAGCTCAGAGCTCTGCTCTGGGATATACGCGTAACTATTGTCTGTTGAGTTGGGTGACGCAATGATGTTTTCCGGTTGTGAACAAAAATTATTAGGTAACTTAACCATTGAAGAAACGAATATTACATACTAGGCCACAAAGAATAACTAACATTAAAGGACACCTCGCACTGCATTGTGTTTCTACTCAAATTTTCTGTGATAGTTACAACTTCACAACTAAGCTATGCTTACAGAAAATTACTCACGGCTTCCGTTGTTTTTAACCTCTTTCCATGTCCCTTCCCTCGGATGACAATCTTGGCAAAATTTGCATAACCGGTCTTCGAACAAATAAGCTCCTCGGTGATGATCGGGCGCCTGACTGAAGCAGATTGAATTATTATCATAAGTACAACATTTATTTTAAAATTTTAAAGCTTCGGAGGGACAACAATCCGCCAATAACCCCAGCCAAATTGTGATTATCTCCTTCAAAACGGAATAAGATCTACTTGAAACACAGATGTCCTCTAGTGGTGGAGGGTCAAGGAGTGAAATGTCCTGACAGTCGCTCACCTCGGCTTAGAGAATCCAGGATTTTTGTTTACTGAATGTGGAGCACTGGAGCCTTAGGTCAGCATTTCCTTTGCCCTTCTTACGACAAGGATTTTAGTTTAGTTTTAGTTTAAGCTTTGTTGATGGAAGATCGTTCGTTAGTGGATATTTCTTGTCAGTTTATTATGTCTTCATTCTTCTTTTCTTCTTCTTTTTTTTCTCCTTTTTCTTTCTTTTTTGATTTCTTTGGTTTATTTCCCTTAAGACTATATGAATAAAGAATAAGCCCCGCCCATTGCCAGGCCTTATGTTAGGCCGTATGGTGGGGCTATAAACAGTTAATGGTGTTTTTTGTTTTTATGAATAAACTGAAACTGAAACTGAACAAGGATGTTCCTGTTGTGGTCTGTTTTCTCCAGAACGTATTTGAGAACGGCTTTGGCTCTCAAGATGATTTTAACACAGAACTTAAACCCTACATAATTTCAATGTTTTTTTCGATTCATTTGGTTTCATTTCTTATATTTTCGGTTTAAACTAAGCCCCTTATCCGAACATAGAATGTCCATCCTCCCTTATCTTTAGCCTTTGCTTCCTTCAAACCCACTCTTTGTTATATCTGACAGCGCTAAACGGACACTGTAAAAAAAAAATCTCGAATCATCAAAAAAAAATCAGTATTTGTTACTGGGATTACTGGGATTAATCTTGTCTCTAAAAAGACAATCTTTCTCTGATTCGGATTAATCTTATCTTAGTAGAGATAAGATCAATCCCAGTAGCATATACTGCAGTTAACTTTAATCCTTACTTGGAGAAGATTTTTACAGCGAATACAGTGGCTGAATTTTATTGTAGGCCTAATGATATGTCGGTCCTCTATAGGCTCAAGGTAGAAAAACGAACTCAAGCTGAGAGCAACAAACTGAGAGAAGTTTACACGCATCAGGTACTAACAACTTACAAAGCACTGAAAGCTCATGTCCTAAATGGTTACGAATTTCGTAAAAGGGGAAAAACATTCGAAATATTGGCAAAAACGAACTTTTCACAGGATTACAACTCACTACGTATCATTGTTCAGTGCTAATTAGGTCACTAAGGTTCTGGTATGTCAACGGAGGGAATTTCAAAACTCCAGAATCACGGATCGTGCATACGACTGTGAGCAAAGTAGTCAGCAGTGGGACGTGAATGCGTCTGGTTTCATGATTATTCGAAAAACTTTAAAAGTAAAATAGTAAGGTCTTATAGAACAGAGAACGAAAAAAGTAATCGAAGTCTCCAGGTCCCCCTCCCCGCCTTCTAAGTCTCTTGTGATTCCCTCAGCAACAAGGGCAAACGTGACTGACTAATAGAGAAATTCTCACTTCAGCAAACCTTCGAGAAGCTATCCGTGAAATCGTGTCAACAGTTCAACGATTTCAACAAAAACTCTCTGCCAGTTGTGCTCCTGTCTGAATTTTTAGTCAATCAAGTCATTTATCCAGACAGGACAAAAGGAGTTTCAGCAGGGGAGTTACAAAAACAACCTTAAGCTTAATAGAATTGCTTCTCTTCAAATGCATGTTGGCGATATTGCTGAAGCCAACTTAATTGTAGTTTTCAAAGCTTATTAAATCTGACGAGCCAGTTGGCAAACGAAGAAATGATAACACGCTGTCGAAAGTTCGTTAGATTCTAAACAATTTGATCTGGTGGGATGACAAAGAACTAATCGACTTGTTTGCCTCATGGGTAAGTCCAATAAGTGTGCTACAAAGATGATTTTTGTTTTCTAAAACTAGCTTACACAGCAGATTGCGAAACACGAATTTGCACAGGAACTTCACGTGTCTGCCCTTGGCCATTTCCCCGCGTTCCATCTAGGAAGAATTTTTTTTTTAGACCCGATTAGTCCCTTTTTTAATGTTTATCTTTGATCTAATGCATTTACTACATTATTGAAAGCTCAGTGTATTTTTTTCCTCTTATTCGTCTATACTGCGCTATTTTCCTCTTCGTAAGTGCGTAAATAAAATTTCATCATCATCTTCATCATAGTTTCACAAGTGGAGAAATTTAGGGATTTCCGTCTCGTCTGTATCTACCGAGAGGTTAATGAAACAGAACCTGTTTAGTAAGTATGAATTTTGAGAAATAGTATTAATTTTCATTATGTTGAGGTTGTTATTTATTGTTTGTTGTGGGTGTTCTGAGGATGATTATTATCTCTATCCGTTACATATTTTTTGTGGTTTGGTTTGTGGTCTCGATTAGGACAATTGAAGTTGACTCTTTGTTCAGTAGTTGTTCTGCATTAATGCAGTTTTTATTTTTTGCCACCCCCTAGGACAAGGTTACTTCTTGGGGTGGTTGTTAAACGGAAGTGTGTTATTTATTTATTCAATAAATCTCTCTCTCTCTCAAAAAAAAAAACCCACTCCCCGGCACTTGTGCACACCCTTACCCAGCCACCGACACCGATACGGAACCACCCGGCACTTTGTGTACCTTAAGAGCCTGGTCACACTGGGCTCAAAACGCGGCCTATTTCACAAACAACTGAAAATCCCTAGGGGATGTGAGATTTGATGATCTTTGTGGCAGGTTGGAGATAATGAGCAGACTGCAATTAGGGGTCAATTAGGGTTCCTGTAACATAATGATACACATTGTTTTGATCTAATTGACCTCCCGAATTTAAAACGACAACATTCAGAATTAGTTGTCTGTTGTTCTTTATCTTTTTTCTACTTTTGCAACCCAAAAAGCCAGGAAATGAGCCCAGTGTGACCAAGCTCTTAACCGAAATCGAGCGTGGGCAGCCCCTCGGTATCTAATATGGAAAATCATGAATGAATTCGAGAGCCAGCTCTGCTGTCCAAGAAAAAATCATTTCAATTGCTCAATGTCAACTGCTCACAAATAGGAACTGCTCATGGGTGCGTTTTAGGTCCTCGTCTCCCCTACGTACAGAGAGGGTTAAATGACTATCCTACAGAAATGCCTAATCTTAAAGGACCCCCCGCACTATCTACTCTTCAACTTACAGTATTTTAAAATATACTTTAAAACTATGCTGTGCTTTCAACAAATAACCCACGCTTTTGGTTGTTTTAAACCTTTTCCGAGACCCGTTAACTTGTAACGAAAACAGGGAAACAATTTACGTAACCGGTTTTCTGATGGAAAAAACTCTTGCAGACAACCGTCGACAGCGTGATAGACATCGAAGGTAGAAAACACAGCAAGTGAAAAAATCAGCGTGGTTTTGTCAGAGGGGTTAGAATGTACCGTACGAAATTGGGGTCTCCGGGTTTAGAAATATATGGAGTGGTTATGGATGCAGGCTGCATTAATATTATAGGTAAGACAGGTCCTTTAACACATTTTATGAGACGGTCGTATTTTTGCCAAGAGAAAAGAGCCCAGAAATGGTTCACACCTTATGTCAGGAAGTTTTTGGGATCCCAAAAAGTAAGTGACGGGATACCTATGACCTCGGAAAGATGTCCGTCCGTCCGTCCGCCTGTTAGCATGATAACTCGAAGGGAATCGGATATTGTGTTTAATCTTGGTATAAAGGTTCTTTGGACAAAGGACAGGTCAAGTTCGTAGATGGGCTACGTAGCTCGATATTTGGGGGGTGGAAGAGGGGGTTCAACTGAGGGGCCAACAAAATATTTGAAAAGCTAAGGATATAATCGATTAAGGGCTGAGCAGACATGCTGAATCCGAATATGATAATTATTTTCTCACCGGAAAAATAGTTCGCCCGGAATCTGGCCAAGACCGGAAGGTTTGTTAAAAGTAAAAGCTTTACTTCAAGTTGATTAGAGGTTTGATACAAGGGTAAGGAGGCATGCTGAATCCGTAAATGCAAATTATTTTCTCCCCGGGCTATCCGGCCAAAACCGGAAATTTGTTAAAACTAAAGGTTTTACTTGAAGTTGATTAGAGGTCCGATACAGGGGCAAGGAGACATGCTGAATACGTATACACGTACTTTCACTACGGACATACAGTTCGCCCGCAATCCGGCCAAAACCGGATCATTTGTTGAAAGATAAAGTGTAAAGATAAAGAAAGATAAAGTTGATTAGAGGTCCGATGTAGGGGTAAAAAGACATCCTGATTCCGTCTATGAAAATTATTTTCTCGCAGGACACATAGTTCGACCGGTCAAAACGAGAAAATTTGCTAAAAGTGACAGTTACGTCGGAAGTTGAGCCGTTTGTCCGTAATTTTTCAAGAAAACACCATTACGATGTCATTTATGTTTATTTGCAAACGGCTGATTAGTGATAGGTATTAAAAAGCCGCCGAAGATCAGACCTCTAAAAGCCCCGATTGTTTGGTTCTTCGTGGAAAGGGAAAAACGGCGTTCAAAGAATAATTCAAACCACCCGTATTGGTGCATTTCGAGCCGCTGTGTAGCAGACAGTGTAGGAAGCCACACAGTGAACATTTCATGACGGTGGTCTGAGCAAGAATAAATAAGGGAAGAATTGAGAACTCACATAATCCCGATGTCAGCATCCTAGATCTCTTTTCGTCCGATATTATTTACTGGGGGTGGAGCCTGGGTGGAGCTTCGCGTGTTGCCTCTTGCAGTATTAAATGTTACCTCCAGAGCAAAAGTGATGAAGCAGTCAGAAAAGGCGGGAAGTTCAAACAGTGCAGATTCTGAGGATTATATAAATGGAAACTCCTTTTCAATCTCGGGTCAGATTTGCATTATGAAGCTTATGTTGTCACCACCCTTCACAAAGACGGTGAAGCCCAAGGGAATGCGGCATTTGATGACTCAGGGGAACAATTAAGCAACTTGAACGCTGAAGCATAGATCTAACATGCATGCATTTAGTTCAGATTCAATAGGACTGGTGTGAACATTAGTAATTTTATTTTGGTCTTCTCAGGACTGTAAAGAATCGCTTCTAGAAAAGGTATTAAGCTTGGACATTATTTAACTGTCGAAATGTACTCAATGAGTTACTATGTTTTGTTTTTGAGTTGTACTCTACACGAAATTTAGTTCATATCATTTTCTCGTGTAGTTGCGAAAAACAGTATAAAGTCCTAATTTTAATTAACGATTGCTGAGTGTAGGATATCTTTCAAGACGTATCAGTTTGTGATAACAACTTATTATTCTTGGTCAAAAAGGTATATCATTATCTCGGATAGTTGCACTTTACATCTGCCCACATTTGTCAGTGTCTATGCCTTTTCGTAATGTTTTTTTTTTATTATCATGATTTTACATCATTCAAGTTGGAATTTGGGCATAGCTGGCGAATTGTACTCAAAGAGTTGTTATGTTTTGTTTTTAAGTTGTACTCTGTACACAAAATTCAGTTCAGAACATTTCTCGGTTAGTTGCGAAAAATGTTGGCTTGAAGTATTTCCTAATTTAAAATTTTAATTTATTACTGAAAATGATAATTGCACGGTACCATTCAAAACGTCTACATTTGAGATAACCATTTATTATTTTTGGTCAAAATGTATATCATTATCTCGGGTAGTTGGCTAAATGTTTCACTATCTATCCTATTGACAGTCTTTTTTTTCATCACTAAGAATCTGCCATAGAGATTGCATGAATGTTTGGAAGCGTGTCCCTTCCTTCTTTAAACTTATAGTGTTCAGTCCAAATCGGTCCTTTTCTGCCTTTATTTTCGTCATCCTTGAATGTAGAATTGCACGACTTCTATCATCTCACTGTACTTTAGCCCCTTGTCTCGTCTTTTAAACTAGTGGTAGCAGCGATTTGTTGAAAGAAGAAGGGCAAAATGTCGGCCTCTTTCTGTTTAATTTGAATTTGGCGCACTTCCTTGACGCGAAGCATGGCGATCAGAAGAAATAGCGCCAATATTTACTCTGTGGTCTGGACACGCGCCGAATAGGCTCCACCCCCGGTACTTTAGGATCGGGCAGAAAACAACGTCCCATGATTCTAGTCTTCTCAATTCTTCCCTTATTTATTCTTGGTCTGAGGGGAGGCTTTGCCACCCTGGCGCAGAGATACGCGATTGCCTACCTACAAGACAGGAACAGACTAGGTAGCCAACAGAGAGTTCCTGCAACAGAGACTACAGAGAGTGATTAAAAAAAATGGGTAAATGTGACGAGCAGTAATGGTTGGGCGTAGAAGATAGAAAAAAACATCCCCTGTAGAGGAGTCCCCTGTAGAGGGGATGTTTTGATCACAAAACCAAAGTGGGCCTAGGCTGTAAAAGGGCAAAATGGATTGTGTCACCAGGTCGGCTTGCGCTCTGAGATATAAACTTGTATCACCGATAGACAGTGCAGTGAAAGAACTATCATTTTCAGGTTCCCTAAAGGAATGATGTACACAAAAGTAGCCACAGCAAAAGAAACTGTAAGTTCTTTTAGGCTACTTATCTTGTCATAAAACACGAAACTATCTGAATGACTTTATTATTATCCAATCCAATCAAATCAAATCGAATCGGTTTAATTCTCCACAATAGCATACAGCTAGCCTCGGATTGTCAACATTACAACGGACTACAATAATTCAAGGATTTGTCGAGTTAAAATGCTTAATAAAATAAGGGACAAATGAATTCAGGTACCTCTCCAAGTCTATGATATTTATTTCAGGGAAGCAAAAACGTGGTAGGCTAGACCTGTTTACGAATCATTAAACTCAATAGCCTAAAACTTGTATTACGCTCTCTATCAATTCTAAGAGTGGTTATAAGTTTTACATGGTCCTTCTTGTGGTGCCTAGATGTTAAGAGATACGTCTTCAGTTAAATGACACGTCGTACTTACCACAATACTTCATTCCACCTCAGTATTATTTCCACAAATTCTCGTTCCCGAGATTCTTCACTTCATAAGTGTATCCTATCTCCTCTATTGGCAATAGACTGATAATCACGGTTGTCACGATTTTTTCTCTTTATATGCCGTATTAGGTGCCCGGTCATTGTTCTCGGCGAGCTGTCTTCTTTCGAAAACCGGTTATGTAGATTGTGCCGAGATTTTGATCCCTGGCAAGGAGCAAGGAAAGTGGATAAAAACAGCTGAAGCCGCGTGTAATTTTCTGTAAGCATAGCTTGGTTGTAAAGTGGTCAACTATTTAAGACATCTGAGCAGAAACACTATGGAGTACGAGGAGTCCTTTAAGGATCCATTGCCTTAGAGATATAGTAGGCTATCAGAGATTCTTTGGAGAACAAGTTTTCAGCCGAAGTTTTCCCAAACCCACTTTACAATGTAGACAGGACTGCGGAATATTGGTAAGAACACTCGCCTGCCTCTGAGCGACGGACTGAAACTACTTACATCCATTTATACTGTTGTTTCAAAAACACAACATTTCTAACATGACTGGTACAGTAGAGTAGGCTACTATGGCAGTAGGCTATGCTTCCCAGTGCTATTTCATCCAGTAATGCAACAACAGTAAAGTAATGGTCAGCCAAAGCAGACCAAAAGCACCCTGACCCAGCTGTTTTGACTACTTTAGCTGACTGGTTGTTGACTTCTGTCATAGTATAAGTGACTAAGTGGCTGAAAAAAAACTGTTCAAATCTAAAGATGCATAGGCTACCTCTACTGTATTCAACAGTAGAGGTATGTTTTTTTGAACATTTGTTGACTTTGAACAGTACAGCCTACCATTTTCGGGTAGCCTACTTGCTGAGACAAAAGTCAATTACCAGTTTGCAAAAGTATCTAATTAAGGCTAAATTAAGGTCCGCTGAGAACAACTGAATGGGTGTTTTGGATTCTGATTCTATCATTTGGCCTAAAATACACTGTTCAAATTCAACTACAGTAACTGTTCAAATAAACCTAGAGTGTCTGTACTAGCACCAGGGTAGCCTCAGTGGTAGTGTGCAGTAGAAGTGTGCTTCTTTGAACAGTTACTAAATTTGAACTGTCAATTTTTGCTAAAGAAAACAAGAAAAATGCAATAACATATCATGCACTCATAACTAGAAGAAGCAAACCTTTTCTTCCAGGTTTAGACTGAGTCAAGTCAGCCAACCTGCAGCCAACTGAGGAACAGATGCCAAGTCCAAGCAAATAACCTAAGATACATTTAACTTAAAGTTTCAAACAGTCAGCCTTTGCACTGGAACTGAATATAGGCAGAATCAGAAAAACGAACATAAAGAAACGAACCTCACTTGCTTCAACTGAATCCTAGGAACTGCTATAATTGTGCCAAACAGAATTGGTCAAGCACAGTAAGAATATGTCTCAGGTGTGCTTCCAATTTTTTATTCATATATTTCCCCCTATATTTTTCCCTAGAAAAGAGGCTGTTGTGCTGTATATTTACCACAAGATAATCATACTTAGAACTGCACAGAAGTTTCATTTGAACATTTTTAGGCCACAATCAAGGTTATATAGTTCAAGGTTGGAAACCCCTCCTGTTACCTGGTTCTGTCTGTGTATAATAATTGTTCTCCTGCAATAATTGATACTGGTGAACAGGAGAGAAGCACTCATAGAGTCCTGAGATAGAATCACCGTTCATGTCTGATAGGAAACAATTTCTGAAACGCAACTTTTCTAACCTTTTCATAGAGGAAAGTACGCGTTTTTTTAGTTTTGAATTTGCCGCCTGCCGGAAAAATTTGATCCCGTCGCCCGTTGCCATGAATCGGATTTCAAATTCACGTTTGACCTAAAATACCCTGAAAATGATTGTTTTCTCCTAAGGCGTATTCTCGCCGTTCCCCGAGGACTCCACTTGAGGAGTCCCCGCGTTTTTGTTTGTCCCGGGGACTCACTCCCCGTATTCTCGCGAGTCTCCACATACGGGGAATGCTCTGATTATTATCACCATCATCAAAAAAGGACTGACTCCCTTTCAGATTCGGAGGGGAATCAATTTTTGCTGGTGCTGTGCGATGTAAAATTAATAAAAACAATCAGAATAAACAAAACCAAAAATAAAGTGGATCCAGACTAATTTTGTCAACTGTATTTTTTTTGTTCGAACAAAATCTATTTGGAAGCATTCCCCTTGTTCTCGCTGTTTCTGTATGCGGAGTCCGCGTGGAGTGACTCCGTCTATTCTCGCCGTTCCCTTCGATTCCCCGAGGAGTCCTCGGGGAACGGCAAGAATAAGCCTCTAGATTATCCTGAATCCCTAGACTGAAAATAAGTATCCGTGAAAAAGTATTTTACCCTAAAGTAGAGTAATCTCCCTAAAGGCGTATTCTCGCCGCTTCCCGAGGACTCCACTTGAGGAGTTCCCGCTTTTGTTTGTCCCGGGGACTCACTCCCTGTATTCTCGCGAGCCCCCACGGACGGGGAATACTCCAATTATCATCACCCTCATCAAAAAGGACTCTCTTTAAAGGCGTATTCTCGTCTTTCACCGAGTACTCCTCGGGGAATCGAGGGGAACTATGAGAATAGAGGGAGTTACTTCACGCGGACTCCGCGTACAGAAACAGCGAGAACACGGGGAATACTTCCAAAATGGATTTTGTTCGGAAAAAAATATGCAGTTGACGAAATTAGTCTGGATCCACTTTATTTTTGGTTTTGTTTATTCTGATTGTTTTCAATTAATTTTACATTGCACCAACATCAGCAAAAGTTGATTCCCCTCCGAATCTGAAAGGGAGTCCTTTTTTATGATGGTGATGATAATCGGAGCATTCCCCGTCCGTGGTGAGTGAGTCCCCGGAACAAACAAAAACGCGGGGACTCCTCAAGTGGAGTCCTCGGGGAGCAACGAGAACACGCCTTAAGGCGGGCTTCACATTCCAGATTTGTTTTCCGGATTCCATACAACCGTTTTCGTCGAGACGGATCTGGAAGGTAAAGCCAGGCCAAAACCGTCTGGAAGTCCGGGGTGCTGGACACCCCAGATTCCGGATGTCTGGAAGGCGCCATAGAGGCAACCCGTTCGAGAGACACTACAAATATGCAAATGGAAGAAGAAAAGGGAAAGTGATTGACAGTTGTGACTGCAATGCAAGAGATATTTGAAATGTAAAGGGGACATCTAGGAAATTTTGAAGAACAGCAAATTTAGCTGTTACCATTATCATGAAAATCTGGAAGAGTTGGCTTGACTATAGGCGTATTCTCGCCGTTCCCCGAGTACTCCTCGGGGAATCGAAGGGAACGGCGAGAATAGAGGGAGTCACTCCACGCGGACTCCGCGTACAGAAACAGCGAGAATACGGGGAATGCTTCTAAAATGGATTTTGTTCGAAAAACGAATATGCAGCTGAAAAAATTAGTCTAGATCCATTTTATTTTTGGTTTTGTTTCTTCTGATTCTTTTTAATTAATTTTACATAGCACCTACAACATAAAAAATTGATTCCCCTCCAAATTTGAAAGGGAGTCCTTTTTGATGCTGGTGTTGATAATCGGAGCATTCCCCGTCCGTGGGGACTCGCGAGAATACGGGGAGTGATTCTCCCGGACAAACAAAAACACGGGGACTCCTCAAGTGGAGTCCTCGGGGAACGGCGAGAATACGCCTTATGCGGAATCCGCGGGCGTCTGTGAATCTGGAAGGTGAAACCTGGCTTTTCCAGATTCGGAATTCGGAGAGGAATCAATTTTTGCTAGTGTTGGTGCAATATAAAATTATTAACTAGAGCTACGAGCTCTTATGGCACTTGTTACGAGCAGGTGGTGTGAGAAGCGCGTAAATAAATCTGAGCATTTTTCCGGAAATTGCGGTACCCCTCCCCACCGTGCTCGGATCCGTTCCGGACCCTAAAATATGCCATCTAACGCATACGATCTCTCTACTTTCCAAGTTTCATTCAAATCACTTCACTCGTTTAACCCCTATGCGAGCCACAACATTTCCGTGACTCCCCCAACTGTGGCCAAATACGACTCGGACACATAAACCGCATCTCTAACATCTTCTCTTCCCATCCATCCAGTACGTTAACTCGAACCGGAGCATATCTTCAAATTTCCGGTTCCCGCTTCATCCTCCCCCTACTTTGGTCGGATCCGGTTCGGATGCCAAATGACAAGTCTAGGCCGCATAAACTTGGTATTGTCCAACTTGCATCCCATTCGGCACATTCGTTTGGTTTTTGTGCATGTCACAAAGTTTTCGGACCCCCCCCCCCCCTAACTCACCCACAGTGACCGGATCCGGTCCGTTTATGTCATTCACGTTTCTAGGACATGTGCTTATTCTTCCCGCCAATTTTCATCCCGAACCCTCTACTCTAAGCGTTTCCCAAGATTTCCGGTTCCCCCTTCAACTCCCCCCAATGTCACTGGATACGCTCCCTATTTAAAATAAGGCGTCAGAGACATGAGATCTTTCTATGTATCAAGTTTCGTTAAGGTCCGATCACCCGTTCGTAAGTTAAAAATATCTCAATTTTCCGGATTCCCCCTTCCTCCCCCCCCCTCAGATGGTCTGATCGGGGAAACGACTATTCTCAGGTCAATCTATTCGGGTCCCTGACACGCCTGCCAAGTTTCATCGTCCTAGCACAGCAGGGAGTATCGAGCTCGCGGGATCACCAGAAATTCGGATTCCCCCCTCCTACTCCCCCCACAGCGGGATGATCCGGTCCGGTTATGTCAATCACTTATTCAAACAATGTTTACAACGGGTACGTCAGCTACGATTCTTCATCAGCGATATTTCGGCCCTTTTTGGCTAGGGTCCTCGTCAGGCTGTCAATCCTCTGGTTCAACTTCCGGGATGGAAACATCCCTGTAATAAATAACAGAAGCTTCTACCGACTATAAATATCTTATTAAAGTTAAGTTATCTTCAAATACCACTATAATGAAAAAACTAGTCCTGTGATTTAATTTTTGACACGGACGCTGTTTTTGCTGGACGATTGGGGCGATGACAGGAAAGGGTTTTTTCTGCATTTTGGTCAATTTAGGTTTTTTTATTAATAAGGGACTGAAAACTTAAATATTATTTTATTAATAACCTCGTTCTACGTTTCTTCCTGTATCTATTACAAATGTTTTTTTCAAGCCAGATTGTGTTAAACTGCGCGCCGCAGAAAATTCCGATTTTCTGCTAAAATCCTGAAACTTCTGTGCAAACTGTGCACAACAGGCAAAATTTTCGAAAACCTGACTGTTTTGAATTACCTACAGATATTGTGCACACAGATTGTGTTCAAAATATGCGCCGCTGTCAAAACTTCAAAAACAAAATTATGTGCTGACTGTGTACAACAGGGAAAAATCAGCCTGTTTTATCCTTAATTAAAATATTTCTTACAGAACCAGATCGAAAACCAGCCTCTTTCATGGTTAAATTGAGAGAATCTTGTACAAACCAGACAGTGGCGCCATTTCAGTAAACCTCAGGGGGGGGGGGGGGGGGCAAACATCCTTTTTGGGCCCCCATCCTAGATTTTTTGTTTGCTCAAACACAAAATTTAATTGCTCTTTCAGATTAAAATTAAAGCAGTTTTAAAATATACCATAATGCAAGAGTCACGCATTGTTCAAATACCCTTCACAAATAAAACAATGTGACCTGGAGTTTGAGGCCTACCCACATGACAGAATAAGCGACTTTAGACCCTTTGAGGCTTTCGATCGGAACCCTATCGAGATCTCGAGAAGTAGGTCTGGATTCATGAAATCTTTTGAGTTCGGATATGGGATTGGCATCTTAAAACATCTATCAAACACCAAATTATATTGAAACTGAGCGCCACAGGCCAAAAAAAAAAATCAGCCTTTTTTCTGATAAAATTACAACTATGCGGTCCAGTGGGAAATTCACGATTTGGTAAATGCCTTTACTTCAGCATGTCAAACAACAAGGAATGTAGGAAAAAAATCTCGGATTTTGGGTCCCTTTCAGATTCGGGGGGGGGGGGGGGGGGGGGGGCATTGGACGCCGGACGCCATCTATGATTATTCAGCACAAACCGGGTTGCAGAAGTTCGTTATCAACAGATCCTGGATAACGTGAAGCTTTGCTGTTTTGGCGCGTTTGATTTTAGTTTTAAAAGTCCGTTGCAGCGTGGCCCTGCTGTAGCTAAGATCTAGCAGTACCCTCAATTCATCTTTCAGTTTGACTCCTTAATAGGCAAGTAAACAGTCTGGGACCTACCAAAAGCCTAGGTTGCAATTGATGTCTGATTGCTTCTTTGGACACTCCTCCAAATTTTTTTAGGTCACCTTGCTTTTGTGATTTGTTTGTCCCCAAAATAGTATAGTAGTCGCTAACTAACGAACTAACCTCCTAAGCATGAAAACATCTGCTTTCTTGAATACCAAGATCCTGGCTTGGGTTTTCTGGAATCCATTTTGGTGACTGTGTAGAATCATATCGTTGCTGTTGTTACGAACCAGTTGCAAACAGGTGGTGAGTTTTTTTGTTAAATTACTACTTTGTAGAATCTTAACTGTTAACCTTCAGCATCTTCGTTGCTTAAACATTAAAATTCTGACAACTTATATGTAGGCTATCTATTTATGTATTTGCTTCTTTTATGTTTGATTGAGAGGATCTGCAGAATGTTGCATATTTTCTGCACCTGTCCTGGGCAGTTCTGGGATTTTGCTTGAAATGAAAATTACAGCTTTCTGGCATGAGTAAAAAAGCCCATCTGCTTTTGTATTCAAATCTAGAATCACTCCGGACTGCTGTTTGACACTCTTCAACACTCAAACACTTTTAGTTGAGACAGGGGCAATCTGGTTGTCCAGGCTTATACCATAGAACACCGATGAAACATCAGGCTATCTATTAATCTGGAGAAGTGTCAATATCTTTGTTTTAATCCACCTAAAGGTTGTTCTTCTACCCTTAAAGTCACAAACAGCCTTCTGCATCCACAAACCTCAATCAAGTGGTTGGGAATTTCAGTTTCAACAACCTTAAAGAAAATGTGTGAAGCAGCTGTTCTATCAACAGCAAATGCAATGAGGATGGGCTATGGGAAAATTGTTCCAAACAGAGCCAGATACAACCGACGAGGTCTAGCGAAAATCTACACAAGTTTTTGCTCCTCCTCTGTGCTTTTCCTCGCTGGTCTGTACCCGATTCTGAGGAAAAAAGATACCAGTCGAATACGTTCATGTTTTTTCAAATATCTCCGTTTTCTTCTGTACCTTCCTCGTCGCATGCGCAATCATCGAATCATGGAGAAGTTTTTTGTCTTGGACCCAACTGTCAAGCTAAAAGAAATAAGCGAAAATCTTCTGCCATCATTCAACCGCCTTCCTGCCCATTGCCCAATGCGCCAGCTAATGCAGTAAATTTGATGTTCTTTTCGTGTTTTATTGGTTATTTCTTGTTTTGCGTGTATTTATCTTTTGCAGTCGCTGTAGATTTTGTACCCTCTGTATTTATTGTTAAGCGTTAATTTAATTTTTTTTTTCTATACGTACTGTGCAAATGCCTTTTACTAGGCTGCACATAATAAATTCCTCCATTCAAACAAAAGTAGGTGGCCCTCTGTTTTGGAATCAGCGAGTCATTTACCAGTTCTATCAACTGAGACATGTTAGCCCTCCTCAACTGAAACATAAGCCTTTTTCAGCATTATTTTTTCTTTACAGAATCATTTGACAACTATTATAAGTAAATTTGACAAACCTTTGATTAGAATGAATTTTCTTTTGTCAAAACATTACAGCATTGCCGATAGACAACAAAAATAAGTTTCTGGTTATAGCTACTTTCGCCTTTTTTGTATTATGTGTAAGCGGTAATACTTCATCGTGAGAAATTAATGAAGACATCCAGTTTGAATTGTTCGACCAAACATGTCCAAATCCGTACATGTTCGAATTTTAATGTTTTAGCATTTTCTGGTTTTACTTTACTGTTTTACCATTTTCTTTTTATCCGTTTTTATAGCCCAGACCGTTTGGGTAGAAGTCTGGTACTGTCCAGTCTTTCAGGGCTTAGGATGGTACTTAAAAGTATGTTCACTCCTTATTCCACAAAGGGGTACCAGTATACGAAAATATCAAAGTAAAAACCCAATCCTGGTTTGTTTAGTTACCAAACTAGTGTATACCCATATCCTTCTGGGAAATAAGGATCTCTGTCTGGACCTGAGTTTCCAGACCAGTTCATTTTCCAAGATGTTGATGACATGCATCATATGAACTTCAAAGAGGTGAATTTGCCCATCCGGTAATCCCACAAAGAACAGCCTGTATTGCTTCATTTAGTTACCAAACTAGTGTATACCGATATCCCTCTGGTGAATAAGGATCTCTGTCTGGACCTGAGTTTCCAGACCATTTTCCCAGAGATTGATGATTGATTAAGATTGATGAACTGAACATCATGTGAACTTCAAAGAGGTGAAATTTGCTCATCCCAAAATCCCACACAGAAAAGCCGGTATTGCTTCAGCAATGGCATTCTGTGTGGCATAAATTCAGGAGCAACGATAATGCATGTCCTCCCTCTCCTGTATTGGCAAAAAACATATTAGTCCAACTTGGTTGAACCAAATTTCTTGCTTTCTCAGTAGTAGCAATAACCTACTACATCTAGCATTGAAAACAGCAAACCCCATTTTTATAATTTTCTAAATTTGCATTTGTTTAGGCCTAGCCTACGGTACTACTGAAATAAAAGCAAACTAAAAATTGTGCCCTGAGGCCCTGAGAACTGATGAGGGGAGTTTTGTAGTAGGAGATTGCTACTATTGTGAAAGCAAGAAATTTGGTTGGAACACACTGTAAAAAGTTTCTCCGAGTAAGGATTAAAGTTGCTACTGCAGTATTTGCTACAGGGATTAATCTTATCTCTATTGAGATAAGCTTAAGCTTGAGATAATCTTATCTCTATTTATATAAGATTAATTCGAATTAGAGATGAGATTATCTTTTTAGAGACAAGATTAATCCCAGTAGTAAATGCACTGTCAGAAGTTTCATAACAGATTGCGCATAACACTTTCAAGAATAACACATTTTCACTTAGAAATAAAGTGTTATGACCAATTAAGTTTACACTATTTCGTGCCTAGATCTCCAATACACCTTCAGTTGGTAAAAATAATAACGGGAACGAAAGAAACATAACATATAACATCCCAAAGTGTTATCTGTTGAATCCGCGCATCCTGCTGTTGTCGTTATGTAACTTCTGACAGTGTAGTATTTTTACCTATTGAAGGTGTTGTTGGAGATCTGGGCACGAAATAGTATAAACTTATTTTGTCATAACACTTTTTTTCTAAGTGAAAAGGTGTTATTCTTGAAAGTGTTATGCGCGATCTGTTATGAAACTTCTGACAGTGTACTGCAAGAGTTTTTTTTATATTGCAATATGTTTTATGCCAATATAGGAGAGGGAGGACATACAATATTGTTGCTCCTGACCTTATGCTGTCAATGTCGTACGTTCAGGCAAAACCGATGTTTACCAGACTAAGAAAGTGAAAAAGTAACCTGGCTCGGAATCCTGTTGAAACCTTTGCCTTTCAGGGCTGATCCAGTGGACATGGAGGAGGAAAACAGGGTGTAGTAGCGGTGATAACAGTTAAACTTAATTCCAGGTTAGTGTCTGTGGCTGGTCTTTTGCTGCTGAGGTGTAATGAGTGGCCGAGGTCGAGGCAGAGGTAGGGGAGGAAGAGGTGGAGCTGGTGGGTTAGGAGGATTTGCTGGATTCCAGCCCGGAGGTCAGAAGGAGGAAAAATTTCAGCCCCCTCCTCTTTATCCACCTGTAGATTTTTCCGCTGGCTTTCCGAAGATTGACAATTCTTGGATTGCGTTGGTAGATAGGAAGAGCGAAATTGCCTGTATGTTCGATCTGTCTGAGCATCACATTGGTGTGAGTATAGTTATTTCTTCTTATGCATCTAAAGGTGCGGTTTTTTTGGATGTAGTTTCGTTGTAATTTTACGTACTCTTGTTTCAGTTATGAAGTTACAATGATATGTGTAATGGACAAATAAAACGGTACACATACTGTACTTTCATAACTGAAACAAAAGTACGTCAAACTACATTGAAACCACACCGAAACTACATAAAAAAAGCACACCTTAACATACTGATATCCATCCTAGCGTAGCTTGAGACAATAAGGAATAGGGGCAGTGGCCTGCTAGTTTAAAGGAAGGACCTGGGCTTCCACTAGTAAAATTCTTTTAGTATTATAACAAAGTGGAGACTCCGCTAGAAATCTTAAATGGCAAGATAAAAAATTTCATGAAAAGCAGATAACATCATTGTATAGCCTACACCACAGGCCCTCTTCCAGACAAGAGTGCCCAGATTGTTTTTTAATATTTAACCTCTTATTTTTACACAAAGGCCTGATACTATTTCTGTAGTGGTACTCAGGGGCGTCACGACTGGGGGGGGGGGAGGGGGGACGCCCCCCCCCCAATGCTGTCGGCCAGTCGGTAAAAAATACCCGAGTCGGCGCGAAGCGCCGCGATTTTTCGTCAAAACAGTTGATTTTTTTCATGAAAACAGTCGGTTTTTCTGAAAATTAGTCGATTTTTCGTCAAAATAGTCGGATTTTCTGAAAATCCGTTGATTTTTTTCGAAACTGTCATTTTTTGTTGTTGAAAACAGTCGTTTTTCTACAGAAACAGTCGGTAAAAATTACCAGCCAGTCGGTAAATGCCTCGTCCCCCCCCCCCCAAACATTTTGGCTAGTAACGCCTCTGGTGGTACTGCCTTACGTTTTTAGTTCTTTTAAGAGCATTTATTCGACATTAATTGCGTTTTGCAGATACAGTATACATATCATATTTGGATACATTGAAATATTTTGACTCCTCTAAAAGATTTTGTATTTTTCCACCTGGGGCCCAGACGACCCAGACGCGGAGAATTTGAATTTAAGCAAAGGACTGCATTTCTAGGGTTAAAGATATTAAGTTCGGTAATGCCTTACCTTTGTAGTTGCAAAATATTTCAAGCGAATAGGGACAAGCACATACAGGTGGCACAAATCCGGAGCTCATTCTATAAACTTGATTATCTGTGGAGAACGGACAGATTTTTCAAGCCTATTTAAGTGAAGAAGTGATGTTTAACTAGACTGTCTGATCTCAGCCCTATTCGGTTAAAATTTAAGCTGCGTGCACAAGATGATTGATAAGATTTCGAATGCGAAATTCACGTCACAATGAGAAACCCTGCCTGCGATGTATCAAAGTTTCAGAGAGAATGAGGAAATTCCCATTCGACTGCGAAAATCGGATTGTATGTGTATGTAGCATTAGGGTTTGACCGACTAGCATTAGGTGTATTTTGCAGATACCTTGGTACGGTAACTGGATTGCAATTAGTCGACTTTAGACCGCGGTATCAGATACCGTGACATCTGTTACCACTTTGCCAGATACGACGGTAACTGCAAAAACGCCTTTAGACCGTGGTATCTGATACCACGGTAACTGCGAAAACGACTTTAGACCGTGGTATCAGATACCATGGTATCTGCAAAAATGCGACTATTGTGTGAGTGTTTGTAGCGTTCGGATAGCATATGTCAGGGTTAACATTACTCTTGAATTACTACTCGGCGATATCCATAGGTCTGGACCAGAATTGATTTTTGAAGGGAAAAGCTCATTCGTTTGAATGCTCCTATTTTTTCATCTTTTTAGGAAGGGAACAGAGCTCCTGACTTCAACTGGGACCTTTTCCCCTCTGACCTTCGCCCTAGCGAGAAGAGAAAAAAGACTGTTACAAAAAAAGAAAAGAAGGCACGGAAAGAAGTAGATGGTGACATAACCAAGTCCATTGACAAGTATACGGACAAAGACGAAGGTAAGCTGGTGTATGAGAAATAAGGGAGTTTTAGTCCGGCGGAATAACACGTAAGTCTTTTAACAGTGTTCAATGTCAGTCATTAGTTGCGTTTTTGCAGATACCATGGTATCTGATACCACGGTCTAAAGTCGTTTTTGCAGTTATCTTGGTATCTGATACCACGGTTAAAAGATGTTTTTGCAGTTGTCGTGGTATCTGGCCAGTTATCGTGGTATAAGATATTCAGATACCATGGTCCGACCGTGGTAACTGATCGTGGTATCTGAAAAAGTCATCTCACTTCAGTCTCAGTTTCATCAACTTTAGTCAAATGGGAAAGAAGTTCAGTTTTTCTTTTGGGATGACTTCGAAAATTGCAATTTCGGCAATAGTCATGTTTGCAGAGCAACCGTTTATCAGATACCACGGTAACTGCAAAAACGACTAATTGCAGATTCAGTTATCGTGGTAACAAATACCATGGTATCTGCAAAAATGCAACTATTGAACGTCTGGAACTTTGCAGATAAGAGTACCGTACCCACTTACAACAGCAGTACTAGCAACGGCGCCTTCCATCGTCACAATCGATCTTATCTTTCAAGGAAATCTTCCAGTAGGACGGGCCATATACATGTTTAACTTAAAGCACCCCTCGCACTGCTTACTGTTTAAATTTCAGTATTTTAAAATAGGTAAATGCTTCAAAACTAGCCATTGCTTTCAGAAAATTACACACAGCTTTGGCTTTTGTCCAGGCCCGTTAGTATCTAGCAAAAACAAGAAAAATTTGCATATCCGGTTTTTGGGATCCCAAAACGTAAGCGGACTTTCGTAAAAGTTGTCCGTCTGTCTGTCCGTCTGTTAGCACGATAACCCTCGAAGAGAATGAGACATATTGATGAAACATGGTGTGAGGTTCTTTGGGCCAAGGGGCAGGTCAAGTTCGTAGATGGACCCCAAAGCTGCATATTCAGGGGTGGGGGAAGAGGGATTCCAAATTAAGGGACGAAAATCCGGCAAAAACCCGAAAATTTGGAAAAAGTAACAGTTGTATCTGAAGTTGATTAGATGTTCGATTCATGGGTAGATGCTGAATCCAAATGTGACATTATTTTCACCCCGGACAAGTAGTTCGCCCTGAATCTGGAAATTTAGCATGAAGTTTTAACACCCAATGACATATTCGATACAGAGTGAGGAGACATGCTGTTGCAGCTTTCGAAGATACTAATGATAGACAAAAAGTGTATGCGATCATTTTAGTTATCTTTAAAGTCCCAACCGGCATTTACTGGGTCGAAAAGTCAGAATACATCCGACAACCATGTGGTAACTCATTTAATAAAATTTGTTGATCAATTTTGCAGTCTCTACCCTACCCCTTTATTCACACAGGCGAAAGCTCTGCGCGTGAGTGACGTCACTTTGTTTAGTCTATGGACCCAGGAGGGATGGCGACTTCAGTCGCGTATATACGCGTAAAGTTTTTTGGGTTTAATAGGAGACCGTTTAAACCTATCGTACGTATTCTTGGGGTTTTGGATTGTCGGGGGTCGATGGGGTTGCTCAAACTTCGTATGAGGATTCACTGGCCAAGTACGTAGCTTTAGCCCTATATTTAGAGGCAGAGGAGGGGGTTTCGAATTAACGAAAAAAAAAAATTGTTTTATAAGATAATGTGATATTCGTTTAAGGGGTAAGGAGGCCCACTGGATCCACATCTGAATTAGTTTTCTTGCCGGACTCACCAGGAATTCGGCCAAAACTGGAAATTTGGTTGAAGCTCAAAGTTGTTTCTGAAGTCGGTCAGAGATTCTGTATAAGGAGACATGCTGAATCGAATTTTGAACTTTATTTCTTTGACCGATAAGCTGGCAAAATTTGCAAAAACCTGGAAATTTGGATTGAAAGGTTCGACTCTCAGTGTCACTAGATCTTTTGCTCTGCATGCAGTTCGCCGGGAATGCTGCTAAAATACCAGGAGTTTTGGTAGAAAAAAAATATTCTAAAAGACCTTTAAGTCGATTAGAGATCAGATATTGGAGTAAACATGCTCGTTGAATCCATATCTGAACTTGGTTTCCTTATTTGATTAGTTGTTTGGCCGTAAGCAAAAAACTTCAGAACGGTAACATTTTTGTGTACATAAATATTCCTTGAGCCCAAGCTGACTTTGAAACATTTATTCAAATAATGTATACAATGGATACGAGTCGTCCTGACGAGGAACCTTGCCAGAAAGGGCCGAAATATCGCTGATGCAGCATCGTAGCTGACGTATCCGTTGTATACATTATTTGTGTACATATTCAAGCGATTGATTATCGATAAATAGCAAAAATGTTGAAGGGGTCTGGCGAAGACTCGGAAATGTACAATATTCGATTGTCATAACAGGATCAAGAAGTCTAATAAATATTTAGATTTTGGGATCCCATCGAAACCTTTTGTCTTGTTCTTATAATGGAGCTGCTCGCAAACATTTGCCGGGAGCATGATATGCTTTTAATAAGTAGTGAACTGATAGCCAAAAATGCTCCTCAGCCGGGATTTGAACCCAGGACCCTCTGCTTACAAGGCAGTCGCTCTACCAACTGAGCTACCGAGGGGCTTGTGAACAGAGTTCGCAAACCACTACAATAATCTGGTAGAAGCCGGCCATAGGAACAGTGATCCCGCCCGAAGGTAAATTCATCTGACCAGCTCACATCCCCATGTCACGGAAATTTATAATAATACATAGATGGCACTTTAGACAAGGGTCCCGGCTGAGGAGCATTTTTGTCTATCAGTTCACTACTTATTAAATGTTTCCATCTCAAGGGCTTCTTCCCCATTAAACTTATATATTTAATTTTATCTGGTTTTCACCATGAGACCCCGTCTTGTGGGTCCTGGTATGTCTACGTGGCTCCGACAATGGAGCCCTAGACTTCTAAATTATATCCGAAAAAATGTTTATGGTTTATTGGTCACGGTACAAGTCCCTTGTCTAAAGTGCCATCTGTGTATTATCATGATATGCATCGGGAATAGCGAAGCAAGGCAAGTTTTGTAATCAGTGAGTTGTCATTAGGGGTGTTAGAATGGGCTGTGTGAAGTTCGGGTCCCGTTGAATTATTGGAAGTTGCGTTGTCATTATAGCTGCCACAGCTGACGGATCCTTTAACGTAATGTTGGTGGGTAGTTTGTTGGTATCCTGCAAACCACGTCACCAAGAATGATTGTTTCAGTTGGTATGTTATGCATAAACCACTGGACTTAAGAAGTGTTGTTTCCTACTTGAAGTATTATTTATTAACTTATACTCTTATAATGTATATGGTCTCCATTTTCTAAGTGCAGAACTGTTATGAGTAATGGGAACAGTGCTATTCATAACTCTCATTCGTAACTTCTGTTATTCGTAACTTCTCATTGCAGAACTGTTATGAATTATGGGTACATAAATGTTATTCATAACTCTAATTCGTAACTTCTGTTATTCATTACTTCTCAATGCAGAATTTTTATGAATAATGGGCACATAAATGTTATTCATAACTGTTATGAATAACAGGCACATAAAGTTACTAAAACAATGTAAAGAATTCAACCGTAAGTTGGCTTTCTGTTCGTCACTACAATAACCTATTGATGACGGAATAGGAGGAAGAGGAGTTAATCAAGAATAAATAAGGGAAGAATTGAGAAGACTTGAATCATGGGACGTTGTTTTCTACCCGATCCTCAAGTACCGGGGGTGGAGCCTATTCGGCGCGTGTCCAGACCACAGAGTAAATATTGGCTCTATTTCTTCTGATCGCCGTGCTTCGCGTCAAGGAAGTGCGCCAAATTCAAATTAAACAGAAAGAGGCCGACATTTTCCCTTCTCCCTCCAACAAATCGCTGCTACCACTAGTTTAAAAAACGAGACAAGGGGCTAAAGCACAGTGAGATGATAGAAGTCGTGCAATTCTACATTCAGGGATGACGAAAATAAAGGCAGAAAAGGACCGATTTGGACTGAACACTATAAGTTTAAAGAAGGAAGGGACACGCTTCCAAACATTCATGCAATCTCTATGGCAGATTCTTAGTGAAAAAAAAGACTGTCACTAGGATAGATAGTGAAACATTTGGCCAACTACCCGAGATGATGATATACATTTTGGCCAAAAATAATAAATGGTTATCTCAAATGTAGACGTTTTGAATGGTACCGTGCAATTATCATTTTCAGTAATCAATTAAAATTTAAAATTAGGAAATACTTCAAGCCAACGTTTTTCTCAACTAACCGAGAAACGTTATGAACTGAATTTTGTGTACAGAGTACAACTTAAAAACAAAACATAACAACTCTTTGAGTACAATTCGCCAGCTATGCCAAAATTCCAACTTGAATGATGTAAAAACATAATAATGAAAAAAAAAAAGATTACGAAAAGGCATAGACAATGACAAATTTGGGCAGATTTAAAGTGCAGCTATCCGAGATAATGATATACCTTTTTGACCAAGAATAATAAGTTGTTATCACAAACTGATACGTCTTGAAAGATATCCTACACCCAGCAATCATTAATTTAAAATTAGGACTTTATACTGTTTTTCGCAACTACACGAGAAAATGATATGAACTGAATTTGGTATTGAGTACTACTTAAAAACAAAACATAGTAACTTATTGAGAACATTTCGACAGCTAAATATTGTCCAAGCTTAATACCTTTTCTAGAAAGCGATTCTTTACAGTCCTGAGAAGACCAAAATAAAATTACTAATGTTCACACCAGTCCTATTGAATCTGAACTAAATGCATGCGTGTTAGATCTGTGCTTCAGCGTTCAAGTTGCTTAATTGTTCCCCTGAGTCATCAAATGCCGCATTCCCTTGGGCTTCACCGTCTTTGTGAAGGGTGGTGACAACATAAGCTTCATATTGCAAATCTGACCGGAGATTGTAAAGGAGTTTCCATTTATATAATCCTCAGAATCTGCACTGTTTGAACTTCCCGCCTTTTCTGACTGCTTCATCACTTTTGCTCTGGAGGTAACAGTTAATACTGCAAGAGGCAACACGCAAAGCTCCACCCAGGCTCCACCCCCGGTAAATAATATCGGACGAAAAGAGATCTAGGATGCTGACATCGGGGTTATGTGAGTTCTCAATTCTTCCCTTATTTATTCTTGGTTAATGTAGATCGGTTATAATAGACCAGTTAATGTAAATCAGATTTCTGGGTTCTTGGAAAACACCCTACCGGACGACATATCTGACCGGGAAATTCCTGCATGCTATATTACATAAATGTAAGTAAGCAAATTAAGTAATTTATTTATAACCCGCCAAATTTGAAAAAGCGGAGTAAATGAAAGAAAATAAGTAAAACACATAAAGACACAGAAAAAGACAATAATTTTCGATCTTCGACCAGGAAGCATTGGAGAAGGTCATGCGCTGGTTGGGTTCTGTTGTCAATGATTTTTTGTAGCGACGAAGAAACATCCAAAAGGGTAACACTTGCATCTTGAATTTTGAACCTATCCGTCAATGTATGGTTGTGGCATAATTTCGACAAGTGGAGCAGGTGCTTTGCATATTTAAAATAGCATGATCTCATCTTTTTAATCTCCTTCTTTCGCAGAACATGAGTGACACCAGAACGAAATAGTATAGAAGGAGCGCAGAAGGTGCTGTACCATTTTCCCAAAGCTTTACGATTATAGCGCCCCCGGTTGGGGACGATGCGCCCATAGGCAGTACGGATTGATCTACAAACTTCTTGAACAACCGAAGAGCAAAATTTTGACAACGAAGATTTGAATGTTATGCCAAGCCATCGTAGAGAGTCTGTTGATTTGACGACGAACGATCCAGAGAGATAGAAGCCTTGATAAGCTTTGGATGCATTCAAACACTCTATTATTTCAGGTCAAGATGACACTGACGATTCTGATGCGGAGAAGCAAAAAGACGACGGTGATGGAAGTGTAGATGGCGACGAACCAGAGCCGGAAGGATTTGAGGAAGAAAACGATTATGCCAAAGGGTTTGACTTCGA
This sequence comes from Branchinecta sandiegonensis, assembly GCA_030848855.1. Lineage (NCBI taxonomy): Eukaryota > Metazoa > Arthropoda > Branchiopoda > Anostraca > Branchinectidae > Branchinecta > Branchinecta sandiegonensis. Next base: position 15,527,822 of record JAUPMV010000012.1, on the reverse strand, counting down.
TGATGATGAGGAGTACGACGAAGGCGAAGGGGAGGATAATGACAAAGAGTAGAGGTAATAAGAAGGGATTAACGATGATGAAATTTTATCTACGCACTTAAGAAGAGGAAAGTAGCGCAGTACAGACAAATTAAAGGAAAAAATACACTGAGCCTTCAATAATGTAGTAAATACACAAGATAAAAAAATAAACATTAAGAAAAGGAAAAGGGACTAATCGGGTCTAAAAAACTTCTTCCTAGATGGAAAGCGGAGAAATGGCCAAGTGCAGAAACGTCAAGATCCTGGGCAATTGAAGATAACTTTACACTCGAATAACTTTGCACAAGGGTCGGATGAAGAGATAGGTTCTAGAGAATGATCAGACGAAAAAATTAAAATATAGGGAAGACCAACCGAAACCTATCACCTTTTCTGTCCTTCACTGGAAGGGAGGAGGAGTTTTTGCTAGAAGTCAATGGGCCTGGAAAAAGCCAAAGCCATGTACAATTTGTTAAAAGCAGAGCCTAGTTCTACAGTGTTCAAATAGTTTTGAATATTGGAACATAAACAGAAAGTATTGCGAGGTGTGCTTTAAGCCCGAAGTCATTGACAGGTCGTTGCCTTTTAGAAATTTGACGTGACCCAGCGGCAACTTCAAACGGAAGACACTCGTCAAGACATCCACTGCCATCACCTGAAGGAAGTGAATTGTTGAATGGTCACTTATCTTAGTTGCAGTCAATCGATTACAGCTAAACAGGCAGTAACAGTCATAATATCTGTCTGTAAATATAACGAAATATTTACAGCTAAGACTATACAGGGATCAACGAGTTAATTAATACATCAATAAAATTAATTAAATTAAGTGTTTAAAAGACAAATTCAGTTTTACGAAAACCGCCCTGACACCGCTGGTGTGGGTTCCGGGCGAACTATTTGTCCGTTGAGAAAATGAAGTTCAGTTCTGACTTCAGCATGTCTCCTTACCCCCAAATCCCTTAATTTAACAAGACCAAAGGTTTCGATGGGATCGCAAAGTTGAATTTGATGCAGACAGTTGGGTCTTGTCTCCGCCAGATCCAGTTTTCGCCAGACTCCTTGAACGTATTTACTATTAAAGTTTAGAAACAGATTAATGCCAAATACCTAATCATCTGAGAAAACCAAGTTCAAATATGGATGTGCGTTTACCCCTATAAGTCGTATCTATTCTGACGAAACTGACTTCCTGCCTTACTTCTGCCAAATTTTCTGTTTCGGCCGAATTCCGGGCGGACTGCTTGTCTGGCAAAAACATAAAGCTCGAAAACGAATTCAGCGTATCTCCTTACCCCTGTATCGAACAATCTAATCAATTTCGAATATAAACTTATGACGAATTTTCCGGTTTTAGCCCGACCCTGGGCGAACTATACGTCCGGTTAAAAAATGATTGTCACGTACGGATTCAGCATCTCTTCTTACCCCTAAACCGGACATCTAATCAACTTCAAATAAAACTTTTGCTTTTACCAAATTTTCCGCTTTCGGCCGGATTCCGGGTGAACTACTTGTCCGGGTAGAAAATGATTTTCACATAAATGTTCAGCTTGTCTTCTTACCTCTAAATCCAACATATAATCAGCTTCAAATAAAGCTTTTACTTTTAAAAAACTTTCCGGTTTTCGCCGGATTCCGGGTGAACTACTTGTCCTTGAGAAAATGGTTTTCATAGTCGTGTTCAGCATGTCTCTTACCCCCTAATCGGTTATTTCATCAGCTGTTTAAACATATTTTGTTTGCCCCTTAATTTAAACCCCCTCCCCACCCCTAAATATAGGGCCACAGAGCCTATCTACAAACTCGACCTTTCCCTTGACCCAAAAAGTCCTCACACCAAGTTTCATCAAAATATTTCATCCTCTTCAGTAGTTATCGTGCTGACAGACGGACGGGCAGACAGACCGACAACTTTTGCGATGTCATCGGTATCCCTCCAGGTATCCCTCCACTTTGGGATCCCAAAAACCCTTGCCCCATCCCTCAATATTGGGCTACAGGGCCCATGTACGAACTTGACCTGTAATTTGACCCAGTGGATCCTCACACCAGGTTTGAATAAATTATCTCAACCCCTTCGAGAGTTGTCGTGCTGACAGATGGACAACTGTTACGAAGTCATAGATCCCTCCACTTACGTTTCGGGATCCCAAAAAGCTATTGACGAATGGGCCATACACAGCAAAACCTGACCGCCAGAGTTCCTCTCAGACCGACGTAGCCGACGGGAGGGGAGGAGGGAAACACGGCTCATCACGGCTCCACCTTTTCCACAAAATTTTTTTAAAGTGTATTTTGTCGGTCACTTATAGTTTAGGGAGTTAAAGGACCTGCCTAACCTATAATACTAACGCAACCTACTTCCGTAATCACTACATATGTTTCTAAACCCGGAGACCCCAGTTTTGTACGGTACATTCTAAACCCCTCTAACAAAACGACGCTGATTTTCTCACTTGCCGTGTTTTGCTACCTTCGATGTGTATCACGCTGTCGACAGTTGTCTGCGAGAGGTTTTTCCATCAGAAAAACGGTTACCTAAATTGTTTCCCTGTTTTCGCTACAAGTCAACGGGTCTCGGAAAAGGCTTAAAACAGTGAACACCGTGGGTTATTTGTTGAAAGCACAGCCTAGATTTAAGGTATTCGAATATTTTAAAATACCGTAAGTTGAAGAGTAAATAGTGCAAGGGGTCCTTTAAAGTTTATTTGATTGCCCCCTCCCCCTGGTTTCGATCTAAGTAGACTTGATTTCCGCGGCTGACGGGGAGCTGCTCTGGTATCCAAAGATTTGTGTGAAGGCCTCGCATCGCATGCATCACAAAATCAACAGTTTCCTCAGAGCAAAATGTAACTTGGAAGTGGCGCCAAGACTTGAAAAAAGTGACACACACTCGAATTGCAGCGACACGAGCACCACTAGCGATAGAGAACGTCCCTATTGAAATTCAGTTTGTCTTGCAACAGCGCTGGCTCCGATAACGTTAGATTCTAAACACAGCAAAAGAAAGATACAACCTCCCTTGTTTCCTTGCGTGCAGACCGCATCTTTGCTTTACTAGAAATTTATAAACCCGAAAGTTTGTCTCGCTTTAAATGCCGTAAGCGTAGTGGGTGGCGCTACGAGAATGGCCCGCTCACAAAGCATGGAAAGCATAGGTCTTGGCGGTACGTCCTAGTGTTATTTTGCTCTGGTTTCCATTTAGTACTTGATGGCGCTGAAAAGCCAGTTGACATTCGTTCTTGCGATATTTCAGCCCTTCTTGGAAAGGTTACTCGTTAGGAAGGCCGTATCCAGGGGGGGGGGGGGGGGTTAGGGGGTTGACCCCCCCCCCCCCCGAAACGTACAAAAATAGTCATTTTTATAGGCTTTTCCCTCTGATCTATGTCTTTTTTGTACTTTTTTGTCCGACCCGCAGGCAAAGCCCCCCCCCCCCCCCGAAAAAAATTCCTGGAGACGTGCCTGCTCGTTAGGCATGAACGATCATTACCAGTTTCTTCGCGATATGTTAAGGAGCAAGCTTTTAATGGATGTAATGCATTTCTGCTTCTTTGTTTTATTTCTTCTGTTCCGCTTTCCAAAATGGCGGGTGAAAAATAAATTACTTTACTTGGAAGCCTTTATTTTTTTACGTAGTCCCCGTGGCCATGAATGTAGTCCGCGGAGCCATCTAGCGGGTTGTATCAGACGTACAGATATTAGTGTACAGTGTGGAAGATGGCGTTCTAGTGGAGGGTTTTTAGTACAGATGAGAGTGTGGGAAATGCACTCTATTGGGGAGTTTTATTGTGCCGACTAAATCACAGCCAATTATCCGAGGGTCGTGACGCCGTATCTGTTTACATGAAAGTATCATATTTTCCATTTCCTGACCTAAGAGATTTTCCCTAGAACGGTTGAGAAATGCGAACACGTCCGGCGCCTCGCTGACAACACGGCTCTATATACAAATCAAAATATATGTTTAGCAGTATCTCTTCCCGTTTGGCTGAAATGGGGGGAGTTGGTATATTGTGGGTTTGACCCAACTTAGTGTTATTTTGTTATATCTAATGACCCTAGTTGGCCGGTATTGGATTCAAATAAATAAATAAATATATTTAATCGAATTTCCCAACTCTGTTCATGACGTCACGCTGATGTCACGAGTATCGGATAATCGGTTGAGGTTTAGTCCAGACCAGTTTTATCTTGATGAATGTCTCTGTGACTGTTTTGAACCCAGTAGAACCAGGGACCCATAAATTTCCTGTAATGACTCGCCATTCAGGGGGCTTATCATTTCCTATGGTTCTATGTTGCTATGTTGCCCGAGCCTCACCTAGTTTCCAAAAATTCTGCTTGGGTCGAATCGGCGTTCTTGTTCAGATAGACGACATTTGTTGGGACTATTCAGCATGCCACCAGGTACCTAAGCTAGGACAAAAGATCCAGGATACTCTTCCATTACAGAGAAATATTCCTAGTTCAGCACAACAGCTGCGAAAAATTTTGTCTATCTGGATTGTTGGGTATTTTATTCCCGTGGGTATTTCTCGAACTATCTGACGCTCGGTCAAGAGTGCATCAGAAATCTCATATTGACAAGCCCCCTGAATGGCGAGTCATTACAGGAAATTTATGGGTTCCTGGTAGAACCGACTCGTCTTGGGTCCTAATGTCGTCTTAGGATTCCTGGAGTATCCGTAGATGGAAGGTAGGCGTAGGCCGTGAATGATTCGAGTCGAAATTATTCCTCTTTAGTAATCCGTCAACGAGAGACGTTAAAAAAGAAAATCTTACTTCAGACTTTTTTCTTTAGTCTGGAGTACGGGAGGCAGTTTTCCTCCCGAAATAATCGCTTCGTTTTTCAACATTTTCGTTGGCCTTTAAAAAAACCATTTTCGTCGTGTTTTTCTTCGGATTTTTTGTGCTATGTCAGGCCATTCTGGTTTACGAAATTATCTTTGAGCACGGTACATAAAGTGTACCGTATATAGATCATTTAAAATTATTTGATAACAGGCCCGTATCCAGGAATTTATTTCGGGGGGGGGGGGGGGATTTTGCCCGCGGGTCGGACAAAAAAGTACAAAAAAGACATAGATCAGAGGGAAAAGCCTGTAAAAATGATGATTTTTGTATGTTTCGGGGGGGGGGGGGGGGGGGGGGGGTCAACCCCCTAACCCCCCCCCCCCCCCCTGGATACGGCCTTGTTTGATAAGTATGTAGTAGTTTGTTAGTATCGTCTTTGTTGCATTGCAAGATGGCCTTATGGCTTAACGTGCAAAATAAATTATTCGTTCATAAATGAACACCAAAACAGAAAAAAAAATCACCTTCAAGAAAAAGGGACCCATGTCTAAGTCCTAACTAAACAAATACTGCAAGATTGCTGATAATTACAAGACAGCTACTGAGCAGCCGGTGCAGCCAGTTCTCGCCTCCAGATAAGCTGAAAATATTTCAACTAAAATAATAACATTACAGCTGCAGTTTTGTTCCTGACCCCATAAAAAGACTTAAATGGAATAGAAAGGAACAATAAGAACAAGACCCAAGGTTTCGATGGGATCCCAAAATGTAATATTTGATCCAGACAAGTGGGTCTTGTCTTCGCCAGATCCAGTCTTCGCCAGAATCCTTGAACGTTTTTACTATTGAAATTTAGAAACAGATTAATTTAGCAAATAGCTAATCATCTGAGACAACCAAGTTCAGATATACCTCTATAAGCCATATCTATTTCCAGGATACTGATTGAAACTTCCTGCTTTATACTTCTGCCACATTTCCGGTTTCAGCCGAACTACGAGTGAACTACTTGTCCAGCAAAAAAAAAAGTTCAGAAACGAACTCAGCGTATCTCTTCTTAACATCTAATCAACTTTAAATAAAACTTTAACTTATAAAAATTTTCCGGTTCCAGCCGGATTCCGGACGAACTATATGTCCGGGTAAAAAACGATTGTCATATACGGATTCAGCGTCTCTTCTTACTCCTAAACCTGTCATCTAATCAACTTAAAATAAAACTTTTGCCTTTGACAGATTTTCCGGTTTTGTCCGGATTCCGGGCAAAGTAGTTGTCCGGGTAGAAAATGTTTTTCCCAGAAGTGTTCAGCATGTATTCTTATCCCTAAATCGGACATCTAATCAAATGCAGATAAAACTTTTGCTTTTAACAAACTTTCCGGTTTTCGCCGCATTCCGGACGAACTACTTTTCCTGCGAGAATATGTTTTTCATAATCGTGTTCAGCTTGTCTTCTTACCCCATTATGGACTATCACATTAGCTGTTTATAAATATTTTGTTAGCCCCTGAATCTGAACCCCCACCCCTAAATGTAGGGTTACAGAGCCCATCTACGAACTCGACCTGACCCTTGACCCAAAGAATCCTCACACCAAGTTTCATCAAAATATCTCATTCCCTTCGAGAGTTATCGTGCTGACAGACGGACGGACAGACAGACAACTTTTGCAATGTCATAGGTATCCCTCCACTTACGTTTTGGGATCCCAGAAATAGACAAAAATACCACTACAAATAGAAACACACGCAAACACTAGAACAGCAGTTTAAAGATAAAATCTAATACCAACCCTAATAATAGTGATGAATAACGCCATCTTGTGACGCAAAATGCATCATTTGGCAGTAGATGCCGCGGTATATGCAGTTCAGGGATGCAGCTGTCGTCCTCAGTCGAATTTCGTGCCAAGATTGAAGTTTGGATCAGCATTGCCACATGTCGCACGATAGTGTGAATTGTCACTCTATTTTGTTTTTGTCACTCTTGTCCTATGTAGGTCATAAAATCACTCTATTTCAGAAAATGACCAAATATTACGTCATTTTTGCAGCACGGATTCCGACCAGAATTGACTATTTTATTTCAAGTTTTTTTCATGAAAGTAAAATCAGGATGTGTCATTCTTATAGAGTCGATTCCGACCAAAGTGAACATTCCATGAAAATAAATTTCACTCCCAATTCACTCTTTGTTTTGGGCCAAAAGTCACTCTCTAAATATTTCTGATGTGGCGACCCTGGTTTGGTTTGCCTTTGAGCTAACAGTTTTCTTTTTGTTTACTTTGTGTTTGAAAATGAGTCGGAGTTTGGCGAGATCAGGGCAACTGGTCGAGCTTAATTGGAGTCTCCCAGTTATAAAGCAATTGACTCAGCAAAAAATCTTGATTTTGTTATGAGCGGACAGAAGCCGCCATTTTTCCTCGTCATTCTTATTACGACACGATGAAATTTTCGGCTATCTTTACATCAAGTCTTTTTCGAGCACCCGAACTTGACATGTTCCATGCTGTAGGTTATGTATGGAATTAGGGACCACATATCACAGCTACTGTAAGTCGCATTAGATTCGGCGGAGTTTTGACGCGGAAAACGTAGCTCCAGTTAGGGTACGAGTGAAAACGGTGAATCCCTCTATCTTCCTCTTGTCACGAAGGAGGAGGATTTTACGGTACGTCCAACACTGCGGGCAGACGATCAGGGTCGGGTGCTCCGGACAGGAATTCCTGCCAGGATCCATCGTCAATTGACTGCATCGTCAATTCCGATACGAAAAAGTTAAAGATTTTTTTCAGCTTTACGATGAAAGTGCAGAATATCCGGCCGGGAAATCCTGATCGTGTAACTGCAGCATAGGAGTGTCTTTGATGTTTGGAAAGAAGTTTCCATTAAGCTGCTAAATCGCGTTTTAGCCATTTCGGACACTGACTGCGTTTCTGGTACCAGTGGTTTTTTTTTTCGATCTTATGATGTGTGGATGTGGGTGTTTGTCATGCGTGACTGTGCTTTTTTAGCCGAAATACCCGATGTTCCCAGTTTTATTCGACAGGAATAAGAGTCCACTCCCCATAACTTTATAAATAACAATAGCTGTAGCTCATATAAGTAAGTAAGTAAGTAATTTATTTCTGACCCGCGATTTGAAAAGCGGAGTATGTAAAATAGAATAAAAGAATTAAATAAAACCGAACAAAAGCAATATACAGTTTTTCATTCATCGGCCAGAAAAGAATGTATAGTGTCATGTGCTGGCTGGGCCCCATTAACTTCGAAACGCTCCGTTAGCATGTGGCTGTGGTATAACTTTGGCAAATAAAGCAGGTGCTTCGCATACTTAAAATAGAACCTTGAGACATTTGTGGAAAGCACGGGAAGCGTCGGATGATTTGCCCCCAACCACGGATCGCACTCCCTGCTATCAGAGTATCAGGAGATCGGCACCTACGATACGCGAATCTTAACCGGTTTGCATGCGAAAGTTTGCTTTTTGGGATCCCAAAACGTAAGTGGAGGGATACCTATGACATCGCAAAAGTTCTCCATCTGTCCGTCCGTCTGTCAGCACGATAACTCTCGAAGGGAATGAGATATTTTGATAAAACTGAGTGTGAGGACTCTTTGGGTCAAGGGAGAGGTCGAGTTCGTAGATGGGCTCTGTAGCTCAACATTTAGGGGTGGGAGAGGGGGTTCAAATTAAGGGGCGAACACATTTTTTTTTTTAACACTAATGAGATAGTCGATTTAGGGGTAAGAAGACATGCTAAACACAAATATGAAGACCATTTTCTCGCCGGACAAGTAGTTCGCCCGGAATCCGGTCGAAACCGGAGATTTGTCAGAAGTAAAGCAGGAAGATTTGATCAGTTTCGTTAAAGTAGATATGGACGCGGAGTAAATAGCCTACACACATGCTGAATCCATATCTGAACTTGGTTTTCTCAGATGATTAGCCATTGACATTCTTCTGTTTCTAAATCTTAATAGTAAAAATGTTCAAGGAGTCTGGCGAAGACCGACAAGACCAAATTGTCTGGATTAAATGTTCAGTTTTTGGGATCCCATCGAAACCTTTGGTCTTGTTTGCTTTGAAGCCAATTCCTCTCTGTAGATCTTTATACCAACACCATTTTCCTTTCAAGAAAGTGCCACAAATACTGCAAAAAAAAAATGCACATACATCCACTTCTTTCAGGTTGCTACACGCAAGTATCTAACCCCTTTTCTCACCACCTGGAAACGATTCGGCGACGTCAGGATTCTTAATTTCCTTCCATGAGGCAGAATGCATTATCATTGAGTAATTAGCAGTGATATCTGGGATCTAAAATATCAGCATGTTATAAGTTCATCCTTGCGAATAGTTTAAATTTTCTCTTTCATTTTGATTTCTGTCCTTGCTCGAAATTGGTTTGATGTGTAGGACGAGAATGTTTCATATCCGAAATCGTGTGTGGTGTTGATGGTGACCTGCAAGACACTGTAAAAAGTCTCTCCTACATGTGGATTTAGTAATTATGTATCACCGAATTCGGAGAATTTTTATTTTGAGTTCGGAGAGTAAAAATCCGATGGAGGATTAGTGTAGTGTCAAGCAAAAACTGGAGATTGGATTAGGACTAGCGAGTACAGGTTTTGATGCGGACTTAAACTGCGGCCATGTTTTTGCTGCGCCTTTAACTGCGGCCAAATTCGCTGCTTAGTTACTGGAGAATCTGTTAGTATTGCGTGCGTCAGTATAACGGTTCAGGGTTGCCACATATCGCACGATAGTGTGAATTGTCACTCTATTTTGTTTTTGTCACTCTTTCCTACGTAGGACATAAAAATCACTTTATTTCAGAAAATGACCAAATGTGTCATTTTTGCAGCAGCGATTCCGACCAGAAGTAACTATTTCAAGTTTTTTTCATGAAAGTAAAATTAACTAGTGTCATTTTTACAGATGCGATTCCGACCAAAAGTGAACACAGGGGCGTTTCGAAGGGCTTGAGCATGGGGGGGGGGGGGTGAGGACTTCAAAATATACGACTGGCTAACATATCTGCTGACGACAAACTAAAGTGAGCGCCGCATGCGAAATTTTTTCAACCCTAGCAAAATTGAACTACTCCTTTACAACTTCTTCCTTTTAATGTAGCTTAGAACCCAAATCTCAAGCTTAAAACCGTACATAAATTATGCACACCTCAACTAAATAGGAATAGGGTAGGACTATGAAATGGCCGCAGACCAAATTTGATAAATCGGCCTTTATTCAGCAATATTTGACGACTTCCCACACAAAATCTTTCTTATAACATGGCTCAGATCCCAAGCAGCAGTTTTTACCGTATGTACCCAAGACAAATTGAAACTCAGCGCCGCAGGCGATTTTTTTGTAATCCGACCTTTTTCTGGCATTTCTAGCTTTTAAGGTGGCTGAAATCTTAGGCCTAACACCTCACATAAATTACGGGCCGTTCAACCAGATAGCGAGTAGGCTACTATGAAAGACGGCGCAGGTAAAGGCTGCCTACGATATCACATATCTGTCCGTGCCCCGATAACTCGCAAACGGAGTGGGATATTTTCATGGAAGTTGGTACGTGGCAGTGCTTCCAAATTTGAATTTAGACCACAAAAAAATAGTGCAATCATCAGGCCCGTCATACAGTGCTTACAAAGCCTGTTTATGTGCAAACCTTACTCCGCAAGCCATTTGTTTCTTTTTAAGATAAGGAGATTTTTGCACAAAACCAGATAGGATAATGTTGTTTAATATTTCAATATTTTATTCCTCGTCTAGCTTTAAGCTATTTGGATATTAATCTTGATTTATTCATTGAAACGTCGCGCCGCAGGTGAAATTTTTTAAAATAGCCTGTTTTCAGCGCCACAGGGTCAAGATCACGATTTAGGAATGGCATTTATGTCACTGACAAGTTCGAAACATACGACTGTGATTCTAACAAGCTCAAAACACACGATATTCCGTAAAGTAATGACTTGTAGAAAATCTCTATACAACCATACGAACAGAAATAAGTCATTTGCTGTCGAAGTTCACCAACTCCCTCATATGGCACGCTCAAAACTTACGACTGTCTCTAATATACGACTAGAAAATCTCTTCGGACAATACGACAAGAAACGGGTCTTTTCAGGCGAAATTCGCGGTTGATGTCATTCTGGCAAGCTCAAACATACGACTTCCATTCCAGAGAACTTAGAACACACAACTGTGAATCTGAAAACATACGAATAGAAATTTCTTCGTAGCCATACGACTAAAAAATGTCATTTGTGGGTGAAATTCACGTTTGGTAACTGCTCGTGTGTCATTCTGAAAAGCTCAAAACATACGACTGTCATACAGACAAGCCGAAAATATACGACTGAGAGTAGATTCTCTGGATCATGGGGGGGGGGGGGGTGAGTCCCCCCCCCACGCCCCCCCCCTCGAACCGCCCCTGAGTGAACAATTCATGAAAATAGATTTCACTCCCAGTTCACTCTCTATTTCGGGCCAAAAGTCAGTCTCTAGATATTTTTGATGTGGCAACCCTGTATCGGTTGCGTTTATGGGAACCTCGGCATCTCAGAAGGACAAGAACTTTCTTTCAGCCATAAATGTTCCGTGAGCGTGAGGAAATTGGGGCGTTTCTTCGGGTTAGCAATGCAGCTCATCACCATCCATCATCATAATTTATTTATTTTGAAATGCTGAGAATACAGAGAGCTAAATGAAATAACAAAAGCGTCTAATAATAATAATAATTTATTTTTAACCCACAAATCGTACAAGATGAAAACAGTGGAGTACAAAAGAAAATATGGTTCGGTCCCGATTTGAAGTGGGTCGACCGAGACACGAGGTCTTTCAGAATATCAGTTTCATTAAGATCCAATCACCGATCGAAATTTATACAAACCTCAGTTTTCCAGACTTCCCCTCCCACCACTCCCCCCCCCCAGATGGTCCGATTTGGAAAATGACTATTTCAAATTGTTCTTGTCGGGTCTCTGATACGCCTGCCAAGTTTTATCGTCCTAGCTTATGTGGAAGGGCCCGAACTAGCAAAACCGGGACCGACCGACGGACAGAAATTGCGATCGCTATAAAAACTGGTAAATTCTATTTGATCAGTACTGCCATGTTGACTAAGGTGTTCGTCGGTAGGGTGCAATATCTCTATAGGAATAGGCTAACTCATAAGAACAGCCGAAATTCGACAGTAATCTTCTTTTCATGTAAAAAATACCGTACATTCTTAATTCATGAGTAAACATAAGTCGACCATGCCATGCTTCTATGAGGTTCCGAAAGGCAAATTTATTTTGTACAAAAGCTGGTCGTGGCAAAAACAAAGAAAACACATAATAAACAAAATGATTTATCATCAATATGAGTTGTATGTTGACGAGAAAATGAATCAAAATTATAATTTTTAATCTTTTCAAGTGTGGATCGAAGCCAAAAGAAGATATTATCCTGTTTTAAAGAAAAAGGATATTAAAGCTATGCGATCCTCTTACTTTCGTTTTGTAAATTTCTTCTTTTTCTCCCTCCTTGGCAAAGAAATTCTAAAATTATCAGTAAGTACTCGCTACCGGATATCATGGAGAAATTCGCGAGTTAGGACATTTCCAGATGTGCCAAGGACGATTAAACTTGGCAGGCATATTAGCGACTCGAGCAAATAGACTTTAGGACCCGACACAATTACTTAAAAACCTTCTGTTTCTGGATCCGACCATTTTCGAGGGAGTTTAGAGAAGGGGAATCCGGAAATTACTGACTACCGTAGGTTGTGAACGGGTGGACCGACTCGAATGAAACTTTATGGGTGATGAGAAAAGATTACCTAGATATGCAAAACATGTGTCCGAACCACATGCAGCCATGGTTGGGGAGTAAGGGGGGGGGGGCGGAAGCTTTTTGACGTGCATAAAATCCAAACGAATGGGCCGAATGGGATGCAAGTTTGACCGTACCGAGTTTATGCGGCGTAGATTTGTCATTTGGCGTCCGGACCGGATCCGGCCACGGTAGGAGGATGATGAACCGGGAACCGGAATTTCGCATATATGCTCCGATTCGAGTAAAATTTGATTGACAGGAAGACGAGATGTCAGAGATGCGAAATTTATGTGTCCGAGTCGTATTCGGTCACAGTGAGGGGAGTTCGAGGGGGATTCTCGGACACTCTATGGCTCGCATAGGGGGCAAGCGAGTGGAGCAGTTTGAATGAAACTTGGAAAGTAGAGAGCTCATATGCCTTAGATGACGTATTTTAGGATCCGGACCGGACCTCAGATTCGAGTGAGACTTGATAGGCGGTAAGAGAAGATGCTTTAGATGATCCATCATGTGTCCTAACTAGATTCGGCCGCGGCAGGGTGACTTGGACGGGGGGGTACCGGAAATAGCATTGCATGCGTACGTCAAGGGATCAAACGCGAGGGGATCTAAACTTACAACGGAGAAAAGCAATTTGCCCTATATGATACGAGATGATGCTAAAATGCTCAGACTCGAGTGAAACTAGATATCCTATTTCAAGGTCTGAACCTAGGGGGGTTTAAGGGGATAATTTGTGACATTCTCATCCACTTTCTTGCACCGCGTACTCGTAACAAGTGCCGTAGAATAGAATATATTACCAAAAAAAGCCCTTGGGCCATGGCAACAAAAATTTTATAAATAAATACACTAACTTATAGAACTAACACACTCCTCCTGTTCTAAAATCTCGTTCTATGCTCCATCGCCAGCCTGAAGTAACGTCCAAGTTTTTTCACAGTAATAAAACATTCATCCTTCATCATCCTTACCATCCTTTCTTCATTGTATACTCTCTCACCAAATACCTCCTTTCTCCAGTTATTCAGTTCCACACAATCACACATCAAATGAACTACGCTTTCATCCTCATGGCCACACATAGGATAGAAGTAAGGACCGAATCTCTCTTTTGCTTTACCAATATATTTTTGTGTATGAGGTCGTAGCTCTTGTTTGCTGTAAAAGTTTGAAATAAAAGTAATTTTTTACACGAAAAGAAGACTTCTGCCGAATTTCGCCTGTTGTAGTGAGCCTATTTCTGGAGAGAGATTTCACTCCTACCAATGAACACCTGACAGTACTGACCAATTAGGATTTGCCGATTTTTTGCTGTAAAAGTTTGAAACATTCTGGATCGCCTTTCTAACTAAACATTGTTTCAGCACCATTATTATACAATCAAGAATGCTCGGAAAAACATTTCCAGTAATTTACTTGTTCTGGATAGTTTCTTAAGTCGAAAATCCTGTAACTGTTAAATTATTTGTTTTCCCAAAACGCTAGTGACGGGATAACCTATGATTTCGTTCGTCTGTCTGTTCGTCTGTTAGCACGATAAATCTCGAAGAGGTTGAGATATTTTGTTCAAAACGTTGTGTGAGGATTCTCTGGGTCAAAATACAGATCTAGTTCGCAGATGGGCCCCTTAGCTCATAAGGGCGTCAATCTTCAAATTAGGATGTGTTTTTGTTTTTATGGCACTTGCAGCCTCTGGCTTAAGTGCCATACACTGATCACAATTCCGTCTGTCGGTCTGTCCGGTTTTTTGTCACACTTTTTCGAGTTAGGGTACTTCCAGATGTACGATGGACGATGAAACTTGGCAGGCGTCTCAGGGACCCAACCAACCTAACCTGGAAATAATCAGTTTCCCGATCCGACCATCTGCGAGGGAGTGGAGGGCGGAGGAATCTGGAAAATTTTGTGCAGTTTGTCACACTTTTTCTAGTTAGGGTACTTCCAGATGTGCTAGGACGATGAAACTTGGCAGGCATATGAGGGACCCGACCAAACTAACCTGGAAATAATCAGTTTCCTGATCCGACCATCTGGGGGGGGGGGGGAGTGGAGGGCGGGGGAATCTGGAAAATTGAGTAGGTGTAACTTTCGAACGGGTGATCGGATTGGAATGAAATTGATAACTGAATAAAAGGACATATCTTTGATGTCCCATTTAAAGTCCTGACCGGATTCGGTAGCTATGGGGGAGCTGGGGGGGGGGGGATCTCGAGAAACGGTTAGAATGGGGGGATCAGAGTGAAACTTGCTGGGAAGAACAAGCAGCTGCCCCAGATAAATGGTTTACACAATTGGACTGGATCCGAACCCTTGGGTGGAGGGGGGGGGGGTGGAGGGGAGTTTCCCTGAATTCCCGTGATGTCAGTTTTGGTGATTTTCGTGACGAAACATGGGAGGCATATCAGGGATCCGATCAAACTGACTTGTAAATAAAAATTTACTCGATCCGATAGTCGTGGGGGGAGTGGAGGGAGGGGAATCCTGAATATTGAGTTATACGTAACTTTGGAACGGGTGATCGGATTTGAGTAAAATTTAATAATTGAGCAGAGGACATGTCTCTAGTGATCTTTTTATGTCCGGACCGGATTCGACAACAGTTGGAAGGGGGGGGGGGAGACCTGAAAATACGTGACTGGCTGATACTGGAGAGATTGGGATGGAACCTTGTGGGAATAACAAACAGATGCTCTGGATAAATCTTTTTCAGAACTTGATTGGCTGCGGCGATTGTGGGGCGAGTTTGAGGGGGGGGGGGGGGGTCGGAATCCCGGTGATCACGAGTTAAGGTACTTCCAGGTGTGCTAGGACGATGCAACTTGGCTGGAATATTAGACATTCGACAAGATTGGCTTAGAAATCGCCACTTTCCAAATCCGACTATTCCTTAAAGTACCAATCTTGACCGCAAAGTACGAAAAATACTTTTAAGCGAAATATACATTTTGCGATCCCCGTGTGACCATTATCATTTTTGCCTCAAGGGTTTTGCTTACAAGGGAAGTTCCAGCTCCCTTAAAGTGCGCATGTTAACTGCAAAGTCGAAAAGTACTTTTTAACAGTTGATTCAAATCTCAAGAAATCGTTAGAATGGAGGGATCGGAGTTAAACTTGCTGGGAAGAACAAGCATTTATTCTAGATAAATCGTTTGCAGAATTGGACTGAATCCGGACACTTGGGGGGGGGGGGGAGGGGGGCCTTCCGGAATTCCTGTGATGGCATTTTTCAAGACGAAACTTGTCAGGCATTTCAGGAACCTGATCAATGTGGCAGAGCCCTTACCTACTACATACAGTTGCAAGTGCCATATGAGCTTACAGCTCTTGTTTAAGTATGTAACGGGTGATTTGGAGTTAAGGAGACATGCTGAACCCATATGTGAAACCTTTTTTTCCCGCCGGACAAGTATTTTGCCCGGAATCCTGCCCACGCTGGATCGATATCTTCACCTTGTTTTCTCGACGGACTGATGTTCGTTCAAAATCCAGGAAAAAACGGCCGGAGTCCGGGAAAAAAAAACGAATGTCGGTTTTGCTTGCAGTCTCTTGATAAAGTCGTTTAGAGTGATGGTGGTCGATACATGGATGGAATCCCGTGAAACCGGATATTCAATAGGTCTCGTATGTTTTGTCTCAGCAGGACTAATTTTTAATTTCGGCAACAACCACATCCTCTGATGAAATTTAATATTTTGTAAGGTGGTGTATTGATCGAAATGAGATATTTTTAAGAAACTTGGTGTGATCCGAGGGTTCTTTGGGTCAAGGGACAGGTCGATTTCGTAGATGGGCTCTCCCTGGGGAGGGGTTTCAGATTAGGGGGCGAAGAAAATATTTTTTAATAGCTAATGATTTAGAGGTAGGAGACATGCTAAACACGAGCATGAAAATCATTTTCTCGCCGGACAAGTGCCAGGAATGTTGGACTTGAAGTAGATTATATGTTCGATTTGAGGTAAGAAGACATGCTGAAGATTTAATATGATACTCATTTCTCGTCGCAAAAGTAGTTCGCCCGGAATCCAGCCAGAACTGGAAATTTTGTTAAAAGTAAAAGTTGTATCTGAAGTTGATTAGATGTTCGATTAGGGGTAAGAAGACATGCTGAATCCGTATATGACAGTCATCTTCTACCCGGACATATGTTCGCCCGGAATCCGGCGGAGACCGACCGACCGTTAGGGGTAAGGAGAATTCGTTTTTGAGCTTTGTTGTTTTGCCGGACAGGTATTTCGGCCGAAATTCGGCTGAAGCCGAAAATGTGGCAGAAGTATCCGGCAGGGAAGTTTTGATCAATTTCGTCAAAGTGAATTTGATGTATAGAGGTAAGATACACATGCTGAATCCATATCTGAACTTGGTTTTCTCAGATGATTAGCCACTGGCCTTATTCTGTTTCTAAATTTTAATAGTACAAATGTTCAAGGAGTCTTGCGAAGACCGGATATTTACAAGACCAATGGTCTGGATCAAATATAAAATTTTTGGGATCCCATCGAAATCTTTCGTCTTGTTTAGTAATGGTGAATAAATATCCGTTTCCGTCAGATAGTCATGCAATCTCTCTACTGCTGAGAAATACCTGGGCTCGAGCCATGAAGCTTCAATGTTCGTCGAGACCGAGTGTCACCTGACCTGACTAGACGTTTTTCGTATCTGAGCTGCTTGAAAACAGCTGAACGTTTAGTAGCGAGATAACGGATTTCCGCCCCTCCAGATTTATTTCTACGGGAACCTTCGATTGCAGCTGCGCTTAGCTTTGATTCATCAGTACATCGGATGGATTTTCTCTGGAGAACAACTGTTATAGATGTCTCCTGTAGTTGTGAAAAAGGGAAATTTTGCAAAATGAAACAAGGTAACTGTTGATGGATAGAGAGAGTGTTGAGTGTGGTTTTGCATGTTGCTTATTTCCCCTGTTCACGGGTGAGTGATTTTGAAAAAAAGGTGACGCGTGTTAACATGAGTTTTGACCAGCTGTTCTGGAATTGTTTTTGTTTATGATAACAGTCGTCTGGTTTGAGCCACGAAGGATGGACTACTTCAGGCTCAGCGTGATTCTGGAAATTATGGTGCCGGGAGACGATCAAGGTTTTGCGCCCTTGCCCCGGATTTTCATTGACTGACAACTCGAAAAACTCAATTTTCGGACAGAAGTGGTAATAGTCCTCAAACCAAGGGAGGAACCTAGTCCCTAACCGCCAGATCTTTGTCCTTTTTCCTCAATTGATTTTGCACCTTCTAACGCAATTGGCTTAGTTTGATATCATGTTTATGTCAAAAGGAAATCTGAAACACGTGACTCTTAGCCGGTAATAAGTTCTAACTGTGTTGCGAGAGCAACACTTTGGTTTTGTCGTGTGTTTTCTTTTTTTTTTCTAGTATCCCGATTTCAGCTTTTTGCCAGAAAGTGGTAAGGGTCTAACCTGTGCGGTTTTTACGGAAAGTGCGGACCTTAGGACGGATTGATGAATATGACATTACATTTTGGAAAGCTCCGTAGAACTCTTGCCTGACGCCAAAAGGGATGGTTTTTGCTTGTAATTGAGCCAGAGCCTAGAATGTGTGAAGTGAAGTGGAGTTGTAAAGCCTATGTCAGAGAGGACTATCTGAAGCTATGCAGCCAAACTTTCGTTTCATCAAACCATGTTTCTGCTTTCGAGTGGAAAGCTCAGTTCTAGCAGGCAAGCAGGCAGGCACCAGTTTTGAATTGAAGATTGACTACAATCTGTAAGTTCTAAATATGTGCGGCAGTTCCCTGGCCCCACAGCCAATATATCTTTTTCGAGTGATAAATAGAAAAAGTTACAGAAACAAAAGAGTGGAATTTTCCCACGGGTCCGAAAGAGCTGCTATCTATTGTTTCTGCCCATTTCTGTTCGTGATTTCTGTTCGTGATTATCGTTTTATTTCTTACACTTGGGATTGAGGAAGAGAAATGATATCAGACGGGCCTCTTAAACTTTAAAAGTTCTATCATTGCTAAAGAAATTAGAGATGTTCTTTGCTTCTTTCTAAGTGGTGATATTAGAAAGTTGGCCTACGGCAAAAGGATACACTTTTGAACAACTTTTGAACAGATAGAAATTTTTGTTCAACGACAATCGATAGACATTGATGAGCTGATCGAAGCATATGCGTTGGTTTTTTGTACAAAGATTCTTTCATGAGATACAATAGTTTGAAAGTTAAGAGGGGTTGACAACTTCAATCGTAAGGTACACACTGGAACCAAAAATAGGCCGATCCCAATTGTGAGACATCTAGGGGATTTGTAAGCAATAATCGACTGCTAGACCATGATCATCTTCGGTGATGAGAGGTTTGCAGCTTTTGCCAGTTGGTGTACCTATTATTTGTTTCCGGCGAATTTGATAGTAAGAACAATTTGGTACCATGTCATCGCGGGAGATGGACTTGTAAGTAAGAATCGGTTGCTAGAAGGGGCTCATAAGGGGCTAGAAACTTGTGCAGATTAGTGCATACCAACTAGGTTATATAGATTAATGTTTAAATTTTGCACCAATCACGATGTCTACGACTGAAAAGGATAAAGTTAAACTGTCTGCAAAGTCAATTTATTCCCTTTTTCCGACATCCTGTTGTTTTTTCCCAGCGTTCAGGGATACCCTTTGTCGCCTTTGATCATGTTCTAGTGTCAATGGGTTGACAACTTCAGTGAGACATGTCAGGGACTTAAATTAATAATTGGCTGTTAGACAATAATCAACTTCGGCGGTGATGGGTTTCCGGCTTTTTCTTAGTTTGTGTACTTGTTTTCTTTCCGGTGTTTTTGATGATAAGAAAAGTTTGGTTCCATGTCTATCACGGGGAGAGGGACTTGCAAGAAAAAATCGTTTGCTATAGCATTGTCATTTTCATAAGATGCTAGAATGGTCTATGGTGATGGCCTATCACTGTAACCGAGAATTAAGTGTTTACGCAACGAACACAAACAATAATGCAAAACAATGACGTAGTTTCATAATAATTAGTAATGTGGCATCTATATGGTATTTCGATCCTGGGAAGTTACGGACAGCTTTATGATACCAACTAGGTTATATAAGTTAATATTCAAAGCTTCCACCAGTCCCCATTTCTACGATTAAAAGGGTAAAGTTCAGTTGGCTGCAAAGTCAATTTGGTCCCTACTTCCGATATTTTTTTTTTCTTTAAACCCTGAGGTGTATACGTAGTTGCTGTTATAGTAAAAATTTTAACAAGCACTGCATGTTCGAATTTCGAATTCTCCACAGTGCTTGTAAAATGTATTTGTATTTTTGTGTAAAATTAAAAAACTTGAACTTGAACTTGAACTATAGCATTCATTCATTCATTTAAAACAATGACATAGTTTCACAATAATTAGTAAAATGGCATCTATGGTATTTCATCCTGAAAAGTTACCGACAGCTTTACAATACCAACTAGTTTATATTAAATAATCTTCCAAGTTTGCACCAGTCCCGATGTCTACGATTGAAAAGGTAGCAAAGGTAAAGGTAACAACTAGCTGCAAAGTGAATTTAGTCCCTACTTCCAATATTCTGTTTTTTTATGGCACTTGCAGCCTCTGGCTCAAGTGCCATATACCGATCACAATTCCGTCTGTCGGTCTGTCGGTCGGTCCGAGTTTTTTGTCCCACATATCCGAGTTAGGGACAATGAAACTTGGCAGGCATATCAGGGACCCGACCAAACTAACCTGGAAATAATCAGTTTCCCGATCCGACCATATGCGGGGGAGTGCGGGGCGCTGATCACTTTTTTCCGAGTTAGGGTACTTCTAGATGAGCTAGGACAATGAAACTTAACAGGAATATCAGGGACCCTTCCAAACGAACCTGGAAATAATCAGTTTCCCGATCCGACCATATGCGGGGGAGTGGGGGCGCTCGAATTTTGAAAATTTAGGGCATTTTGTCACACTTTTTCGAGTTAGGGTACTTCCAGATGAGCTAGGACAATGAAACTTGGCAGGAATATCAGGGACCTGACCAAAGTAACCTGGAAATAATAAGTTTCCCGATCCGACCATTTGCGGGGGAGTTGGGGCGCTGGAAACTTGAAAATTTAGGGCATTTTGTCACACTTTTTCGAGTTAGGGTACTTCCAGTTGTGCTAGGACCATGAAACTTGGCAGGCGTATCAGAGACCCGACCAAACAAACTTAGAAATAATCAGTTTTCTGATCCGACCATTTTGGGGGGGGGGGGGTGGAGGGCAGGGGAATCCGGGAAATTGAGAAGTGTGTAACTTTCGAACGGATGATCGGATTGTTCAAGAAACGGTTAGAATGGAGGGATCGGAGTGAAACTTTCTGGGAAGAACAAGCATCTGCTCTAGATAAGTCCTTTAGACCATTTTACTGGATCCGGACACTTATGGGGGGGGGGGGGGGGCCGGAATTCCGGTGATGGTGGTTTTGGGGATTTTCACGATGAAACTTGGCAGGCATATCAGGGACCCAATCAAACTGACTTCAAAATAAAAATTTTGTCGATCAGATAATGGTGGGGGGAGTGGAGGGAGGGGAATCCGAAATTTTCAGTCATGTGTAATTTTGGAATGGGTGATCGGATTCGAGTGAAATTTAAGAATTGAACAGAGGACATTTCTCCGATGATTTTTTTCATATCCGGACCGGATCCGGCAACTATTGGGGGGGGGGGGGAAATACGTGACCCGTTTAGAATGGAGGGATCGGGATGGAACTTTGTGGGAAGAACAAACATATGCTCTAGGTAATTCATTTGCTGAATCGGATTGGCTACGTGCACCGCGGGGGAGCTGGGGGGGGGGGGGGGGGGTGTGTGTGGACCGAAAATCTCGAGAAACGGATAGAATGATGGTATCGGAGTGAAACTTGCTGTGAAGAACAGACATCTGGTCCATGTAAATCTTTGCGGACACTTGAGGGGGGGGGGGAGGGGGTTTCCCGGAATTCCGTTTTTTGGGGGATTTTCACGACGAAACTTGGAAGGCATATCAGGGACCCGGTCAAACTGACTTGGAATAAAAAAAAATCCTCGATATACTAATCTTGGGGGGGGGGGGGGGGGAGTTGAGGGAGGGGAATCCGGAATATTGAGTTATGCGTAACTTTGGAACGGGTGATCGGATTCGAGTGAAATTATAATTAAACAGAGGACATTTTTCTCTGGTGACCTTTTTCATTTCCGGACCGAATCCGGCAATTATTGGGGGGAGGGCGGAAAATACTTGACCCGCTTAGACTGGTGTGATCTGGATCGAGCTTCGTGGGAATGACAAACAGATGCTCTGGATTAATCATTTACAGAACCGGATTGGCTCCGGTTATTGTGGGTGGAGTTGGAGGAGGGGGGGGGGGGGTCTGGGATTCCGGTGATCGCGCGTTAAGATACTTCCAGATGTGCTAGGACGATGAAACTTCGCTGGAATATTGGAGACTCAACAACATTTGCTTAGAAATTGCTACTTCCAAAATCCAATTATTCCTTAAAGTAACAATCTTGACCGCAAAGTAAAAAAAATACTTTTAAGCAATATATGCATTTTCGTGATGCCCATCAGCCCATTAGCAGTTTTGCCTCAAGGGTTTTGCTTACAAATGAAGTTCCAGCTCCCTTAGAGTGCGCATCTCAACCGCAAAGTCGAAACTTACTTTTGATCAATCAAATCATCTTGACCCATGCAAGTGCCATATGAGCTTACAGCTCTTGTTCTTTAAACCCTGGGGTATAGCCATGTGATTACGGATTCTGTCATCAGTTCAGA
The DNA here is from genome assembly GCA_030848855.1 of Branchinecta sandiegonensis. NCBI lineage: Eukaryota > Metazoa > Arthropoda > Branchiopoda > Anostraca > Branchinectidae > Branchinecta > Branchinecta sandiegonensis. The sequence goes on along the minus strand of JAUPMV010000012.1, from coordinate 15,505,400 downwards.
GAAAACAAATCTTCTTGGAACATACGACTTTTAGAACCTAGTTGCTGGCACACTTCTCATTGCCCAGTTAACGTAGGTCTAGTTTATTGTTACAATCAACCGTTTAAGAGGACGAGGACAAAATAGAAAAAAACGAAGGTGTTTTAGAGAATTTTTAAAACAGCTATACATCTACGTTGGACGTTTTTTATGTTAGTACGATAATTATCAATACGAAACCTGTCCCTTCTTCTGTCAGAGATTTGGCTGGGTGCCCGTGATCTCGCGTTAACGTGTCTACTCAAATAGTCTTCTAGATTTAAACTCTGATTGGTCCTTTTGGTTCTAAGAAAACGCGTCAGTACTTTAACCGATCCTGTCATCTACCAGTCTACTAAATCCGGCTGACTCATTGCCGACATGGCTTCAGTAGGAACCGCGTCTCACGCAAGGGTATGTTACATACTTCATACCCAGGGGTCTGCGAGAGGCGGTCGGGTAGCCAAGTGAGCTCGCATCCGAGACATCAGAAGAGCTGGCACATCAGTGACTGATTCGATCTTCGTTGTTCGAATTCTCAACTGCTAAATCGGATATTCGCGGAGGCGGTTATTATTTTTTAAGTTGTCGTAGAGTGATTTAAATTCGGCTTCGTCTGAATTTGGAAAGTGACGGTTAGCTTTTGAGCAGTGACGGTTGGATGTTTGAAGTTGGATCGTCGGTTTTTGACAGTTGTGTGACGGGTGGAATTTGGACAGTGGCAGTCTGGATAAAAGCAAGCTCAAACGGTTTTGTTTTTCAGTTGTTCGTTTGGATCGTTTGCTGAATGTGCTTAATTTGTGATGTGATTAGTGAGCTGATGTTTGCGATGGACCGTAGAGGATGATAGCTGAGCTCGACCTGAAGCCTGGAAATTAGTGGTAAGTTACCAGATCATATTTCAAACAGCCGGAGTTGTCGCTACCTGAAACCGATCGCCCCTGTTCTTCGTATTCCAGTTCAGAGCAACAACCAAAAGGTCATAACGAAAAATATTCTGGAACACTTGGAGAGAGTTGTATATGAAATTGCTCACCCGTGTGCCCAATGTTATCACGAACATTCGTTATATCAGTTATAAACAGCTATAAAACTTGGTCCGGTCCGAAAAGTATTTTTGTCAAAGTTTTCGTTTCGTTTGTTTTGAGGGTAATTAGTCCCTCACAAGTTTGGCTCTGGGCATTGAAGACTCTATTTTTTTAATAAATCCTTCTTTCATTAAAAAAAAACAAAAAAACGGGACATTGTCAGGCATGTCTTCTTCCCGCATATCAAATTTCATTCAGATCCGATCACCGTTCGAAAGATACGCATGCATACAGTTATAAAACTTGTCGGCGTTTCTCTCATTTACAATGGAGAAAAGGTGAGCAATTGGATAGCATAGTTGCAAGATTCGTTTCTTAATGCGCCTTTATCGTACATTTTTGAACATCATAATGCCGTTACGCTCCAAGTCTTAAGCGGTGCTCGCGATTTGATTACTTGATACATTTATTGAACAAGAGAAGGGCGGTTTCCATTGTAAGGTTAACAAACCTGAGACCTGTCTAATTGCCATCCTCGACCACCCTTACGTTCTTATGGCACTTGCCTTCCGGCCAAGTGCCATATACGATCACTACCGCCATGTACCGATCGGTCTGTCTGTCTGTCGGTCGGTCGGTCAAAATGACTTGTAAATAGTCACTTTCCCGATCAGACGATCGCGGGGGGAGTGGAGGGAGGGGGAATCCGGAATATTGAGGCATGTGTATCTTTCGAACGGATGATCGGAATCTGAATGAAATTTGATATGTGGGAAGAACACATGCCTCACATGTCCCGTTTTACGTCCGGACCGGATCCGACGACTGCAGTGGGGGAGCTGGAGGAGGGGTACCAGAAATATCGTGACACGCTTAGAGTAGAGGGATGGGAATGAAACTGGCTGGGAAGGACAAGCACAGATCCTAGATACATCCTTGACATAACCGGACTGGATCCGGGCACTGTGGGGGGAGTTGAAGGGTGGGTCCCGGAATTCTGGTAATCACGGGTTAAGGTACTTCCAGGTGTGCTAGGATCATGAAACTTGGCAGGCGTATCAGGGACCCGAACCGATTGACTTAAGAATTGTCATTTTCACAGTTCGACCATCGGAGGTGGGAGAGGAGGGAGGGGAAATCCGGGATCTTGAGGCAAGCATAACTTTGAACGGGCCATCGGACAAATATGAAACTTGAAAGGTGGGAAAAACTCGGGTCGCGGATGTCCCATTTAGCGTCCGGACCAGATCCGATAACTCTGGGGAGGGATTGTAAAGGGGACCGGAAATCTCTGGACAGGCTTAGTGTTGAGGCATCGGGATGAAGCTTGGTGAGAATAACAAGGACAAGTTAATACATTTTTGATAGAAATGGACCGGATTGGCATACTTTGGGGGGTGGTCATTTCCCCGATCCGGTCATCTTCAGGGGAATAGAGAGAATTGGAATCCGGATTACCATAATTTTGTGTCATGGAGAATTTTTGAACGGTTGGTTGGATTCGAAGGAAACTTGATAATTAATAAGAGGACGTGTTTCTGATCTAATGATACACTTTATTATTCCCACTAGGGCCCATGATAATTTTTGCCTCAAGGGTTTACCTTACAATTGACTTTCCAACACACTTGAAACGTCAGTCTTACCGAGAAGTGGGAAAAAATATTTTTAAGAAACGATTAATTTTTAAGATTCCCAAGGGCCCATGATCATCTCTGCTCCAAGTATTTTGCTTACAAATTCAGTTCTAGCCCCCTTAAAGTGCGCATCTAAGCCGCAAAGTGCAGGAAAAGAATACTTTCGAGCAGATGATAAACTTTCATTACCGAAGGGCCTATGATCATTGGTGTACCAATGCTTTTGCTTACAAAATTGATTCCTATCCCCCTCGAAGTGCGCATTGTAAACGAAAAATGTGTAGCATATTTTTGACTAAATTAGACATTTTCGTCAATCCGAAAGGCCCATAATCGTCTGTGTCTCAAGACAGCGCAAATCTTAGCTGATATCTTAGCCGTATGAGCTTACAGCTCTTATTTCCTTGTTCTTGTCTGCAAGGGTGTCCATACATTTTTAAAATTGGCGCCCGAAGAAATATCGAAGGGATAGGATAGATTTAATTACACTAACAGCGTATTCTCGCCGTTCCCCGAGGACTCCACTTGAGGAGTCCCCGGGTTTTCTCCCGGGGACTCACTCCCCGTATTCTCGCGAGTCCCCACGGAGGGGAATGCTCCGATTATCATCACCATCATAAAAAAGGACTCTCTTTCAGAGTTGGAGGGGAATTCTTGCTGGTGTTGGGGCACTGTAAAATTAATTAAAAACAATCAGGATAAACAAAACCAAAAATAAAGTGGATCCAGTTAAATCTCGTCAACTGCATATGTTTCGAACAGAATCCATTTTGGAAGCATTCCCCATGTTCTCGCTGTTTTCCGTCCGCGGAGTCTGCGTGGAATGACTCCCTCTATTCTGGCCGTTGCCTTCGATTCCCCGAGGGGCCCCGGGGAACGGCGAGAATTCGCCGAAAGGACCTGTTCCAGCCTCCTACCGCTACCGATATTTGCTTGGAGTTACTATGGTCTTTCCGACAAGTTACTACAGCAGAGGTGGGCTTCCCCGAAAAGTTGCTTCAGTTTGTTCAGTGCCATTTCTTCCACGTGTGTGTCAAAAGAAGGGCTTCTAAGACCACTTGGATCGGTGTTTTGGGGTCTTCGTTTTACAATTTAGCCCAAAACTGCACTGTGTAAAGTTATGTTACTGCTCATATAAGCGTGCCTCTACTGTACTAAAACCGTGCTTTCCAGCACCCTGGAATTTTTACCAAAAGAGCTTTTCGGGTGGTACGCAGGTATTGAATGACACCATGAACCGATAGTGATAAGAACTTCTGTCCTTCAGCCACTGGGACTATCCCAAGTCCGCGATCATGTAAATATTCGGTGGGTGCGTACCGTACCCGATATCTTGTATACCGTCTGTATTGCATAGCACCATAGGGCCCAATATTTGCAGAGACATGAGGATACGAAAGTTTCGCGCAGAATACTATTGTAAGTTCTTCGTAGTAGCACGAACGGATAGTGACGAGAACCTGTGTCTTTTGCCGGTGCGCCGGGCAAAAATGCGCGATTCAGTTACGTAAATACTAAGCAGATACTTGTACCCAAGATTTCTTATACCATCTGTTTTGCACAGTAATACAGGGCTAGTATGCTGATAGTTCCAGAGATATGACGACGATGAAAAATTGTTGAAAGTTAGCCGTAAGAAGTTGTATGCTTGAGGCAGCAGTAACTGATGCCACTAGGTGCTACGTTACTATATCAGGACTGGATGCTACTGAATGCTACTGCTTATGGTTATCCCAGTCTGAAGCACAGTTAAATAAAAGTATTCCGTACTACCATATACCACTACTACCATATACCACTACTTTCAACTTCACGGAAGTTGTATCATAGAACTAACTACACTGACTACAAGTTTTTCAGTCTTGCAAGGCTGAATTGGGAGAAGAAAGAGATGGACGAATGTCATACTACACAGTATTGATAAGTTCTTGCTGACAGGTATTTAAAGCTTGGAAAATCCGAACGGGAATTCCAATAAATAAATAATTCAGCTATTGCTTCGCTGCCATTTATTATTTCAGCTTAATAAAAATATGATGCTGATAAAGGCTTTCACACAAACTGCAGATTAGCTATAATAATGCCGCAAAATTTTTCGATAGAACCACTCTCTCTCACAAAAATACTCACTCATTTAGAGACAATAATTTGGTACCAGAAATCTAACTAAATGATAACTACAGAATGTTGAGACTAACAACATGTCGTCCAGATCAGTGCAACATAACGAACGTTCCGATCAGCTATCTATGTAAGAAATTGTTGAATACTAATAACAGAGAAATTAGATTACTTGAAATAATGCTTGTATTGATTTGAAAGGCTCACATATAGAAGTACAGTAGCTTTCCGAACCTGTTCGGTCAACGACGGAAAAACCCTTAGTTCCTAATGGTAGAAATATTGAACGAATTATAAGTCTAACCGCTCTAGGGCCTGTAATTTATTTTCGATGCAGTCAAAACAACCCGACGAGCCCGGGGTTGTTGAAGCACCTAGGAGTGACCCGAAGACTAAATTTGAAGCACCTGTTATCTTATATCAAGGGATTGGACACTCGTGCAGCATAGTGCGGGGCGATTTACTTACCATTCCTGGTTTGACTGTAAATGAGCTGTGTCTTTTCGCGGTGCGCCGGGCAAACATGCGCGATTCAGTTCCGTAAATACTAAGCAAATACTTGTTCCTAAGATCTGGTATACCAACTGTTTTGGGGATCTTGCCAAAGGGTTAAACCTATCGAAACTGCAGATTATGAATTACAATACATTATTGTTGGCATTCATCTCCGATTTGTTGCAGTATTTTTTAAAGAATTACCGTTTTAATTTTGTTCCTTTTTTGTGGACCTCAACCGTCGGGTGACAGCCCTGGAAATATTATACCGATCATCGGATACACAGGAGAGGTATGTTACTTCGGACGTAGCTTAACTTTAAATGGTGCCAGAGAATATGTATATAATATTTATATACAATATTTATGCATATCAATGAACGCCAGCAATAGTTTTAGTAAAAATAAAGTTGAATTGACGCCACACTGTTAACTGTTTCGAATGTTTAGCTCATTTTTATTGGCGGCAAAGTATAGCGTCCAAAGTATTTCAACAGTTTTATGCTACTTTTATGACCGTCGGAAGTATCCCAACAGAAGAAAAGTCTAGTAAAAAAGAAACGGGAGATAAAATTACTAGAACCTGTTCCATCCTTAGATCTAAAGAGCGCTGAAACGCTTGGTTCTCAGCAGATATTAATTTCTCAGTTTATTATTCCCATTTCAATGTTTTAGAAGTAAAAACCAAAACCAATGTAGTCCGAAATTTAAAACTTTGTTCAAATAAACTTACCTCTGCTATGCATGAAAAACGCGAATGTTCAAGAGTAGCCTATGTGCATTTCTCCTACTATTGCGTCTCAGTTACTGATTGGTGCCCTTGCCGGTCCTCAAGATGTAAAAAAAAATTCACTTCCCAGGCCTCGTCTTAAACGGAATTCTTCAGTCTTTCGCTTCTTGTAATGGCGGGGGGGGGGGGGGGATGCAGCACTGATTTCGGTCATATGTAGTTAAATGTTTCAGACTCTGAAACGATATTGAAAAGTCTCTGAAATAGTATACGTTTCACCGCCAAAAGACGTAGAGGAATGCTATTTACATACAGCTGTACTGTACGTCAAGTAGTTGTGTAACCCCTTTTTCTCAACATTTCTTTTGTCGAGATCTGAAGAATGGTTTTATTATTGTTGGCTTTGTCGACAGGAATGGCAGGACCACTCGACGGCGAGGGGTCTGCGTCTGCAGTGTTGTCTGAGGCTGAACAGGAGACCCTCTTCATCACTACCCCTATGGGGTCGACTTACAATTTAAGTGGAAGGTCCTGGGTTTAAAGTTGTACGTGATTTTGGGGTGATTACAGATACACAGAGCCATCGAAGGAGTCAGTAGGGGCTGCCTCTTCTTCGTAAAAAAATAATAAGAAATTGATCGTGGTTACATTGTAGCTCCGGTTATTCACTAATGCTTTTTCATGTTTTTCTCCTTCTGAAAGTAGGATATTTGTTTAGAGCCCAGCTTCTACCTTTCAGCTTTTTGAGGTAAACCGCTCAATGCACCTCTGCGGAGGTTGACACGATATCGTATCATGTGGGGCATAGGATGATATGAATTACATACTTGTTCGAGAATTTTAAGCTATCATTACTGATTTACTTCCCATCATATTAAAGAACTGTGCTTAAAACGAAGAAACGAAGGATAACACATTAACAACAGGAACGTAACCGGAAGTCTAAGCTTCATCATTAAGGAACTGCACCTTGGAAAGTAGACTAAGGGCTGACTTTTTGGTGCTACATATCTAGCACCGAAGCTAAAGACATGTCTAATGTTGGAGAAATTCTGATCACGCGATTTTGGTAAAACGCTTCATATTTAGGGACGGGAGGGGGTTTCAGATTAAAGGGTAAAAAAAAACGACTGCTATTACAAAATGACGTGTCTCAGTTGTTTTGGAGAGGACGGGTTCACCAACTTTGTCAAACCTCAAAGTCGTGCTTGAGAGCCATAAGGGAAATAGTCATTAGTCAAATGATAGGTTTCTTGTTTATCATTACCACGCGATTCGCTTTAGTAAGTTTCATTATAGTTATCGCAGCCAAGTCGAGAGCCAAGTGAGTTTCACTTATGGATCCTGCCAGATTTTTTTTATCTCATCTACCCCATGAATATGTGATGGGTTTTCTCTCCTCAAGAGACCCTTAAATTTTAAATCGTGTCAACGACGAAAATTAGTGAGGTGTCTTTGGGGGTGGGGTGGGGGGGGGGTTGTACCGTATACAGTTCGCTCTCCGGATACTGACCACGGAAGTAGGTTGCATTGGCATCATAGGTGTAATGGGGGAGGGGGGGGGCAAGATGATAATAACACTAACATCCAACTGAAGAACATCCTTTCCCAGATGTACACCCCTTAAATCTTTTTCATTATCGCGTATTCTGCTTCTTTATTTATTAATTTGGGGGGGGGGGGCTGTTATTTTTTTTCCCATTATGAGTGTATGATGGGTCAGAGATAAAAATATTATTGTTATTATTGCTTGGCGTACTTCGCTCCTAAAATTTAAGATATAAAGTCTGCCAAGTTTTCCCGCCTCGTATTTTCCCTGTTTAGGATTTTGTTTAGTCTACTTTGTGCGACCCCAAACGTAAGTGACAGGATACCACGGTTTTTTTTTGTGGAGCTCATAACTCGTGAACCAGTTTAGGTATCAAATTCAAACTCTGTAGACTTGTGGGTAGGCCTATTGGGGTCTATTTTGCGCCTTTCGGGTGTCCCCCCCCCCACCCACCCGATTCAGCCAAACTTCAGTGCCAAATTTCTCTGTGTTAGAAAATTCGAAAGACCCTAATTATGAATCGCGTGTAGAATATGTGTTATGGCACTTGGAGCTTCGCTCAAGTGCCATATACCGATCACTTTTCGGTCGGTCTGTCTGTCGACCCACTGTTTTCTAGTTAGGGTACTCCCAGAAGTGCTAGGACGATGAAACCTGGCAGGCGTGTCAGGGACCCCACCAAAATAATTTGTGAAAAATTACTTCCCCGATCCGACCACCGTGAGGGGAGTGGAGGGATGGGGAATCCGGAACCTTGAGGCATGTATAACTTTTGAATTGGGTGATCGGATCTTAATGAAACTTTATACTTGGTAAGACCTCGTGTCTCAGATGTCCTATTTCAAGTCCAGACCGAATCCGATGAATGGGGGGGGGGGGGGGGGTAGTCGGATGGGGGAACCGGAAATCTTGTGACACGCTCAAAGGAAAGCGATTGGGATGAAACTTGAAGAACAACAAGCACAAGCCCTTGAGACATCAGTGACAGAACCGGACCGGATTCGGGCACCTGGGGGGGGGGGGGGGGGAGGTGTAGGGGAGTCCAGAATTCCGGTGATTGTGTTTTAAGGTACTTCCAGATGTGCTAGGACGCTGAAAATTGGCTTGAATATTAGAGACGACAAGGATGGCTTAGAAATAGTCAGTTCCCCGATCCAACCATCGCGGGGGGGGGGGGGGGATGGAGGGATGGGGAACCCGGAGTCATGAGGCGTGTATACCTTTCGAACGGGGGATCGGATCACAATGAAACTTGATATTTGGAAAGACCTTGTGTCTCAAATGTCCCAAATTAAGTTTATACCGGATCTGATGAATGTGTGGGTGGGGGTGGAGGGTAGAACCGGATGTCTTGTGACATGCTTAGAGTGGAGCTATCGGGATGAAACTTGGTGGGAAGAACTAGCACAAGCCGTAGATACATCAGTGCCAGAAACGGACCTATTCGGGCACTGTGGGGGAGTTGTGGGGGCGTGGGTCCGGAATTCCGATGATCGCCAGTTAAGGTACTTCCAGATGTGCTAGAACAACGAAACTTGACTTGAACATCAGAGATTGGCTGAGAAATTGTAACTTCCGAGATCCGACCATCCCCTAAAGTACTCCATCTTAACCGCAAAGTACAAAAATTACTTTTAAGCAAAATATAATTTTCATGATCCCCATGAGATTGCGCGGTCACTTTTGTCTTAAAGGACCCCTCTTGCTTTTTCTGCCTTTTATAACATACCTAGCTTCTAAAATCCCCACCTTTCTCCACTGTTCCGTTTTGTGCCTACGAGTTTAGGGCTTTTTCGTCCGTGCCGAGTTTTGCCCGTTACGCAACGGAACGTTTGCAAGAATCTTCAAAGACCGCTGGCAACTCTTTCACACACAAGGATATGAGAATCTTCTGTTTTTTTACTTCTTTTATTTGCTTAGTTTTCCTACTTTTCAACCACGGCCCCTTCAGTTTTCAAACGTTTTGCGCCCAGCCGCCGCGTCGGAGAGCAGGAAGGCTGGATAGAATCGACAAGCGCTAACAAGAAAATCGCTAAATTTAGATTAAAAATAATGGTATTTTCGAGAAACATTTTTTCTGATCCATTTAATAGTGAAAAGATCATTTCTTGTAAGAGTTGTGCTATAAGGATTTTGCTTAGAAATTAATTTCTAGCTCCCTGAAAGGGCGCAACTTAACCCCAAGTTGACAAGAGCAGAAAATTGGATAATGGAAAACAAACAAGAACTAAATACAGAAACAAGATCACGATCCGAAATATCCAGACTTTTAGGCGTTTCTAGTAAAGTATATTCATTATTTTTTTTAATGTCATTTGCAGGTATTTCATGTCTTCGACTAGGTCTCGTAAAATATTTTTAATGGTCTCTTCTCTCGCTATTTAGTTTAGTAAAAGCCATTTGGTTCAGTAAACATGATTGACTGATTGACGAAAATAAATGACTAGATTAGCATCTAACCGTATATCGTATTTCCTAGCTGAGCTACGATACCCTGTTCAACTAGACAGTTTTAGTGAACCATACGTATCCTCAATCTAATACGCATATAAGAGTAATTGGACGAATAGCGATTCCCATGCCTATAAAAGTACATGTTACTCCTTTGTTCCGGAACTATAGTGTGTGCATGATTCCCAGTAAAAAAAAAAAAAACAGCCAGGAGTTGTAAAGCATTCCAAGTTATGAAATATGGGAAAATGTATGAGGCCAACGTGGTTGTTTAAAAAAAAGAATAATAGACAATTGAGTGACTTAGGATTTTCAAATGCCCACTGAAACTCTGGTAACTTAGATTCGTTCTGCAGTTTACGTTTGTTCTGTCTATATCAAAATCTGGACATATTATTTCCTAATCCAATCTTCAGCTTTTGCTTGGCTCAAAGTTTCGCGGAAACACAACTATGTGAACACTTGACCCACAAGCTCAACCTCGCGGAAATGTCCTTTGTCATTTGCGGTGATTTCATATTATCTACATATAAAAATATAACACAGACAAAATCTGAATAAAGAGACCTTCAGTTTTATGTCTATGTGCTTGATAAAGTAGCTAAATTTCTTATTTAGCCTTTAATTTGCTGCTAAATTTTTACTTTCCGCCAAATTCGAGCAACGTAGAATCACGTCGACAGTTGTTTGTCAAATTTCAGCTACAAACCGAGCCAATAACTTTATTGGACGAGGAAGACACTTACGGGCCACACAAACGACCGCGGAAACACTGTTTCGAGCCGCAAAGTATTTTTGGGATCGTGTAAAAATTGTCTTAAAGCACACCTCGCACTATTAATTTCTTATGTTCCAACATCCAAAATTAGTTAAATACTGTAAAACTAGGCTCTGCTTTTAACGAATTGTAGACGGCTTTGGGTGTTATAAGCCTTTTCTCAGGTCCATTGACTTCTAGCGAGGACACGACAAAATTCAGATAACCGGTTTTACACATCAACAGTATAGTACCCGAACACTCGTCTGTAGCATGATACGCATGAAAAATAGTGAAACGCGGCAAGTGTGAAAATCAGTTAGGTGTCGTTAGCGGGTTAGAATGTAACATATGAAATTCGGGTCTGCGGACTTAAAAATAAATGGACATAATTACGGAAGTAGATTGCATTGGCACTGTATGTAAGACGCCTTTAACTGTGGTTTGCATTACATTCAAATACATTCACAATACATACATACACTCAATTCTTCATTGTCAAAATTTTGCTCTTCGGTTGTTCAAGAAGTTTATAAATCAATCCGTAGCGCCTATGGGCGCATCGTCCCCAACGGGGGGCGCTATAATCGAAAGCTTTGGGAAATTTGTACAGTACCTTCTGCGCTCCTTCTATACTATTTCGTTCTGGTGTCACTCATGTTCTGCGAAAGAAGGAGATTAAAAAGATGAGATCATATTATTTTAAATATACAAAGCACCTGCTCCAGTTGTCGAAATTATGTCATAACCATACTTTGACGGAGAAGTTCAAAATTCAAGATGCAAGTGTTACCCTTTCGGATGTTTCCTTGTCGCTTTCAAAAATCATGGACAACAGGGCCCAACCAGCGCACGACGTTATCCACTGCTTCCTGGCCGACGATTGAAAATTAAGTGTCTTTTTGTGTTTTTTTATTTATTTTCTTCATTTACTCCGCTTTTTGAAAATGGCGGGTCATAAATAAATTACTTACTTACTTACTTTGCCGGACAGAAGCTATAGGTATAGTGTCTTTCAGCTGGTCAAAAAACTGCCTTACCCCTCATCAACCCAGTCCCACTAAGCTTCTGTCTGCCAAACTAGTGCTACTTCTCTGAGCTCCTTGACACCATTCGCCACTTTCAAATCGGAATAGTCTGAGCAAAGGCATTACGTTTTAAAGGCCTCTCGATGCCGTTGACGGTCGATCCTCGTTTTGGAAACACTTCCAGATGCTCCTTTGATCGCTTAGGAATCATTCCCTCTAATTTCTAGGTTTTCGTCTCAGTCTCGTCCTTTCATTTGAAGATGGACAAACTTTTAAAGCAGTTTGGCGTTCGTCGCCAAGAGGACAAAACAAGGTCGTCGTGCAACCTTTGCAAGTCGTGCGATAACCTCTTTGATGTTTCGAGAAAGGATGTGGGACGATATCCACTCAGGCCTGAATTGACCTCACACCTGCCCGTGAGGGTGGTCCGGGATGACCTGGCGCGTAAGAATTCGGAAGAAAGAGTGCCACCGCTTGCAAAAGCGAAACGTGTTATTGGTGCGTTAACAAGCGCTGGCAAAAATTTGACGAATATTCAAATGGTGGAATCGCATTTAGTGGATTTGTGTGAACGTGCGAAAATGTTCGGGAATGTGAATGAGGATAATGATCTCTACAAGAGTAACAGTTTCCGGTTCCAGAAAGTCAGGGAGAGGATACCCGTAAAACCGAAACCAGAGGTGAGTGTTTTTTGGATTCTTTCTTTGCGCTTTCTTGTTGAGCATGTCGACTATTCCAGAATTCTACCTAGTAGAAATAATATGCTTTTTTCAAACCATATAGATAGATAGATAAATCTTTTTATTCGCCAAAAACTGATCATGGCTCACGCGAAATTTGTTTGGTATGGTCATGGATATAAATGAACACACACATAATAGGCCTACGCATATACGGCTTTAATCGGCTGCAGCTTTTCAACCGTAGTAGCTACCTTGCGAGGGAGCCTTTTTGACAGCTTTTCAGAAGGGAAAATATTTTTGTGGATCGGGTGATTCATGGATTTGACACCAAACTCCATGCAGAGTTTCAGCCTTCGTTCATGTAAGGAGGTGATTTCGAATTTACGTAGTAACTCTTCATAGGACCTCTCGGCCACCTTTGACGCTATGATTAGAGCTCTTTTTTGAATCTTCTCAGTTCTAGCGGTCTGTTCGACCGTGAGGCCAAAATGAAAATGTAAATTCGGAACAAGTGTTTAGTGAGGGGCCCATGCCTGGAAATGTGAAACAAGTGTAGTGAAGAAAATTCATGCTGATTCCAAGCAACTTGTTCAGCGATCTATGCGAGACAGGGCACCTAAGATCTTGTATATTTAATCCCTCGAATCCAGAAATCAAAATAATATAACATGGAGAAATTTTGCTTCGGTATAGTAGTTATGAATTTTCACTGCGTAGCGTCGAGCGTGCCATGCGGTAAGGCTTCGATGCATTTGAGGCGGTAATTCAGTCTTGACTCTTGTCGAGCTTCGAGAATGACATTAAGGCCGCAAACCTGACTCAGATGAAGAGCAGCTTTATTGCGTGACACGCATAGCTACGAAGTAAAAAGTCATAACTACCATACCGAACAAAGTCTTAGAAATTTTTCTTCGTTAGGCCTATGTCATTTTTCTAGATTCAAGGTCTAGATTCTAGATTCACACATGCTACCTGTCAGGTGCTAACACGTCCGCAGTAATAGTAATCCATCTTCTTCGTTTGTACTTCAACGTTATCCTTATTAATAATTCCTTGTTCATGCAGTATAATCTCGGGCTCCAGCTGAATTACCACTTTTAGCTGAAATCATGATTTCGACATCCACAGGCATTTGAAACTAAAAGTTATCTCTGTCATTTATCTCGACTTCGCCAACTTTTTCTTTACACCTCTTTTCACCAAAATGCAGAACTTTCGGGATCTGACCCGAAGTTAAACTTCCCAAGAAAAGAAATTGTAGTCGTCGTTTTAGTTCCAAGAAAGATTTGTGGGTGCTGGAAATGGTGATAACGGTTTAGTTATTTTGTTCAGAAAGAAAGATATTGAGCATGTTCCACCCTACTTACCGTGGTTAATACAGACGTCACGAATGCTGGCTTTTTGCCGTCAAGGAGGAACGATTTTTCTATTTTCCAGCAGAATATTATGTCACGGGCGAATCCGACCACCCCGTTACAGAGATGCGTAGTTACCACGCTTACTACGCTCCCGAGCATGGTAAGCAAATAGTCACTATTAGTTACTATTTCGAGAAGGTTGGAACGGTCAGCGTACCGAGGTTGGAACGAAAATAGTAACTAATAGTTACTGTTGTTAGAAGGGGAGAACACGCTTATTGTAGTCGTCGTTTTAGTTCCAAGAAAGAGTTGTGGATGCTGGAAATGGAGGTGGGGATTTAGTTATTTTCTTCAGAAAATTTGGTCGTCATCCTACTCCCAAGAAAGATTCCATGTTCCCTTAATAGGTTTAAGACTTTGCTTATGTGTTTAACTGGCTATTTGACAAGTGGTATTTGTTTGTCATCCTATCTCCTTTTAGGTTTTTGATGTGAAATTATTAGACAAATAGCTGTTAATATTGGCAAACGACGAGACATAGCCTCATAGAAGTTCAGTTTACTCAGTGTTTAAAGCTTGTATTACCCTACTTTGACTCCCTACTAAAAGCAGCTTTTATCTGGGGTTATCGCATAGTCGAATGGCATAGTTTGAATAAGTTTGAGACAGTACTACAAGCAAAACCAATAAAATGTTGGCCGAATGTTTAATCGGGCCTTGTTCGCCTGGACATTCGTCATGCTAACTTGATCAACGAACAATGCTCCGACTTTTGGGACTTCTAAATTTTTAAACAATGATAACCTGTTCAACAAACAAGGCACTTTTGGGACTTCGCTTGTCGTCACGTCACGTAAAACCATGCTGATTTCAAGCAACTTCTGTGAGGTATCAGTGCGAGATCGATAGCCACGCCCCAGTTGACTGAATGCTACTGATAAAGGAGGGAGCTTAATAGTAGAAATGCGAGATTGCAGTTTCTCGGGAACGGAACAAAAGAGTTATGGAGGTACTTATAAAGTGGTAAAAGAATAACTCATTTTGTCATTTGTGCTTTAATCTTACTCTTGTTGATATTTCCTTATTCGTCCCTTCCACCTAGGGGGCCTAACCCCCCCCCCCCTTCATCCTGGAATTTAGCTTTTAGCTGCGATTACGATTTGAACTACGATCGATTCGAAACTAAAAGTTGTGTCTATCATTCATCTGACCAACTTTTATTTCTCACTTCTTATATAGGACTTGGAGGGTCGGGCCTGAAGGAAAACTTTCCTTTATACAGTAGTAAAGAATAGCTCATCGTGTCATTAGTGCTCGAGTTTTATTCGTACTGAAATTTCCTTGTTCATTGCGTCCTCCCGTCCCCCTAGTCTGAATTGTAACTTTTAGCTGCGACCACGATTTCGCTAGCTATTAATGGTTCTGGAAACTAATAGTTTGGTCTGTCATTCATCTGACCAACTTTTATTTCATACCTCTTTTCAGCAAAATTTAGAACGTCGGGGGTGTAATCTGAAAGAAAACTTTCCTCAGAAAATATCTTATAGTCATTATATCTGGGTGAAACGAAAATAGTCGTCATTCTAGTTCCGAGAAAAACGTCTAGATGCTGAAAATATTCTGAGGCGATGTACCGTATTGCTTATTTTGTTCAGATGTGTTGTAGTATTTGTTTGTCATCCTATCTCTTTTTAGATTTCGATGCGTCATTATTAGACAAAATAATTCGTGAGCCGGTTGAGGTTAAAACAAAAAATTGGAGGGTCTTGAGTTGTTAAAAAGGTCAAACGGGCCAATCCGGAAGGTCTTGAGACGCTCGTGGAGGATGCTTATGATTCATTGTTTGTGTTTGGAAGATGCACTGTCAATCGGTCACACTCTTGGTTTCTAACTGGTTGACAAAAACGTGTGAATTCTGCGCCATGTTTTGGGAAATAGGAAGCAAATTAAAGACTGAAGAAGATAGATGTACTACACTGTAAAAAGCTTTTCCGTATAAAGATCAAAGTTAACTGCAATATTTGCTACTCGGATTACTCTTATCTCTACACAGATAAGATTAATACCAAATGGAGATAAGACGAATCTGAGTAGCAAATACTGCAGTTACCTTTAATCTTTATACGGAGGGACTTTTTACAGTGTACCCATAGTTAAAAACTTAGATAGGGAATCGGTACTGGTTAGGAGTCCCCAAGGTAAGCTTTCTAGTACTTCTGTCAGCTTTATGCAAGGTCGTCTGGTTGATAGTGATGTTTGCGTTAGGTTATTATCTGCCTTAACTACTTTTGCTATTAGCTTTGTGATTCTACGGGTAATGGTTATCACACGACTAATCCAGTATTCGCTATCCAAGTTTTTACCAAATATGGTGAGACGCGACAACCTCGGTGGCGACCACGCTCATAATAAAAGGACGGTCTCTACTGTAATGTAGCCCACTGTATGTACTCACTAGCTACACTGTAAAAAAAATCTCGCAGTATTTGCTACTGGGATTAATCTTGTCTCTACTGATAAGATTAATCCCAGTAGCAAATACTGCAGTTAACTTTAATCCTTACTTGGAGAAACTTTTTAGAGTGTAAGTATCAATCGACCACAAATGACTGATTTTTGGATAGGCTTAGCAAACGCTGGGTGTAGCCTTTTCACATTTTGGAATAGCCTATGTCAATCACTCGTTACCCTAAACCAAAACCTGGGAACCTTAACCTGCGATGATTCAGTAGGCGTAAGATATTGACGATTTGGATGAAATTCAGAAAACAAGTATTAGTAAAAATAGTTAGGCCTAGTCTGCTTAGCTTTTGGCATAGGATAACCGACGTCTGGCATAGACCGTTCCAAACTGTGTTAACTATGTTATACCCAGCGTTTGGGATAGCCTATAAACACAAAAATATGGATTGGTGGTGTATTTGCTAAGTATACGTTTGATGCAAGTTTTGCTGAAGGCCAGACTGACGGGACAACCGGGCAACTGAAACATATTTAGCCTCGGAGGCCTTTTTGACCTTGTATTCCTCTTTTGAGGACCATATCTTTAAGTCCTGACCTTCCCAAGTGACACCCAGCTTCAGATTTTTTCCCACAAACCCGATGAAAAATTTGTAGCCTGCGTAGTTGTATGGTAGTTGTACGAAAAAGTTGCATGTAATACTATATAATAGCAAATAATACTATCATTTAATGTGCCTCAGACTGGTCCAGTCTTATGTAGTAGTATCCAGTAGCATCCTGTCTTGCCATAGTAGCATCCAGTCTTGCTAATAGTATGCATAGTATGCAGTAACACGGTAGCCTTCAAGTAGAAGCATGTAGTAGCATCAGTTAGTACTGCATGCTACTTTTTCGTACAACTTCGTACTACTATTTTGAGATAAATTTTTCATCGGGAAGTTTCGGGGTTCGGGTAGGGTTTTCAGCCAGAGGAGTTTATAGAACTTGAGGGCCTCCGCCTGTAAATCTCTAGTGGGCGAACTACCATAAACTGCAATAGTAAGCTTCAAATCGGCTCCTCGGGAATATCAGACTGACACTTGACCGTGTCGTGTCGCGAAACAAATCAGTCGTCCAAGTTCAACAATGAGCAAGACGAAATTTGAAGCTTTGGTTATATGGTCAGTGAAAACCATGACGAGGAAGCAATTTGACGCTCATGCTTTGCAGTGTGAGGTTTATTGGCGCATTTGGGTACTGTGTCCAGTTACGGACGAGATACTATTTCTCAAACAGACCCTCAAGACCCTTTGCCAACAGGATATTCAGGGTTTTCAGACTAGACTGAATTGAAGTAAACGGCATGGATTCATAGAAGATTAACAAGTCTTGTCTTTTGCTTTGTCACAGTCTAAGTGATCTCATGGCAGCCATGAATGAATAATCCTTACAAATTCGGGGGACTATAATAGGATATGAAAATGAGCCTTAAATTCAAAGGTTTATGGTGCGGACAGAGTTGACGATTAGCTTAGCCAAGCCACTCGCTTCTTTGCTAGATGACCCCTTATACTTAAAATAACAATAAGAATAGCATGATCATGAAACAAATAGTTGTTGTATTAATGGGATATTCTGTTTCTGAATCATGATTGAAATCGTTGGTACATTTTTAGGAGAATTTTTCGAGGTTAAATTCCATATGTGCGGTACTACGCTGTGATTCTGCGTTTTGCGCTAGAAACCTGCGTCTTTTGGGTCATGTTTTTCTAAGCCGATACTGCGGTTTTCGCTTAACTTCATCTTCAGTACCTGGGGCGATGCGTCTTTGTGTCTGTTTGAAGAAAAACGCATTGTTATTGACGAAGTCTGTGGGAATCACCAGGAGCAGCTCACCTGCGCGGGCTACGAGCGCCCAAAGTAATTTTGTATAGGCTAGTTTTCTGATTGAGGAAAATACAACAGATTGCGAAAATTCTGTTTAACTATTTCCCCCAGGCACATGATTAGTATGTTTTATAAGTAATGAACTGATGGATAAAAATGCTCCTCAGCCGGGATTTGAGCCTATGACCCTCTGCTTACAAGGCAGGCGCTCTACCATCT
Organism: Branchinecta sandiegonensis; assembly: GCA_030848855.1. Classification (NCBI taxonomy): domain Eukaryota; kingdom Metazoa; phylum Arthropoda; class Branchiopoda; order Anostraca; family Branchinectidae; genus Branchinecta; species Branchinecta sandiegonensis. The sequence continues at coordinate 15,486,997 of JAUPMV010000012.1, read as the reverse complement.
GAGCTACCGATGGGCTTGTGAACAGAGTTCGCAAACCACTACAATAGTCTGGTAGAAGCCGGCCATAGGAACAGTGACCCCGCCCGAAGGCCAATCCATCTAACCAGTTCACATCTCCATGTCACGGAAATTATTAATAATACATAAATTAATAATGTATTACTATAATTAGTGTGATTAGGTAATATTCCGTTCGAACTAGTATTCCTGTTTCGTAGCAGTAGCATAGGCCTACCCTAGATTGATCACCCTGTTGAAGCACTATTTGGTTCTGGTCGTATTCTTGCCATGGAAAATGGTCGAACTGATGTTTAGATTAGCAGTAAAATAAAATCTTCTAGAACTTGGAAGCACATCCGAAAAAGAATATTTTTAGTCAGCTATGACACCTGTGAAAGGGATTACTCGCTGTGTTTCGTGCCAGCTACGACGGGGTACCGACCGGGTGTCCATGTAAAAGTCGAGTCTCTAATCTCATGACGAAATAGGTGAAGTCCCAGTAGTCGCCCTTCTGAGGATGGTGTTGTCCCATTAAAGGAGGGGGTCCTACTGTGTTATCTTTGAATAACGGCAATAAAGGCGAGCCTAATATCTGATCGGAATTCCATTTTTTGCCCTTGTTGCAATCGCACTTGCTGGAAGTCTCCTGCCGAGATTTTGCTTCTGAGTGCACCTTTAAAGGGCCACTTATTTCACGGTCGAATTCCTCGATGTTTATCACATCCGCAAAGTCCGCAGAGGTAGTTTGTATGTGCTCATAGTATAGGCTGCAAGGGATTGGTACCTCAACGGCCGCCGTTACCACTATACGCTGATGATATGAAGTTGCTTTCCAAGCTCCAGCCACTTATTTCCTTCTGGTAGGGTTCTTCTTCTTGTCGGGTTTTGGTCCGGCTAAGAACCTAGTATGGGCCTACGATGTCTTCACCACCTTCTTTATTTCTTGGTCTTATAAAAGGGCCCGTCGTACCTATAATGCCAGTGCAATCTACTTCCGTAACTGCATTCAGTAATTTTCAAACCCACAGAATCAGATTTCTTATGTTACATTCTGGACCCACTAACGACACTTCACTGATCTTTGCACTTGCCACGATTCACTAGTTTCCATGCGCATTATGCTATTGATCCGTAAAACCGTTTTTCTGAAGTTTGCCAATTTTTGCTTGAAGTCAGTGGGTCTGAAAAAATGCTCAAAACAGCCAAAGTCGTGGATAATGTGTTATAAACAGAGCGTAGTTTTACGGTGTTCAGATAGTTTTGAATATTGGAACATAAACAGTAAATAAATATTCTTTGAGCCCAAGCTGACTTTGAAACATTTATTCAAACAATGTTTACAACGGGTACGTCAGCTACGATTCTTCATCAGCGATATTTCGGCCCTTTTTGGCAAGGGTCCTCGTCAGGCTGTCAATCCTCTGGTTCAAATCCTCTGGTTCAACTTCGGGGAAGGAAACAAGGTTTGTTTCCTGTACCTGTAACTTGAAACCTGTAATTACAATCGTAGCTGACGTACCCGTTGTAAACATTGTTTGAATAAACAGTAAACAGTGAGATGTGTGTTTTAAGAAGTTTGTCGTTCGCCGCTCTTGACGTAATCATCCCTAGCACGCAGGGAAAATTGTTATATCCCTGGATTTTAAATAAGGGCAAAGTATTCATGTTTTATATGTTTTCTTGTTGTTTTGGTTCGATTCCCCTTTTTTGCTTTTGTACATTAAAATATATCCATCGGTAAAGCGCTCTTCCTAAATGCCAATATTGTTTTACTTTTCGCCTGATAGAGTTTCATCGGTTAGGACAAAATACCTAAAATTACGGATGATTAAGTATGTGAAAATAAGAAATAATTAATAGGTTAAATGTTGCACAAGGCCTTGCTGACTCACAGTTTCTTGAGTACCGTTGCGTAGATGTTGAGCAATGTTGTCAGCTGATCCTTTTATTTGAAAAATTTTCGGCCTCGTGACTGGAGGCCCTCATAAGGCCATTTCGTCGCGAAGCACAGAAAATACAGAATTACACCTATTGTAATTACCTCATTGCGAGAGGCAGAGTGTGCTCATGGGAGCCCTATCTACTTTTGTATTGAATGAATGAATCAGTTAATTTTATTGGTCCATTGCACTAGGCTGCATGATAAATACTGGAGGGTGATCAAGCAAATTGGAAAAGAAAAAACAAGAAGCATATGAACAAAATAACATCCAAACAAAATAACATCCAAACAAAAATGTTAACTGTGCTAATGATCCGGAATTAGATCACCAAAAAATAACGTCAATACACCCTCAGAAGTTGGATAAGATGTAACATGGTATGTGTAGGATCATGGGAAATAATTGTTTTATGAGTATTTAACAGTTGGCGAGGTTCCTCAGGGTAGCCCTAGCCCACAGGGATAGGTGCCTATAGAAGGTATTATGTTTGTTTGTTTGAGTTTATTTTTCATGGATTTGACATGGCCTTTGGCTCTTAGTGTAAATAAATGTTATCTCATCTTATCATAGTGATGCGCAACTTTTCTTAGATGTTGCCCCCCTTTTTATCTATTCGTTTAAACCGTTTCAAATTTATGTTTCACGAAAATAGTACGACTTAGAATTGTCATAACGCAAATCTGCTGCACAATGCACATTCTTTATCATATGTAAAACATGGATGTGACAGACGTGCATTCATTCTTGTGTTGGAAGTTTCGAATATTCTGCCAGTATAAGAACTACTTGGGAATGACAGGCAATGTCAAGAATTGTTGGCCCTTTTTCTGGACGACACGGGAACACCTTTTACCACGTCTATGTAATGCCAAGTCAAGAGCTTTTTGCCGTTGGAAAATGAGTGCATATTCAGGCGCTGTGCACATCTTCAGTCAATCAGAGGCTTCTGACTGTCAAACTTCTGCTGGCGGGTGTCGAAGAGCGACCAATTTTGGAAGATCATCTGTAATAATCGCTCGCAATTACGGGTTTGATGGATGAGGAATTCGATTGGTACCAATGACATGCGGAGTTAGAAGTCTTCTTCGAAGGTCGAAGTTGCTGCCATCTTAGTTGAGATTGCCTTCCGACATTTATCATTGTGGTGAAGGTGATGTCACTGAAGGCTCAGAACTGTGGCTGCCGGGAGCATTCAAATTAGTTTGATTACCATTATATTTTTTAGGGCTACAAATGGAAATAGCACTGGTCTTGTCAATGCATTTTCAATCATTAATTGGTCTATCATTTATATTTATATATAAAAGAAAGTCACAAGTTAATTAGAGCATTTAATGATCGAAGGCATAAGTGAATACAAATATCTCTCTAAATACGCCTCCAGCCAAAGCCGAGGCCAAAGCTCTATGGGAAACATAATATTAAACAACAGCGTAGCTAGCTTCTCCGTTTTAGCCATTGTCTAAAATATCTTTTTAGTCTTAGCATTGAGCTAGGGGTTTCGTATTTCTATTGGTTTATTACACCACTTTGAGTCTGTGCTTCTTTTTTTGTTCCCGAGTACACACTTTTATTAACATAACGAAAGCCTATTAAAACATATATATGGTTACGTGTTACACGCTCGCTCTCTAGGATGGTTAAATCAGGGGCGGTTCGAAGGGGGGCGTGGGGGGTGACTCACCCCCCCCCCCCATGCTCCAGAGAATCTACTCTCAGTCGTATGTTTCGAGCTTGTCTGTATGACAGTCGTATGTTTTGAGCTTTTCAGAGTGACATACAGGCAGTTACCAAACGTGAATTTCACCCACAAATCACATTTTTTAGTCGTATGGCTATGAAAAAATTTCTATTCGTATGTGTTCAGATTCAAAGTTGTGTGTTGTGAGTTTTCCAGAATGAGAGTCGTATGTTTGAGCTTGCCAGAATGACATCAACCGCGAATTTCGCCTGAAAAGACCCGTTTGTTGTCGTACTTTACGAAGGGAATTTATAGTCGTAAATTAGAGACAGTCGTAAGTTTTGACCTTGCCAGATAAAGGCAGACAAAGCAGTTAGCTAATCGTGAACTTCGCCTTCAGATGACCTGTTTCTGGTCGTATTGTTCCATAGAGATTTGAGTAATATGTTTTAAGTTTGTCAGATTCACAATTTTGTGTTCTCAGTTTGTCAGAATCACAGTCTTATGGAGTTATGGAACTTGTCAGAATGACATCAACCGCGAATTTTCCCTGAAATGACCCGTTTCTTGTCGTATTTCACGAAGAGATTTTCTAGTCGTAGATCAGAGACATTCGTAAGTTTTGAGCTTGCCATACGAGGCAGTTAGGTGAATTTCGACAGGAAATTACCTGTGTCTCGTCGTATGGTTGTATAGAGATTTTCTATAAGTCATTACGTTACAGAATATCTTGTTTTTTGAGCTTGTTAGAATGACTGTCGTATGTTTCGAACTTGTCAGAGTGACACAAATGCCATTAACAAACCGTGATTTTCACTCTGTGGAGCTGAAAACAGGCTGATTTTCGAAAATTTCGCCTGCGGGGAGACATTTCAGAATTATCCTATCTGGTTTTGTGCAAAAATCTCTTTATCTTAAAAAGAAACAGGTTTTTTTTTTTTTTAAATGGCTCTGTGCCCCGTCATACAGGCTTTGTAAGCACTGTCTGACGGTCCCAATGACTGCACTATTTTTTGTGTATTCTAAATTCAAAGTGGAAGCACTAGTACGTACCAACTTCCGGGAAAATATCGCACTCCGGTTGCGAGCTATCGGGGCACGGACAGATATGTGATATAGTAGGCAGCCTTTAAAATGTTTTTCAAAACTTTGCCTGCGCCGTCTTTCATAGTCGCCTACTCGCTATCTGGTTGAATGGCTCGTAATTTAGGTGAGGCGTTGGGTCTATGATTTCAGCCACCTTAAAGACCTAATCCAAACATTCTGTTTACCTTCTCTCCTTGATCGCATGCCACGGGTTTGTTTAGATTTGAACTCGATTGCCGAGTTGCTGTTTTGGCTCGAGAAAAAACCAACGCACAACGTCTTCTTTTCTAGATGGCGGAATTTTCCCGGATTGATTAGCAAAGAATTATAAGACCTAACTGATAATTTTTGTATGTCTTCAGAGGTACCACACTGGTCTTGGTTTTATAATTTATTGGTATTTGTTATAAACAGTTGGAGCATTAGCATAAACCTAGGTGGTTTTTTTTTAATTTGCTCACTGTTTTACGGTGTTTTTAGTTGTTTTGAACATTCATAATGACAGAAGGGATGGTTAGCATTGTGTGTGTGGTAGAAAGACCATTTTTTTGTGGAAATGCTAGAAATGCCAGAAAATGGTTGGATTACAAAAAATCGCCTGCGGTGCTGAGTTTAAATTGGTACATACGATAAAAGCTGCTGCTTGGGATCTGAGCCACGTTAGAAGCAAGAGTTTGTGCGGGAAGTAGTCGAATATTACCGAATAAAGGCCGATTTAACAACTTTGCCTGTGGCTCCTTCGTAGCCCTACCCTATTTCTATTTAGTTACACTTTTATGTTCGGTTTTAAGCTTGAGATTTTGGGTCTAAGCTAAATTAAAAGGGAGAAGTTGTAAAGGAGTAGAATTCTACTAGAATTCTGCTGGGATTGAAAAAATTTCGCCTGCGGCGCTCACTTTAGTTTGTCTTGAATAGATATTTCAGAAGCTCGTACCAAGGCTTGCCTTCTCTCCAGGGAAATTTGATATGAACGGTATCGTCTAATTCCTGTTACTTATTTGTTTATTATTTTATTACTACAATGGCATTTTCCGTAACGTTTTAGAACTTATAACGTTAATATTTGAGCCTGCTGGTGTTGTGTTTTGGCCAGTCGTGTATTTTGAAGTCCTCGCCTCCCCCCCCCCATTCCCAAGCCCTTCGAACCGCCCCTGGGTTAAATTCATTCCATATCTCTTGCTCTGGCGAATGCTTTTGATCATCTGGTGTGCCTCGGGCAATGCGGTGAGTCATGAACTGCAATAGTTTAGGAACACTATTATACCTCCCTGAGCACTGGCTCCAGCTCCGGTTCATTTGAGACAGACCCCATACAATTAGTGGTTTTGAGGGCGGTGATGTCCTTGTATATATTCTTTACTGGTGTGATTCAACTTAAGATCCTTTGCGTTATATAGTCACGTGTTTGAAAAGGGAAAACTCTCGGTATAACCACTGTATATAAAGAAACCCTTCATGTTCTAGAGGAGACAAACAGTTTAACGACGAACGAACCAAATATTTATTTTGATAGTATTCAAACCATTAGAATAGAAGTTGTGTCAATGTTTTCCAAAAAAAATATTGTTTAGTTTTAGTAATTATTAAAGTTGGCGGAATAAGCGAACAAATAAAGTATCGTGAAGTTTCGTCTCTTTTCTGAAGTCTTCGGTTTCTCTGTTATAACCTATGGGAATCAGGAGCATATCACCAGGTAATTGCGTTTTCGTGAAAATAGAAGTGAAATTGAAAGTATATGCACATAATCGTTCCCCCAATCCGAAAGGGAAAATTCGCAGGATGAAAATTGACTGTTCTTGAATAGCCGAATAACAAAGTATTGCATTTTTTTTCGGGTCTTCGAGCCTGTTTAAGTGAATAATTGATTGGTAAATAGACTGTCATATCTCAGCCCTTTTTGGTTAAACTTTTAAAGATTTGTTAGGGTGTCATATATTCCTGTTGTCTTCAGCTGAGCTGTTACTTGGTGCCGCGCCAAGTGTAAGGACAGAACCCATATATAGCATTTATCGTTTGTCATGTTGGCGCAGTCAGTCCGAGTCGAAGAGCTTCACTTGTTTCGATTCTCTGATCGCTCATCATTTTGCAAACCTTAACTAGAGAGCTTCTAAGATAAATGATTAAGGAGGACCAAACTATTTTTGTCTCAGTTTAAAATTTTGTTTAAGCAGGGTAACCTTCAAGGTGCCTTAGGCTAGGGTTTTTTTGTTTCATGTTATAGATCTCAGTTAATTAACATAGCATTATTTTTGTATGCCACTGGCATATAGGACGCTTCTATGCCATAGATTTTGTAGATTCTACATTACCTTACCTTAATCGAGAGACGAGCTGGATTATCGACTGAACAAGCTAATCAGTTTTTTTGCCACGCAACAGCCACCTTTTGCCACCCTCCATCAAATTGAGCATGCATGATCTCCCAGAAGTAGCAAATTACGGCTAAATTTTCTTAGACGGGAGCTCATATTTTTTACATCCTAGTATATTTTGCGTTAAAATGCGAAGCGAGTGACGCCTTGACTATGCGATGCCCGACTCATTCTTTGACCACTCTCGTCCTCCACCCTTGACCTAGTTGAACTTTCTGAGCTTTCTCGGATCTTTGACTTTTTACCGGTACACAATCCGAACCTGACCAGTCTTTACATTAATATTTAATATAACAGTTATGACCCGACTTATTCTTTTACTTTGTTTTTAACAATCCAGAATAGGCTACACATAAGTTATGAGATGGGTCATCGTCTGCTTTTGACCTAGTCACAGTCCAAGCCATTTGGCCGTCGGTAAAAGTATTACCGAACGTCAAATGGCTCGAATTGTACACATAAGTTGCAATATGGATCATCGTCTGCCTTTGACGTAGTTAAACGTTCAGTAATATTTCTTTTTCCGACGCCAGTAGCAATATGAACATGATCAGTCTCTACAAATAATTCTAGTAAGACAGTAGCCTATAAGTGAGAAAATCAGCGACAAGTTTCTGTGGTGGCTACCAACCAAATGTGGGTGTTTTTGTTATTGTATCCAAAATAAATAAAGAGTTGATTGTCCTCCACCCTTGATCTCTTTCGTCTATTCACCGTTCGGTGTAAAATACCTCTGTCATGTTCTTGATATTACTTCACGCTGAACACTCGTGTTTTTTTAACATCTTATTCTTTGTATTATCATAATGATCAGCCTCTGCAATGATTGTAGATGACTGCAAGAGTGGGTAACTCAGCGACTCTGCTTTGTCTGATGGCAAAACCAAAAATTGCCAGATATGCCCAATTTTTTTGTTAACGATTCAGAATGTGCTTAAGTTGTGGGATGGTTGAACTCCGAACCATCCGTTTTTTGACACCATTCGCAGGTTGCACATGGGTGTATTTTAACAGTAAATTTTAATATGACAGTACCAATGAGAAACTCAGCAACACAGCTTTATCTGATGGTTCCCATACAAAAAGGGCCAAATATGCACTATTTTTTTGGTTTAATGATTAAATATACACATAAGTTATGAGATGGAACATCCTCCATCCTTGACCTAGTTGCACTACGAGCAATTCAGCTTTCGGTACATATTAATTTGACAGATCTTTGTTTGCTTTTTTGTATCCGGCATCGGTCGCAGGTTGAATATGATCGGTCTTTATAGTAATTTTAATCTGGCAGTATGACTCTCAATGAACTTATAATTAGATGCCATAAGTAGATTTATCGGGCTTTGTTTCAACCTGAACTTGGCCTTTTGGCATTGCCATTCGTACATTCGTCAAAATGTCAATAGGGCAGACGCTAGTATGAGAAATATCACTCAAAGTCTGAAGGCTGAATCAGTTTTCGTGGTTCAAAGACAAACCGAACTTTGGTGGTCGCTTTCATCAAGTTAGGCTTGGTTCATGGTTCGAGTCGCAGTGTATGATTGAGGTTTTGTTTCTTTTTTATAAGCCTAATATTCCATTCGTCGTGGCCTGCCTAAGAAAATTACCTCTTCTTTCCGGAACCGGATTTATTACTGAACCAAAAAATGAATGTCAAACAACAACTACAATAACCAATAGTGGAATGAATGGTCTCGTTGGCTGGTTTGTTCCTGGCTGACTCCGTTATAAATCCCCCTGTTTAGTTTCCTCGTTGCAGCTGTTGTTGGCGAGGAGACATCGTGTACAGTCTGAAATGTGTACGTAGAAAATGCATATGTTTTTTGTTCGAAAGCAGATGAATGGTAGTCTATACAGTCTCCGGGCTGAGAAAGAAAGAACATATATCTGTATTGAAAAACACAAAGGCCATATTAAGTATAAACAAACAACTCATATAGAAAACTATTGCTAAATAACAAACTAAGAAACAGCATTTAACAACTCGAGTCCTTTTCACACAATGTTACCAAAGGAATCAATCATTCTTGGTGACGTAGATAAATAGTCCTTGAGCCCAAGCTGACTTTGAAACATATATTCAAATAATACGATACGATGCTTCATCAGCGATATTTCGGCCCTGTATAGCCTATAATATCACCAATGAAGCATCGCAGCTGACGTATCCGTTGTATCTATGATTTGAATATAGGTGACGTAGATGTAAGATACCAAGAAGCTGCCCACCACTCCCCCCAAAAGATGGACCCCTCAAATGCGAAAGCTCCTGGCACCTGAAAAGAAAATGATCCAGACCGTCCCCATCAACATGGCAAAGAGGACAAATACATAATCCATCCGGACTCTTTCTAGAATTCCACGAAGTATCACCAAATAGGCTAGCGGTATACAGTTTGCCCGCACAACACTCTAAAAACTGAAATGGTATTCCTAACTTAAATAAAATTCACTACTGACGTACTGACTCTTTAACTTGCCTGGACTGAACTAAACTCCGACTACTATTTTTGGATTTGTTGGTCTTAAACGTGTCTTAAAACTTCGGTAAAAACCGGAAGGGTCTTCTATGACTACTTTATCCTGTTTAATAATAATAATAATAATTTTATTGTTCATCCAACAGAAAACAGAATGAGTAAAAGAAAAATAAAGTAAAGGAGAAGAAAAACGTATGGTTAGAGGCAAGGCCGTATACAGGGGGTGGGGGGGGGTAGGGGGTTGACCCCCCCCCCCCGAAACTTACAAAAATAATAATTTTTACAGGCTTTTCCCTCTGATCCATGCCTTTTTTGTACTTTTTTGTCCGACCCGCAGGCAAAAAAAAACCCGAAAGGCGACCCCCCCCCCAAATAAATTCCTGGATACGGGCCTGGTTAGAGGAACAAACAAAGAGACAACGGCACCATTACATATCTACAAAACTGCTACAAAAATGTTTCAAAGTCAGCTTGGGCTCAAAGAATATTTATCTACAAAACTAACCGGTCGAAAAAGAATGCTTTTTCATTCGCGATTAAAATTTTCGTTTAATCTCTGTATAAACTATCCAGTTGCCGTAAACGGTTCAGTGATACTGTTTGTTGTCCTTTTATCGTGGGAATGGGTTTGATATTTGATAGACTTCTTCTCTTTCTTCTAAGTGGCTGAGATGTCAGAAACAGGATGAAAGGAAGTGTCTGGGGACATACGAGACCTGGTTCTCTCTTCCTTGGCTTCCGCTTATTCTTATGGTAATGTGCCCGGCCTCCTTCTCGAATATCACGAGCGTACGTTGGAAAGGCTTTCTAGGGGGGGGGGGGGGGGGCGCATATGACGTTGAGATTTGAAAAGTTTGGCCAGGTTCAGGCTCACTTATTTAAGAAAGATGAGGACGCAACTAACCGGGTTTCAGCGGGAAGTACGGGTCGAAGGCGCATAAATGGCAGTTATAGGGAAGTGAAGAAACATGCGTTAGAGCGATTAAGAAAAGGTAAACACGTCACAATACTGGATAGAAACGGCGTCTAATCCGTATCCTTTTAAGCCGAGAAATCGGCATTTGTGTTTGACGAATCAGAACTTGTTTACAAACTGGATCATTGTACATTAAAATTTGTTGACGTTTTCTCTAGAGAACAAAAAAAAAACATTTAGCTTTTTAGAATCGTATCAGTTGTTCTGGTACGGCACAATAAAACTATTCAAATTTTCGCGATTTATTCACATCAACCTGATTCGCATTTGGTATTTTGCCTAATTCGGCTTTTTCAATAAATTATTGCTTATTCCTTCAGCCCAAGCTGACTGCGAATCATATTTGACTGTTCAAAACGGATACATCCGCTGAATTTTATTAGAGAAATATAGCTCTAAAAAAAATCTGCTAAGGCATCCGTTTTGCAATGTCAAATATAATAATAAATATTATTATTATTTTCGCCACCATACTACACGCCTTGTTAATTAAGACTTTTTCGAACAGCCCTTCATTAGTATGGTCTATACCCCCATTTCCTTTTTGTCTAGACTGTTTTGGGGTTTATAACCTACACTGTCAGAAGTTGATAGCCTTTAACACACGGATGCGCAATTGGCAGTGCTAAACGGATACGTCAGATGAATTTTATTAGAGCGACATTTCAGCCCTTCTTGGCAAGGGTCCTCTTCAGGCTCAAGCTGGAAAATGATCTTCGGCTGCGCAATTTCAAGAGATATCACGGTGGCGTTACAGAATATCTCGGTTATGTTTGACAGTGCAAAATGAATATATCAGGCGAATCTTTATTAGAGCTATATTTCGTCTAATAATTCGAGGTAATATAGCTCTAATAAAATTCAGCTGATGTATCCGTTTTGCACTATCAAATATGATTCGCAGTCAGCTTGGGCTGAAGGAATATTTGTCTCGGTTATGACCTCTTAAGTGTTAAATACACGTTAAAAGAGCATTGCGAACCAAGATTAATGTCACGTTTTGCGGAAGCATATTACTTAAAGCAGGGGCATCGCTAGCCAAAACTCGAGGGGGGGGGGGGGGGGGGCAGGGTGCCTGCCGGCGCCCTGCCGACCGCTTCATCTTTTCGTCGCAAATGTAGCCTAATGATAAAACTCGTGATATCTGCAAGCGTTGAAGACTGAAAAGCCTAGTCGTATCTCCGAGCTCTGGGTCGGTTTGAACGGCTTGGGCGTGGGAGGTGACTACCTCAAATATACGACTGGCGGATGTCCGGCAAGGCTCAAGAGTCATACCAGTTAGAAACAATAGCCAAGAAACACATAACTATATGCAGGAAACTGTACGAATTTAAAGGAACATTAAACCTAGTATTTGTAAGGTTAAGGTGAACGTCATTCGTAATAAGGGAATTCGCTTCCGCAAAAGCCCAATCCACAGCCCGTTAATATCAGACAGAATGAAAATGAGCGCCGCAGGCGAAGTTTTTGAAGTAAGCTATGAGTTTTTTCGGGCAAAACACAACCTACTTCCCCCAACAAAATCTAGCTTTTAATGTGGTCCAAGCCGCTAAATTCCAAGCAAAACCCGAATGAAATGACGCGACCATCCAGTGAATGGAGCCTACTACAAAAGGCGCTGCAGGCAAATTTTGTGGAATCCGATAGGATTAGGACGTCCTTTCGAATTCCAAATGAAAGTAAGGGCCATTTAGCACGGATCTGCCCATCTGTCTTTGTTCACGACGAATCCAGAAAAATGTACGACATTTAGCTGGAAGTTGGTAATATACTTCAGTTCGACCCTTTCCGAAGAAGAAGTACTGATCATCCAGACAAAAACATGAAACAGAGCAGATTTGTTCTGTATTTATAGTTAAAAACAAAATAAAATCAAATGACGCGTTGTAATAATCAGGCCTGTCATTACATCTTCTCTCATTGCCCACTCACGAAGCGGATTTATTTTTAAGTGTCGCACTGGAAGAAAATCTTTTCACCGAATTTCTTTCTGTTTAAATGCAAGAATCTTTGCATGAAACTACAAAATTCTAAAAAATGTACGCCACAAGCAACATCAGCCTGATTTTTAATTGAATCGATAGATCTTGGTACACAACTCATCGTTTTGGTTTAGAAGAGTCTTGGTAATCCTGAACTAGCCTTTCTGACTTATTCCGGGCTCACTGCCAACCCCCCCATTTTGCTTTCCTGGGCGAGCTGAATTTTTAACGTCGGGCGCTTTGCAGTTTCGCTCTGCGAGCGCCCAGTTTTGCTAAATGTTTGTGGTCGGGCGCTCTGTGAGCGGCCAGTTTAGCTCAAAGTTTTTGGTCGGGCGCTTTGCGAGTGCCCGTTTTAGCTTTTTTCTTTCTTCGGCGGTGGGTGGTCCCCCCCCCCCCCCATAGCGACAGAGCCCTTACTTAAACGCTTGCTGCTAACTTGCAAATAATATCCTAGATCTGTTGAAATTCTGCATCCTTGTATTATGTGCCATGAAACTTCTGACATTGCAGTTGCTAGAAAGCCCAGAGGGTAATTTTTTTTTGTTCATGCCTCTTTGTATTTTTTGTTTTGTTTGTTTGCTCTTCTATCCACTTTTGATTGATTTGTTTTTCATATGTTTATCTTCGCTGATGAAAGCCAGCGGGAGTCTGGTATAAACTCCCGCGTAGTTCAAACTGCAGAATACTTATATCTGTTGTTTGAACAGTCGGGCTGTTCGCTTTGTAAACCTCCCTTCTCTTATTTTCTTTCCATCTGACTTGAACGCTCGTGTTCAGAATTTGAATTTCTTCATTGAAATGTCCTTTGCAGAGCAAAAACATCCAAATTACCTCAGCTTTTGTAGGGCTTAGAAAGCTTTTTGAGAAAATAGTGTTTCTGAGGATTCTTTATTAGTATGTCCTGGGAATTCTGTTTGATTGCGTCGTCGACGGATTGAAAGGCTTCTGAAACGGAGCGATTGAAAAACACAAGTTTTTCACATTTACTTGATTACTTTGTTCCGGGACGGTTCTGAACTAAACATAGTTAACACCTAGATGTCAGTCACAAGAAAAAGACCTCCAGTAACGGGGATTGATAGATTGATTACAATTGTACTGTGTTCTTCAGAACTGTGCTAACTACATTTTCATAAATCTTGGGCCCAGTTTTCTGTATGCCATCTGCATGAAGAAAGTACGAACTCAGAAAGTTAAAACTAATCTATCTGTTAGATGGTGCTCATGTCGTCATCTAACACTTGGCACAATTTAACAGAATACCAAATCAGCTATATTCTTTCCAATGGTATAGTTAACTCAGTTTTCAAAAAATGTTCAGTTAGCAAAGTTTTGAAGAACACGGTACAATTACAATTACAATTCATTTATTCCCAAAATTCTGATAAAACAAAATGCACGGGATTGTCAAATTAACGTGTTCACTTTTCTAACCAGTTGCGCTTTAATTGACAATAGATCTGGCTTATAGAGGTATAGATAGATAGGTAGATAGAATATCTGAATTCATTTTTCTCTGATGATTAGCCTCGCGAAGACAAGACCGAATTGTCTGAATCAAATCTTAGACTTTTGGGATCCCATCGACACCTTTGGTCTTGTTGTATCTTTGTTTGGTGTTGGATTGGTTAGTTTTGCTTGGCGTTGGTTCTGGACTGCATTGAGTGACGTTTGACGAGTTTCGTGTTGGTAATAGTTAGGTCTGTTAATTCGGAGTTGGATTGGTTAGTGTGTTGGGTGTTGTTCACGAGATTAGTATGGACTCGATTAAGTAAACTATGAAGCTGTTTTGGGGTATTGGGTAAAATTGTTGACGAATTTACTGTTAGTTACGGTCTATGTTTTTTTTATGAGTTCTTTTGGGTATTAAATGCGAGTTTGGAGCAGACTGGATTATATGAGCCATAGAAATATAGTTAGGTGACTTTGGACTCGAATTTTGACTTCGTTCCTCGTGTCTGAGTGTTAAACTAGCTCTAGCCTACTTCTCAAGTTCGGAACTTCGGTTTCTTCTGTGGAGCTTTTCAGTATGAATTTTTTTTGGATTCTCTTGACGCTTAGTACAATTTCTAGTAGATTTTCAGGATGTTTTCCCTTCAGATGTGTCAAAGGTTGATCCCCCCAGCATATTTTATTTTAGACAGAATTCAAGCGAAAGTAAACGGAGCGATGGTTCACAGCTGGAGCTGACCCTTCGGTACAACTCAGTGTAAATACCTGTCAGAACGGAATGTAGGTTCGGTGTTTTCAAAATTAATTCAATCAATCTCTGCGTGGGGATTTTCTAGCATTTTCACGCGTCTTTAAAAATCATAGAATTATGCTTGAATTTGAGTGCTACAGCTGTGAACGGTATTATGACGAAACGAGTAGGCTACGACAAGACCGTTTAAGCTCTTGTGTTCAGTAAACGGAGCTCCTGAAAAAAGATCTTATTAAAGTTTAACCGAAAGGGGCTGGGATAGGATAATCTAGTTACCCATCATTTATTCACTTAAAATTGGCTTGAAGACCCGCTGAAAATGCGTTACTCCGGTGTTCCGCAATTCACGAATAATCGATTTCCAAATAGTGGTATTTACTTGTGATTTGTGGTACCTCTATGCGCTTGTATCTTTGTTGTATGCCTTACGAGAAAGATTTATGATTTATTTTTTGGCTCAGGCACTAAGCAATCTTCACCTCTCACCACTGCCCACTGAAAAGCCGCGTTTGTTTTGAGATTGAAAGTTCCCGCGTCATAGTAGAATTTACGCTGTCGGGAGGGCCGCAGAGATCCTGAACGTCATAACCAGAGCAGGTAGTGAAGAAAACAAAAACTTTCCACGATCCAAATAACTCAGTGTATTCACTTAAATGACACAAGAATAAGTTGGCTTTTCAGTTAAACTTCAATTATTTAGCAAGCCTTAATCTGAGCATAAATCCCAGTTTGCTAGGTCTTATTTTGAATACTCATTTTACGCATTTTGCAGACGGGTCGTGATTTTACCGTGGAAAATTATCAGCATATTTCTTCTGTGGAATCAGTTTGTTCTTCAAGGTTTGATTTGAAGAAATATGTTTTCGGTAACCTAGTATTTATTTTGCCATTTTTGCGATGGATGCTTTTAACTGTTCTTGCCGAGGGGTTTCCCACTTCCAGGTACTTGATACACACCATTTCCCGGAACCAGTGGTACCGGCCATAAACTAGGCGGTTCATCTTTCAACACTCCTAAATATACTGATTTTAATATTCCAACACACGGCAACTGGTATTGACACCGGACACTTGGCCTACACCAAAAGCGAGAGTGGGCATCTCCTTGCTTCTTGCTCCGTCATGTCACAAAGTATACTTAGCGGGCGCAGGTCGTTATAATTTGTCGGCTGTCTTTGTAACCAAATCTGGTTTAGAACCACAAGTGCCATGGAAGCTGATGAAAATAGCTGCTTGTACTCCTGTCCCCCTTGGCGATGCAACTGTTGATGGCAGACTTCGGGTCGAGTTCTCGATTGTTAACCCGTTCCGATTGTTACAATAACGTGTATTTCAGATGCCTATATAAGCTTTTAGCAGAAAAAGGTAATTTATTTATTATTATTAGGGGCAGGAGCGTCACGACTAGGTAGGGGTGGACGCCCCCCCCCCCCCCCGAATGTTGTCTGCCAGTCTGTAAAAAATAGCCGAGAAACAGTTTAAAAACGATCGGTTTCTCGTGAAAATAGTCGATTTTTTCTTAAAAATAGTAGTTTTTCTTAAAATCAGCCGATTTTTCGTCAACACTGTCGTTTTTTCTCAATAACAGTCGTTTTTGTCTGCAAAAACAGTCGGTAAAAATGACCAGCCAGTAGGTAAATACCTTGCCCCCCCCCCAACATTTTGGCTAGTAGTGCCTCTGGTTAGGGGGGGGGGATATTCTTTACATATATTTTTTGTTACATATTGTAGTCAACGTATAATACAGGTCCTCGACGAAGTTGAAAGATTGACGACAGAAATAAAGAAAAAGTAAGCTGAATGGCCTCGTAAGACCTGCGTAAGACACCCTAGAAAGACCAGTATTCTGGTATTATTACCTTAAATTGCACTTCCAGCGAAATAAGGTGAGGTGATACTCATGTAGAGTCTCTCGCTGGTTTGTAGCTTGGTTGGTAGATGTTGTTGCGTCGGCTCGCTTGCATCCCAGCGTAGCCGACATTGCTTTGGTTGGTAGATGTAGTTGTTACGTTGGCTCACTGGCATCTCAGTGTAGCCGACATTCAGCGTGTATTCTTTAGGCAATCCGGAAAACTCGGACTGCGGAAATGCGTTCCAAGGTAGGCTATTCGTCGTTATCAACCTTCTGATGAGATACATTAGGCTCGTATCGTTAAGAGATCTCCGGGCGGAGATTCCAAATTCATTCGGCATGTTTGCTGTTTCATTTCTGAGCAATATCTGCATAATTTTGTTGAGATCAAGGTTTGATAATATCTTAAATATCTTCCCATCTATGGCTAACTTCGCCCATTGTAAAATCGCTAATAATGGTAATAGATTGATGACGGTAATGGTTCCTCGCACAACGTGTGTACTTATGCCGACATGTGTAGCGAAGCTATATTTTTCATGTTAATTATTATATGCTAATCATTCCAAGTTTTTTTATGCTTGTGCAGCTTTTGCCCGCAGATAGCATAAAGGTACGTTCACACACAGTCCGGTTTTCGCAGTCGGATTCGAATTTCACCATTCGCTCCGAAAGTGCTTGTCCGACTCATGGTAGGTTTCGCCATAGTGTCGCGAGTTTCTCATGCGTATTTTCGCATGCGAAATATGTTCAGACTTTCAGTGCACTCAGCTTAAAGCACAGCTGTTACTAGAGATGCGTTTTCAGAATCGCGATTCTCAACCCGTGTTCGTCACAAGTCGTTTTTATGGAGGGCATCCAGTGCGCATCCTAACACGGGCTCTGTGTTCTGTGGCTTCAAGCGTTTTTAGCTCCCGTGGTTCTTTCGAGTTCAACAACGAATTCAAACAAAAACGGAATCGGTAGAGTATCAAATCCTGTGCTGGGTTCTCTTATGCAAAACACGGGCGCAGCGAGTGACAGCGCAACGTGTTAGGATTCGAGTTCAACACGCTAGTTGCTGAAAACGCAACTTAAAAATGAAATGGCTCAGAAATATCGTTCTTAAAGAGAGAGAGACAAATCTAATATATAAAACGGAATTTTACACACAAAATATTCAATATCATAACAGACCTGCCACGTGAAAATCTTTACAGATTTGTTTGTGGCAGGACTCAATAATTTAATCACTTAGCATAATTATATTGGGAACAAAAAAGAAAAGGGAAAAAAATTAATGCAATACTATACATAATCAACTATATAAATTTGCGAACTACCATTACCGCGTAAGCTTATCGATTTTCTTGTTAGCGCATGTCAATTCCATCCAGCCTTCACGCTCTCCGACGAGGCGGCTGGACGCAAAACATTTGAAAACTGAACACGCCGTGGTTAAAAGTGGGAAAAAACAAGCAAAACAATAAAACAGAAGATTGACCTGTTGGTGGACCTTGAAGCTTTCTGCTAAGTTTACGTTGTATGACTGACAGAACTCAGCTGGGCCGAAAAAGCGCTAAAAATTCGTAGGTACGAAACGAAAATATGATGAAGGCTGGAATTTCAGAATCATGTAATTCCATAAGGGATCTAAGGAAAATATAAAAGGCAGAATAAGCAAGGGAGGTCCTTTAAGTCTTTATGCGAATACGTTAGTTGAACAAAATCGCTGATGAGAGAAATAGGGTCGGACCGAGGGTTGCGCACTGGTTCGAGTAATACAGCAAATTAAACAGGGAGTCGTGAAACTTCTAATTCGGCCTGGTCATTTCCTGAGTGAACAGTAAATAGCGTGATCTTGGTCAATAAACGGCCTACTAGGACAACAAAGAATAGACAGCAACACCTTTAAAATTACCTTAAATCGCATTGTCCAGCGACAAAGGTGCCAATGCTCCTGTATAGTCGCTGGTGGTGTGATGATTTTTTGATTGGATTTTGTCATTGGTTTGTGGACAGCTATTGTCTCGTCGCTGACTCTGCTGCACCCCATTCGTACTTCCAGGCTTTCGACGACCATTCCTTGTCCAACTTAACTTTGAAGGCATCTACTGTTTTTGCCAGAGCTGGTGGACTCGGACTTTGGACTCGTTTCGAGACGCCTTTTTCAAGGACTCGGACTCGTCTTTCACGGAGCTGTTCGTCCGCCAGAGCTGCGGACTCGGACTCGTCTCGAGGCGGTCTCGAGACGCCTTCTTCAAGGACTCGGACTTGTCTCGGACTCGGATTTGCTGGACTCACATCAGCTCTAGTTTCTGCATTACAATATCCTCTGACAAGGAGTTCCAGTTGTAAATCACTCGAGTTGTGAAGAATTGTTTCTAGCTTGGAAACTAGTGGATGGCTTGATGACCTTCTTTGAGTGCCCTCGATTCCTCACTGATTTACTTTAGTTGAGGCATTACTTGTTTGTCAATTATTTTGAACGTTTGGATTGCATCTCCTCTTCTTCTTCTATAGGTAAGGCTTGCACTGTCAGATGTTTCATAACAGATAACATTAGGATGCGCGGTTTCAACAGACAACGCGTAATAGATAATACTTGGGATGTTATCTGTTGTGTTTGAAAACGGAATGCAAGAAATGTTATGCATAACAAGCTTTGTTAGGAATAGCCAAAAAAGCATCTACTGACTTTATTCTTTATCGTCATGATGTCGGAAAACTCAGCAGATACTTTTTGACGTTTTTTCGGTTCTTCCTGATGGTAACGGTTATTGTGCATAACATTTTGGTTATCCGTTACGCGTTATCTGTTGAAACCGCAGATCCGTGTGTTATCTGTTATGAAACTTCTGACAGTGTGGAAGGTTGAGCTCGTGAAGTCTCTTGCTGTAGGACTTGTCTTTATACCGTGGACTAATTTGGTTGCCCTTCTCTGTACTTTTTCCAGTACTTCACAGTTCACGGTCCTTTTTCAGACCTGGACTGGCAACCGAAATACGAACCTCCAACTTTGGTCTAATAGGCCTTTATAAAGCTTTGTAACTACCAGTTTGGATCGGCTAGTGAATGTTCGTTTAATTATGCCAAGTGTCTGGTTTGCTTTATCTGCTAGTTCCCTTTGCTATTGTTTCTTTCACAATAGCAAATTTTTTTTTTATTTTTTTTAGTTTAATACTCTTTATTATACAAGCCAACTATTACATGCTAAACTACATGAACACACCTTTTGTAACCCTCTTAACATCCTTTATACATTTAGCTGATACTTCTGACTGCAGGAAAGCCCGTATGGGCCTGTGGGGGCAGTCAAACAAAAAAACTTCACTTTACATTAATTTTCACACACTTTTCAAAAACAGTAAACACTAGGCTATACAGGGACTCAAGCCGGGGAAAAATACAGAACAGAAACCTACCCACGACTCCCAAATGAGGAGTGTCACCGTCATGTGCGGCATGTGCCGCCCATCGAGGACAACCAGCAACGGGTGCAAAGACTCTTCAATGCGCTTCATCACAGAAAGAGCAGAAAAACGCCTTATTTCTGGAGAAGAGGAAAGGCCTTTACCGACGAAACATCGACACGCACTACATAAGAGTGTTGCCTACATAAGAGTGTTGGCATTGCGGTCAGACACGCCAGCCAAAACATGCAGAAAAGCCAACACCCAGACAACTGAGTCAAAAGATGCAGAAAACAACACAAGTTTGATTATATACTAGCGGTAATCATATATTTGTGCTTAGTTATTAGCTAATTAGCTATGCGTGTTCGTTTCATTAATCAGCAATAGCTGCGATTATGTAGCAAAAATCGTTTTTCTGCCCGTTGTCACACCACTCTTGTATATCGCGGATTGAAATTTCTGTCCAGTCTTGAAATTTCTCAGTTGTATGTTTGGGAATCGATGATGGCGAGGAATCAGTTCCACAACTCTCAATTGGAGTGAAGAAAGTTGATTTGGAGTGAGTTGAAGTAATTTTTTGAAGAACAAAAAATATGTTGATAAATAGCGTCTGGTAATTTGTTGTCCGTCTTGCACAGGTGACCTGTTGTCACATATTAATACAGACTATTGGCATAGATGTTGAATGTTGGATATGTTAAAAATAAATTGAAACTGAATTGAATTAATTGAATAAAAAATGGACCCTATTGTTGTGTTTTTTAAATCGTCATAAAATCTGATAAATACTTAAAAAAACAACAGATCAATAGAAAGCCGCTGGGAATCATGACTGACGTGACCTGCCTTCCCAATATGCTGTGGAATTCTTTCCAGGGTGGAAATGAGAGTTCTTGTATGCTTCTGCGAATACTAATTGTTGATGTTTCTCTCGTTTCAAGTGAGAAAGCATGTTGACGTTATGAAAAGTGTTTTCGTCATCTTATGAGTTTCGGGATTGTAGTTCTAAATATTTTGCCGAGACAACCAAGCAAAGAGGATGATTCTGTTTTTAAGGTTTAAGCGAAAAAGGCTGGGATAGGACACTCCGGTTACCCATCAGTTTGTCACTAAAATTGGCTTGAAGACCCGCTGAAAATGCGTTACTTCGTTGTTCCGCTATTCACGAATAATCAGTTTTCAAATAATGGAATTTCCATGTAATTTGTGGTACCTGTATGCGCTTGTATTTTTATTGTATCCTTACGAGAAAGATTTATGATTTTTATTTGTTCAGGCACTAAACAATCTTCAACAATCTCACCACTGCCCACTGAAAAGCCGCGTTTGTGTTGAGATTAAAATTTCCCGCGTCATAGTAGAATTTTTGTTGTGGAGCCGGCCAAAGATACTCTAACCGTAGATAGTAGAAAATAAAAAAAAACTTTCCAGAATCCAAATAATTCAGTGTGTTCAGTGAAATGACACAAAAATAAGCTGGCTTTTCAGTTAAACTTTAATCAAACTTACTACAGATGTTTGTAAGATGTGTTCCTTGTATTGACGTGATCTGACGTTTTTTGAATGCTTGTGAGTGAACCCAGTTTTGTTTGTTGTTCTGTCATCCGCTAAGCAAGAGGGAAATATTTACACCAGAACAGGGCAAAGAAGGCTTTCGATTTTTAAGGAAGAAGAAGAATTAGTCCTTTGAAAAGTGTGTTCGACATGACGCTGATGATGATTTATTTTTCAAAACGCACTCTCACAGCGCAAATGCTGAGCTTGGCTTCAGTTACATAGTATGCAAGCAAACATAAAACAAATCAACTGGGCTTGTCGGTAAAACATTAAAATCATTGGAGACACTACCAAAATATTTATTCACAAAGTCAACAAACGTTAACACAAAGTATCTTTTACTGTATGTTATGCGGATATAGGGGTGAGAGTCGGGACTTTTCCAATTTAATTCTTGGCCATGATTATAATATGATGAAGTTTATTTTGTTTTAAAAATGTCAGGTTCTGTCCGGCGTTTTTTTTTTGGCCCGAAAATTGTCGCGTATGTTGAAGACGCCAAGAAGAAAATGGTCTATCCCTTGTCTAGACTGCCTACACCTATTTGCTCCGCTGTCTCTGTTCTATGTTTCAGCATTTACTGTGATTTGACAGTTCAGACCTAATCTGGACTGTGTACGCCTATTTCTACCTCTGTCTTTATTCTATGTTTCATCATTTGTTGTATTCAGCGTTTCCCTTTGTTCTTGATTTTCTAACGCTGTAGCTTATTCTTTTAGTTCCTCGCTTGTTAGTCACACCTTTCCTCCTCGTCGTTGATGTCTGTATTGCTGTCGGCTGCCTCATTGGCTATGAAACATTCTTTCAACTAAAGCTAAGCGGGCGAATCCGTGGCTGCCTAATCGTATGATCAGAAGGTTTCAGCACCATCTCCAATTTACTTTTGCTTGACTTATTGAGTAATTTCATATCTATGGCACTTACCCTAAGTTGGTTGAGTTGGAACGTACACTTTTCGCTCGTTCTTTCCAACTTTAAGCTTTCATTTTTTGCCTGGAAAGCAATTTGTTGTTCTGAAGAAGAAAATAATCTTCCAGTGAAAGAGGAAGCGCATGAGCATAGAGATTCTGTTCCTCCAGCAAGATTCAGCGTTGAACAGTTCTTAGTCTAATGATGGTGGTGAACACTGAGCCAAAAGAAACGCTTATGCCTACTCCTGAAAAGGCGTAGCCCTTCCTCTCCTGTTCTAGAGGTTCTATGTCTTTGCGCATGAATCGCTTTCCCGGGTGACTCACTCTTCCTGGATTTCCATGACCATTTCCAGTCGTTCCAAGCAGTGAGGTATTGAACATGTAGGCTACGTTAGTCGAATCTCAGGATAGAAGAAGGTAGGACAGTGAATCCTTAGTCAGTTCCGCTTTGGTTCACGTTGTACCCGGTTTCCGCGTTCACGTCAGAGAAGCTGCAGCTCTTGGTAGTTGACCGAGCAAGTGAAGAAGTTGACGGCATAGTCCAAGGAATATAAATTCTTGGGCAAGAATGAGCATAGATTAAAGTCGGGTAAAATAGATCCACTATATCAAGTACGTTAAGGAAGTAGCTAACAGAGAATTCGGATTTCATTTCGTTTGAATCGTGCTCAGAGAAAATCAAACTCTTTTCGGTCTGATGGTACAGGGTTAGGCCAAATTAAGCCTAGGGGTTCTTGGCTGGATTCGGATTTTTGTCATTCCAGTCCTACCCGTCTAAGTTCGCGTTCAGTTCATTCTTTGATCTTTATGCGAGTATACTTTCTTTAGGATCAGATCTTGTTCTAATTTCAGGTGTATATCAGTTGGATGACTCATTCATTTATTTTGTATATGGTAGGAGACAAGAATCCCAGAAGCTGTCTTGTTGGGGGATCCACGGACTAAACAAAAACAATACACAAATCACATAGTCAGCCAGAATACGCAAGCACGGGTAACCTTACATACATCTAAAAGTATGTCCAACATCATCCCAGATAGTCTAGAGAATGTCTGGTCTAGAGAATCACATAATCACGACGAATATATCAAGTACAGGTAACCCTACCCACATATATGAATGTTCACAAGTCACAACATAAATGTGCACAACATCCTCCTATACAGTCTAGGGATTGTTCAGACGAATATAAATGGGGAAGAAGTTTGGGTTCTGTTGCCTGCATGTGGGTTGTGGTTTGTTCAACCCCAAGTGCTCTCCAATTATGTAACATTTACCAACGAGAGAGACGAAGTCCTGGAGATGACAGTCTACTTCCGATATGGGGCGATGTGCTGGAAGGGATTATGATTTATTTCGATCAGGTCAAGGTTGTAGGGTCTCATGAAGTTACGATGTTAGCTACAGTTAATCGATGGGCTGGCGATTGCTGAAAACCTCATCTCAAGCATATGCTTTGTAAAACAATCAGTCGCTGACAGTTGCGTATATTTGAAGGTTCATTTCATCTCCATCATCCTAGCAGTTCATGAATTGAGCCCTCCTGTTGCGTCTCCCCAGGATTCTAATTGTCGATCATCTTCTTATTGGCTACTCTTCAAATCCCTATGATTGCTGGGGACATACCTAGCAGATAAATTGCTTCAGTACTTCCAGTAGACGTGGCTCCAGTTAAATCGAAGGGAGGGGTTAGAAAGTTGGTTCCAATGCACCTGTCTTGAGTTTGTGGGATTTCAAGTTTGTTGTTTTAAGTTTCTGGGATGGGAAAGAACCGACAGTAAGAGAGAAGCTTGGTACTCCGTTTGAGAATTTTGACATGTGGGTGAACAAATCCTATAATAGTTCCAGTAATGTTTAATTGCCAAACCAGCTTACTCCTAAACACGGCACTGGACTTCAAGTATTTGAATTACTACGAGAACTTTAAAATATTGGGAAACCATTCATGTTCAGCACTTTGAAGAAAAAAAAGTCAAAGAATACAGAATTTGGAATCCGACAGGTTTGCAATTTTCGTGTTTGGCAGCAAAATTAAGTAGGGTAAAGCCGCACCGCTATCCTAAAAGTAAGTATTCCGGTAGGCACACTTGGGATTACAGCCAACTTCCCACCTTCAGAATTTCAGTTTCTGACATTTTGATAATCGATAGCCTTTATTTGCTGAAATTTAAAAGTAGGGTATGAATGAATGAATGAATGAATATATTTTGTAGCCATTTGGCCGTACAAAATACATGATGGTTACAATACACTTTACATCACTCAATACTTATCTTTATTTAACTAATACACTCTTTAAAAATTGACGTATTTTAAGTATCTTAGCTTTGTTTGTTGTTTCAAGAACATCGGGGAACTTGATAGTATACCCATTAAGAAAATGTCTCCTGGGGTCTGAGAGTTGCTCGCATTCAACCATAAAATGGCCCTCGTCCTCTGTATTAAAGCACAGGGGGCATTGTCGCTTACTATTTGGAACCTTGTTGTTTCATTATCGTATGACGACCTCGTTTTGGGACAATGGTGGAAGTTTGGTTTGATTCGATAGTTGTTATTGCTGCATGTCTGATGAGTATATTATCTACCTGATTAAAAAAAAGTCTATAGAGAACGAGTAAAGAGCCCCTTGTATCTGTGGGCAAGAAAAATGATTGAAGTAGTAAGTCGTAGAGCGGCTAAAGCTGAAGTTTGATAGAGTGTAATAATTATCTGTTTCGTGGTTCATGCGGAAGTCCATATTTAAGCGTAAAAGGGAGTGCCAAAGGGGCTTGCGTAAAGGGCTTTGCGATTAGTAACGCTTCACTGGTGATCTTAATTGCGAAAGACAAGGCTAATTTTGTTTTTCTAAAATGCCGGTTCTTAGCCGTGAGTGATTGTGTCAAATGCCGCGAAGTGGTTGTCACCCGTCGTCAGAAGTATTTAAATACAATCTGGTTGATTGATATGTTTTAATCTATGTACGAGAAAAAAAGTTAAAAATGTTGATAAACTGACGAAAATCAGAGACAAAAGTCAGCCTTCGTTCCATTTTCTTCGATTCGCCAAAAATTTGCCCTCTCCCCCCTCAGAAGAAAAAGAAAGAATCACACATCGAGGTCTTTGATGTTTCTATCTATTTAGTTTAAGTGTTTTGTTTTTAGCTGTGCTGCAGTCCATCCTGAGACGTTAGACTTTAGAGACTTTAAAGCCCCCAACCGCCCATTGTACATCCTGTTTGAAGGCAGTGAATCGGAGATCAGCACCGCTAGTTAGGCCTGTATAGGCTGATGCTGATACCTTTACCTTTTTTTACCTTCCTGAAATGGATTACAATAAAGTTTGATTTTATATTTAATATTAATTCGTTTTTTGTTCTCATTGTTGCATGGACACATCAAGATTACGAGGTTTTAGTCTTCAGTATTGCCAAAAAATCGAGGGAATGCTCACTCCCAAAATGGTTGTTCAGTGGTGCCCAGCCGGTGCCCAGCCAGTGCCCAGCCAGTGCCCAGCCAGTCCCCAGCCGGT
This sequence comes from Branchinecta sandiegonensis, assembly GCA_030848855.1. Classification (NCBI taxonomy): domain Eukaryota; kingdom Metazoa; phylum Arthropoda; class Branchiopoda; order Anostraca; family Branchinectidae; genus Branchinecta; species Branchinecta sandiegonensis. The sequence goes on along the minus strand of JAUPMV010000012.1, from coordinate 15,461,048 downwards.
GCCCAGCGAGGGTGTACAGTGGTGCCCAGCGAGTGAGCAACCCCTCGCAAAAAATTCACCACATGTGCGTGCCAATTCTCAGCCTTATTTCGAAATCGATACTGTTGCTCTCCGTTTATTCCAGTATTATAAAGGGATTGCAAGTGGTCCATTAGCTTTATTGAATATATCTATTCGTTACAGTTGACAGCTTTCACGTTCTTCCTTTCTTCAGTAGAAAAGTATTTCTATGTGCTAGCGACTACAACTTTATAATTGCAAACAGTTTTTATGACACTTTTGGAAAGTGAAAAGTCGCCTTCGTTTTCGGCTAGTTTTTAGAAGAGATAATTAGGCGTTGGGAAGAAGTTCTAGGAGATACGAGCTGGTAGGGTAGAAACTCAAAGAAGAGTTTGAAAGTTAATAAGCATTTCACGTGGTCGGTTTGGAATCGATTGGTTATAGCCTCGTCAGATCTGTGAATGTTATCCGACTCGTCGAGAGTGAGCATACACTGTAAAAAGTTGCTCCGAATAAAGATGCAGTATTTGCTACTGGGATTGATCTTATCTATTGGGATAAAACTAATCCGAATTAGGGATAATCTCAATAAAGACAAGAGTAATCCCAGTAGCAAATACTGCAGGTTTTTGTTTACTGTGTATTCCCATTTGCCCGAATACGATACTGCAACTGCCGAGCATTCAACCACGTCGTTGCCGAATGCAAATATTTGAATTTAGATGCTGTGGGGGTTGTCACAGATCTTTATGTCATTAATATTATTACCTTTCTCTTCGTTTAGAAACTATGCGAGAAATCAGACCAAGAAACTTATAATAAAAATTACCTTTCTCTGCAAAACCTTAAAGGACCTGTCTTGCCTATAGTACTAAGACAACCTACTTCCGTAATCACTCCATTCATACCTAAACCCGGAGACCCAATCTTAGTACGGTACATTCTAACCCCTCTAACAAAACCTCGCTGTCAACGGTTGTCTGCGAGAAGTTTTTCCATCAGAAAAATCGGTTATGTAAATTGTTTCCCTGTTTTCGCTACAGGTCAACGGGTCTCGAAAAAGGCTTAAACAGCCAAAGCCGTGGGTTAGTTTTGAATGCAGAACCTGGTTTTAGAGTATTCAAATGTTTTAAAATACTGTAAGTTGAAGAGTAAATAGTGCGAGGGATCCTTCAACGACAACCAATATTATTCACAGAAGCAGAAACTCAAATGCACTTTAGCCTACAGCAAAAGTCGTTAAGTATCATCCGGTCATTGATTATTCCGTTGGTCAAATTGTATTGACTAGGCCAGGGGACACAGCCCATCTTCTCGAAAATGTGGTAATTAAGAGATAAGAGAAGAGAAGATTTTATTTGCGCTAAGAGCTCACGACCATCGCAAATAAATATAGAAAAAAACACCAACACACACGAAAAATATTAACTCCTATAGGCGCCTATGGGCTAGGGCTACCCTGAGGAACCACACCAGCTGTTTTATATTTCCAAAACAATTATTCCCCATTACACCACACATCCATTATTCGTCCATTCCCCTTCCATTCACTCCAAAAATTCCTAACCTAAGTTCACTCAGACTTCCGCATTCACACAATTAATGTTTTAAATTCTCATCCATGCTACCACACATCGGACATGAGTATGGACTGGACCGACCCCGGACCGGAAAATCCTCCCCTGTTAAGCAGAAATTACAGAAAGCATTTAAAACAATGTTATTGAAAGAACAGAAATTGCGAGCTGCTTCCGAATCGTGCCACCAGATGATCCCAAGGTTGTACCGCGTCCGAATTTGAGCTGGAGGTGAGCGGGCATGGGAGGGATAGGCTTTGCAAATGCTAAATTCTTCCGACTTAACTCCTTTAAGTGAAAGTCACCCAGCATACACTCTTGTTTCTCTAAAGTTAGTGACAGTCTCGGAAAATCCTCCCCGTAAGTTTTTCGTTTGACGTCGTGTTTCGACATCGACCTGTGATGGGATCAAGTAGATAATAGTTATATAATTTGTTCGGAACGAATTTTGTATTTCCGAATTGCTTTGGGAATCTCGATTGTTCCGAAAACTAATTGTTTGTTTTTATCTCTAAATTCACATAGACCCAACAATCAGAGGCCGCTACCCTCGCATACACTAATTTTCTGACTTTGGAATCGTTGTTCTTACCTCCGCTCACTGACACCATCTATTTCTACTTGGTGAATTTTCCGGTGACCGTTGATAGGAACAGTAACTCCTGTAAAGTCTCTAAGGGCCGGAAAAGCCAGCGAAGAGAGAACTTGCCACCGATAAACCTCATGATTTCCATCCGTTATGATGTTTGTTGCCAGAGTAAGATAAGATAAGAAGAAGGATCTGTGGGCGTATTTCATATTTGTCTTCCTGTTTACTCTTTATTTGCCTGACAGGTTGTGCAGGGTGGATAGGGCTGTATTCGGTTGATTGTTTTTGTTTTGTATTCGGTTAACATTACTGCTAATTGAGGAGAGGGGATGCTAGAGTGTACGCTACCCTCGTCCGGCTTTGTCAGTCAGAACGAGTTTTCACAGAGTCTTCATACATGAGCGAATTGCATCCAACTTCCAGGCTTTATTATTTATAGGATCTCTTAGCAAGACAAACACTTACGGGATGATTCATCCTATTTATATAATCTCTTAGCAAGACAAACAATTACGGGATGATTCATCCGATGAAACAGTACATCAGCCAAGTCGGCTGTCATTTAAAGTTCACCTTGCCAGAACGTGGTTTAATGATAAGGTGTATTAACACCTTTTCTAGTGTTGGTATCGTTTCGTAGTTCAGATTCGTATGACTACAATAACAATAGTTGCGTCTTTGCAGACACCATGGTGTTTTATATCTCGGTCTGGATACCGATCACTTTTCGGTGGTCGGTCGGTCGGTCTGTCCACTCTTCTCGAGTTAGGGTACTTCCAGATGTACTAGGACGATGAAAGTTCGCAGGCATATCAGGGACCCGACCAGACTAAGTTGGAAATAGTCACTTCCCCGACCCGACCACCGTGGAGGGAGCGGAGGGAGGGGAATCCGGAATCTTGAGTTATGTACAACTTTGGAACGGATCATCGGATCTTAATGAAACTTTATATTTGAGACGACCTTGTGTCTCAGATGCCCCATTTCAAAGGCAGGTCCTTTAACTGTGTTGTGTTTCCCCCTCTCGTGTCCACGTTTTGCCCTGCTGATTTAGCTTTCTGTTCCAGGTTGCAGTTGAGGAGAACTACAGCTTCCCCCTTGACCTCGTAGTCAAGCGTCGCCCTGTGGCTCCAGATCGGACTATCAGCATCCATAGAGACCGGAAGGTAAGTCGTTTTTTTCTAATATATACTTTTCAACCTGCACTCTGAATGTTATTTAAACAATGTTCCTCCAGCCCAAGCTGACTGCGAATCATGTTTGACATTGCAAAACCGATACGTCAGCAACATTTTATTTGAGCTTTATTTTGGCCCTTCTTGACAAGGGTCCTCTTCAGGCTCAAGCTGGAAAATTAACTTGTGGAAAAACAACTAAAGTTTCTTCCTTAAAGACCTAATCCAAACATTTTGTTTACCTTCGCTTACTGATCGGAAACCGCTATTCTATTTAGATTTGAACTTGATAGCCGGGTTGCTGTTTTGGCTCGAGCAAAAACCCATGCAGAGCGTCTTCTTTCGAGATGACGAAATTGTCCGCGTTTGATCAGCAAAAAGTTATAAGATTTTATTGATTATTTTTTGTATTTCTTCAGGAGTACAACACTGGTCTTGGGCTTTTTAATTTATTTGTATTTGTGATAAACAGTTGGAGCATTAGATGGAAATTATTATTTTGATCCTTGGCTCCCTACGTGCCATAGCGGCTGTCCCGGATAATTGGCTGAGATTTAGTCCATGCCGAATTATGTCAAACCTAGGAAATTTGGTGTTATTTTTTTAATTTGCTCACTGTTTGACAGTGTTTTTTTGTGGTTTTGAACATTTATGGTGGCAGTAGGGATGGTTATCATTGTGGGTGCGGTAGAAAGACCATTTTTTATGGTCCGCTTTAAATATCTGATTTTGTGAATTTCTTCCTGAAAATTACTTGGAGTTAAGGCTGGTGCTTGATTCATATTTTTTTTTCACTGAAAATATTTATACAATTATGTCCTTTATTTTTCCCTCTCCTCCAGTAGCCTATTCTGCCTTGATCTACTACAGAAATTTGCAAATCTCCTAATTTACTCAAAAGAAAAAAAATAAAGAAAAAAAATACCCACGACTGTAAGGGCACTGAAACAGACACAAACCGCAGCACGAAAACGTTTGGACAGGTACCAGCAAACATGGACAACGCTCCACCGTTCCAGTTGAACCCTTGCAACCAACGAGATGAGTCATTGGATAGGACGTGAATGCTCTTTTCGTGTCTGAACTCATTGAATTAATTATTTGTTCTCGTATTGTCTCTGTGAACAAAAAACGAAACTAACACAATGTTAGGCTATATACTTTACGTACACTAAATAAACAACCTCTCCATCAGAAGAAATATCTGTGGTGTTTGAAAGTTAACTTGATTCTTTAATTTATTTTGTTTCTTTAAGATCTTTACTCGCCATCATTTTGTAATCAGTGTTTAATCTGTCACTTGTCAAACATTATTAACAAGCTTTGCGTCGTATGTCCTACAAAGAAATTTCATAGGGCTGCTAAAAATATGATTGTTGTGCCTCTTAGTTCACTGGAATCCAAATTCATCACTAATTCTGTGAGCAAGAGATAGAACAAAGAAAGGAGGAAAGAGACCAAGGCGAGGGGCTACCCACTCCCGGCACTTGGTGCACATTATTACCTGCACGAGCCGGCACCCGGCATCCTTGATTCGGAAATCTGCCTTATCCCATTGTGAAAGTGCACCTCGAGCGGTGCAAGTAGCTGGCATATCAGACTATTGTTCGAACTGGGATCCCGGGGCCTAAGGCGTATTCTCGCATTCCCCACAGACGGAGAATGCTCCGATGATCATCACCATCATCAAAAAGGAATCCCTTTTAGATTCGGAGGGGAATCAATTTTTGCTGCTGTTGGTGCAATGTAAAATTAATTAAAAACAATCAGAATACAGAAAACAAAAAATAAAGTAGATCCAGGCTAATTTTGTCAACTGCATATTTTTTTTTGCCGAGCGAAATCCATTTCGGAAGCATTCCCCGTGTTCTCGCTGTTTCTGTACGCGGAGTCTCGTGGAATGACTCCCTCTATTCTTGCCGTTCCCTTCGATTCCCCGAGGAGTCCTCGGGGAACGGCGAGAATAAGCTTCTAGTAACACTTCTCAAACCCCTCGTGCTTCCGATCCCTGAGCACGGACAACGCTCCGGAAGATCCCGCCCTAACAAGAACCTGGAATGACCTAAGAGGATCAAGCGCCAGTTCATCAAGTTTAGCCCCACATCGGAAGGCGATGCATCCAAAAACATATTCCACTTCGGGGAAGAGTGAAGAACCTGCTAACACTGGGTTTCTAAGGAGGAAGGCTAGGATATAGTGATGATGATGAAATTTTAGTCACGCACTTAAGAAGAGGAAAGTAGTGCAGTACAGACAAATAAAAGGAAAAGATACACTGAGCTTTCAAGTAGTCAATACTCAAGATAAAAAAATAATCATTAAGAAAAAAGAAAAGGGACCAATTGGGTCTAAAAAATCTTCTTCCTAGATGGAATGCGGAGAAATGGCGAAGGGCAGAAACGTGAAGGTCCTTGGTCCTTTGCACAAGGGTCAGAGGGCAAAAGAAAAAAATAGTTTATAATAATCAATCAGTCAATTTATTAAGGCCAGATAGTATACGGCTAGAAATGGCAGTCATATAAATTATCAATCGAGAACACTCACAAATTCATCCAAACAACAGAAACTTCCCTACGTGCATGCTGCTTTGAAACTGGTTAAAAAACTCTGCAGAAGAATGCAGGATAAGGGTCATTCGGGGAGAAGGCTAAACTTGGGGTGGACGGGGGTGCATATTTGATGGTGCAAAACGGATACGTCAGCTGAATTATATTGGAGCTATATTTCGGCCCTTCTTGGCAAGGGTCCTCTTCAGGCTCAAAAACCGCTCAAGTTGGAAAAATGAACTTGTGGAAAACACAAGCCGGGGGTGCAGCCGCCTAAGCATGATGATTTCGGCGTAAAAACCTTTGCTTATCTTCGTCTTGAATGTGAAAAATGGTTAACTATATCGGTATTCCTCCGAGTTATATTGTCAAAAGGGGGTGAAGGGAGAAATCATTAGCGGTCGAGACAAGTGGTGTACCTTATTTCTGTAAATCTTAACAACAGCCAACATTTCTCGCATATTACGAAAACCAGTTTCAACCCTTTAGAGAAATTCTTTCCTAAAGTTGGCGGATACACCTTTATTTCTTGAAAATATGGCGGATCACTAAGCAGAATTGGTATAGTAAACGAGAAAAAAAAAGAACGTCAAACGGTGCAGACTTCACCGAAAGCTTCAAGGTCCGCCAACAACTCTTTAAAAAAATACGGGCCGTGAGAAGCTTAAAAACTATGTTTTTCATTTTGGAAGTCTTGATAGGCCACCAGGTCTATCCTGTATTTCGGACTCATTTCTTGTTGCTTGGCTTTTTTAGCAACTGCGCATACAGTTTTCAAATAGTTTGCGTCCAGCCCCAGGGTTGGTCACCAATAACCAGGGTAAACGAGTTACTTCAGGATACTTTGGGTTACTCAGGGTTACTTTGGGTTACATTTGGTTACATTGGGTTACTTTGGGTTACATTGCATTGGGTTACATTGGGTTACATTAAGTTACATTGGGCTACTTTGAGATACTTTTGGGTTACTTTACAGGGTGTACGAAGTTACTTTTGGTGACCAACCCTGGGTCCAGCCTCCGCTTCAGAGAGGAAGTCGAGATGGAGAGCGTGTTCCACCCTACTTACCGTAGTTACTACGCATGACGTCACGAATTCTGGCTTTTTGCCGTCAAGGCTGGAACGATTTTTCTATTTTCCAGCAGGATATCATGCCACAGGTGAATCCGACCAATCAGGTTACAGAGATGCGTAGTTACTACGCTTACTACGCTCCCGAGCATGGTAAGCAAATAGTAACTATTAGTTACTATTTCGAGAAGGTTGGAACGGTCAGCGTAGTAACTTTTCGTGAGGATGGAACGGAAATAGTAACTAATAGTAACTATTGTTAGAAGGGTGGAACACGCTCGGAAGCACAGCCGAAAAGCACAAGCCAAATATTTAGTTTGTTACTGTACTTTGGCTCTGAGAGTTGTTTCGATACTACATTTCATCTTTAAGGCGTTTTTCCCTGCTGCCACAGACAGTTTGTAGGTCGATTGCGGCTCGAGAAGAGCATTTCCACGGCCTTTCGTGCGGCCCACAAGTGTGTTTCCAGATTTTCGTGGCTCGCTTTGTGGCTGAAATTCGACAAACAACTGGCGAGGTGATTGTCGATTCTGGCAGGATATTCAAATTAAGCAGCAAAATGGTGTCTTAACAATAAAGCTAACTACTTTTTCAAGCATGTAGACTTAAAACTGAAGATGCTTTTTGTACAGAATGGTAAGGAAATAAGCGTGGAGTTCTATTTGTTGAGATTTTACATGAATTTTATTGTTATTTTTAGATATTTGAAATTACCGCCATAACAATAGACGAAACTCGCGTTTCCACGAGTTTCAACTAGTGGCTCACTGTGTGGCACACAATCGTGTTTCCGCGACAAACGCTCAGAAGTGTGTGGCCCACAACTGTATCGCGGAAAAAGGCCTTTAGAGGCTCCAGATAAAGCCTTCGCCACTAGGACTGGCGTCCCATTTTCCAGCCATTCAAGACCTCCGGCCAAAATGGCATTCATAGCTCTACGGACTTTCCTCCTCCGTTTGATTTACTTATTCCAAGTTTGGAATCAGAAGCAGCCCCGTGTTCACATCCGTTTCGATTATTCCCTGATTCTCGGCTTTCCCTCTCATCTCTTTCATTCCAGCATGTTTATTCCACCATGTGTGAAATATACTGAAATGGAAATTTGTAACCTGGGGCAACTTTGCCTTGCTTTTGGCTTTGAGGCTGTTACATGGGCAAATGAGTCTTGAAATCTCTGAAGCCAGTGACGCGGGAATGAATTTTTCCTCCTATTTTTCAACCTAAGTATCTATTAGAGGGGAAGTCTCGGCTGCAAGAGGGAATTTTCGTGTGATAAATTTGAGTTTGGAAATGGTTCGTTGCTAAGCCGTTAATATAAAATTCAGTCGGCTTCCAGGCGACAGAAGTGGAGTGAGGGAAGAGAAACCAGCTTCTTTACTCAGAGAGGCGGTTTACTAGGATCCCAAAACGTCAGTGACGGCGTTAAAGAGGACACCAAAAATGGTCTTTCTACCACACACACAATGATAACCATCCCTATTGCCATTATGAATGTTCAAAACACAAAAAAACACCGTCAGACAATGAGCAAATTAAAAAAAATACCAAATTTCCTAGGTTTGAATAATTCGGTCTGGACTAAATCTCAGCCGATTATCCGGGACAGCCGTTATGGCACGTAGGGAGCCAAGGATCAACATAACAATTTCCATCTAATGCTCCGACTCTTTATTACAAATACAAATAAATAAAAATACCAAGACCAGTGTGGTGCTCTTGAAGACATAACAAAAATAATCAATCAAGTCGTATAATTCTTTGCTAATCAAACGTGGAAAATTTCGTCATCTGGAAAAGGAGACGTTCTGCGAGGTTTTTTCTCGAGCCAAAACAGCAACCCGGCAATCAAGTTCAAATCTAAATAAACTGGTGGCATCTGATCAGTAGGAGAAGGTAAACAGAAGGTTTGGATTAGGTCTTTAAGTTTGTCCGTCCGTCTGTTTGCACGATAACTCTTGAAGGGATCGACATATTTCTGGGATCCCGAAATGTCTGGATACTTATGAGAGAAGAAATGGACAGAAAAACAACAAGAAAAAAATCCTTCAATGCCCAGAGTCTAACATGTAAGGGGACTAAAAAGCCCTAAAATGTCAGTGAAAACAAATTACTTGAGAAAGGAAAGAAAGAAAGAAAAAAATAAATTTTGTCCGGCTGTCCGTCCGTCCGTCTTTTAGCACGATAACTCTCGGAAAGGATTGAAATATTTTGTTCAGACTTGATGTGAGGATTCTTTTGACGTTCAGTTCGTAAATGTATGATCACCTCGCAGTCCCGTAATTAGGGAAGGCGGGGGGGGGGGGGGGGGATAAACAGTAGCCTGCGTAGTTGTATGGTAGTTGTGCGAAAAAGTTGCATGTAGTACTATGTAATAGCAAAGAATACTATTATTTAATGTAACTCAGACTGGTCCAGTCTTAACTAGTAGTATCCAGTAGCGTCCTGTCTTGCCATAGTAGCATCCAGTCTTGCTAATAGTAGCATGCAGTAGTATGCAGTAACACGGTAGCCTTGAAGTAGAAGCATGTAGTAGCATCAGTTAGTACTGCGCGCTACTTTTTTGTAAAATTTCGTACTACTATTTAGAGATAAATTTTTCATCGGGGGGGGGGGGGGGGGTAAAAATTGAGACACAAAATTTGTTTTGTTCAAGTTAGTGAGAGATGAGTAGTTTCTGCGTAAGTGGCTAAGGGAAAAGATAAAAGATAGTGTATTGATTCTGTAATTCGGGCGTTGTTTTAAAGGACCCCTCGCACTATTTACTATTCAACTTACAGTATTTAAAAATATTTAAATAATCTAAAACTAGGCTGTGCTTTCAACAAATAATCCACGGTTTGGACTGTTTTAAGCCTTTCCCGAGACGCGTTGACTTACAGCGAAAACAGGGAAAAATTTACACAACCGGTCTTTGTGATCGAAAGACAACTTCTTCTTGCAGACAACTTTCGACAGCGTAATACACCTCGAAGGTAGCAAAACACGGCAAGTGAGGTCCTTCAAAGAATTTCATAACTACAGTAAATCATGAAGATCGTAATTTCTGATCTCCTTTGTGCTTTAAACTGAAAGCCGATCATGTCGGTGTCGAGCACTTTAGCCCAACTAACAGTGTGGGGTCGGCACATCATATTTTCGGAAAGAACCAAAAACTCGAAAATCGGGGGGAATGGATGCTCAGTGGAGCCGAAATATGATAAGACACAAGCAGGCCATTTCGTTTCCAACGTAGCGCTCATCATTTCAGAAGGCTGCTTCCGATAAATAAAGGAGTGATTGGCACTAGTTTTATTGCTGTTGATAACGTAAAGCAAACTCAGTAACAGTTCGATCTCCTGAATAGTGAAAGAAAGGTTAAAACATATAAATGAATGAATGTATTGCCGACGTCCTATAAATAGAAATAGTGGATTGAATTAGAAAAGAAAAAAGAAAGACACGAACAGAAACAACTTAGGTGAGGACAGATAATCTCACTTTTAAACAGACGTACGCGACCGTGGTACAGAGAAAACGCTACAACCGATAGCTTTCAATGCCTATATGTATTTGAGTGACTGAAAAGGCATTTATAATTTTACGAATTCTTACAACAAATTGGCAAGCAAAGGAGGAACTTACTATACAGGAATTATGAAACTCGAATAGCATCTAAATCCTTTTTCTCCAGCAAAAATAAAATACCGAGTGGTCGCAAAAAGTGGTATAGAGCCAAGCAAGAGCATATTCTCTTCTGATACATTGCGTCTCACTTATAATTAATGATCCCAATAGCTATTTCGTGTCGATTAATTTTCGGCATATCCTTTCTGAGACAGTATCGAAATTAAGAAAGCATTCTGCTGTTCGTGCTTTCAGACTATTTTTTCTGTTTTTCTCACGACTCCATAAAAGCAGGGGCTTCTCGCATAATGGACAGGTACATTCACCGCCGATAGAGCGGTGGGTGTGACGATCTTTATGCTGAACTACTATGACACTCATTGCTGCAAAGTCATTGGTTAATAATTATCTCCATGCTTAATCGCTTTCATTTGTAAATGCCTCGAGTTACTGGGGGAGTCGCGCTGTCGGCACTTGCGTATTAACATACAAATAAATATATCAACTTTGAAACAGTTGATTCTGCTCTGTGACTGGCGGCTGGCTCGTTTGTTGTCAGGTGATTTACTGGTATTGTACTGGTTCTTACTACCCACATTTTTTCGATCGAACAAATTATATCAGGTCAGCCTTTTTTCCCCCAAGTTAGAAAATTAAATGGGAAGTATTTGTATATTTATTATTACATCTTGATAAATATTCGTTCAGCCCAAGCTGGCTGCGACTCATATTTGATAGCGCAAAACGGATGCGTCAGCTGAATTTTATTAGAGCTATATTTCGGCTCTTCTTGGCAAGGGTCCTCTTCAGGCTCAAAGCCGCTCAAGTTGGAAATACGAACTTGTGGGAAAACACAAAAACACTTTGTTGCACGAACTTGTGGGAAAACACAAAAACACTTTATATTTTCCCACAAGTTCGTATTTCCAACTTGAGCGGCTTTGAGCCTGAAGAGGACCCTTGCCGAGAAGGGCCGAAATATAGCCCCAATAAAATTCAGCTGACGTATCCGTTTTGCACTATCAAATATTACATATTGATATAAGCTCTTAGCTTGTTGCCATCACTAGACAAATAGGCTACAAATAGATTACATATACTATACAAAGAGAAACAGACAGACTACACAAACAAACAAATTTTCACACTATAAAAGCAATCGAGTAAAATGGGTCTAATACTGAGTCTTCTAAACCACGCTTAAACGTTTGGAACATTTTTTTAAACATTTTCTACTTCTACAGTTAAATTGCTCCAAGCAGGCCCGTATCCAGGAATTTATTTCGGGGGGGGGGGGGGGTGCCCGCGGGTCTGACAAAAAATTCATAGATCAGAGGGAAAAGCCAATGAAAAATGATTATTTTTGGATGTTTGGGGGGGGGGACCCCCCCCCCTCTGGACACGGCCCTGACTCCAAGGTTCATTTCTTACATGGTTTCGGAGGGTACAATTTATAATGGTGTTGGCTGGTTATATGATAGTGACTGAACTTAAAAAGTAATGGTATAGATGAGCGACCTTCTCTCCCCATATGACCTGTCGTGCTTAAGGAAGACGTATTTTAAGTTCTGTAAATATTTTCTGTTCTTACCTGCCCGTCATAGTAACACAAGTAGTATGCGTTATTTCAATGTTATTGATCCAGTTGGAAGCCTAGTAAAAACTTAGCGGCGAGCGTGTAGACGGTCGCATACATCGAAGTCAAGATGCCTAGGCTTCTTTTAGTTCGTTGATTTTGTTATCTATATTTTCTTTATCCCTTCGTTTTCTACTTTTTTGTTGTATAGTGGATATAAAAAGAAAAGAAAAGAAGAGCCTGGAGGTCATTATTAAAAGTAAGAGAAATGATCTCCAGTTTTATCTTTGCTTTGGAGAGTTTGAAAGCCATGGTAAATTGGAAGAATTACAATTTAGCCAGCACTTAGCGATTTATATTTCTTTAAATCAAGACGTTTGTCGCAAGAGATTGAATGGTGAATGTTGCAAATTTTGGGAGCGGGGATGGCGTCACTTTAGGTAGCGCTCCATCGAGTTATTACAAGTTACGAGGATAAGAGGAGGGGCCAGCGCCATATTGCGGTAGTTATAACGTTCTTTGGTACGAAAAAAATTACTCTTACGGGAGTTCCTGCAAAATCGATAGTTATTATCACTTATGAGGCTCGGGACCAGCATAAGAAAATTGTAACGATCGTAACAACCGTGGAACAAAAATAATAATAGCGAGGAGCTAATTTATTTACAATGGTGGTCTCTGGAACGGAAATAATAACAATAATAGTAACGATCGTAACTAATAATAAGTCGCTGGAACAGTACCTTAGTAATTAGTAAGATTGCAGGTTCATCGCTTCCAACTACAGTTACAGACTGAAGAAGACCCTTGCCAAGAAGGGCCGAAATATCGCTGAACTTCCTAGCTCTATTTTGAGCCATGCTTTATGGTCAGCGTAGTAACATTTACGAGGTTGGAACGAAAATAGTAACTATTAGTTACTATTGTGAGAAGGGTTGAGCACCCTCTTAGTCGTCAAGAGTATTAGTGTCGTAAGCATACTCAAGTAAACCTTCATAGCTTTCTAACAGGGAAGTTGGTAACCTAAGTAGCAACGTCTGGTGGGAGTAGCGCAGTTTCCAGGTCGGGCCCTAGAGGCCAGTAGTATCCCTTCCACCCTTCATGATGCCCTGTTTTCATAATTCGTTGAAATGAATGGGGATGGAAATTTTGATTAGAAGTGGAAGAGCAACGGAAACTGGAATCTCTAGGGGGGGGGGACTAGCGCAGATTAGATTAGTGTTTTAAGATGCGATAAGAAATGAAACGAAAAAAAACACGAAATTTTAATCGAGTTTTATTTTATTCCCCTAAATAGAAGCACTGAACTGTTGTAGGGCGAACCCCGCCAGTTGATGAGAACCCCAATCTTAAATTGTCTTAAAAAGATCCCTTTTGTGAGAATGTACTGAGAGGAGTCGGTTTAGAGCAGAAACAGCGTATTTTGGAGCCCATATTTGACAGTCCACAAGTTCATTTTCCAGCTTGAGCCCGAAGATGATCCTTGCCAAGAAGGGCCGAAATATAGCTTTAATAAAATTCAGCTGACGTATCCGTTTTGCACTGTCAAACATGATTCGCAGTCAGCTTGGGCTGATGGAATGTTTATGTTGATGCCCTCTTAAAGACGGTCTTAAATACTCAGAACCAATTTTAATCTCTACTTATTGGCATCAGTAACTATTATGACAAAACTGCGAGCGCATTCACTTCCTTCAGTGGCTGATTTCAGAGTCTCTAACCCCCTTGCTCAGCACTTGTCACTTTTTGAACGATGGAGTGATTCGGGATTCCTAAATTCCCTCCATGAACAATAAAAAACATCTGTGAGTAATTAAGGATGGCTTATTTGTGATTTTCAGGTATGAACTGTATGCTAAGCATGCTAAAATTTTTCATGTCTTTTTTGCTGTCCGTCTTCATCGAAATGGGTTGCTTTTTTGGTACCTGCAATCTTGTCTTGCCCTGATGGTGAGCAATAGCAGATTGCATATTTGAGTGAAGCAAGAGCTGAAGATTAGAACGGAATTAATGAATAATGAATGAATGAATTTTATATATAACCCACCACACGATCACAAGGACACTGGCGTAGAAAATGAACTAAAAAATGAAAAAGATAAAAGGAAAAACAACAAACAGCAACAAGAACAAGAAGAAAAACTCAATAAAAAACACAACGTAGTCAATAAAGTTAATATATTCAAAAAATGTATACAACGGATACGTCAGCTACGATGCTTCATCAGCGATATTTCGGCCCTTCTTGGCAAGTGTCCTCGTCAGGCTAATGTATGTTTCAAAGTCAGCTTGGGCTCAAGGAATATTTAATAAAGTATGTTTTATAACAAGTCAAAAATTAAATTAAATGAAAGAAAATTAAATATTATAATCAGATACATAAAAGAAGATTTAAATAAATATATTATTTATTTCCATAATAGCACAACATAACATGGCTCGCAGAGGATCCTCATGACGTAAGACATGTCAAAGCAGTGACGCACAATATATACAGTATATAATAATACTGAATAAGCCTACATAGTATAATACATGTCACACAACAAGGATTAAAATGGGAAATAATGTAAGGAATAAGTCAATGTTTCGTTTGTTTTCAATGAAATAAGTCAATGTTTGTGTACGGACTTTAAAGGAGAGGAGGCAGGACTGTTCGGAAAATTTTACTGCAAGAGAGCGGTCGCAGTCAAGGATGCTGTGCGACTAGCCTTCATTGAATGATCAGATGGACACCCGGATAGGTCCATATCGGATGACGCGTAAGACTTCAGCAACAAAAAAAAGGTGGTTTTGCACCTGATGAATTACCAGAAGCCCTGCTGTGTTATAAAATTAGTCACGGACAAGGAGATTGCAGCAGCCATTATTCAGTACACCGAGCATTTTTTATTTCTTGTTGTAAAGGAAAGCCAATGATGTCGCGATAATTGATAGATGGAACCAAGACTCATCATGACAGGCAAGCACCAAATCTCTGTTTCTTTGTTGGAGGTGGTTGTTTCTCATAGTGATAACATCGAAGGTCGGACACGGGCATGGGTAGAATCAGGAGATTCGTCATCATAATAACCAGTTGCGAAATCTCCTGGGTCATAAGGCTTTTTTTCCTCACTCAGTGTTTTTTATCAAATATTGTTGCCGTGAAGCTTTTATAATATCGTCGGCGAATTTCCTTTTATCTACCAGGAATGCCTTAATTGTAGTAGTAGAACGGTTTTATTGAAAATAAACATTTTGTTTTCAGTAGCACAACGAAAGCAGTGCTTGCGAGGCTATGCTTGTAAGAGATAAAAAAAAAGAGAAGAGAGAGTATGGAGAGCGAGACCAAGTACCGATACGAAAACAAAACAAAAACATAACAAAAAGCATTACCTTACGTGACCCCCAAACAACAAAACACAACAAAAAAAAATTATATAAATCTTACAAAAAAAATAAACCTGAAAAAAAAATATTTAATCAGTTTCGAAGGTATACCTGCTGAGCAACTCCATACGTAAATCAGACTTAAACTGGTTAAAATTACTATTTCCTTAATACCTTATTTGGTTTATTCCATAGCTTGGAAGCTCTGTAAACAGTGGAGAAGGAAGACCTACTTGTAACTAGCCGAGGAACCTCAATATTTCCTCGTATCCGAGTATTGTGTTGATGGACATCTGACCTCTCACAAAATATTCCTGCAAAACAATCCGGAAGGCTCTCATTATAATACTTATATATAAAAATCAGCGTATAAAAATCGCGTAATCCAGCTGCAGGCATTACATTTATTTCTCTGTATTTTGACCTCATGGACTCCCGGTTCCCAACGCCACAAAATACTCTAGCAGCGTTGTTCAGAATCACACGGATTGGACGAAGTACCGAAGTGAAAGTGCCAAGCCATATCGACGAACAATACAAAATATAAGGGTGAATCAGGGAAAAATATAACAACCATAGAACATATAGGGGGAAAATGTGTTTTAATTTACGCATGATACCTAGGTTACGCGACAATGTTTTAGAAACTGACTTCACATGGTCTTTAAATGATAGGGTTTCATCAACATTAATTCCTCGGTACTTCGCGAACCTTGCACGTTTAATGATTCCCCGCTCTGATACTATTTCCGTGATCCAAGGATAAAAATTTGGAGATCGAGAGAAAATAACAAAATTGAATTACCTATATTCAAGTCAAGGTGGTTTATTTTTAACCATGCGCATATCTTTCTCATTGCTGCATCCAATGTTGCCAGGAGCAAGTGTTCCATAGGGGCAACACACAACAAGGGTGTATCGTCCGCAAATAAGGGTGTGGTAACCTGGGTCGGACCATTATCAACAAAATCTGTAATTCTCGGCAGAGATTTAACAAAATCAGGCAAATCATTAATAAAAATCAAGAAAAGAATAGGACCCAAAACGGAACCTTTGGGAACCCCGCAATTAACAAGATATTTTCTAGAAGAAAATCCTTGTAAATGAACATACTGCTGTCTATTTTGGAGAAAACAACGAAGCAATCCAACATAGCGCCACGTATTCCATAGAATTCACATTTTTTTTTATTAGTACTCGATGGTCAACAGTGTCGAACGCCTTAACCAAATCCAAAAATACCCCAGCTACCCTAAGCTTCTTACATTAATTATTGAAGTGATAAAGGAAATCGCCATTTCTGTTGTTCTACCCCTCCTGAAACCAAATTGATTTGGATGTAAAAGCTTATGTCGTTCCAAATGGTCATAAATTCTAATATTAATATTAATACATTTTTCTAAAACACGTGAAATAGCAGGTAATAACGAAATTGGCCGATAATTCCCCAGATCATTCTTGTTACCACCCTTAAAAATAGGAGTTATTTTTGCACATTTTAGACAATCAGGAAACCTTCCCTGTTTCAGACAAGCATTAATAAGGGAAGGAAATACATTTGAAATAATCGGAAATGCAGTTTTTGGGATCCCAACACGTAAGTGGAGGGATACCTATGACATCGCAAAAGTTGTCCGTCTGTCCGTCCGTCCGTCCGTCTGTAAGCACGATAACTCTCGAAGGGAATGAGATAATTTGATGAAACTTGGTGTGAGGATTCGTTGGGTCGGCGGACCAGTCGAGTTCGTAAATGGGCTTTGTAGCCCTACATTTAGGGGTGGGGGAGGGGGTTCAAATTAAGGGGCAAACAAAATATTTTGAAACAGCTAATGTGATAGTCAATTATGGGATAAGAAGACATGTTCAACACGATGGTGAAAACCATTTTGTAATCGGACAAGTAGTTCGCCCGGAATCCGGCCAAAACCGGAAAGTTTGTTAAAAGTAAAAGTTTTATTTGAAGTTGATTAGATGTTCGATTTAGAGGTAGGAAGACATGCTGAAGACGATGGTGAAAACCATTTTCTCGACGGACAAGTAGTTCGCTCGGAATCCGGCCCACACCGGAAAGTTTGTTAAAATTAAAAGTTTTATTTGGAGTTGATCAGATGTCCGATTTAGGGCAAGAAAACATGCTGAACTTTTATGTGAAAACAATTTTCTACCCGGACATGTAGTTCGCCCGGAATCCGGCCAAAACCGGAAAATTGTTAGAAGTTAAAGTTTTATTTCTAGCTGATTAGATAACCGATTTAGGGGTAAGAAGAGACGCTGAATCCGTGTGTGACAATCATATTTTACCCGGACATATAGTTCGACCGGAATCTGGCTGGAGTCGGAAAATTTGCTATAAGTTAAATTTTTATTTGAAGTTGATTAGATGTTCATTATTGGGGAAAGAAGATACCCTGAGTTCGTTTTTGAGCTTTCTTTTTTCGCCGGACAAGTAGTTCTAGAGTTCGGCCGAAACCGGGAAATTGGCAGAAGTGGCAGGAACTTTTCGTCAAAACAGATATGACTTATACGGGTAAACACACATGCTGAATCCATATCTGAACTTGGTTTTCTCAGATGATTAGCTATTTGGCCTTAATCTGTTTCTGAATTTTAATTGTAAGAATGTTCAAGGATTCTGGCGATGACTGGATCAGGCTAAGACAAGACCCAGTTGTCTGGATCAGATATTGAATTTTGGGATCCCATCGAAAACTTTGGGTCTTGTTAAAACAGAAAGATTCACAAAGTCACTACCAGCCGAATTACTTTTCATCTAATAAATTATCTTACGTATTTCATCTTGAGTGACAGGTCTCAAATGCATTGAAGCATCAACAGGCGTCCCCATGAAGGACTCAAGCGGAGGATCCATATCGGAAGCTACTGTAGTACCAGAAAGTCGAGCCCCAACAGTTGCAAAATGT
The DNA here is from genome assembly GCA_030848855.1 of Branchinecta sandiegonensis. Lineage (NCBI taxonomy): Eukaryota > Metazoa > Arthropoda > Branchiopoda > Anostraca > Branchinectidae > Branchinecta > Branchinecta sandiegonensis. The sequence continues at coordinate 15,442,621 of JAUPMV010000012.1, read as the reverse complement.
TCCGCATTGCTTGCGTAGCGGCATTAGAAGTTTTCCCTATCTGTTACTCTGTTGTTTGACCTCCTGACCTGACCGTGGTTGCCCGATGGTTATGTAAAACATGAACAAAATTAGAAAGAATACATGAAAAATGTTAGAAAATCACTCAGAAATCCGGCTATGTGATCTAACGCTAACTCCATTCTCTCGATACTTGCAGAACACGCATCCTTCAGCACTCTCGTATTGACTCTTTATTGAATTCACACGATATTTTTTATTCAATTTTGGCATCCCTCGTAGCTTATAGATGTGGCTCATCTATCAAATTGGTAGTAATCAGTTTTTAAAAAGTATGTTTCTTTATTCATATATTCAGAAGCATCTTCTGCTATTAGAAAAGGGATTGTCCTGCATGTTAAGGAACACCGAAGAATTTAACGGGTTTTGCACACGGTTTTACTTGCCGAACAGCCGACTGAGTTTAAGATACCGCTGAGTTATAGGAGATGGGAGAAGTTTTGAGCCCTAATCAGAGGTAATCGGTAAAACTTTATATAAATATAACAGAATGGAATATGTTGCTCAAAGTTGGATGCCATAGAGCCATGGCAAGTACTAAAGTAAACGTCACGATGTCTAAAGGTGACTCTTCACCTTCCGGAATCTGGGTTCCCAGATTTTCCGAGATTTTTTTTTGAATTTCTTCTGCGATACTTAAAAAATCCGGAAATCTGAAAGTTCAAAAGCCCCTTTTTTCCGGATTATTTTGATATACTTTTGGACCCGTTCATATTCCAGATGCAATTTACAGAAGACGTCAAGAATAATCTGGTAGCCCAGATTCCGGAAGTTCCGGGAGGTGAAGCCAGTTTTGACATCGTCGAAATATTCAATCGTCGTCTGTCACCAACCAAGTATTTAGTGATGTCCTCAGGTTTTTCTCACCAATTCTTTTTTCTTTCTTTCTTGTTTCCTTTTGTTTTCTCTCTCTTCTTCTTTTTGAAACCATAAGTTATTTTTTCATTCTCTCCTCTCTTCTTTTTTCTTTCTTGATATATTCAGTCAGTGTCTGTTTTATTTTGTAATTAATATTGTTTAGTGTCCTTCCGTAGCCAAGCACACAAGTTCTTTATTTTCTTTAAATACAGTTAAACGAAACGGCAAACTTAATCCTTTATACAATATAAGGAAATCTTCCAATCTCGACCCCCCAAAACTCTTCGCGTTTGTGCAGGGCCACGATCTCATTCAGTATTTATTATGAAGTTTTATATTTATTTGTTTCTATATGGCCCTAAGGCTTTAAATACATTATTATTATTATCATAGGACATCAGTAAGGACCAGTTTTACCACCAACCTCCCTAGACACATTCCTTTTCCTCTCATTGGTAGACTATCCACCATCGTCCTTAAATGGACCGTTGTACCTATAATGAATACAACCTACTTCCGTAATTGCTCCAGTCTTAAGCCCGGGACCCGAATTTCACACATTACATTCTAGCCCCCCCCCCCCCCCCCAAGGACACCACACTGATTTTGTCATTTGACTTTGTTCCCTATTTTGGATCTGTATCATGCTGAATTTGTCCTTGATTTTGCTAGAACGGGCCTGGAGAAAGGTTAAAAACAGCCAAACCCGTTGGTAATTTGTTAAAAGCACGAGCCTCTTTTTAAAGTATCGAACTATTTTTTATAAATAATGTCGGTACTCGAAACATAAACAGTAAACTTGATAGTCCTTCAGCCCAAGCTGACTGTGAATCATATTTGATGGTGCAACACGGATAAGTCAGCTACATTTTATTCGAGCTATATTTCGGCCCTTCTTGGCAAGGGTCCTCTTCAGGCTCAAGCCGCTCAAGCTGGAAAATTAACTTTTGGAAAAACAATGAAAGATTCTTCCTTAAATATCTGACTTCGTGAACTTCTTCTCTGGAAATTAAAAATATAGCTCGAATAAAATGTAGCTGACTTGCACCATCAAACAAACAGTAAACAGTGCGAGAACGACGCGGGAACGGGTACTAGCTGTCGACAATGCTAAATAGACGATATGCTCATTTCTAAGCGAATCTATCATAAACCTCTCCCGCAGGTTTCTTTACTCTTTGCAGTCACTAACAGCTTTTATCGTTGGTTAAAGCGCTCGAAGCTTTGAGCGCAGACAATCTGGCTTGTAGAAGCTAGTGCATACCCTTCCTCTTGCACATCACTATTCGTTTTCCTTCTTCTAGAGTTTCTAAGGAAAAAAAGGCGTCATCCTAACGAGAGGATGTGAAATTTAAAGCACACCTCGCACTATTTATTCAAAATCCTTCATTCATTCATTCTACACGTTCGAATATTCAGAACTACCTGAATACTGTAAAACTAATCTCTGCTTCTAACAAATTGTCCACGGCTTTGGCTGTTTTAAGCCTTTTCCCAGACCCATTGACTTCAAGCAAGAACTCGGAAAAATTCAGATAACCGGTTTTACGCATCACTAGCATGATGCTCGAACACTCGTCGGAAGCACAATGCACATGGAAACTACACTGTCACGAGTTTCATAACAGACAACACAAGGATGCTCGGTTACAGACAACACTTGGGAGTATCTGTTGTCGCGACAAACGTTATGCATAAAAAGCATTGCCAGGAAGAGCTGCCAAAAAAGCACCTGCTGACTTTTAAGTTTGTCGTCATGATGTCGGAAAATTCATAATGTTTGTCGCGACAAAAAATAACATCCCAAGTGTTGTCTGTTCAAACCGCGCATCCTTGTGTTGTCTGTTATGAAACTTCTGACAGTGTAGTGAATCCTGGCAAGTGGAAAGATTAGTGAAGTGTTGTTAACGGGTTCGCAATGTAACATATGAAACTTGTGTCTCCGGGTTAAGGCCCATTCACAACGGGTTTTAGCTAAGACTCGGTACCAGCTAGTTCTGAAAATCGCTCCCGAGACCGAAGCTTCGCCAGGTTAATGCCGTTCGCAATGGATACAGGTGCCAGTTTTGGGTACCAGCTAGTCTCGAACCCAAGTTGAAATCAGTTGAACTTTTGAGGGTACTAGCCAATCAGATTATTTTGGGGAATAATGAGGAATATTATGATTGGCTAGTTTCGAACCAAGTCCAACAGATAAATATCACATCCACTCGTTTCAGTCTTGAAAACCGAAAGTGAATTTAGGTCATTGTAATTCGGTCTGACGTGGTTCAGCATTAGCCAATGGGAATATTGTCAGTATTCACCTAAGTAATCTGATTGGCTAGTACCCTCAAAAATTAAACTGATTTCAGCTTGGGTCCGAGACTAGCTGGTTCCCGAAACTGGCACCAATATCGATTACGAACGGCAGACACCCAGCTAATTCTCGGTCTTAGAGCGATTTCCGGAACTGTCTGGTACCGAGTATTAGCTAAGACCTGTTGTGAATGGGCCTTTAAGAAATGCACTTACGCAAGTAGGTTGCATTGGCATTATGGGTACGACCGGTCCTTTAACGAATAAGGAATATGATCGATGCTGGCTGCCATTTCTGACGCTTAGAGGTTAGGTGCATAGAGAGGTGGCAACTTGCCACCCAGGCGGCTACTTACAGTGGCCAAAGTTCAACAGCTTCAGCTTAATTAAGTAAGAAAGTAAATTTTATTACCCGTCAAAGTTCAGAAGAATATGTGATAGAATACAAAGAGAAGAAAACAAACGAAAAACACAGTAACTACACTGTCAGAAGTTTTCATAACAGATAACGCAAGGATGCGCGGTTTCAATAGATAACACTTCGGATGTTGTCTGTTAAATTGTGTTGAAAAACGTTATTCATAATAAACGTTACCATCGGGAAGAGCCGAAAAACCGCCCAAAAGCATCTGCTAAGTTTTCAGACGTCATGACGATAAAGAATAAAGTCAGATGCTTTTTGGCTGTTTTTTGGCTCCTAGCAAAGCTTGTTGCATAACATTTCATGAATAACATTTTCAAACGCAAAAGATAACATCCCAAGTGTTATCTGTTACACATTTTCTGTTGAAACCGCACATCCTTGTGTTATCTCTTATGAAACTTCTGACACTGTAGATTTACCAACATGACACAACTGAAAAATACAGATTTCCAGAGGTGCTTAGTAATTTGACTTGACAGCCTAATAAATTTAGCCTCTGCTGCAATGAAGGGCTCACGAATTCCGTATTTATCGCAAAGGCTCGAGTTACGTCTTCAACTAGGTTTACTTAAAGTACTGGTGTTATTTGTAAGGCCAGTTGATACACTGTCAGAAGTTTCATAACAGATTGCGCATAACACTTTCAAGAATAGCACCTTTTCACTTAGAAATAAAGTGTTATGACCAATCAAGTTCACACTATTTCGTGCCTAGATCTCCAACAACACCGTCAATTGGTAAAAATACTAACGGGAACGAAAGAAACATAAAATATGACATCCCAAAGTGTTATCTGTTGAAACCGCGCATCCTGCTGTTGTCGTTATGTAACTTCTGACAGTGTAGTATTTTTACCTATTAAAGGTGTTGTTGGAGATCTGGGCACGACATAGTATAAACTTAATTGGTCATAACACTTTTTTTCTAAGTGAAAAGGTGTTATTCTTGAAAGTGCTATGCGCAATCTGTTATGAAACTTCTGACAGTGTACTCCTTTTTGACACACTTCTTCTGTTTTACCATGCTACAGCGTCCCGGGTTTCCACCACCTCCGTTTTCTGTTTCTATTTATAATATAAACACTTAAGAGAGTCTGAGATTGAAAAAAGTGTATTGCTCTTGAACTTTGGAATGCGGCTTTGTGTACTAATTTGTAATCTTGAATACGAAAATTTCTGCTTTCCTTTGTCTTTGTTCCGTGACTGAGACGCTACAGTTTCTTCTTTGACAATTCACTTCAAGTTACTTGGTGTCCCACGCTATGGCTCCCGCATTTTCTTTTTGCTCATGACCACGTTGTTTGTAATAGTTTGTACTTAATTGGTATGTTTGGTTTGCCGAGTATAATTAGCGACCTACCATCCTTTGACACGTCCAATCACTCCTGCTTCGTGCGTTACCTGACATTGCGGTGAATACGGCAACACCTTCGATGATTTTTTCTCGTGTTCTAACCAAGCATCGATAGATAATTTTGAACACCTTTCTCCCGAAGGCTCTCATTAAGTAATAGAGGGACTGGTAGCTCTTCTCATATTCGTCGGTTTATATTTTACATGTGGGTTTGCCAATAGCTAGACCATTGGTTGTTAAAAAAAATGGAAGAAGGTTGAGACTGCTTGAATATGCATGTACAGTTTAATCCACAAAGCGATCGCAACTAATGAACTGCTTTGAACTAACTGGGGTGATGAACGGACATTTGAAACGTACACTGTTCCCGGTATACAGCCGAATATAGTATATGCATTATATTGTAAACAAAAAGCCGAACAGTGTGTGGCTTTTCTTATTGTTACACTGATCCCTCGCATTAAGGAGATGTCCATTTTTCGGAATAGTCCGTCGTCACCGGAAAGTCTGTCCAAGTCTTCTAGAAAAGCCTGTTACGGGCTTAAAATATCTCTGAATAAATTCTGTTCGAGACTAGAGAAATATTAAACGAGAACCCAGTTCATTTGCTAGCTAGCACTTAAGTGTGTCGAATAGGAAAATATATCTGTATAAACATATTTTTAAACATATTTGTAAGAAACGGCCCTCCAGAGGCGAAGGCGATGCGTTGGCGGATGAATTCTGATGGTAATTTACGCCATGTTACATTAAACATGAACTTGGATACTATTCAACTCTAACCCTCCTAAAGCGTACAATATCACTAATTTGTTCATAACCATCGAATGAAACACAAAAGAGTAACATTCAGAAAGAGGCACGATTTGCAATTTGAAAACCTGCCTACGACCTCTATTTAACTGTCTGCCAACGTTTGTCCAGTCCAGTCTATAGTTGTGCAGAATAATACTTGGTCAAAATTACACATCTTACAATGAAAGCCTTCAAATCCTCGATATTGAAAAACTGTCTGAAAGAAGACACAGTCTTCTCATGCGTTTCGGCCACCAAATTTTGAATTCTCAGCACCACAGGACCATCCTTCCGGACTTCGTTACACCCTCTCATGGACCTAACACGCGAAGCAAGGACGACCCGAAACCCAAGCTTGTTCCCCCACCTACGAAATCTTCAGAAAGATACCTAAATTCATTCGTTCCGTATTTTACTAAACATTTTAACTGTTCATGATTCATGTGTGTTTCTTATTTATTGTTTGTTAGTTTGTGTTTTATTTGTATTGTTATTGAGTGTTTGTTTTTCCAATGCCCGCCCATGTTAGCCTAGTGCTATTAGGGTTGAAAATAAAAGTGATTGATTGTGGTGTCTGCAGCCCTGCGCATATCTGGGTTTTCAGAAAGAAGCTGACATGTTCTAGTCCGGTAGACCGTATTGAATTGCGTCTTTGATTTTGCGCTTCAGTATAAGAACAAAGATTTCTTCAAAGGAAAAGGCTTCACTTGGGTAAAGAAAGGGCTCGGTTTTAACCGCCGAAAGCCGTTAGATGGTATCACAGAACGGCGGGAATCCACTGATGTTGCGATCGTTGCTTGACGGAATGACCTTGTTCGTGTTTGAGTTTGGAGCCCCTGGGAACATCTCTAAGCTCCATCATTACCTAACTATCTGTCTGAGGCTTGTGATAATTACGTCATGCTTTGTGCGTGTCTGATCACCCATGACCTTTGCCAGCGCAATGGGTGTTTCCTTAACAGTTTAATTGAATTGAAATTGTTATAGATGACCTTTTTTGCTGGGTGGTCACTGAAGCTTTTGATGCCTAGACTGCTTCTTGCGCGTTTCCGATTTGCATAGGCCAATCCTCCGAGTCGGTAACGTCTTTCTCGTTTCAGACGCTAATTGCCTGAACGGTTTTTCTAGTTCTGAGAATTGCAGGATATAGCCGGTATATAGCCAGAATTACACGCGGCAGGGCCGAAAATAAAAGAAAGGATCCCTGTTTTTCTTCTTCTTCTTTCTTGAGAGTTTAAAGACAGGAGTCTTGTTCTGGTTTTAATTCTTCTCCGTCTTTTGATAAATTTTGACGTAAGGAGCCTTAACGTCAACATTGACGTATAAGACTCCGACTAATTCGACTTGCGTCATGCTGTCAACGTATAAGGCTCCGACGATTTTGACTTGTATTCTTTGCCTTTGAAAAGTAACAGCTTTGAAGCAAATTGTATTAGATCGTATATCATGCTTTTATATAAGGCTAATGCTTGCTGCTAGCTCCTGTCCGAACCATCGTGCGATATCTCATGTCGCATCTCGCATGTAGGCTAATGTTTGCCATCGAATTTTCTCGCAACCTAACAGAATGTTACATAAGGATTCTTTCAGTCCAACCTGACTGCAAATCATGTTTGATTGTGTTTCACACCGACTGGAACTTAATCTCGGTCCATTACAAGTGACTGACCTTTGACAGGCTATGTCGGACGTTGGTATACCCACAGTTTGGAATACCCTTTGTCATACACCTTTTAGGCCATTCCAGATGCTGGACCACCCCATCCCACTAGAACATAATTTTAATGTTTTTTTTTTATTTCAACCAAATCATAAGTAATTGGATTAGGATGCATAGCCGAGCCGGCGTTCAGAATGGACTATTCCAGTATGTGGGTATACCCACCGTTGTGTGTATATACTGGAAACTCAGCAATATGCTATGGACTGATTTACTTGACAACTAGTTTAGCCGAACCAAACAAAAGTCATTTTATTTTACATTGAATTTTCCAACCTTTCATGTAGCAACTTCTTTTCTCCTTTGCGGGGAAACTAAGCGTCATAAGAAAAGACTATTTAGAGAATATTAAAGAAAGATATTTGACGGTGCAAAACGGAAAAGTCAGCTACATTTTATTCAAGCAATATTTCGCTGGTGACCAGCTTGAGCGGCTTGAGCCTGAAGAGGACCCTTGCCAAGAAGGGCCGAAATATTGCTCGAATAAAATGTAGCTGACTTATCCGTTTTGCACCGTCAAGTATGATTCGCAGTCAGCTTAGGCCGTAGGAACATCTATTAAAGAAAGATTATTCTTTGCTTAGAAAAACAAATCCTAATAGTCTTTTTGGTTTTTGATGCGTTGGGTTAGAGGAAGGTGGTATTTAAACATGTCTTATTTCTCATTATTATCCCAGAGCGATTTCCGGTTTAGTTTTAGTTTTTAGCTTAATACTCTTTATTATACAAACCAACTTTTACATGCTAAACTACATAAATACACCTTTTGGAACCCTCTTAACATCCTTTATACATTTAGCTGATACTTCTGACTGCAGGAAAGCCCAAATGGGCCTGTGAGGGCAGTAAAAAAAAACGTTCACTTTACAATAATTTTCACATACTTTTTCAAAAAAAAAAGAAAACTGAAAGAGGAAGAACAGAAAGAAATGAAGAAAGAAGCAAAGAAAAAAATCACAAAAAAACAACAACAACAAACAGTAAGGGGGAAACCATGCTGTCGTATCAAAATCAACCAATCAACTAAACAAATGGAGTAAAATTACTGGTTGGTATCGAGTATTAGCTAAAACCCGTTGTGAATCGGCCTTTAGAGAACGTGGTATTTAAACATCTATTATTTCCAGGTCCGCGTAGCCGAAGCCTACGAGGACCCTTCCGACTCAAAGTACTACTGCGAACCTGGAGAGGACCGTCTTGCGAAGATTTACGGGGATACTCATTATACCCAGCCTTATTTGGACGCTCCAAGGTCCCACAAGACAGGTAAGAACACGATGAGCTTCCAATTATTTTTGAATGACAAGTTGAAACGTCCTCGCTTGAAGTTTGAGGCCTACCAACCGACCCAACAAAGATCATCGCTCTAAAGGGTGCCGCACTCCTCTGGTTGGTTGCACTGTTTAGGAGAAAGATGGTTCTGATTTCAGTATTATCAGGGACAGGGCTCCCACCAGAGGCGTCACTAGCCAAAATCATTGGGGGGGGGGGGGGGGGGGACGAGGCATTTACCGACTGGCTGGTAATTTTTACCGACTGTTTCTGCGGAAAAAACGACTGTTTTAAACAACAAAAAATTACAGTTTTGAAAAAAATTGACTGATTTTCAGAAAAGTCCACTGATTTTCAGAAAAAACGACTATTTTGACGAAAAATCGACCAATTTTCAGAAAAACCGACTGTTTTCATGAAAAAAATCAACTGTTTTCATGGCTCCCAAGTGTGTTGATTTTGTTCTGTTAGCATCGCCAAATTACTCAATTCTGGTGATTTCACATTCAGAGTGCGACAAAAGTCACCAAATTAGAACTTGTTATTTTATAAGTAGTGAACTGAAGACAAAAATGCTCCTCAGCCGGGATTGGGACACAGGACCCTCTGCTTACAAGGCAGGCGCTCAGTTCACTAACCTACTTATAAAATGTTTCCATCTCAAGGGCGTCTTCCCCATTAAAATTATATTTGGTTTTATTTGGTTTTCACCATGAGACCCCGCCTTGTGGGTCCTGGTATGTCTACGTGGCTCCGACAATGGAGTCCTAGACTTCTAAATTATATTCGAAAAAATGTTACTGGTTTATTGGTCATTTTACCTGGAGCATTTCGGGAATTGATTTGTTTGTCGACCGATAAACTAGTGGACTGGTAAAACCCAAACTTAATTTTCTTTTGACATTAGCAAGGGTATGGTGCGCTATAGAACTCGTGATGAGCTAAAATTCAACCAAAGTTTTTGCTCGGCGAAACTTGACATTTTTAAGTTTCCTCGCAAACTGAAGACAGGCAAGTCTTTTCTTCCGTAATCATTACCGTTTGGGTTTAGATAAAAACAGTCATTGTTTGAGTTGATAGCCCCTCAGGCATGGCGGTCTTATGCAGGCTATTTCACCGCAAGCGGTTTCATTAGGCTATGTTTTGGCCGTCGCATAAACCAAAGATGCAACTTCAACCCTGTCATTACAGTTAACAAGATTTCAACGGCAGAAATGCCTCTCATGCCCGTGCCCCACTAAAGTCACACCTGGTAATAACGCCGGTAATAAGACCGTCCTACGGTCGAACTTGGAAAGAAAAGACGCTGAAAACGTAAGATAGACGAGATGGAAAATCTATCTCCGCCATTCTGAAACGTAATTTTGGACCAATCACAGACGACAGCCACTGACTTTAGCTAGTTTTGTTTACCTATGAGTGATGATGGTGGTAACATATCTTGAATTTCTTCGTTCCAGGTGTGACCAGGATGAAAAGTAAGAGTGGTAATAACCAAATTAACGAACCAAATTACGTACAAATGTGACTGAATGTGGCCCGGGCATCAGCCAACGCGAATTTTTGTCTCCGTAGTTTTCAGCCACCTTTCTTGGGTACTCCGATTGAACTCGGGTATTGTCGGGTTAACAGTTTGTGGAAGACCGAACGTCTTTCGAATACTTGCGTATTTCACGCTCGTTTGTTGTTGTTTTTTTGTGGAAAGGGAAAAAACACGGACGTAAAATGGCTTGGATTTGGAAAACACGCTCTTTGTTCCCCATTTCTACTTAAGTTTAACGAGAAATAAGAAAGAAAAGGGAAAAATTACAAGTTACAATTGTGACTTGCGAAACATAACAGTATTTCGTCATGAACACTATTTATCTAACAATTTAATTGCCAAATATATGCTTTTAAGAGGGTCGAGGGATTCCAGTAATCGAGCACGACGCCCCATGACAGCGTGTTACGTGTAACTTGACGATCGGGACCACTGCGGCAACCCTGTGCAAATGCACCATTTGATGGAAAGGTCGAGAGAACCAGTCGGTCGGTGATTTTCCGCCAACTATCTTGGTTTATTCGAAACGTTCTAATGTAATTTATAAGAAAAGCGGGACGTTTGGGTTTTGATCTATATTTTGACCTAGAAAATGCGTGGTTTATCTTATTATTTTTTTTCGTTTTTGTTGGGCGTTTTTTTTTATTTAGATTATTTATACAAAGTGATGGGATTTATGGTTTATTTTATATGTTGGTTTTGTTAGTTTGTATTTATGAAATACTCGAAGGGTAAATCACTTTATAAATTTGTTCGTTCATTCATTCCAAACTATGATCCGTTCAGTTACTGCAGTAATTAAGGAAGAACTGCGAAAAAAAGAAACATCTTTACGGTAGCAGAGCGTCATACACTGTAACAAGAAATCTTGCAGGATTTGCTACTGGGATTAATCTTGTCTTTATTTGGATAAGATTTTCTCTAATTCGGATTAATCTTATCCCAGTAGAGATAAGATTAATCCCAGTAGAGATAAGATTAATCCCAGTAGCAAATACTGTAGTTAACTTTAATCCTTATTCCGAGAATACTTTTTACAGTGTACCGACTATAGTCGGTCGGCTTCCGGAAAGGCTAACTCAGATTGAGTAAAGTTGATTATTCCGTCTAATCATTTTTCACAACAACAATCAAAATTGTCGAAGTCGGTCGGTTTCCGGAAAGGCTAACTCAGATTGAGTTAATTTAGTTATTCCCTCTGAATTTTCTTCAGCCATCATTTCTGCTACAATTGTTTTGAGTAATAAACACACGACTGAGGTGCACAAAACTTCATAATTAGCATAGGACTTGCGAACTAACCGGAATTTGAGAGAGTTGCCGAAAATCAAAGTCGTGGAAACCAGCGGTGGGCGAAAATAGTTATTTTTATTAATTTGTTTATTTATTTTTATAACCCGCTGAAAAGACAGAATAGCGTAGTACAAACAATGAAAAAGAACAAAACACTAAAATTCACTAAAGAAGAAGGGAGAGGCCGTGATAGATGGGACGTTGTGGAGACTTTTTGGAATCCCAAAACGTAAGTGAAGGGATACCAATGACTTCGTAAAAGTTGTCCGTCCGTCTGTGAGCATGATAACTCTCGAAGGGAATAGGATATTTCGATGAAACTTGGTGTGAGGATTCTTTGGTCAAGGGAAAGGTCGCGTAGATGGGCTCCATAGCTATAAATTAAGGGGGGGGGGGAGGGTTTTCAAATTAAGGGGCAAAATAAAATGTTTTTTAAAAGCTAATGAGATTGTTGATTTATGGGTAAGGAGACATGCTGAAACCGCCGGACAAGTAGTTCATCCGGAATCCGGCAAAATCCGAAAAATTTATAAAAAGTAAAAGTTGAATCTGGAGTTGATTAGACGTTCGACTCTAATGTAAGAGGACATGCTGAACCCGAATATAAAAATTATTTTTTGGCCAGACAATTAGTTGGTCCGGAATCCCGAAGTTTAGCATGAAATTATAAAACCCAGTGATGTAGTCGATATAGAGTGAGGAGACATGCTGTTGCAACTTTAGAACATAATAGTGATAAACAAAAAGTGTATGCTATCAGTTTAGTTATCTCCAAAGTCCCAACCGGCATTTACTGGGCTGAAAAGTCAGAATGCATCCGACAGTTTTCTGGTGAACAATTTAATAAAATTTATTGACCAAATTTCGACCCTACACCACAGTCCCTACACCACAGTCCCTACCCAATCCCTTTATTCTCACAGGCGAAAGCTGTGCGCGTGGGTGACGTCATTTTGTTTAACCTTTGGACCCAGGAGGGATGGTGACTTCGGTCGATTGCATACGCGCAAAGTTTATTGCGTTTAATCGAAGACTGTTTAAACCTAGCGTACGTATTCTTTGGGTTTTGGGTCGGGGGTCGAAGGGGTTTATATATGTTGTTCAAACTTCGTATGAGGATTCACTGGCAAATTTCAGGCCAACGTCCGTAGATGAGTCGTTTAGCCCTATATTCAGAGGCACAGGAGGGGGTTTCTAATTAAGGGTAAAAGGAGCTAATGAGATATTCGTGTAAGGGGCAAGGAGGGCCACTGAATCCATATATGAACTTATTTTTCTTGCCGACAAATGATTCACCAGGAATTCGGTCAAAACTGGAAATTTGGTTGAAGGTCAAAGTTGTTTCTGAACTTGATTAGAGATTCGGTAGCGGGATAAGGATACATTGTGAATCGCATTTTGAACTTTATTTCCTTGACGGATAAGCTGGCAAAATTTCCCAAAACTTGGAAATTTGGATTGAAAGGTTCGGCTCTCAGTGTCACTCCATCTTTTGCTCTGCATGCTCTTCGCCGGGAATGCTGCTAAAATACTTACGAGGAATTTGGTAAAAAAAAAAATATCTAAAAGACCTTTTTGAAGTCGATTAGAGATGAGATATTAGTGTAAACATGCTTGTTGAATCCATATCTGAACTTGGTGTCCACATTTTATTAGTTGTTTGGCCGTAAACAAAAAACTCCAGAAAGGTAAAAAAAAATGTACATATTCAAGCGGTTGATTATAGAGAAATAGCAAAAATGTTAAAGGGGTCTGGCGAAGACTCGGAAATGTTCAAGATTCGATTGTCTGGATCAAGAAATCTAATAAATATTAAATTTTTGGGATCCCATCGAAACCTTTGGTCTTGTTATAATTGATGTTACAATTCCGCAAAGAAAACTAATAGGCACAGTGAAGTGAAGATTTTGCTCAAGGGGTGGACAATTTATTCTTAGATGTCTAGCCGAATTTCCTTCGTCATCAACCAAGGCCGTATCCAGGGGGGGGGGGTAGGGGGTTGAAACCTTTATTCAAACAATGTTTACAACGGATACGTCAGCTACTATTCTTCATCAGCTGATGAAGAATAGTAGATGCAGAATCAGCTGATGAAGAATAGTAACTGACGTATCCGTTGTAAACATTGTTTGAATAAATGTTTCAAGGTCAACTTTGGGCAAGGTCAACTTGGGCAACCCGTACGAAGTACGGGTTGACCCCCCCCCCCCCCCGAAACATACAAATTATTTTTATAGGCTTCCCTCTGATCTATGTGTTTTTTTGTAATTTTTAGTCCGACCAGCAGGCAACCCCCCCCCCCCCCCCCCCCCCCGAAATAATTTCCTGGATACGGGCCTGTCATCGACAGAAGAGGAACAGAGACGCTTAATAGCAAGTGAAACCATTAAAACTGTAAACTTACTCACGACGATTGAGCTCGGCTACAAAAGTTGGCAATTAACAAAAGTCGAAAGCTTGCAGTGATGATACTATATCTCTTGGAGATAAGACGGAAACAAGTAGGTGTTGTTTCTAATTCCAGTCTCAACCCCCGAAAAGTGGTTGAGAATCTGTTGCATTGTGGCGTGACTGTTGTGGCGAACAGAAAACAGGCTAATTAAAAATCCCTTAACACAATCCAAATAATGCAGAGTGTTCTGCTAAATGATACAAAAATAAGTTGGCTTTCCAGTTATACTTAACAATGAGTAGAATTAAGCAATAAAGGAGCACAAAAGTAACGTTGCCACCTTTTGTAACCGAGCCCAATCGTCGTGTGTAACTAAAATTTACAGTTTTAATGGTTTCAATTGCTATTAAGCGTCTCCGTTCTTCTTCTGTTGATGACGACGGAATTTCGGCTCGACTTCTAAGAAGAAAATTATCCACCCCTTGAGCAACATCAGCTTCACGTCAGCGTGAACCCACAGTACCCGGTCTGAACAACCCGAGACCTGAGGTCCAAATTACTCGAATTATGTTTCTTGGTTCTCGTTATTTGGATTTCTCGGCTTCATTCATTAACTAATTACGTCCTTCAGCCGTAATGACCGGAGCGTTTTAGATTCCTTGTCTTTACGGCAAATCGTGGGGTAAAAAAAGGTCCGGTAAAATTTCTCTTATGTCATGAGACTATGGACTTTCTGGCTATAGCATTTAAAGAATACTGACGTTACTTTTGCACTCCTTTATTGCTTAGTTCGACTCATTGTTTAAAGTGGGTTTGTTTGTCGGTATATTTCAGTGTTGGAGTAAATGATACAAGGTACATAAGCAATAGCATAAAAGACATTAGTTTTAAACTTTTAAGTATGATTTTAAAACAGTGTTCTATCAGACGAAGGTTCCATGAAATGGGATCAGAAAAATGCACGGCTGCTTGAATTGAACGCCTACCTCTGTAGAAAAGAAAAGAACACAAAATGATGTTGTTTACTGAAACTATCATCAGTCACATAATATTCAGACCATACAAATCTGCGGATCGGAACTTGAATTCGGACTGAAATCTTACAGCTAAATAGCTGATATATATATATTTATAATTGCAATAATATAATAAGGCTTTCGCCTCTATAAATTTCTCGGGACACTTTACACATTAAATTGCATTTCAGCCAAGTGGTAGTCGACACCTGCTTTGAATTGGTTGATATCTTCGGCGTTTACCACACTTTCTGGGAGATTATTCCAGTCTTCTACTATTCTGTTTCTAAAGCTCCATTTTCGGAATTTATTACCACTCAGTTTCAAGTTGTGTCCTCTAAGACCGTTGTGGTTGAAAGGGAGGACGTCATCATGCCTTATGTTATCACAAAAACTATGGCAAATTTTAAAAGTTTCGATCAGACCACCTCGTAGAAATCTGTAAGATAAACTGGGTAATCGTAATTTTTGAAGCCGGTTTTATAAGGAAGATGGCGAATGGCTGATAGCTGATCTTGTTTACATGTAGCCTAGGCGAACTCAAACTGCTACCTCGCCAATAGGTCTACCGCCCAGCCATTGCTTTTAGGCGGTAAAATGTTGGAAGAAATCAGTCGCAAGTGTACCGTTTCTTCCAGCGAAGTCCAAACATAACCTGTTTTCACAAACAAAAAGACAGAAGAAATCCTACATAGCAAGGACGAGCAAGGGACCGTCACTCTCGTTTGCTAACTAATTATCCACGGTTTCGAGAGAATTCGTTGGGGTTTAGTCGACACATCTTTTTTTCCTGAAAATATGGTGATTTTTAAGTAGAAATTAAAAATAAAAATCGACTTAAAGTATTCAAATAAGTAGAATGCCTTATAGAAATTATGAAATTCCTGACTTTCAGTTCGTCTGTCATATTTTTGGCCAAACACCAACACCGTAAGAATAAAGCTATAAAATTCAAAATCCAGTGTCACGCGAAAATGCACTTCGAGCTTATTAAGACGTTAACCTGACGCTCCACAGCGCGGCGCGTAATTGAGCGCGGATCATTCGCCAGTAACTCTTCGCCCAAACTAGCAAGCGAAGTGTGGTTTCTTTTTGGTTTCTGCAGAACAACGATGTTCATCGTTCTAGTCCAAACCGTTGTCAAGTTACGGAATTCAAATTACTGGTCAAATCGGTCCAGTTGCCCGCAGGGGCGTCGCTAGCCAAAACTCGAGGGGGTGGGTGTCGACGCCCTGCCGCCCATTTTAGCTTTTGGGCGCATATGTAGTAATAAAACATGCTATACCTTGCAAGCGTTTAGAGGCGTATTCTTGCCGTTCCCCGAGGACTCCACTTGAGGAGTCCCCGCGTTTTTGTTTGTCCCGGGGACTCACTCCCCGTATTCTCGCGAGTCCCCACGGACGGGGAATGCTCAGATTATCATCACCGTCATCAAAAAGGACTCCCTTTCAAATTCGGTGGGGAATCAATTTTTGCTGTTGTAGGTGCTATGTAAAATTAATTAAAAAGAATCAGAATAAAGAAAACCAAGAATGAAGTGGATCTAGACTAATTTTTTCAGCTGCATATTCATTTTTCGAACAAAATCCATTTTAGAAGCATTCCCCGTATTCTCGCTGTTTCTGTACGCGGAGTCCGCGTGGAGTGACTCCATCTATTCTCGCCGTTCCCTTTGATTCCCCGAGGAGTCCTCGGGGAACGGCGAGAATACGCCTTAGGTCTGAAGAAGCCTAGTCGTATCTACGAGCTCAGGGGCGGTTTGAAGGGCTTGGGTGTGGCAGGTGACTACCTCAAAATATACGACAGATTTCCAGCATGGCTTAAGAGTCATACCAGCTGGAAACAATAGCCAAGAAACACAGCGTCGCATGTTGGAAACTGTGCGAAATTACAGAAACTTAAGGTGAACGTCATTTGTAAGAACAGGAGTTCGCCAACGCAATAGCCCGCCCCACAGCAGAGACTATAATGACTGTATATCAGACAGAATGAAAATGAGCACCGCAGGTGAAATTTTTTAAGTAGGCTATGACTTTTTAGGGCAAAACATTACTTCCGCCAATAAAATCTAGATTTTGAGGTGACCTAAGCCCCAAAATTCCAAGCCTAAAACACGAATGAAATGACGCGAGCTTCCAGTACATAAAGCCTACTACACGCCGGCAAAATTATTTTGTGAAATCCTGTATGATCAGAATACGTCTTTTCGGATCCAAAATGAAATTATGGGCCCTTAGCACGGATCTGCCCGTCTGTCTTTGTTCATGACGAATCCAGAAAATGTGAGACTTTTAGCTGGAAGTTGGTAATTTGCCTCAGTTCGACCCTTTCCGAGGAAGAAGTACTAATCATTCAGAAAAAAAAATGTGAAACAGAGCAGACTCGTTCTGAGTTTCCAGTTAAAAAACAAAATAAAAACTAAATGACATGTTGCAACAGGCCCGTTATTACACCGTCGCTCATTGCTCACGAAGCCGATTTATTTTAAAGGTCGCAATAACTAACTAGATACCAACAGATTCTTAAAACTGTACGCCGCAAACAAAATCAGCCTGATTTTTACATGAACCTATGAGACATTGGTACATAATAGATTGTGTTAAATTGTCAATCCGACAAGCTCGAAACATGCGGCTGAGAATCCTATTCCGGGTCTCAAAGAGAAGCCAGAACGGCCTAGGTCCGAGGTGGATATCAACTCAGTTTCTTGGTCACCCGAACTAGCCTTACTGGCTTTTTCGGGCGCACTGCCAGCCCCCCATTGAGCTTTCCTGGGTTAGCGCCCGTTTAGCTGAACTTTTGTGTTCGGGCACTCTGCGAGCGTCCAGTTAACTATGTTTTTTTTTGGTCTGGCACTCTGCGAGCGCCCAGATTAGCTGAATTTATCTGGTCGGGTGCTCTGCGAGCTTCGAGGGGGGTGGGGTGGTACCACCCCCCACACACCCCCATAGCGACGCCCCTGGTTGTCCGTGAAACATGAGGGGGGAGGGGGGGGGGATTTCGAAAAACGAGGCTGTCGCCCACGACCGGGATGGGGGCAACTCCAACAAGTACTTCCAGACTCTAGGATCTGTAAGTACATGAAGTGTCACCATATTACTTCCAACCTTGGTCAAATTATGAAGTTCATTCACTGGGCAATCTAGGCACAGTTGCCTACGAACGCGGATGGGGGGGGGGGGGGGGGGTAGTTGCAGCTCCAACAGGTACTTCCAGACCCCAGAATCTGTACTTGGGCCCAGTTAGTCCCAATTGTCCCTGAACCGGATAGGGATAATTTGGGGACGGTCAATTTCTCTGATTTCAAAATAAACTGGTTCGTCGATGACAGACTGATTGGCCACCACTCGCTGTGTGATACCTGAAAATAGTCATAAATACTTCTGACGAATAGATTATACTGAAGGAATACAAAAAGTACCATATCTCACGCTTCTTGGCAAGTAAATATGATAATGACTTGTGAAAACATGTCAGTGGTGTAAGAAATATAGTTGAGACATAACGGAACAAAACAGATGGTGCATACCGTAGTCTTTGTTTTCTTTCATGAGCATGGGACCTTACTGCGTATCACTATCAAACACTTTTCATGATTTTTTCTTTGTATATATCACTGCTACTCTAATTCCTAATAATCATGCTGTCTGATATTTCAAAACCAGCTATTAAAATAGTTTTGTATTTGACTAATTGGTTAAAATGTCTAAGCTCCAAAAGTCACTTCGGGACGCTGATTTAAATATCGGTTTTCATCCGATATGGAGCAGTAAATCATCTTTATGAGGCACAGAAGGTATCACCCACACTATTTGGGATCCCAAACCTTTATTATTCTTAAAGGACCCCTCGTTGTTTTTCTGCCTTTTGTAATATACCTAGCTCCCTTATGGGATTATAAGCTTCTAAAATCCCAACCTTTCTCCATTGGTCCGTTTTGTGCCTACGAATCTATAGGGCTTTTTCAGCCGTGCCGAGTTCTGCCCGTTACGCAACGCAACGTTTGCCAGAATCTTCGACGTCCGCTGACAACTCTTTCACACACAAGGAAATGAGAATCTTCTGTTTTTGACTTATTTCATTTGCTTAATTTTCCTAATTTTTAACCACGGTGCGTTCAGTTTTCAAACGTTTTGCGCCAAGCAGCCGCGTCGGAGAGCAGGAAGGATGGATAGAATGAAATCCGTTCCATAGTGAAAAGATCGTTTCTAGTAAAAGTTGCGCTTTAACTCTGTGTCTCCCTTAAGTTTGTCCCGTCTGTCAGCACGATAGCTCTCGAAAGGGCTGAGAAATTTTGTTCGAACTTGGTGTGAGGAAGCAGTAGAACCGGAAGAGAGTTTTTTTAAATGACAGACTATGGAAGGTATAATTTCACCTTCATGTTTGGTGTGACACTCTACTTCCGGAAAACCATCCTATATGATCTGTCTGAAGTGACACTGCTATCTGTCGTTGCGTTTTGCATACAATGAAGGACCCTGGAAGTCCTCCAGTCATGTCTGTGACAGGCCTCTCTTTTGGGTTCTTTGTATTCTCCTCGATGCATTATGTATGACATTTTCTCATCTAATCTGTTCCCCGCACGATTGACGATCCTTGTTCAGGGGGCTTGTTCTTCCAAATGGCTCTTGGTATAGATATTTCGTGGGGGACCTACACTGTAAAAAAAAAGTTTCTCCGAGTAAGGATTAAAATTAACTGCAGTATTTGCTATTGGGATTAATCTTATGTCTACTGAGATAAGAATAATCAAAATTAGATATAAGGTTATCTTTGTAGAGACAAGATTGATCCCAGTAGCAAATATTGCAAGATTTTTTTTTACAGTGTAGTAGCCTACTGGAAACTCTCAACGTGTTCCCTCCTTCTAACAATAGTAACTATTAGTTACTATTCTCGTTCCAACCTCGTAACAAGACCAAAGGTGTCGAGGGGATCCCAAAAATCTAATATTTGATTCAGACAATCGGGTCTTGTCTTCGCGAGATCCAGTCTTCGCCAGGCTAATCATTAGAGAAAACCAAGTTCAGTTATACCTCTATAAGCCATATCTATTTTGACGATACTGACCGAGACTTCCTGCTTTACTTTGCCAAGTTTCCGGTTTCACCCGAATTCCTAGCGAACTACTAGTCCAGCAAAAATAGAAAATTCAGAAACAAATCCAGCGTATCTCCTTATCCCTATAAAGAGCATCTAATCAGCTTCGAAGAAAAGTTTTACTTAAAAAAAAATCCGGTTACAACCGGATTCCGGACTAATTATATGTCCGAGTACAAAATGATTGTCATATACAGACTCAGCCTCTCTTCTTACCCCTTAATCTGTCATCTAATCGAACTTTGCTTTTAACAAATTTTCCGGTGTTGGTTTGGATTCCGGGAGAACGAGTTGTCCGGCGAGAAAATACTGTTCACCATCGTTTTCAGCATGTCTTTTCCCCTCTTTACATTTAATCAACTTCAAATGAATCTTTTACTTTTAAGCAACTTTCCGGGTTTCGCCGGATTCCGGACGAACTACTTGTTCGGCGAGAAAATGATTTTCACTATCATGTTTACCATGTCTTCTTACCTCGAAATCGACCATTTAATCAACTTCAAATAAAACTTTAGCTTTTAACCAACTTTCCGGTTTTTGCCTGATTCCGGACGAACTACTTGTCCGGCGAGAAAATTGTTTTCACTACTCAGCATGCCTTGTTACCCCATAATCGACTATCACATTAGCTGTTTGAAAACATTTTGTTTGTCCCTTAATTTGAACCCCCTCCCCCACCCTTAAATATAGAGCTACATAGCCCATCTACGAACTTGACCTTACCCTTGACCCAATGAATCCTCACACCAAGTTTCATCAAAATATCTCATTCCCTTCGAGAGTTATCGTGCTGACAGACGGACGGACGGACAGACAGACAGACAGACGGACAATTTTTGCGATGTCTTAGGTATCCCTTCACTTCCGTTTTGGGATCCCAAAAAGCTACTACGCTGGCCGTTCCAGCCTTCTTGAAACAGTAACTAATATCAACTGTGTGTTTACCATACTCGGGAGCATAGTAAGCGTGGTAACTACGGATCTCTGTAACGTGATTGGTCGGATTCGCCCGTTGCATTATATTCTGCAGGAAAATAGAAAAATCGTTCCAGCCTTGACGGCAAAAGCCAGAATTCGTGACGTCATGCGTAGTAACTGTGGTAAGTATGGTGGAACACGCTCACTTACATACCTGGGCGTCGGCCTTTCAGGTGGATTTGTCCGCTCGTCTCAGGTCTTCCAAATTGTTGAACCATCAGACTCCACAAACATGCAATTTGATTTTGTTTTGTGGCAGAAATGCAGCTTCAGTTTGAGAAGTTTCTGCAGTTCGCGAGCGTCTGAGCATTACCTAAACTGGTTACGAAAGTAATTGTGCCATGGTGGCACAACTACATGGGGTACAAGCACAGGGCGCATGGGTACTTGTACCGTAGGCTTATATATGGTTATAACTTTCAGTATAAGTTAGAGCTAAAATACTCCTTGAGCCAAAACTGACTAAGAAACATATATTTAAAGAATGGCTAAGAATGGAAAGTCAGCTACGATTTTTGACAGCGATATTTCGGGCCTTTTTTTTAATAAGAGATGCTGTAGTCTTCTAAAACTAAATCTCACAGAACTAAGTTTCCACTGCCTCTCACATTCCGCCCCGCTCGACCGGAAAAACTGGCAGTAACTGGCCAGAAGAAATTGTCGAGCTAGTTGGAATCCGGCAGGCGTTGCGGAAACCCCCTATTTGTGAACGCGGGCACTAAGATAGGAAATTTTTCACGACCCTGTTTTGTTGCATCCAAAAAACATCTAATTTGAGTACCCATCTCTAGGATGTGAAGATTCGAAATTTTGATACTTCTCGGACAAACATATCCCCATGCCAAAACAAAACAAACTTCCCAAAACAAACTATTATCATATTTTTTTTATTGGTCTATCTTAGCCGAGGACGTTTTACATGGGGACGTTTAGCCACGGGGACGTTTCGCCATGGGGACTTCTCGCAAGGGACGTATCGCCGACAACCCGATCTTGCTCTTTGCCGTTCGGTGCGAATCAATATGATTCCAGGTCATTAGTATTCGGATTTGATATTCGGCGTAAATGCTCGCGTAAATGTGATTACGGTCACCCTTTCCCCACAATCTTCCCCATGGGGAACCCCCTCTTCGTCGCCTGACACATTCATCACCCTGAATGGTGGGACTTCTTCCAGCCACTGCAGGGATTATGTCCAGTGTCCAGATTGATTAAGGAGAGTCCGGGACGTATTAGAGGACGCGGCATGCGGCATCGGATTAGCGTTGCTTTATTGTCGCCATGTCACGGACATTTCCGTGATGGGTTACAAATTTGTCAAGTCACGGACGTTTATATTTTCTTCGATGGGTTAACGGTGATTTCAAAGTATACTCTGGAAGAGAAAGTGGTGTGGTCACGCGATTTCAAGGAGGTGTAGGGGCCAACCAGGCCCGTATCCAGGAATTTTTTTCGGGGGGGGGAGTGGTTGCCTGTGGGTCGGACAAAAAGTACAAAAAAGACATAGATCAGAGGGAAAAGCCTATAAAAATGACTATTTTTGTATGTTTCGGGGAGGGGGGGGGGTTCACCCCCCTAGCCCCCCCTCTGGATACGGCCTTGGGGCCAACACATATAACATAACGTCTGTCTTCTATTTTGCGAGCTGTTCTCCGTGCTGTTTTTATCAGACATTTACGCCCATCGTTTCGGACATTTCCAAAAAAAGTCTGTCATTATAAGGGAGAAGGAATGAGGTACAATTTCCGAATCTGTCTAATGGGGAAAAGAAAATAATAGAGCATTCGAAATTATCAAACGGGTATCAGTAGCGAACGGTAATGACGGGTCTTCATGTGCGAGTTTTTCGCGCGCTTTACATGAAACCGGACCATTCAAACTTGTTTGAAGGACCTGTCTTACCTGTAATACTAACGCAACCTACTACCATAATCACTCCCTACATTTCTAAACCCAGAGACCCCAATTTCGTAGGGTATATTCTAACCCCTCTAACAAACCACGCTGATTTTCTCACTTGCCGTGTTTTGCTACCTTCGATGTGTATCACGCTGTCGACGGTTGTCTGCGAGTAGTTTTTTCATCAGAAAAAACGGTTATGTAAATTGTTTCCCTGTTTTCGCTACAAGGCAACGGGTCTCGGAAAAGGCTTAAAACAGTCAAAACCGTGGGTTATTTGTTGAAAGCACAGCCTTGTTTTAAAGTATTCAAATATTTGAAATACTGTGAGTCGAAAAGTAAATAGTGCGAGGGGTCCTTTAAAGCGGAGTTGTGTCTCTGCTGAAGTCAGTAATCATTTACTGATAGTAATTATTAATTACCCGCGCATGAAGGAAGAATTGTGGCTTAGCGAAATAACAGATAAAATGGTACGAACGAAATATTAAACGAAACATAATGGCGAAATTTTTTTAACACCTTTTATAATTGTTTGGGTTTTAGATTGTTACTTAGCTGTTTTTTTTGGCACAGGATTTTAGAGCCGCCTCCCGGATTTCCCATTCAAGTAATGAAACTTTAGTCTGCTTGAGATCTTGCGCTTTTCCAGTTCAAGCACAATTTGGCGGATAATGGGCTCGAGGCCAAAAAAAGCCGAGGCCTTTGAAATAGTGACTCAAATTAAATTTGGATGCTAAAGCGTCCCAAGACCATCAGTGCTGTCAGCTTTGCCTGGGTATCTTTTAGAACCCAATCGATTAATAAACTTCGTGGATATCGGGCTAGTCCGGTTGGACAGTTCATTTCATTACGTAGCCCGCATCCTTCCTAAGATTTCGTTTATTTTTCTCTGTAAATCGCATATCTAAGAGAGTGGCTTTGTTAGGGCACTATCATTTACAAGATTGATGGTTTTCTTAGCGCGTTTTAGTGGGAAATTTCTGAGGTTCCGGAAAACTGTCGGAAATCGATCAATAATTGCTGTAATCAGATCAAAAGAATGGTGGTCGCATTTACTAGGGGAATACTAACAGTCCGGGAGGGCGTGAGTTCTCTCTTTCCGTTGTTCAGGAAAGCCATGTACAGACAGTCCGGTAAGATGTCAAAATTTTCGGAGCGAAAGAGGAAGTTCGCACCCGGTGCGACAAATCGGACTTTCTGTGCGTACACCTTAAGTGTCCATTCGCCCAAGGTCGAGGTCGACAGTTCGGTTTAACAGTCGAGCTAGGTATCTTCAACAACCATGATATACCGACCGGGCAGGTCAAGGATAGTGCCGAAGCTGCTGACGCCAAAAAAAATGTATTGTGCATCTGTCCTATGTTTATGACCAAACCAGATAAAACACTGAAGTCAAGGATACAGAGGGGGAAATATAAAACAGAAGAAAACACAGCTAAATTATCGAAAACGCTATCAACATACATTGGTGAATGGTGACAGTGCTAAACGGATATGTTGGCTGAAGTTTTGCAGTGATCGCAGTCCGGATGTGTAACTTTGTCCTTGTTTTTGCTAGTAGAAGTCAACGGGTCTGGATAAAGGAGTCAAACCCTGGATAATTTGTAAAAGCAGAGCCTGTTTTAAAGTATTCAAAGGACCTGTCTTATAACACTAATGCAACCTACTTCCATAATCACTCCATACATTTCTAAACCCGGAAACCCCAATTTTGTACGGTACATTTTAACTCCTGCAACGAAACCACGCTGATTTTCTCACTTGCCGTCTTTTGCTACCTTCGATGTGTATCACTGTCGAGGGTTGTCTGTGAGAAGTTTTTCCATCAGAAAAAACGGTTATGTAAATTGTTTCCCTATTTTCGCTATGAAATCGACGGGTCTCGGGAAAGGCTTAAAACAGCCAAAACCGTGGGTTATTTGTTGAAAGCACAACCTTGTTTTAAAGTATTCATCTATTTTAAAAGACTGTAAGTTGAAGAGTAAATAGTGCGAGGGTTCCTTTAAGTATTTTAAAATACGGGAATCTACAGTAAATGGTGCGAGGAATCCTTTAAGGAAAAAGTTACGCCCCCCTCCCCCTCAGTATGTTGGCTGAGGTTTTGCAGTGATTCGCAGTCAGCTTGGACTGAAGGAATATTATCAACATACTTCCGAGATTCTCGAAAATTTCTAGGTTCAGTGACTACTTATGCACCTTGTCAGGTGCCGATACGTACTTTAAGTGAAAGGGCTGTCACAACTGGTAACTGCAGATTGAACGCCGATATATTAGCCTACAACAAGCCATGTAGCAATGTAAGCGTTTTATTATCGTGGTATGGTATATACAGTGGTGCGAGGCTGTTTTGTTTATGTTCCTTGTTGTCTGACATACTGACATAAACACATGTATTTACCAAATTGAATTCACACTGCATCGAAAAGTTTGTAATCTGGTTCTGAACCAAATTCTTTGTATTTTAGAAGAAAACAGGCTGATTTTTTTTAAATTTTTGTATGCGGCGCTCAGTTTGAATATAATTTGGTGTTAAGATCTCTAAATTTTAGCGGGAAAGGTTGATTTTTTGAATATTTCGTCCTGTAAGGCAAGGTTTCAACAAGATAAGCGTTAAGAATAACGTTTTTTTAATATAAATTCAGAAAAAATCTACTTTGTAATTATTTTATCCAGGATGACCATTGCTTGTTCTGGAAAGAGTTGCGTGGAAACTTCTGGCAAAATACCTCACTCCGTTCGGGAGTTATGGGCACAGAGGGAAACCCGTGCTTTCGTTTGTTTCCAAAAAGATGGTCTGATTGTTAATGTTTCATAAAATTTTGCCTGCCACGCCTTTCTTTGTATTCTCTATATATTCGAAGAGCGCATCATTTGGGTCTGGTTTTAGGCTTAGAATTTTAGCCTTATGATGTTAACCCCATTCCATTCGGAAGATTTCATGAATCCAGGTCTACCTTTCGAGATCGCGACAAATCTCGATATATCGTCGATCGAAAGCCTCTCGGAGGGTTCAAAGGAGCTTATACTGTTATGATGGCAGGCCTCAAACTCCAGCTCACAGCATGCTCTAGTGAACATTTTTTATTTTTGAAGGATCTTTGACCAACCCGTGACTCTCGCATTTGCTCCTTATGTTATGTTCAAAAACTGTTTTAATTTTCCCCCCAAAGAGCAATAAGTTTTGTGTGTGAGCAAGAAAGAAATCTAGGATGGGGGCCCAAAATGGATTTTTGGAACTCCCCTGAAATTTACTGAAATGGCGCCAGTGTCTATATAACTCTAACAACCTGAAAAAAGATAAATCCAAGTTCTGGTTGTCGGTAGAAGGGTAGCACAGCTAGTAGTGCTATACTAGGACTGCGATACAAATTATATCGCCGGACGAGCTTAGCAACTTCTGTTTCTGATACTCATGTTGTAGGGAAAAAAACTGCAAAAAACACTGAAAAATGTTTTTATGGCATATAATATACGCGCGAAAAAAATCATCGTGGTAAACCTGACAGCTTTTTGTGGAATTTTTGTTCTTTGTTATTCCTGGGCTGATGCACTTAGGTTGCTTTTACCTTCGTCTGTCTCTGTGACTGGATGTTCGAGTTTCCATCCCGTCCTATTTCAAGGAAAGTGTTTCTTAATTGGATTCTCCGGAAAGTTAATTGCGCAATTCGGGCCAGTCTTTCTAAGCTGTGATTGGAAAAGCAATAACATTAGTGTTCTAATACATTAGAAACGTTTGTCGTTGGGACGAAAATTTAACTGAAAGGCTTGGGCTTTGCTGTTATTGGTGTATTTTTGTGCAACAAGTGACAGTGTTTTTGAACAGCCTATCAGGAAAAATTTATTCCAACAAATTTGAAAACTCCTGAATTAATGAATATGTTTCGGATCTGCAGGTAACAAACCACGTATGAAGGTGTAAAAAATACTTGCACACACATTAAAAATTATTATCTCTTACGTGCAGGTTACAAAAGACGTATGCAAGTGCATCACATATTTGCATATACATTATTTGAAGAAAGAAAAGTAACAATTAAAAACATACAAAAATGACTCGCTTTGATGAGGACGCTCTTCCCCTGTAGTTATGGAAATTTTCTTTCCGTATAGATGCTCAAACTTGACTATTTATATCTCATGTTTTTTTCGTTGTTGGGGATGGAACATGGAAGCTATTCTACGGAAACTCACTTTGATTGATCATCCTTTCTCAGTTATACTTTTGTTTCTTCTTTGTTGCTTCTTCCGAGTTGTTCCCATATTTTTTCTCTTTTGTATATTTGTTACTTCAGAACGACAGGTCGATCCGGATGGAATCCAATTTTCCTTTGCTTATTCTTTTGAAATCTCCATGATCAGAATGAGAAAAATAACTAATTTCCCTGAATTGAAACCAAATCCCCACATTCCCCTAATATAGGACCGCATTAAGGTCTGTCCATGAGAATGAAACCCTCATTAGCGTTGCCCGAGGCAAGAATATCAGTCCCGCAGCTGTTTCCCAGTGTAATAAGAGAATAATAATTTGGGAAAGAAGACTGTCAGATTTTGCTTGCCGAGGGCACGAAATACATTAAGTGCAGAGATCCATTAAGACAGTGTCAATCTTGTTCTTTCTCGTGATTTCAACAGAAGGCTGCGTGCTCACAGGGAATTTTCTGGGATTAGCTGGGATGAAAGAAAATGTCTTCAGTGGGAGAATTTCCAAGGAGAAATTATATTGGGTGACAAATAGCGTAATGATAATTGACGGTTTATTTTTCTGCGGCCTCTGGTCGGTTGTCGTCAGAGGAGCAAAGCAAGTCGCAAATAGGTGAGGGCAATGTATGTATGTGTTGCACATGGGAAGCCCAACGGGGCATGGTCAGGGGCGTCACGACCGGGGGGCGGGGAGGGGGGGACGCCCCTCCCCCCAATGTTGTCGGCCAGTCGGTAAAAAATAACCGAGTCGGTGCAAAGCGCCGCGATTTTTTGCCAAAACAGTTGATTTTTTTTTCATTAAAACTGTCGATTTTTTCTGAAAATCGGTCGATCTTTCGTCATAACAGTCGGTTTTTCTACAAAAACAGTCGGTAAAAATCACCGACCAGTCGATAAATTCCTTGGCCCCCTCCCAAACATTTTGGCTAGTAACGCCTCTGGTCATGGTACAAAAAAATATTATAAAAACTACATATTCAACACACTTTCTGAATACAAAACAAAGGAAACTAACTGCATAATTAAAACACTTTAAAATAGCAGTGACCTGTGTCTCTTCGCTTTGCTTTACGTAACAATATAAAATATTTATTGATCACCCACTTACATAAAGAAGATAAATAGTTGAGTAAAAACATGAAAAAAGAAGAAAAGGAAAAGGACGAACACGTTAATAAAACAGACGGATCAGACCGTGGTGAGACGACACGTAGGCCGACAGCATTTTTTGCAAATCTGCCTGTTGCCAGGTTGGAATTCTGCGAGGAAATGCTAGCTAGCCGCTAGCCGCCGAGAAAAATGAGGAAGTTAGGATCCCTGTTCTGGTGGTTTTCTTCTTCTTTCTTAAGACAGTAGCCCTGTTCGGAGGCAGAAGCCCTGTTTTGACTGTCAGGAGCCCTGTTTTGATAGAACATGAACGGGCAGGAGAGTTCCGTCACCAAAGAGAGTCCAGCTAGTTAAGAAATTTTGGAAGACTCCTTAAGTTTAACTGAATTTAATCTTAATTTCTTTACTATTTCTAACCTTAATTTAAGTTATTCCTTCAAATTTGCTCCCCTCACTTTTTACAATAACAAAAACTATTAATCTGTCTCCTCTGTTTCTCCGCTTACCTGTTCACAGTCCTATATCAATTTTTTATATTTATTTCTGGTTTCTACCGCACTTTGTCCTACGCAGTGGGTCACAAATTGGTGATTCAGATTGTTTACTGACATCGATACAAAAAATTGGTTTGTTTTTTAGATTTAAAGTTTAACCGGAAAGGGCTGTTATAGTACAATCTAGTTACCCATCACTTATTCACTTAAATTAGCTTGAAGACCCACTGAAAATGCGTTACTTTGTTGTCCGCTTTCACGAATAATCGATTTTCAAATAGTGGAATTTCCGTATGATTTGTGGTACCTCTATGCGCTTGTATTTTTGATTTACGATTTCTTTTTGTTTAGGCACTGAGCAATCTTCATCAATCTCACCATTGCCCACTGGAAAGCCGCGTTTTTGTTGAGATTAAAAATTCTGTCGTCATAGTAGAATTTACGTTGTGGGGACGGAAGCAGATATTCTGAACGTCATAACTAGAGCAGATAGTGGAAAATAAAAAAAAACCTTTGCAGAATACAAATATGATTCAAAGTATTCAATTAAATGACACAAACATAAGTTCGCTTTTCAGTTAAACTTTAAGGTGGAAAGTTTTTGTAAATAGATGATGAGGTTTTGGTTTTGTTTCGCTGTTCCCATGCCCCTTTGAGCTTTTATGGAATAAATCTTATATTATCTTATGGGGAAACCTTTTGGTTGTATTTTCTATATGGATAATAATAATGCTTCTTTACTGAGCCAAATGGCCATACAAGATTTAATACACTTCACAAATAAACTATTACACCTCTAGAAATACTATGCTACGTAAACTAAGCTAAACTTTCGTTCCTGAGACTAAATCCTTTAGTCACATATTTACAAACATCTACGATACATTTGGGGTTCGTAGATTTCAGGATACGGGGAAGCGATACCAGCCCGCCCCCCACAAATGTTACTCTTAATACCGTTGGCGTTTCTGTTAATTTAGTTCTTTGAATGAAGGTGAAGGCGTGTTGTGCATCAGCCCTTCCGGCTGCTTACCCTGTTGCGGGTTTGGATTTGTGGAGTGGATATTCTCCTTAAAGTAAAAAAAAAAAGACTCGAAAAGTGTCAAACTCAGTAATTTTATAGACTAGCGAAAAACTTCGATTTTGTTTCGTTGTTGCAGTGGAATTTTGTTTTCCACACGTTTTGAAATTTACTTCGTAGAAAAGGCAGCATCACTAATTTTCATCGAATTTCAGACAGTTCTCTGTAGTCAGGGTTGCCACATGTCGCACGATAGTGTGAATTGTCACTCTATTTTGTTTTTGTCACTCTATTTTGTTTTTGTCACTCTTGTCCTACGTAGGACATAAAAATCAATCTGTTTCAGAAAATGGCCAAATGTGCTGCAGGGATTCGGACCAGAAGTAACTATTTCAGGTTTTTTTTTCATGAATGTAAGATTAAGATGTGTCATTTTTACAGAGGCGATTCCGACCAAAAGTGAACATTTCATAAAAATAGAATTCACTTCCAATTCACTCTCTGTTTTGGGCCAAAAGTCACTCTTTAAATATTTTTGATGTGGCAATACCCTGTCTGTAGTTGCTTCGAACATCCTTCGGTTTATCATGTTCTATTGTCCGGACTTAGGACACACTTTCTGACAAATTCCAGACACATATTCTACCATCGACTTTCCCCGTTTCATCTTCCCTCTTTTTTCCCTAGTTGGTTCCTTTTAATAGACATAAAGATCTATTTTCTGATAACAATGTAGCCAGCATAAGCACAAGAGCTCTTCAGTTCTTCCCTAGGTAACTAGGGAATCCTTACGGATACTAGAACTCTTCAAGTATGCTTTATATTGTTTTTCTCCACGATCTTACTCTGCGTCGCTGGGCAGGCTGGGGGGATTTCCTTTACCCTGAAGGAGGCACTCAAAGAGCGCTTTTGCAGAGGGGGGGGGGGAGATTAAAAGTATTATTAACTCAAAGGGGATGGAAACATCTTCGTATTTGTTCTCTGGTTATTTCGTATTATGGCCAAGGTGTACTTCATTAAAGGACCCCTCGCACAAGTTACTACTCAAATTACAGTATTTTATAATACTTTAAAACTAGGCTGTGCTTTCAACAAATAAACCACGGTTTTAGCTGTTTAAGCCTCTTCTGAGACCCGTTGACTTACAGCTAATTTACATAACCGATTTTTCTGATGGAAAAACTTCTCGCAGACAACCGTCGACAGCGTGATACACATCGAAGGTAGCAAAACACGGCCAGTGAGAAAATCAGCATGTTTTTTGTTAGAGGGGTTAGAATTCACCGTACGAAGTTGGGGTCTCCGGGTTTAGAAATGTATTGAGTGATTATGGAAGTAGGTTGCGTTAGTATTATAGGTACGACAGATCCTCTAACAGTTCATAATAGTATGTCCTTGTGAGTCGAAAAAGGTTTTCTTGTGCGATTGTTTTAATACTTCACCCCTTTCCAGGTCAGTATCCATGTGACGGAATAGGCATTGAGCTTCCTGTCAAATGTTAACATTGTTTTCGGTTTTATTCAGATTTTGCGGTTTCACTCAACTGTCACTGCTGATTTTTTTCTCTATACACATCACAACTGATTGCTTGGTGGATGCTCAGGGAAAAGTAGGACACCACACTGTCAGAAGTTTCGTAACAGATAACACAAGGATGCGCGGTTTCCACAGATAACAGATACCACAAGGATGCGCGGTTTCAGCAGATAGCACTTGGGATATTAGTTTTTTTCTAGCGTTACGCGTCAAACGTTTTCCACTCAAGAAGAGCCCAAATACCGCCGAAAAACTGCTTATTTTTTTTGTTGTCCTTGTTGTATCGGAAAAGTCAGCAGATGCTTTTTGGGCTTTTTTCGCCTCCTCCTGGCATTGCTTATTTAAGCATAAACTTTAGTGCATAACGTGTGTAAAATCATAACAGATAACATCCCAAGTGTTAGGTGTTGAAACTGCGCATACTTGTGTTATCTGTTATGAATCTTCTGACAGACTGGTGTTCTACTTTTCCCTGAGGATCGCCCAAGCAGTTCAGTGCAACCGATATAGTGATAGAAACGTATATAATGACAACAGGTATTATACCATTACAGCTACAACTTATCAACTATCCTCTTGTCGAACCTGAACAAAATCAATTCTTTGATCCTTTCTTGACGCTATTATACTCATTTTTTGCTTTTTCTCCATAGGTCGGTTAACCTACTTACTTGCCACTATTGACCGTTTTTTCGTCTCGCCGGTCGGTTCGACTGAGCTCTAAAAAACGGCTTATAATGAAAATCGCCTATCTCTCCAATGAGATTTTTGAATTTCGCGCCGTGCCAAGAGCGTAAGTCTGTTGGACCAGGGACCCATAGATTTCCTGTAATGACTCGCCATTCACGGGGGCTTGTCAATAAGAGATTTCTGATGCGCTCTTGACCGAGCGTCAGTTAGTTCGAGAAATACCCACGGGGATAAAATACCCGACTATCCAGAAAGACAAAATTTTTCGCAGCTGTTGTGCTGAACTAGGAATATTTCTCTGTAATGGGAGAGTATCCTGGATCTTTTGTCCGAGCTTAAGTACCTGGTGGCATGCTGAATAGTCCGAACAAATTTTGTCTATCTGAGCAAGAACGCCGATTCTACCCAAGCGGAATTTTTGGAAACTAGGTGAGGCTCGGGCAACATAGCAACATAAAAGCATAGGAAATGACAAGCCCCCTGAATGGCGAGTCATTACAGGAAATTTTTAGGGTCCCTGGTTGGACGGAGCTCCCGCCTCAGTCCACAGGTCGGTTAACCGACCGGCAAACTGAGCAAAAAAAAACAGCTGATAAAACTTAGGTCGGTTAACCGAAGGAAGAAAACGACTTATAGTAGGAAATCTTGTAGGTTGGTTAACTGGATGACGGCAAAAACGCAGCTAATGACTGGCATGTCACTCTTGAGGAATTGATTGTGACTGGAGGAGATATTATCCTGTCATCAGCTGTCCTTTGAAGGATCCGCCCAATCAATTTCTAATAGCGAGACCCTGCTCGTCATACTCCCTATCCATGCCCTTCTCCCCTTGTTTCCTACTCTTCTTTGTTTCTAGTGGCGCTTATTTCTAAAGTCCGTTCTTTTCAGGTCGGCTGAAAGACGCCAATGAAAACGCTTACGAAGACATTTCAACCTCCTATGATTACGACTCCAAAGATCGATTGGTAACCCGAATACGAATTAACAGGCCCACCCAGGAGGAACAAGAAACTCTTATTGATCTTGTCTATGAAGACGAATACATAGACGACAGGCTATCTGACTTGATTGAAAACGGAACTCTTCGTTCCGAGTTCGATAACGAACTTTACTTCTCCCCAACTGAGGTCATCCCTGAATACTCAAAAGTCGACGCTCAGCATTTGCTGAAGAAGCGGACGAAAAAATACAAGCGATACTCTGTGGCGTGTGACGAAAATTTTGAGACGGATGGGACTCTGCGGAGATCGGCATTCAGTCAAGTCCATACGCTGACGATTCCCGTTGGCGATGAATATTCAACGCTAACGAAAGACAAAGCCCTGTCGTCCTGTCCGACTTTGATTGACGAACCTTACTACGAGCTTGTAGTGGTTGGTGGTGATAGCCTTCCTGTGCTTGATGACATTTGCCGAACTCTGTCGGCTGAAAACGGAACGGATTACTATCTCTCTGAAAGCATGCGCCGAAAACAACTCTATGAGACAGCGTTCGACAGTCGCATTCGCACAGATGGACAAATCAACACACCCGATATGGAGAATAGAAATAGTATTCTGAGGCGATTTTGGAAAGGAAAGAATCGGTCGAAGCTGTCTCCATCCGACTCTAAAACATCGGAGAATATCGAAAATGATAATTTTAAAATTCCGAGGTCGCGTCGGATTGATAACTTCACGGACGAAAAGAATAGTGAAACTTCAGTTACTAAAAATGACATTGACACGTCATCCATCATAAGCCTACCGGTGACTCCTCCCTCGTCGGTGCCTTTGGTGCCAAAATTTAAGAGGCCTGCGTCACTTACTGATAGCAAAATATCAGTCAGCTCCATAACCCGTCAAATTGATAATTTGAGAGTTGACAACTGTACCTGCCCGCCTAACAAGAATGTGCCGAAAAACAGATACGCCAGTTCAGACAGCATGACTAGCACTGGCAGCACCATGAGTAGCCTTGAAAGCCTAAGGTCTAGTACGAGCGAAAGTGCAAGGAGTACGTCCAGCTCTTTGAGTTCTCATAGTTCTGACGATCAGTCGAAAAAGAGGCAGAGTCTTTCGCTGGACCTCGCTTCTCGCTTGCAGCCGCGGCCTAAGCCCGCGTTAACCCTAAACCCAAAAAAGTTCCAACAGATGTTATCCCCGATTTCGGATAAATCCCAGGACGTCTCTTCAGAGAATAGGGGCTCAACGAGCACCACAAGTCCTGATGACTCGGAAAGAGCGAAACCTGAAGAACCAAATCCCCTTGAGACTGGGCCACCGAAAAAGCCTAGCCGAAAATCTCTCTCACTCCAACTCTCAGCGGGGAATTATCCATATGTCTCGGTTCAATCTGATCATGCCTCGGATAGTGGGATATCTCTGGGACCGACGAAGGATGAAGGACGTTTTGAGGATGTACCGTTTCCTATGCCGAAGTTGAGAAAGAGGACCCAAATCAAGACGGTGTTGTCGGGTGGTCCAAGCAGTGCCAAATCTAGCCCTGTCGAGGAGCTTCCTTTCCCCATGCCGAAATTGAGGAGAAGACCAAATTCCATGATCAGGTAAACTTTTCAGCTTGCCGACTCACACCGCTTGTCTCTTCGCAACTTTTTTAATGATAATAAAAAGGCAAAAATTGGGCCATTGGATCTACAATCTCTGGCACCCTGCAATTTGGTTATTGCGTTAAAAACAAGACCAAGGACGTTGACGGGGTCCCAAACGATAATGTCTTGCTCTACTTTCCCTGTTGGGGCCCATCCGCAATTCCAACTAATAATAATAATGTAATTGCCTCAAAAAGACTTTCCTGTAACTGTTACAATTGCAGTATTTTCTGACGTAAAAATATGTTTCATCCTGTGACTTGGTCGTTCATAATCCTCCTAATTTCACCTGATATATAGTGTGTTTTTAAACTATATGGAAAGAATGTAGTCATGTATATTTACATTGTTTTGATAAGGTGTATTTTTCTCATACTCCGCTGTTATGCAAAAAGCGGGTCACAAATAAATAAATAAAATATCAGGCAAGCTATCCAGTCAGAACAAAGACTAACATCCATCTCTGTCTATATTTTTACTTAAATGCAAAACCTTGGATCCGCCCATTCGAGTATTCAGGCGCGTTTCGGCAATTTTCGTTTTTTACCGGATTCCGGCCAGTCTAACCTATATAGAGACTTACCTTTGCCCTCTTTGCAAGTTGCAGGAGTAGGATTTGAACCACTTCCTCTTAGAGTGCCAAGAGCTTTCGCGTTTGAGAGTAACATTTGTTGGGGGTGGGCTAGTATCGCTTCCCCGTATCCTGAAATCTACGAACCCCAAATGTATCGTAGATGTTTGTAAATATGTGACTAAAGGATTTAGTCTCAGGAATCAAAGTTTAGCTTAGTTTACTTAGCATAGTATTTGTAGAGGTGTAATAGTTTATTTGTGAAGTGTATTAAATCTTGTATGGCCTTTTGGCTGAATAAACAAGCATTATTATTATTGTTATTATTATTAATATTATTATTAATATACGATAGATAGCACCTTCTTCTATTCGCGTGGTAACTTGTCATTTACCGGGATTCAAGGAGGCCGTTTTGCGTGTGGACACAAGATTAGGTTTTCCAGGCCGGACTTTCTGCAGTTTCATCGTAAAATCTCAGTTTTTCCGTTTGGGAATTGATGATAATGCTGAAAATCCTGGTAGGGATTTCGGTGGTCTCTCTGCATCACTAATACACTGTAAAAAAAAATCTTGCATTATTTGCAACTGGGATTAATATTGTCTCTACTGATGTTTCTAATTCAGATGAATCTTATCCCAGTAGAGATAAGATTAATCCCAGTAGCAAATACTGCAGTTAACTTTAATCATTACTCGGAGAAACTTTTTACAGTGTAGGGACGAAGATCGTCGAAAAGCACGTCAGTGAGACAGTCCTTAGGGAATCGTGTCGGTGAACACAATTCAGGAACTCAATCAATCATTTATTAGTACCAAAATATCCATTGGATAGCATAGGCTGACGACAAAGTAATCGTACACTACACGACAAAATAGACAATTAGAATATTTATATACAATTGGTTTGTCAAATTAATTAAAATACCACACTAGATATACGTTAAACACTAAAATACACTGTCGAATTTTAATAATATTGTCTGTAGCCCTATCGGTTATTTTTTTATGTTATTGTAGCGTCGTTATGGTGTTGAATGAAATAAGGTACAAACGAGTGGAGACATCTTGTTGATGCCTTGACGGGTAGTTGTTTTAACTTTGCGTGTAAATTCTCCTCTTTCACGACGGTAATCCCAGCTGTTCTTATCCTTGTTCTTCCCTGAAATGGCGATTGCGAATGTTAATGCATTGTTATTCGCGAAGTCGAGGAATGTTTTCACCAATTTGTGAAATTCGCTCTCGCGCGAATCCCATTGCTTCTGTTTGTTTTGCACCGTCGGCGGCGGGAATATTGGGTTGCCCTGATTGCTGGGAACTTTGCGATCGGATGTTTGAAGGAGAGCGGGGATTCAGGATCTTATTAGAATAGACATAACCTTAATTGAGCACTGCCACTGTAGGACCAAGACTAAGACCTTCTGGGAATGGGGCTTCAGTCCTTAATCCGTCGATCATTTGGAATAGGTTGTGAAGCATTGGGAGTGTACTGGGAGTGAATCATTTGACCGAGTTAAAGATTCAGACAGCCTGTGAATCGTCGTGCCTCCAGTTTCATAGTCATTTCAATCAATCAATTTTATTTCAACCCCAATAGCACTAGGCGGGTTGAACTGGAAAATTTGAAGGACACTCGTTCTATGTCATGTCTGGATTCAGTAATTCTTTAATAATTGCTACTATACAACTCAGACACGGCAACATTTACACAGTTATTCTTTCTGACCAATAGGATAGTTCAGCCAACTTGTTAACACAGTAAATTCATACAGTTTTCTAAGACGGCGTGATGGCTATGGGCTGGATGACGACTGAGCTTCCCAAAATTGTAGTGTCGATTGGTCCCTTAAATCACAGCTCTTGCTAGAAATGGCTTTTTCACGATAAACTGGCCCGGATTAATAATTTTTAAAAATTATTAAAACTGAATACAGGAATTGAATTGCGAATTTCTTGTTAGCGCTTGCCGACTATGACCAGACTTTGGAAAAAACTGTTCGGTTTTTCTCGCGATTAAACATGCGCGCAGTGGTTAAATGCTAAAAAATCAGAGCACAAAATTGGTCCTGGATTTCTCAGATAACGTTGTTTTCATATCTGCAAAAGCTAGGATTTGAAAGTTCCTATTCTCCTGATTTCAGAGGCTAGAAGACCACGTACGTCGTAACTATGGGTGCGAAAACCTCGAAAATGGATAGGGGATCTTGATAGTCTCGATTGGTTCCTGAATAGAGCTAAACACGGCAAGTGTAAAATTAGTGAATTTACATTTGTCTATTTATTCAGGTTAAAAGTGGACCACAAAAAGTGGTCTTTCTACCACACACACAATGATAACCATCCCTACTGCCACTATGAACGTTCAAAACCACAAAAAAACACCGTCAAACAATGAGCAAATTAAGAAAAACACAGCAAATCCTAGGTTTGAAATAATTTGGTCTGGAATCAATCTCATCCGATTATCCGGGACAGCCGTCATTGTGCGTAGGGAGCCAAGGATCAAATTAATAATCTCCATCTAATGCTCCAACTGTTTATTACAAATACAAATAAATTACAAAACCAAGACCAGTGTGGTACTCCTGAAGACAGAAAAAAAAATAATCAATTAAGTCTTATAATTCTTTGCTAATCAGACGTGGAAAATTTCGCCATCTGGAAAAGAAGACGTTCTGCGTGTTTTTTTTTCTCGAGCCAAAACAGCAACCCGGCAATCAAGTTGGTGGCTTGAGATCAGTAAGAGGAGGTAAACAGAATGTTTGGATTCGGTGTTTAATATGTGTCCGATCTGAGTGTATCGCTGAATAAAAGAACCTGAAATACATTGCCGTTGGGGGGGGGGGGGGAGGGGATGCTTTATATGAAATTCGGATTCTCGGGGATACTATGGTTGGACAGTAGAGAAATGTGGTGGATAGTTAAGACGGTTTCTTTAAAAGGTGTGGTGTAGTTTCACATCACATCATTCTGGAAAATTGAGATATAATTTCGAGCGGAACGTTACTTTGGCTGTAAAAACTATCCCTTCCCGAACTAGTTTACAGAAACCATAAATTCCCTCCCAAGTCCCATTCGTTCCCACATTTGCCAATTTCAGTTCCCTCGCAGAGACAAAGGATGATCATTACTTTTCCGTGGCTGTCCTCCAAGTGGACAGGACTGACCTTGCTTTCCATTTCACTGGCGTAGTTTGCTCCCTATTTGAATGCC
Organism: Branchinecta sandiegonensis; assembly: GCA_030848855.1. Classification (NCBI taxonomy): domain Eukaryota; kingdom Metazoa; phylum Arthropoda; class Branchiopoda; order Anostraca; family Branchinectidae; genus Branchinecta; species Branchinecta sandiegonensis. The sequence goes on along the minus strand of JAUPMV010000012.1, from coordinate 15,404,198 downwards.
AGAAAACCCTTTTCTGTCTGTCGAAGGGTAAGCCGATTCCCAGTACCGACTAAATTGGACGTGACATGAGCCATGACCTTGCTTTCGACCTTTGGGACATTGTTTGTTCATGACCTCGTTTCGGGAAGTCTCTTCTTTTCGCTCCATAAATAATCTTCAAAGGAAGTTCGGAATCAACGATCCGTCGTGACGTGTGAGAATAATCTGTAAATCGTGACTTGTATTTGGTTGTTTATTATTTTATCTCCGAATATGGCGAGTCTTGATGGTTGTCACTACAAATTCACAGTTCGTCGTGCGAAACTGAAAATATGTAATTCATTTATCTATTAAATCAGTTAGCGTGAATCATCGCTTAAAAGCCGTCTTTACCTATCTGGGAAAAGATCAGTTCCGATCTTTTTGGTTTCCCAGGTGGATATGTGATATTCGTTCCGTTACTATTATTGTTTTTGTTTGTATTCTTGTATTATGCTAGTCAATATGGAATTTCTTTTTCCGGATTAAAGAGTAAGTAAGCAAGTATAAAATGATAATAATGATAAACTTGTAGATAAAAATTTACTTTTGCCAAGAAAAATGCAGTTCGGCCTGAGTTAGGCCTATGTTGGCTACGGAATTTAGAAAAGTAAGAGCGACCTAAATCAGATGGTGAGAGACGTTTTAGTTTTGGCCCCTAATTCATTTTTTTTACAAGGTATTTGTTTAGTTTTTGTTTTTCTAAACTTTCGTATGTGCATACCAATAATGAAGATGATTTGACCACCCTCCAGCTCTAAAAATGTGCATGTGCATACCAATAATGAAGATGCATTGACTACCCTCCAGCTCCAAGCATGTGCATACCAGTGATGAAGATGCACTGACCACCCTCCAGCTCGAACCTTTAAAATCTAGACGCCACAATTTTGACATTGTTTGTCGGAATGAAAATCTCACCACCGGAATGAAAATCTCAACACCAGTAAGATTCTGTGGGCTCCTTCTTAAACCACACATCAAACCAGACATACAAATAAGTTCAAACTAATCCACTTTCAAGCAGTTGCTTTTGCAGCGCTTTGGAGCGATATATCTACCTGTGACTATCTATCTTCATTTGTACGTTCGTTTTGTTGTATTTTCCAGCTTCTTGTTGTCTATTATTTAGCCCTCGCTATTGTGACAACCTTAAACATTTAATCTATTTTGCTTGTTTAGTTTGTGTTTAGTTTTGCATCCAAACGTAACTTCGGCGGAAACTTAATTTATCCCCAGGACTTGATCTGGAGTTGACTTTTTAAGGGTTCACTTTTGGCTGCAGAAACCTTCTAACTTTACCGGAAAATGACCGTCTCCGCGATGAGACAGTCCAACATAAAGGGCGAAACAGTTAGAGCACGTCAACCATGAAACATAAAGTTTTCATAGCAAAAAATGCGACTCGTCTCGAAAAGTTTTAAGTTATTTCTATTTTTTTCTCTGGTTAGTAAAGTGGCATCTATGGTATTTTAATCCTGAAAAGTTACGGGCAGCTATACAATACCAACTAGTTTATATAAAATAATGTTCCAAGTTTTCTCCAGTCCCGATGTTTACGATTGAAAACGATAAAGTTCAACTCGCTGCAAATTCAGTTTAGCCCTACTTCCGATATTCTGTTTTTTCTTTAAACTGTTTTATCTTGTGAATACGGATTCTGTGATCAGTTCTGAAAAAAAATCTTCTTGGAATATATCATTTTTAAAACCTCATCGAGTTGACAACTTCAGCATTTAACAGATAGCGAAGACATAAAACCAAAGTATTGCTTTCGCAATACTTTAGTCGGCCTAGCCGAACAAAGGTTGCTGCAACACTTCACGTTGGCCAGGCCACATAGGTCTAGTTAATCTTGTGGCTTTTTGGGATCCCAAAACGTAAGTGGAGGGATACCTATGCCATCGCAAAAGTTGTCCGTCCGTCTGTCTGTCCGTCCGTCCGTCCGTCTTTAAGCACGATAACTCTCAACGAGAATGAGATATTTTGATGAAACTTGGTGTGAGGATTGTTTGGGTCAAGAGTAAGGTCGAGTTCGTAGATGGGCTTTGTAGCCCTACATTTAGGGGTGGGGGAGGGGGTTTAAATTAAGGGGTAAGCAAAATATTTTTAAACAGCTAATGGGACAATCGATTATGGGGTGAGAAGACATGCTGAACACGATGGTGGAAACCATTTTCTCGCTGGACAAGTAGTTCGCCCGGGATCCGGCCAAAGCAGGAAAATTGTAAAAAGGCTTCGTAGTTGATTAGATATCCGATTTAGGGGTAAGAAGAGATGCTGAATCCGTGTATGACAGTCATTTTGTACCCGAACATATAGTTCGCCCGGAATCCTGCTGGAACCGGAAAATTTGTTTTAAGTTAAATTTTAATTTGAAGTTGATTAGATGTTCGATATAGGGGAAAGAAGATACGCTGAGTTCGATTTTAGCTTCTTTTTTTTTGCCGGACAGGTAGTTCCGGAATTCGGCCGAAACTGGGAAATTCGCAGAAGTAAGGCAGGAAGTTTTCGTTCCAAACAGGTATGATTTATAGGGGTAAACACAAACATGCTGAATCCATATCTGAACTTGGTTTTCTCAGATGATCAGCTTTTTGGCCTTGATTTGTTTCTGAATTTTAATAGTAAAAATGTTCAAGGAGTCTGGCGAAGACTGGATCTGGCGTAGACAAGACCCAATTGTCTGGATCAAATATAGATTTTTTGGGATCCCATCGACACCTTTGGTCTTGTCTCTTTTTTATATAGAAGTATTCTTTCGGGCCAAGCTGAGAGCTAATCATATTGTTGCTGGAACGAATCTCAACTGACTCATTCTTTTGGTGCCATCTTCTTTATTTTATTTTCTCTTTCCTGTTCTTTCGTCAGTTTTTATGATTTGTATCTGCTGAACACAGAATATAAATGAAAGTTGGACTTGGGAGTTGACATTGTCAGACGGTAGCTATATCGTGGGGCTCGAGGAGTAAATATTGCCATTCTTTATTTTGGAAATAAAATGAACTAAACCAAACTAGTTGACTTCACTTGGAAGATTAAGTACCTCCGTACTTCTTTTTGAACTATACACCTTTATTAATCTAAAAGGCAGACATATAACTAAAAATAAGTAAAAAAGATAAGATCACCTTAAATATGCGAAGCACCTGCTCCATCTTTCAGAATTATGCCACTAATGGATAAGTTTCAAGTTCAGGATGCAAGTATTACCTTTTCCAAAGTCTCCTCGTCTCTACTGAAAATCATCGACAACTGGACCCAACCAGCGCATGACCTTTTATCCCCTCTCCTGGCCGAAGATTAAATTTGTGTTACCTTGTGTGTTTTTTTTGTTTTTTTTTTCTTTCATTTTCTTTATACTCCGCTTTCCAAAATGGCGGGTGAAAAATGAATTACTTACTTCTTACTTACAGCACATTTGAATGGCACTTAGCATGACAGACCAAATCTTATTCATCAACTTTTTTCAACAACTTATTTTTATTTTCTTATCTTCTTTTAAAAATCATTTCATTGTAATAAAACGGAACAACCTTACCTTAGATCCTCCTATGCCACCAGAGGCACCCAGGGCCAGGGACGTCACTAGCCTTTCACCTTTGGGGGACGTCCGGTTGTGCCGACGGACTCCAAAATTTGCCGACAAAACACGCCGTTGCCGCGGCGTACCTTTCCCGCTAGAACAGAATACAACCGGGCTAAAACTAACTGTAATGCATCAGTTGAGATTATCCCTCTAATGTAGTTTCGTATATTAAACTTCACATATTCGGCTTTTCATTTCAGCTTTCGCCAAACAGCGAAGCTACCAACGACTGTACCCAGAACAAGTTAGACTAAGCGCCGCCGGCGAAATTTTTTAAAGCTGCCTTTTTTCCTTAAAATTTAGCTATACCTATCATTACAAGTTCTAGGTTCTAACGTGTTTCAAGCCCCCAAGAATTTTAATCCTAAAACGCCAACTAAATGAAACACATTTCTTCCAAATAAAGAATACTACAAAACCCGCCGCAAGCGACATATTTTGTAAAACCAACTGTAATGCATCAGTTGAGATTGTTCCCTTTGATGTAAATTCAAATATTCGGCTTTTCGTTTTGCCGACAAAACACGCCGTTGCCGCGGCGTACCTTTCCCGCTAGAACAGAATACAACCGGGCTAAAACTAACTGTAATGCATCAGTTGAGATTATCCCTCTAATGTAGTTTCGTATATTAAACTTCACATATTCGGCTTTTCATTTCAGCTTTCGCCAAACAGCGAAGCTACCAACGACTGTACCCAGAACAAGTTAGACTAAGCGCCGCCGGCAAAATTTTTTAAAGCTGCCTTTTTTCCTTAAAATTTAGCTATACCTATCATTACAAGTTCTAGGTTCTAACGTGTTTCAAGCCCCCAAGAATTTTAATCCTAAAACGCCAACTAAATGAAACACATTTCTTCCAAATAAAGAATACTACAAAACCCGCCGCAAGCGACATATTTTGTAAAACCAACTGTAATGCATCAGTTGAGATTGTTCCCTTTGATGTAAATTCAAATATTCGGCTTTTCGTGTCAACTTTCGCAAAGAAAGCGACTGCACCCAGGACAAGTTAAAGTAAGCGCCGCAGGCTAAATTTTTTAAATCTATATTTTTCCCGAAAAATTTGCGCCCGACTAATGTTAGCAGAATTTGATTTCTTACGTATAAAAAAACCCGATGTACCGACAAGAACACCGACCCAACAAAAGCATTCAGAATTCGATTTCTTCTGTGTTTTGCCCGACAAGACTGGAAGGAACTTCATTTCTTACGTGTAAACAGAAGCCGATGTGCCGACGAAACTAAAACTTTCGGGATGTTGCCCGATAAACGTTTCCAGTTTTTGATTTGTTAAGTGCAAAAAGAACCCGTACCCGATTAGACTTGAACTTCCCGGGTGCGCCAGACAAAGTCTGCAGAATTTGATTTCTTATCTGTAAATAGAACCCGATGTACCGACGAGCCGACCGACGCCCTACAAAAGCATACAAAATTTTATTTCTTCTGTATTGCTTATGTATAAATGGAACCCGATGTGCCGACGAGAATACCGAGGCCCGACGAAAGCATGCAGAATTCGATTTCTTCTGTGATTTGCCCGGGAAATGTTTGCAGGATTTTATTTCTTGCGTATAAAAAGAACCCGATGTGCCGACCAACTCCTGACAAAAGCATACAAAATTGTATCTCTTCTGTGCTTTTTTTTTCAGAAGAAAAACGGTACGAAGCTCCTTGGCCGTGGGCTATGCACCACCCTTCAGCCGGAAAAGCGAAAGGTTTCTTTTTCTGTTCATATATCTGTTATACTATATTTGTGTGAAGGATGCGGATAATGAGGCGAGGGCCGATAAGTAAAGGCTAATCCGCTTGGAGTGCCAATTGGCTCATGTTAATTTTTTGTCAGGCCGTTGCATTCCAAACCAAGCTTTTACCTCACTGGAACTTTTTTTTTTTTTTTATTTCATCAAAAAACATATAAATTAAACAAACAATTTACCATTAACGGCCACTTTTAAGACAAAAGAATCCTGATTGTGGCCGCAATTCTAACCACCATGAATCCGCTGTATCATTCCTTCATTACCCCCCCCCCCCCCTTGGGGTGGTGTAAAAAAATAAATAAACAGATAAATAAATACCCTTTCCTCTTATCACACTTCTTTCCTTTTCAAGGAATGGGACTTGCACAGTCTCAGAAGTTTGATAACAGATAAACATGTGTTCGCTTCACTTTGTTAAACGTTACGAGAAAATAGCTGTTATGACCGCTTTAAGTGTTAGGAATCGCGAAAAGATAACATTTTAAAGGACCTACCAGACGTATTATCATGACGGTTAACACAAGGATGCGCAGACATGTGTTACATGTTATCAAACTTCTGACAGTTTAGCAGAGCTGGTGGACTCGTACTCTGGACTCGTCTCGACACGGTCTCAAGACGCCTTTTTCCTATTTTCCCTGTTTTTTTCCTATTTTTTTTCCTAACCCTATTTTTTTTCCTAACCCCAAGGTTCATAGGTTTTTTTTCCTATTTTTCCTGTTTTTCTTATTATTTTTCTTTTTTCTTATTATCGTTATTTAATGAGTTGATGAGAGATTGGTTATTATTCCTTATTTTAGTGCTCTTTTTTGTTATGTTTTGTTTATAGTTAATTATTAGTTGGGAAATGAGTTTTATGTACCCGCCCAATTGCAAGTGCTTTTTTGTACCTTTCTTGGGGTGGGTACTGGCATCATAGTTAAATGTATTTGGGTAGTAAAATAAACTGAACTGAACTGAACTGTCCGTGCGCCAGAGCTGTGGACTCTGGCTCTGTGCTCGTCTCGAGACGCTTTTTTCAAGAACTCGGACTCGGATTTGCTTGACTCGCAGCAGCTCTGCAGTTTAGTCCGTCGCGCGTTAAATGTGTTCGGTGCTGTTTCGGAGGACTGGCCGACATCGCTGAGGTGACTTGCTCTCCGGTCGATGAACATTCTGACCTCGTTTTCTTTTTTAGTACGCGAGAAGCATGTCCTCCACAAGCGAGGCCACAAATCAGCCCTGAAAACGAACCGATGCTCTTTCCAATGCCAAAACTCCGTCGAAAACCGAACATCGGTAGCGACGTTCGTGGTGAGAATAAGAACAACTTGGTGCTGAATTTTCATAATCCGATTGGAGGGGAGAAGCTGACGAATTTGAAGCTAGAGACCAAGTCAAGTAAGTGACTGGAAACTCGAACAATTCGGGAGACTGGAAATGAATTCCATACTAGACGATTGGGGGAATTGTATAGTGCATCTGGCGTGTTGTTGGTTATTCATGAGTGGACCAATGTAATTCTTGTGGAGTAAGATGAACTGCACCGATGGAGGGGGGGGGGGGGGGTAAAGCTCGGAGAAGACTAGAATCAAAGACCTCGTTAGAACATAATTTGAATAATAAATAATTGTTACTTTCCCTTTCTAGGGAGAAGATCAGCGACTGTTTCCTTAAATATTTAATAGTAGTTATTTTAAAAAGAGACATTCGCAGAGGTCATTTTTTGTATTGTGCTGTGGAGAACGCTAAACACTCTGGCCGGAACTCCCATTCTGTCAGTCTGCAAACCCCATTCTGTCAGTCCCCCAAATTACAGTTAAGTGCGAACCATCACTGTATACAGAGCTGATGAAAACGCCACTCAATAGATCACTTGTTCGCGCGTTCTTCCAGATTTAAAACCTGTCCAATCTCCCTGCCAGTTCCAGGAACCTGGATAGTTCCTTGAGGCATGTCTTTCTCAGAACATCATTCAGCTCAGTACTCAAAGAGTGGATAGAGGTCATGTGGATGGAATAGAAGAACTTAAAGTTTAACTGAAAAGGGCTGAGATCAGACAATTTAGTTAACCATCAAATTCATTCAAATCGTTCAGTCAAACAGACCGGAGGCGCGATGAAAATGCGTTACTTCGTTCCTCCGCTGTTCACAAATAATCAATTTTCGTATAGTAGAATTTCTCTGACGGGTTTATGGTAACTCCATTCGCTTGTACCTGTGTTCTATGCTTGACGAACGTGATTTGCGGAAAATTTGTTTTCACACAGTGAGCAGTCCACCTGGCGCACCGTCGGCCACAGAAAATCGACGTTTGTGTCGTGATTTAAATTGTCTGCGTCATAGTAGAATTTGCGTTGTGGGGACGGCCGTGGATATTCTAAACGTCATTAATAGAGCAGGTAGTGAAAAATCGAAAAATCCCTGAGCAGAATCCAAATAATTCCGTGTATTCAAATTAATGATTAAAAAATAAGTTGGCTTTTCAGTTAGACTTAAGTTCATTGTTAGGCATGAGGAGAAGCCACGGTATTGTCTGTCCTGTATCACTAATCAAAGTGATCTCTTTGTGATGACAGAAGGGAGATAAACCCTGATACTATATAAGCTTGTACAACCATGTAAGGTCCGTTGGCGCAACGGCTTCCATGTTCGTCTTGGCCACTTGGGCCAAGAAGACTTACGATTAGTATAGACGTCGACCCCAACGTTGTTATATACGAAGCTCTGCGCTCACCGGAAGTTAAACGATTGCTATAAATGCAAGATCAAACGCCCACAAGATCCGGTACGTGTTATAGGCTATTTCAGCTTGTAGGCGGGTTTCCAAAATTTAGTAATCCCGTAAAATTAGTGCATCAGGTCATGGGAATTTAATGTTAGTTACGTTTTTTGCAGATAGCATGGTATCTTATACCACGGTAACTAAATTTGCATTTTGTCGTTTCTGCAGTTACCATGGTCTCTGATACTACAGTTGCTTTGCAAAAACGACAGTTCCCGAATTCATGTTTTTAGAAGTCCAATCGGGAATGAGGTGTTCCCAACGGAATTGTCTTGTGAGCACCTGTTTACATTATACAAAGGTGTCAGGGATTGTGCAGTCTTCTCCTTCAGGGACAGACGGCAGCTGTGAAGACGCAAAGTACTTAAAATTATTCGCGTTCGTTCATCCGGTTGTCATCAACTTGCGTATTGAAGCCTTTAAGTTTTTTTTTTATCAAATTTAAAATTTCTCTGTTAATGAGTAAACCCAGGAGGGTGGTCACCTATGTGCTAATATCAAGTTTATTGAAACAACAAGAAAAGGAAATAATGATGTTTTTTGGCAATTTATTCGTGAACCTTGCATTTAATTCGATGACTTCTTCCAATGTGGGGTAATTTGGGCGGAGGCAGTACATTCTGTCCAATCATTAGGCGGACGAGGAAATTTGAACTAAGGATCTTTTTAAAAGTCGCAGAAGATAAGGAAAACCTCACTTGAGATTTTTTGAGAATTCAAGTTTAATCCTCATTACTATTCAACTAGCACTCGGGAGCCAATTAAGCCCCTATTGATGCCGTCATGTATATTGTAAGATGCGTAGTGGTTCGCATTAAAGCAGGGTAAAGTGTTAGGTATTTTTAGTTGGAAATACCTAAGTTGGAGTGGAGACGTAGCTCAATCTAAAACAGGAAAAAATTATAAAAGAAGCTATGCGGGACTTAAAAATAAAAATATAAAAATGGTTCCTATCAAGGGATGTAGCGTTCTAGCGGTGGATTATGGAGAGGATTGGTTGGCTCTAATGACGGGGACAAAAGCTTAGAACGTCGAGATTTTTTAAGTTTGTTTTATGTTAAATCTTTATCTAACCCCGTGGTTGTTCTGGAGTAACTCTACTTTTTGTTGTTGTTGTGGAGTCGTTACCCCCCGACGGGCTTTCCTTGGACCTATACGGTAGATCATTCAATGCAATCAAAAATAGAAAAATGTGATTTTGGGGGTTTGGCTTGAAACCTTATATTAGATCATTCAGTTACGTCAGTTTGTAAATTGCAGAGGATCTAACCCCTTTTTCATTGCCTGTCTCTCTGCTCTGCAGTCCCTGACGCCGGGATTTTTAAACTCCGTTCATTAGTATAATGAGTCATCGGTGAATAGAGTGTATAGGCATGTTTGTGAGTTTCGGATATCACCTGATCCTTACAAATTTTCGAAAATTTTTAATATCAGACTAGGCCTGGATATTGGACTAGGATTAAAAAGTCTGGGTTCCAGTACGAGCTTTAAATATTTATCTACTGAAATCAACATTGGGTAAGACAGAAAATTCATTTCGGCCCCAGGAAAACAAGGAAATTACACTACAACAAGACAGGACAGAAATTAAGAAAGTAAATGCGCAGTAAGGTCGAAGGAAAGATACATAAGAAAGAAATATAAAATTAGAGATAGCCTTTCAGCCGATCCAAACAGGACTATCACACATTTCTGAATCAAGGTCGTGACTCTTTTGACACAGACCACGACACAAGACGTAAATAAAACGTGCCGCTTATATTACGTCTCAGACGCGTCTGTAAACCTGCTAAAAAATAAATTAAAGTACTAGTTGACACGCGAAGCGGTTTGGCTATAGCTAGTAAGACACTGTTTCTATTGTACCACCCGTTGTAACGAGACTTAAACGGTCATACTTTTTTTGCCATTACAGAGTCGATCCAATCTCAAACAGATAGTGTACGAGTAGACCACTCTGTCGTGTACTCAAGTGACATGAAATCTTTACGAATTTTGAAACTTATGCGTTTTCGTTCTGCTCACGAAAGCTAGTTTTGTACAGTAGACCTTATTCCATACAGATGTCTGTACACAGTACTCGTGTAGCGTATACTGTGCATCTTATCACTTTTTGTAATTTTTCTGTCTTTCTCGGAGCCGAATGAATAATTTGGAGATTCAAAAGAAAAAAATATTTAGAAGTATTATTCAAAACTTTGGACCTTGAGAATCATTAGTTTAGTTTCCAGTCTTATTACTACCCAGTACTTCGTCTGTGTGGAACAAAACATAAAGTACTCCGTGTAAATCCTGGCCTTTTTTCTCCTGTCTCTGTTAAAAGCCTAGTTAAGTAATCTGGGGATTAGAAAGCCTTTTGGGAACGCAACGACCGGCCCTCAATCACGTACTATCCCTTGCCTGCTCAGGCGATTCAGGCTAAATCGCTGGCCTTGCTTTTCTTTTGAATTAGATAAAAGGAAAGTCGGAGCTTCTTTGTCTTGTTAATCGTTTCCACTCCGTTTGTACCTTTGATGTTGCTTTCCTGCGGGCCTTGTAGTCATTTGCAGAGCTTTGCTTAAAATAACAAGTTTAAGCTGTTCCTTAGATCCCAAGAGTCAGGTACAGGACATTTCCTGTACGATACGAAGGATATTTGCTCCTCAGGTTAGCGCATTAAAACGAGATAAAGAAATTAGCAGTAAAACGAGTGAGACCCGTTAAGTCGGGAAAGCTTTACGTAAGTGAGGACCAATAACAATGTACTTTTATTTCCTTAATAGCGTGTATTACACATGCTACCATTGGATGGTCATTCACGCAAATAACGCATGACAATTGCATAAGTAGACATTTCACCTATACGTAGGCTACAACTTAAAAATATAATTTGACTTAACTAGAATTAAAATATTGGGTAAAATAAGGATTGGGTTAAAATAATAAAGTAATATAAAATAATAGATAATAATAAATTAATAGATTTCACCTGTATAATGTCTTATGTTTTCAAACGAAATACAGTGACCGGATCTGGAGAACACTCTGTAACGGAGCTTTCTGATTGGCTCACGTATCACGAGTAAGAGCTTTCAAACAACTGAGCGGTCGGCCCTATGGCCCTAGAACGACTGGTAGATTCAGTTCTAACTCTTTGTAGATCCATCGCAACTATAACAATGAGACTTAGGGCTGCCAGCCAGGTTTATAAGATAGTTGATTCTTCTATGTCTAACTTCGTTCTTTGATGATGATGAGTGATTTCTTCACCCATCAGAATCAGTTCAAGGCACTAAGACGGATTAGATATAAAGACCAGAAACTAATTTACTGAATATATACACTTGTCAGAAGTTTCATAACAGATTGCGCATAACACTTTCAAGAATAACACCTTTTCACTTAGAAAAAGTGTTATGACCAATTAAGTTTATACTATTTCGTGCCCAGATCTCCAACAACACCTTCAATAGGTAAAAATACTACACTGTCAGAAGTTACATAACGACAACAGCAGGATGCGCGGTTTCAACAGATAACACTTTGGGATGTTATGTGTTATGTTTCTTTCGTTCCCGTTAGTATTTTTACCAATTGAAGGTGTTTTTGGAGATCTAGGCACGAAATAGTGTAAACTTAATTGGTCATAACACTTTATTTCTAAGTGGAAAGGTGTTATTCTTGAAAGTGTGATGCGCAATCTGTTATGAAGCTTCTGACAGTGTAGTAAGAAAATCTGGCCTAGAACTTTCGACTTTATTAAGTCAAAAGGATTTTCAGTCGTGACCAATACTTTACTTATAGTTTGTTAGTTCTGTAAATGTTCGTTGCGTTATTGCATAAACCATGGTATCTGATACCACGGTAACTGCATTTGCATTTTGTAATGTTTGTAGTTACTACGGATGCTTTGCAAAGACAGTTGCCAAATACACTTTTTTAGAAGTCCCCCCCCACCAAAAAAAAAGAAATACGTAACCCACTCACATCACAAGGGCTCACTTATCCCCCCTCCAGTTTGACAAAAACCTATGCTCTTATAGTGGGGATGAAGAACGTGAGATGACTTTTTCAGATACCACGGTCAGTTTCTACTGGTGGTACTGAATATCAGATACCACGGTAACTCGCCAGATACTCAGTAACTGCTAAAACGTCTTTTAACCGTGGTATCAGATACCGCGGTAACTACAAAACGCCTTTATACCGTGGTATTAGATACCATGGTATCTTCAAGAACGGAACTATTGTCTTTGGTACTCCGAGCACCTGTCGTGTAAGCATACTCCATCAATTTAAGCACCCAGACCTTAAAATATTGTAATTAGTTCGCCTCTTTAGCGTGTACTTTACTAATTTGCATTTGTTAGGTTCGATTGTATGAGAACTAAAGTGCTTCTCGCCCACGCCCAACTACCTTATAGTGCTGGCTGTCAAAGGCTACCAAATGAAGAACTGCAATAAATCAAAATAGCAAAAAAATTAGTAATCTCCATAAAGAGGATCGGAGTTTTAAGATCAACAAGAACGTAAGCGGAGAAGTCGCTTGCTGTGATACAACCCAGGATGAATAGGCAATGGGGAAAAAAAAATGGTAATGGGATGAAGATGTTTCAAAGTGGATGACCAGACGTAACGCTGGCAATCTGCCCAGTGTTTAACCTGAAGTAGGCATCCGGTGTGAAACCGGGTAGACACACTGTCAGAAGTTTCATACGGATAACACGAGGATGCGCGGTCTGAACAGATAATGCGTAACAGATAACACTTCGGATGTTGTCTGTTGTGTCTTAAAATGTTTTGCATAATAAGCGTTACCATCAGGAAGAACCGAAAAACCGCCAAAAAGTATCTGCTGAGTTTTCCGACATCATGACGATAAGGAATAGAATCAGTAGTTGCTTTTTTTTGCTCTTCCTAACAAAGCTTGTTATGCATAACATTTCATGCATAACGTTTTCAAACACAGCAGATAACATCTGAAGTGTTATATGTTACGCATTATCTGTTGAAACCGCGCATCCTCGTGTTATATGTTATGAAACTTTTGACAGTGCAGAAGTAATGTTTTTATTCGACTTTAGAAGTCGGATTGACCTTTTACTAGTTCAGAACTCCAAGAGGATATCTCTCCCAACTCGCCTCATTATCATTGCAGCATCCGACAGAGAGAGTAAAATAAACCAAATGAACAGAATAGAGAAGCTTTTGCTGTCTAATTTGGGATGTAGTGCAAATTCTCATCGTCAGGGAGGTCCGCTAGGTTTTTTTGCCGAAGGATTATATTTAAACTCATATTCTAGCAGAGTTTCAAGTGGGACCCGGTCACGGGGGGGGGGGGGGGTAACAGTAATATAACAACATGTTTTCTTTAAGTTATTTGGTAATAAAGTTCATCAGGTTGGTTAAGAGCAGACTGATGCACGGAAATTCGCTGCTTTTTACGTGTGTACTTTTAGTTTTCTCACCGTCTCATTAGTTCAGCCGGAATCCTCCGAGAACTGACAATTTGGTAGAGCTTTGTTGTTTTGTTGTTGCATTTGCATATATATGAAGGAAAGACATGCTGAATCTTTCTTTCTGATCAGGTTACCCACAGGATTTACAATTCGTTCGATCCGGCAAATTGCCTCGGGGTATAAATCTACACCTGCAGCCTACGCATATAAGTTATAAAGTTTCCTTTAGTTTTCCTTGTATGATGTTATCAAGAAAGTCAACGCATACCCCAGTGAAGGTCCCATCGAAAAACTTATTTTTTGTGTTGTCGAAACTGCTTTTCTATTGACTTCTTGTTTGTGCCTTAATTAAGATTACTGTTAAAAAAAAAAAAATCCTTGATTTCTAGTTGTAGAGACGATTTTCCTAGCTATAAAAAAAAAAAATGCTTGATTTCTAGTTGTAGAGACGATTTTCCTAGCTATTCTTTTATGGAAATTAGGTTTTTCACGAAAACACGGGAAAGTTTCCAGGCATAAATTATCTTTCCATTAGGCTCCAAGAAGGGATTTGATCTGCATTTTGATATTGATTAGTGTTACCCTGGAGAATAAATTAACGGAACTAAGAAAATGAAGATTTAAGAAGCTTTTAACTCTCGGGTTATCCCGGTCCAAGCTTTTGGACATCGAATTATGTAGTTCCAGTCCTGCGCAGTCTTACAGCTGTCATGTCCAGGCAGGGTCGTCACGACCGGGGGGAGGGGGGGGGAGCCCCCTCCCAATGTTGTCGGCCAGTCGGTAAAAAATAACCGAGTCGGCGCGAAGCGCCGCGATTTTTCGCCGAAACAGTTGATTTTTTTTCATTAAAACAGTCGACTTTTCTGAAACCCGTCGATTTTTTTGTCAAAACAGTCGTTTTGTCTGAAAATCAGTCGATTTTTTTTAAACTCTCTTTTTTTCTTGAAAACAGCCTTTTTTCTGCAAAAACAGTCGGTAAAAATTACCAGCCAGTCGGTAAATTCCTTGCCCCCCCCCCCTCAAAAATTTTGTCTAGTAACGCCTCTGTGTCCAGGTCGATTAGAAACTAATTAGCCATGAGTATTGAAGGGGTTGCACCTATCGTACCTTTAATACTGATTTTCTCTCTTTCTAACTCGTTTTTCTTCTGATTTATGATTTTGAATTACTGATTTTTTCTCTTTCTCTCTATTTTTTCTTCTGATTTATGATTTCGAACTTCCGATGGCATTTTTATCCACCATATCGGTGCTACACATATTTTTATCTCTGCCATGCCTGTCTCTTTTTTAAGCGGATGGGGCTCCCGCATAATAATAACAATAATAATAATATTGTATTTAAAGCCTTAGGGCCATATACATACAACAAAACAAAAAACTTCATAATCACTTCTAATATCGCACTACATATACTAAACTGCACTCGCCCTGTCAACTTTTACTTTAATACTTTGCAACACAAATCTACATAATGCACTAATTGCTCCTGGAGATGTGCTCTTCAGTATATCAGGAAACATATTGCTTTCGACGAACTCATTGGTGAGAAAGACCCGTGAAGCATGAGGTCGGCATCTGCGCTACGGGAGTCTGTGATGGTTTGCATGTGAACGGGTTTTGTTTCGCTAAAAAGCAGATAGATTCGAATACTCTATATGACCAAGTCTAAAACACGCCAGTGATCCTCAGGAAGAAGCAGTAAACGAGTCCGTAACGACTCAAACTCAACGACTCATATCTGTGTCAAACAATCACGGCGATCTTTGGGAGCAACTATGGTACCGTTTCTTGCTTTCTTTCGCAGGTACCCGGAGATTCTGCATCGGCAGGGAGAGATAGTCATCAAGAGTGTTGTTAAAGTAAAAACATTTCATATTAGGTGTAGGTTCCCAGTAAATATAACATACCACATCATGGTACCATCTCTTTCGATTATCCAACCATCAAAGTCGAGCTATTAGTCGCCCAGTTGTACGATGATCAAACAAGCTGTCATCTTAGAAGAATTTAATTGACCTTTGCTCGCTTCCGAGATGGATTGACGCTGTCATTAGACCTGATTCACGGTTGCTTTTACGTAATACACTGTACTAACATTTATTACACTGTCACTGTCATTATATTGAGTTGGTGATAATTTTGTTCCTGCTCTATCGATCAAGATCGAAACATCGTCGTGGATATCTTGGTACTTTTGTATAGAACATTCAAAAGGAAAAAAGGTTTTTGTTCCACAAGTTCATTTTTCCAACTTGAGCGGCTTTGAGCCTGAAGAGGACCCTTGCCCAGAAGGGCCGAAATATAGCTATAATAAAATTTCAGCTGACGTATCCGTTCTGAACTGTCAAATATGAGTCGCAGTAAGCTTGGGCTGAAGGAATATTTATGTTTTAAGCATTTTCCCAAGCCCCTTGCCTTATAGCAAAAACTCGACAAAATTCAGATAATCGGTCTTACGCATCAGTAGCATGATACGCGAACAAGCGTCAGGAGCATGACGCGCATGGAAAATAGTGAATCGCGGCAAGAGCAAAGATAAGCAAAGTATCGCTAGCGGACTTGAAGCACAACTCTTACTAGCAATGATCTTTTCCCTATAAAATGGATCAGAAAAAGACGTTCTCGAAAATACCATTACTTTCCACCTGAAACTAGCGATTCTCTTGTTAGCGCTTGTCGGTTACATCCAGCCTTCCTGCTCTCCGACGCGGCGGCTGGGCGCAAAAGATTTGAAAACTAAACAAGCCTTGGTTAAAAAGTGGGAAAACCAAGCAAATAAGAGAAGTAATTAGCAGAATATTATCACATCCTTATGCCCGAAAGAGTTGTCAGCGGACAATGAAGATTCTTTCAAACTTTTCGTTGGGTGACTGGAAACTCAGCAAGGCCGAAAAAGCACTAAAAATTCGTAGACAGTGGAGAAAGGTGGGGATTTTATAAGCTTATAATTCCACATGGGAGCTAAGTATATTAAAAAAGGCAGAGTAAGCAAGAGGGATCCTTTAAGATACGAAGTTTGGATCCTAGGGCTTAAGAATTAATGAATCCAATTAGGGAAGTTCGCAATAGGCACGAAGGGTCCTTTAAGGTCTCCCTAAATCTGGTTTGTGTTTTACCAACCCGTCTCAAAACACGAAATTGTCCTGATCCCTCCGGGGTGCAGGTTCGAGTGTCGGTGGTTCCTACCGTTTGTTTAGGGTCGCGGGTTAGGGGCGTAGTCCTGTGCGAATGTCGACACAGCTTCAAACGGGTACGTAGAGAAATCTGGGAAAGGTGACAGGAAGGGTGTGTTGTAGCACCAGGATGACTTGCACCGTCCATTTCACTTCCTGGTTGAAGGCAGAGAATCGGAGATCTGCACCGCCAGTAAGGTCTTTAAAGGGTGATGCTGATACCTTTAAGCACCGTTCACAAGCAGGCCTAGACAAGCACAGATGTCTAGGAAAGTGCCGGAAAGTTTGCTACGCGCGAATAAAAAAAAAAGTCAAAGCGAGTAAGCCTTTGTCAATTGAAATTGCAAAGAGTCAATTGGACGCTTCTGAAAATTTGATGCTTATTTACTTTTTCCAACGTGTCATTTGATTCTTGTATAACTTCTTTGTCCAGTGTTGCCAGAGAATTTTCTCTCTCGTCTGCCCGTTTGTGTCTATTGCACATGAATGTATAATGATGGAGGATGCAATCAATCATGTTTATTATCCAAATAGCTTACAGCTAAAGTGGAATACAATATTTACGATATACACAGACCTGAAACAAATTAACTGACACTTGCAAGATATGACCAGAAATAAATGATGGGATGAAAGTACCGTAAAAATTGGGCAGAAGAATTAGCACGATACAGAGAAAACTGATTGCCAGTATTCCTCTCGGACCGACGCACACAAGACGGGAGGGGAGGGGGGAATAAATGGGCGATCTGGGGATAACACATTATCTTTGCTGCAAAATTTTTTGAAAGAGTATTTCTGCGTAAAAAAAAGAGTATACTGAGCCTGAACCTAGGAGACAGGTTGTGTTTCTCCATGGAAATGGGTCGAGTCTTAGAATCCTAGACTTTCTTGGCTGCTCGGCCCTTCCCTTATATTTAGCCAGGATCCAACAGTGATCTTATTTCCTTTTAATGATGTATCACAGAATACTTTTTTTTCCAATATGCTTCCCTGAGGGGACGACTGTCGTTCTTCCCACATTAGCTTCACTTTTATTACGATTGACATTGAGGGACTTAGCCCTCCGTAAAAACGGTGTACTCTGTCCCCAACAATGCTGTAGAAACGCTAGTTCTATAAGTTCTTGGAACTGCCGCACACCGACCATACCCGTACTTTGTGCCCAGTGGGTGATATAGGATTAACTCGTCATATACACTGTAAAAAGTCTCTCCTTTATCGGACTTTAGTAGTTGTGCGTCACCGATTTCGGCCATTTATATTCGTAATTCGGAGAACTAAAATCCGAATTCGGAAAGATATAATCCGATGCAGGATTAAAACACTAGAATGCAAAATACTGCAGATGATACTGCAGTATTTTGCATGCTAGCCTTTTAGTCCTGCATCGGATTATAACTCTCCGAATTCGGATTTAGATTCTCCGAATTACGAATAAAAATGTCCGAAATCGATGACGCAAAACTCCTAAGGTCCGATAAAGGAGAGACTTTTTACAGTAGCTATTTTTCAGTTCTTCTTTTCTTTTTTTTTTCAAAAAACAATATCTAAAAGCTTTTCGGTATTACAAATACTAATAACTAATAATCACAACACTGACAAAAAGATAAGTAAACGGCTGATTCATTCATTAATTTAATAGTATACTACATATACTACATAACACACATACATAACCAGAGATCCCCTGAAGCTATCTCGGTGGGGGCAACGAAAACAACTACAACGAAAGATACATTTAGATATATTATTATGTTATAGTTATATTATAGACATATTTATTTAAAATTTTAATGTTTTTAAAGTTATTATTTTAAAAGTTTTTGTCATTGTTTGCGTTGTTTGATCTACCTTCGCCATTTTCATGTTTTTTTTTGTTCTTAGTCGTTCCGATAGATTAGAGTTCGCTTTAGTGTTGGTTTGTTTTTGCGTATTTGTATAATCATTTATTTTGTTATCATCAATTTTGGTGGATCAATAATACATAATAATACACAAGAATGGATGTGCAAACGCAAATTCTTTTACACAATTTTTTTTTTCGAATGTTGTCTGGCTCTAAGGTTTCCGGTGTGAGGTCATTCTGCTTGAATGTAACGGGTTACAAAGAGTATACGTACATACAAAACGTTGGTCGACCGTAAGGTCAGGGAGACACTGTTAGAATAAGTCCCTTCCCTCTCTTTTAGTAGTAGAACTGACTTACTGTTAAAGGACCCCTCTTGCTTATTCTGGCTTTTACAGTATACTTAGCTCCCATATGGAATTATAAGCTTCTAAATCCCCACCTTTCTTCATTGTTTCGTTACGTAACTACGGATTTTTAGCGCTTTTTCGGCCTTGCCGAGTTTTCCCGTCACCCAGCGAAAAGTTTGCCGGAATCTTCATCGTCCGCTGACAACTCTTTCACGCATAAGGATGTCATAATCTTCTGTTTATTACTTCTTTTGTTTGCTTAGTTTTCCCACTTTTAACCAAAGCACGTTCAGTTTTAAAATCTTTTGCGCCCAGCCGCCGCGTTGAAGAGCAGGGAGGCTGGATATAAACAACAAGTGCTAACAAGAGAATCGCTAGTTTCAGGTGGACAGTAATAGTATTTTCGAAAAAGTATTTTCTGATTCATTTGATAGGGAAAAGATCATTTCTAGTACGAGTTGTGCTTTAACGATATACTCTGTGAGTTATGATGATGATGATGATTTTATTTTCACCCGATAAAACCCAGCAGAATGCAAGGAAAAATCACGAAGCAGGAAGTCAGTTGACACACGAAAACGTTATAGTCGAAATTTTGTTTGGCTTGCGCAGGCTTTGGCGATGAATTTGCAGTTTAGCTTTGAACCAGATTTCGGAAAGCTGAACAACTTGCTTCCAACTGCTGTACCTTAGAGAAAGTCGCTTGACAGGGCAAGTATCCAATATCTTTTTTTCCAGTAGTTGATTCCTTCAGATCGAGAAGTCGTTTCTTCTTCAACTTCCCAATTGGTCTGTAACCGGTATTTGAGCAGATCCTATACTAAGTGTCGATAATCAGGTCGCGAACCTTAATATTAAGGATGTTGTACACCCTTGGATGGGTACTCTTTTATGATAAGACTTGTTTGATTTTGTAGCTAGGTTAATGTTCGTTTTGTTTCTGTTGTCGGTTTTCATGGCACTTGCAGCTTCGCTCAGGTGCATTTACCGATCACTTTGCGGTCTTTCGGTCCACTCTTCTCGAGTTAGGTCACTTCCAGAAGTGCTAGGACGATGAAACTTGGCAGGCATATTAGGGACCCGACCAAACTAGCTTGGAAACAGTCACTTGCCGGATCCGACCATCGTGGGGGAAGGGGGGGGGGGGGGGGTGGCGGAATCCAGAAAATAAGGGCATGCATAATGGGTGATTGAATCTTAATAAACTTGATATCTTGAAAGACCTCGTGTCTTAGATGTCTCATTTCGAGTTCCGTTCGGATTCGATGAATCTGAGGGGGAGTCGGAGGGGGAACCGGAAATCGTGTGAAACTCTCAGTGTGGAGCGATCGGGATGAAACTTGTTGGGAAGACAAAGCACAAGTTCTAGATAAATAACTGACGGAACTGGACCGGATTCGGACACTTTGGGGGAGTTGGAGGGGGTTCCAGAATTCCGGCGACCCGTAATTAATGTACTTCCAGGCGAGCTAGGACGATAAAACTTGGCAGGCATATTAGGGACCGGACCAGATTAACTTGGAAAAAGTCACTTGCCTGATCCAACCATCGTGGGGGGAGGGGGAGACGGCGGAATCCAGAAATTAGTTGCATGCATAACTTTCGAACGGGTTATCGGATCTTAATGAAACGTGATATTTTGAAAGACCTCACGTCTCAGATGTCCCGTTTCAAGTCCGAACCGTATCCGGTGAACTGGGGGGGGGGGGGGGTGAGGCTCGGAGGGAGAACCGGAAATCTTGTGACACGCATAGAGTGGAGCGATCAGGATGAAACTTGGTGGGAAATACAGGCACAAGTCCTAGGTGCATCAGTGACAGAACCGGACCGGATTCGGGTCCCGATGGGGAGGGGCTGTAGGGGGGTGTCCGGAATTCCGTTGATCGTGAGTTAAGGTACTTCCAGACGTGCTAGGACGATAAAATTTCGCTGGAACATTAGAAACTTGACATTATTGGGTTAGACATCGTCACTTCTCCGATCCGACCATTCCTTAAAGAACTCATCTTAACCGCAAAATACAGAGAATACTTTTAAGCAAAAATTACGTCAAGTCTGACGCTGAAAAAAACGGAGTTGACTTCCAGAGGTTATTAGTGACGATAAAAGAGTCAAAGAGAAATTAATTATTTTTTGGATTTTCTATCCCTAATAACAGAATAAAAAAAGCCATAAAATGTTAATTATTCGTAACAGAGTAAGATGTGATGTAGTAGTACCGTAGTCAAGAGATGCCATTTTAACACCGTGGCTGGGAAAGCCCCCCACCCCTACCCCCCAAAATACCCAAAAGGGTTTTGGTGAAACGTGCTCTTGTGAATCTAGAGAGCTTTGGTACAGAAGTTCAAAAGTAAGATGCAAGTGCTACCCTATCGGATGTTTCTTCGTCGCTTTTTAAAGTCATGGACAACTGGGCCCAATCAGCGCACGAGGTCATCCAGTGCTTCGTGGCCAAAGATCGGAAATTTGGTGTTCTTTTTATGTGACTTTGATGTGTTTTATTTATTTTCTTTAACTTATTCCGCTTTTTAAAAATGGCGGGTTACAAATAAATTACTTACTTACATACTCTGTACAATAAGCAAAGGTTCATTGACCGTTAGCTATTAGGGCCAGCCAGACCCTTCACTTGTGTAGGAATTATTAGAGAGCAATTCACCGTGAAATAAGACACTCGTTTCTTTCCAGATCGATCAAGTCTGAGCTTGGATATCGGAAGCGTACCGCGAAATAATGCCATGAATCGATCATCATTAACACTTGACTTCAGCTCTTCTATGAATATTTTGGGAGAACCGGTAAACCCGACCATACCATTGGACAAACAGACGTAAGTAGCTTTCTATTACGGCCACTATTAATTTTCCTCTGCATACTTTGTCACCGGTACACTCGTGATTTGTGGTATCTCGCATATTCGGTTTTGAATTCACTGGTAACTGCGCCTGTCGGACAAAGAAGTACAAAAATACATAGATCAGAGGGAAAAGCCTACAACAATGATTATTTTTGTATGTTTCGGGGGGGGGGGGGGGGTCAACCCCTTAACCCCCCCCCCCTGGATACTGCCTTGGCACAGAGTGATTCGTCTTGGCATGAGACATTCGTCATCAAGAGTATTCTTTCCACGTCGACTTCTGTCGCCTTAATTAATGAAAAAACGTCACGTCGTTCAAACGAAACGACGAGGGACTTGCTCATTCTTCTCTTTCTTATTTGTATCTGCTATTGTCACAGAGAGCGTGTTCCATCCTACTTACCGTAGTTACTACGCGTGACGTAACAAATTCTTCCTTTTTGTCGTCAAGGATGGAACGATTTTTCTATTTTCCAGCAGAATATCATGCCACGGGCGAATCCGACCAATCACGTGACAGAGATCCGTAGTTACTACGCTTACTACGCTCCCGAGCGTGGTAAGCAAATAGTTACTATTAGTTACTATTTCGAGAAGGCTGGAACGGCCAGCGTAGTAACTTTTCGTGAGGTTGGAACGGATTTAGTAACTAATAGTTACTATTGGTACGAGGGTGGAACACGCTCATATTTACCTCATCTTTCTGTTTTACTTGGAATAAATAGAGACCAGGAGATCAAATTTCATACGTTTATCAATTTAAAGTTTAGCCGAAAAGGGCTGGGATAGGACAATCTAGTTGCCCATCACTTATTCACTTAAATTGGCTTGAAGACCCGCTGAAAATGCGTTACTTCGTCGTTCCACTATTCACGAATACTCGATTTTCAAATAGTGGAATTTCCGCGTGATTTGTGGTACCTCTTTGCGCTTGTATTTTTGTTGTGGGCCTTACGAGAAAGATTTGTGATTTTTTTTGTTCAGGCACTAAGCAACCTTCACCAATCTCACCACTGCCCACTAAAAGGCCGCGTTTGTGTTGAGATTAAAGTTTCCCGCGTCATAGTAGAATTTAAGCTGTGGGGACGGCTTCAGATATTCTGAACGTCATAATTAGAGTAGATAGTGGATAATAAAAAAAAATCCTTTGCCGAATCCAAATAATTCAGTGTATTCAATTAAATGACACAAAAACAAGTTGGCTTTTTAGTTAAACTTTAAGCACTTATCCTCCACCTTCCGTCTACGTACAACGTCCGTGTCTCTATCTTCCTGTCAAGGGTTATCAGCAAGTGTCGCTCTTTTATCTGTTGATAATCGCCCATGTTTTTGAGAGTCGCTTGCTAAATTATTGCGTTGGAAAACTTCATTAAGGAGCTTAGGAGAGTGCAAAAATGAGTAATCGTCCTTTGATTTTGAATGGGTTTGATTACTACCATGCGATTCCCATCGAATGATAACGATTAATTCTGGTATGGAGATTGTTGGTTGGTTGTCGTAGATGGAGTTGATAAATGGCGCGAACTTCAAATCCGGGGCGGAGAAGGATACATTAATAACGGAGCTTCTCTTAAGCCGACAAAAGGCTTCAAGTTTCCTGAAAGAAAAACCTTCAGTGCGACCGTAAAGTGTAGAAAATGATGTTTGTAGGGACTGTGTGTGTCGAATGTGTCTAGGTAGGGACAGAACGTATGTCATTGCGCTAAACAGATAATTCAGCTGGGATTTGTTCTATCGATATTTTGCCCTCCTTGGAAGGAGTCCTCGGAATGACCTTTGCTATATAGGAACAGAACTAATTGCATTCATTAATTCCTAAACCCGGAGACCCAAATTGCACATGTTACATTCTAAACCCGCTAACGACAGCTGACTATTCTGACTATTTACTGTTTTTCATGCGCATCATGCTCCCGACGAGTGCTTGCGTATCAGGCTAGTGATGCGTAAAACCGGTTATCTGAATTTTGTCGAGTTTTTGATAGAAGTCAATGGGTCTGGGAAAAGGCTTAAAACAGCCGAAGCCGTGGATAACTTGTTGGAAGAGGTGCCTACTTTTACTGTATTCAAATAGTTCTGAACACTGAAAAATAAACAGTAAATAGAGCGAGGTGTGCTTTAACGTCAGGTATGTATCCTAACAGGTGGATCGTTTTCCGGTTGGCACGGTCCATGGTACTAATTTTGTCGCAAAAAAACACATACGTTTAAGGTCCTGCAATACTTATCATTCAGCTTTTTTATTTATTTATCCATGACCAGCCTCTTACACTGTCAGAAGTCTCATAACAGATAACACGAGGATGCGCGGTTTCAACAGATAATGCGTAACAGATACCACTTCGGATGTTATCTGTTGTGTTTCAAAATGTTATGCATTATAAGCGTTACCATTAGGAAGAACCGAAAAACCGCCAAAAAGTATCTGCCGAGTTTCGACATCATGACGATAAGGAATAAAGTCAGTAGATTGCTCTTTTGGCTCTCCCTGACAAAGCTTGTTATGCATAACATTCCGTGCATAACGTTTTCAAACACAACAGATAACATCCGAAGTGTTATCTGTTACGCATTATCTGTTGAAACCGCGCATCCTCGTGTTATCTGTTACGAGACTTCTGACGGTGTAGGTACAGCGGAGTAATACAAAAGTAAATCGCAAGAATGAAAACACTAAACATAACAGAATAGTCAAACATGTTTACATCTTTTAGGTACACTTTAAACACGGCGGCAACATTTTTTGACATAAAATACTAAACGGGGGTAGCTTACTGCTCTACTCATTCATCCATTCGTTCACGAAATTTTGAAGTATGTTCGGAGAGCAGACCAGTAATGCGGATTTTCCATATTTCGCATCCGAAGCGGACATCTTCCTTTTTATTTTGAAAACTGGGCGGGGTCTAAAGAAGCCAGGTGAAGACACCGCAGTGTCACACCACATGTGGGTTATTTCTGTATACTCTATATGACGAAGTCCAAAACACGCCAGTGATCCTCGGGAAGAACGAGAAAACGTAGAGCTAACGACTCAAACTCAACAACGCAATCCTGTGTTAGCCAATCACGGCGATGTTTGGGAGCAGCTGTGATACTGCTTCCGGCTCTTCCGCTAGTAAAAAGAGTTAGTCATCAAGAGTATTCGCCGTATAGCGGTTCACCGATCCAAGCGGACTAGTTTCTGAAAGTCTCCATTGTCTCATTATCAGCACTTGTGACAGAGAGAGATAGTAAAATATGGATCCATAAGATAATGAGTATAATAGCTTTCACTGTCTTTCAAAGACATCGTACAACTTCCATGGCTCGGGTAGCAGATCCCAGATTTTCTACTGTTGATCTGCTTTGCACCATCTTTGACAAGTGTTGACATTTGATAATGAGACAATGGGGGTTTCAGAAACTAGTCTGCTTGGAAGCTCTGGACTGGCGAATATGGCGAATTACTGGTCCCGCCGATTCCTAACTGAACAACAGTTATATTACAACGGCAAGGCTAGATTGTGTTCTAGAACAGCCACCCATCCTCTATTCCGAATGGATATTATTATCTCTGTAAACTGGACATGTTTGTCAGAGAGGTTCAGTCAACAGTGTCAGCACCTTAGATATGAGTCACTGGAAATGTCTTATAGCTTTTTCTTGGGAGGGGGAGGGGGTGATGGATGGATATGGCGACCACTATTTTTACAGGGGGTGGCAAGTCAGGTCAGTTCGGTTTACTGGGTTTGACCGATCGGTTGGCCTTTGTGAGAGTAAAAAAAAAGATGGGATAACAAATAGAAGCGGAAGATTTATCTACGGACAAAAAAGTGAAGCAATTGTTTTTTTAATCCGCGTCACAGCCAAACTGGGACAATTACAACGTTCACTTTGAGTCCAGTTCGTCTGCAAGACTTTATGGAGAAAGAAATCCTTAACCCACATTACAAAACATGAGAGAAGACCCCAAAGATACAGAAATCTGTAGTCAATTCTCGGAAGGCTGGGTTCAGTTAATGGGTAGCCTACATGTTTTTGTTTTTCGATACATACAAACACCACGGTTTACCAAAACCGTAAGACTGAAACCATGTGGAACTCCGCTTAGAGATAAGTCACAAGATCGTAACCTTTTTCTGTTCGTTGTTCAGATTTCTTCAGTTCTTGACGGCTAACCAAATATTACTTACTTCTAGTACGAAACGGAAAAAGACCGATAGTTTAAAACAAAAAATACAGTCAGTGTAAAAAATATCGTTCTTAAAGTAGAGCTGAATGCCAAAACTTCCATGTTTGTTGTTTCGTCGTTTCTTTTTTACCAGCCCATCTAGCATTTCGTTAACTGCTTTCTGTGTCGATTTTGAAGACGTTAGCTGACAATCACGTAACCAATTCCATAGGCCCGTTTTTGCATCCGCCTCTAGGACGCAGTCTGGACAGGCTGGCAACTGCCCGGGGTGGTGTAACTCGCAAGATACACAAAAGCGGATGTATATTGTTCGTAAGTGTGGGAGCTAATATGAGATAGTCAAGTACGGGTGATTCTTAAATGGCTTGGTAATTCCTTCAGAAGTCCGTAATGCCAGAAACCTAGTCGTACGTTTAGATCACGGTTTCCCAAACCGAGATATAGAAATAGCAACAAAACTCAATTATGTCAGACAAATTATCGCTAACAAGACCTCCCTCCCCCCGCGTCTCTGCTTCCCCAGGAAAATCGAATTTAATGACTATTTATTTCGACAACGAATGAATCACAAAGCTTCTCTGTTTTTGATGGTCGTTAGGGGAATGAAACTCTATCCCAGCAAAATTTGTAAGGATGTAATTCTCTTGAAGGGGAAGCCTGTCTCAAGGGAATGGTAAGCTCATATTGTACTGTTCATGTAAGTGGTGAATAAGCGATGAGCGATCCCGGCACTCCCCCTCTCCAATTTAGGGGTGATTCTTGCTCCCCTGAATACCTTAGAGGAGGGTTATTTTAGAATCATGCTGTGTGTTCTTTGCTAAGTTGCGTAACAAGACCAAAGGTTTTGGTGGCATCCCGAACACATACATCTGTTGACTCTCTTCATCTGGTCAATATCGGTCCTGCATACCTTAGAGGGGGTGGTGTTGTAAACTGGGTTGTTCCTACCATGGAAAGGAACAGTCGAACTAGCCAGGAAAATTTTGGAATTCCAGCAATCCCGAACTTTTGGAAACGCCAATGAGCAGAGAGGCTTTTTGCGATCCCTAATAAAAGTAAGCTACCTGTGAAACCACAGAAATTCGGCCAAAAGAGTAGTGGCCATCCACAGCAAGTAGGAACAAAGTATATTTGTTCTAAAAAAAGCCTTGGTTACACCGATACCAAAAGTTTTGAATCCAAATAGAGTGAGCGATCTGCGACCAATTTCCCTAACCCCTATTGTTTCTAAAGTTTTCGAACGTTTCCTGAAAAAATGGTTATTAGAAGATTTCTACGATAAAGTAGACCCCTGTCAATACGGATTTATTAAAGACTCAAGCACAGTTCAGTATCTAGTTAAAATTGTGGAAGAAGCTTTGGAGCATTTGGAACATTCATCGGAATCCTGCAAGCGGATCTGGAAAAGGCTTTCGATAAGTCAAGCCACCCGGACATTCTCGAGTCAATGACAGATTTTAGAGCCTTTTTAGTTCGGAGGGTTTACAGTTTTTTAAACGGTCGTCAGCAATGCGTTAGTGCTGATGGGGTACTATCGGACTTTCTTGAGCTTTTCTGCTAAATACCTCAAGGAACTTAAAGAGGGCCTGTGTTATTTTTAATACTGTGTAATGTGATTGCAATATGGCAAAAAAACCGAGCCAAGTTTGCAGACGATTTGATGTTGCTGATACTTCAAAAGCTTGAGTCCCTGATCAGTACGGATGGGATAATTCGTCGTCTGGAGTCAAACTGCGAAGAAAAACGGCTCAAAATCAACAGGAAAAAGTCAGCAGTTATGAGAGTTTCATTTTTAAAAAATGAGATTCCTAGTCAAGGAGATCTAAATGTGCCAATTGTAAATAATATGAAGATTTTGGGTGTGACCTTTAACTCAAAGATGTCATGGTCGGATCATGTACATAATATTGTTAAGAAGGCGAATATAGCACTAAGGAATCTAGTAACTACAAAGCGTTTTGGTTTTAGTCGTCCTTCACTTTAAAATTTTTACAAATTGTATATATTAAGTATTTTAGAATATGCTTGTCGTGTGTGGCATCCAGGGTTGAGTAAGGAACGAAGCATGACCTCGAGAATGTACAGAAGCGAGCTTTTCGTGTGATATTCGGCCAGGAGTACGCGAACTATGAAGAAGATATAAAGCTCCTTGCTATAGAAAGCCTTGTTGCCCGGCGTCCCCGGCTCACTATGACATGCGGGATAAAATGTTAGAATCAAGTAAGCATCTTGATTTGCTACCGGAACCGGCACGAACCGGATATAACACGAGGCATCAAAATAAATTAGAGCCCTGCAAAACATCAGCTTCTAACCGGTATAGATCTTCTTTTCTTTTCGTCAATATTTTGTAAAGCATTTTAATGAGTAAGTGACAGTATGTTTTGTAAATTATTGATAGGGTCTTATTTAATATTATGTTATTTGACCTAATAAATTCGTATCGTATCGTATCGTAATTTACTGCAAATTTACAGACAAGACTGTACAGAACTTAATTTCTTACGCTTAAAAAGAACCCGATATGCCGACTAGTCGACCGACGCCCGACAAAATCATATAAAATTTAGTTTCTTTAATTAATTTCTCTGTTATCAAACTTCTGTCGAAAAAAAAATTCCCCTTTCGTCCTTGGACTGCTTTAACCTGGGTGAAAAGCGACATAACAACGAGTTTTCCCTCGGGCGACCTTGAGCACTTTCAGACTTAAGTAGATTCCAGAGCTTCACTGAACGAGCAACTGAGTGGGGTGTGAGTGCTTTAAGTTAATTCTTCTTTCAGATGGTTCCATGGAGCAATTACGAGAGTGGAAGCTGAGAATATTCTCAGGAGTAAACCCTCAGGAAGTTATTTAGTACGCAATTCGGAGTCTTCAAGGAATGAGTACAGCTTATCCCTAAAGTAAGTGAATGTCTTCTGGGTTTTTTTTTTAGCTAGTCTTCGAATGCACAGTTTTTGACTTCCTTAATCCCTTAAAGCACAGCTGTTAGTTGAAATACGGTAGCTTTTTCACGAAAAAATGATCTGGGAGTATTAGTTTTCAGAAATACTCATACTTGCTTCGTCAAATTGGCGCTTACCTTCTTCTTCTTCTGTTTCTGGTATTGGGACAGCTGGGAAGCGCGGCCCTTTTCGCCTTCCAGCTGGTCTTTTTCTAAGTTGTTGATCGCGATGAAAAATTTGTAGCCTGCCTAGTTGTATGATAGTTGTACGAAAAAGTTGCATGTATTGATATGTAGTAGTAAAGAGTACTATCATTTAATGTGCCCCAGACTGTGCCAGTCTTAAGTAGTAGTATCCAGTAGCATCCTGTCTTGGCATAGTAGCATCCAGTCTTGCTAATAGTAGCATGCAATAGTATGCAGTAACACGGTAGCCTTGAAGTAGAAGCATGTAGTAGCATCATACTACTATTCTGAAATAAATTTTTAATCGGGATGGGTCAGTCTATGGCACCTCACTTGGGATCGCCGCCCAGAGGAGGAATTATCATGTTCTTGCTTGAGCTTCACGGAGAGGTAATGGCACCTCGACTAGGATCATAGAGCGTTATCCATCCTACTTACGATTCTTGCTTCTGGCGTCGAGGCTGGAACACATTTTTCTATTTTTAGCAAAATATCGTTCCACGGACTAATTGGACCAATCACGTCAAAGAGATTCTTAGTTACCACGCTTACTACAAGGCTTCGACTTCTTGGTCAACAAACAAAGAGTTGCATTTTTGCAGATACCATGGTATCTGTTACCACGGTAACTGGATTTGCAATTAGTCGTTTTTGCAGTACACTGTATCTGATCTCTTGGTCAACAAACAAAGAGTTGTGTTGCCAACAATTGCCGAAACGGCATGCTACGCATGGCGTCACCAATTTTGGCTTCTTGGCGTCAAGGCTGGAACGCAATTTTCATTTTTCGGCAAAAATATCACTTCACGGGTAGTCCAGCCAATCACGTTACAGAGATCCGTAGTTACCACGCTGACTACGCTCCCAAGCATGGTAAGCAAATAGTTACTATTTCGAGAAGGCTTGAACGGTCACCATAGTAACTTTTCACGAGGCTCGAACGAAAATAGTAACAAATAGTTTTCCGTCCCAACCTCAACAAAAGTTACTACGCTGACTGTTCCAACCTTCTCAAAATAGTAACTTTTTGCTAACCATGCTTGGGAGCGTAGTAAGCGTGGTAACTACGGATCTCTGTAACGTGATTGGCTGGATTACCCGTGGAGTGATATTTTTGCCGAAAAATGAAAATTGCGTTCCAGCCTTGACGCCAAGAAGCCAAAATTGGTGACGCCATGCGTAGCATGCCGTTTCTGCAATTGTTGTTTTTGCAGAGCAATCGTAGTATCGGATACAGCGTTAACTGCAAAAACGACTAATTGCAGATCCAGTTACCGTAGTAACAGATACCATGGTATCTGCAAAAACGCAACTCTTTGTTTGTTGACCAAGAAGTCGAAGCCTTGTTCTGTCAATGAGGTTAACTTTTTGAATAACTTAAATGACGGGTCCGTTCAACGCATTTAACTATAGCTCGCAGTCAGCTTGTGCAGAAGGGATGTTTATCACCAATAATAATAGACTAAATGCTCGAGGTGACGATGGAGTAGAAATATAATGCACAAAAGGAAAAAAATAATAATAGTGAGTTCGCAATTTAGACAGTTTCTTTGGTTGAGCCTGACTGTCGAGCACCTTACCTTACCTTAGATCCCCCTGTGCTACCAGAGGCACCCAGGGCCAGGGGCGTCACGACTAGGGGGGAGGGAGGGGGACCCCCCCCCCCGAATGTTGTCAGCCAGTCGGTAAAAAATAGCCGAGTCGGCGCGAAGCGCCTTGGTTTTTCGTAAAAACAGTCGATTTTTTTCTTGGAAACAATCGATTTTTCTTGGAAACAGTCGATTTTTTCTCTCTGTCTGTTTCTCGTAAAAATAGTCGATTTTTTCTTAAAAATAGTAGTTTTTCTTAAAATCAGCCGATTTCATCAACACGGTCGTTTTTTCTCAATAACAGTCGTTTTTATCTGCAAAAAAAGTCGGTAAAAATGACCAGCCAGTCGGTAAATACCTTGCCCCCCCCCCCAAACATTTTGGCTAGTAACGCCTCTCCCAAGGGCAGCCACGAATAGGCGCCAGTCCCTCCGGTGGGCTGCTGCCAGGACATCCTCCCAGGGGCGTTACGCATAAGGGGCGGGACGAGGGGCGGACGCCCGAGGTGGGACGCCCCCCCAGTGTTGTTGATCAGTCGGTAAAAAATAGCCGGCGCTTAGTGCCGCGATTTTTCGTAAAAACAGTCGGTTTTTCGTAAGAATAGTCGTTTTTCCGTAAAAACAGTCTGTAAAAATGACAAGTCAGTCGGTAAATACCTTGCCCCCCAAAAAATATTTTGGCTAGTAACGCCTCTGCTGATTCTCCCACTCGGATCACAGACTCGCATGTCTGTCTGCACTTATGCACATGTAGTAATAACAGTGTTTATTAAGCCCGAAAGGAAATGCAAAAAAAGAGCACGTAAAACAAAACAAAACAAACGATTGTACCTTCGCCAATCTAGAGCGAAATTTAAGTGCTTTCTGTACGTGTTGACTACTTGTAGAGCGAGCATCAGACCGACGCCCCAAATTTCCATTTTTGCCAACCCTAAATGACAACTCAAACTATCTTAGTTTTGAGGGACTGCTGACTTCCAAATGACTTCCTGCAAACACCAATAGCCCGCGAGGCTGTTTAGGCAGTGGTGCCATTTCAGTAAGCCTCGGGGGGGGGGGGGGACAAATGTCCATCCCAGGTTTGTTACACAGACTCAAAATTTAGTTACTCTTTTGGGGGTAAATTACTAGGACGGAGAGGGACTGCTTCGCCTTTTGAAACCTTTTGATTTTACATTTTGAAACGTAGGGGGCCATGACCCCCTTCCCTCCTCCTCCCAGATGGTGCCCCTGTGTGCAGAGTCTGACTAGGGGCGAAAGTAATTCTGAAGTAGTATTACGCAGTGAATGAAGCTAAGCTAGGAATACACGAAGTAGACGGTACTTCAATTCAGTTCAATTTGGTTCGCTTAATTTTTCCAAACAAATGTTCGTTAAGAAAAATAGCATCGAAATGTCTACATAATCACAGAGATACATGAACATGCTTGACGAGGACCCTTGCCAAGAAGGGCCGAAATATCGCTGATAAAGCATTGTGTCTGACGTATTCGTTGTATACATTATTTGAATATATGTTTCAAAGTCAGCTTGGGCTCAAGGAATATTTAACTAATATGTAGTGTATCTATCTTAGTAGCTTGGGAGACTACTACGAGCCCCGACTAGAGGGAGATTCTGGCGTTCTCATGGTTTCACTTTACAAAAGGGAAAGTGAGAGTCCGCCAATCCCAAAAATCAACGGATAGTTGTTGCTCCTTCACAACTTTTCGCTGATTTGCCGAGATCACTTTCTACTCACATCGTGGACTAACTTTCCACGTCACTTTCCGCAAGAGTAACTATGGAAAGCGAAGCGAGTTTTAGCCTAAGTCGCAAAAACAGCCGGCGCATAAACTAGCGGCTTTCCAGATTGTCAGATCCCTTTGGGTGTATACCGCAAGGCGAGAAGTTGTCAACCTCTTCACAGCAATTCTCGATGAAGCAAATTGACTCCTTGCCCGCTACCGTGTAGGGAAAGGCAGGTTATGGCTGTTTCTTCAGCTATACTTTTGGTCAATTTGCTCGTGTCGGTTCCACTGCTGACGGAAAATCTCCATGGCTTTAATTAGAGACCGGCGTCGATTTCCAGGCGCGGAATCGAAAATTCTTTTCCGGTCTGTGGGGATCAAGCTTTAGGAAGTCGATTTCCGTAAAGTGTTCCGTTTTCTCACCGATAATTACTAAGAACTAGTGTCGTCGTTCGAACGTGTGTGAAGGGGTACGCCAGTTTACCACAAACCTCTGGTGTCGGAGACAGGGGCGTCACGACTAGGGGGAGGGAGGAGGGACGCCCACCCCCCTCCGAATGTTGTTGGCCAGTCGGTAAAAACAGCGGAGCGCCGCGATTTTTCGTAAAAACAGTTGATTTTTTTCTTGAAAACAGTCGATTTTTTTTTAAACACTTTGTTTCTCGTAAAAATATAATTTTTCGTCAACACAGTCGTTTTTCTCAATAATAGGCATTTTTATCTGCAAACACAGTCGGTAAAAATGACCAGCCAGTCGGTAAATACCTTCACCCCCCCCCCCCCCCCCCCAAAAAAAAAAAAATACATTTTGGCTAGTAACGCCCTCTGGTCGGAGATACCCAAACGCTGGGTATATCGAACGTATGACATACTCTATGCTATGCCTAACGCCGCGGATACTCTATGCCAAATTCTGGGTGCCATAACCCAATAAAATAATTATGATCTGATTGAAGTTCAGAAATCAACCAATCAAAATTACTTTATATAATGTAATGTAATGTTTATTTTTCACCCATCGTACATGAAAGAGGAAATGATGGAGTATATAAAAAAGAAAGTAGAAAAACACAGAGAAAAAATCACACAATAAAGAAAAACAAAAGGCAAAACATAGAGAGAAAATCACATTAATATTTCACAAATTATCAAAGAACAATCCCTTGCCACTCATGGTGGCTCTGACTGCATTTTAGTCGTTGATATATCTCGTGAGTTTCCAAATCGGGCCAACAATACCATATTTCTTGGTCGTGTAGGTATTGCGCGTCTAAGGAGGAAGACGAAGAAGTTGTTTTGTGAATTTAAATTAAATCCGTTCAGTTTTTAGCCGGTCCGTATCATTTAATGTTTAAAAAAATGGAGCTATGTATAGAATATTATAGTAAAGTAGGTCAGGGTTAGGGTACCAACAGGTGCCCAGGCATGGGGTATTCAGCGTTAGGCATAGGGTATCCCAGAACCAGGGATTTGTGGTAGACTAAAGTATGCAAATTGGAACGATACTTGATCCTTTTTGCAAATATTGATAGGAGGTTTTGACACCTGAGAATCGGATTTTGAAAGCATAAACACGCTTCAAGTCACGGGACATACAACTATTCCACAGCCACATGCTAACGGAGCGTTTCCAAGTTAAAGATTCTTTTGGAAATTTCGTCGCCTCTGCCAAAAATCATGGACAACAGGGCCCAGCCAGCACATGACACTCTACATTCTTTTCTGGCCGATAAATGAAAAATTGTATATCGTATTTATTGTGTTTTATTGAATTCTTTTATTTGATTTTACATACTCCGCTTTTCAAATGGCGGGTCTGAACAGATTACTTACTTACTTACTTACTGTCCAAGACATAAAACATTTTGTTTCCCTGTGACAGAAGTTCGTTCGCTATGGCTTCCATTTGTTTTCTTTATTTTCCTTTTTCCTTTTCTTGTTCATTTGATTTGTTTCTGATCAGCACATAATGTAAATTAAAGTTGATCCCCACCCATTGTCACACTGTCAGAAGTTTCATAACAGATTGCTCATAACACTTTCAAGAATACCACCTTTTCACTTAGAAAAAAAGTGTTATGACCAATTAAGTTTATACTATTTCGTGCCCAGATCTCCAACAACACCTTCAATAGGTAAAAATACTACACTGTCAGAAGTTACAGAACGACAACAGCAGGATGCGCGGTTTCAACAGATAACACTTTGGGATGTTATATGTTATGTTTTTTTCGTTCCCGTTAGTATTTTTACCAATTGAAGGTGTTGTTGGAGATCTAGGCACGAAATAGTGTAAACTTAATTGGTCGTAACACTTTATTTCTAAGTGAAAAGGTGTTATTCTTGAAAGTGTTATGCGCAATCTGTTATGAAACTTCTGACAGTGCAGGCGGCAGCTTTATAATGAAGCTGTGGGAGTAAATAGTGTCGTTTTTTTATGTGTGAATAAACTGAACTAAACTTAAAGCTCTAAATCGACATTTGAATTATTAAGATAGCAGGACTGATCAAACGCTGAATGGACAAAACAGGGTCTGATTTCCTCTGGGAGTTTTCGAACGTAGCTGAACTTTATCCGATTTGTGGCAAGTTTTCCCTCGATTACTACCATAATTGCAAAACTTTTACTCAAAGTTCTGCAGAGTTCGGTAACTTGTTATTGAGTGAAGTTATCCTTCTGTTATCAACGACAACGGGGTTTTAAAAAAGGAGGTTGACTGTCGCCTGAAAATGAACTAGTGATGAATTGTGAACATCGCGAAAGTATTGTGTAATTTGTTGTGCAAAAAATTAATAAATATTCCTTCAGCCGAAGCTGACTGCGAATCACATTTGACACTGCAAAGGGCCAAGTACAGCTCTAATAAAATGTAGCTATACAAAGTAGTTACGAATCAAAGTAGATACGTCATATCTACTTTGACGAAATTGATCAAACATCCTGCCTAATTTCCAGTTTTGGCAGGATTCCGGGCGAACTACTTCCGGCAAAAACTAAAGCTCAAAAACAAATTCAACGTATCTCCTTACCGCTATTGGAGCTTCTAATCAACTTCAGATAATTATTTGTCCGGCGAGAAAATTAATTTTATATACGGATTCAGCATGCCTCCTTACCATCGAACTTTAATCAACTTCAAATAAAACTTTTACTTATAACAAATATTCCGTTTTCAGCCGGATTCCGGGCGAACTATACGTCCGGGAAGGGGCGTCACTAGCCTTTTACCTTTGGGGGGGGCGTCCAGTTTGTGCCGACAGACCAAAATGTTTGCCGACAAAACACGCCGTTGCCGCTTCGCGGCCCTAAATATATTTCCCGCCACCACAGAACAGAACTGGTAGTGGCGGTAGTAAGACTAATTGTAATGCATCAGTTGAGATTATTCCTTTAACGTAAACTCGTATATTTAAATTCACATGTATCTGCATTTCACTTCTGCCGCTTTCTTCTTAGCCATTCTTAGCTTGAACTCCTTCCTTTTTAGCGAACATCTTTTTTCCACTGACACAATTTCGTCCTTCCTTCCCCGTCTCCACTTTTCCATTTCCCCTCTTAACAGAACTGAAGATGCTTGAGTCGAGTGTTCGATTTGCATGGGAACGCGGCCGAGCTGTAGAGCTGATGCTGCAAATGGATTCAGCAAATCATCTTTGTCATCCGCGGCATTGTGAATTCCGTTTTATTAGCGGATTCTAAGCCCCCTGAGTCGTGTAATTGCTTTGCATGGGAACGTGGCTTATATAGCTGTGTAACTTTTTAGAGGTTGGAAGAACATCAGGCAAATCTTCTTGCTTTCATCTGCGCTGGCACTGTTTTTCTGCAACATGGATGGGTGATCCGGTGCTGTAGAACAGTGGTTCCCAACCGGTGGTACGCGTACCCAAAGGGGTACGAGAGACTAAACGCAAGGACGCAAAGGGACGCAAAGGTCCTCAAAATCAATGTAGTCTGTAGCTTGCATATCTCACCTCAAAATTTTTTGAGTTTTCTGACTCAAAGTTCCTTCCAAAAGTTCAGATACCACATAGTACGCAATTTCAGATACATGCCTCATATGCCTTATCGTTGAGGACACTAAATACGAGGGGTTGCTCACTCGCTGGGCACCACTGTACACCCTCGCTGGGCACCGGCACCGCTGGGCACCGGATGGGCACCGGCTGGGCACCACTGTACAACCATTTTGGGAGTGAGCAACCCCTCGACTAAATATCGTATTTTTTACTTTCTCCTCGTGGTAAAATGCAGTAAAATATTGATTGGTCTAAAAAGGGGTACCCGACAATTTTGAACTTTGATTAGGGGTACGCGGTACGGAAAAGGTTGGGAACCACTGCTGTAGAAGACCGATTTCGAACCGTAGGCTGACGTTCGAGACCAAGGGTGGTTGCGCCAGTAAATGCACTAGCGTCAGTTGTGTTGCCATCTGATACACTGATTCTGTATTCTGGAGTGACGAATAGCATTAATTAACTTTCTTGAATGATCCATCGCAAATCTCACGTAACGTCCCAAATTTTTTGAACTTAGAAAAGATTCACCTTTCACCGTCTTTACCTCGGTCTTTACCATCCATACATAATCAGCAGGGTCCACAGTGACATTTGTTATATTTGTACTTCCTCCATATCCAACCATGATCCCCTATTCCAAAATTTATTCAGAGCCACCACGCGCTGGTAACCAGAGGCCCCTCCCCCCCCCCCCTACCCATACGTGACGCCCTTGCTTGCTACAAAGGCGGGGCCACGAATTTTTCCATTTTCTTCACGGGTAACTGTAGGGGCAAGGTATCCATCTCCCAGTTTCCAAGACAGCAAATCCATAGTAATTATCTCCATGGTCTCCGTCCTTGAGTGGAAGCCTACTTCAAGAAACCATCAAAAGACTCTTGAACTTCCTCTTCTTCTGGATATAATTTCTTCAAACTTGGCGCTGTTAGCTAGAGATTCGGACCATAAATGCTTATCCGGCATTGATCCGATGCCTCACACTCTTCTATTTTCCAACCTAGGTGCACGTCCTTGCCGTTTTTTCAGGCTTCGTTTTAACGCCAAGTTACACCCCAGTCTGATGGTGTTTGATCGCTGCCGTACTGTAATTATGAAAGTTTATGGGATGGGTTGTTTTGAAATTTATTTTGATGATAGTGTTGAGCCAGGGTGCTCAAGCTATCCAGGGGTTGCAACTATTTGTTTACTTTTCTAAGAGTAAGAGTAACAGAAGTAAGTAGTAGAGTAGTAGTAGGAGTAGAGAGTAACAGAACAGGTAGCAGGTAATCGGAGTACACTGTAAAAAAATCTTGCAGTATTTACTACTGGGATTAATCTTGTCTCTAAAAAGATAATCTAATCTCTAATTCATATTAATCTTACCTCAGTAGAGATAAAATTAATCCCAGTAGCAGATACTGCAGTTAACAGTAATCTTTACAGTAATTCTCACACTGTAGCCAAATATAAAGAAAATAAGAACCAATGACACAACCAACATTGAAGACGTGGTTTGCGGTGAAGTTGAGCAGAGGCCTCATTTCGCGAAAACCCAAGGAGGGTAAGGGCGTCGCCCCCGGTCCCCTTCGCATTCTTGAAAGGACCTATCTTTCCTATAATACTAATGCAACCTCTTTCTATAATCGCTCCATATATTTCTAAGCCCGGAGACCCCAATTTCGTACGGTACATTCTAACCGCTCTAACAAAACCACTCCGGTTTTCTCACTTGCCGTGTTTTGCTACCTTCGATGTGCATCAAGCTGTCGACGGTTGTCTGCGAGAAGATTTTCCATCAGAAAAAACGGTTATCTAAATTGTTTACCTGTTTTCGCTATAAGTCAACGGGTCTCGGAAAAGGCTTAAAACAGCCAAAAACCGTGGGTTATTTTTCGAAAGCACAGCCTAGTTTTAGAGTATTCAAATATTTTAAAATACTGTAAGTTGAAGAGTAAATAGTGTGAAAGTCTTTAAGTCATTAACAGTGGTATATGAACGAAAAATAGCAAAAGCTTCGGTACTCTTGTCACAACTGTTAAATATGTTAGTCCAAATTTTCACGAATTTTGCAAAATTAAGCTGTAAGTTGCTTCTGCGCTGCTTTAAACCGTCATTTTATTGAAGCCGCCATCGATTACATCTTGGCAAAGTGCAATAACAGATTTTAAAGTACCATCAAATCCTCGCTTCCTTAAGCGGATTCCGTCCAGCTCAGTCCAGCTTCAATCTCTGCAATCAGACTTATTGTTTGCTTTTCTCTCTACCTGTCGATTCTCATCTTGTCTGCGGTTGTACCGCTGGAAAGGGTATCAGCATCAGCTCAGACAGGCCCTAATGGCGGTGCCAAAGCTGATCTCCGATTCTCTGCTCTCAGCCAGGAAGTGAAATGGGCGGTGCAAGCCATCCTGGTGCTTTTGCGCTCTCTTCCTGCCACCGTCCCCAGATTTCTCTAGGTAGGCTACCCATTTGCTGGGTGAATTTAGGCTTGTGTTACTGGGTCACGCCACTAAGCTCCTCCCCAGACCAAAAGGCAGGGATCAGCGAGACTCGACCGTGCGCCCCAAGAGGATCAGGAAGCTTTGAGTGCACTCGGTTAGGACGGGGTTGGGGTCGTCCTAATCTGTCTTTTTCGGGGCCGATCGTCTTTATGATACCCAGTACTTTGAGTATGTTTATGACCCTGGAGGCGGTGTTCATGTATCTCTCTCCCTCTACTCTTGAGACTGAACTTAGGTGTTCTAACAGAAAAGTCTCAAATACTTTATTTCTGCTTAAAACCAGCTCATTTCTGCATATTTTGCCCTTTTAGTTCCCTAAATGTGTCATAGACACTGAAAAAACACCACATAAATTCACTTCCTTCAAGTTGACTAGCAAGTGGCTAACCCTTGGCACTGTCCGAAGGTTCATAACAGGTAAAATTAGGATGCGCGGTTCCAACAGACAGCACTCAACAGACAGCACTTGGGATGTAATATGTTGTCCCGACAAACGTTATGCAGGAACGTTATGGTGAATTTTCCGATATCAACAAAAAAGACAACAAAAAAGTTGTCTTATTGCCTTTAGAAACCGCGGGTCCTTGTGTTATCTGCTATGAAACTTCTGACAGTTCGCTCACCGTCTGTATGCTGTTTGGCGATGCCGGTATTCTTAATTTCCTCTCATGAGTATGACGCATAATCATTTAACGATGTTACAGCTGTGATTTTCAAAAATCAGCCCGTGATAAGTTTAACCTTACGAGTATTTTCAGTGTCTCTTTTCCTATTTTTATTTCTATCCTTTCTCAAATTGGTTGCTCTGTATAACAAGAATGTTTCATGTCTGAAATCTCAGCTGGAATTGATGGTGACTGGCAAGAGAGGTAGGTTGTGTGTCAAGGAGAAGTTGAAGGTCAGATTAGGACTAGGGGTTGATACGTCCGGCCGATCCCGTCGGAGGGGGTTGGGGCCGTACTACCGGTTTTCAGGCCGATTTTTGCACATTCCTGTGCCTTGCGTATGTTTATGATAGTTCCGGTTACACACTCCTAGCGGCGGTTTCCATGCGACTCGTTTCATCTACTTTTCGATCATGAGATGTCTATCTCGAGAAGACTTCTTAAAGTTTTCCGACAGCTGGTTTAATCGATTGCGATTTTACCAGCGGCGCTGCTTTAACACAAAATACCACTCCTTTTAAAATCAGTCTATGTGGATATTCGTCATAATTATCGTCGCCTGTAGGTGATAGAATATCACTCGAACAGCGTGTTGTAAGATCAGTTAGGACGTAGTTTCAACCTGCTGTGTTAGAATAAACGCGAACCGGAGCCTGCTGCGATGACTGCTTCGAGCTTGTCTCCTTAGATTCGCAAGTTCCTTGCCGAAAGAAATAGCAGGCGGCCCAGGTTGCTACCTTTTACATGATATTGATATCTCATGTCCCACTGGAATGTAAGCCTTCGCGTAGGTTAGATGGTTTTGATCGCCACATTATACACACAAGCAGTAAATTGTAAATCAATCAAGAAATTTTATTAGTCAGCACGAGGCCATACAATACATAACAACACTAAATAAAAATAAAAAAAGCCTAAAACACCGGTAAACTACATCTATCGTAGTAGAAATAGGTTCTGCCAAGTAGGCAGGCAATGAAGCAGTGGGTTAGCTGCAATAGCTACAAGGCTGTTTTCTGACTTTATAGCACGTACGACAAAATAGAGATTGTGCCGCCCTCTCTATTTCACCAAATGTGCAGCAATGATTACGCAGTAGCGCCTGGCTTATACTTGCTCTGAACTCCACTCGTGCTAGCCGTCGAAATATACGATTGTAGCAAGCTTCTAGATTACGCTAAATATACACAGGACTCAGAATTGTAAATAATCACAGATTTGTACATATATACTTAGAACATGCATATTTAATTTTGCGTTATTTTACCTTTATCTGCATGTCGTTCATTCCGCATCGTTCTTCTGGTTTTTAATTACATATCCTTTTATTATTTGTTGGTTCCGCGTCGTCTTCCTGTTGTTATTGTGGTGGATCTTCTGGTTTAGTTTTGTTTTCGCTGAGGATGGTTTGCCGGAAGTACTATCGAAATATCCGAAATTTTATCTATCCCTCGCACATCACTTAGAGGGATAACTAGCTGACCAAGAAAAAAAAACGAAAATCTCGTTTTCCTATTATTGTTTGATCGCCTTTCGACTCGACATTCGCATGCCGTTAACCTTATAAGACGTTTGCACTTGCTCCGCCGGTATTTTCTACGCGAATTGTAAACATACGTGGTGACAAGTTCGATTTTCGTTCTGCCTGTGCACTGTCAGAAGTTTCATAACAGATTGCGCATAACACTTTCGAGAATAACACCTTTTCACTTAGAAAAAAAGTGTTATGACCAATTAAGTTTATACTATTTCGTGCCCAGATTTCCAACAACACCATCAATAGGTAAAAAAAACTACACTGTCAGAAGTTACATAACGACAACAGTAGGATGCGCGGTTTCAACAGATAACACTTCGGGATGTTATATGTTATGTTTCTTTCGTTCCCGTTAGTATTTTTACCAATTGAAGGTGTTGTTGGAGATCTAGGCACGAAATAGTGTAAACTTAATTGGTCATAACACTTTATTTCTAAGTGAAAAGGTGTTATTCTTGAAAGTGTTATGCGCAATCTGTTAAGAAACTTCTGACAGTGTGGATGTCACAGGCAGAAGCGAAAGTCAAAAGGCAATAAATCGCCACCAATATGCTTGATAGAAAGGGTGTGGTTGTCGCTGACCGGAGTTCGTGCCAACATGTTCAGCACCATCACACGGAAAAGTTGAATCAACTCTCCTGCTGAACTGATGGAAACGGAAATAATGAGACCTAGAAAACTTGATCACCTGTCCACACCACCAATACTATTTTGTGGGGAGTTATCTCAGTAGGGATCGACTAAAAGCAGGAAAGGAAAGGCAAAGAGAAAAGCAGGAAGGGCAAACTAAAATGGGGAAAGAAATACCAGGAATCGAGGGTTCAAAAAACTGGCAAGCCTTTCCTCTGTCTTGTATCTTGTGAGGGGTCCGCAACTTTATATTCCCAGATATTCCCAGAGCTTGTCACTCCCTGAGCCACACTGAAAAAAAAATCTTGCAGTATTTGCTGCTGGGATGAATATTGTCTCTACTGAGATAAGATTACTTCTGATTCGGATTAATCTTATCCCAGTAGAGATAAGATTAATCCCAGTAGCAAATACTGCAGCTAAATTTAATCCTTTCTCGGAGAAACTTTTTACAGTGTAGGTAGGTTTTTGCGATGTTCCTCTCAGTTTTATCCAACGTATTTCCTGTGGCTCTGCCCTTGGGCACACGGTCGCAGGCAAAATTAATCGTGTAGTTATTGACGCGAACCGCTGGGAACTATAAATATTCCTTCAGCCCAAGCTGACTGCGAATCATATTTGATAGTGCAAAACGGATACGTCAGCTGAATTTTATTAGAGCTATATTTCAGCCCTTCTTGGCAAGGGTCCTCTTCAGACTCAAAGCCGCTCAAGTTGGAAAAACGAACTTGTGGGAAAACCGAAAAACCGAACTTGTGAGTTTTCCCGCAAATTCATTTTTCCAACTTGAGCGGCTTCGAGCCTGAAGAGGACCCTTGCCAAGAAGGGCCGAAATATAGCTCTAATAACATTCAGCTGACGTATTTGATAGTGTTTGATGGTGCAAGACGGACAAGTCTGCTACATTTTATTCGAGCATATTTCGGCCCTTCTTGGCAAGGGTCCTCTTCAGGCTCAAGCCGCTCAAGCTGGAAAATTAACTTGTGGAAAAACAATGAAAGATTCTTCCTTAAATATCTGACTTTATGAACTTCTTCTCTGAAAATTGGTTGGAGTTAAAGTTGTTGCTGTGATTTCATTCTGGACAAGGCTGCTGTTTTTGCTGTTCGATTCGGAATTGGGTGATTTAACGTGTTTGTTGGTTCCCCTTTCTTTATCGAATTTGCTAATTCATCCAACTTTTGTTCACTCTGCACCGATTTGATAGTGCAAAACGGATACGTCAGCTGAATTTTATTGGAGCTATATTTCGGCCCTTCTTGGCGTTTCCCACAAGTTCGTTTTTCCAACTTTAGCGGTGTATAGCCCGAAGAGGACCCTTGCCAAGAAGGGCCGAAATATAGCTTCATTAAAATTCAGCTGACGTATCCGTTTTGCACTATCAAATATGATTCACAATCAGCTTGGGCTGAAGGAACATTTATAGCTGACGTATCCGTTTTGCACTATCAAATACGACCGGTGGGAACACATCGGTGGCAGACTTTTCTCGACAGACTTTATTATAAAAAATAAAAAAAAGTAATAATTAATAAATAATAAACTGATTGGAAAATTAATAAAGCAAATCTTCGTTAAGTACCAGGAAAGATGTTCTGGGTAAAGTCCAAGTCTCGAATCGGACTAGTCATGAATGTTTTCGCCTGCTTTTAATGCCACTCGTTCAAGACACCGAAACTTTTCTAACAAAATGGATTAAATGCGGTGTGTCTCGGCGTCTGGGATAAGAAACAAGTACCGTGTTTTGGAGGTAGCGTATTGCAGATGGCATCTATTCATGTCCTATGTATGCTGCTTAAGAGTGATCTATAATTTTTTATTTTTTTTTGTAGTTGATCCTTCATCGTCTATTGCAGAGACAAAAGCTTGTTTAATGTATTTTTGCTATTTTTATAATTATTATCATTCTAAAGATTTGAGTATATCTGTGGCGACAGGCTGACCTTGGCTTCAAACCTTATATTCGTCAAGCTTACGGGGAGCATGTGGCAAATTGTGTGACTGATTATTCTTCTGTTGGTATTGTGTTGGATTTTATGATTTAGTTTTTTGTTTATTTCGCTGAGGACAGTTTGCCAGAAGTGCAACCGAAATATCCAAATTTATATTTATCCCTCGCACATCATCCTAGAGGGATAATTAGCTGATCAATAAAAAAAACCCGAAAATCACGGTTTTCTATTTCTTTGGCGACAGGCGAAGCTTTATGTCAAATGTATCAATAATAATGATTTGATTGGATTATTAATTATACCTTCACGTCGTGACGGCCACTCAACATCAGGTATTTCATAATTATAAGAGTCGAGCAGTTTTCCGATCAATCAGTTTTATTGCAACCCTAATAGCAGTAGGCGAACATGGCCAAACATTAGAAAAGCAAACATTTAGAAAAGACAAGTATAAGCGATCGCCCGGTGTGTAACACATTTTTATTTATTTATTTATTTTTATAACCCGCTGAAAAGACAGAATAGCGGAGTACAAACAATGAAAAAGAACATAAAACACTAAAATACACTAGAATTTACTCTAGAAGAAGGGACAAGCCGTGATGTGCGGGGCGAGGTGCTGGGAAGCTGAGATGGGACGTTGTGGACAATTTTTTACTTATGGCCGAAAGTTTCAGCGAAATATCCGGAAGCTTGAAACGCGAAATCAGATGTCTGTTTTTATACCAGGGGGGTAGGAAAAGGAGGAATTTTGCATATCGGTAATAACAAGAACGGAGGGAATGAAGATCTTTTTTCTTTAAAACTGAAGAGAGGCCAGAAAGAAATAAGATAGAATGGTCAGTAAAACTGC
The DNA here is from genome assembly GCA_030848855.1 of Branchinecta sandiegonensis. Lineage (NCBI taxonomy): Eukaryota > Metazoa > Arthropoda > Branchiopoda > Anostraca > Branchinectidae > Branchinecta > Branchinecta sandiegonensis. Next base: position 15,359,646 of record JAUPMV010000012.1, on the reverse strand, counting down.
TGTAAAGTTTACTAAGGTTTTTTTTATTGTATTTCCCACGATTAGCAACGATTTTCGAGTATGATACTTGAATCTTTCTTTTTGCATCATTAACCGATTGAGACCGGAACGATTTGAGGCTGTTAGTAATGTGGTACACAAATCCTCAGTTTTGGGGCATGGTGCCCCAATGTATGGGCGTGGTGCTCGTATGTTGGGTACCATGCCTTGCAGCAAGGGTATGGGTAAAAAATAATCTTGCAGTATTTGCTACTGGGATTAATCTTGTCTCTACTGAGATAAGATTTTTCTAATTCGGATTAATCTAATCCCAGCAGAGATAAGATTAATCCCAGTAGCAAATACTGCAGTAAAATTTAATCCTTACTTGGAGAAACTTTTTACAGTGCACCCCCATAAAAATCTGTTTGAAAAGCAGGTTTTCATTTCAGATTCTCTGTTCAACAGATTTGTATGGGGGTACCATGCCCATACGTTGGGGCATGCCCGGACGTTGGGGCACCATGCCCAAAATTTGAGGATCTGTGTATGACTGGTTGTAGCCCACGAGCAATGTACAAAACACATCCTTTTGATTTAGTAAAGCCCTAAGTCTTAGGTTAGGTATAATTTTGTGTATTTTGTAAGTTATTTCTCTTTCGCATTCTTCTTTCCTGATCCTTTTTCCCTTTATTATTTATTCCGTCTTCATGCTTTGTGCTCATGTTGACTGTTAAAAATAAAATCACCATCATCATGATCAGACTATTGTGCTCTGGGTTCTCTTTTGCGGCCTTGCCCTTACGCTATAGCTCAAATATTTGAAAAACGAGCTGTGGCAAAATTAACGTTAAAATTACTATAATTGGCCAATTTCATTAATCCAATTTCTTTTTTAGGAGTGCAAGAGGATTTATGCACATGCGCATACAGCGGACATCGGTCACTCAAAATATCGGACCTTGTGATATTACCGTGGAACACTTCGTTCTAGGCCAGTTCAGCAAACCCTTCCAGACCATTCCGGAAATGATCAGACATTACTCAGTGAATAAACTTCCTATAAAAGGGGCAGAGCATATGTGTCTACTATATCCAGTGATAGATCAGTGTCTGTAATACGACCAGGTATACATAGGTTGTAAGGATTTATAACTCGCTCAGAAGCGGCTCCCCTAGCTCTTTTATACTCTGCCGACGACAGGAAGAGTTACCGTCATGTTGCAGCGACACTGTTACGTTACAAATGTTTACCTCTGCACTGTCAGAAGTTTCATAACAGATAACACTAGGATGCGCGGTTTCAACAGACTATGCGTAACAGATAACACTTGGGATGTTATCTGTTGTGTTTGAAAACGTTATGCATTAAATGTTACGCATAACAAGCTTTGTTAGGAAGAGCCAAAAAAGCATCTACTCACTTTATTCCTTATCGTCACGATGTCGGAAAACTCAGCAGATACGTTTTGGCGGTTTTTCGGTTCTTCCTGATGGTAACGCTTATTATTTATAACATTTTGAAACACAACAGATAACATCCGAAGTGTTATCTGTTACGCATTATCTGTTGAAACCGCGCATCCTTGTGTTATCTGTTATGAAACTTCTGACAGTGTGGTTTACATAATCTCCGTTTTTTTCGTTTGACTTCAAACATGACGCCATTACGTAGTCTGGGTAGGCCAGGTGTTAAGGTACGTGCACACACAGTGTGATATAATTTCGCTTCGCAGCGTCACTTCTCCAGTTTCTCCGTTTCATATTCATAATAACTATCTTTCAATTCTGGATACAGAAGTCACACCCACTCCCGATACGAAAAGAAGTGACGATATACAAACAGATGATGAAAGTCGTTCTGTCGCACGACGTTCAACAGTAATCTGATGAGAAGAAGAATAGAAAGGTGGAAAGGGATTGGCTCCAAGCCAGACCGAAAGCCAATTTGAAGTCGAAAGAAAGAAGTACTTCCGCTCGTGTTTGAAATTTGCTCCGATAGCAGTAGAATGTTTTCTACTCACGTCGGACAGTTTGCGGACCAAAATACGCGTCCGAAACGCGGAGCGAAGGCGAACATCTAACTATGTCTGCACGTAACTTTATGTAGTATTTTTACGGTCTAGCATTATGCTGTAGATTTAAACACGGTGTCTTAAGTCGAGAAATGTTAAGCTCTTGTGCTGTGTCCCAGTAGCATTTCTGTAACCTAACCCGTATGGGAGACGATTGGGAGCTACCAGAGCAAAATAACACTAGGGAGTAGCGCCAAGACATATGCTTTACATGCTTGGCAAACGGGCCATACTCGTAGCGCCGCCCATTATGCTTGCGGCATTTAAAGCGAAACAAACTTACGGGTTTAGAAATTTCTAGTAAAGCTAAGATGCGGTCTGCACGTATCGAGGAAACAGGGGAGGTTGTAGCTATTTTTTTTGTGTTCAGAATATGAAGTTGTTGGGGCCAGCGCTTGTGCACGACTGATTGTGTTTCAGTAGGGACATTCTCTATGGCTAGTGATGCTAGTTTCCCTGCTATTCGAATGTGGGTCACTTCTTTCAAGTCTTGGCGCTACTCCCTAGTGTTATTTTCTCTGGGAGCTTCAGTGGTTCCGCCTTAAAAACAAAAACGGAATTTCTCGTCCGTAATGTCAGTTTGGAATTTGAAATACTAGATATTCTGATACTCATACCAGGAACTTGTAAAGCTACTATAAAATGAAATATTGATCGAACCCGCATCTGACACAGCTCTTAAACGGTTTCTTCTTAGTTTTAGTTTTTTAGTTTAATACCCTTTATTATACGAACCAACTTTTAAATGCTAAACCACATGAACACACCTTTTGTGCAACTCTCTTTATATCCTTTATACTGTAGCTGATACTTCTGACTGCAGGAAAACCCGAATGGGCCTGTGGGGACAGTCAAAAAACAAAACTTCACTTTACATTAATTTTCACTTACTTTTTGTAAAAAGAGAAGAAAACTGAAAGAGGAAGAACAAAAAGAAATGAAGGAAGAAAGCAAAGAGAAAAAAACAACAACAAACAATAAGTGGGAAACCATGCCGGTTTGGTTACCAACAATCCGCCTTGAAATACTTACTATCGTACTGAAGGTTTTACCACAGTGGGTAGGTTTTTGCTAGAGGGCTAGAAGCGCCTTCGAGCAGATGATTCTTGTCCCAGAGCCAGAAATGCTCTACGACTTCAAACAGTACTTGATCCTTCCATTTTGATTATCAGTTCTTGTTCAGTTCTGATCGAAAACTTACCAGTACTTTTAAGACACACAATCCCTATTCTTGCATGTATCGTATTCAAGACAAGGTCATCTCCTCATAGTCGCAAGCTTCGCGCCATCTTCCGATAAAGTGCCGGATTACCAAATAGGCAGGGTCAGCATATTGGCCCCGCTCCTAGGACCTAGGGGCCGCACAGACGACTGTACCAGAATAATATTGATATTATTTCGAAAGAAAATACTTGCAGTAGAGGTATGCTTATTGCTTCGTTGCAAAAATGTTGGGCTGCCTTGGTTTTATTGTTTGCCTTTAAAATATTAAAATGTAAATGGTAAATTAAGTAGCCTAACGATCGGCCAAGAACCAAGCGTTTCAGCTTTCTTTCGGCATAAATAATGAAGTAAATAATAAATAATTTCGTCTTCTGTTTTTTTTTTTTCTCTCGGGATTTTCATGTTCGGACAATTAGTAATGCAAAACTGAAGCACTTCTTAGGACGCCATAATGTTGACGTTTGATGGTGTCAAAGTAACTAAGCATAGAAGGGCTAAAGATTAAAAGAATAAAACAATACAATGTGTCTTTTTTACTTCTATTTTGGCTTAGACTATCGTTGCGCTCATTCATAAATATTTGCTAGGTTTGCATATTCTTCGTTGCTTGTTAAGTTAGGCGACGTCGCAAGTAAACGCACCTCTGCTGTCTAGCTCTCTCCCCCGGACTCAGTAAAGCATTCTCAGTAAGATGTCTGCTCAAGTTTAACCTGAGTTTGGTTGTTTTTTCCCTGTTTTGTTCAGTCTTCCCTCGAGCTTCCGCAGGAGTTGAAACATTCTCTGTAAGATGTCTGTTCAGTTTGGCCTCTTTTAATTGTTTCCTTCCTGTTTGTGTCGAGTCTTCCCTCAAACTTCCACCGGTATACCTTCCAAACGATGACCAATAGATGTTTTTCCCTGACGTTTTCTTCCGTTTTTATGTCAACTGGAGCTGAATTCTGTTACAGGTTACCAAGAAAGTGAACGGGAACCGGGAAGGGGTAGTATAAACCCGAAAAAGTAGGCCCCCATGAAAAATACCATCAGTGTCGGTTTCATATAGACCAAAGTTGGGTTAGACTGCGTATTCTTTGACTTTATGACTGCTCGTATAATTTGGCGGCTGAGGTAATAAAAAGCAAGGTGGCCAAGCCAACACCTATGTGCAAATTAGTATGAAATCTAATTAACATGGAACAAAAAATATGGTAATCAAAACCTGGGCCCTTTAATAATTCCAAACACGCTGAAAACTGCTATATAGCAGTTGTTGAACTTGAGTTACAGGTGATGATAATGTCAGCCGACTATAGTTGGATATAAGCAGACGCTGACACTTTTTTATTTATTCAGAGTAATAATTAACATGGAATAGCGCAAGATCGCGAGAGGAAATCATTCATTGCGCCTCGTAGCGTATTACGCTATAGGCAGAACGATAACGGAAAAAGGTTTCTGGGCCACCCCTACACTGTACGAGGATTTTGTATTTTTAATATTGAGCGGTAGCCAGTTGTTTTTGAAGTAGTAGTATTGCCACAGACTTTTAAAAATGTGAATAATCTCATTCGTGAGAATAGGGCTGGTCGAATTGGACTGCACATCTCATCCTATACGTCTTGTGTTTCCTTCAGCGTGTTCCACCCTACTTACCATAGTTACTACGCATGACGTCACGAATCCTGGGTTTTTGCTATCAAGACTGGAACGATTTTTCTATTTCCCAGCAGAATATCGTGCCACGGGCGAATCCGAACAATCATGTTACAGAGATGCTTAGTTACCACGCTTACTACGCTCCTGAGCATGGTAAGCAAATAGTTATTATTAGTTACTATTTCTACAAGATTGGAACGGTCAGCGTAGTAACCTTTTTACGTGGTTGAAACGAACATAGTAACTAATAGTTACTATTGTTAGAAGGTGGAACACGCTCCTTGTTAAACCGCCGCTTAAAGTTCTACCGAATAGAGCTGAGATCCGAAAGTCTAGTTGCACATCACGTGGACACTTAAATAGGTGTGAAAACCCGATAAGAATGCGTTGCTTCGTCTGTCCACTATCCACAGATAATCAGTTTCATTGAATGCTCCTCTTCTTTGGCATTTGCGGTCCCTCTATGTGCTTGCCCCTCGATGCTTGAATGTATAGTAAGAAAAAGTAAGCCACTGCTGAAAAATAAACTGAAACTGACAGATTCCTTGCAAGAAACATCGTAACACCACCTCCTTACTTTCTTGAGCCGTGACTTTTCCGAGTGACTCAGTGAATTTTCTTTCGCCCATGGAAATGCATGCTTTTGTAGAAATTCAAATTCTACGCGTCTGGATGAATCTTGGGATGTCGTGCAGGTTGCGTACATTCCGACGTTTATTACTACAGCCCCGGATGAAAATAGTGCGATGTATTCAAATGTCAGATGTTAAAATACTTCCTTTTCAGTTGAACTTTAAGCAATGAAAAGGCAGTTATACCGGAAGCATTAACAGACAGTCTGGATGGTGAAGCTAGCTTAGACCAAGAACAAATAAGTCAGTGAAATTAGAAAAAGGGAAGTACATTGTCTTTAACCTCCACAGTCCTTCCTTTCTCGTACTCTTCCCTATGAATCCTCCATGATATTGTTCATTTTTTTTTTTCTGATGAGTTCCGACAATTAGAAAAAGGGAAGTACATTGTCTTTAACCTCCACAGTTCTTCCTTTCTCGTACTCTTCCCTATGAATCCTCCATGATATTGTTCATTTTTTTTCTGATGAGTTCCGTGTACTTTTCTTCTAGTGTGTTATTCCTCTTTTTGTATTCCCTATACGATGTATGTTTGTAACTGTTGGGATAGTGCCAAGTTTGTCTATAATCAGTTGTTTATATAGTGACAATAAAACGTGAACGACTGTTGGTATTTATGTGGATCGAAAGGTTCTAACCTAATATAGCGTGTTTAGCCCTTAATTTTTAAAGATGGAAGCCTATGAACGAACAAAGCGTGAAGCTTTGTATGAAGTCCCTTATGCAAAGTGATGTTTGTAGGAACTACATTTTCGCATTCTTAGAACACGTCCTTGGATTTGAAAGTATCTGTCTTCGAAGGGTTTTGAAAATAGCTGGCAACAGAAAATTACCAGCGAGGAAATTTGACATAATAGTGACAGAAATCATGGAAAAACGAGGGTGACATATTTGGTACACATTCTGCGAATGCCCGAAGACAGACTGTCTTGAAAAGTGTGCCAGTAGCAGCTTGAACGAAGAGGAGGCCGACCAAGACACACCGTGCGCAGGCAGTATGATAGGGAGCTGAAGGAGGCCAATACTTCCCCACTCAATTAGAGGAGTCATTTCGCGGAAACCGTTCATATCCTGTAACGTACATCTTACATCGGGGAGACCGAAAATAATTAAGTGATTAGCAATATAATATATTCTTAAATATATTGTTGACGAAAAGTAAAGAATATGTTTACTAAGACTGATGTAAAAAATATATACTGTTTAAAGAGTCTTAGCGCTTCGTCAACTAGGTTTTACAGTGATCATTTCATGGGTAGCTCTGGGCCCTTTCGGAAAGCCAGGGGCAGTTGCCCCCCCCCCCCCAAATGACGCCCCTGCACTCCACATTGGGAAGACTTCACTGCAGCCGCGCATCTTCGTGATAAATCGAGATCCTTTGTTGACGCCCTATGCAGTACTTACGGCTCAAGAGAATTTAAGGTAGGGTAAGAGACTAGGTTGAGCCCTTTCTGCAGCTTAACCAGTGTACAGGTAGTTGACAGCGACGAGCTTCTAGGTTACTGTTTTTTCTGGAAACAATCAATTTATTTAATGCGTGATATTCCACATCACATTAATAAAATTACACGAACACAAGACTATTCTTTACCAAATATATACCAATCATTTCATCGATTCGGTGGCTCGGGGCAATAGCAAAGTCGACGGAAAAGGCGGTAAAAATGGCAGGAACGGCATTCTGCATTCTCACGAATTGCCTTTAAAAGTGGATTTTCGGGGACTTCTACCTTGCAACAAAACTAACTATCGCTTTCCGTCTCATAACATCAAAAGATTCAATTTCATTTTCTAAAACCATTTGACTAGCAGAGTAACGTCGATTGTATGAAAGGAGCTGACGGAATGCATTGTTAAAACAATCTTTTAGTTTACGCAGCGTAACCTCCCGTACTCCGTACTCCCGGCCTCGCGTAATACACCTAGTTGGGCCTCGCGCGGGATGTCGTTCCGCTTATTCGACGCTTTCATGATACAAGGCTTGTGCATGAACCCATAAATCTGTTGCCCTATTCCTCTGGAACACTACATTCTATTGTTTGGGAAAACCTAGAGGATCGAGTACGCTTATCGTACAAGGAACAACTCCAAAAACGTATCAGATTGACACACATTCCGTTTGTGAGACATTTGCACATACGAACGCTGTATCTGCGGTACCAAGTGAGCAGAAAGTAGATAGATAGATAGATAAATCTTTTTATCCACCAAAAACTTATCATGGCTCACGCCAAATTTGTTTGATATAGTCATGGATACAACTTATGAGCACACACATAAATCATAATAGGCCTACGGATATGGGGCTACAACGGTCATACATAACATTATAAATTTAAACTAGCAGCTCAGCTTATGGTTCGCTATACAACTTTAAAAATGAAGGGACAAAAATCTTTGCAAACCTCTGGTGGGCACATTTAATTGGCCGCAACTTTTCAACCGCAGTAGCTACCTTGCGAGAGAGCCTTTTTGTCCGATTTTCAGAAGGAAAAGATTTTTGTGGATTGGGTGATTCAGAGATTTGACACCAAACTCCATGCAGAGTTTCAGCCTTCGTTCATGTAAGGAGGCGATTTCGAACTTACGTAGTAACTCTTCATAGGACTTCTCGGCCACCTTTGACGCTATGGTTAGAGCTCTTTTTTGAATCTTCTCAATTCTAGCGGTCTTATCGACCGTGAGGCCAAAATGCCAAACAGGGGCTATTCTAAATTTGGTCGGATAAATGAAATGTAAATCCGAAACAAGTGTTTAGTGGGTGCCCCATGCCACTAAAGCATCTAAGCATCTGAAGTCCGGCATTCCCTCGCTTTATCATGCTAGTCGTCTGTGCTTCCCATTTTAAATCTTGAGTTAAGATTATCCCTAGGAGTTTAATTTTTCATACTCTCAAGGAATCTAAGGTAGAAAAGTAGGGTTGAAAGATTTAAAAAAGGTAATTGTCATTGTGCGCGATTTATTATCATTCACAGTCATATTAGATTTCAAAGCTTGCATTTTTACTTTACTCACAATATCTTGAACTTGATTCGAAGTACATTGGAATGCTACGCATAACGGAATACAAAACTCCGACATTGAACTGGTAAATTTTATCCCATTTTCGTTGGTTTCTTTGTCGGTAATTTTACATTTTGCATAATGCTGCGGACAGTTGACTAAGATTTCCCAGACGAATTTTCTTCACTTGCATTACGAAGTTAAATCTCAGCTTTTCCTTACGGAACTGATGACGGTTTCGGAAATCCAGGCACGAATTCCGGTTCACCAGAACCCGACCCTGATCATCCGTCCAAACTCGAAAGAACATAAAGCTTGCATTCCATTTCAGAATAAAATGGGTTTGTCCGCTAGTTCTAGCCAAGCTTAACCATCCAACCAGTCTAGTACACTAGCCCTTTTTCTGTCACGGTGCTCAAACGTCTAGCACCATGCCTGAGTGCTAGACGTTTGAGCACTGTACCTTAAAATTTATGCACAGTGCACTGTATGCTGAAATCCATGCACCATGCATGAATTTCAAGGTACAGTGCTCAAACGTCTAGCACTCAGGCATGGTGCTAGACGTTTGAGCACCGTGACTGAGAAAGGGCTAGTGTACTAGACTGCATCCAACTCTTCAACGCCCAGAGGCTAACCTATAATCTGTAAGGGAAGTGAACCTAAAATAGCCGTAAAACATCACGAAAACACGTTTTTTTTCAACCAGGACAGAGCAAAATAAAGGAGTAGCGCCAAGCGTGACAAAATTGACACACACTCGGATAGCATGGACCTGGCATGGACACTAGCACCACTAGCAATATAGAACGTCCCTATTGAAACTCAATCAATCTTTCATCAGCGCTGGCTCCAGTAACTTCATATTCTTCACATAGCAAACAAAAGATACAGACTCCATTGTTTCCTTGGTGTGTGAAAACCTCACCTTTGCTTTACTAGAAATTTCTGAACCCGAAAGTTTGTCTCGCTTTAAATGCTGCAATCATAATGGGCGACGCTATGAGTATCGCCCGTTTGCAAAGCATGGAAAGCCAGGAAACTCTTACACCGGGTCTAGGAAACCATAGGTATTGGCGCTCCTCCCTAGTGTTATTTTGCTCTGAGCCAGGAGAGCCATGTCCCTGCCATGTCCCCCAGTGCCCCACCGGCTTTTCCGTTTTCCTCTCGGGTGGAATTTCGTCCCTCTATGGCAGCCGGGTTACTGGGCGACAGATTCAAATCTAAGAGAACATCAGGAGCCTAGACCAGGATAGGCTTTTCATTGAAGGAAGGGAGCTGGAAGGAAGGCACCTGAAGTTTGTGTTAAGGAAATGAGTAACGAAGTGATTAGAGTACTTGAAGCTGTAAGTAAACTTAAGTCATGTTTACCGTGTGTATAGATAGTCGTATGATTGAGGAATCAACATAGGATAGGATTTGATTGTCCCTAGGCCATTTTATAACTGTAAATGGGACTGATGCCTTGCCGGCTGCTTGGCTATAAATATACATATAAAATATATATTTACCGGGCGACTGCCGGGCAATAGGAATAAACTACATTTTCTTGTTTTCTGAGGTAGAATAGATCAAACGGGTGTTATGTCAGGCTTGTATGGAATTCTGATTAACTTAGTTTAGAGATATAGCTGAAAAATACCAGAGAAAATTAAGCTAAAAAGCAGATCTAGCGTAGGTTAGCTTCATGGCTGAGTCATGGACGTCTAGTTCTGGTCTAGTTACCCATCACTTATTCTTCTAAATGTGCTTGAAATAAGACCTGATAAAAAATCTGTGTCTTCATTGCTATGCTGTTTGGTCTCATTTAAATCAATGCGGAATTCCATACAAGTGGGACATCACAACTGTTTAATCTGTTTAACCTTGGAACACAAGTAATTGCAATTTATTCCTATTTTTGAATATATTTGTAATCTATATAGAAAGAGTCGAGCGGCCAGCCAGGCGTCAGATGCGTTTACAGTTATAAACCATCCTAGGGAAAATCAAATCTTATGTTGGCTCATCCACCACATGACATCGCAATGTATGTCATGGCTGTACCGTATTCCGCCACAATTTTTACAATACCCGCTATTCATATAATCAGTTTTCATTGAATGAACTCTTCGTTTGGGTTTGTGGTATTTTGATGTGCCTATATCTCTATGGTAAATGATCGCAGGAAAAAAAATCTTTTGTGGGTTTCTTCAGAAGTAACATTCCAATCTAGAATTAAGAAAGTTCTTGAGATTTGCTTTCGTTAGCCATTGAAATGCACATTTTTTTAAATTTGAAAATCTCCACATCTGGATGAAATTTGTCTTATCTGGCCAGCAGTGTATACCCTGAAGGACACTACTTGAGATCAAGATGAAAAATTAAAAAATCCCTTAGAAGGGTCAACATAATTAAGTGTATTCAAATACAAGATATACAAATAAGGTGGCTTCTCAGTTAAATCTTAAGAAAGCTAGGTCAGTGAAAATCTTAGAACTATACAGTAACACCTTCAGTAGTGCCAACTGTGGGGTTGAAATTGACTGCTCCATGCCTGGCTCCATTCCTTCATAGTAAGATTTCCCCTTTATTTTAGGGAGTCAGTCAAGATCCAGCTTTACTGAAGCATGCAGAAGAGAAACTGAAAGATTGGGAATCAGTTCCAGGATTCTATTCTTCTTTGTTTGTAAGTAGACCTGTAGTCTGGTTTGCTATGGAGGTTGAATTTTAAGCTTCCTCCTGTGAAGCAATTTCTAGACAAATGTTCTTTAAGCCAACGTGACTAGGATTAAAGATAGGCCTGTCTCAATTCCAGAATTCTGAGCTCTTTCCACATTGTTTCTGAAAGGGAAGTTGGGTATATCCAAAGTTTGGAATAGCCTATGCTTTGTATTTTATTCAAAACAGTAGTATTTATGGGTCAGGCAATTGGAAGCATTTGGCATAGGGCTATAGTAACTGGCATTTGACATTGGCTATCCAAAGTAATAATTATACCCAATCTTTGGGATAGCCTATCCAGAAATCAAAGGTTTATGGTAGACTGATCTACTCTTCTGACCTAATTGCCCTTTCTGATTGCCTTGAATTTTAGGATTGATGCAAGCAAATTTATAATGTGGGATAACACTGCTGAAAGAGCTGTGATATTTTTGAAGTCAGCGAATCATTAAAGGAGGAAAACATATAGGCTACTGGCCAATCAGCAGCACTTAGTGGCAGCCTCTAGTGGTCTGTTTCTTGCTTTATACACCAAATGGAAATGTTTAGTGGTTCTGTTGTTTTCTAAAATCTCTTTTGTCATGATGAGGCTGCTTCTAGTTGTCCATAGCTTTATCGCCATTACTGCACAGTCTGTACATCATTCTAGGCTTAACCTAATCGTTTATTTTTCAAGGTGATAGCGGCTAACCGGCAATTTGGAGACAGTGTTCGGTGGTTGGCCACAGTGACAATAAAAAATGGAATTGATAAATACTGGAGGAAAGGGGCACCAAAGTAAGTATAATTTGCCATCCACATGACAGCTTCATGAGGTATGCAAATGATTATGTCGCAATGAAATCCGGAAACAGATAGCATTTTTTTTTGTTAGGAAATCATTTGGTAAGACGTCAAAAATGATTTCATGGAAAATGAAATTAGGGGCTGCCATTAAAGCATAGGTCACCGCTAATCACTATGACTCCTTTACTAGTGCCGTCTTCTTCTTTCGTCTATTTTTGCATCAAGTCTCTCTATTCAGAGGTTTCGAACTGGTAAAGTTAACCTGAAAAGCTTCCATAGCCCCACTTCTGATCCCTGGAACTATCATCAAACGAGTCTAAAACTAGAAACAAGTCACATAATCCACATTTCCTTTCCGCTCTTACACTCAAGACGCATTCCGCTCGTTCTGAAAATGAACATTAAGCCATGTCGAACGCCCATAATGATTACTAACTAATCCCTCGGATGGTGATATTGTTTGTTTGTACTAGGGGGAGCTACCCTGGACTCCAGAAACTTTTCACACTGGGCTGCCTGGCGGTTTTCGAGCACCCTACGAGACGGTTAACGATTTTTAAAACACTTGTGATACCTATGTCGGTTGTCAGCCGAGGAAGGCCTGATTTCTTAAATTCCAGATTTTGCAATACCGTACTAAGGGATTGGTGTTAGTAGGAAAGGTCCACATCTACTGTAGATTTAATGATGGTGAAATAGTTTTCTAGTATAATAGGTTAACAAAGAGGATTGCTTGCTTTCCAGTTAGTCTCTCTCTCTCAGAACGTGACGTAAAACCCTCACGTTGGACAATTCCACAAACCCGTTTCGGCATTTGTCGATGGAACACGGCCAGATCGGACAGATAACTGCCCTATGAAATAATTCGCAGTAGAAATTGCCAGAAAACTAATTTTGTTTTGTTTTATGTACTAACAAGTTACAAATTGTGTTATTATTTTGTAGTTTTTTGTATAGACAGTCATTTAATTTCGAAATGGATTGATAAGCCCACCTGATGACCTTTTCAAGCTGACCCGCGACAGCAACCAACCCTAATTTGTATTTTTCTAGTGGGATAGCTGAGAGTGAAAAGGTTACAATCCGCGCTGGACTGTTGCAGCTCATCGGCGAACCCAATACCCAAGTCGCTCTGCAACTCGAGGTCGTTCTGGGAAAGATAGCAAGGTAAGAATCAATTAATAAATTATTGTGTCGGATCCTCCAAAGCTGAAATAAAAATAGAATTTCGCAAAATATCACACCAATATAGGCTACATTACTTTCATAAATACGTCGCATATGTACTGTATTTTACCATTTATAACAAAACAAGCAAGGCTGACAGTTTAAGGAAATGAAGGTCTTGAACTGAATAAGCTTCAGCTACCATATCAACATGATGTAAATTTTGGGAGTTGTTTCTTCTTTTGTTTGAAGCTTTCTCGTTCAGTCATTGCCTCACTACTGCCTGTGCTTTCACCGTCATTTGCGACTAATAAATGGAAATAGTTTGTTTCTGACTGAACAAATCCAAGGTGATGGTGGTTCAAAATCCTGGCAGAAACTTCAGTCCACAACCGCCCGAGTTTGTGCGATCCACAGAAGACAGGAACATGAAAGCACAGAACTCGCTAGCGATTGGGTAAAAGCGTAATCTGTCAGATCCATAAAATACAGGAACACGAAAGCACAGAACTCGCTGACCATTGGGCAGAATGATATGGTAAGCTGCGACCACTGCCTTGATGCGCTCCGTAATAGCAGAACAAATATTGCTGATTTGTCTGAACGTGCCGAATATGTGTAACGACTTAGTAACGACAGGCAACCAGAGGCGTTACTAGCCAAAATGTTTGGGGGGGGGGGGTCAAATATAAGGTTTGAAGCCAAGCTGAATTTATTCCGAATTTAGATTTATCCCTCGCACATCACCTTAGAGGGATAACTAGCTGATCAAGAAAAAAAAACACGAAAATCACGGTTTTCTATTTCTTCCGGGGGAGGGAGGCAGGGCATTAACCGACTGACTGGTAATTTTTACCAACTGTTCTTGCAGAAAAAGCGACTGTTCTCAAGAACAAATTGACATTTTTGACAAAAAATCAACTGATTTTCAGAAAAACGGACTGTTTTCATGAAAAAAAAACGAAAAATCGCGGCGCTTCGCGCCAACTCGGTTATTTTTACCGACTGGGCGACAACAATGGGGGGGGGGGGGGGGGTCCCCTCCCTCCCCCCCACTTGACGCCCCTGCTGTCAACCATTAGCCTATTCTAGGTTCAGAAATTTTGGCTTGTCATAACCCTTTAATGTGCTATGGTGGAAAACAAGCTTTTGTTCCTCCAAAATGACGACAGAAATAAAGACGAAAAGACAAATGAGGCTATGTTTAAGAATGCAGATCTCTAAGTTCCCTTATCTTGAAACAAGTATAAACCAACAAAATAATAAACAAACCGCATATAAAAAAATCCAAAAATATGAATAATGAAGAGCAATTAGTAGTGTGAATTAAAATAATTAATTAAGTAGTCTGGATAGGCGGTCCAGGTTTGTTGTATTTCTTTTTCGTTGTAATGGTTGGTAAAATTGCAGTTGCAAGTAATAAGGATGTTGAATCCCGATGAGTAGCTTGCGGTTGATGATGGTGCTCATTTATTTCCGGGTCACTGTTTCTGGGGCACTCCAGTACAATTTCCACGGTTGCGCACACCAGTCCTCGTCAAGTCGCTTTTTGAACCCCTCAGGTGTTTCGCTGGTCGCAGCTGAATCAGACAGGCAGTTCCACAGAGGCTCTACTCTGATGCAAGCACTGTTTTCCAAACAAAACAGTCCCAGTCCTACTTGCAAATTGATACCTCTGGGATCGAGGTGGTGTCTGTTTATTTCAACTGCGTCCTAAGTTTCAACAGTGGACTTGTCCAAAGTTCAACATTAGGTAGCGCTCAATTCATTAAAGGACCCCTCGCACTATTTACTCTTCAACTTGCAGTATTTTAAAATATTTGAATACTGTAAAACTATGCTGTGCTTTGAACAAATAACCCACGGTTTTGGCTGTTTTAAGCCTTTTCCGAGACCAATTGACTTGTAGCGAAAACAGGGAAACAATTTACAGCACGATTGCTGAAGAAGGGCTGGCGAACACGAGAGGAGCAGGAGGATATAAGGACGACTGCTTCTGTACTAATTTATTCTTCTAGGTTTGATGCACCTGTGGATTGGCCAGAATTGCTCCCTGCCTTACTCACAATCCTCGACTGTCCTGAAGATTTAAAGCAGGAACGGGCCCTTTCTAACATTTATCAATTAGTCAAAGCGCTTGCTTCGAAACGCCTTGCTGGAGATCGAAGGCTTTTTCAGACTTTCACTTCCGAAGTTCTGAGTAAACTTCTTCAAGTTTGGAACGTCTTCACAGAAACGCTGATCATCCAGGTTAGTAAAACAGATTTCTGTCTTCAGAAAGCAGAATCGTAATCGTAAATCTATCGAAACCAGCCAAAGTTAGAAGAGGCTCTAAGTGGAAAAATGTACCATGCTTAGCGAATAAGCAAACAATTTCTGTTGATTTTGCTTCCTGGTGTCCTTGATAGATGATAGAAAGTTTATTGTAAAAATCGACTATCGTGGTTATAAACCAAATGTGCGATTATTGTCAAACAAACAGAATAAATTACAATATATGTATGTAATGCCAGTACGCTTAAAAAATTTCACGCTTCTTTAAAATATATCACGAACTTGGGAATAAAACTTTTTGCATATCTAGCGTGCTATGTAGGTACGGAATAAGGCTTGGGAACCCTAGAACTTACCACTCGTTCTGGTCGACTTCTAACATTTTGATAGGGGGGAGGGAGGATTTGGGAGTAGAGAGGATGAGATACCATGGATGAACCGAAGTCAGCGCTTAGCTCCTTTCTGCGCTCGTGCACTGTTTTTAGGTTAAAGTGTTTTATTTAAAAGGTATGAGTATGGAAGCTTCGGTCCACTATGAAAAATAGGAAGAGCCCGCTTCTGTATTCTTCCCGCTTCTGTATCCTTAATGAGGATAAGCCTACTGTTGATATAATTAAGGAACGAAAGAAAAAACAGGGAGACCGTAGGATGAGTGTAAGCTTTAATAATAAAAATAATATATTGTGTAGTAACAGAAATGACTGTGGAGAGCAGAGTTAAAAGAATATTCAAGCTGTTGATCAATTCAGCATTAACGGCATCTTTGGTTAGGCTGTTCTGGGGTACGCCAGTTACATTTACAAAACTCCACTTGTCTAGGTCAAAAAGAGTATACATTGCTCCTCCATATTTTGTTCAGCCAGTTGAACAACCGGCCTGGTCAAATCTTACCTGGACTTATCATGCACATAGCTGCAGTGTGCTCAACTGTGCTGCTATGATATAGGAATTCCTTTTAACGGCTTATAGTTCCTCATCCTCTTAACAGATACTTAAAGGAGATTTTTCACTGGTCGCCACAAGTTTGGGGAAAATCGATTTAAAGACCAAGTAGTCTTGCCTGTATTGCTGACTCACCCTACGTCCCTAATCGATCTATACTTATACTTTTGCACTTACTGTGTGTGTCTCTTTTCGAAGCAGATCAGGCTCCCGCTTATTGCATCTGATAAACTCATTGATCAAGAATACCGATCAAGCAGGTATTTCCGTGTTTCTCATCAAAACCAAGGGGTCCGTGAGAGGTTTCAAGGGATGATAGTATGATCGAATATTGGAATGACTGTATCTACTGCGACGTGTGCTTAAAGCTGTTTGGTCCTGAAGGAGGTTCCTGAAGAAGCAAGTCTTGAAGCTTCTTTTCGCAGTCTCGTTGGGGCGAATACCATCGGCGAAGTCTAGGCCTCTCTCTTTTCACCAGACATCGTTTAACAACATATCCAACTATTCCCGTTGAGCCGGAGCAAACATAGTTAGACATTGGCTAGAGTAATTAGTTAATACGACTAGGGTCTTTGCAACTGTTCCGGAAATTTGCAACCATGTCTGGATAATCGAATGCCTTCCTGTACCAATAGCATTTAGGGCACCCGTATGTTCGCGTCGGGGCCGGGCTCCTAAACAAGGCAGTCGAGAGCTCGGCAGTGGAGGCGGTCGAGTCATTCCGGGACAGTACTCAATGTCCCGTGCATGTAACGCTTATTGCGCCCCTGTGCTTCTGTTTTTAGTCGGCATGGCTCATCTGTTTCGTAGAAAAGATCGCCAGACTCTGAGATTGGCTTATTTCAAAGATTGTAAATTCCTCCTCCGGCTCTCTAGATGGCACCGAAACGATTTGGACTAATAGACGTGCCCTCTTGGATTCAGACTTCGAGGGATGACCTATGTAAAAAGACCATTAACTTGATTCCGCTTACGACCCTCTGCGGACTTACTTTCTTATTGATGCTGGTCAGCTTGTTCATGTTGTTTTGTTAGTTTGTTTGTTGTTGTTTTTATGGCACTTGCAGCCTCTGGCTCAAGTGCCATATACCGATCACAATTCCGTCTGTCGGTCGGTCCGAGTTTTTTGTACCACATATCCGAGTTAGGGTACTTCCAGATGTGCTAGGACAATGAAACTTGGCAGGCATATCAGGGACCCGACCAAACTAACCTGGAAATAATCAGGGAGTGCGGGGCGCTGGAAACTTGAAAATTTAGGGCATTTTGTCACTTTTTTTCCGAGTTAGGGTACTTCTAGATGAGCTAGGACAATGAAACTTGGCAGGAATATCAGGGACCCGACCAAACGAACCTGGAAATAATCAGTTTGCCGATCCGACCATATGCGGGGGAGTGGGGGCGCTCGAAACTTGAAAATTTAGGGCATTTTGTCACACTTTTTCGAGTTAGGGTACTTCCAGATGAGCTAGGACAATGAAACTTGGCAGGAATATCAGGGACCTGACCAAAGTAACCTGGAAATAATAAGTTTCCCGATCCGACCATATGCGGGGGAGTTGGGGCGCTGGAAACTTGAAAATTTAGGGCATTTTGTCACACTTTTTCGAGTGAGGGTACTTCCAGATGAGCAAGGACAATGAAACTTGGCAGGAATATCAGGGACCCGACCAAACTAACCTGGAAATAATCAGTTTCCCGATCCGACCATATGCGGGGAAGTGGGGGCGCTGGAAACTTGAAAATTTAGGTCATTTTGTCACACTTTTTCGAGTTAGGGTACTTCCAGTTGTGCTAGGACCATGAAACTTGGCAGGCATATCAGAGACCCGCCCAAAAAAACTTAGAAATAATCAGTTTTCTGAGCCGACCATTTTTTTGGGGGGGGGGGGGGGGTGGAGGGCAGGGGAATCCGGGAAATTGAGAAGTGTGTAACTTTCGAACGGATGATCGGATTGTAATGAAACTTCATAACTGAATTGAATATATATCTGTAATGTCCCGTTTAAAGTCTTGACCGGATTCGGTGGCCAGGGGGGAGTTGGGGGGGGGGGGGAGACCGGAAATTTCAAGAAACGGTTAGAATGGAGGGATCGGAGTGAAACTTGCTGGGAAGAACAAGCATCTGCTCTAGATAAGTCCTTTAGACCATTGTACTGGATCCGGACACTTATGGGGGGGGGGGGGGTCCCGGAATTCCGGTGATGGTGGTTTTTAGGACTTTCACGATGAAACTTGGCAGGCATATCAGGGACCCAATCAAACTGACTTCAAAATAAAAATTTTGTCGATCAGATAATGGTTGGGGGAGTGGAGGGAGGGGAATCCGAAATTTTCAGTCATGCGTAATTTTGGAATGGGTGATCGGATTCGAGTGAAATTTAAGAATTGAACAGAGGACATTTCTCCGATGATTTTTTTCATACCCGGACCGGATTCGGCAACTATTGGGGGGGGGGGGGGGGAAATACGTGACCCGTTTAGAATGGAGGGATCGGGATGGAACTTTGTGGGAAGAACAAACAGATGCTCTAGGTAAGTCATTTGCTGAATCGGATTGGCTACGTGCACCGCGGGGGAGCTGGGGGGGGGGGGGGGGCGTGGACCGGAAATCTCGAGAAACGGTTAGAATGATGGTATCGGACTGAAACTTGCTGGGAAGAACAAACATCTGGTCCATGTAAATCTTTTACATAATTTGACTGGATCCGGACACTTGAGGAGGGGGGGAGGAGGGGTTTTCCCGGAATTCCGTTTTTTGGGTGATTTTCACGACGAAACTTGGAAGGCATATCAGGGACCCGGTCAAACTGACTTGGAATAAAAAAAAATCCTCGATATGATAATCTTGGGGGGGGGGGGGAGTTGAGGCAGGGGAATCCGGAATATTGAGTGACGCGTAACTTTGGAACGGGTGATCGGATTCGAGTGAAATTTAAAATTAAACAGAGGACATTTTTCTCTGGTGACCTTTTTCATTTCCGGACCGAATCCATCAATTATTGGGGGGAGGGCGGAAAATACTTTACCCGCTTAGACTGGTGTGATCTGGATCGAACTTCGTGGGAATGACAAACAGATGCTCTGGATTAATCATTTACAGAACCGGATTGGCTCCGGCTATTGTGGGTGGAGTTGGAGGAGGGGGGGGGGGCTGGGATTCCGGTGATCGCGCGTTAAGGTACTTCCAGATGTGCTAGGACGATGAAACTTCGCTGGAATATTGGAGACTCAACAACATTTGCTTAGAAATTGCTACTTCCAAAATCCGATTATTCCTTAAAGTACCAATCTTGACCGCAAAGTAAAAAAAAATAGTTTTAAGCAATATATGCATTTTCGTGATGCCCATCAGCCCATTAGCAGTTTTGCCTCAAGGGTTTTTCTTACAAATGAAGTTCCAGCTCCCCTGGAGTGCGCATCTCAACCGCAAAGTCGAAACTTACTTTTGATCAATCAAATCATCTTGACCCATGCAAGTGCCATATGAGCTTACAGCTCTTGTTTTCGTTATTTATCGTTTTGTTTCTTTCGTAATACTCCATATTTTGTGTTTTACACTTTACGGGTAATAAAGTTCATTCATACATTCATTTCTATTGTCTGCTTCCTCATCGATCCCGGTCTTGACCTATCTGATGCCGGGCTATTTTTTTGTCAACCATCATTGCCTGATTTGTCGATAGGCTGGATACAACGTGGGATATAACAAGCACCGTATTTCGAATGCGGTGTGATGCACTTGAAATACGCGTACCTACAAAATTTTTAGGTTTGTTTGAAATTTGGATAATAAGCAATCGTATATTCATGATATTCCTGCGTTTGACAAAGCCTTGCCGACTTTTGGCATGGACCATTATAAACACTGGCTACAGTGAACGGTGGTACATATTCTTGCTATGTCCCCCATTTGGCATTTTTTTTCTGCTTCTAATAAGAAAAATTTTCACCGGATTTATTTTAAGTTTGCCAAGTATCTGCTGCATTTGCCCCCTTGGACCAGTAATTCTTTCTTGGCGCAGAAATTCCATCTGGTTCTGCCTGCCAAGATTATTGATAAAAGAGTGGAAGATTTCAAATCTTCCGCTAGTAAACTGTACCACCAGTTGTCCTCCCTTTTCGTGTAATCTGTAGTTATGTTTGAGCGTGTTCCACCCTTCTAACAATAGTTACTATTTCCGTTCCAACCTCACCAAAAGTTACTACCCTGACCGTTCCAGCCTTCTCAAAATAGTAACTAATAGTAACTATTTGCTTACCACGCTCGGGAGCGTAGTAAGCGTAGTAACTACGGATCTCTGTAACGTGATTGGTCGGATTCACCCGTGGCATGATATTCTGCTGGAAAATAGAAAAATCGTTCCAGCCTTGACGGCAAAAAGCCAGAATTCGTGAGGTCATGCGTAGTAACTACGGTAAGTAGGATGGAACACGCTCTTTGTGTCGTGTTTATTGTAATGTTTTCCTACGTGCCTTGTCTTTTTTCTTGTCGTTTTTTTTTTTTTTCTTAGTTTGTACTCCGTCATTAGGGCTACACGCCTTCCATTGTTCTTGACGGGTAATAAATAGATTGATTGATTGATATACCGAGCAGGCCTATGCAATGTTTTGTATGGACTGTTTGTACTAACCTCTTTTTTTTTCAGATACGTGATAATCATGAAACGGCACCAAGTAACCTAAAGAAATGTATCACGTCTACCAAGATCGTCAGGAAACTGGTAACTCAGGGTATAAAGGAACCACACCAGAACCAACAAGTCATGGAATTCTTGGAACTGGTCTTCCAGCGAGTCAAGGCCCTCCTCGAATTGAGTAAGATTTGATTTCTCTAGTTGTATCCTGAATGAACCACAACGTCTACTATAGTCAAAATAGTCCCATATTTTGATTGCATTTTCTCCTTTCGAAATCTTAGGTGTTTCTGACTGAGACATCTTTGCATTAGTTGCGTTTTTGCAGATACCATGGTATCTGTTACCACGGTAACTGAATCTGCAATTAGTCGTTTTTGCAGTTACCGTGGTATCTGATACACGGTTGCTCTGCAAAACGACTATTGCCCAAATTGCACTTTTCGAAGTCATCCCAAAAGAAAAACTGATAGCCATCTTCACGACTAAGTGCTAAACTTCTTTCTCACCAATTTGACAACATTTGATGAAAGTGAGCTGATCAGTTACCACGGTCGGACCGTGATATCTGAATATCAGATACCACGATAACTGGCCAGATACAATGATAACTGCAAAACCGCCTTTTGACCGTGGTATCAGATACCATGAGAACTGCGAAAACAACTTTAGACCGTGGTATCAGATACCATGGTATCTGCAAAAACGCAACTATCATCCGCTGATTGGCTATACCTTCTAGACGGACTTGACCGTTGCCAGTCACCCTAAGTTTTATCCGGCTGTATCGATAAATTTTCTCTGAAAACAACAAAAAGTCGTCTAGGTAGTTTGAAAGATTTAAGGGGTTGCTCAGTCTCGTTGTTACCGTACACCAGTGTCCGGTAGATATTCTGTCTGTGTCTGTCATCGTCTAGTCTGTCACTAGTGCCAGATTTTTCTGTAGGCTATGCCGAAAGCTTGTTCCCAGCCAAGCTCTTATTTTAACCTGTGCCAAACGTCGGTTAGGATGTCCCGATGAAAATTTTTAGCCTGCTTAGTTGTATGATAGTTGTACGAAATTTTAATGTGCTTCAGACTGGTCCAGTCTTAAGGAGAAGTATCTAGTAGCATCCTGTCTTGCCATAGTAGCATCCAGTCTTGCTAATAGTACCATGCAGTAGTATGCAGTAACACGGTAGCCTTAAAGTAGAAGCATGTAGTAGCATCAGTTAGTACTGCATGCTACTTTTTCGACAACTTCATACTACTATTTTGAAATAAATTTTTCATCGGGGAACCAAACGCTTGTAAACCCGAACTCGCAAAGAAGAATGTTTAAAAGTCTACTCTGTGGATTTCACTCGAATGAGCAGTTTCATTGGGTTTGGGTGCCCGAGCGGTTGTCGTACTTATATTGACGTTGTAGTAGCCTTTGCCAGATGCTCGGTGTACCCGCAGTTGGGCCCAGTCTATCCAAAAATGAGGCGTTTATGGTAGACTGGCTCGACCGTCCCAGTATGTTCCCAGAAAGCCTACCACATTCATCTCAGTGTGATCGTGGAAGATGGTCTAAAGAGTTGAGAGTAGAGTAGAGTAGAGTAGAGTAGAGTAGAATTTAATTTGAAAATGACTTCACAGCAATCATGCCGAATTTGCATTTCTCGTCGACATATCATAAACGAAAAGTTGTCAGTGGACATTTACAGCAGATTTGCAGATGTCAATATATACCAAACTATATAAATGCAAATGGAACAAAACAAATTTATTTCTAGTCGTGAGAATCAAAAAGTGTCACGAAAGATGGAACGAAGCTTTTCCTGTATCTTTCGTGAGTGCAAATTACTGGTGTTTTGGGGGACTTTCTTGGATTTTTCCCGGGGGGGGGGGGGGGGGCAAGAAGAACGAACACTACATGAAAGGCTTAGACGAACTCGCACATTTCTCTTAATACAACCCCTGAAATCTGGACTTTTAGGCCCTGACTATTGTTTATTTTTTCTTTGCAGGGAAACATTCCGTCGTGGGTACCCCTCTACTCCAGAGTCTGGAGAAGCTCATTGTCGGCCACATCAAAATCCTAGCCGACTTGCTAGAACGGAGCCCTTTTTCGTTCGTTCCCTTGGTAGATAGGACTTTAAATTTCATTGCCGATTACGTTTTTACACCAGAGGGTCAGGGTTATGCCTTTGAAGAGTTTGCAGTCAAATTGATGAATCTGATGAAAGCCATTGTCCTATGTGCGGAATACAGGCCAGCGAAGCAAGTTGAAGGTAACAAATATTAATTTCATTCTTTCGCTTCTTTGGCCTCATTGAGGTGGGGGGGGGGGCAAGATATCCATGCGTGAGAGAGCATGCAGTGTGAGAAAATTATTTAATGAGTATTCACTGTTCTGTCAGACGCTTGGTAACATTTAACACAACACTGTAAAAAGTTTCTGCGAGTAAGGAATAAAGTTGACTGCAGTATTTGCTACTGGGATTAATCTTATCTCCACTAAGATAAGATTAATCCAAATCAGAGATAAGATTATCTTTTTAGAGACAAGATTAATCCCAGTAGAAAATACTGCAAGATTTTTGTAAAAGGATAATTCCGTTGTGACCGGTAAACGTTATTATTTCGTTAAAGGAACATTGCAAACCATGTTTAGTGTTATGTTTTACAAAATGTAACACTTTAAGTCTCATAACACGATTCTTCTGGAACATTAACAGAAAATGTGTTGTATGTTATCTGTTAAATCGTTCATTCTCACTTGTGTTAGATGCTATGAAATTTCTAGCAGTACGAAACTACAAATTTATCCTAAAACGCCAGATAGCACGACACTGTGTCTGAAGCGCGGTTTCAGAAGTCGCAGAAGTTTAACTTCTGTGACGGAACCGAACGATTCCAAACAGTACTCGAGCACTCCAGCTTTCCTGCTCGTTGGGACTCCCGAGTAGTCCTGAGTCCTGCAAATCACGTTTTTTTTTCTGTTTCAGAAACAAAAGAACCGGCAACCCTGGAAGCCTACAAAATCAAGATGGCGTTCTTCAATCCAGCAAAGCTAGGGCAAATTTTCCATAGACTCGTCGGGGACTACTTCCCCTTGAAGGAAAGTGATTTGGAAAAGTGGTCAGCGGACCCAGAAGACTTTAGTAAGTGCGTTTTCCATCTTAGATTACCTAGTAGTTTTGTTTTGTCCTCTTAGCATTCCTAGTGAGTTGCCATAGGCGTGAAGGTAAATGGTACAGCAGAGATAATGATACTTAGGACGTTATTTAACTTAAAGTTCAATGGGCGGGTCAAACAATTATGATACCACATTACCACCCCCTAGAATACAATGTTACATCAGAAATCAGCAGATTCCTTAACAACTTATTTTCGCTAATATATCGTTACGCCGTTTTTTGCTGACTGCCATACTCCGATTTACTAGCTTCGACAAATATAAGCGGAGTCTTTTTTCTTACCCATTCGTTGTTATTATATACTCCGGATTATGTGTATTATTGACAAATATTCATATTAACGGTCTTAACTCAGAATTCCTCGTAAGCTCTGGAATCAGCTGCAAGTACGTCGGTTATATTTGTACATTTTTGGCAGTGTTGTAACTTTACATCCAGAAAGTAAAACTTTTCTTCGGTACTACAAACAACTGAAAGTTTCTCCAGATAGCACTGAAGCAATCTGCCAGCTACAGAGACGGTTTATTTTAGCAGCCATGGCACTGTCATCACTCAGCTCTACAAAACGATTAATTTTCGTACATGTCAGAGAGTTTTTGAATTTCCGCGCCTTGCAATACCATGCTCTGAAATTGTCTCCGCCGATACGCCGAAGAGTCAATGACAAGCGATAACAAGAAAACGGCTTATTTTTGAAGCGCAATAAAGTGGAAGTCAGAAATATGTATGTGTGAAGCATTTTATAAAAATTAAAGCATAGTTAGTGCCATTGTGCTTTAAGAATTTAAGCAATTGGGATTGTTGAAAGTTGTGGTTAAGTTTGTGCCCTGGGGTTATGATATGATTTGAAGCGAGTGAGAGGGGAATGAGGGTTGAGGGCGTTTGTGGCTTTGGAAGAGTTGAAGATAAGTATTGTGATGAATGATGGGTATGTGTGAATGATGATTGGGCGAAAAAGTAAGTGGTAAAAAAAAAAAAAAAAAAAAAAATTTGTTTAATGTTTTTTAGTAGAAATTTGAATGATAGAGATTTGAGAAGAAGATGATTGAGGTTGGAATGATAAATTTATAATAAGTTTATAATTTATATATAGTTATTAGGGGGATGGACAGTAAATGTAATATGGGCTTTATTAAAAGTTAGGTGACGTAAATAGTTTAAAAGTGGGTAAAAATAGGTTAAAATTAACGTCACTGAGGGATGGAGGAGTAGCCACAAAAAGTACGTAACAGAATTTTCGTTGATTTATTCAAATAACATAAAAATAAGTTAAATTAGAAAAGATGCTACGGGAGAAAAAAAAAAAAAAAAAAAAAAAAAAAAAAAAAAAAAAAAAAAAAAAAAAAAAAGAACGCTTCGTTTTTGGGATCCCAAAACGTAAGTGGAGGGATACCTAAGACATCGCAAAGGTTGTCCGTCTGTCATTCCGTCCGGCTGTCCGTCCGTCTGTGAACACGATAACTCTGGAAGTGAATGAGATATTTTGATGAAACTTAATGTGAGGATTCTTTAGGTCAAGGGTAAGGTCAAGTTCGTAGATGGGCTCTGTAGCCCTACGTTTAGGGGTGGGGATTCAAATTAAGGGGTAAACAGAATATTTTTAAACAGCTAATGTGATAGTCGATTACGGGTAAGAAGACATGCTGAACACGATGACGAAAACCATTTTCTCGCCGGACAAGTAGTTCGTCTGGAATCCGGGAAAAATCGGAAAGTTTGTTAAAAGTAAAAGTTTTATTTAATGTTGATTAGATGTTCGATTCATGGGTAAGAAGACATGCTGAACACTTATGTGAAAATCATTTTCTACCCGGACAAGTAGTTCGCCCCAGATCCGGCCAAAACCGGAAAATTTGTTGAAAGAAAAGTTTTATTTGTGGTTGGTTAGATATATGATTTACGGTTAAGAAGAGATGCTGAATCCGTATATGACAATCATTTTTTAACCGGAAATATAGTTCGCCCGGAATCCAGCTGGAACCGGAAAATTTTTGAAGTTAATTAGATGTTCGATATTGGGGAAAGAAAGATACGTTTTATTCGTTTTCCAACTTTGTTTTTTCGCCCGACAAGTAGTTCCGGAATTCGGCCGAAACCGAAAAATTGGCAGAACTAAGGTATGACTTATAGGGGTAAATACACATGCTGAACCCATATCTGAACTTGTTTTTCTCAGATGATTAGCTAGTTGGCCTTAATCTGTTTCTGAATTTTAATAGTAAAGTTTTCAAGGAGTCTGGCGAAGACTGGATCGGGCGAAGACAAGACACAACTGTCTGGATCAAATATTGAATTTTTGGGATCCGGTCGAAACCTTTGTTCTTGTTAAGGTTGTTACGTATCCTACCATAAAGATCCCACTAACTTAAGGTGTTTTTTTTGTGATACCTTTTGGAACAACTTTTACTGAACGATAGGTGTCTTTTATCACAGAAAGTGGATGAAGATAGAACCGTCCGGGTCTGAATAATGTTCAGAGAACCATACAGTAGAGGTAGGCTTCTTTTGACGTCAGGAAACTTTAAACAGTTCAGTATGGGCTAAATGGTAAAATTATGACCCAAGACACCATTGCAATTGTTGTTATAAATTTAGTAGCTACATCTGCTGACTGGTAGTTGACTTTAGTCGCAGCAAGTGGATGAAAGTAGCACTGTTGAAAGTTAACTAACGTTCACAGAAGTATAACTCTACTGTCCGTGCGATGCTTAAAGACCTGAAGTCTGCATGAAATCTTGGCATTTCCGTGAGTAGGCTACATCCCATGTTCGGTCTGAGAAAAGTTTCGACCCCTCCTTTGTGTTTTTTTAAGTTTTTTAACACAAAAATTTAAAGGACCTGTCTTATCTATTAATACTAATGCAACCTACTTCCATAATCACTCCATATATTTCTGAACCGGGAGACCCCTATTCGTACGGTACATTCTAAGCCCTCTAACAAAACCACGCTGATTTTCTCACATGCCATGTTTTGCTACCTTCGACGTGTATCACGCTGTTGACGGTTGTCTGCGAGAAGTTTCTCCATCAGAAAAAAACGGTTATGTAAATTTCTCCCTGTTTTTGCTACAGTTCAACGGGTCTCGGAAAAGGCTTAAAACAGCCAAAACCGTGGGTTATGTGTTGAAAGCACAGCATAGTTTTGAAGTATTCAAATATTTTAAAATACTGTAAGTTGAAGAGTAAATAGTGCGAGTGGTCCTTTAAGTAACGTGCTTCCAGTTTTTAACGTCGAAATTTTGTATTTGTTTTGTTCTTACCAAGTTGTTTGACGAATTGTGTGTAGAGTATAAGACGAACGCTCGGAAATTTGTCTTGCCGCTACAGCTTTTCTTGGACGAACAAATGAATGAATGAAACTAGCCAGTACAGCACTGTAAAAAGTTCCTCCGAGTAAGGATTAAAGCTAACTGCAGTATTTGCTACTGGGGTTAACCTTATCTCTACTGGGATAAGATCAATCCGAATTAGAGATAATCTTATCTCAGTAGAGACAAGATTAATCCCAGTAGCGAATACTGCAAGATTTTTTTTACTGCGGTGAGGCTAGGTGCTGCAGAGCACGAGGAGGGGGAACAACATTAGGCTACCCCTCAGACTTACCTTAAATTGAACTTCGGAGCAATCTAAGATATAATCCTGATGTGAAGCTCCTACGGGTGGTGGTTCTGGTAATTGGTTCATAAAGAAAAGTATAAATTGTCTTTCTTTCCAGTAAACGAGGATGG
The DNA here is from genome assembly GCA_030848855.1 of Branchinecta sandiegonensis. Classification (NCBI taxonomy): domain Eukaryota; kingdom Metazoa; phylum Arthropoda; class Branchiopoda; order Anostraca; family Branchinectidae; genus Branchinecta; species Branchinecta sandiegonensis. The sequence goes on along the minus strand of JAUPMV010000012.1, from coordinate 15,331,695 downwards.
AGGAGATTCTTGGAAGTATGCATTGCGGGTAAGAATGAATGAGTTGGTTTCAGTTGATTAATGCAGAACGCTGCCTCTTCAGAGCATACTAAACTGAATGTAAATGAACAGGGTTGCAGCTCTTAATACTCAGTTGAAGTGTGCTAACTTATTTCCCTACTATCATATGGGTTTTCATGTACAAAAGTGTTGCTCTTCAATATATTTCCTTAAGCCGCGTTAACAAGCATGCCTAGCCAAGGACAGATACCTAGAGACGTGTCCAAGCTTAGCAAGGCACCGAGTTCTAGAGGCTAGAACTCCGTGCCTGGCCCAAAATGTGTGCCTAGGCATGGGCGTGAACGGCGATGCGAGGCTCGTGCCTAGGCTTCCGTGCTTGGCTAGGCATTCTTGTGAACGGGGCTCTACGGACATGATTTCAGTCTCGAAATTTCAGTACCATCGCGCCATCTGCGTGAAAGCTTAAGACCTTCCCCATTCTTTTTAGGAGCCAGGGGAATGCCGGATTAGGCCGTGGCACTACTCATGGTGTTATTTTGCTGTGGCTTAGCGTCTTTGGTGTCATGTTAAGTTTATTTGTGACAAAAACCAGTTTCGCGTCGGCTGCCGGATTTTGAATCCCCTGGCGCGTCATGTTTCACGCCCGACTGAAGATTCGCGTCGCTCGGATTTCGGCTTAATCCGGAAGAAAATCGCGTTGAGGTATGGTTGTCGCGACGGAACAAGTTAAAATTTATGTCTGAACGAGCTGCAGTAAACAGATTCGGTTCTTCACATGTTAAGATTGTCTTATAACTGCCACTATCGCGTAATATCGTTGCTTTTTCTTCCCTTTTCACCTTCTTAGACATGTGCACTACTTACGACTTAAGAAAGTTACCGACTTAACGCGTATTCTAGCCGGTCCCCGAGGACTGCACTTGAGGAGCCCCCGCGTTTTTGTTTGTCCCGGGGACTCACCCCCCGTATTCTCACGAGTTCCCACTGACGGATGCTCCGACTATCATCACCATCTTCAAAAAGGACTCCCTTTCAGATTCGGTGGGGAATCAGTTGCTGGTGTTGGTACAGTGTAAAATAAATCAAAACAATCAGAATAACTAAAACCAAAAATAAAATGGATCCAGACTAATTTTGTCAACTAATTTTTTTTTCGAACAAAATCCATTTTGGAAGCGTTCCCCTTTTTCCGCACGCGGAGTCCGCATGGGGTGACTCTCACTATTCTCGCCGTTCGAGGACTGGCGAGAATACGCCTTTAAAGGAAATGCAATACTTACAGTACTGGTCCATTCCTCTTAACTAGTTGCTTGGTCTATCCTTTACATGATTTTTTTTTTTTTTAACCTGATTCATACAGTGATGTTTGACTGACCTATTCTTCTACGACTTTTGACTCTTTCCGAAGTTCGAGACTGATAACCAAGGAGGAAATAGAGAAGATTGGGAAAGAAAACAGTATCTAGTAGCCTACTGCGTTTTCTTTAAAGTTTAACTGAAAAGCCAACTTATTTTTGTGTCATTTAATTGAATACACTGAATTATTTGAATTCTGCAAAGGTTTTTATTTTATTTTACACTATCGGCTCCACTTACGACGTTTAGAATATCTGCGGCCGTCCCCACAGCGTAAATTCTACTATGACGCGGAAATTTTAATCTCAACACAAACGCGGCTTTTTAGTGGGCAGTGGTGATACTGGTCAAGATTGCTTAGTGCCTGAACAAAAAAAAATCATAAATCTTTCTCATAAGGCACACAACAAAAATACAAGCGCATAGAAGTACCACAAATCAAATGGAAATTCCACTATTTGAAAATCCATTATTCGTGAGTAGCGGAACAACGAAGTAACGAATTTTCAGTGGGTCTTCAAGCCAGTTTAAGTGAATAGGTGATGGGTAACTAGATTGTCCTATCCCAGTCCTTTTCGGGTAAACTTTAACAATCGAAGAACAAGGAGGAAAATCAAGGTGGAAATATAGAAGAATGAGAAAGAAAACAATATCTAGTAGCGTACTGTGATTTCTTTAACTGGCGTATTCTACTTTAAGGGAACCTTACTGAGTCAACGTTAAAGTGTTCTTCGAGTTCCCGCGTACCAGTAATAGGGAAAGCGACTGTTGAAGATATTTTGAATTTTTTTAAAGAGATTTTTCTGAACTGATTGTTTTTTATTCCAGCCTAGTACTGAATCGCTGTTCCTGGCCGTATTTCATGAGTACAGCTCCGTGATGTGCGCCTTGCTGCTAGAACTGGTGAAGCAGAACACCGCTTTTGTATCACCCGAAGATATTAGAGGAATTTTGAAGAAGGACGCTGTCTATCTAGCTATAGGATTGGCAAGCTTTGAACTTTTTGAAGAGGTTTGAATTATTTTTTTGTTATATTTGACAATGCAAAACGGATACGTCAGCTACATTTTATTAGAGCTATATTTTGGGCCTTCTTGGCAAGGGGCCTCTTCAGGCTCAAGCCGCTCAAGCGGGAAAATTAACTTGTGGAAAAACAATTAAAGATTCTTCCATAAATATCTGATTTTGTGAACTTCTTCCCTTGAAACTGCTCGGAGTTGAAGCTGGTGCTGTGATTTCATTTTGGACTCGGCTGCTGTTTTTGCTGCTCGATTGGGTCGTCGAAAGGGTAGAGATTTTTCTACATTTTGGTTTGGGAGTCACCTGTCTCTTCTTCTTCTCTACAGATGGATACTTTTCGGCGTATGTCTGGGCGATTTGAAGTTCCGTATTTCGGTGATAGATATTCCTTCAGCCCAAGCTGACTACGAATCATGTTTGACAGTGCAAAACGGATGCATTTCGGCCCTTCTTGGCAAGGGTCCTCTTCAGGCTCAAGCTTGAAAATGAGCAATTAAAGATTCTTCCTTAAGCATCTGATTTTGTGAACTCCTTCCGTGAAAACTGGTTGGAGTTAAAGGTGGTGCTGTGATTTCATTTGTAGGTGACATTCAGAATGTAGCTGACGTATCCGTTTTGCATTGTCAAATATGATTCTTAATCAACTTGGGCTGAAGGAATATCGATTTTTGTGTTTGGCGGGGGGGGGGGGGGGGGGGGGGTACCAAAAGATGAAAACTTGTGCAAGGGACTTCCAGCTGTCACAAACAAACCAGAAATAGTTAGATTGGATGTGGAAGTCCAGGACCCAAGCACCAAGGCGCGTGAAATGATGCTGTTGCGCTTTTCTGTCTGGCGATCCTAGTGGTTAGTGCGCTATGCTCAAACTCCACACACCCCGGGGAAGACGCTTGTCGCTATTACAGAAAAACAAAGAAATAATAGTTCCACCAATTCTTTCACCGTGTACCTGTATGGTAGTTGTACGAAAAAGTTGCATGTATTGATATGTAGTAGTATGGAATACTTTGACTTAGCTTGCCTCCGACTGGGTTAATTTTAAGTAGTTGTATCCAATAGGCTAATAGCATCCAATCTTGCTGTAGTAGCATCCAGTTTGGTAGTAGTAGCATATAGTGGCAATAGTTACTACTGCATGCTACTTTTTCGTACAACTTCATACGACGAATTGTCGGAAATTTTTCATCGGTATAGCAGTCTAGAAGTTTTTGATAACCTTGCCCAAGCTCAAATGCTGGGGCATGCTTGCAGGGGTGTGCATGTTGCTCATAAGTATGTGTACCCCTTATTGTCCTGATGACTAACAGTATACAACACGTTTAGCAAACCCGTATTTTATTTTGGAAATATTGTCCACAGCTCTTGGGAATACCCGATGAAAAATTCTTTGACTGTGTAGTTGTATGGTAGTTGTACGAAACTGTTGCATGTAGTGATATGTAGTAGTATGGAATGCTTTCATTTAACATGCCTCCGACTCGGTTAATCTTAAGTAGTATTATCCGATTGCATCAAATCTTGCTGTAGTAGCATACAGTTTGCTAGTAGTAGCATGCAGTGGCAACAGTTACTACTGCATGCTACTTTTTCGTACAACTCCATACGGCTAATTCTCGAACATTTTTCATGGGTAAGGGGTACGCAAACGTATCAGCAATGTGGTCACCCCTGCCAGCATGCCCAAGCGTTGGATCATGGTTATCTAAAATGGGTTTAGTGTACTAGACGGGGTGAGAAGGCCCTGAAATATCAAGAAATAGCATATCAGCCAAGAAAAAAATATCGATATTTATCATTCAGCTTTCACTTTCAGAACTTAAATTTTATCAAGAATGTGAGAATATTAAAGTTGTGACCTATTAATCAGATATCTTCCTGGAAAACACGACATTTGAAAAAAATAGTTTGACAGCAGCTGACGCGCGGACGGTGAAACTTCTGACATTGCTGGAAGTGGTCCTGAGGTCATCTTTTTCTCTCTTATGTTGTTACCAAATTGTTAGACTATGTGAATTCAGGTGTATGTATATGATTATTTGGCGAGAAGGAAGTTGGGAAAATTGTTAGAACTGTTAGAACTGTTCTCTGAAGGATAAATGATTGACTGAGTGAGATCATTCAAGGGCAGGGGGACCTAAGCATTAAACTATGGAATAGTATATCCACACATCTTCATCAATCAACATACCTTAGACCTTTTTCAGAAATACCCGTACACTTACTCTCTAAATCTCTTCTTTTTTTTCCTTTTTTCTTGTGTTCTGTTTTCTTCTTGTTTGTGTCTTTTTCGGTTGTGTTTCACTTTCTTTAATCTTTAAATTTTAGTTTAGCTAGGCCTACACAAGATTCTTTTCCTTCTAGGCCAATAGACAAAGTTGTCCAGTGCTGTAGCAGTTTTGTACATAAATAAAAACTCTCGGCTGCAGCCATGCTCTATGGCACCATGTTGGTGGACTAAGCACCTGGGTGGCGTTGCAGGATCCAAGGTACAAAGACAGACAACATTCTTGATCCTTTTCTAGATTGATTTCGACAACTGGTTTTCGACGTCTCTACTACAGGAGCTTCAGTGCAAGGACCCCAACTACAGAATATTACGAAGGCGTGTGATTTGGCTAATTGGTAAGCTAAAATTAGTGTCAGTCTTTCAGGAGCGCATAATTCGTCGCCTTCGGAATACACAATTCTGAAGTGTTGCAGTTTTTCGCTGAACTCGTCGCCACTATTGCCTAGACTGTCACCAGTATACATAAATCTTATGGAAAAAGGCTGTCAATCTCCAGAAGTAAATAACTGAAGCTTCTACCGACTATAAATATCTTGTTCGGGTAAATTACTTTTAAATACTTATGTCATGAGAAAACTAGTCCTGAGATTTCATTTTTGACACGGGCGCTCTTTTTTGCTGCACGATTGGGGCTATGACAGGAAAGGTTTTTTTCTGTCTTTTGATCAACTTCGATTTTTGTTTTATTAATAAGGGACTGAAAGCTTAACGACGCTGACTTATCCGTTTTGCACCGTCAAATATGATTCGCAGTCAGCTTAGGCTGAAGGACTTATCTATTAAATTTTATTCCATTAATAACCTCGTTCCACCTTTCTGGTAGGGAGTACTCGCCTGTATCTATTACTTTTAATAGATACAGGTTAGGGGGGAGGGGGGGGGAGTCAAATTTAGGGGCGAAAATAAATATTTTTAAAATTTAATGAGATAGTCCATTGAGGGGTAAGGATACGCTGAATCCGAATATGAAAATTATTTTCTCGCCGGACAAGTGGTTCACCTAGAATCCGGCGAAAACCGGAAAATTTGTGAAATGTAAAAGTTGAATCTTAAGCTGATTAGATGTTCGATTCTGAGGTAAGAAGACATGCTGAGCCCGAATATCAAAATATTTTTTTCGTCGGACAAATAGTTCGCCCGGAATCTGGAAGTTTAGCCCGAAATTTTAAAACCCAATGACATAGTCGATATAGGGTGAGGAGACATGCTATTGGAACTTTCGAACATACTAAAGATAAAGATAAAAATGTATGCGATCAGTTTAGTTATCTCCAAAGTCCCGACCGGCATTTACTGGGTCAAAAAGGCAAAATGTGCCCGACAACTCCCTGGTGAACAATTTAAAAAAATTTGTCGACCGATTTTCGAAAAAAAACTAGAAAAACCCTACCGCTTTATCCATGCAGGCGAAAGCTCTGCTACGCCGGAGGGAGTCACGTTTCTTGTACGTATTCTTTGGGTTTAGTTATTCTTTCTTTGTTTAGTCATGGAAGTCTGTCGTGTCGGAGCCTCGGGGGGTCGAAGGTGTAGAGATAGGCTACTGTAGCCCAAAGTAGGCTACAGGCCAAGTTGTAGATGGGTCCTTTAGATATTTAGAAGAAGAGGAGGGGGTTTCGAATCAAGGGTAAAAAAAAGTATGTTTATAAGCTAATGAGATAGTCGTGTAAGGGGTAAGGAGGCCCGCTTAATCCATATCTGAGCTTAGTCTTCTTGCCGGACAAATGATTCACCTGGAATCCGGCCGAAACTGGAAATTTGGTTGAAGCTCAAAGTTGTTTCTGAAGTCCATTAGAGATTCGGTATCGGGGTAATACATGCTGAATTGAATTTTGAACTTTATTTTCTTGACAGATAAGCTGGCAAAATTTCCCAAAACCCGAAAATTTGGATTGAAACGTTCTGCTCTGAATGTCACTAGCTCTTTTGCTCTGCATGCAGTTCGCCAGGAATGCTTTAAAGTACGAAGAATTTTGTCAAATTAAAGGACCTTTCTAAATTCGATTAGGATGAGATATTAGAGTAAGCATTCTTACTGAATCATATCTGAACTTGGTTTTCTCATCTGATTAGTTGTTTGGCCGTAAGTTGCCAAAATTAAAAAACGGTATCATTATTTTTAGTACATATTCAAGCGGTGGGTTATGGATAAATATCAAAATGTTAAAGGGTCTGGCAAAGACTCGGAAATCTACAACGTTCGATTGTCTGGAACAAGAATTCCAGTAAATATTAAATTTTTGGGATCCCATCGAAACCTTTGGTCTTGTTTTGTATGGTGTTACGTCTTTCCGTGTATTTATTTTTCCTTTTTTTCGTATTTATACTTCGTCTTTCTCTTTTTGAGTTTATGATGGGTCATAAATAAATTATTATTTTTATTATTATCAAAGTTTCAAAGGAGCCAGTTGTTTCGAGAAATTTAGCGACTCGAATGGTGAGAACTTTTTTGTACTAGTTTCCGTTTCGTCTTTCATGTCTGTTGTAACGACATACAATGTAACTGACAAAGTAAACAGATGTCCTTTTCAAAAAAGGACCCCTTCCCGCAAGTCTTTTGGCGTCATTTGCTTCCAGATTCAAATACTTTGCTTATCCACGTGCATGATGAAAAAAATACCTATTGCTATTCGGGGTAGAATGGAAATTCTGTGAAAATGAGAATTTGGTGGCTTAAAATACACAATTGGGGTGAACACAAATAACGAATGGACACGTTTACTGGCGCGAATGCTATAACTTATAACGCTTTCCGTGTGTCCTTGAGAATGATTCTTTTATTTATTTATTCGTTTATTTCCCCTAAAACCGAGGAATAACATAATGTAGTATATAAACTAAACCATTCCTAAACGAATTGATCCATACAATGACACTATAAATAATATTAAATAAAAAAAATGGTTTCAACAACGAAAGTAAAGAATTTGATTCGTGTAGGCGGAGAAAGCGTGAGACACTAATATCTTTCGATGGGTCAGATTTTTATGAACACACTATTACCTTTGTTTTCTTCAAAATCCTCACGATAGCCAACCTTATCCACAAACTAGACCTACGTTGCCTGGGCAACGTGAAGTGTTGCGGCAACCTTTGTGCGGCTTCGCCGACTAAAGTGTTGCGAGAGCAACACTTTGGTTTTGTTTCTTTGCTGTCGGTTAAATGCTGAAGTTGTCAACTTATCAAAGCTTACAAAACGGTATGTTCTAAGAAGAACACAGTCAGTAATCACATGATCAAAGGCTATTCCTCAGCGTTGTAAAAACAACAACAAAAGAACATCGGAAGAACGGACTAAACTGACTTTGCAGTCAGTTGAACTTGATCGTTTTCAATCGTAGACATCGTGACGGATGAAAACTTGGGACAATGTCTTATATAATCTAGTTGGTATCATAAAGCTATGCGTAACTTTTAAGGATTAAAATACCATAAATGACACTATAAATTATTACGAAACTACCTCATTGTTTTAAATTATGTTTGGACCCGTTGCGTAAATAGTTAATCCTAGTTTACAGCGGTAGACCATCGATACATACTTTCTTACCGTTAGATTTATAGAAATCGAATACGATGTGCACCAATTTGCACAAATTTCTAGCCGCTCGTGAACCGATTCGTACTTACAAGTCCCTCTCCCATGATAGACATCAAGTTTCACCGAAAACAAATAGTGGGTAGGCTACACCAGCTAACAAAAGTTGCAAACCCCTCATCGCTGAAGATGATAACAGGTGATTATTACTTACAAGTCCCTTTCCTATCTTACAATTCGGAACCAAATTGTTCTTACCATCGAATACACCAGAAACAAATAATAGGTACACCAACTAGAAAAAGCTGCAAACCCCTCATCACTGAAGATGATTATGGTCTAACAAGTCCTGCTTACAAGTCCCCTACATGTCTCACAATTGGGATCGGTCTAATTTTGGTTTCAGTGTGTACCTTACTACGGAAGTTGTCAACCCCTCTCAAACTTTCAAACTGTTATATCTCATGAAGGAATTTTTGTACCAAAAAATGGATGACATATACTTTGATCAGCTCACCAATATCTATCGACTCCGTTGAAAAAAAAAATCTATCTATATTAGTTCAAAAGTTGACTTTTTTGCCGTAGGCCAACTTTCTAATATCACCACTTAGAAAGGAGGAAAGGGTAAGCTCTAATTTCTTTAGCAGTGAGAGAACTTTTAAAGTTTAAGAGGCCCATCTGATCTCACTTCTCTTCCTCACTCCCAAGTGTAAGAAATGGAATGATAAACTCAGCTGAAATCGCGAACAGACATTGATAGAAACAATAGATGGCAGCACTTTCGGACCCGTGGGAAAATGACACTTTTTTGTCTCTGTAGATTTTTCTATTTATCACTCAAAGAAGATATGTTGGCTGTGGGGCCGGGTAACTGCCGCATATATTTAACACTTATAGATTTTAGTCCATCTTCAATTTGAAACTGGTGCCTGCCTGCTTGCGTGCTAGAACGGAGCTTTCCACTCGAAAGCAGAAACATGGTTTGATGAAACGAAAGGTTCGCTACACAACTTCAGATAGTCCTCTCTGACATGGGCTATATAACTCCACTTCACTTCGCACACCGTAGGCTCTAGCTCGAGGACAAGCAAAAACCATCCTTATTGGCCCCAGGCAAGAGTTCTACGGAGCTTTCCAAAATGTTATGTCATATTCATCAATCCGGCCTAAGGTCCACACTTTCCGTAAAAACCGCACAGGTTAGACCCTTACCAGTTACTAGGAATAAAATGCAATCGGAGTCATAGGAAAAAATAAATAATAAAAAAAAACAGGACAAAACCAAAGTGTTGCTCTCGCAACACAATTACCTGGACACAATTCACTCTTCAAAGCAAGGTGGCCATTGCTCATTAATTATTCAGTGATCTCCCGCCGGAGGGTAGAAGGGTACTAAACCATCTAGAAGATCGAGGGGCGAGAGTTATTGGCGGATTAATACAACTAGGTATGTCACCACGTGAACGTTTAAATATATCGAAAGAGGAAATTATCGGCCAGTGACGTTTTTTAGGTCTCGGAAGCTTAATTTAGCTGAATTTCAGAATCTTCAAGAGATAACTGTAACGAATTTAGCATAACTTACGGCGTTTGTTTATTGTGATCAAGTTTACATCCTTTCTTCTTTGGACTTGCGGGAATTAACAAGAAACATGACCAAACTTTTCGATGGGATCCCAAAAATTCAATATCTGATCCAGACAACTGGGTCTTGTCTTGTCTTGAGAAAACCAAGTTCAGATATGGATTCAGCATGTGTGTTTACCCGTATAAGTCATATCTGTTTTGACGAAAAGTTCCTGTCACTTCTTCCAATTTGCCGGTTTCGGCCGAACTCTAGAACTACTTGTCCGGCGAAAAAAGAAAACTCAAAACCGAACTCGGGGTATCTTCTTCCCCAATAATGAGCTTCTAATCAGCTTCAAATAAAAATTTAACTTATAACAAGTTTTCCGACTCCAGCCGGATTCCGGTCGAACTATATGTCCGGGTAAAATATGACTGTCACACGGATTCAGCGTCTCTTCTTACCCCTAAATCGGTTATCTAGTCAGCTAGAAATAAAACTTTAACTTCTAACAATTTTCCGGTTTCGGCCGGATTCCGGGCGAACTACATGTCCGGGTAGAAAATTGTTTTCACATAAAAGTTCAGCATGTTTTCTTGCCCTAAATCGGACATCTGATCAACTCCAAATAAAACTTTTAATTTTAACAAACTTTCCGGTTTGGGCCGTATTCCAGGCGAACTACTTGTCCGTCGAGAAAATGGTTTTCACCATCGTCTTCAGCATGTCTTCCTACCTCTAAATCGAACATCTAATCAACTTCAAATAAAACTTTTACTTTTAACAAACTTTCCGGTTTTGGCCGGATTCCGGGCGAACTACTTGTCCGATTACAAAATGGTTTTCACCATCGTGTTCAGCATGTCTTCTTACCCCATAATCGACTATCACATTAGCTGTTTCAAAATATTTTGTTTGCCCCTTAATTTGAACCCCCTCCCCCACCCCTAAATGTAGGGCTACAAAGCCCATTTACGAACTCGACTGGTCCGCCGACCCAACGAATCCTCACACCAAGTTTCATCAAAATATCTCATTCCCTTCGAGAGTTATCGTGCTTACAGACGGACGGACGGACGGACAGACGGACAACTTTTGCGATGTCATAAGTATCCCTCAACTTACGTTTTGGGATCCCAAAAACAGGAAGAACAAAAAACTTAAAGAAATCGAAAAAGCTAGTAATTAGTTGAATTTGTCTACATATTTTCTATATACCTGCTAAAAAAACAAAACATTTTGTTAGATCCCTAGTCAAACTATGATCCTAGCTTCCTCATGTCGGGTGCTTCCGAACCGCGCCACTAGATGACCCAGCAGTCGGATCGAGTCGTCGTGACCTTGGGTCTTGGGTGGGGGGGTCTAGACTTGGCAACTGCTAGAATGCTTACGATGCAACTCATTTAAGATGTTCTGTTTGGATGATTTGGCTGCCCTTTACCTTCATTGGCTTTTCAGGACGGTGGACGAGTGTCAAGTTCGCTACGATACTGCGACCTGCCATGTATGAAGTGTTGCTAAATCTGATGGGACCACAGGAAGACCTTGTAGTTCGACTAGAGGCAGCTGTGACTCTCCGTTCAGCCATGGACGATTTTGAGTTTTCTGTTGAGCAGTTTATGCCGTATCTCCAGTTGAGCTTCAATCAGCTCTTTCAACTTTTAAACGAAGTCAGCGAGTGCGATACGAAGGTATGGAGTGTTTCTCATGAAAACCTGATGCAGAATTTCGCCATGGAACTAGATCTTGTTGACTTGTACTAAGGTCCCGTAAAAGGCTGTTCATAGCTGTTTACAAGGGCCTTCCTCTGGCATGGTTCGTCGGCTATCTTCTTCTCCCCTGATAGGATTCCTTGGTCTCGCTAGATGACGCGTAGCTAAGGCAAGTCTTAAAGGACCTGTCTTACCTATAATACTGACGCAACCTACTTCCATAATCACCCCATATATTTCTAAGCCCGGAGACCCCAATTTCGTACGGTACATTCTAACCCCTCTAACAAAACCACGCTGATTTTCATACTTGCCGAGTTTTGCTACCTTCGATGTTTATCACGCCGTCGACGGTTGTCTGCGAGAAGTTTTTCATCAGAAAATACTGTTATGTAAGTTGTTTCCCTGTTTTCGCTATAAGTCAACGGGTCTTGAAAAACGCTTAAAACAGCCAAAACCGTGGATTAATTGTTGAAAGCACAGCCTAGTCTGAAAGTACTCAAATATATTAAAATACTGTAAGTTGAAGAGTAAATGGTGCGAGGGGTCCTTTAAGGATCATTTACACGGCGGGTATTTTTCCCGAAAACGAGAGGGGAAAGTGTTCACACAGTACCCGGGTATTTTTCAAGGGAGAGTACTGTCATGTGGTAATAGATTCCAAGGTTGTAAAGCTCAGGATATCTCTTTTCAGTTGACACCAACATGTGTCCATTTGGGTCACTTCTTAAATGGATATAATCAAAATTATTGCTAAAAAATCCGATTTTGTTGTTGCTGACTTGGGAAGGATACCCTTCGACAAACAAATCCCCGGGGTAAGAAGTTCGGAAATTGAAGTCCAAAATACCCGGGCATTTGTTGCTGTTGCGGGGAAAAATAACCGCGGAGTGCGGGTAAATACCCTTCGTGTAAACGTAGCATTAGACGATATCCCTTGCGCTGTGTTGTGGACCGATAGAGATTGATTTGGTCTTAGGTGAAACACTATTAAAGAAAATGGATATCCATGATTGGATTGGGTTTTCTTTTTTTTTTCTCTTCACGTTTTTGGATGATCATGAATGCTCTCTTGTGTATGTTTTCGATACGACGCAATTTAAATTAGATTCGCCGTTCATGCCGCCGACTTCAACTTTGTCTGAAGTTCGGTACATCTATAATCCAAAACCCATTTCACCGTGATAAATTTCCCCCAGATTTTCTCCCCTCCCGAATTCGTCTTCCTCGTCAAGCTGCCGAGCCTGTTCCTCGTTTAGAGCCAGTGGTAGCTTTGCGAACAAGCTATGCTCAGAGTTTCGTCCCCTCGTTTGTTCGTTTATATAACTTGGAGCGCTTTTGAACTTTAATTTTTATCTTATTTGTGTTTTATTAATTGTAGTCTTGTATGTTATTGACCATATTTATCATAAGACGTCAGTATAAATGTCGCAAAATTGTATATACTTGTAGATTGTTCTGTTCTGACGTTATGTTTTGACGTAAAAACAACCCATCGGCTTGTCCGTTATCTGTTTTTTAGATTATATTTAATTGAATGGGATTGAATTGATATTTGGTCAAGTAGTAGTGCCACATAGGTGATGCGTATTTGGCAAGAGGCTATAGACGATTGGGGGTACAATGCTTCGAGGGGAGTTTTAACGTGTGTATTCCAGCCTTAAATCTTTTGATGATAACAGTTTTGTTTTCTTCCCCTCTCAGGTCCCCTCTTAGGGTTACTGCGAGGAGTTTCATTCTGTTTACAACCATTCTGCCGTAGTTTCGGTCTCGAACTAAAGTGGATTGTAATTTCAGTCTTCTAATTTCCCTGTCTCCATCTAGCTTCAGGTACTGAACGTGATGTCGCTCATGATCGACCTCGTTGGCGCCGAGATCCAGCCGTACGTCGGTGAGCTGATCCAGTTTCTTCCAGCATTATGGGATGCAGCGGAACAGCATGATATGCTACGATGCTCAATTGTTTCGACATTGGTACATATTGTAAAGGTAAGAAATTTGTCGTTAGGTTTTCTCTTCCCCGACCAAGCTCCTCGCCTTGAGGTTTTCTAATTTTGGCAGAAAATTTCGCAGCTGAGGAAAGCCGGTCCTGAGCGAAGAAACCGCCTCAGAGTCTAGAGCGTGAATTTTTTTTTTTTTAAAGGACCTGTCTTACCTATAGTACTAACGCAACCTACTTCCATAATCACTCCATATATTTCTAAACCCAGAGACCCCAAATTCTTACGGTACATTCTAACCCCTCTAACAAAACCACGCTGATTTTCTCACTTGCCGTGTTTTGCTATCTTCGATGTGTATCACGCTGTCGACGGTTGTCTGCGTGAAGTTTTTCCATCAGAAAAACAGCTATGTAAATTTTTGCTCTGTTTTCGCTGCAAGTCAACGGGTCTCGGAAAAGGCTTAAAACAGCCAAAACCGTGGGTTATTTGTTGAAAGCACAGCCTAGTTTTAAAGCACAATTATTTTAAAATACTGCAAGTTGAGTAGTAGATAGTGCGAAGTGTCCTTTAGAGAACCTAAGCTTATATTATTAATCATCCGATGAATCAGTTTATTTAGACCAGATAGCTTACAGTTAAAAGGCGAGCCGAAGTCATATGAACGGAAAGAAGAAATTTCGCTGGAGATGAAAATATTTTTTTGTATATAGGGTCTCGGAGGACTTGCGATTGGATTGGCTTCATTTCTTGTTCCTGTAATTGGTTTTGCTACAGACGTCAAACAGGCTGCACATGTGTATCTGATGGACGACGCTCTGGAGCTTTGGCGGACGCTTGTCGAGAACTCCCCTGTTTTCTCTCCTGATCTTTTCCAGCTCTTTGAAAACCTGCCAAAAGTTCTAGGTAAAGTCTGGTCTCATGTACCATAACCTTTTGTCCCGCTAGGGGTCTGTTCTAACTCTACCTGACTACCAGTAGATACTAAGAATTTCCACCGTCGTAGAACCTGTGTAGGATAAGATGAAATTTCATTTGTTTTATGTGCTTTCAAGTTGAAGCTTAAGCTTTAAAAAAAGGGCCAGGGGCCATTGCCAGTAGTCTACATAAAGAATAAACACAAAGAAACAAATATACTCCCTGGCGGGAAGATTGGCTAGCTTCTAAATTAGGAAGAACGCGGTAACAAGTGACATAACGAGTAGTCGTTTGATCAGTTGTGTATAGGGGCGAGGCAGAGCAAAATAACAGTAGGAAGTAGCGCCAAGACCTATGCTTTCCATGCTTCGCAAACGGGCCATGGTCGTATCGCCGTCCATTACGGTTGTGGCATATAAAGCTAGACAAACTTGTGGGTTTAGACATTTCTGGTAAAGCTAAGATGCGTTCTGCACACCTCCTGGAAACGGGGGAGATTATATCTTTTTTTTTTCGGAAAGTGAAGTTATTGGAGCCAGCGCTAGGGCACGACTGGTTGAGTTTCAGTAGGGACGTTCTCGATCGCTAGTGGTGCTAGCGTCGCTGCTATTCGAGTGTGTGTCACTTTCTTCAGGTCTTGGCGCTGTTCTGGGGCGAGGGATTGAGACAATGGGCCATTTGTGGCCTGAGTTTTTGACCTACCCCACAGCATAATAATAGTGACACCTATCCCTATGGACTATGGCTACCCTGAGGAACTTCGCCCAATATGTCATAGTATCAAAACAACACTTCTGCATGACGCTACACATCCATTCTTTATTTGCCGCCCATCCATTCGCTCCAAATATCATAATCACTCAATTTTTCACATTCGCGCATCGGATAAAAAAAAGAAATAGAAAACCGTGATTTTCGGGTTTTTTTTTCTCGATCAGCGTGTTATATAATTTCTAAGAAATTATATTTATCCCTCGCGCATCATCTTAGAGGGACAACTAGCTGATCAAGAAAAAAAAAAGAAAATCACGGTTTTGTATTTCTTTTGTAAGGAATGGTCAGCTTGGCTTCAAACCTTATATTCACGCATCAGATGCCTAGGTTCTCATTTATACACATCGAACGTGAAGACGGACCGGACCGACATGTGACGGACAAGACGCACGTGCATACACAGACCGATTTTCGCCGTCGAATGCGAGTTTCCTCCTTCGTTCCGAAATTTTGACGCACCGCGTGCAGTTCCATAGCGACACGTATTTCTCAGCGTACTTTCGTAGATAAAACTTTATCCTGCTGTGTGTGTACGCAGCTTTAGCCCGCCCAGTCATCTAGGCCTGAAGAGCTGAAGTGAGAGGGGGGGGGGGGGGTTACAAAAGAGTATATTTGAGAAGAATACCGAAATAATTCAATTATAGAAATTCAGAACTGATTTTTCACGTGTGAAGTGATCGAAAATACTTCATAGTTAGCTAGGACTTAACGTGAGCCATTCCTAGATAGCCGTATCCGGACAAACGGATTTTGTCTCTTCTTTTCTGGTCGTCGGGTAGGACGTGACGGCCAAGGTCGTGGACTTAAGCGATTGCGTCCTTCAAGCACGACTCTTACTAGAAATCATCTTTTCACTGTGAAATGGATCAGAAGAAAGTTTTTCGAGAATACCATTACTTTCCACCTGACATTAGCGATATTCTTTTTAGCTCTTGTCGACTCTATCCAGCCTTCCTGCTCTCCGACGCGGCGGCTGGGCGCAAAACATTTGAAAATTGAGCCTACTATGGTTAAAAAGTGGGAAAAAGAAGTAAAAAAGAGAAGATTCTCATATCATTTTGTTTGAAAGAGTTGGTAACGGACGTTAAAAATTCGGGCAAACTTTGCTTTGTGTGACGGGGAAAACTCGGCATGACCGAAAAAGTGCTAAGAACTCGTAGGCACAAAACGAAACAATGGAGAAAGGTGGGGATTTTAGAAGCTTAAAATTCCATGAGGGAGCTAGGTATATTATAAAAAGCAGGATAAGCAAGAGGGGTCCTTTAAGCCGTTCAGCTGGTCAGTGTTTGGGTCTTTTCTATCTCTTATGATCCAGTCTATTTGTAGAGCAATCGTCAGAACACCTCATCATCGCCTGCCATATTATCAAAGCCTATCTCTACATCTGCCCAGAAGAATTCCTCCGATCTTATGGTGACGGACTCGTCAGTTTCTTCAACGACCAAATTCGTGATCTTCGCAGTGAAGGGGTCACAAAGATCTGCGGGGTCGTTGAGCAGATGATCCTCTGCAGTCCAGCCTTGGGGCCAGCTGTGGTCAAACCCCTCATTCCGTTTTTCTTCAAGTAAGTCCCGAAAGGTTGGTTTGTCTGTTTCTCCGTGTCGGCAGGGACATCGACAGCCCGCGAGTTCGTCGACTTTTATTTTCGAGAAGTTGTGACGATCTTCGGACGTCGCGATTCATGGTAGGTTTACACACTGGGTAAAATCCGAGCGTATTTTGAAATCCGAGCGTATTTTACGCACGTATTTGAGCTTGAAAAGATTTCTAGCAGTACGGACGTATTTAGATACAAAACGGATCGATTTTTCAAATACGTCCGTACTGCTAGAGATCTTTTCAAGTCTAAATACGTGCGTAAAATACGCTCGGATTTCAAACACTTTTACGCAATGTATAAATGCACCATCAACCGTCGGAAGATCTAGAACGTGTTCCACCCTACTTACCACAGTTACTACGCATGACGTCACGATTCTGGCTTTTTGCCGTCAAGGCTGGAATGATTTTTCTATTTTCAGCAGAATCCCATGCGAAGGGCGAATCCGACCAATCACGTTACAGAGATCGTAATTACCATGCTTACTACGCTCCTGAGCATTGTAAGCAAATAGTTACTATTAGCTATTATTTTGAGAAGGTTCGAACGTCAGCGTAGTAACTTTTTACGAGGCTGGAACGAAAATAGTAACTAATAGTTAATATTGTTAGAAGGATGGAACACGCTCTTAATGTTGCATCGTTTGTCTGAAAATGGCAATATTCCCTCGTCTATACCCCATCCGGTTACCTCTCCGTTCTTGTAGTATTCGTGTCATTGATTAAAAACTTATATGATAGCTTTTGTTTCCCCTCTATTTGCAACCTTTCTGGAACTTTTGACATTCTTCTACGAAAAGATCTAAAAAGTATCAAATTCTTTAGTTTATTTCTTTTATTTGCTGAACTTATGTTTATACCTCCTCGACGATATAAGAATTTCTGGTTATTGCAAACTTCTTGCCTGTTGACCCTTATTCGAATTGTCGAATTGACCAGGACCTTCTTGTTTCTGCCCTTGAGCATTTCTCCGCTTCTCAGGTCAGTATGAACATACAGTTTGTCGCCCTGAAAAGCAGACACAATTGAGCGTGTTGAACCATTGCACAGCGTGAAATTTTTCTTTTAGTATCATCTACGAAGATCAGGAGTCACCTTTAGTCCTAGCTTCTTGCATCTCAGTTGGTGCGCGTCTTCTCCTCGCCAGTCAACAGTCTTTTCTACAGGTAAACTTGAAAAAGTGAACTTTTTGTGATTTAGCTTAAGGCGTTTTTCTTCGGCATTGTTGTGTCACGTCCTTTTTTCATATTCGTTCCATCAGAGGGGTTTGCGCTGCGACACGCTCGACTCAGAGGCTGAAATTCTCGCGCGCTGAAATGACGTTTTGTCTATTGTTGATGGTATTTTCAAATGTCTGACAAGATTCCTTGGCTGTCTGCTTGAAAATAGCTCATTTTATCATTTTTACTCAAATTTGAATTTCCCGTCACAGTTGGAGCTTTAATATTGAAAATCACCTCGACAGTTGTTTGTCAAGTTCTAGCCGCAGTGCGAGCCGCATAAATCTTGTCGGTTGCGGAAACAGATGCAACACGGTATAAACGATGTACCGTTGGCCTCCCGATTCTGTACGGCATTGGTAGCGTGTGGGGGGGGGGGGGGGCTCGTGGCCCTGTCTACTAGGGCGTTAGAGAGTCAAACGAACTAGAGTGCGGATATATGTTTATAAACTGTTTTGACTTGATTAATACATGGAGTGCATACACTTATGTTCTAAACTTAAGACTTAAGACTGGCTTAAGACCGACTGGCTTCCTCGGTACAAATCCAATGATCCTTCAATTCCTGTTTTTTCTCTCTCTTCCAAGCGCTGCCCAAAAACAGGGCAACTGGCGCTGCGTGTTAGGCAATGCAACTACTAGATAAAGAGCGTGTCCGAAAGCTTTTAGTGCTGTAAATGCTGCATTTAATGCTGCATTTTTATTTTTATTTTCGTCCGAAAGCTCTTACCTTATATGCAGCATTAAATGCAGCATTTACAGCACTAAAAGCTTTCGGACACGTTCTTTATTTCTTCTCTGGCACTTCTCATTCCGAAATTTAGCCTTAATCGCTAGCTCCCCAGTTTCTTCTTGAAAATTCAGCGTAAAATTTAGCATCTTCGCTGAATTTTTCGATGAATTTTATGCTGAATTAATGCTGCATTAACTGAGCGAAAATTTAAGTCCGAAAGCGAAATGCTGCATAAAATGCTGAATTAATTCAGCATTTTCGTTCGTTTCCGAGCTTTCGGACACGCTCAAAGAACTTTGTGACTAAGAGGCACTTTGCGAGAATCCTTTGAATTAACCAACTATTCAAGGGACTCCGCGGGCTTAGGTATCTGTTCAAAGGGACATCGGGGTGATTTTGGGGAGCGCATAGGCTCCTCTCACTGCACAGACTTGTGGGTCACATCAAGGATCGCGCAAACACTCATCTTTGAGCCACGATCGAGCCGCGGTCTCTTTGTGGGATCCTGGGAAAAAGCCTTTAGTCTCCTCTGCGCAGCTTCTGTTTTTTTCCTTTTCACCCCATTCTGTAACGTTATACCTATAGGGCCCTACGTAAGTCCAATAGCCGAGAGAGGGTGAATCCGAATCCGGAGTTAGACTCGACCCCAGGAACTGAATTGTAGGTTCGATTCTGATTCTTTGGCCGAGTTCGAATCATCTATGGTGTTTTTGCGAACTTCGAAACAGAAGTCTGTGCCACACACTGGACCCACAAGTTGAAACTCACGGAAACGCCTTTTTGTCTTTGATTTTAGCGGTAATTTCAAATGCCTGAAAATAAAAACAAAATCCCGATAAAATCTTATTAAATAGAACTTCAGGCTTATGTCCTTACCATTCTGTACGGGATGGGTCCTCAGTTTTGTGTTTATCTGCTTGGTAAAACGGCTGATTTATTATTTGGACTTTATGCGGCCAAATTTAAATTTCTTGACCAATTCGGGCCACAAAGCAAGCCATACAAACCTTGTTGATCACACTTGTGGGCAAAATCAACGACTGCGGAAAACCCTTTTCGAGCCACGACCGAGCCACAGACTCTTTGTGAGGCCGCAGAAAAACGCCTATAAAGAGATTAATCTGCAGCCTATCCGATGAAAACGGAAAAGGGTAGATAAGGAGTAATTTAACGTTGCGAGGTATAGGACTTCCGAATTTGAGAGGGACCTGTTTGATAAGTATTCTGAGCCTGTAAATTGTTCGAGACAGTTCGCTGGCTCTTTCTTAATTGTATAATTACGGTTTTGTAGAAAAGTTTAATCAGAAATGGGAGCTTGAAGCCTTCAAACTTTCCATACAAAAAAGATTCGGCTTCCTGTTGGTCGGATTTCAAAAATCGCGTCATGACCGACCAATAGGACGCGAGACTCCGTCTTTGTTTCCAAACTTTGAAGCCTTCAAACTCTCATTATCAAGAAAACTCAATGGCTCAGAATGGTTCCCAAAAGGCCGATAATTTAGTCTCAAAGTCGAAAGTCCTGTACCTCCTATGCTAAATTTGTGTGTTATGTTCCCGTGATGATGGTGCAGCAATATCCATTTTCTTCGGGTAGGGTGCAATCCCTCTATATCAGTCATCCCAGTTTTGTTTTCTTCCAGGCCGTTGATTCGCTGGCGTCCCAGCTGAATGTGACATCTGAGTCGGCCTTCAATCGGGTTTTAGACGTTTGGATCGACAGGATGTCTTACTTTTCTTCCACTGAGAAGAGAAAACTCATGTCAGTTGCACTTGCGTCGCTTCTTACTTCTAGATCTGCGTAAGTTTTTGTTTTTTCAAATCAGGGTCATACCAATACCCATGATGACTATCTCTCCTTGCCAATGCAAAGTCTCCGGCCTCTCGGGGTACCTGGCGGAAGAAAGGCAGAAGTGGTGTCACATCTGCTCCCAGAGATCTCCGTGATTGGTTGACACAGGATTCGAGTCGTTGAGTTTGAGTCGTTACGGAGACGCTTACTCCTTCTGCCTGAGGATCACTGGCGTGTTTTGGACTTAAGGCGTATTCTCGTCGTTCCCCGAGGACTCCACTTGAGGAGTCCCCGCGTTTTTTTTTGTCCCGGGGACTCACTCCCCGTATTCTCGCCAGTCCCCACGGACGGGGAATGCTCCGATTATCATCACCATCATCAAAAAGGACTCCCTTTCAAATTCCGAGGGGAATCAATTTTTGCTGTTGTAGGTGCTATGTGAAATTAATTAAAAAGAATCTGAATAAACAAAACCAAAATTAAGTGGATCTAGACTAATTTTTTCAGCTGCATATTCATTTTTCGAACAAAATCCATTTTAGAAGCATTCCCCGTATTCTCGCTGTTTCTGTACGCGGAGTCCGCATGGAGTGACTCCCTCTATTCTCGCCGTTCCCTTCGATTCCCCGAGGAGTCCTCGGGGAACGGCGAGAATACGCCTTTAGCAATATAGAGTATTACGTCTTCACGCCGTTCGCAGTCGACTAGTTCATTTTTAGTTTATTCGCAGGTCCGAGAAAACCCGAACCGACTCGATAGTCGACTAGCGATTTCGGCGTTTTGTCTTTTGGCAACCCGCTTAGGAAGTGCGGAGTGTAGTTTTAGTGACAGAGAAGATTGTCCAAGATGTGATTCGCTCACTCGAGAAAACGTCAGCATCACTATTATGTACATCTCGTCATCCTGCTCTTCGAGTACATGATGTTTTTCATGCATTTTTCAGGCCCAGTTATAAATTACGTCTAAATTTTGTGTGTTTGTACTATTATTTATCTTGGTTTGTTTTTCGTCATTCTCTTAACTCCGCTACCACCTTGTGTATTTGGCGGGTTACAAATAAATAAATGGATATTATGTTATTGACTGCCAGCTTATAGGGAAAATACGGATAATTGTTTTTGGAGTCGACTGTCAGATGGAAGACACAGAATATTCAGTTTCTTTAGTAATAATAATATAATTGAACCAGAAAAGCTTTCGCTTCTATAAATTTCTCACCACATTCTCAGTAAATCGAACGTCAGCCAGGTGATAGTCCACAACTGATTAATAGTCTCTACATTCGCGACACTCTCAGGCTCCACTATTCCACTATCCGTTTCTTGAAGCTCTACTTTCCAACGTTTTATCGAAATTTCTCATCATGCAGTTTCCAGCGCTGTCCTCTGAGACCGTTGTGGTTGAAGGTTAGGAAACCATCTTATTTTGGAATTAGGACACATATTTAAATGTAGACTGCCTTGAACCTAGATTTTAGTTTGAGAGATATTCTATCTTTCGCTTTATGGAAAAGTATGAAGACATTGACTAATTGGCTCAGTTCAATTCAGTACAATTCAGTTTAATTTGAAACACATAATACCCTGTCTCACATTTTATGCGTCGCACCTTTCTGGCGAATGTTATCTAACACTGATAAAAACAAAACAAAAATTCGCTCTATTTATTTTCATTTCTGTAAATTCCTGCTCCGCCTCCCTCCATGGACCCGAAATAGTAAAATTTCACTACTTACAGCATCACTGACCCACTTACAGCAGTTGGACAACTTATACAGAAGTACAGCAATAAAATTAAGCATCAATGAGATTCTTCTACAATAGGATAGTTTTGTAGATAGGATAATGTTGTCGCAGTCTTTATGTTTGTCTGATCTCCTCTTGTTACAGTGTTCCCTTCTTCTTTTCTTTCCTTATTTCTACTCCGTCTATGCCATGGGCTTTTTGATGGATGACAAATAAAATTATTATTATTATTATAACGGACAAGCCGATGGGTTGTTTTTGCGTCATGGGTTGTTTTTAATCTTAAACTTTTTTTTCAGCTTAATTTTGGACAAGATTTGTGGAATCCTTCTCCGCGTCTGTGAGACCATCTTTGATATCCTCACTCGCGGTGACGACGGTCTAGAAATCGAGTAAGTATGAATTTGCCTCTTTGAGAATCGGCAAG
The DNA here is from genome assembly GCA_030848855.1 of Branchinecta sandiegonensis. Lineage (NCBI taxonomy): Eukaryota > Metazoa > Arthropoda > Branchiopoda > Anostraca > Branchinectidae > Branchinecta > Branchinecta sandiegonensis. The sequence goes on along the minus strand of JAUPMV010000012.1, from coordinate 15,309,070 downwards.
AACTGGTAATCTTTAAAGGACCCCTCGCACTATTTACTCTTTTACTTACAGTATTTTAAAAATGTTTGAATACTTTACAACTATGCTGTGCTTTCAACAAATATCCCACGGTAAGCCTTTTCCGAGACCCGTTGACTTTTAGCGAAAACAGGGAAACATTTTACATAACCGTTTTTTTCTGATGGAAAAACTCCTCGCAGACAACCGTTGACAGCGTGATTCACATCGAATGTAGCAACACACGGCAAGTGAGAAAATCAGCGTGGTTTTATTAGATGGGTTAGAATGTACCGTACGAAATTGGGGTCTCCGGGTTTAGAAATATATGTAGTGATTGTGAAATAGGTTGCATTAGTATTATAGGTAAAACAGGTCCTTTAAGAGAATTTCCCTGTTCCCTTTCTCGATATTTTATCCTACACTTCTGTGCGTGTGTAAAGCGTACTGTACACTGATAGTGCCGTCCCGGTAGTTGAAAACCTTGAGAGATCAGTAGAGATGCAGCGTTGCGCCTATAATTGGGGCGGGCGATGCCACCGCCATAGGTGAGCAATGAGCGAAGCCGAAACTCGCCTTGGAGTCGAAGATAGCAGCAGTAAATAGAGGGATTGGCATGCACACGGAGTCGAGAACTATCACTGAAAATCGTGGGCCTTTGGTTCGCCCAAGGACTTGAAACAAACTGCACAGAATATAGGCAGCTGACGAAGCTTCACACTGATTTGTCGGAGTCAAATTTGCTCAAATATCAGCAGATGAGTAATAGCTGCCGCATTCGGAAGAACGCAGAATTGCGCCATTGTGTTTGGTAAGTCCGTAAGACGCTGACCTTTAGTACAGTGGTTCCCAACCGGGGGTACGCGTACCCAAAGGGGTACGCGAGAACCTCGGAAGGGGTACGCGAAGGTATGTCTGAATTTCGAAAATTTTGTCAAGAAATTAGAGTTTTGGCTTACGAAAGTTCAGATAAACAGCGCAAGTGTTTTTCCGACCCTTGACCAGTTTGCGGATGGTAATGAAGCTGAAATTGACAACCTTGCAACCTCAAGTATCCCATTTATTTGTATATATTTTTACGCATTATCCCATGCCCTCTCTTTGGCGTTTTGGTCTTGACAGATCTTAGTAGAATAGTAAAACAACGATTCTTCAAAAAGGGGTACGCAACTTTTTTGAACCTTAATTAGGGGTACGCGGTACGGAAAAGGTTGGGAACCACTGCTTTAGTAGGTAAACCATATTTACGTCGAGGTTGGGAATTGCGTAGCCAAGTGAGTCGTCGTTTCAGTGTTGGAGATTTTCTGGTGGTGATTGGTACAACTAGTATCCGTGGGATCATGTCTGTATGGGGTCATTTCTGTGCCTAGCTGTTTTGAAAGGGATAGATCGCTTGTCTCAGACAGTGCTGCCGGATCCTCTCTGTTGAATTGCGGCGCCTCTTCGAAATTGCGCTCAGTAGGCTACGGCTCAGTGTTACAGTTCCGCGGTATCCGGGAAATTGCATTTTTTTGCTTTTTGAAATGCGGAAGTTTCTATGTTTAGGTCGTGATCGGCTACTCGGAGTGCGCTCAGTGTTGCAATTCTTCGGAATCCAGGAAATTCTAATTTTTTTTACTTGATATGCGGTAGTTTCTGTGTTCTAAGGTCGTGATCGGCTACTCAGATTGCGCTGTTCCGGGAAATTCCATTTTTTTTTTACTTTTTGAAATGCGGTAGTTTCTATGTTCTAAGGTCGTGATCTAGCCGATCACGACTTTAGAACATAGAAACTACCGCAGATTGCGCTCAGTGTTGCAATTCCGCGGAATCCGGGAAATTCCATTTTTTTTTACTTTTTGAAACGCGCTAGTTTCTATGTTCGGCTATCGTCGGCTACTCACATTTCTTGCCCGATTCTAGATTCCCGTTTTCCTTCAGCACATTTTCTATTGTTAAGATTGGAAAGTTGGGGGCAAGTTCGCAGATGAGGATTAGGGATGACAGTAGGGTTTCAGATTAACTAGGAGACGCTCAGAATCCTCCGATTCCGCCCTCCGAGCAGGATACGCTGCGTTCAAATGAAGGAATCGTGCTTTTGAGAAAGTCAAGAAAGTGTATAACGGGAAAATGGAAACGCCCACAAAAGCGCCTGTTGAATTTGGAAATTGCGCCCAAAAGTGCACAGGCGCATTCCCCGAAAAACTGTGCGCAACAGAATTTCAAATGCGCCACATCTGGCAACTCTGTCTCAGACTGCAACTCCCATCTTCTTTGATAGGTGGAAGGACAGATCCAGTTGATGCGGAAATGTTTCAGCTTCAGTTTTGTTCATAAAAAATAGTAAACACCATTAACTCTTTATGGCCCCACCATAAGGCCTAACATAAGGCCCTGGCAATGAGCGGAGTTCAGTCTTTATTCAAATAGTCTTAAGAGAAACAAACCAAACAAATCAAAAAAAAAAGGAGAGAATAAAGAAGAAGAAGAAAAGAAGAATAAAGACATAACAAACTGGCAAGAAAAATCCACTAAAGAACAATCTTCCATCAACAAAGCGCCCTTGCCCCCCCCCCCCCCCCCCCCGAAAAAAACATTACGCTTTTGAAAAGAAAAAGGACTTGTGACTTGAAAGCTGAAAGTGTAGACGCAATTCTGTCTTCTATTTCAGCCGGCTGTACTCCGTGCCGGGTGAATTTGAGCCTGAGGTCCCCGGCGATGACTACGAATGCCGACCAACGGAGCACACCAGGAGACAGCGAAAGTTCCTCACTACCATGGACCCAATCCACATGGTCTCATTACCCGATTACTTTAGACAGCAGGTTAGTTTATCTTTATGCTTGCTGTAAGAACCGATGTGTTTGCATTAACCGTGCATAATTTCAAAAAACCCTCCCTCAACCCTGAATATAGGGCTCAGGCCCGTATCCAGGAATTTAGTTCGGGGGGGGGGGGGGGGGGGGGTTGCCTGCTGGTCGGACAAAAAAGTACAAAAAGACGTAGATCAGACGGAAAAGCCTATAAAAATGATTATTTTTGTATGTTTCGGGGGGGGGGTCAACCCCCTAACCCCCCCCCCCCTCTGGATACGGCCCTGAAAGGGCTACAGAGCCAACCTGAGAAATTTTGAATGTACTTTCACCCAATGAATCTTCATTCCAAGTTTTAAGAGAAATATCTCAACCACTGGAGAGTTACCATGCTAAGAGACGGACAGACAGACAGAAGGACGCACAAACATTTAGTACAGTCGTCGTGACAAAATACCTCTTTGAGGGAATGTTCGATGTTGTGTGTCAAGCGCCTTTTGACTAGTTCGTTTTTGGGACCCCGAAACGTAAGTGGAGGGATACCTATGACTTCGCAAAAGTTTTCAGTCTGTCTGTCCGTCTGTCAGCACGATAACTCTCGAAGGGGTAGAGATTTTTTCTTCAGATTTGGTATGAGGATCCATTGGGTCAAAGTACAGGTCAAGTTCGTAGATGAGCCCTGTAGACACATATTTAGGGGCGGGGGAGGGGTTCAAAATTAAGGGACGAAAGAAATGTTTTAAAATGCCAATGAGATAGTCGATCTAGGGGTAAGGAGACATGCTGAATCCATATATGAATTTTATTTTCTCACCGGACAGTTGTTCGACTGGAATCCGGCCAAAACCGGAAATTTTTTTAAAAGTAAAAGATTTATTTGAAGTTGATTAAATGTTCGATTTAGGGTTAAGAAGATATGTTGAATCTGTATATGACAATCATTTTCTACCCGGACAAGTAGTTCGCCCAGTATCCGGCCAAACCGGAAAATTTGTTAAAAGTACAAGTTTTATTTGAAGTTGATTAAATGTCGATTTAGAGGTAAAAAGACATGCTCGGTCCATATATGACAATCATTTTCTTCCCGGATACATAGTTCGCCCGGAATCGGGCGAAACCGGAAAATTTCGAATTATTTATCTGAAGTTGGTTAGAGGTTCGATGTAGTGATAATCCTTATATGAAAATTATTTTCTCGCCGGACCAATAGTCCCTGAATCCGGACAAAACCGGAAAATTTGTTAAAAGTTAAAGTTTAATTGAAGTTGATAAGAGGTTCAATATAGGGGTAAGGAGATATTCTGAATTTCTTTTGAGCTTTATTGTTTTGCCAGAAAAATAGTTCATCTGGAATCCGGCCGAAACCGGATATTTTTGCAGAAGTAAGGCAAAAAAATCGATCAGTTTCGTCAAAGTATTATATGACGTATAAGGGTAAACATAACTGCTGAATCCGTACCGGAACTTGACTTTCTCAGATGACTAGCCATTGTCATTAATCTGTTCCTAAATTTTAATAGTACAAATGTTCAAGGAGTCTGACGAAGACTGGATATCTACAAGACGCAATTGTCTGGATCAAACATTGCGTTTTTGGGATCCCATCGAAACCTTTGATCTTGTTCCCATTCTGCTCATTGCTCTGTCATGTCCTAATTGATTCAGAGTTCACAAAGCAAGTATCAGGCAGATGTCATTTGCACCCACCCCCATGGGTGTAGGAGGGCAGCTACCCATGAAGAGTCAAAAAGTCTGCGAGGAAAAGTGATTTAACTAAATTATAATAATAATAATAATTTATTTCTTACTATGATAATGAATTGAGCTGTGCTGTTTGTAGGTATAGGGCACAGCTTATCAAAGCTTTGGTATAGGGGTAGTTAAGGTAGTAGCGTGTGGCGTGATTATTTGTAGCGGGCAAGCATGATCATATTGGCGACTGGTTTTGGGTGCGAATACACCGAGTCTTCTGAAGGCGATACTCAGTTCGTAGGTCAATAACTAAACAGGTTATTTATTACTTACATTGGTTCACGATAGACCACTGAACTATAAAGTTGGTTGAACTGGGACTATGCCCCAACTTGAACTGCTTGAGCTCCTGAAGAAGCTTTTAAATTTTTACCTTTTTAAGCCGAGGTAATGCACCGGAACAGTGCTGCTGCCCCCTCCCCCTCTGACGCATTTGACCTGAAAACGGTCCTCAGTGGGGTAATTGGAATGTTGTTTCGAAAAAAAGCTTATCCAAGGAGGTACCAATTTGGTGTTTCCAATGCCCGATTAAAAATTCTTTGACTGTGAAGTTGTACAAAAAAGTTTTATGTATTTAGATGTAGTAGTATGGAATACTTCGATTTAATATGCCTCCGACTGGGTGAATCTTAAGTATTAGTATCTGATAGCATCCAATCTCGCTGTAGTAGCATCCAGTTTGCTAGTAGTAGCATGCAGTGGCAACAGTTACTACTGCATGCTACTTTTTCGTACAACTCCATACGACTAATTCTCGAAAAATTTTCATCGGGTGCCTATGGCGATTTTTCTGAGCCCAGCTGGAAGAGCTCGTATTTGTCTAACCTTTCTTGATTTTATTTGTATAGGTTAATCTACTCAGAAGTCAGACTACTCCTGCCGAATTCGAGGAGCTGATGAAAACGGTCGACGTTGAAACTATGGAGATGGTTAAAGAATTTTTCGCCAATTCGAACATCAAAACCAGTAACCCTATTACGAATCCTCTCATTTTAAACAGTAATTGATTATTTTGTTTTTTCGTCTTTTTATCCTAGAGACTTGTTAATTGTGGAATATATTCTTGATCGACTCACCATTTCTCCTCAGTATTATTGAGGTTATCTCTTCCGCCTGATTTAGATTTATTGCTCTATCCCTCCATTTCCACTACCACTAAGAAACTCGGTAAGTAAAGTTTTTTTTTCTATTTGTCGGGATTGTTTTTTTTTTTAGCTTGGTTTGAGAAATTTATATATTCTGTTTGCTCTGTAGGCATAATTATGATGTTGTGGAAGAGTCAGTATATATCCTTAGTCGGTTTGGCCCGGTATTTTCGGTTTTCATCGGATTCCGGCCGGATCATCCGTACGATCCAGAACCATAACAATATTCAGCATGCCACACGATTCAGCTTCTGCTTTTACAACCCAACCTTTCAGTTGAGTTGATTCGTCGGTGGCTGAATTTGAAGCACAGATCTTACTAGAAAAGATCCTTTCACGATGAAATGGCTCAGAAATAGGCAGAAATACCGTTGTCCGATAATACAGCTACTTTCCACATAAAAGTAGCGATTTTTCTGTTAGCGCTTGTCGACTCTAACCCGCCATCTCGCTCTCCGACGCGGCGGCTGGACGCAACATATTTGAAAACTGAACGTGCCATGGTTAAAAATGGGAAAACCAAAAGAAGTCCAAAACAGAAATAGATATGATGGTCTGTGTCTTCCAAAATGAAAAACAACACTTTGAAGCTTCTCGTGTCATTATATGTGAAAGAGTTGTTCGGCCGACTTTGCGACTTGCGTTGCATGACCGTCAAAACTCGGCTCTCTAAAAAAGTGCTAAAAAGTTGTAGGTACAAAACGAAACTAAGGCGGAAGGCCGGGAACTTAAAAAAGCTTATAATTCCAGATCCAGAACTGAGCTAGGGAATGTATGAAAAGGCAAAAATACCAAGAGGGGGCCTTTAACACTAGCAAAGTAACCAAGGGAGTAGCGCCCAGACCTATGCCTTCCATGTACTGCAAACGGGCCTTACTCGTAGCACCGAGCAACTTGCGGGCTTAGAAAATCATTGTAAAGCTAGGATGCGGTTGAACACATCGAGGAAGCAGGGGAGGTTGTATCTGTTTTTATGGCACTTGCAGCCTCTGGCTCAAGTGCCATATACCGATCGCAATTCCGTCTGTCGGTCGGCCGACCGGGCGGTCTGTCACACTTTTGCGAGTTAGGGTACTTCCAGATGTGCTAGGACGATGAAATATCAGGGACCCGACCAAACTAACTTGGAAATAATCAATTTCCTGATCCGACCATCTGGGGGGGGGGGGGTGGAGGGCGGGGGAATCTGGAAAATTGAGTAGTGCGTAACTTCGAACGGGTGATCGGATTGGAATGAAACTTAATAACTAAATAGATGACATATCTCTGATGTCCCGTTTGAAGTCCGGACCGGATTCGACAGCTATGGGGGAGTTGGGGGTGGGAGACCGGAAATTTCGAGAAACGGTTAGAATGGAGGGATCGGAGTGAAACTGGTTGGGATGAACAAACATCTGCTACACACTACTCACCTGATGCACGACCCAGAGTCAGTGCCGAAATTCAGTCAGGATTATCCTGGGATGTAAAGATATCCCTTACCGAGAAGCACTCAATAAACTTAACATCCAGTGCCTAGAACAAAGATTGTGCGATCTCATCATGGGTTTGGAAAAGCATTGCTTTCAAACCCAACCCATCGAGACATCCTACCCGCAGACGCCCCACCAAACAGCAGAACCAGACAGAAACTCAAACTGACCCCTATACGTGCGCGGACAAACCATTATTCTAATTCATGTGTGCCTTTTTTTACGTCTATGTTTAACAGTGCCTATTTTTTGTATGTAATGTTTTGCAACTGCAAATTAGCCAAGAGCTACGAAAGTTGTATAGTAAACCGCTCTCTCTCGCTCTCTCTCATCTGCTCTAAATAAATCGTTTACACAATTGGAGTGGATCCGGACACTGAGGGGGGGGGAGGGTCCGGAATTCCGGTGGTTTTGGGGGTTTTGACGACGAAAATTGGCAGACATATCAGGGGACTGTCCGGGCACTGTGGAGGGAATGGAGGGGAGGCCGGAATTCCGGTGATCGCGAGTTAAGGTACTTCCAGATGTGCTAGGACGATGAGACTTGGCTGGAATATTAGATATTCGACAGAATTGGCATAGAAATCGTCTTTTTCCAAATCCGACTATTCCTTAAGTACCAATCTTGACCGCAAAGTAAGATAGGTAGGTAGTTTTTTTTATTTTTTAACCAAAACATTGGAAATTAAATAAAGTAACATGACTAATATCCTATTGCAGCAAAAAGAAAGTCCGAAGGACTTGTGCTGCAATTTGCTAATACTACGTGTATCTAATAAATAAATAACTAAACACAACAACTTACAATTATCCACCTAGCCTATGACTTAAATAAGAAACAAATAAACATGAACACTACCCAACAAAAATCCTCTTACATACTCTTTAGCAGTTTCAGCCCCCACCCCGAACACATTTTCATGATCCCCATGAGCCCATTATCATTTTTGCCTCAAGGGTTTTGCCTACAAATGAAGTTCTAGCTCCCTTAAAGTGTGCATGTTAACCGCAAAGTCGAAAAGTAGTTTTGATCAAACGATACATATCAGCCCATGATCATTTGTGCCAGAAAGATTTTGCTTAAAATTTATTTCTAGCACCCTTAAAGTGCGCATCTTAACCGAAAAGTGAAAAAAAAACCTTTGATCAAACGATATGTATTAATGATCCCCAAGGGTCTGTTATCGGTTGTGCCTCGAGGGTTTTGCTTAAAAATTAATTTCTAGCGCCTTTAAAGTGCGCATCGTTACAGCCAATAATTGTTCTAAACTAAAATACTTTTTACCAAATGATACATTCTCATGATTTCCAAGTCCATGGTCATTCTTATTCCAAGGGTTCTGCTTACAGATGATCAGAACAAACCCACGAAAAGGCAAATTCATATTTCACCCTGTGAACCAGCCTTTAAAGTGCCATATGAGCTTCCAGCTCTTGTTTTGCTGTGTCTGGACATGGAGTTATCGAAGCGATCGCTGGCGAACGACTGTTTGAGTTTGGTAGGGACGTTACCTATCGCTAATGGGGCTAGTGTTGCTGCTGTTCAAGTAAGTTAAGTAAGTAAGTAATTTATTTATAACCCGCCACACTGTAAAAAGTTTCTCCGAATAAGGATGCAGTATTAGCTACTGGGATTAATCTCATCTCTATTGGGATAAGATTAATCCGAATTAGGAATAATCTTATCTCAATGAAGATAAGATTAATCCCAGTAGCAAATACTGCAAGATTTTTTTTTTACGGTGCATTTTGAGAAAAAGGAGTAAATGAAAGAAAACAAATAAAACACATAAACACACTGAAAAAGACACTTAATTTTCAGTCCTTGGCCAGGAAGCAGCGGATAACGGCGTGCGCTGGTTGGGCCCTGTTGTCCATGATTTTTATAGCGACGAGGAACACCCAAAAGGTTAACACTTGCATCTTGAATTTTGAACTTCTCCGTCACATGACATGATTTCGACAAAAGTGTGACAAGTGTGTATCACTCTCTCAGGTGTTGGTGGCTGGCGCTACTCTCCAGTGTTATTTTTTCTCTGCCTCCATCTCACCCCTAAATGTCGAGATGCAAAGGTCATATGCGATCCCGGCCTCAATTTTAACCTGAACGAAGTACCAAAGTCCGTTGAAATATCTCAGTCCGTTCGGAGGATTGATTAACGATATCATGTGTATCCCTACTTTTCTTTCGCGATTCCAGGAAAAGCCGATCACTTACATTATCCTCGCACTTTTAAATTGTTTCTCGCGTCCAAACGAAAATGAGAACACTGCTAAATAACTCTATGGGTATCAGGAAGTAATCGTCAGGTTTTCTTGTCTTCTTGGTCCTTAATAAAATGTTCAGGTGTGATGGTCATGCTTGGCTTTGTTCTTTTGTAGAAACGTAGTACCGACAGACGAGGATGTCATCTATCAAGGCAGTGTATGTGAATTCCGAAAATTGACTCTTGAGTGGCTTGAAGCAGAACAAAATAACATTAGGGAGTAGCGCCAAGACTTGACAAAATTGACACACACTCGAACAACAGCGATACTATCACCACAATCGATAGAGAACATCCCTACCGAAACTCATTCAGTCGTTCACCAGCGCTGGCTCCGATAACTTCATATTTTGGAAATTGCAAAAAAATTATACAGTCTCCATTGTTTCCTTGGTGTGTGCAGTACGCACCTTTACTTTACGAGAAATTTCTAAACCCGCAAGTTTGTCTCGCTTTAAATGCCGCAAGCGCACTGTGCGGCGCTACGAGTATGGTCCGTTTGCAAAGCATGGAGAACTTAGGCCTTGGCGCTACTCTCTAGTGTTATTTTGCTCTGGCTTGAAGTCTCCATCGTCCAACATCTTGACGCCTTAGGCATCTTGGCGCCCCAAGGAAATGCCTTTCGCTCCATGAGAACTTGTGAGGGACATCTTCTGTAAAGGCGAAAACCTGTAGAAAGTCAAAACTACCTTCTTCGCTTTCTTACGTGCTTCACATTCAAAGTAGACAGTGCTGCGATCTGTGACGACGACAACAGTCTCGAATGAAAAGCTCTGAATTTTTAACAGATGGCGTAGAAACCAAACTTGATTCTGATGAAACGATGCCGTTGAAGTTCCGGATTGCGACCTCTGTCGATGTAAGATAGTCTTACTTTCCTTTATATGGAGAAACCACCCTCCTCGTATTTATGTAGTTGTGGATGAATAATTCAGCTTTTGGATGTTTGTTTTAATTTTGTTCCAGATTTCATGTCTCGCGATGCCAGTGCTTGATTCCTACGTAAGAAAAGGTAACCACTGACCAGTCAGAGGACGAAGTTCACTTTCGTCGTCATGTCATGGCAGTCTCGATCACTACCTCGCTAAGGTAAGGACAACTGTCACTTTATTTAGAACTTAAGTCCACCTACCCTTACATCCACGAAGCCTGTTTATCCATCCTCTCTTCTGCAGTAATTACAATCTCTTTCTGTTAGCTACTTTGTAAAGTAAGGGAAGTAGGCTATGTAGCGGAGACCTTACTATCATATTTCTTCGCTGTGTTTCCACGTCTTCCCGTCCTTCGTCCAGTTCTGTCGTGAGGCAGTCCGTCCCGCACGAGCAGGTTTGTCATGTTAGACAGAATATATCACCCTTTCTTTGAAAACAAGACCAAAGGTTTCGATGTGATCCCAAAATTTTAATATTTGCTCCAGACAATTCGGTCTTGTAGATATTCGATCTTGAACAGATTTCTTGAACATTTTTACTTTTAAAATTTAGAAACAGATTAAGGCCCATGGTAATAATCGGAGAAGACCAAGTTCGTATTTGACAGTGCAAGCGGATACGCCAGCTGAATTTCACCAAGTTTAGATATCCATTTTGCGCTGTCAAATATTCAGATATAGATTCAGCATATGGTTTACCCTATGGCCTACGTCGTATCTCCTTCCTTCCTTACTTCTGCCCAACTTCCGGTTTCGGACGGATTCCGGACAAACTACTTTTTTGGCAAAAAATTAAAGCTCAAAAACAAATTCAGCATGTCTCCTTGCCCCTACATTGAACCTTTTAATCAACTTCAGATTAAACTTTTAATTTTAACAGATGTTCCGGTTTCAACCGGATTCCGAGCGATATATATGTCCGGTCAGAAAATGATTGTCATATACGAATTCAGCATGTCTGCTTACCCGCAAATCGAACATCTTATCAAATTTAAGTAAGACTTTTACTTTAAACAGATTCTCCGGTTTTGGCCGGATTCCGGCCGAACTAGTTGTCCGGCGAGAAAATAATTTTCATATTCACACTCAGCACGTCTCCTTGCCCCTAAACTGAACCTCAAATCAACTTCAGATTAAACTTTTACTCTTCACAAATTTTCTGGTTTTCGCCTGATTCCAGGTGAACTATTTGTCCGGCGAGAAAATAAATTTCATATTCCGATTCAGCATGTCTTCTTACACCTAATTCGACTATTTGATCAGCTTATAAAAAGATTTTTTGTTCCCCTTAATTTCAAAACCCTCCCCCTCCCCTAAACATAGGGCTACATAGCCCATCTTCGAGCTTGACCTGTACTTTAACCTAAAGAGTCCTTATGCGAAGTTTGATAAAAAAATCTCAACCCCTTCGAGAGTTATTGTGCTAACAGACGGGCGGACTAACGGACAGACGGACAACTTTTGCGATGTCATAGGTATCCCTCCACTTATGTTTTGGGATCCCAAAAATCACACAAAAGCAGAAATCGCGGTAAAGCCGCGCTGAAATTCTTGGAAAATTTTGCGTCTGGAAATTGGAAGATCTTTGTGGCATATTCAGTGTGAAAATAACTAAAATTGAGTAATTTGGTGACACAAACAGAAGGAAAATCACCAACAGTGGAGACCGTGGGAACCCTGCTCCCCATCTATTTGTCTTACTCCAGTTCACGCTTAAAGGACCTGTCTTACCTATAATACTAACGCAACCTACTTCCATAATCACGATGTATATTTCAAAGCCGGAGACCCCAACTTCGTACGGTACATTCTAACCCCTCCAACAAAACCACGCTGATTTTCTCCCTTGCCGTGTTTTGCTACCTTTGATGTGTATCACGCTATCGACGGTTGTCTGCGAGAAGTTTCTCCAGCAGGAAAACCGGTTTATATAAATTGTTTCCCTGTTTTCGGTACGGGTCTCGGAAAAGGGTTAAAACAGCAAAAACCGTGGATTATCTGTTGAAAGCACGGCCTAGTTTTAAAGTATTCAAATATTATAAAATACTGTGAGTTGAAGAGTAAACAGTGCGAGGGGTCCTTTAAAGTCGACTAGTTTCTGTTAATCCCCATTGTCTCATATTAACACTTGTGATAGACTTAGTAAAAAATAAGCTAGTATAAGGTAACTTTCACCCTCCACTACTCAGGACTACAGGAATATGGAAAACCTCGATAATCTGGGAAACAGATCACAAATTTTCTACCCATCAACCTGCGGATATATTTTACTATGTCTGTTACAAGTGTCGTTAGTGAGGTATTGGGAGACTAACATAGACTAGTCCGCTTGGAAGTGCTGAACTGGAATAGGGTGAATACTCTTGATGACTCACTCTCCTTGTCGATGCATAACCACCGTGTACCTAGCGGAAGAGCCGGAAGCGGTATCACATCTGCACCCAAACATCGCCGTGATTGGTTAACACAGGATTGAGTTGTTAATTTTGAGTCATTAGTGCTACGCTTTCTCGTTCTTCCCGAAGATCACTGGCGTGTTTTCGACTTCAGGCGTATTCTCGCCGTTCCCCGAGGACTCCACGTGAGGAGTCCCCGCGTTTTTGTTTGTCCCGGGGACTCACTCCCCGTATTCTTGCGAGTCCCCACGGACGGGGAATGCTCCGATTATCATCACCATCATCAAGAAGATTCAGATTCGGAGGAGAATGAATTTTTGCTGGTGTTGTTGCAATGTAAAATTAATTAAAAACAATCAGAATAAACAAAACCAAAAATAAAGTGGATCCAGACTAAATGAGTCAACTGCAATTTTTTTTTTCCGAACAAAATTCCTTTTGGAAGCATTCCCCGTGTTCTCACTGTTTCAGTACGCGGAGTCCGCGTGGAGTGACTCCCTCTATTCTCGCCGTTCCCTTCGATTCCCCGAGGAGTCCTCGGGAAACGGCGAGAATACGCCTTTAGTCATAGATAGTATTGTCCGTGATGCGTTGTATATGCAGAAGCGCATTCTACGAACAGCATCTGTCATGGTTTTCTCCTCCTTCAAATTGTGTCGCTAGATGGCGTGGAGTACGACAAAAAGTGTAGGGCATTCCCTGTCTGTGTTTCCCTTTTGGACAGAAAGAAATTTATTCGATCCTATGGAACAAAAAAGGAGAGTAAAGTATTTTGTTGTCTCTGACCAAACAAGACCAAAGGTTTCGATGGGACCCCAGAGGGGAATATTTACTGATATTACTAATTTAGACAATCGGGTATTGATGTTCGGTAAACCGTGTAAACATACCATCGATCCGTTATAGTACTTAACAGTAGTTCAGTGATACCGAATCCTTAAAGTAGAACTTAACACTAATCTAGATTATGTCAAATCCTAAAAGTAGAAGTAATACTTTCCAGCAAAAAGCATATTAGACAATCAGGCTCCTTTGTCAACATCCGGTTTTGACCAGGTTTCGAATTATCCATCCGAGGCGAGAACAAAATTTCGGGTACATCAACCTTTTTCGACCAATTTTATCGGAGAATTTTTACGCGAGTACATTTCTAAGCCCTTCCCCCCCCCCCCCCGAAATGTAAAGGTGGAAGTCCCATCGACTATTAAGTCTCATTCATGACCTACCAAGGCGCTCCTCTTTTAGCTACGCTCCCGATCTCGATGCTCGGACCGAACGACTGGTCCGCTAAGGAAACTAAGAACGGGCCTGGATTCTGCGTGCATACATTCGTATCTTATATCCAATGTACTTAATCGGCTTCATTATTAACTTCAAACTCCGACCAGATTTCCGATTTGCCGCATCCAGGCGAATCACTTGCCCAGCGGAACAAATAAGTTCATATGTGGATTCAGCATGTAGGGACTCTTACATATGAATACCCCCGATCCTGTTCAGAAAGAACTTTTACTTCTACCGAATTTCCGGTTTCGGCCGGATTCTTGCCGAAATACTTTTCTGGCTAAAAAAAATAAAGTTCATATGTGGATTCAGCGTGTGTTTTTACACATATACATGAATCTTCCGGCCAACTTAAAAAAAAAGTTTTCCTTCTACAAATTTCCGGTTTTGGCTGGAATATGGTCAAACTACTTGTCCTGCGAAAAAATATAGTGTAACCATGGACTCAGCATGTGCTCTAGTCAACTTCAGAAGCAACTTTTACATCTATCAATTTGTGGATTTGGCCGGATTCCGGGCAAACCACTTGTCCGGTGAGAAAATGAGGTTGAGATCTGGATTCAGCATGTGTCCTTACCCGTACATCGGTTATAACATCAGGTTTACAAAGTAATTTGTTCGAAATTTGAAAGACCCTCCTCTCCCCCCCCCCCCCCAACTCCTAAATTAATGGCTACGAGGCCCCCAAGTTTCAACCAAATACCTCAGTCCTTCGAGAGCTTTTGGTGCTAAAAGACAGACGTAGGGACGGACAGAATTAGCGAATAGAAGTCATAAGCGTCACTAACGTTTTGAGATCTCATAAACAGCATGTTGAAGCTTCTCGTGTACATATGTGTGAAACTGTGAAGGAATTGTCGGCGGACCTTGAAGCGTTCCGCAAAATTTGCATTGCGTGACTGGGCAAAATCGGCTCGGCCGAAAAAGCGTTAAAAGTCGTAGGTACAAAATGAAACTATGGCAAAATGCTAGGATTTCAGAAGCTTATAGTTCCATAAAGGGAGCTAGGGATAATATAAAATACAAAATAGGAAAGAGGGGCCTTTAAAGGGGAACCAGTGAATAACAGAATGTTTGTTTCTTTATATTTAGCCTACGAATATAAACTTCGACGATATCGACGGTGTTTTTACAAAAAATTATGAACGACATTCTTTTCGAAATTGAGTTATTCAGTGCCAAATCCGCGCTTATATCCTGCATGCCTGGTGGGGAGAAAACACCACAGTGATAGAGAGTTGTTTTTGGGATCCCAAAACTTAAGTGGAGGGATACCTATGACATCGCAAAAGTTGTCCGTCTGTCCGTCCGTCCGTCTGTAAGCACGATAACTCTCGAAAGGAATGAGATATTTTGATGAAACGGGGTGTGAGGATTCGTTGGGTCGGCGGACCAGTCGAGTTCGTAAATGGGCTTTGTAGCCCTACATTTAGGGGTGGGGGAGGGGGTTCAAATTAAGGGGCAAACAAAATATTTTGAAACAGCTAATGTGATAGTCGATTATGGGGTATGAAGACATGCTGAACACGATGGTGAAAACCATTTTGTAATCGGACAAGTTGTTCGCCCGGAATCCGGCCAGAAACGGAAAGTTTGTTAAAAGTAAAAGTTTTATTTGAAGTTGATTAGATGTTGGATTTAGAGGTAGGAAGATATGCTGAAGACGATGGTGAAAACCATTTTCTCGACGGACAAGTAGTTCGCCCGGAATCCGTCCCAAATCGGAAAGTTTTTTTAAAATTAAAAGTTTTATTTGGAGTTGATCAGATGTCCGATTTAGGGCAAGAAGACATGCTGAACTTTTATGTGAAAACAATTTTCTACCCGGACATGTAGTTCGCCCGGAATCCGGCCAAAACCGGAAAATTGTTAGAAGTTAAAGTTTTATTTCTTGCTGATTAGATAACCGATTTCGGGGTAAGAAGAGACGCTGAATCCGTGTGTGACAATCATATTTTACCCGGACATATAGTTCGACCGGAATCCGGCTGGAGTCGGAAAATTTGTTATAAGTTAAATTTTTATTTGAAGTTGATTAGATGTTCATTATTGGGGAAAGAAGATACCCTGAGTTAGCTTTCTTTTTTCGCCGGACAAGTAAATTGTAAGAATGTTCAAGGATTCTGGCGATGACTGGATCTGGCTAAGACAAGACCCAGTTGTCTGGATCAGATATTGAATTTTTGGGATCCCATCGAAAACTTTGGTCTTGTTTTAAAGTGACAAGCGCCATTTCGTTGTGGTAGTGAAAGGTTTTTCGTCGTTCCTCGAAAATTTGAAAAATGTCGCTTATCACCGTTAGGAAAAACATCGTCGATATAGTTTCTCGTATGCAGTTGCGAAAACGTCAAAGATCTTTGCAGTTTACAAAAAATACTAAGTATTATAGTGTTTTAAACTGTTTTTGACGTCCGCTGTTATTTTTGTTATCGACAAGAATATTAAGGTAAAATAAAGTGAATTCGAATTTGAATTACTAAGGCTTGATTCCCATGGTGTCAGAATTTTGCAATACGGCCCGGATATTCGTAGTGGCATCCCGGAAATTGCTTACCTGTCTTTACTTCGAAAATTGAACATCCGAACTTCGCACCGGTTCTGTGGGAATCAGCTCATTGAACATTTCATCCATAGTTCGGTCAAATTTCATAATAAGCTAGTAGCAATTAATCAAAAACCTTGTCCTGTCCGTCCGATCATTTCATTTGCGATTAAATGCGACGTTTGAGATTGGGCGTTGGGCTTCCTTTGATACTGAGTCAGTGAACCTAAGAGCTGAAGTTAACGCATAATAGGCAAGTATAAAACTGGACTGTTAAAAAAAAAATTAAACTTAAAAAAAATTAAACTTAAAAAAAACTTAAAAAAATAAAACTTAAAACCATCGGTCGGCTACTCTGCAGGTGTTTTGGTTGAAGACAAAAGAAAGTCTCACTGCCCCGAAATCAGGCGAGGGAACCCGATTTTGTTGACCTTAAATTGTTTTTAGGCTTGACTTGTTTGCGGTTATATTTCTTTGGATATGTTCACTAAAACAAAATTATCGAAATGATCAGCTACGATAACTGCAGTTAGCACCCCTCGCATCGTTTATGTTCCAGTACTTTGTAATAGTTGAATACTTTAAAACTAGTCTCTACTTTCACGGACCTGTCTTACCTATAATACCAACGCAACCTACTTCCATAATCACTCCATATATTTCTAAACCCGGAGACCCCAATTTCGTACGGTACATTCTAACCCCTCTAACAAAACCACGCTGATTTTCTGACTTGCCGCGTTTTGCTACCTTCGATGTGTATCACGCTGTCGACGGTTGTCTACGAGAAGTTTTTCCATCAGAAAAAACGGTTATTTCAATTTTTCCCTGTTTTCACTGTAAGTAAACGGGTCTCGGAAAAGGCTTAAAACAGCTAAAACCGTGGGTTATTTGTTGAAAGCACATCCTATTTTTAAAGTATTCAAATATTATGAAATACTGCAAGTTGAGCTAGTAGTAAATAGTGCGAGTAAATAGTAAATAGCGCCGAATTTATCCGGACCTGTTGGCTTCCAGCAAAAACAGGGACAAATTTATATGAGTAAGGAACAAAGCAATGACCTCCAGAATGTGCAGAAGCGAGCTGTTCGTGTGATATTGGGCCAAGAGTACACGAATTATGAAGAAGGTATAAAGCTCCTTGGTATAGAAAGCCTTGTTGCCCGCACCAGCTTACTATGACATGCGTGAATAAAATGTTAGAATCAAGTAAGCATCGTGATTTGCTACCGGAACCGGCACAAACCGGATATAACACGAGGCATCAAAATAAATTAGAGCCCTGCAAACCATCAGCTTCTAACCGGTATAGATCATCTTTTCGTCAATGTTTTGTAAAGCATTTTAATGAGTAAGTGACAGTATATTTTATAAATTATTGATAGGGTCTTATTTAACTATTATGTTATTTGACCTAATAAATGGAGCTTCTCGTAGACAGTCGTTAGGATAAATATTCCTTGAGCCCAAGCTAACTTTGAAACATGTATTCGAATAGTGTAGACAACGGATATGTCAGCTACGATGCTTCATCAGTGATATTTCGGCCTTTCTTGGCAAGGGTCCTCGTCAGGCTGGACAGCTTGACGAGGACCCGAATATAGTTTTTGGGAGCTTTGTACGCATCGAAAATAGCAAAACAAGGCAAGTGTGAAAATCAGTGAGGGGGGTTTAGAATAACTTATGAAATCCGGGTCTCTGGGTATAAGGACTGATGGAGCGTTACGGAAGAAGGCTGCATTGGCATTGTACGCCGGTTCCTTTAAAGTTTAACGGACAAGGGCTGGGGTAGGACAATCTAGGTACCCATCACTTATTCACTTAAAAAGGCTTGAAGACCCGAAGAAAATGCGTTACTTCGTTGTTCTAGTATTCCCGAATAATCGATTTTCATATAGTGAAATTTCTCTGTCGGATTTGTGGTACCTCAATGCGCTCGTACCTGTGTTGTATGCTTGATGAAAACTATTTACGAAAGAAGTATTCACGCGTTGAGCTACCTTCGCGAGCTGATCATTCGTCACTGAAAAGCCGCGTTTTGTATTGAGATTCGAAGTGTCCGCGTCATAGTGAATTTTGCGTCGTGAGGACGGCTGTAGATATTCTGAACGTCGTACTAGAGCAAATAGTGAAAAATAAAGAAATCGGTTAACACAATCCAAATAATGCAGTGTTTTCAGATAAATGACACGAAAATAATCACAGAAAGAAAAGGTGGAGTCGTGCGACAGTTGTAATTCCCATATGGTTTTTCCCCGGTTTTCCGCCCTATTAATTATAATAATATCATAATATAATTTCATCGAAATGGCTTTCGCCTCTGATCCACGAAGTTTAACAGCAACTTTTCTGTTTACTGTCCCAAAGTTAATCTGTTCATACCTCTTCATAAGAATAATTGTGTGAGAAAAGGTGGAGTCGTGTGACAGTTATAATTCCCATATGGTTTCTCCTCGGTTTTCCGTCCTATTAAAATACTAATATAATTATATAATTTCATCGAAAAGGCTTTCGCCTCTGATCAACTCAGTTCAACAGCAACCTTTCTGTTCACTGTCACTAAGTTAATCTATGAACAGGGCCATGTTGAAACAATTAAATAAAACCTCTTTACAAGAATATTTTTTTTTTTCCTTCGAGTAACTGAGATGTATCTAGGAAACGTGTCGGCAACCTGTTATAATGGTCTCCCTTTTACGCAACATTTGCTGCAGGGGGTTGTATTGCATACCTTATTAGAGGTCCGTTAGGTCGTCGTGGATAAACATTACGAGTTGTGCCTCGGGGTAAGACCTTGTCTAGCAGGCAAGATGAAAAAGATACTGATCGTGTAACCAGAGGAAATGGCCCGTAAAACCATCAAACTTGATTATAATATTTTACTTTTTTGATATTTTGGGGGAAATGAGCCGAAAATCACATTAGGGCACTAGTATTAGATAGTATTTGAGACTGTGACGTGGCTTTCGTGGGAAGTTTTACTTGGATGTCTTCATAATGTCTAGTCCGTTAGAACGCCAGCAAACGTCCCCATGGCAAAACGTCCATGTGACAGAACGTCAACATGAAAAATAGCACCACGACGAAATCCAAAAAGTCCTAAGAATAGTAAATAGTGAATAGTAAAGCGAAGAGATTCTGTAGTAGTGTAATTAATTTTTGTCGTTGTGTGCTATATTTAATCGAATAATTTTGCGCTATTGATGTCACTAAATGACCCAGAATTGGTAGGAGCGATCAAAGTTGTTCAGAAAAGGACTTCTGGACTACCTCACCTTCTTTTCTGGTACGCTACCTAGTCAAAATGGGTTGTCGGCGAAGCGTCGCCATTCGGAATGTCCCCTGCCCGCTGAAAAAATTATCTCAAAATAGTAGTATGAAGTTGTACGAAAAAGTAGCATGCAGTACGAACTGATGCTAATGCATGCTTCTACTTCAATACTTTCGTGTTACTGCATTCTACTTCATGCTACTATTAGCAAGACAGGATGCTACTGGATACTACTTCATAAGATTGGCCCAGTCTGAGATACATTAAATGATAGTATTCTTTACTATTACATATCAATACATGCAACTTTTTGGTACAACTATCATACAACTACGCAGGCTACAAATTTTTCATCGGGTGACGAAACGTTCCCGTGACAAAACGTCCCCATGAAAAATCGTCCCTACGACAAAACGTCCTCATGGCGAAACGTCCCCACGACAAAACGTCCCCAGTCGAAACGTCCCCATGGCAAAACGTCCCCTGCTATAGATTTTTTTTTTGTTCGTCGCTGAGGGATACCTAAGCCTATGAGGTTACTTATTGCGTCATCAGTTGAGACAAAAATGTTCTTATAACATTTTGAAAACCACGATGGATTGGCTACTTCAGCATTTAACCGATAGTGAAGAAACAAACCAAAGTGTTGCTCCCGGCTATAGCCATTTCTTAAAGAAAGGGCAAAGATTTTGTAATCTTTCAGTTTTCGTTTTATCCTTTATTTAATTGGTTCATTCGTGTTTTACTTTGCGACGTAACTCATTGGTCATGCTTTTGTTCGATATTTAATTTGGGGATATTTGTTTTTATTAAAGGATCAAACCGTCTTACCTAGATTTACTTTGTCTCTCTGCCTAACTAATCGTTCCATCCGCTTTCGTTTGCTCGCTCCCTATGTTATTTTTGTCCACCATAATGGCACTACGCAAATTTTTGCGTTCTCTTTGTTTGACTCTCTTTGAGCCACAGTGGGCTTCCCCTTTCTCTGAGGAGCATATTGGTGCTCCTCAGATGTTGCATGTTGCTTTAAATGACCTAGAACTGTTCAAGTTACGAGTCCATTGCAAGGCTTGTTACACTATATACTTCAATTGGAAACAATACATGTATGAAGCAGCCGGTCCCGTGTCCGATCTTTCCTGCTTATAAGGAATGTTCCCACATCTCTAATGCACAGATTTACCTCGATCATGCACTTGATGATCGAGGCGAACTTAAAAATCTTGTGCTTGGGGACGTGTCGCCAGGAGGACGTTTTGTCACGGGGACGTTTTGTCACGGGGACGTTTTGTCCCGTGTCCGATCTTTCCTGCTTATAAGGAATGTTCCCGCATCTCTAATGCATAGATTTACCTCGATCATGCACTTGATGATCGAGGCGAACTTAAAAATCTGTGCTTGGGGACGTGTCGCCAGGGGGACGTTTTGTCACGGGGACGTTTTGTCACGGGGACGTTTTGTCACGGGGACGTTTTGTCAAGGGGACGTTTCGCCACGGGGACGTTTTGTCATGGGGACGTTTTGTCTGTAAGCATAGGTGGCATTGTGCATTTAGGTGAACCAGTCCATTCCTAACCCACTGGTCCGACATAGTCTTTTTTTTCCTATAAGGCTCTGTCCCCAGATTTTTATTGCGAATACAAAGACAATCTACAAAATCAATGCCTGGGGATAGTTTTTTCATGGGGCGTTTTGTAAAGAGGGCGTTTTTTCACGTTGACGTTTTATCAAGGGGGCGTTTCGCTAGGGGACGTTTTCTTCATGGGACACTTTGCAGCGAAGCACCGTATTCTATAAAAGTCAGTCGGAATAGTGGATTTTCCCTGTCGGATTTGTGGTACCTCTATGCGCTTGTGCCTGCGTTGTATGCTTGACGGAAAAGATATACGAAAAATATGTGTTCCACAAAGCAGTCTTCACCGAGCCCACCACTGGCCACTGAAAAGCCGCGTTTGTGTTGAGATTCAAATTTCCCGCGTCATCGTTGGAATTTGCATTGTGGGGACGGCCGTAGACATTGAGCGTGTTCCACCCTCGTACCAATAGTAACCATTAGTTACTAAATCCGTTCCAACCTCACGAAAAGTTACTACGCTGACCGTTCCAGCCTTCTCGAAATAGTAACTAATAGTAACTATTTGCTTACCACACTCGGGAGCATGGTAAGCGTAGTACCCACGAATCTCTGTCACGTGATTGGTCGGATTCACCAGTGACATGATATTCCGCTGGAAAATAGAAAAATCGTTCCAGCCTTGACGACAAAAAAGCAGAATTTGTGACGTCATGCGTGGTAACTACGGTAAGTAGGATGGAACACGCTCATTCTGAACGTCACTACTAGAGCTGATAGTGGAAAATAAAAAATTCCTTAGCAGAATCCAAATAATTCGGTGTATTCAGTTAAATGACACGAAAATGAGTTGGCTTTTCAGTTCAGCTTCAAGGTGGGAAAGAATAATGCGCAAAGTTACGAATTACTTCAACCTAATTACCTGTGAACTCTGTCGCCGAAGCATACCGCCCGAGACATGAATGACATGTAGATCCTGTCACTTTTGGAAAATATTACTCATTGTCTGGAGATTCTGTCACGTTCTTTTTCTACTTTTCATCTCAGAAGGATACTTCATTAAAGCTAATCATAAGCAGGAATTGCATTTTGTTCTTTCGTCATAATTTTCCGACTGCTAATTTTAAGTCTGTATCTTTCGGATTGCAATTCGTTTCTCAAGGCTATGTTCTATTTATAAGTCCCACTGTCTGTCAAATGGACAACTCGCTGATTGTACTTCATTCTGGCAGATTATTTGTTCTTGGTTTTACGCGAAGTCATTTTTGTTCAGTAAAGGTATGCTTAATTTAACACTTCTGTTTATGGTTCACTAGCAATACCTTGGTATTGTTTCTGCGTTCTTTGACCTGGGAACCTGTAGCTGGAAGAGGACCCGTAGCTAGGAGGGCCGAAATATTATCGAAGCCCTAGTGGACTTGCCGTTTTCGGTCATTTTTAGTGGAGTGTCCATTTGTGAACTCCACTCTTGCGGGCAGCTGCAGCCGTTTTCCGTTTTCACCGTTTTTTGGAGTTCATAACTCGTGAACCATGACAGGTTTAAAGTTGAAACTTGGACCATTTTTCTTTGGGGTCTAGTTGTGCCTTTAGGTGTCCCATCCCCACACCCACTCTGTTCAGGGGCAATTAATCTCAGTGAAATAAATTCCTAGTAAATTTCCCTTTGAATAAGTTTCCCTTGACCACAGCTGAAGGTTGGGAAGACGTTTTTGGAGTTGCACCTCCCTCACCCTTCCTGTTTATGGTCAGCTGGGCCCAGATTGCCCATGAGTTAAGCTCGTGAACCGTGAAAGATATCAAACCCAAATTTTGTATACTTATGGATGTGCGTTTTGGAGGTCCCGACCCCCCCCCCCCCATTCGTTCCGGGTGAGTTGTATAGCTGGGATGTGTGGGATTTTGGTCTGCATTTGTCTGCATTTGTCTTTGGAGGACCCCCTCCCCCCCACACACACACAAAGAATATGAAATTCTAGGAGTAAAAGGTATGTTCCCGATGAAAAATTTATCTCAAAATAGTAGTTACGAAGTTGTACGAAAAATTAGCATGCAGTACTAACTGATGCTACTGCATGCTTCTACTTCAAGGCTACCGTGTTACTGCATACTACTGCATTTTACTATTAGCAAAACTGGATGCTACTATGGCAAGACAGCATGCTACTGGATACTACTACATAAGATTGGACCAGTCTGAGGCACATTAAATGATAGTATTCTTTGCTTCTACATAGTATTAAGTGCAACTTTTTCGTACAACTACCATAGAACTACGCAGGCTACAAATTTTTCATCGGGTTCATGGGTAATCGCCAAGTAATTGGGAACAGATTGCACAGTGAGTTAAGTTCCTTTACCTGACAACGCGTATCAAGTTACACACGGCACTTGCATTCAGTTGCTTCGGGTTGTTTGTTGCAGAGTCTCTAATCCCTTTGCTCATTGCCTTCTACTCCTTTCTCCCTGTTCCGCGACCTAAAATTCATGAGTTTTAAAAGCCAACTTGCAAATGGTTCATCCTGCGAATATTTTGGATTTGCTCTTTCATTTGTATATGCTTTTGTGTGGGTTTGCATGATGTAAAAGCTGAATACTAGATCTGACTTAAAAAATCGAGGTCTGTGTACGGACTTAAAGTATCGTGAGCCTACAGAAAATCAATATGGACTTAAGCCCGCTCACAAGCATGTCTGGCCAAGCACAGATGCCTATAAGCACGTGCCTTGCATTACTGTTCACAGACTTTGGGCCATGCACGGAGTTTTAGACTCTAGAACTTGGTGCCTGGCTAAGCTTGGGCACATGTCTAGAATCACCTTTCACGCCCATGCCTTGGCACAGATTTTGGTCCAGGCACGGATTTCTAGACTCTATAACTCAATGCCTGGCAAAGCCTGGGTGGGTGCCTAGGCACCTGTGCTTGGCTAAGAATGCTTGTAAATGTGGCTTTTGTTGAAAGTTTAGACTCGACAGGGTTGTGAGATCCGGCTTAACTTTCGCCCACCTGCTTCTTGACTTCCGCGCGCACTTGATAGTTCTGACGTGGTTTGTCTGTTTTCCCAGATAGCTTCCACGATACTCTTGATGACCAACTCTCCGTGCCGATGCAAACTTGCCGGATACCTAGCGGAAGAGCCAGAAGCGGTATCACCTCGGATATCACAGCTGCTCCCAAGATCGCCGTGATTGTTTGACACGGGATTTGAGTTGTTGAGTTGGAGTCGTTAGTGAGACTTTTTCTCGTTCTTCCTGAGGATCGCTGCCGTGTTTTGGACTTAGTCATATAGAGTATTCCCTTGATTTGATTCGATTTCTTTGTATTGCACCCGGAGAACTTAGTATCTTATGACCCGTTTCGGGGCTCTTTTTGTTCCTTAGTATTAATTTTCACTGGAATAATTATCACAATTGTTCACTTTAATCGAGTGGGCTGCTCAGTCCCCTATCTGGGAATTCACGAGGTCCCTTCGTTGTGAGGCTTCTTCGGGAAGTTTCTGTAATGTTACAACCCTCCTAAGGCGTATTCTCGCCGTTCCCCGAGGACTCAACTTGAGGAGTCCCCGCGTTTTTGTTTGTCCCGGGGACTCACTCCCCGTATTCTCGCTAGTCCCCACGGACAGGGAATGCTCCGATTATCATCACCATCATCAAAAAGGCTCTCTTCCAGATTCGGAGGGG
The DNA here is from genome assembly GCA_030848855.1 of Branchinecta sandiegonensis. Taxonomy (NCBI): domain Eukaryota; kingdom Metazoa; phylum Arthropoda; class Branchiopoda; order Anostraca; family Branchinectidae; genus Branchinecta; species Branchinecta sandiegonensis. The sequence goes on along the minus strand of JAUPMV010000012.1, from coordinate 15,283,970 downwards.
AATCAATATTTGCTGGTGTTGGTGCAATGTAAAATTAATTAAAAACAATCAGAATGAACAAAACCAAAAATAAAGTGGATCCAGACTAACTTCGTCAACTGCTTATTTTTTTTTCGAATAAAATCCATTTTGGAAGCATTCCCCGTGTTCTCGCTGTTTCTGTACGCGGAGTCCGCGTGGAGTGACTCCCTCTATTCTCGCCATTCCCTTCGATTCCCCGAGGAGTCCTCGGGGAACGGCGAGATTACGCCTCTAATCCAGTGGTTCCCAAAAAGTTTGCGCACCTCTTTTTGAAGAATCATTGTTCGACTGTTCTACTAAGATCGGTCAAGATCAGAACTCCAAAAAGACGTCATTTATTGTCATAAATGGTAAGGGATTGTGTAAAAATATAAAATAAATGGGAGACTTGAGGCTGCAAGGTTGTCATTTCATTCTCGTCCGTAAACTGGTCAAGGATCAGAAAGACACTTGTGCTGTTTCTTCGAAACTTCGTAAGCCAAAAAATTTCTCAGACATTTTCGAATTCGAAGATTTGGGGCCTTCGCGCCCTTACGAGGGTCTCGCGTACCCCAAAGGGTTGGGTACGCGAGACCCCCAGTTGGGAACCACTGCTCTAATCTTATTCTTTCAGTACTATTGGCTGCCTTTTTTTTTTAGCCCGTGACCTTACGGACCCGTTTTGAGTTAGACATGCTCAATAAACAGTTTTATGTTTGCTTTTCGAGATTGCTGCTCGAGTAGTGTGAATCTCATATCTTACCAACATTGTTGCTAAAATAGCCATTTATGTAACCGACAAAATCTCACATTAATTCTGTTTTCTCGCTGGGAACCCTTGAAGTCGTCCGAATACATCGCCAAACTTCACGACTTAGGCTGACTTTCAAGGACCAGTTCTCATCGACACTGTCAGGAGTTTCACAACTGATAACACAAGGATGCGCGATTTCAGCAGATAACACTTAGGATGTTAGCTGTTATTTTTTCCAAACGGTACGCATTAAATCGTTGCGCATACAAGAAGAGCGAAACACCGCCGAAAAAAACGTCTGCTGACTTTTGTTTTTAATCGTGAAATCGGAAAAGTCACGAGTTGCTTTTTCGGCTGTTTTTCGACTCCTTCTGGCAATGCTTATTATGCACAACGTTTAATGCATAACGTTGTAAAATCAGAAAAGATAACACCCCAAGTGATATCTGTTGAACTGCACATCCATGTGTTATCTGTTATGAACAGTAGGTAGTAGCGGCATCTGAAGTTTTAGTTTTCCAGTCATTTCTTTTTAATAAATTACGTTTATTTTCTAAATAGCTTAGAGCTAGAAGAGGAATAAATTTACGAAATACATAGACACGAAACAAATTAACTAATACAATTACAAGATATGACCAGAAATAAATGATGGGATGAAACTATGTAAAAATTCGGCAGAAGATTTCCACTGGTGGATCGGGGGGGGGGGGGATGCACTTTCGAGGGGGTGCTCGGAGGTGAAACGGTGGCAGTGGAATGTTCGAAGTGACAATTTGGCACGGCAAGCTATTTTTTTTTAGCTTTTTCGAGCTTGGTTTCCGTGATTTTGCTGTTATTTGGCTGCGAAAAAAAACAAAGTTGACTTTTAGCGCCCACTTGGCCTGTTTCGGGGGGAGGGGACATTGCTCGAGGGGCTGCTCACTCCCAAAATGGCTGCACAGTTAGTGCCCAGCCGTTTTCCAGGGAGGCCGCACAGTGGCGCCCAGAGAGTGATCACCCCCTCGGATATGCCTTACAGTTTTTGCACATAATCAAGTGCCGCACATTGAATTATTGTCTTTAATGTTTAGGTATGCCCCCGAGACCAAGTTACAGAAAAGGAAAGGAAACAAAGAACAAATATACAACAAAATGGCGAAAAAATAGAAAAATTGCTGGAGAATTTTCTGAAATCCAAAAAGTGTGATGTCCAGTCTAACCCTCTGGATCCGCAGAGATTCTTGTGTCTGACCAGAGACTCGTCATAATTGCAGAAGCCTCTCTTAAATGGTTCACCTGTTACGAACACCCACCCCACCAACCCCGAACTCCAACTGAATAAGCGATAGAACTTAGAACACGATGTTTCATTACTTCCTTCTTCCATACCGACATGCTGATCATCAACATCACACTTCATTGACTGCCTTTTTGTCATTTTCTGATCTACATTTTTTGTTCAGTAACATGCGCCGCCTACTACTCCAATGGGATTGCTCGAAATTGTCACGTGTTTTGGGCATTTGGAAGGCAGACTCGCTCTCGTTGATGGTCACGGGTAGGAGAATACCCGAACCAGTTTGCAAAGAGAAGTGAAACCGACATAGGTGTACGAAGCATGTAGTGTTATATTCTGAAAATATTATTTTTATATTAGGAATATACAACGCCTGCAGTTCGCCTATGTGGATAAGGATTACTGGATAACAGCAGCATCATGAAGCAGCTCCACTGGAAAGTGCAGTTTCGATCAGTTGGATATGTTATTGTTGGAATTTTCCTGGTTGCTGGAGTTTCTGCGCAGAGAGCCGAACCACAAGGTAACATTCATGATTCATCATCATTCATGATCCCTTCTTGAGTGCCCTCCTCTACCCACCTACACTGTAAAAATTTTCTCCGGGTAAGGATTAAGTTAATTGCAAAATTTGCTGCTGGGATTAATCTTATCTCTACTGGGATAAGATAAATCCGAATTAGAATAATCTTATCTCAATGGAGACAAGATTAATCCCAGTAGCAAATCCTGCAAGATTTTTTTTTACAGTGTATAGCATGTGCGTACTTACTTGTGAAAGAGTGGAATGAAAGCCGCAATGCCCTTCGGGCGGGATTTGAACCCACAACCTTCGGTTAAAGCACAAGTCGCACTAGATATTGGTTTTATTCCAGTTTCTCAAAAGAGTACACACCCGTTACTGCTCTTTTCAACCTCTCTCGGCTTAGATGAGAAATACGCAAAAGTTGCCTAACCGGCATTTCTGACCAATGAGCTCCTTGGAAGCAAAGATACAGCATTATAAAGCGACCTATTGAATGTTTACCCTAAGGTCCTTGTCCAAACCTAGGATTGGTGATCCTAATTTGATCTTCAGCATTTTCTTCAGACGGATAATAATGATTAGTTCCCCAATCCGAACTAAACGAAATGTACCAAAATAGTGAATGTACGTGCTTTGTGGACATATCTCTGAACTTTCCAGAGAATGTTTGGAATCGTGGCATTCAGAATAAGGGGAAGCAAAACCCTCGGCAAAACCAATCCACCCCAAAACTATAAAATTTTATCTTATTGAAAAGTGGTAAAGCTTGCGTTTATGATGAACGTTTCTCTGATTGGTAAATGGGAGGGGTATGTTCGTAAAACTGCGTTCAGCGACATTTTGTCTTTTAAGAAAAACGGAGAAGAACGCCGTTCTCATGTTTCTCTTTTGGTCAAAACAGACAACGTCTAACTTGAAGTGCTTTGACGAAAGCTGACGAAAGGCTATCAAGTTCTCCATTTGCAGTTCGGCTTCCGATTTCTTCCAGTTGCGATGTGGGGAAAAGAAATAGTTCGACAACGACATAGGCCAGCCTAGTGCTCCCTTGGGGTTCTTTTTAAGTGTTTTTGCTTGTGGTTCTTTTTAAAATTGTATTTCGGGTTCGGGTTTTCTTTTTCTACGATTTAGGACTAACAAAAGTTGGTCAGGAACCCAAATCTTCCACTCCCAGATGGGAGCGTTTTTTGTTTTGTTTTTATTAGATAGAATTTTCGTTAAAGGACCCCTCCACTATTTAACTTACAGTATTTTAAAATATTTTATTGTTAAAACTAGGCTGTGCTTTCAACAAATAACCCACGGTTTTGGCTGTGTTAAGCCTTTACCGACACCCATTGACTTGTAGCGAAAACAGGGAAACAAGTTACATAACCATTTTTTCTGATGGAAATCTTCTCGCAGACAACCGTCGACAGCATGATACACATCGAAGGTAGCAAAACCCGGCAAGTGAGAAAATCAGCGTGGTTCTGTTAGAGGGGTTAAAATGTACCGTACGAAGTTGCGATCTCCGGTTTAGAAACATATAGAGTTATTGTGGAAGTAGGTTGCATTAGTATTATTGGTAAGACTTGTCCTTTAACACACTGCTATCAAGGGGTTGCCCAGTCTCGATTTTATTGTACAGCAAGTGCCCGGCCGATGCCGGAATTGCCTAATTTATGGCCGGCACTTGGCCGGCAACCGCTGATTTCGGCCGTTTGGTGCCGGGAAAGGGTGTACGGCAGGTGCCGGGAAGCTTGTAACCCCTCGGCTGCTATGTGATATCCAGTATCCTAATCTCATTTCTCCGTCATGTATTTGTTCCTTTGACTGCAATGCTGTGATTGTCTTCCCAAATTAAAAGATGGGAATTAAATAATTGAATATCTTCCCAGTCCAGTCTTGCTTTTGTTGACTTCGCGTTCATCCTCTGGTCGACTTTTTATTCAGCTTATTTGGCGCCACAGATCTGTTTGCGCAAGATCCGCATTCCGGTAGTTACGTTGTGCTTTCCAAGTTGTTGTCTCACACCATATCAAGTTCATTGGCATTTTGGATCCCACATCAGAAGCGAATGACAGATCTTTGATATCCGCGGTTTTTGGCGGTCAAGGCAACGCGGTTTTGATCTTAAAATTCCCATATTGATCACTCTTATTGCTGTCAGATGATGACTACAGGATTTTTTGGGACAATGACAGCTGTATGTGGTCCTTGTCACCTTGTCAGGATTTGGTTGATGTAACTGAGTCCAACTGTGGGTTATCTCGTAAATTTTATCAACTTGCTTATTTGATAGTGCAAAACGGATACGTCAGCTGTATTTTATTAGAGCTATATTTGGGCCCTTCTTGGCAAGGGTCCTCTTCAGGCTCAAAGCCGCTCGAGAGGACCCTTGCCAAGAAGGGCCGAATTATAGCCCTAATAAAATTCAGCAGACGTATCCGTTTTGCACTATTAAACATGATTCGCTGCCACTTTGGGCTGAAGGAATATTTATCAACTTGCTTGCTACGTAGCGGGGTGGTTGGGGGGTGGGGGGGGCGGACTTTAGGATTTTTTTTTTTTCACTGAAATCGGCGAGTACGTAAGAAAAAAAGTACAAGAGTGTGCACATAAATACGTACGCATATTCGTATAATATCAAACAACAGACCTCATTAAAACACTATAATCCTAAATATTCCTTACTACTTGAATACAATATTCTCGGTACTGGAAAGGGGTTGAGTTGGCTTGATCTTAACTTGGGTCTCAGCCAGTCTTGGGTTCACGCCGACCATTGGCAAAAACCAGAGGTGAAATTAAATGTCAGTACTTCTACGGCCAAAACCGGGTCTTATTACGTGAAGTTATGGATCATTAAAGGACCCCTCGCACTATTTACTCTTCAACTTAAAGTATTTTAAAATATTTGAAAACTTTAAAACTATGCTGTGCCTTCAACAAATAATCCACGGTTTTGGCTGTTTTAAGCCTTTTCCGAGACCCGTTGACTTGTAAGCGAAAACAGGGAAACAGTTTACATAACTGTTTTTTTCTGATGGAAAAACTTCTCGCAGACAGCCGTCGACAGCGTGATACACATCAAAGGTAGCAAAACACGGCAAGTGAGAAAATCAGCGTGGTTTTGTTAGAGGGGTTCGAATGTACCGCACGAAATTTGGGTTTCCGGATTTAGAAATATATGGCGGGATTATGTAAGTAGGCTGCATTAGTATCATAGGTAAGACAGGTCCTTTAAAGGTGTTAATTGAGCTGCAGAAATTGATGAGAATCCATTTCGATCGATGGGAATGATTATTACAAACACAACTTTATCCTTTTCTGTAAAAATTCCATTATTACCCTTTTGGATGTTTCCTCATCGCTTTCAAAAATCATGGACAACAGGGCCCAACCAGCGCACGACGTCGTCCACTGCTTCCTGACCGAAGATTAAAAATTAAGTGTCTTTTCTGTGTGTTTATGTGTTTTTGTTTATTTTCTTTATTTTCTTCATTTACTCCGCCTTTTCAAAATGGCGGGTCATAAATAAATTACTTACTTACTTACTATTAGTATTATTCACAGATTACTAAAACCAAATTTACAACCCTTACAGTAATTTGTCCGTCTCTCTCTCCAGATTATCAAAATGCTCGTTAGGTCTTATGGTATTCACACCCTAGCGGACAGAAATGTTTAAACAATCTAAAAAACTTGATTGAAAATAAAGATATTGTTTAGTAATCAGTTTTTTGGGAGTGGAGGGATACCTATGACATCGCAAAAATTGTCCATCCGTCCGTTTGTGAGAGCACGATAACTCTTAAAGGGAATGAGATATTTTGATGAAACTTGGTGTGAGGATTCTTTGGGTTATGGGAAAGGTCAAGTTCGTAGATGGGCTATATAGCCCTACATTTAGGGATGGGGGTTCAGATTAAGGGGCAAACAAAGTATTTGTGAACATCTAATGAGATAGTCGACTAGGGGATAAGAAGACATGCAGAACACGATTGTGAAAACCATTTACCCGCCGGACAAGTAGTTCGCCTGGAATCCGGCTAAAACCGGAAAGTCTGTTAAAAGTTAAAGTTTTATTTGATGTTTATTAGATGTTCGATTTAGGGGTAAGAAGACATGCTGAACACTTGTGTGAAAATCATTTTCTACCCGAACAAGTAGTTCGCCTGGAATCCGGCCAGAACTAGAAAATTTGTTAAAAGCAAAAGTTTTATTAGTAGTTGGTTAGATATCCGATTTAGGGGTAAGAAAAGATGCTGAATCCGCATATGACACTCATTTTTTTACCCGGACATACAGTTCGCCTTGAATCCGGCTGAAACCGGAAAATTTGTCATAAGTTAAATTCTTATTTGAAGTTGATTAGATGTTCGATATAAGGAGATACGCTGAATTCGTTTTGAGCTTTATTTTTTCGCCAAACAAGTAGTTCCGGAATTCGGCCGAAACAGGAAAATTGGCAGAAGTAAGGCAGGAAGTTTCGATCGGGTTCGTCAGAATAGATATGACTCATCGGGGTAAACACACATGTTGAACTCATATCATCATTCTCAGATGATAAGCTATTTGGCCTTAATCTGTTTCTAAATTTTAATAGTAAAAATGTTCAAGTAGTCTGGCGAAGATTGGATCTGGCAAAGACAAGACCCAATTGTCTGGGTCAAATATTGAATTTTTGGGATCCCATCGAAACGTAAAAATCTTTTTACTTCTTGTGTTTAATGCAGCCAAATTTTTTTCTTTTCCTTCGATTGTTGTGGTGAGAGCAGAGCAAAATAATACTAGGGAGTAGCGCCAAGACTTGACAGAATTGACACACACTCTAGTAACAGCGGCAGTAGCACCACTAGCGATGGAGAACGTCCCTTCTGAAACTCATTCTGTCGTTCACCAGCGCTGGTTCTGATATCTTCATATCCTGAACATAGCAAAAAAAAAAAAAATACAACCTCCATTGTTTCTTTGGTGTGTGGAGACCGCAGCTTTGATTTACTAGAAATTTCTAAACACACAAGTTTGTCTCGCTTTATATGCCGCAAGCGTAGTGGGCGGCGCTACGAGTATGACCCGTTTGATTGAAAAGCATGGAAAGCATAGGTCCTGGCGCTACTCCCTAGTGTTATTTTGCTCTGGGTGAGAGCTACTTTAACGGTGTCCCAGCTGTGTACTTTCTGAGTCGCGCCAACAGTTGATTCCATGATCGTATAAATCCTGGTTTGAACTGGTGTTTTGAATGTACGTAATCTAGTCATAGCAAATGCGAGAATGCTTCTGAATTAACTCCTTTAAGCAAAATTGACAGAGTAAATGTTTATTTTTTAGTTGAAATTACCCTCGGGTCTTTCGATACGATTCACGAACTCTGGAAATTTGCAATGTTCCAGTTCAACGCTTCCAAGCGGAATAGTTTTTGTAAGCCCCCTTGTCTCATACCAGCACTTGTCCACAGGTATTGTAAAATAGTTTAAAGTTTAACCAAAAGGGCTGGGATAGGACAATCTAGTTACCCATCACTAACTCACTTAAAGAGTCTCGAAGACCCGATGAAAATACGTTACTTCGTTGATCCGCTGTTCATGAATAATCGATTTTCAGATAGTGGAATTTCCGTGTGATTTGTGATATATCTAAGCGTTTGTATTTTTGTTGTATGACTTACGAGAAAGATTAATGATTTTTGTTTGTGCAGGCACTAAACAATCTTCACCAATCTCACCACTGTCCACTGAAAAGCCGCGTTAGTGTTGAGATCAAAATTTTCCGCTTCATGGTAGAATTGTTGCTCTGAGCCTCGTTTTTGTTGCATGCTGCAGGTCCACTTCTCGGCCGATTCCGGACTGATTCTTTCTACATCCGTTTTTGAACTGCAGCGCTTCCGAGGAAGACGGCAGCGCTTCTCGAGAATCGCGGACTTGCTCACCGACCAAGTCCGTGCTTCCCTGCAAGATGCTGCAGCGCTGCCGCTTCAACCAAGAAGAAAGTGAATCCAAAAACGCATATTGTGCAAAAGCAAAGAAGTGCTGCAGCAGCGATGCGGCAGCGCTATTGCAACAAAAACGAGGCTCTGGGGACGGCCTCAGATATTCTGAACGTCATAACTAGAGCAGGTAGTGGAAAATAAAAAAAATCCCTTTTGCAGAATCCAAAAAATTCAGTCCGTTCAATTAACGACACAAAAATAAGTTGGCTTTTCAGTTAAACTTTAAATAGGCCACAAGCTGGTGAGCGAAATGTTTGTGAAGTTTTGCACTGTCTTTAGAGTAGAAACGGCTCGTTACTGTTCGTCGTGGTTCCATGTTTTTCTCTTTCTCTGTCGCAAGTGCTGATGGTAAGACAAAAAAGGACTTTCGGAAGCTCTGGAGCAATGAACTGGAATAGGACGAATTGCAATAAAAATAGAGCAATCGTCCTATCGTAAGCAGTAAACTCTCTTTCGTATTGAGACGTGGATTTATGCTTGTCCAATCTTGTCAAAGAAATTGCTTTAATTCAGCACGCATTACACTGAATCATCTTGAGGTAATCAGGAAAGCGTGTTTGGAATATGCAATGCGTAGATGCCATAACTCGAGTCTTTAAATATGGAACCCAGAATCCTTGAAAATCCAAGAAAAAACTTGGAGCTAAACTATTAGCAAATTTCTGCTTGGATGCATAAACCTGGAATCTGACATGTCGTATGTCGAATGCTTTGTCATCGCCGGAGCGTAACTTTAACTTTATTATTTCTTTTGATGTGACGAACACATGTTGCCCCAAATTTATTAACGTTCAATGACTTTTTGAAATATCGAACTACGCTGGTGGTCAAGGGCCTTATTTTTTGGCATGTTCATTCATCCTTCCAAATTCTCCCATACCTTCGTATTTTTGGATCGTTTATCTGAGTAGCTTTAAATCAAATAGTAATTGGACAGGTAATACGCCTTCAAATCAAAAATACGTTCGTCATGGTTCGTACCTTTGACCCCTTTTTTTTCCCAGGATTTGAAAGGAAGTTTTTTCTATTATTTTTTGGGGGAAGCGCAACGTCATTTGGGTTACCTTAAGTTACATCATTACGAGGAAAATGGGAAATTAGGAATCAAGGCCCATTTGTATATTATTTAGCGATTTTCAGATATTCGTAACTACACAGAATTGCAGTGAATAGCTTTAATGAGATGAAAAGCATTGATAATGCTGAGTTCCGGTTATTGTTGGGTCGGGTTTTCATACCAATGAGGGGTGAATGTCTTAAGGTCAACTTGACGCAAGACCGGTACGCAATGAATAAGCAGGTGGCAGTAAGAAATGTGGACAGCCGAAGGCTTCTACTGATTTAGTGGGAAGAATACGGTTTTTCTTAGATCTCCCAAGATGTATACCCTGAAGTTTGACAGCCTGACGAGGACCCTTGCCAAGAAGGGCCAAAATATCGCTGCCAAAGCATCGTAGATGACGTATCCGTTAAATGAACTATTTGAATATATCTCCCAAGATGTGTTTTTATGGCACTTGCCCTTCAGCCAAGTGCCATATAGCGATCGCAATTTCTGTCGGTCCCGGTTTTGCTAGTTCGCGCACTTCCACATAAGCTAGGACGATGAAACTTGACAGGAATATCAGGGGGTCTAGGCGAGAACCCGCCCGGTGAGCCCCCCCCCCCCCGGACAGAACTCCCCCCGCCAACCCCCCAACCCCCCGGCTAAAAAAAACCTTGTACTATCCGTGGCGTAGGGATTACTTGGGACTAGGAGATTCCTTTGGTATTGTCTTTTTTTATTTTGGCGGGGGGGGGGGGATACCAGGGGTGGGGGTTGGTCGGGGGGTTCTGGTGCCGGTTTTTTTTTAGCCCTGGGGTTTTCGCTGGGGGGGGGGGGGGGGTTCGCCGGGGGGGGGGGGGGTAGCCGGAACCCATATCAGGGACCCGACCAGATTAAATTAGAAATAGTCACTTCCCCGATCCGACCATCTCGGGGGGTGGGGGTGGAGGGAGGCGGAATCCGAAAAAATTAGGTGTTTTTAACTTACGACCGGGTGATCGGATCTTAATGAAACTTGATATATAGAGAGGCCTCGTGTCTCAGACGTCCCATTTTAGATCCGGACCGGATCCGGTGGCATGGGGGGGAGTTGAACCGGAAATCTTGGGAAACGCTTAGACTGGAGAGATCGAGATGAAACTTGGTGGGAGTCCTAGATACGTGAATGATATAACCGGCCCGGATCCGGTCACTGTGGGGGAGTGAATGATTTTGACTCATCTAAGGTATTTTGTATTTTTTCGTCCAGGGTTCTAGCAATAACGTTCAGAATGTGCGCTGCTTGCACGACAACCCACAATTCATCCAGACATGAAGAATTTGGATTTCAACAAAAGCATGCATTTCCATGTGTGATGGACATTAAACTCGAAATCGGAGAAGTAATACCTCTGAACGGAGTAGAAAAGTGATGATATGTCTTTTTTGTTATACGTTCCACTTTCGGCAATAGAGAGATTGTACCCTACCCGAAGAAAACGGATATTGCTGCACCATCATCACAGGAACATAACACAAAAATTTAAGATTAGGACCTATAGGACTTTCGACTTTGAGACTAAATTATCGGCCTTTGGGAACCATTCTGAGCCATTGAGTTGCTGGAAACGTTAATCTGGCGCCCTATTGGTCGGCTATGACGCGATTTTGAAATCCCACCAATAAGAAGCACGAATCGTTTTTGTACGGAAATTTTGAAGGCTTCAATCTCCCATTTCTGATTAAACTTTTCTACAAAACCGTAATTATACAATTAAGAAAGAGCCAGCGAACTGTTTCCAACAATTTACAGGCTCAGAATACTTATGAAACATAGATAAATCCCTCTCAAGGAAGTCATATGCCTCGCAATATTAAATTACTCCTTTTCTACCCTTTTCCGTTTTCGTCGGGTAGGCTGCAATCTCTCTATGACTTACCTTTCTACTTACTGAATATTCCAAGCATATAGAGGTACCACAAATCAGACATCATTCGATGAAATCTGTTATCTGCGGATAGCGCACAAACGAAGTAACGCATTTTGATCGGGTTTTCAAGCCTATTTCAGTAATGAAGTGTAACTACACTGTCGGATCTCAGCCCTATTCAGTTAAACTTTAAGCAGATTGGGTGACCTCAGCATGAATTTTCTTCAGTGGAATCTACTTCGGTGATAATCATATTCTTCCACAAAATATCCTTCGATTACCTGACTTATTCTCATACGAATTCTCTGTAGGCTATATGAAAAATACAGTTTACTATTTTAAGACAACACTTATTGTTAGGACTCGGGCGTGACTCGGTCTCGAGACACTTTTTTCACTGACTCGGTCTCGTCTCGTCTCGAAGAATTTTTGTCCAGGACCTTCCGTCTCGGACTCGGACATGCTGGACTCGGCAACAGCTCTGTCTCCATCTCAGTTGATATCGGAATAACAAGCTCAAAAGCCATTCAAAGAGCCTGCTTTGAACGTGAATGCGCAAGGGCCTTTAAATCTAGCCACTGTGGCTGCTTCAAATTCAAATTCAAGTATTTTACTGACCTCCATGATCGAAGAGTATAAAGTGAAGTAAATACATACAAATTGGCCTAACATGTAATAACTACAAAAAAAACAATCTGGCTAAAGGAGACTAAATATACAAGAAAATAAATTATACACACGCTTTAAACTACATTAACTCTTTAACCGCCAAATATAGGTTATGAGTAAGAGAAGACATTTTCGACAGAAATTTTTTTGCTTTTTTCGTATAATCTGAAGTGGATCTTTCAAATGGTACAAGTTTATAGCAGATGAAGTAGAATGGAATTTTGAAAGACAACACGAAAATTTACCAAAATTAAAAAAAAGTAGTTTTCCAATCTCCAAGAAATCCTGAAACCGAGTCTTATGTTCCGAGAAAATGTGCATTGATCTGACATGTGAGTTTACGGTATGATCGCGTTAATGAGATTCTGATGACTCTTTAAGTGCACATTCATACTCTCCATTAGGCGTACGCCATAGCATGTCTGATAAGTTCATTTGATTTAATCTCTAAAATTCGAATGATGGACTAACAAACGTAGTGAAAATTGTGAAAGCTCGTTGATTCCCTAGAGTTTTACTTATGACCTCCCATTATTAGTCAAAGTTTGCTTGAATTTTCGAATATGTCCCATTGTGTCTTTTGAGGTCGAGAGGTTAGCAGTGTGCCACTGAGCGATTTGTCTTATCGAATCGGTCCGCATAGTAATGAAGGTTTGAGACTTGGCCTTTTCTTTGAATGTGCGTATTGGACAAGCAAGTTTGCACATTGCGTCATAACAACGCTTGAAAATGTACAATGCTTGAAATGTAAAAACTTTTCTGTTTCGATCTATTTGCTCTTCTATTTTTGGACTTTCCTTCATGTGTAAATACACCAAGCAGGGCATAAATGATCTCCGCGTGGCATACAATGATAGCTTCCGTTTTCTTCACGGGCTGCCACGGTTTGCTAGCGCCTCCGAAGTCTTCGATGATTTCAAACTAAAAAAAATTGCACAGCTTCAACAATGTATCAGTCCGTGGGCGACTGGTTTCTTCGGAAAATGCGAATGTTCACGTTCTTTCTTGTGCGGAATTCCGTTTGTCTCTGCCTATCTGGCTGCAGCTATACGACCCTGAAGCTGGTTAATTGTTTGTTTGTTTACTGTTTTGTTTGTTCAGCTTTGTATTGTAGAGTGTTGATTATGGTCTTTGGCCGGAATAAAGCTAACTAGCTTCCAGTTGGACCGTGTTTTTAATCCGGTTTTAATGTTCCGGTTAGCCCAAATCCAGTGTCCGTTTTGACTTCCGATGCTAACAGACAACCGGTTATCTGAGCCAGATTTCCTCTGTCATCAGGAAATTTAAAGAATCTCAGTTTTTCTGTACGGAATTGATACTGGTGCTGGCAGGAATTCCAGTTCGCGATCGCCCGAACCTGAGCGTCTTTCCTCACAGAATTGCGGATTATGATAGTGGAAGCAGGGACGGCACATGTGGGTGGGGATGCTTCACCCACCGGCGACTTCTAGTTGAAAAAAAAACAGGCGGTAAAAATATCCATCAACACTGTCAGAAGTTCCGTAACAGATAACACAAGGCTGCGCAGTTTCAGTAGATAACACTTAGGCTGTTAGTTATTATGTTTTCAAAAGTTAGGCATTAAAATGTTATGTACAGGAGAGGCATCCAACCTCGAATTTATACAAACTCGAACCTGGCCTAAAGAGGTTGATAGGAAATTTCAGTGCAGTCGTAACAAGGTCCTAACTGTCAAGAAGAAAGCCTGAATGACTGCACAGAAGTTTCCTTGTAATATTTTCAGTTCTAATTCGAGGTTATATAAATTCGATGTTGGATGCATCTCCTGTACACAAGAAGAGCCGAGACACCGCCGAAAAAACATCCGCTGACTTTTTTGTTTGTCATCACGCTATCGGAAAAGTCAGCAGATACAAGTATTGAAATAGTGTTGTAATCACCCCCTTTTAAAAGCTTTAAATGTAAACAGACCGCCAGTATAAATCCAAAGAAATGTTGAAGATCTTGCACGAATAGCATTTGTTCGAACACTGAATGGTCTGCCTGCCAGTCCCACCCTTTAAACCTTTTCCATTAGCAAGGTAATACAACCAATTCGTAGCAGACTAATGCCCCCTTTTTCACAATTCATTAATAAATAAATGGAATCAGAACGGCATATCATGGATGATATGACAAAACAGTCAGTTTCCAACTGTTCATTAAAGATTAAAGTACGTTGCGTCATCTTATTTGTTGATTTACACCAAATCCTCTGGCTCTTCCTGGCAATGCTTGTTATGCATACCGTTTAATGCAAAACGTTTACATCACAACAGATTGCATCCCAAGCGTTTTCTATTGAAACTGTACAACCTTGTGTTATCTGTTATGAAACTTCCACCTTGGTCCCCCCCCCCAAAAAAAAAAAACACTTTAGCTGGTAACACCTCTGAGCGAAAGCATCTTCTAAAAGAAGCTCGAGAAGAGCATCGCCTAAGTAAGGTTCCAGCTGACTAATGGATTAGGCAGCATCACCTTGGTATGAGTAACACCTTTCCCTCAAAATATCCGGGTTCGAAGTTCCGAGTCAGCCCTCTAAGGACTTAAATGGTCTCTCACCCTTTACTTTTACTTTCTAATACTCATCCTCAGCTGTAGTTTGCGTCTTGCAAAAACCTTTGCGTAAGCTGAAGTTTGACACGAGATGGAGCCGCTCGCCTTGGTCGGTGTGACAAACCGTCCAATCTCTTACTTATTTGTCGAGTCCGATGGAACTCATCCCAAAATAAAACGGGTTTGTTTTACATTTTGATCAAGTGGTTGGACTTGAAAACAGGCTTTGCTGGTTAGATCTGTTTGGCATGGTGACGAAATGGCAAATTTGTTGTTAGATATGGGCAAAGTTTTTGGTGTTTATTCTTTGGGGGCTTGATACCATTGAAATTTTTTCTTTGATCTTCGGTTGATCGATCGAGGACGGTTGACATGCGATCGGTCATGTAACGCATTAGCTTGGTGAAAGCTTTTTCTGTTGTTAAAGAAAATTTGAATCTTACGGTCCTATCTTACCGTCAACATTTTGATTATTTTGGGTTGCCCTCGGGGTCACAGCGAAGGAATTTCTTGGCGTATCCTTTGTCTACCTACCTGCCACTTTTGGCTTTTCTCATCCGTCTCCTCTGCTTTGCCGTTCTGACCTTTTTATGTAGCCATGAATAAATTCGTATAGTATTTCCTCTTTACGTCGGATTGTGTGCATAATCCCTCGTAGTATGTTCCCGACAAAACGCCCACATGACTAAACGTACCCGAGACAAAACACCCCTAACCAAAACTTGCCCCCCCCCCCCCCAAATAAAAAATGAGCGCATTTGATAATCAGGAAGCGGTTGGAAACATTTTTATCAGCTTACAAAATTCGGACATTGTGGGAAGCAAGCTATAATTATACCTATATGTCCCTGTTTCTTGTTCGCTTTATAGTGTTTGGATGAGTTAATTGTCCGTTGTCTTCCGTCGTGGTCAATTTGTAATGTCGGGCGAGTTATCGCTTGTTCCTCGTTGCTTATTTAGTTTTGTTTATTTGTAGGTCGTCCATCAACGTTCCAAACATTTCCGGTTCCGCAGTCCTTCCAGCAGCTTCGTATCATTACCCCCACCGGGGACTCGAGACCAGGGCATAGTGACGTCACAGTGAATCAGTTCAGCCACCAATTTTTCCACCCTGTCCCTGCCCCTTCAACTCAGCAGGACCGTCGTCTGCCACCCTCTGGTCGACCTCCCCCAAGTCCTGGTCCATCGCCCTTCTCTCCTAGCCGAAGTGACCCCGCCGCAAGGGCGCCAATCCCACCCCCAGAGAACCGCGGGAGAGCGATAAAAAATCAAGACTTTACGCTTGAGGCTCCTGTGCCAAGGAGATTTCCGGATTTTGAAGCTGCTCCTTTCCGGCCGGATACGACAGTTCGCAAAGTCTTTTCGCCGGAAAGTACAAATACGATAAGACCCAGCGAAAGGACTAAGCCAGTTGAAGATTCTACCAGGTTTTCGAATTTGGTGAACAAAAGGCCAACACCAGAAGAAGAGTTTTTCGGTAAAATCAACTCGGATTTTGACCGGACGGCAGATTTTTTCGAGAAAAATTTCCAGAAGCCGTCAGTCCGCCCTATTGACGGGCTTTCGATTGGAACGCGCCCTGTACCTGTACCAACTACTGAAAGAGATCGGAGTACAAATAGGATAAGGTTCAACTCTGCAGTGGCTAAGGCAACTACCACAACAACAACGCCTGCTCCCGAAGAAGAAGATTATTACGTTTATTACGACGAAGATGATCTCCCAGAGGAAATCCGTAAGCTGCTTGAAGACGACGGAAATCAACCGCTTGTCGTTGAGAGGATTACAACAGAAATTAAGCCAACGACTTCCCGACAACCGCCAGTAACAACAACAGTAACAGTAACAACAACAGCCCCTACCACAAAACCTCCCGCAACTAGTTCTGAGCGTCCCAGTGGCTCAAGAATCTTTCCAGGTGAAGAGAAAACCGTTCCCACTTTGACCACCACCGAACGGTTCTCAATCGCCGTTGAAAGGGAGCCTGTTACAACCGTTAAAGTCCAGTCAGCTTTCGATATTGGAACGAGTAAGACTTTTGAGAAAGTGGATGCTCCGCTACCTACGTCGGATTCCGCGGAACTTCAGTCCCTTAGTGATGAAATAACCTCTGAGGAAAATGTTGCGGAGGAAGCTTTTGCTCCGGAAATAAATCCGGAACCTGAAAAAAGACCGGAACCGGAAGTAGATCCGAAGCTGGAAACAAAACCAGAGCCAGAAACAAGTCCGGGACCGGAAAAAGCTATTGAGCCAACTACGGTAGGAGCTGAATCGGAAGAAGTAACGGAGGTTGAAATTAAGTTGACGAGTACAGTTGAAGCAGAAACAGAAGTGAACCCTGTCGAAATCACTACTCACAAGGATCCCGTAACCTCATCTGTATTCATCAAGGAAGTTCCGGATACAGTTGCGCCCGTTCCGGAAAATCGTGACTCAGAGTCGGTTCCGCTTCGTAGGCCTTTCCGGCCGAGCCGCTTACGTCCCGCACTGTCACCTCGTCGTTTTCCGGATCGGTTTTCGAAATTCAGCCTGCCTCCGGATGATGCCGCAACGGAAGCTCCGAATCGAACGCCGTCTAGTCAAGAAGAAAAGACGTTCGTGTCTGTTCAGACGACAAAGAGTATTGTTTCGCCTGTGACTGATTCTCCATCTGTTTTGGAAATCACGCCTCAGAGACCTAGTGTCGATAGGGGGAGCAAGGCTATCGGGACTCAGAAAGATCCAGACAATATACTCCAGAAGACCAGAGTGAAAACGGAAGATATTGTTGACAAGTTGGACAAGTTTCAGAGTGAATTCTCGGATTCGTTCTTATTCGGGGCCGGCCCTCCTTTGCCCACTGTGAATGTTTCAAAGCCTGTGTTCAGCTACGCTAGAAGCCCCCTGGAGATAATAAAAGACCTAAAGGTTGGCCCACCACCTGACGAAAGTGACATTACCCCTGATGCAGAGAAGTCTACTACAGTTTCTACTGCAGAAACCACCTCAGAAATTTCGGTCACGAGTAGTACAACCACGCTGACCACAGTCCAAAACTCAGCTAATGAGACGGACAGCGAGAAGTCAGTGGTTAGCACTCTATTTGATCGACTTTTTGGTTCAGTGAAAACCGATAATCTTGATGGATTACTCCCACCGGACTTTAAAAATGAGAGCCAATCACCAACCACAACGGAAGTAACGACAGAAGAAAGTAAGCCTACAACCGCGAAAAACCAACCAGTTGGAAATTCGCAGGACAAGCTCCTTGCCGAGTCAGAACTGGGTAGTGTCGCTGGCCTACTTCCACCAGGATTCGAGCTAGGCATCACCTCAACAGGACGGAGCATTGACTCCGCTGCCCCACCAAAAGACCCCTTAGCCGGACTATTACCCCCTGGCTTCAAAGTTGAACCAGTAAGTGAAGATTCTTTGGCTGGATTGTTGCCACTCGGTTTTGATATTGAAGCAGTCAGTAAGGACCCATTGGCAGGAATCCTACCCCCCGGATTCGGAGGGGAAAAGGGGGCAATCAAAGTGGAACCTGTTCCAATCGATAGCCTTGCAGGGCTACTCCCCCCAGGGTTCAAGCTGGAAGAAAAAGAAGCCACGACCAATCCCCTAGATGGACTTTTTGTGGAGGATGATATTTCAAAATTCTTGCCAAAAGACTTCAAGACAAACCGCTTCGCGTCCAAGGCGACGTCGCAGGCTAAGCCAGTTGCTGCAGTACAGGAGTCGGAGCAGGAAGGTCCAAAGACAAAATTAATTTTCCCGACGCGAGCTGGAAAGGTTGGAGCATCTTCGACGACCACGAAACCACTTATTGCGAAACCGACGACGGAGGCGATAACGATCAAGCAAGGCTGGCCTGTTCGGTGAGTTCTTTTAGCTGCTTTCACATTGACGCGTCGTTGCGATGCGTTGCGTATGCGTTTATCTTGCGTTGCGTATAGGTTGCGCAGCATATCTTTCATACCTGCGCGAGAAGCTTTCACGCTGGAAACTCATTTGCATTTTCATTTCTCGGTTTCTTCTGCTGTATTTTGATTTCTTCCACTAGTAGTAACTTTTTCTTCATCATCAGCATGTTTTTCCAGTTTTTCTTCAAAAACTTCCATTTTCGACAAATCTGATGCGTACGCTTCGACGCAACGCAAGAATAGAACTTGGTTCTATTCTTGCGTTGCGTTTTATTTGTCTGCGTAAGCTATGCGTTGCGTCGACGCAAGCGCAACGCAAGGCTTGCGTAGCTCAGTGTGAAAGGCAAACGCGTCAATGTGAAAGCAGCTTTTCTTTTACACTTTTCCTAATGCTGCGAGCAGACAATCTGGTTTTCCTTATGGAAGTGATGATGGTGCAGGAAATCCTGGCAGGAATTCAGCAGATATTTTTCCGGCGGTGTGTACACCTTTTCTAATGCTGCGAGCAGACAATCTGGTTTTCCTTATTGAAGTGATGATGGTGCAGAAGATCCTGGCAGGAATTCAGCAGATATTTTTTCGGCGGTGTCTCCGCTCTTCTTGTATGCATAAAGTTTTAATGAATAACGTTTACAAAACACAACAGATAACATCCCTAGCGTTGTCTGTTGATTCTGCGTATCTTTGTGTTATCTGTTATGAAACTTCTGACAGTGTGTATAGCAGTATAATTATCAGCGAACAATATAAGGGGAACCTCTTCTGTAAATATTGCTTGAGCCCAAGCTGACTTTGAATTATTGTTTAATTAATTATTTTTTATATAATTATTTTAAATATTGACTTGAATTATTTGCATATATCTCTTCTTTTCTTTGTACCTTCTTTTCAACCGCCAGTGCGGCTTTGCTCTGCTCAGTAAAAGTGCTCCTTTTTTGTTATTTATTACCATTATTTATTTGTTTTCTTTAAAACTGAAGAGTGAGTATGTAAATTTTAAGCAATAACACGTCAGTCAAATTCCCACACAATTACATGAATATAACTGAGCAGGGGCGTCACGTATGGGGGGGGGGGGGGGGGGGTGTTCGGCCAGTCGGTAAAAAACTAACCAGATCGGCGCGAAGCGCCTCGGTTTTTCGTAAAAACAGTTGATTTTTCTCATAAACAGTCGTTTTTTTTCTGAAAATCAGTCGATTTTTCGTCAGAACGGTAGGTTTTTCTTAAAAACAGTAGGTTTTTCTGAAAATCAGGCGATTTTTCGTTAAAACTATCGTTTTGAAAACGGCCAGTCGGTAAAAATGACCAGCCAGTCGGTAAAAACCTTGCGCCCCCCCCCCCAAAAAAAAAACAAAACATTTTGGCTAGTAGCGCCTCTATAACTAAGTAAGCATACACACACAATAGCTTAGGCTAAAGTCAAATGCATAAGAGAAAATAAACATAGCAGGGTATTTTTGTAAGGAAGGGAAGGGGGGTCGTAGTCATAGCAATCATATTCGCAAAAGATTTAATCGGGTGTCTTTACAATGTAATCATTCAAGTAGACGAGAAATGGATGTCATTACGTTCGTTTGTAGTGTAACACAACTACACTATTTCAAGATAGCTTGAAAGCTATCTTTCAAATAGCTGCTCCCCCTTTGAGATCATCCGTGGTTTTCTTGTTATTAACGCCACAAAAAAACGACCAACCAAGCTTGAGAAAACACAGGACAGTCTGGCGAAGACGAAAGCCCAAAAGGAGCAAAAGGTGGGTCACTGTCACGGGTCGCTGCTTGCAAGAATTAAATCTACTAAATCACCCCGCCCTAATTTGCCAACTGTCAAATAAATATTCTAATATGTCCTCCTTCAAAAATGACCACCCAACGCACATATTTCTGAACCATAGAATCGTGCCGCGTTTGCATTTGAGTCAACTCGGTATTTCAAGGTCTTCGCTTTGCAGTTCTGGCAAGTCGGAAGTATACAGAGCCATCAGGACCCGTCTTTTACATGGAGTTGATGCAAATGAGACATAATTGACGGAATTTGAATAAAATGGGCAGAATTGCCCATGACGCCATCTGTAGAGAATCAGTTACCAGCGGGGAATGGATACTCTCGATGATTAACTCTCCTTGCCGGTGCAAAATCGCCGTGTACCTAGCGGAAGAGCCGGAAGCGGCACCACAGCTGTGCCGAACGAGCGCCGTGATTGGTTGACACATGATTCGAGTTGTTCTCAACGTTTGCTCTCACGTTTTCTCGTTCTTCCTGAGTTTGGACTTTGTCATATAGAGTATCCGAGTCCGCGATGTACGCTTCATTACGTGTTTTCTGTCATTTATCGGTTAGAGAGCGGTGTGCAGACAGAGGGAGTGGTGACGAACTGAAGTGCAGACAGGGGTTTTATCTTGCTGCTCCTGTTAAGTGGGGTCTGGTGGTCGCTTGAGCCACGAATGTTCGCAAAACTCTATATGACTAAGCGCGAAATATGCCAGTGAACCTCAGGAAGAACAAGAAAGGTCACCCTAACGAATTTAATTCCTATGTAAGCCAATCAACAATGTTTGTTGTGGTGAAGTTTCTGGCTCTACGCTAGGCACACGGTGATTCTTCTTCGTCATGAAGAGTTAGTCATCGAGAGTGTTACCTGGGGTTTGGGTGCCCTCGTGGGCCGTAGCCTATACGGCTGAAAGGCGGATAGTAAATATTCTTTCAGCCCAAGCTGACTGCGAATCATAATTGACAGTGCTAGACACATACGTCAGCTGATATTCAAATAATGCATAAAACGAATATGTCAGCTGCGATGATACAGAAAAAATAATACAGAAAAAAAGCTTTCCTGCCATCGCCCCAATCGTGCAGCAAAAAACAGCGGCCGTGTCAAAAATTAAATCTCAGGACTAGTTTTTTTCCGTATAGCAGTATTTAATTTGCCTGAATAAGATATTTATAGTCGGTAGAAGCTTCAGTTATTTACTGCAGGTTTGTTTCCTTCCCCGACGTTGACCATGAAGCCTGACGAGGACCCTTGCCAAGAAGGGCCGAAATATCTTGCTGCTAAAGCATCATATATATCATATCATATATCATATATATAATATAGCTCTAATAAAATTCAGCTGACGTATCCGTTTAGCACTGTCAGTTAGGCTGGTAGTAAACATAGAAAACGGAAACGGACGCAGTTAGCGGAAAAATAACGTAGACAAGGAGGTTTTTCGACCATTCCCGTTAACTGGGGACTGGATGATAGGGGATGTTAAGACGGCGTATGGAGGCGTTCATGTGTTGACATGCAATTGGCGTGTGGTGTGGTGGGAGACGGTAGAATTATATTCCGTATCATTTTATGGGGCGGGGAGGGGGGGAGAGAATCCTGCGCGTTCTACCGAATGGTCGAATACAGTTCGCTCATCTGGTGTCCGGAATAGGTCTCCCTAGTACATTCTGAATAAGGAGTAGCCGGAGTTATGTCTCATGTTATATGAACTCTCGTGTTATGAGAGTTCGAGACAGGTAACAGTTGACTTCCCGTGTGAGCCGAATACGTCTTTGGTGACGAAAGAAGGAGACTAATACTCTTGATGACTAACCCTCCTTGCCGCTGAAAAATCGCCGTGTACCTAGCCAAAGAACCGGAAGCGGCACCACATCTGTCCCCAGCGACCGCCGTGATTGACTGACACAGGATTTGAGTCTTAGTGTTTGAGTCGTGAGTGAGACGTTTTCTCGTTCTTCCTGAGGATCACTGGCATGTTTAGTCATATAGAGTATTGGGTGCTGAAACTTAACTGTTTTGTTCAGACTTTGAACAGGAGGCAACCAGACGTAGTTATTAAAAATAATCTGGGAGTAAACGAAGGTCAGGCCGCAGCTAAACGGAACTTAATTGAAACCAATTCAGATCTCTTCGAAACTTGTTGGCTAATCAATCGTTTATAGCCAAACAACGCAGGGAGAGCAAGTATCCGCCCGCCATCAGTCCTTTCCGCCGACGCCCAAAAAAGAACTAAATAAGTCAAGGTTTTCAGAGGACACTGTTTTTTCTTTCTTTTAATTTTGCTATGTCTTCCGAAATATGTAACGGATAGATACGTCAAGGAGGGTGGAATAACGGGTTCATAATCGCGAGGGTTAAAGAAGAACTGAAGGCTTACATTGTTTCATTGCCATCATATTGAGGATTGCTACTGAGAAAGAAGAAAAGGTGAAGTTGTGCTCATATTCATCAATTTCTATCCACAGGAGACGGCAGGTAATGGTTCCTCTCGCATTTTATTTTACTTGCTTTTCTTACCGACTTCTTTACCGACATGCCATGACTCTTTAACTATTTCCTTGGGTTCTGATAGCAAACGTGTACATTAGCCATCTGGAACCAATGGAACCACCGGATTTTGTTTTTATTTCACGGCTAATTTTGCGAATGTAAAGGATACTATTTGCCTGCGTCACCTTTTGCCGTATCACATTTTATTCTCAGCCGATGCGCAGTATTTGTCTCAATCATGCTTGATAATTTCAACAGGAGCTTGACTGAGATGATGATACCTTTGAGATGTGTCGTGTCATCGCTCCGTTTGTCATTAGTCATTATAAAACTTCACACAAAAAATGATCAGTGAAAGCTGATTGTTGCAGAAACAGAACGGAAGTAACCAGGTTGCATGCGGAGCGTAGGTCAGGTGACTGCCTGTTGAGGGGTGAAATTAAAATATTGATTGGAAGATAATAAGGTGATTTTAAAGTAAAACATGCAAATCAAAATGCGAGGAATGCGGTTTGAAAGGGGAGAAGACTGGGTTGGGATACGAAAATCTTTGATCGTAAGATAATATGATGAATTTTAGTATGAAATATTCTTTCTTTTCTGATTCACTGGGAAAGTCCGGAAAGATGCGATCAGCCCGCAAAGGAATCCGTTATAAATACTCTATGACTAAGTCCAAAAACACGCCACTGATCCTCGGGAAGAACGAGAAAACGTAGCACTAACGACTCAAACTCAACAACTCAATCCTGTGTTAACCAATCACGGCAATGTTTGGGAGCAGCTGTGATACCGCTTCCGGTTCTTCCGCTAGGTACAGGGCGATTTTGCATCGGCAAGAAGAGTTAGTCATTAAGAGCATAGGGCGAAGGTAGGGTTGTAGTGAAGGATTTGAAAACATGCGCGGGACGTT
This sequence comes from Branchinecta sandiegonensis, assembly GCA_030848855.1. Classification (NCBI taxonomy): domain Eukaryota; kingdom Metazoa; phylum Arthropoda; class Branchiopoda; order Anostraca; family Branchinectidae; genus Branchinecta; species Branchinecta sandiegonensis. The sequence continues at coordinate 15,260,181 of JAUPMV010000012.1, read as the reverse complement.
TCTCATAATTTTCATTATTGATGTGACGTCAACCACGACGTACACTTGTCGGAATGTGACATAAAGGACCAATACTTTTTATTTTTTATTTATTTATTTGTGACCCGCTTTTTGCGTAAGAGCGGAGTATGAATGAAATACACAAAGTAATATATACATATTAAAATACTTACACAAAACAGTGTAAATAAACATGACAGCATTCTTTCATATAGATAGAAAACACACTAAATAGAATTAAAAATTCTGTACACAGTGACAAGCACATTAAAGACTATAGAAGGTAAATATTCTTTGAGCCCAAGCTGACTTTGAAACATTTATTCAAATAATGTTTACAACGGATGCGTCAGCTACGATTCTTCATCAGCGATATTTCGGCCCTTCTTGGCAAGGGTCCTCGTCAGGCTGTCAATCCTCAGGGTCAACGTCGGGGAAGGAAACAAACTTTTATTACAGGTGTGTTTCCTTCCCCGACGTTGACCCAGAGGATTGACAGCCTGACGAGGACCCTTGCCAAGAAGGGCCGAACGCTGATGAAGAATCGTACTATAGAACGAGAACTTCCGTTTTCAGCCAGACCAGCATGCGAAAGTTCCTTACAATTTGCTGATAACAGATTCTGTTTCTCCAGATTCCCGGTTCTCGGGCAGCAGTTCCGCTTATAAGGTTGTCACGTATGTTTTTTGTTGCGTGGATAGTCGGGAGGAAGCCCCGTTTACTAACCCGATGAAAATTTTTCGAGAATTAGTCGTATGGAGATGTACGAAAAAGTAGCATGCAGTAGTAACTGTTGCCACATGCTACTACTAGCAAACTGGATGCTACTACAGCAAGATTGGATGCTATTGGATACTATTACTTAAGATTAACACAGTCGGAGGTATGTTAAATCTTAGTATTCCATACTACTAAATATCACGACATGCAATTTTTCGTACAACTACCATACTACTACAGTAGTACACAGTGACAATACAACTACACAGTGAAAGAATTTTTCATCGGGAAGGAGTCTGCGAATACCACTGATTCCAACAGGGATCAAGGGGAGATTTAAGCTGGGCTCCCACGGAGTGGGACCAGTCTCAACGTCGTCACGACGCTGAGCCAGTTATTACTATGTATGCCGCGGGCCATTGGCAACAATTAATCTCAAAAACAAAAAATCTCGTCCAGGATATTTCATGACATACTTTTAAATTCCTATGTCTTTTCATGTTTCTTACTCCAAAAATCTATTTCTCTGTTCCATAGCTAGCCTCAGGAACATATTTGATAGTGCAAAACGGATACGTCAGCTGAATTCAATTGGAGACGACGAACTGGTTTTCCCACCAGTACTTTTTCCCCCACCAGCACTGGTTTTCCCACCAGTTCGTTTTTCCAACTTGAGCGGCTTTGAGCTTGAAGAAGACCCTTGCCAAGAAGGGCCGAAATATAGCTCCAATAAAATTCAGCTGACGTATCCGTTTTGCACTATCAAACATGGTTCGCCGTCAGCTTGGGCTGAAGGAATATTTAGCCTCGGGAAGCGCCCCATTCGCTTTATACTCACAAAACACTCATCCTTAACACCTCTTTTACACAACTCTTCGTCGAATTCGAATTCACCAACAAACTCCACTCGAATTTTCTGACACCACGCTAACACGCAAGTTCTAGCACGGGTGTCTCGTGAAACCGGGATATTCCGATAAGCTCCGGACGTTCTAAGGGCATTCTGGACCGGAATCTGATGTGACAAGGAAATTTGCGGAATTTGTGTCTGCTGTCCGCCAAAACGAGCATGACCCAAGGTTATACTAGAAGCGCGCCCGTGCATGTAACTGTATAGAAGCTTTTTTTTACCACTCGTGTGTCTAGTCACCATTCTTGGAAAGAGTTCTCGACTCTGGTATCGAAAGGGCGTGGACGGAATGACTGGCATTTTTCTTCTGCAGCTAATTTTGCTGGACATAGATTCTAATATGCTTTTGTAACATTTCTTGGCCATCCTCGACCGGGACCCACCAAGGCCAAAGGGCTGGACCGTACGCCTCGAGGGATGTACTGTTAACTTTTTTATTGTAACGATTAGTTACTTATGACCTTTGATCCGAGTCGAAAGCGAAAGGGCGAGGTGGACAAATATCATGAATTTGCATGAAATAGCATGCATAACAGACATTTCGGCAATTTTTTCCCTAGAAGTCGTGTGAAAAGTGAAACGTCTACTATAGCATGTTCGTTTACTCCTGTATGCGTACCGCATGTTTTGTACTCGGCGCTGATTTGGAAATTGTTATCAGAGAAAGACAAAGAGATCCAAACTACACTGTAAATAAAATTTTGCAGTATTTGCTACTGGGACTAATCTTGTCTCTTAAAAGATAATGTTATCTCTAATTCAGAGTACCTTTGTCTCAGTAGAGGTAAGACTAATCCCAGTAGTAAATATTGCAGTTAACTTTAATCCGTACTCGGAGAAACTTTTTACAGTGTACCTACTTTTGGTGCGCTATTTTTTCCCTCCAGCTCCCCATTTTGACAAGCAATTCTTATATTGTTCGACGATACGGTCAGACCGACCCATGAACAGCTATAAAATCCGCGATCAGTAGTCGAGAAAGTCTCCTTCTTTAAGGTTTAAGGTTTAATGGAAAAATTGCCACAATAGCAAAAGCTAAACAATAGGCAACAAGGAGAAAATAAATAAACACACAGTAATAACTAACAACATCTAAATAATAAACCATCAACACAAAACTTAAGACAAAATACAAAACAAATCAAGAACAAATCAAGAACCAAACAGGCACAAATGAACAACAAAGGTGAAATTTTATTGGTTATTAAAATAATTAGTAACAAGGGGGGAGAATGAGTGGAGCCGACGTGCGGTACTTGATGCTGGAAACGGCTTAAGTAAATTGGAGTGTCTCGTAGGGTAAGTCGGTTCAGGGAGTTGTTCGGGAAGGAGGTGGCGGAATCTGTTTGACTGCAGAATTTTCTTACCAAAATCTGTTGTTAAATTTAGGCGTCTTTTCTTTAATGGTTCAAGCCGGAGAGTTTTAAGCGCCTGGTCATAATTAGTGTATTCGTGAGAAAGTATGATTTTAACAACCCGCGTCTGGATTGATTCAATTAAATCGTGCAATTCAGACGTAAGTACGGGGTGCCAGGCGGCACAAGCGTATTCAGTGTGGGGGATTACATATGTCTTATAACAGTAAACGAGACTTTGACGGTCAAAACCAAACTTTTTGAGCTGACATAAAGTTTTAATTGGTGCATGGGATTTTTTTAGTATCTGGTGTGTGTTATGCTTGAAATTAAGTTTATCATCAATCCAAACTCCCAGTATTTTCGCTTGGCTGACTGGGGCAAAAGTTAGACTGGAACTTGGAATCTCCCTTTTCAAAAAAGAGATTCGCATAGCCGACGACTTCTCAAGATTTATTTTTAGCTTTAACTGTTCACACTCAGTCTTCAAATTTTCTATTGCATCAGAAGCTGAGTAGTAATTTGATATTAACTGAAGCAAAACAATTGTGAGGTCGTCAGCAAATTTAAATCTGTTCTTAAAATTCGATGCAAGTCTGTTAATATGAACTAGGAAAAGAATGGGACCGAGGCGTGTTCCTTGGGGAACGCCGCATGTGATTGCGAGGGGATCAGAAACCTCACCATTTTCTCTTAAAATAACGCTTTGTGTACGGTTACTGAGGAAACTTTGTAACAACACCAGAAGGAACTGACGAACGTTACAATTAGTAAGTTCTTCCATAAGTATCGAATGGTCGGTCAGATCGAAGGCCTTGGATAAGTCAGCAATAAGCAAGTCCACGTAAGCATTATCATTCTCGAGGTGTGACAGAATGCACTCGATCAGAGAAATCAAATAGTGGACAGTACTACAACCACTCTGGAAACCAAATTGCTGAGGATCTAATGCCTTAGTGACGTCTTCCAATAACCATTTTCTAATAAACTTTTCAAATAACTTAGCAACAATTGGGGTAAGAGAAATCGGACGTAAATCTTTGATGCCCTTTGGGTGGCTCACTTTTGGAATGGGTGTCACATAAGCATATTTAAATGTTTCAGGGAACTCACAATCTAGTAAACACTGGTTCAATATCGCTGAAACAGGCTCAGCTAAAAACTCGGCGTTTTCTTTATATAGCCTAGTTGGGATGTCACCAGGGTATGTAGACGTTCCGGGATCCAGCTTACGTAGTTCTTCGAATAACTGATACGGTTCTACAGTGGGGATATTACTAAGGCTAGGCTTTTCAAACTGGTCTAGACAAGGTGGGTAAGTTCTAGCTACTGTAACAAAAAACTCATTAATTTCATTTGCTGAAAGAACAGATCCTTCTTCATTCACAAGCTTGACACTCCTGGTTTTACCCGTCAACTCTCTTACTTTTTGATGGAACTTTTTACTGCTCATTGAACCTGACTTAAAATTATCGCACATTTTTTTCCCGTATTCCTTTTCAGCATTTCGGCACAAAGATACTACTAGGTTTCTGACTTTATGGCACTCTTTTATTTTCCCAGCCTTAAAAAGTTTGTTACGGAGACGAATTTTCTTTTTTATTCGGCTATTCATCCACGGTCTATCGCTATTGGTATATTTTACTGTCACTTCACGAAACGAATCAATGTAAGATGAATATAATTGGGTCTGGAAGTGTTTGTGCATGTCATTAGCGTTTTCTAGCTGATATAGCGATGACCAATTCATTCTAGCAAGCTTACGCGAAAACTCAGTGGCAGAATTTTCAGTAAGTGGGCGATGAGTAAATGACTTTCTCTCCTCACAGAGGATATTCATTTCCGACTGCCAGAGAAGGCAGTTGTGAACACTTTTACCGAGACTTGGTAGTGGCTCAGGAGTGTCATAATACTGGTGCAAATCACTGAAAATGAGGTCGAGTTGGCTAAGTTCGGTAGTTTTAAAGTTTACTAACTGCCTCATATTAAGCGACCTGCTAATCCACTGCTGGTCAAGGTCATTGAACTCTTGATTTTACTCTTGAAATGAAAGGTATATGGATTAGCATTGTTTTGCACAACTTAGTTGTCTTTATTTTCTCTTTGTGCTCTGTTTTGTCGTACTACATATTTTGGTACATTTTTGTTAGGGGCTCGCAAGATATAAACAACGCTAAAACACACACCACACCATACAACAAATAATCTACAAGGACCTCCGTCTCCCTATCTCTGTAATACGACCATGCGGAGTCGAATATACTCTGATACCCTACCCGATGCAAACGAGTGGAGGAGGAACTACGCAGAACATCAAAATTTATTACCTCTACAAACAGCTCTATCGCAGTACAACTCCGCAGAAGAATACGAACGCCGTCTGAGTGATCCTTTACAGCTGATTGGTTATCTACTATTGTGACGTCCTGTCTAACTCGCTGCAGACCGGGTTCTCCACCCCTGCTGGCATCCTACGGTTTTCATTTGGTATGCAGAGAGAGGGAAGTAGACGGGGATCAACTCAAACCTCACAGCATGTACCTCTACCTCCGCACAGTTTTATCGGGGTAGTAGGGGATAGTCGCTGCATAGGACCAAACACGGAGGTTCTACCAGATTATTTGCTCTTGCTGAAACACTCACCACTCTACACTCACTGATGTAAATTTTTCTTATTGAACGGAGCGGAGAGTACTAATTGTTGGGATCCCTAAACGTAGGTGGAGGGATACCTATGACACCGCAAAAGTTGTCCGTCTGTCTGTCCGTCTGTCCGCACGATAACTCTCGAAGGGATTGAGATATTTTAATGCAACTTGGTGGGAGGACTCTTTGGGTCAAAGTACAGGTCAAGTTCGAAGATGGGCTATGTAGCCATATATTTGAGACACGATGATGAAAACCATTTTCTCACCGGACAACTAGTTCGCCAGGAATCCGGCCAAAACCGGACAGCCGTACTTAAGGGTTAAAGCGAAACAGATTTAGGGGTAAGAAGAGACGCTGAGTCTGTATATGACAATCATTTTTTACCCGTACATATAGTTAGTCCGGAATCCGGTTAACCGGAATTTTTTTTTAAGTTGATTAGATGTTCTTTATAGGGATAAAGAGGTCCGCTGGATTCGTTTCTGAATTTTCTTCTTTTTTTTTGCTGGACTAGTAGTTCGCTCGGAATTCGGGCGAAACCGGAAATTTGGCAGAAGTAAAGCAGTAAGTTCCGGTCAGTATCGTCAAAATAGATATGGATTATAGAGGTATATCTGAATACGGTTTTCTCTGATGATTCGTCTGGCGGAGACTGGATCTGGCGAAGACAAGACCCAATTGTCTAGATCAGTTATTAGATTTTTGGGATCCCATCGAAACCTTTGGTCTTGTTTTGTTATGAGATCGCTACCTAGATCGTTACAGCCTAGTTGGTGTCCCACTGTAGCAATAAAAAACTTTTGATCCTTTTTTAATTTGTAAGGCTTGTAATGTTCCTTTAAGACGTTTAACAACTTTAATCCTTGAGTGTTGTCCATGTTATGGAAAATCAGAAAAAGGCTTAGAAGAACAAGTGTCCATGAAACGGTAAAGTTAATTATTGGACATGTTTCAGTCGAATACACGAAAACTCACTTTGAGTACTTCTAGCCTTGGGATTTAATTAATTGCTGGAGATACATCAAACAGATGTACGAAGACTCGCTTTGAAACTTTTTGTCTGCTTCAAGATATCAGGTTTGAAGCCAAGCTGACCGTTAAAATGAAAGAAACAAAAACGAGGGATAAGTATAGTTTACTTTATTAAGAGGCATGAGTATAAATGTACTTATCCCTCGTTTAACATCTTAGAGGGATAATTAGCTGATCAAGGAAACCCCCGAAAATCTCGTTCTTGTTTCTCTCATTGGATACTTCCCACCTTGGGAATTAGTCAAATTGATTGCAATCAGTTATTTGCTTGGATAAACTCCATGCCGACCCTTGAACGAACGTTTTATTTCAGAGCTACCACTGAATTCACCGGTTGGCCCAGTCCAAGCACCACCCCCCGTGTCACCGTCTCTACAGAAGCAACCACTACTACTACGACTGAAATGACGACAACCACCCTGAAATCAACAACCACTAAGCCATATATTCCCGTTTTCGTTGTGGACGGGATCTGTATCCATACTTGTAAGGTTGCTGCCTCGCTAAGGGTTGTGGAGGGAATTGATTGGTCGGCGGAGCTAGCCAATCCCATCACTTCAGAATACCGTGACCTGGTAACTCTGCTCAAAGTTCAGGTGAGTGAGCTGGCTATCATCAGCTGGTCTTTGTGATTCAGATCAGCCTCTGTGTGCCTCTGTCGCTTAGGGATTGTTCCCCTGGCTACTGCTAAAAGCTACCACCGTCGTTCCAGTCTCAATATATTACTGAATTTTAACTCGTTATGCAATATTGGGTTATTAGTTACTATAGCACAGTACAGTAGAGGCATGCTTCTTCGAACACTTCTCGAAATTTTGGACATCCTTAGTCTTTGTATTTTGCATCTAAAACATCAAATGGGAATGGTGAACTATAAGAATGCCTCAATTCTTTCATTTTCAAAAACAGCCCGAAGACAGTCAGAAATATGTTAAAAAACATAAAAGGGGCCAGGCAAACAATTCAGCTTTGTTAAAGTTTAACTGAAAAGCCAGGTTATTTGTATATCTTGGATTTGAACTTTTTTTTTTCTATCTTGGGCTCCAGTAGTGACGTTCAGAAATGCACTGCTGTCCTGACAGCATAAAGCTTATTCCGATGCCGAAAATTTCAATTTCAACAAAAGTGCGCATTTCAATAACTAATGAAGTGAAGCTCGGGAAATGTTCAAATTCCAGATTGCAAGGCCACTTCCGAAAAAAGCCCGCTACAGCGGGCCTTTTTTCTTTTTCATTTTTTCTTTAGTCATATGTCTGTTGTCGTAAATTCTCGTGTTGTCCTTAAATTTTAGTGTTGATGTGTGATAGTTGTTTGTTTGTATTTTCTTTACAATGCCTTAGGCTAGAATTGTATTAATAATTTTTACAAACCCATCAGAATTAGTGAAGCGTCGTTTTTTATGCGACTGGCATGTCTGATGCTTTTGAGAAACTTCAGGTTTATTTATATTTGCCATTAAAATTGTACCTTACCTTACCTTACAGCAGTATGTGACCCCAAAAAATATTTACTTTTCGACAATGTTTTACCATTGTAGTTGCTAAATATTTGGATAAGTGATAGTTAACTACAATATCGTATATTCGGTTAAATTTTAAGACTAAAAGCAAAATGTATCATTTCTTCTGCTGTGCCTCGGATGAAAGCTTCGTACGAGGGTCGACAAGTAATCAAACTACTTAGTAGTAAGTGCAGTCAATCGACCTTCGGTGTACACCAGCTCAGTCATTGCGTGCACCTCGTGTCAGTGGTCGTGTTTAATCCAATTCAGTTCACTTATTTTACTTCCATAAGAATTGATGAGTAATTTGGAAACAATTGCGTATTCCTATCATGAAACATCCTCAAATACATTTACTTCGAAACTGCGCAATCTATAATGCAAAAAAAAATGTGATTGGTTAATTAAATTGACATGTCATTTTTCAACTTCGCTATAACAAACGAACAAAACTGAAAACAAACAGCTGAACAGGGAAGGAGTATTGCAAAACAAACAAGCCTGTAACTAACAAATATTCTATTACATCAGTAACTCAAAATCAAAAAGCTTTCTTCATCAGCCATTTTCCCGAATCTCCCTCCCTTAAACATACTGTTGCTCAATACTACAAATACTCCCCACCCCCTGCCCCATGCTTTGCGATCCGTTCTGGCGGAAAACTCTAGAATTTCTGTGTGAAAGAGAGGGTTGTGGGATCTGTTTCTACTCCTTCACCCTCTCTCATAATAAAAGAAAAAAAACACGCCTTCCCCCAGACCAGGAGAGACGCGATATTTGATAGTGCAAAACGGAAACGTCAGCTGAATTTTATTAGAGCTATATTTCGGCCCTTCTTGGCAAGGGTCGGCTTCAGGCTCAAAGCCGCTCAAGTTGGAAAAACGAACCTGTGTAAAAACCTTTTCGGCCCTTTGGGATCCACTTCAGCCTGTTGATGAAAGAAACGAACTTGCATTCAACTTTGGATAAAATTGCTCAGAGCTGGTGGACTCGGACTCTGGGCTCGTCTCGAGACGGTCTCGGGACGCCTTTTTCAAGGACCCGGACTCGTCTTTCACGGAGCTGTCCGTCCGCCAGAGATGTGGACTCGGACTCCGGACTCGTCTCGAGACGCCTTCTTCAAGGACTCGGACTTGTCCCGGATTTGCTGGACTTGCAGCAGCTCTGAAATTACTATCAGAAAACAACTTCGTACGAGGATCGACAGCTATTCAAACGGTTTAGTAGCGGAGCGCAGTCAAGTAAAACTAAATAACTAACCTGACGCTTGTGTTACTACACAGATACCCTCCCATCTTTAGTGCCAACTTTCTTCTGAATTCGTTCCAAGTGCGGATTCTGGCCCTGAGCGCCTGTTTTCGTACCTAAAAGGAGATAAAACGCCTATCACCTTTTTCGGATGATAAACCGGTCTCACTGCTGTTTCCTTTTTCTTCTTCTGTTTTTGCCACTTCCGTCACAAATCCGTTACCTCTAATCATGTGGAACAAAAAGGCGTAATTGAAAAAGGTTGCTTCAACTATATAGAAGAACTAGTCTACAGGTCTTTGCTGATACCTATCCTGAAGGATGAAGAAATAATTTGCCATTTTCGGGCGCGGCACCTCCAAGCGCACTGGTTTCTGCAAGTCCATCAACGGCTCATCATCAACACTTGTGGCAAATGGATCAGCATTTTTTTTTTAGTTTTGTTTAATACTCTTTATTATACAAACCAACTTTTACATACAGTAGAGGTATGCTTATGTGAACGTTTGTTGACATTGAACTTTGCCATTTTCATGCACTTGCTGTGTCCAAAGCTAACCACCAGTTAGCTAAAGTAGGTAATTAAAGGCATCTGAAACACCTGAATAGGTATTTTGGATCTTCATTCTTGTGTTTAGCCCCAAATTGTACTGTTGACATTAACATAACTGTTCACAGAAACATACCTCTACTGTACATGGACACACCTTTTATAACCCTCTTACCATCCTTTACACATGTAGTCGATAACTCTGACTGCAGGAAAGCCCGAATGGGCCTGTGGGGGGAGTAAAAAAAAACTTCACTTTAAATTAGTTTTCATATAGTTTTTCATAAAAGAGAAAAAAGCTGAAAGAGGAAGAACAAAAAGAAATGAAGGAATAAGTGGGAAACCATGCCGTCATACCAAAATCAACCAATCAACGAAACGGAAGTAGAAAATCTGCCTCTACTTCCCAGGTAGTAGAGGTTTTGCACTGTCTCTGGAGTAGAAAGTAAAAATTACCGTGTTCTGCTCACTACCTTATGGACCCCTGTTTTTACCATCTCTGTCATATGAGTTGATAATGAGACGATGGAGGTTCTCAGAACCTAGTCCACTTGGAGCGATGAACTCGAATAAGGTGAATAAAGTTTGATTGCGCAGAAGTCAGCTGAGATCACAGGTGATCACAGGCTGATTTCTCTAGCTTGAACCTGAAAAGGACCCTTGCCAAGAAGGGCTGAAGTATAGCTCTAATAAAATTCATCTGACCCATCCGTTTTGCACTGTCAAACATGATTCGCAGTCAGCTTTGGCTGAAGGAATATTTAGGGCTGAAACTTCAAAATTCTCAGCTAACTTAACCTCAAAACACTGCAGGATCGCAGAAAAGAGCTAGGTACGACCTCCGTTCAGCCACGGTATCTCACCCTCTCCTCGCAAATTTTCCCTCCCCCCTACCAAAACGTTAGAAATCGACCAGAACGAATGCCAAGTTTTAGGGTACCTAAACTGTGTCCTGTATCTACAAAACGTGCCAGATATGCACAAAGTTTTATTCCGGAGTTCGTGAAACTGTTTAACGAAGCTTGACAAATTTTTAAGATGACACATTTATTATAATTCTTTCTGTTTTTTGACAATTATCGCAAATTTGGTTGTGTATCGTCGATTTCTAAAATAAACTTTCTATCTATCTATCTATCTATTTAGCGCAGTCAGACATGAATCGCAGTCAGCTTGGGCTAGAACATCTCGTTCACATGAATTAAATATTTTATCTGATTGCTATACTTGATTACTGATGCTCTTTGTTGAATCAGTCTACCTGGAATTATTGCTGCAGAAAAAATGAAATTAGATTTTCTGGCAGCCGGTAGCTGCCGTGATCCAGTTTTTAATATTTTTTTTTTGCTACCAAAATGTGTGACATTATGAAACCCTATAGACTAGCATTTGTGTATTTATATAAATACACCTCTAATTAATTCCCTTTCAGTTAAAGATCCTGCCCTGGCAATTCAGCAGAAATTTGGTAATTTTGTAGCTAAAGCTAATAATATTCTGACTCTGAAGAATCTGTTTCCGTTTTTCGATAAAAGTTAATATTTAAGTAAGTACAGTGTGTTGTTTGAAGTATGTCAATTGTTATTTATTGTTTTGAAACTTATTTGTGGCAGTGTTTTTTAAATTTATTTTAGTACTCCTCATTATATATTCTTTGAGTGAAATAAATAAATGAATGAATGAATGAATAGCCCTAAAATGTAAGGGTTAATAATGTTAAATGAACAAAAAACCGTGGCAAAGCATACAAAACTGAAATAAAAAATCATCGATGTTTTAAATTAATCGATTCAAATTTAGGAAAGACATTACACATGATTATGGCAGTCGGATGATAGATGTATATTCAAATAATGTATACAACGGATACGTCATCTACGATGCTTCATCAGCGATATTTCGGCCCTTCTTGGCAAGGACCCTTGCCCCTGACAAGGACCCTGCCAAGAAGGGTCGAAAATATCACTGATGAAGCATCGTAGCTGACGTATCCGTTGTATACATTATTTGAATATATGTTTCAAAGTCAGCTTGGGCTCAAGGAATATTTTTTGATGATAGATCTCTTAAAATTCAGTAGGCTATTTTACAAATGCTCGCTGGCCAGTGGTTAGATGAACTCTGTCCGTAAGAAGTTGTAGCTCTGCAATCCCCCGTCCGAAACTTGTCTCGCTCATTTTCGTTGTTTGAACTGTCGTTCACCCAAAACGTTAAAAAGAACTCCACGGACTTCCAGTTCCAATTAACTGCTTCCCAGTTCCTTGCACTAATAATCCACTGTATTTAAAATTCTCTATAATTACTCTCTGTCTCATTTTCTCCGGTCCCTGGTTCTTTGCATTCAAATTTGAATTTTCCCACAACTTACTAGTTTCATGGTTTCAAAGTTTCTCACACTTTATAGACTAAACGCTCGCTGCCGGGATGCACGCGATTTTTTTGGAAAGTGAAGTCCAGACAAACCTTTTACGTTCTCGCTTTTAACTGAGTGAGAGGCGTTGCTTATTCTAAGCGGACCTACCGTAATGAGAAGAAGTGGTATCATCACGTCTGCTGAACTGAACTTAACAAGAACAGATACAGCCTGATTTACAACTTGAAAATTGAATTAACAACTTCCACAGTATACGCTACTCCGATCTGACCCACCGCAATACAGTGTTGCCACTGGTCGCAGAATTCTGCAGTTTGTCACAAATTTTCGTTCGTTCGACAAAACGAACCAGAATCTGCGACCGTTTGTTCACCAGTAAATACAAAAATGAAGCAAAAAAGTTGAGGCATGTGGTTAAAGGACCCCTTGCACTATTTACTCTTCAACTCACAATATTTTAAAATATTTGAATACTTTAAAACTAGGCTGTTCTTTTAACAATTAACCCACGGTTTTGGCTGTTTTCAGCCTTTTCCGAAACCCTTTGACTTATAGCTAAAACAGGGAAACAATTTACATAACCGTTTTTTCGGATGGAAAAATTTCTCGCAGACAACCGCCGACAGCGCGATACACATCGAAGGTAGCAAAATACGGCAAGTGAGGGGCTCTGGAGGGCTTAAAATGTACCGTACGAAATTGGGGTCTCCGGGTTTAGAAGTGATTCTAAAGTGATTATGGAAGTAGGTTGCGTTAGTATTATAGGTAAAACAGGTCGTTTAAGAACTCAGTTTCGTAGAGAATTTCACAGGCTTTTGCGGCCAGAAGTCACAGGTTCCGCCAGAGAAAAGTGGCAACACTGCCGCAACAAAAGCCCTGTCACGGCTTCAAGTTATTATAAAGAAATTCCGCTGGCTCCTATCAGTTTTAGCACAAAGGCTACTAACCCGTTTCGATTTTAACTGTTGTAGCCTATAACAATTCGCCCTTTTTCTATTCAGCGCCCCTAGTGGATTAAATTATGATTCGAAACGCTACTTCTGAGTTCAAGCGCAAAAGTCATCACCAAAACAAAATTGAAAACTCAAGAATTGGAAAGTTCAGCCTTGATTACTGGTTAAAAAAGCTTAAAAAAAACTATAGCAAGCTAGCTGTTATAATTGGTAGGAAGCAACTACAGTCAGGGGCGTCGCAAGTGCACTTTCGTTGGGAGGGGGGGGGGAATTTTCTAAATCCATTTTTTTTTACTGTAGGTTACAATTTAACTGTTTCTCATGCTATGCCGCGGATAACAGGGCTCGGACAAAAAAGTTCAGTTTCAAGCGAGCAAAGCTCAGACAAGGCAAGTGCATTAACACTTGGTTTAAAAAAGGTTAGACAGAGACAGGTAAGAAAAGAATAGTGAGAACGATTAAGGTTGCAGTGGCAGAATATTTTGCAACAGTTTTTAGTTGACGGAGTTCCTGGCATTTCTTCACGAGGTAGTCACACTCTCGTCTAAATCATTACACATGTCCCATCCAGTATCTTTAAAAAGTATTAAAGCGTAACTCTTACTACAAATGATCTTTTCCCTATGAAATGAATCAGAAAAAACGTTTTAGAAATACCATTACTTTCCACCTAAAACTAGCGATTCTCTTGTTAGCGCTTGTCGACTATATCCAGCCTTCCTGCTCTCCTACGCGGCGGCTTGTCGCAAAACATTTGAAAACTAACATGCCTTGGTTAAAAAGTGGGAAAACTAAGCAAATAAGAGAAGTAATAAACAGAAGAGTATCACATCCTTATATGTGAAAGAGTTGTCAGAGAACATTCAAGATTACGACAAACTTTTCGTTGGATGACGGGAAAACCCGGAAAGGCCGAAAAAGTGCTAAAAATTCGTAGTTACGAAACAAAACAATGGAGAAAGGTGGGGATTTCAGAAGCTTATAATTCCATATGGGAGCTAAGTATATTATAAAAGGCAGAATAAGCAAGGGGGGTCCTTTAACCATCTCGAACAAATATCGGACAGGCTTGACAGATACGGACATGCTAGGAGACTAGTGATGTTTCCGTCATGCAAAATAACCAAATTGCGTTTTTGTAGAGACAGTCAAATCTTTCCTACTTGCATCTTATGACTCGACAGGGTGTAATCATTCCATGCTGAATCCTTCATTTCTGTTTTTGGAACCCAGAAACGTTAGCGACGAGATAGCGAATTTCATTCGTCCGTCTGTTAGCACGATAAATCTCGAATTGGCTGAGGTATTTTGTTGAAACTTGGCATGAGGATCCATTGGGTCTACTTCGTAGATGTGTCCTGTAGCCCTGTATGCAAGAGTGGGGAGGAGGTAATCCGGCAAAAAAACGGAAATTTGGCAGAAGTAAAAGTATTTTTCTAGGGTCGATTAGAGATTCTGTATAGGGGTAAGGAGACATGCTGAATCCATTTTCGACCGTTATTTCCTTGCCGGGCAAGAAGTTCATCCGGAATCCGACCAAAACCGGGAATTACTTAGGACTTCTTAGGAATATCTTAGGACTCGACATGGTGTAGCCTGATCATTCCATGCTGAATCCCTTCGTTGCTCTTTTTGGAACACAGAAACATTAGCGACGGGATAGTGAGTTAGGGTAGTTGGTGAGTGGAGGGTTTGGAAGACGAGAGAGGACAAATTGACAAATTAATTAATTAATTTTTAGTTGATTTTAGTTAAGGTTTGATTAGAATATGATAGTAAATGTGTACTGGTTGCGTTTTTCAAGCACGTAAGTGCTTTGTGTGTAACCGGTCGTCAAGCCGGAATGAATTTTTTTTTAGTAAAATTGTTGAAGCTTGAATCTTCCGCCTGTCTTTCCCCCAAAAAGAGTAATTAAATTTTGAGTCTGTGTGAGAAACCTAGGATTGGACCAAAAATTGATCTTGGATAGGCTAGTAAGCGTCAGCAGCAAATATGAACAGATTTAATTCCGTAAAAGCTTAAAGGGCCAGGGTAACAACAAAATAAAATCATAATCTCTTCGTCTATTTACAAATTCTGTGACTCATGACCAGCTTGCACACCTCGCAGTATATTCTGTTTATGTTCCAATATTCAAAACTATTTGAAAACTGTAAAACTATCTGCTTTTAACAAATTATCCACAGCTTTAGCTGTTTTAAGCTTTTTTCCAGGTCCATCGACTTCTAGCAAATACTCGGCAAAATTCAGATAACCGGTTTTACGCATTAGCATGATATGTGAACACTCGTCGGGAGCACAATACGCATGAAAAATAGCAAATCATGGCAAGTGCAAAGATTAGTGAGGCATCGTTAGCGGGCCTAGAATGTAACAAATGAACTTTGGGTCTCCGGGCTTAAGAATCAATCAATGCAGTTACGGAAGTAGGTTGCATTGGCATTCTGACATGATGGGTCCTTTAAGGAATCTTCCCAAATTTCTTACATCCCTGAAACATTTACTTCTTAACATTTGTTTAAACCATTCTAACCCCCCCCCCCCCCCCCACACACACACACACACCACTTCCCCAAATATTTCCTACCTCGGGTCTTTTAATTCCTTTTATTTAAAACATTAAGTGGAAAATACATTCATTCATTATCCGGCACATCGGGCAAAAGTAAGGACCACATGGAACCTTGTGGTCCTTGCCCAGATGTCTCCTTCGTAATTCTTCTGGTAAAGAGTATGGCCTTCGCGCAGTTAATAATTCAATTTGTTCTAAAAGGACCCCTCTTGCTTATTCTGCCTTTTATAAAATACTTAGCTCCCATATGGGATCATAAGTCTCTAAAAATCCCCACCTTTCTCCATTGTTTCGTTTCGTTACTACGAATTTTTAGCGCTTTTTCGGCCTTGCCGAGTTTTCCCGTCACTCAACCAAAATTTTGCCGGAATCTTCAACGTCCGCCGACAACTCTTTCACACATAGGGATGTGATAATCTTCTATTTATTACTTATTTTATTTGCTTCATTCCCCCACTTTTTAACCAAGGAACGTTCAGTTTTCAAATGTTTTGCGCCCAGCCGCCGCGTCGGAGAGCAGGAAGGCTGGATATAGTCGACAAGCGCTAAAAAGAGAATAGCTAGTTTCAGGTGGAAAGTAATGGTATTTTCGAAAAGTCTTTTCTGATCCCTTTCATAGGGAAACGATCATTTCTAGTAAGAATTGTGCTTAAAGGAATTTCCATCGTGAAGTAACATCACACACGTATGGTCTGAACTTCAAGAAAGTATGTCTTTCGTTTGCTCGTTGAATTATGATGGATCCCTCCGTATGCCGGAAATGTGTAATTATCCAAAGAGGTTAAAAGCGTAACCTCTCTATCTCGAGTTTCACCTTTACCATTAATAACATTTGTTTCGAAATAATATTGATTTTTCTTTTCAGCTTGATGGTGTTTACAGGTCAAGTGCTTTGGCTCAGTTTTATCGAGGGGTCGACATTGAAGGCTTCAGGTAATTATGGCTTAATTGCTTTTGTACTAAGTGGGATTTGGTTGACCTTCGTCTTGCCAAAGCCGTGTTCAGTGTGTGTTTAGCGTATTTACCAGAACAGGATTATTAATACCCTAATTCACGCTCGGGATTGGCTGTCATAGAGGGATTGAATCCTATTCAACGAAAACGGATCCAGTCAGCCTGGCAGTACTGACCAATTAAGAAGCCAGGCCTTGATCGAAGGTGCAAAACGATGCGAGAGTTATTTTCTTGTAAAAGTTTGAAGCCTTCAGAATCTTGCACAGATGGGAACGAGGCGCTTTAGTAAAAGAGGTGGGGTGTGGGGATTTATCCAGTGTCCAAAAAATTTTGTCGCGTTTATAACCCTTAATTTCAAAGAAGAAAAAAAGTGTGCCGTCGTTACTTTAACCTTGAGGTAACCGTGCGATTTTTCCTCTTTGTTGTGATTTAACGAAAACGACAGAGCTTGAGGTTATTCGCTGTCCTTGCAGTCCTTCTTCAATTTAATTTGCTTTACCCAAAAGTACAAACACTTCGCTACGGTGTCGTTTTTTTTAGCGGATAATTGCTAATTCGAACATCACAGCGTTTTGTTTAGTCTACTCCCGCGGCTCATGTTAGGACAATTTGAAATATTGACACTGTAGCACAATTTTCGCCATTTTTGTGGTTTTAAAACGACCATTTCCGTGACACCTGATGCCTCACCACTTTGAAGTCATTTGACAAACACAATTGTACGAAGTTCAGCATAGGATGCGAGTCAAGAATCATTTGAGTTGAAGGGCGAATTTTGACGCTTTGGAATAAGCTCATTTACACATGAGCTTTGAATAGGATCAAAGATCAACCTCCCCTTGAATTAGAGCAGTTTTTGTTTAAAAAAAAAAAAAATTGCCTGATCATAGCGGTCACAATAGTTATGATGTTGAATGTCATGTTCTTTGTTTTGTTTTGAGCAGACATCAGTTTCGATGGAAGAGAATGGTGGGAAAGGAAAATCCAAGGCAACTGAAAGGAAAGGCCGGTCAGCAGATGCAATACAACTGACATTCTGTTTGAATTTTTATTTATTTATTATTACATTTGGCGTTAAAGGACCTGTCTTACTTATAGTATTCTACTAATTCAACCTACTTCCGCAATAGCCCCATCCATGCTTCCACAGGAAACCCGATTTTTAAACGGTACATTCTAACCCCTTCTAACAAAACTTTACTGATTTTCTCACTTGACGGGTTTTGCTACCTTCGACGCGTATCATGCTGTCGACCGTGGTTTACGAGAGGTTTTTCCATCATAAAAACCGGTAATGTAAATTTTTCCGTGTTATTGCTAGAAGTCAACAGGCCTGGAAAAAGGCTTAAAACAGTCAAAACCGTCGACAATATAATGAAAGCAGAGCCTAGTCTCAAAGTATTCAACTATTTAAAATACTGGAATTTAAACAGTAAATAGTGCGAGGTGTCCTTTAAGCTTTTAGCTTGTCGCCATTTTTATAGGTGACTGGGCCCTCTCCCCTTACTAAGCTCGCGTTTCACGGACTTGCTATCATTTACAATCGTTCCAGTTCTGTTATTATTTTCGCTGCAAAGTCCGCACGATAAGAAACGCATAAATAAGATAAAGGATAAGAAACCTCTCTCTTATCAGTTTCGACCACAAGAGCTACGATGGTTACAGTTTACTTATGATGGCGGGCCGAGCTAACGAGCTCATATCCCCCCCCCCCCCCCTGTCGACATATATTGTTATGAGGTGTTTTTAAAATTGAAGAACCTGAACCTGAACCTGATCTGATGATCGGGGGCATCGTAGGTGATTAGAACTATTTATTCAGCGGGAATTCCTGTCAGTACGGGCTAAATCCATATTGTCTGTCCGCGCTATTATTCTGTCCTTTCCGGAGATGATAATTGTAATACACTATATGACCAAGTCCGAAACACGCCAGTGATCCTATCCTCACCCGAATGAATACTTAAACCTTACATAAACCAATCAAAAACGTTTGTTGTGGTGACTTTTCTTGCTCTTCGCTGGGCGTACGGCGATTCTACGTCGGCGCGAAGTGTTAGTCATCAAGAGCATGCTGTCTCATCCTTTTGTCGTCATAACTCGTAAGAGCTTCCGTGGAACACAACCTTAATTTCATGTTTCTTAAATCTATGTTAACTTTGGAATCCATTTTATTATATGCCTAATATGACAGGCCATTTAAAATCGCAAAAACTCCTATTTGTATGGAAGGAGAGTCGTGGAAATGGGTAACTAACTTCGAATGAGGTTAAAAGAAGATTGCCATACTTGAGCAGTAGGAGTGAGATGCCCTCTGGAGTCGTTGGAGCCCGTGTCAGTATTTATCAGTTGCCCTCTGGTCGGATTTCAGTCTGTCGAAATTACCTCAATATTCACAAGAAATAACATTAGTTCCGGACTCAAACTGTTGTATATGATCACTGATTATAAGGTTTAGAACCAGAGGATTAGGCTGAGTAGCAAAGCGAATCATCAGTCATTAAAATGCCTAAAAGATCAATTGTAAAGTGAGAGTAAATTGGGAGACTCTATCCTCGGAGCCTACCCGGGGGCTGACACTAGCATAACGTCTCAATCCCTTAGTTGAATGATATTAATCACCAGTTCCCTGAATTTAGAATAAGTGGTGATGGATAAAAAAAAGAAGTTTCTGTCAGTCTTAATCGGAGAGAGGATCACGAAATGAAAGTCGAACATGCAAACCTGTGATTTGCTGTTTAGGATACGAGAGAGATCTTTGTTTAATATAATTAAATTCGTTGTTAGGCCCAAGCGATTCGTTCTGTGTGGCGGAGAATTTGGAGGACCCATCTTGCTTATTCTGCCTTTTATATTATCTCTAGATCCCTTATGGGATTATATGCTTCTGAAATCTCCGCCTTTCGCCATTGTTTCGTTTTGTACCTACGACTTTTAGCGCTTTTTCGGCCTAGCCGAGTTTTGACTCTCACACAGCGCAAACTTCGTCGGAAGCTTCAAGGTCCGTCGGCAAGTCTTTCACACATGAGAACATATGAGAAGCTTCAAAGTATTGTTTTTTATTTTGGAAGACACGGTGACATCAGGTCTACCTTCTATTTTAGACTTCTTTTGATTTGCCTGGATTTCCCACTTTTTAATCACGGCGCGTTCAGTTTTCGAATATTTTGCGCCCAGCAGAGCGACCTCGCAGACCTGGAAGGATTTTCGAAAACCGATATTCCCGAGCCATTTCTTCGTAAAAAGATCATTTCTAGTATGAGTTGTGCATTCTAGTTTCTGTGAAGCATAGCACTAAGCATGCTTAACATCGTTACTTTTAACGAAAAATAAAATAAAAGCTTATAACGGAAATATTCTTTAACATGTGTTATCTCATTTCTTTTGAACTTGCGAACTTTGTGTAACCCTCTGACATCAAAGTAAAGTGATATTATTACTTTAGCTATACATCTCATGTTTGTTATATTTTTAGGTATTGACTTTTATAATATTTTCCAAATTGCGATTTGAAAGACGAGTTGAATTTATAGAATAGAACAGAATATGATACATTTACATAAAAGCCCGAAGGCCATGGCAAAAACATAGTGTTAACAGTGGTTTGAGTAAACATACTAACAACATACAGAAAAAAAATATTAATACACATTCCTTATATCGATGATGTAGGCTAGAGTTCCTGGTCAAAAATAGCCTAAAGAAGTCATATTCTATTTTGCTTCTCCTAATTTTGACTGATCTTCAAGATTTGAGGCCAACAGATACCGGATTTAGCTGCTTCGACTGAGCGATTCAGGAAAAAATATAATTGAACTCGTGGTAAAATGCAGTATCGCGAAAATATGCTATAATCGTAAATTTTATAAGTATTGAACTGATAGACAAAAATGCTCCTCAGCCGGGATTTGAACCCAGGACCCTCTGCATACAAGGCAGTCGCTCTACCATCTGAACTACCAAGGGGCTTGTGAACAGAGTTCGCAAACCACTACGATAGTCTGGTAGAAGCCGGCCATAGGAACAGTGATCCCGCCTAAGGCAAAATCATCTAACCAGTGGTTTTCACCATGAGACCCCGTCTTGTGGGCCCTGGTATGTCTACGTGGCTCCGACGATGGAGTCCTAGACTTCTAAATCATATTCGAAAACTGTTTCTGGTATATTGGTCACGGTACAAGTCCCTTGTGTAAAGTGCCATCTATGCATTATTATAATCGTAAAGCTTTGGGAAATTTTTACAGCACCTTCTGCCTCCTTCTATACTATTTCGTTCTGGTTCACTCATGTTCTGCGAAAAAAGGAGATTGAAAAGATGAGATCATATTATTTTAATATGAAAAGCACCTGCTCCACTAGTCGAAATTATGTCATAACCATACATTGACGGAGAAGTTCAAAATTCAAGATGCAAGTGTTACCGTTCTGGATGGGTATTGGGTCGCTATAAAAAAATCATTGACAACAGGCCCAACCAGCGCACGACGTTATCCACTGTTTCCTGGCCGAAGATTGAAAATTAAGTGTCTTTTTCTGTGTGTTATGTGTTTTGTTTATTTTCTTTCATTTACTCCGCTCTTTCAAAATGGCGGGTTATTAATAAATTACTTACTTATATCCGATTTCCTTGAAGTCATGCTTCAAGCAATAAACCTATTTATATATTTCAGTCCTGGAAGCGTCATCGTCGACTACTACGTTCACTTCGCCCTTCCGTCTTCCAACAAGGCTCTTAACGCCACTGACATCCGGACGCTGTTCCACCAAGCTCTAAGCGATGGTGCTGGAGGACTTCACTTCGGAAATTTTTCGGTTGATCCACGGGCTTCATCATTTGTGGGTAAGTCTTTGTTTAGTTTCTTTCGTGGTCTTTGGATAATAGTAAGCCAGTCCTTGGGACTAACGCAAAGTTATCTTCAATTGCGCAGGACCTTCAAGTTTCTGCCCTTGGCCATTTCTCCGCATTCCATTAGGAAGAAGATTTTTTAGACCAGATTAGTCCCTTTTCCTTTTTTTAATGTTTATTTTTTGATCTTGTGAATTGACTACATTACTGAAAACTCAGTGTATTTTTCCTTTTATTTGTCTGTACAGCACTATTTTCCTCTTCTTCAGTGCGTAAATAAAATTTCATCATAATGTCAAAAATTGTAACTAGCCTAAGAAGTTTCGGCTCAAATGGTGATGCTGACATCGAGTGGACTTGCGGGTAGTTGGAAAGATCATGGGAACCCTTTATGCACAGTGGCGCCATTTGGGGGGGGGGGGGATGCCCCCCTGAATTTGAAAGGGGCCCGAAATCCGAGGCTTATTTGTTTATATTCCTAGTTGTTTGACATGCTGACATAAAGGCATTTACGAATCGTAAGTTTCACATTGCATCGCACAATTTGTAATCTGGTTTTAAACCCAAATCTCTGTAATTTTAGCAGGAAACAGGCTGTTTTTTTTATTTTTGACAACGTCGCCCAGTTTCAATATAATTTGGTATTTGTGAGATGTTTTAAGATGTTAACCCAATATCCGAACTCAAAAGATTTCATGATCCGGATCTACTTCTCGAGATCGCGACAAATCTCGATAGCTAGGGCTTTGATCGAAAGCCTCAGAGGTTCTAAAGTCGCTTATTCTGTCATAAGGTTAGGCCGCAAACTCCAGCTCACAGCATGCTCCAGCGAACATTTTAATTTGTGTAGGATCTTTGAACAATGCGTGCCTCTTGCATATGCACATTATGGGAAATTTAAAACCTGCTTTAATTTTCCCTAAAAAAAACAATTTCAGTTTTGCGTTTGAGCAAAAAAAAAATATAGGATGGGGCCTCAAGATGGATGTTTGCCCACCCCCCCCCCCCCCCCCCCTGAGGTTTACTGAAATGGCGCCACTGCTTATGCAGCGTTTACAAGTAGAGGAAAATTTGAACAGAATCCGGTCTTGATGACCAGATTGTGTTCACACGCAGAGGAAGAAACTATTCCTTCAAGCCATAAAATCTGATAAAAATAAATTCACAAGCAGCTAGCTAAAAAAAACTTTAGTCTTTCCACCAGCGCCGCCAACAAGATTCCTTTCAAGTAGACTGGAATTCCTTCCATCTTGAAAGGAGTCCTCGTCCCACTAGTCTTTTTTTCTAGTCGTCTTCATGAACAGAATCCTCTAAAGGCGTATTCTCGCCGTTCCCCGAGGACTCCTAGGGGAATCGAAGGGAACGGCGAGAATGGAGGGACTCACTCCACGTGGACTCCGCGTACAGAAACAGCGAGAACACGGGGAACGCTTCCAAAATTGATTTTGTTCGAAAAAAAAAATATGCAGTTGACGAAATTAGTCAGGATCCACTTTATCTTTTTTTTTTTTTTTTTTTTTTTTTTTTTTTTTAATCCCGCGTATCTTCTTTTTCCGTTTTTCCTGTTTTAGGTTGAACTAAAACAGTGGCTACGTCTCCACCTCCAACTCAGTGACGTTAATACCAAAAATACCTAACAGTTTACCCTACTTTAACGTCACTTACACTTTCATCATAACAAATAAATTTTATTTTCACATTTTCCAAAATCTAATAAAAAAAAAAAAACTTAAATTTTCAAACATTCCCTTTTCCTATCAAACATTCTCATATAATCTAAAATACTTTAACAATTTACTTTTTTTCTCTAAGGGTACTACCCAATATCCTATACAAACCTTTTCCCATCATATCCTACCTAATATTAAAAAACTTTTCCATTCATTTTTATCAATTAATCTTAATATTTTAAATACTCAAGCAGCCAAATCTGTAGGTTAAATCCAAAATAAACTGCACAAAAAAACAAAACAAAATAAAGACACAATACTTTACAATTTCTCTCTTCCTGTTTTGAGACGCCCTTCCTCCATAGGGCATCTCTCTACAGTGGAAAACAACACTTAAATCAATTTAAAATAAAATATTCCAACAAATTTCTTCATTTCCCTACAGATACTTTGCCCCAAAACCAAAAAATAAACAACCCCCTCCCTCCATTTGGAATACCTTCCCTTACAAACAAAATGGAGAAGATGTTCCAAATTTCTAACATTCAAACATTCCACTTTATCTTTGGTTTTTGTTTATTCTGATTCTTTTAAATTAATTTACATTGCACCAACACCAGCAAAAATTGATTCCCCTCCAAATCTGAAAGGGAGTCCTTTTTGATGATGGTGATGATAATCGGAGCATTCCCCGTCCGTGGGGACTCGCGAGAATACGGGGACTGAGTTCCCGGGACAAACAAAAACGCGGGGACTCCTCAAGTCGAGTCCTCGGGGAACGGCGAGAAGACGCCTTAAGTCGATATTTCTTTCTGCTCGACGAGATTTCTTGTCCGTTAAACACTACCTTAGTTGCGTTTTAGCAGATACCATGGTATCTGATACCACGGTCTAAAGTCGTTTTCGCAGTTACCGTGGTATTTGATACTGCAGTTATCGTGGTATCTGATATTCAGATACCACGGTCCGACCTTGCTAACTGATCGTGGTATCTGAAAAAGTCGTCATTTTACTTTCATCATTATCAATAATAGAGACTAGGATTTTGTAAAATTGGTGAGAAGGAGTTTGGAACTTATATAGTGATGTAACTGTATATCAGTTTTTCTTTAGGGATGACTTCGAAAAGCGCAATTTTGGCAATTGTTGTTTTTGCAGAGCAACCGTGTTATCTGCCGGTAACTGCAAAAACGACTAATTGCAGATCCAGTTACCGTGGTAACAGATACCATGGTATCTGCAAAAACGCAACAATTTTTCGCGCTCTTGCGAAACGTCAACACGAACCGAACACGAAGGCTTCATCTCAGGCTTCCGGATTCCAGATAGCTGGATGATGAAGATGAATGCCAGATCAAAGCGTCTGCAAATCCGGGGTGTTGGACACCCCGGACTCCGGAATCTGGAAGGGTGTCATAGAGGAAACAGGTTTAGGAGACAAAATAAATATTCAAATGGAGGGCGTAGAGAAAAAGAGGGAAGGATCGAGATTGCAAAAAAGGTCATCGGCGATGTTTTGAAAAATAGGGATATTGAAGGGAGTGATCGAGATTGCAGAAAAGGGCATCATATTGTAAAAATGGTGAAATTAGCTATCATCATTCCCGTGGTATCCGGAGGGATTGGCTTGACTCTACGAAAGACCCGATGTCTGGTAATCAGGAAGCTAAAGCCTGGGTTTAAGTGGGAAAGGCTGGGAAAAATTCATCATTATGCCAACGCTCTAATGGGAGCAGCGTTGTTTCTCCGGGTCAGCCTTCTTCATACTCTGTCCTTATCCTTACCCAATGGGGAATTCACAGACGGTATATCGAATTTGAAAAACTTAGCTGGCCATTTTGACGAGGCAAACGAGTTTAATGCCCCCTTTCTCCAGCCAACCTTGAATTTAAGTATGGTGTTGCATTCGAAATTGCATATACTTTCGAGTAAAAGAGTACAACAAAATATAAATGAATGAATGATTTTATTTACCCATTCTAAACACAAAATGTGACAAATGGAGTATAAGAAGGGAAGAAAAAAAAAGAAAAAAAAGGCAAAACGAGTCACACTAACTAACAAATAAACAACTAGCCTACTACAGATACAACATATGATTCGTATCTAAGTGAAAACAATGTAAGCTGCTCAGATACTATTCACAAAGCGCATACGAATCTAAGTGCAAAACCTTGACTGGTCGAACTATCGCGGTACGGCTTCTGTACTGTGTAAGTAGGGGTTCAGAAAACAGCAAATGGATCTGTTGACATGAGGTTGATGGGCTTTCGCGTTCTTCCGTGAAATAACCTACTGGCTATTGGCAACATTTCTCGAGTCTTCGAACTGTTGATTGCAAACCATGAAAAAATAATTAATTTTAGTTCGTCTAAACCGAGTCGCGTGTTCACGCTTATGCTTTAAAAAGTACGTAACTGACGTCACTGAAATTGTGGGATCAGCATGTGTTGGTGAGGTAATGAGACAAAGCTCAGTGGGTGTGTGGAAAACAGATTTGCTTGGTACTGATCTGTATGCCAGAGGAGTTTGGGGATATTTTATCATATTTATATAACCTTGAAATGTTTGTATCATTACACCTTTTATTGACCGCAATGTTTGGTGTTGTTGATCACATGCATGATTCCCAGCTGATTTATCCGTTTTAGTCATTTTTCTTATATGTGCAACCTGCCTTTTTTCACAACCGGACTTGCGACAGGGGTCTTGTCTTAAAGGAATCCTCTTGATTATTCTGCGTTTTATTCTGTTCCTAGCTCCCTTATGAAACTGGAAGCTTCTGAAATCCCCGCCTTTGGCCGTTTTGTATCTACGACTTTTTAGTGATTTTTCCGCCTGATAGCCGAGCCTAGCTCCCTTATGGAATTATAAGCTTCTGAAATCCCTAGTTTCGCCATTGCTTCGTTTTGAACCTACGACTTTTTAGCGCATTTTCCGCTTGATAGCCGAATTTTGCTAGGCATGCAACGCAAACTTCGCCGAAGTCTTCAAGGTCCGCCGACAACTCTTTCACGCATAATTACATGATAAGCTTGAAAGCGTTGTTTTTCATTTTGGAAGACGTGGTAGGCCATCAAGTCTATCTTCTGTTTTGAGCTTCTTCTGCTTTTTTTTGTTTTTCCCATTTCTTATCCACGGCGCATCCAGTTTTCAAATATTTTTCGTCCGCCCTCCGCGTCGGTGAACAGGAAGGCTGGGTAGAGTCGACAAGCGCTAACAGGAAATGTAAGCTAAACAAGAAACAAGAAATGCAAACAAATATTTCCGAGCTATTTTATCATGGAAAGATCATTCCTCGTAAGAGTTGTGCTTTAAGGAAGAAGAAGACGCAAATCAGAACAGGGGTCCTGCCCCTCCTCGTTTTTCGCGGCGGTCCTCCTGGTAGTACCCAGAATTCATCCCAATCCCTCCATTCGTTTGGAACCTACGCATATTAGAAAATTTTCGGGACAACCCACCAAATAATCATGGCGTAGTTACCGTCAAACCTGAATGACGAAATAGTGTGATATTTTTTAGAAGCTGATCCCTCAGACATTCTTTATGGTTAGCTGTGGCGAGGGAGTGGGGTAACGGAAATCAGTGATCAGTAAAGCACTTTAGTAACCTAAAATATTCCTCATTTGGGACCTTCGAAGTAGAGACCGAAAATTCCTCATTTTATCAAAGACTCTGCATCTATCAGCACGCAATAAATCCCGCTGTTTCGTTTCAGAAATCTCGGCAGGTTGAAAAACAAGCCCAATTTTTTATTGACGTCCTATTGTCCTTTCATGGTATGATGGTGTTATTCACAAAATTTAATTTGTAACTTGTCACTTTTTCTTTTCTTTTTTGAGGGTTTGGTAGTAACGTGGTGAGGAAATAATGTACCGTTTCAGGGCGTGGTTAGCGTAATGAGGCCTTTGGAGGATATTAAACTGTATGGTACATGGTAGAATCTGGCGGAACCCACCCTTGCCTCAGGTCATAAGTTGAAGTTTTGAATGTCAAATGTGACGCAGAAGTTGTTTAGAAGTGATCAAGCATTTAGCAGAGACAATTCAAATGTTGCGTTAGGCACGTTTGGGCATTTCCGGGTTCAGAAGTTTTGTTTCTGGTGTTAAAATCTTTTCTTCAGTTTTTAGTGCCGTATACCAATCACTTTTCAGTCGGTCTGTCGGATCACTGTTCTTGAGTTAAGGTACTTCAAAAAGGGCTAGAACGACGAAACTTGGCAGGCATATTAGGGACCCGACTAAACTTTCTTGGAAATAGCCCCTTCCCCGATCCGACTACCGTGGGGGGAGCGGAGGGAGGGGGAATCCGGAATCTTGAGGTATGTATAACTTTGCGACGGTGATCGGATCTTAATGAAACTTGATATTTGGAAAGACCTCGTGTCTCGGATGTCCTATTTCAAGTCCGGACCAGATCCGATGAATGTGGGTGGGGTCGGAAGGGGGGAGGGCGGAAATCTTGTGACGCGCTTGGAGTGGAGTGATTGGGATGAAACTTGGTGGGAAGAACAAGCACAAGCCCTAGATACATCAGTGGTGGAACCGGATCGGATTTGGGCATTGTGCGGGAAGTTAGATAGAGGGAGGGGGGGGGGGCCGTAATTCTGGTGATCCCGAGTTACGGTACTTGCAGATGCGCTAGGACGATGAAACTGGCTTCAAAATTATAGACTTAACAAGATTGGCTTAGAAATAGTCAGTTCACCGACCCGAACATCGTGGGAGGAGTGGAGGAAGGGGAATCCGAAATCTTGAGATATGTATCACTTTCGAACGGGTCATCGGATCTTAATGAAACTTGATATTTGGGAAGTCCTCGTGTCTCAATTGTCTCAGTTCAAGCCCTGACCGGATCTGCTGAATGTGTGTGGGGGGGGGGGGGGTAGAACCGGAAATGTTCTGACACGGTGGGAGTGGAGCGATGGGGATGAAACTTGAGTGGAAGAACAAGCACAAGCCCTAGATGCATCAGTGGCAGAATCAAACTGGATTCGTGCACTGTGAGGGGCAGTTGGAGGGGGGGGGGGGTGGAATTCCGGTGATCGAGAGTTAAGGTACTTTCAGATATATTGAACATTAGAGACTTGACAAGATCGGCTTAGATATTGTCACTTCCCAGTTCCGTCTAACCGCAAAATACAAAAAAAAACTTTGAAGCTAAATATACATTTTCAGGATCCCCGAGAGCCCATGATCATTTTTGCCTCAAGTTTTTTTTTATAGAAATTAATTTCTAGCTCCCCTAAAGTTTGCATCTTAACCGCAAAGTGAGTTTGCCAAACGATACATTCCATGATCTCCGAGGGCCCATGATCTTTGTGCCACAAGGGTCTCGCTTAAAAATGACTTTCTAGCACCCTTAAAGTGTGCGTAAACTAAAAAGTAAAAAAAAAAATACTTCACCAAACGATGTGTATTCATGATCAACCAAGGGACCATGATCATTTTTGCTTTAAGGGTTTCGCTTACAAGTGAATCACTTAAAAGACAAACTACTTTTGAGCAAAATATACATTTTCATGATCTTCATGAATCAGTCATCATTTTTGCTTCGAGGTTTTTTTATTATTGATGAACTTCTAGCGCCCTTAAAGTGTGATCATCACAGCCAAGTGCAAAAATAAAACACTTTTTACCAAACGATACATTCTCGTGATTTCCAAGGGCCCATGATCATTCTTATCTCAAGGTTTTTGCTTACATATGATCACAACAAACCCTCGAATTGGCAAATTCCTACTTTCATACTGTGACCCAGCCTAATTGCAAGTGTCGTAGGCTGAAGCAGCAATATAGAGTCGTTTTCCCGCGGCGCAATTGTGTGCTACACACTTGTTTGTCGCGGAAACGGACCCACAAGTTGAACCTCGCGGAGACGCCATTTTGTCTGATCTTTTGGCGGTAATTTCGAATTTAGAAAAACAGCCCAGATAGAACTTCAGGCTTACTTCCTTCAGGCTCAAGTAGCTAATTTTAGTATTCGGACATGAGTATAATTTTTCCCGCCAAAATCGAGCAACAAAACCCAAATCCACCTCGACAGTTGTTAGTCAAATTTGAGCCACAAACACTTTGTGGGATTTCGGAAAAAATTTCTTGGGTTCGACAGGTCCTTTAGGGACTGAGTAGTTACATTGTTCACCCCGGTTGGAGCAAGAAGAGTTGCCATTCATATGTTGCATGTGCATGAGTAGTAAGATTTAAATGTGAATCTTCGTTGTTTCTCAGTTGCGTGGCGTGTTTCATGCTACTGCATTCCAGACAGCAAACAAGTATTTTGAATCTGATTAAGTTGGACTTTCACTATAGGAAGAAGTACTAATGCATGCGGCTACTCATCTTGTCTGTCATACTTTTTTTTTTCTTTTGTGTTCTGTCAACTATGGTTATCCCAGTAATCTGTGGAACGCAACAAATAGTGAAGATCTTGCTGAGTTAGAAAAAGGGACCATTTTGAAAATTAATGTTTGGGGTAAAACCAAATATGGCACATCTGGCACTGCATATTGAAATTCAAACTCTGCAGTTATAATATAACACGTTGGAAATGTGCCAGATAATAAAGGAGTAAATTTAAAAGCATTGTCGCGTTTGCAGTGCCTAGATCACTCACTTTCAAGATGCTAGTTCAAACCAGACTCGGTACGATCGTGGGAGGATCTAGTGGCGTGATTTGGAAGTGCATGATCGGGCTCTCAAAGTACATCCCTGTAGAAGTATTAAAAAAAAGGAAAACATTAATGGTGTCTAGGAACTCATAAACTAAACGTTAGGCAAAGGTTGTTTCTTTCATTAAATTGGTTATAGGTTGTTCTAGTATTTCTCTTTAAAATTCATCAGGTTTCATGAAGAAAAGTTGTAACTAGTATGGTCGATGAGTACTATCGGACTAAAGAACAATTAATGAACCGACGAGAAAGACGGCCGAGTTGTTCTAAGGGTCGAAATTGGTTTCTGTATTTGCCAGCAAAATTACTGGCTGTTGTTTTGCAAAAAAAGGGACGGATGTGTTTAAAATAAGTATTTATGTCGACTGGTAATGGCTTCTCCCACATATTCTGCCATATCAGTATTCCTTTGTAGATCGTCATTTAAACAAAAACTGCCTTCTTTTTCCCGGGTCACCCGGATTGGATCCGATTTGTAGGATATCGGTTAAAGGACATGTCGTACCTAATGTCAGTGCAACCTACTTCCGTAATTGCGTTCATTAATTCTTAAGCCCGGAGACCCGATGTTTTATTGTAAACCCGCAAACGACACCTCACTGATTTTCATACTTGCCGCGTTTCACTATTTTATCATGTTCCCGGCGAGTGTTCGGCTGTGTGACTGATGCGTGAAACGGATTATCGGAATTTTGCGGTGTTTTTGCTAGAAGTCCATGGGTCTGGAAAAAGGCTTTTAACAACCAAAGCCGTGTGTAATTTGTTAAAATTAGAGCCTAGTTTATAGCATTTAACTAGTTTTGGGTATTGGAACATCAACACTAAATAGTGCGAGGTCTGCTTTAAGGCATTTTCTTAGTTTGCCGAAAAGAAATTCTTAGATCAAGAAGTGCTTATATTCTTCTTCTTTTTTTGGGGGGGGGGGGTCTGTAACGGGGTATTATTTGCAATTCTAATGGTGAGGGAATCGGTTATGTGGCCCATAGGCCGTATATCAACATGCCTATGAGTGGCAGATACTGACAAAATAAAGCAAGGAAAATGGTGACTTTCTTTGGCATATGACAATAACCAGCTTTCGCCGAAAGGACTCCTTTAGGCGCCAGGAAGTAAAAATAAAATAGAAGCCATTCTTAGCGAAGTTCAGTTTTGTGACGACATATCTAGCCTGACCGATGTAAAGTAATTTAATGTAATGTTTATATGTCACTCATCATGACAATGAAAGAAAAATTGATAGAGTAGAACTGTCGTGACACAAACAAAACAATTGAGAACTAAAATTTTAATCATGGTGTACTGAATTTGTATATGCTCGAATTGACTTCAAAATGACAATTATGTTAAATCGTCCTTGCCGTTGTTATGGGTTGTGCTTAGATTGAAGGAAAAAAGCGTAACTTTGAAGACTTCATTTGCGCTTCATTCCAAGCGGAAACTTTCATAACTGATTCACGCATGATACGGAAGGTTGTTTCGTGCATGAGTAAAAACACTTTTTAACATGAATTAGAGTGGGTAGCCGTTTTCTAGAAAATCAGAAGAGTGTTGTGTCTGCCTCCGTGTATCCTTAGACTTTCTTACTTAGAAAAACCAAGTTGGAGATGAAATATGTGCCTCCGACCCTCCTTTCATGCCTACATACGGTTTCGGGCTGCGTCTTGGTTTTAAGCCAGAGGAGGCCATCGGTGTAAACAGTTATCTGATTGCCAGCATTCCAATAGCTTACATTTACCCTCCAGTCTTCCATTTGGTCGGCATCCGCCCTCCCTACCTCCGCCTCGCAAACCTCCTCCATGCCTCTTTGCGCCTCTCAGTGTTCAGTCACGGCACGTTTCTGTTGGCATTTCACTGAGAATGGCTTAAATGTGTCCCTGCCGTACTTCCAGCCAGTTTGCCTCCGCCGTGGCACCTATGCCGCCGTCGTGGCACCCATGCCTCAGTCGTGGCACCCATGCCTCCGTCGGGTCTCTATGCAACTCCGGCTTGCCTCATCACGTTCGGCAAGCGCGTGTTCGGTCGGTGTTCATCGAATCCGTCATGAGGATCTCATTATATATAGAGAAAAAAAAAAGATTAAGAAGAACATGAGGCTCGTTAAAGTTTAAGTGAAAAGGGCTGAGAATAGAACAATCTAGTTACCCATCATTTATTCACTTAAAGAGGCTTGAAGATCCGAAGAAAATGAGTTACTTCGTTGCTCCGCTATTCACGAATAATCGATTTTCAAATAGTGGAATTTCCCTGTCGGATTTATGGTACCTGTACGGGCTTGCACCTGTGTTGTATGCTTGACGAAAACGATTTTCAAAAATAAGTGTCCACGCAGTGAGCTACCTGCCGCGAGTTGATCACTGACTACTGAAAAGCCGCGTTTCGATTGAGATTCGGATTTTCCGCGTCATAGTAGAATTTTGCTGTGAGGACGGCCGTAGATATTCTGAACGTCATTCTAGAGCAAATAGTGAAAAATTAAAAAAAAATCCCTTTTCACAATCCAAATAATGCAGTACATTCAGTTAAATGATAAAAAAATAAATTGGCTTTTCAGTCAAACTTTAATTAAAAAATATGAAAAAATGGCTCGGAAACATTGACATTTGTGAAGGAAGAACAGGGCTCCTGTTTTAAGGAAGAAGAAGAAGAAAATTATAACAGGGTCCTGCCTCCCTTTTTTTCGCGGCGGCTTGAGGCTACTTACCTGCTGCGGTATGACAATCATGGTTGCTTCGTACAATTAGTACTACATTAGAAAATGGAGGAAATGGTGGCAGGATGATATAACTAGTCCTCCTACTCTGGAATGCGGAGAACTGAAGATTTCTGTTTCTTTGCAGTTCAGATGAAAGACAACTCTGACGCTATAGTTAAACCGGAAACGGATACATCACTGTTACCTAGCTGGGCGATTGCCATTATCGCCATAGGACTGCTGTCGCTTCTCTTCGTGGTGTCGTTTGGAGTTACTATGGTAAGTTTCGAAGTTTTTCATAATCTGATTTTATTTTTCAGCGGCATCGTCACTGGGGACAAACGTTAACATGTGTTTACAACTTGCACATAATAGGGCGACAGACCCCCGCTGGCTTTTCCTCCGTGTGTTCTTGCTTGACATACTTTGACTTTGACTTCTGTCTTGTGCCGGGCGTCGCTCAGCGTAGAAAGTGATGTCACCCTTCTCCATCTGGTGCGATCAGCAGCTAGCGCTGGTCCGTCATGGGTGTCAATGTTTGCCAACGTCAAGTATCTGGAAAAACTATCGGACCGCCGATGTTTCGGTCTGCCGCGGGGTCGTTTCCAGCCGGCTTCTGCGGGGTTGAAGTCCAGCACGATTTTCGCAGGTAGGTGTGATGGCATTCTAAGGAGGTAACCGTACCATCGTGCGCTGTGCAATTTGGATCGAGAACAATGTCTGCTGCGTTGTCTGCAGCAAGTTCTCGTTGCTGACGAAGTCGAACCATCTCAGGCCCTCTGTGCTCCTAAGGCTTTTCGTTTGGAACACGTCTACAGTTTTGAGAGCTGTGATTGGTTGCGAGCGTCAAAACTCGCTTCGCTTTCCGTGGCTGTTACTGCGCTCTGTTAGTTTTGGAAAGTGACGTGGAAAGTGAATCATGTCTGGTAGAGATTTCAGCCAAATCGGAGCAATCGTTGTGGATATACAAAGTATTTTTTCCGTTACTTTTAGACCTTTCCTCGCCCAAACGTGAAAGGTTTTTTCGTTGTTCCTGTAAAATTTGAAAAGTTTCGCTTGTAACCTTATGGAAAAACACCGTCGCCATGATCGTACACAGTCCTGGCTTGAACCAGCGTCTTGAAATCTAGCCAATGAAAATGCTAGAGTGCTTCTGAATTAACTCCTTGAACTTGAATTAGCTCACAGCTATTGCGTATTCTCGACCGAAACATAAAAACAACGTAAAATATACTACTATTTAAAGAAACAGAATCTTGTTTGTACTGACTGAGTCGTTGCGCCTTTAAAACTTCTCGCTGGCTTGCCGAATCGTTTTGTTTTTGTTTTGTTTTTACTTTTTTACTTTTACTCCACTGTTGCCTTGCGCATTTGGTGGGTCATAAATTAAATAAAAATATATACATGCTCAACACAATTGAAAATAGGACACCACTGAAAACTCAATTTAACGATTTTTTTTTATTTTTTTTTCGCCTATAACCTTTTGCAAAAAGATTGTCGATTAGCTCATCTAGTGGCACGAGTCCGAAACCGAACTGCTGGACACTGTCGACGTAGCATTCCGCACAGCAGAGGATCGAACTGCTCCAAAGGATTGAAAGTGGTTTCTGTATTTTGACTGTTATGTTGGCTATAGTGTTAGGATTTTGCTAAAACAAAAATAAATTCACAATAATCACTCATATCGACCGGCAACCGTTTGGTTCCCATTTTCCGCAATATCAATCAAATCTCTCAAATTAAGAAAAATCGCAAATTGTCAACCGGTTTTTCAGTAGCCTACACGCGTCTCAACCCTCAAGCGCCGCAAGTGCAAGTCCAATCACCCGACATTCACTTTTGAACCAGTCTAAAAACTCAAGAGAATTACTAGGAGCGGCTTTAGCCAGACTTTTTATCTCACGTTATTTGTGGCCTCAGTTTCGGCCACAGTTTTAACCTACCCCTCAGCATAAACTATACAAAAAAAAATCAGATATATTGACTGTTGTAAGAAATGTTCTGGATGAGATGTTTTGAATCTCAATCTTTCATAAGGGGCTATGAGGCCAGAGTTTTAACCTACCCCTCAGCATGAACTATACAAAAAAAAAAAAAAATCAGATTATTGACTGTGGTCAGAAATGTTCTGGATGAGATGTTTTGAATCTCAATCTTTCATAAGGGGCTATGAGGCCAGAGTTTTAACCTACCCCTCAGCATGAACTATACAAAAAAAAAAAAAAATCAGATTATTGACTGTTGTAAGAAATGTTCTGGATGAGATGTTTTGAATCTCAATCTTTCACATGGGGTATTGTTTAGTTACATTTATTCAAATAATGTATACAACGGATACGTCAGCTACGATGCTTCATCAGCGATATTTCGGCCCTTCTTGGCAAGGGTCCTCGTCAGGCTGTCAATCTTCAGGTCCAGGTATGCATTATTTAAAATAAATGTTTCAAAGTCAGCTTGGGCTCAAGAAATATTTATTTAGTTACATTTTTGGCAAGCCAGTTTATAAGAGATAATATAGATGACGCTTTAGACAAGGGACTTGTACCGTGACCAATACCATAAACAATTTTTCGAATATAATTTAGAAGTCTAGGACTCCCTTCTTGGAGCCACGTAGACAAACCATGGTGAAAACCAAATATATAATTTTAATGGGGAAGACGCCCTTGAGATGGAAACATTTATAAGTAGTGAACTTATAGACAAAAATGCTCCTCAGCCGGGATTTGAACCCAGGGCCCTCTGCTTACAAGGCTTAGGACCCTCTGCTTATAAGAGACTGGTACGGTCTGTCTGAGTCCCGCACCCTCGAGGTAAGCAAATAAGCTATCGGCCGCCGTTCGGTTTTATTAATGAATTGATTTTATTTATAATGTGTCCAAAGAAAGGGCGGAGCACAGTAAAGTTTTGGTTCCCATAGTCGGGTTTAATATGAAATCAGTTAGTTCATTAATTAATTTAGCATTCGGAGGGAAACAAGCATGAACGTGAAGATTGATTCACTGACGGCATCGTGTCCCGTGGGGCCATAGTAATAGAATAAAATATTTACACTCCGAAACTCAGTTTAAACACCGAAAAGTGAAAACCCTTACTCCAAAAAACGCTCACGATATTCCGCGAAAAACGCCGACGAAGGTGATCAGAATTTGTCTTCCGCGTAAAATTAACCAAATCCTCCTCTTTCATAATTTCTCGCCCAAAAGTCTGCTCTCAGTCTTTTATCTCAACTTGCCGCATTTGCAACTATGCTCCCAAAATGAACCGCACATAGGGCAAAAGTAAGGACCACACTGTTAGAAGTTTCATAACATATAACACGAGGATGCGCGGTTTCAACAGATAATGAGTAACAGATAACACGAGGATGTTATCTGTTGTGTTTGAACACGTTGTGCATGAAACGTTATGCATAACAAGCTTTTTTAGGAAGAGCAAAAAAAAACATCTACTCACTTTATTCCTTATCGTCATGATGTCGGAAATCTCAGCAGATACTTTTTGGCGGTTTTTCGGTTCTTCCTGATGGTAACACTTAGTAATGCATAACATTTTGAAACATAACAGATAACATCCGAAGTGTTATCTGTTACGCATTATCTGTTGAAACCGCGCATCCTCGTGTTATCTGTTATGAAGCTTCTGACAGTGCAGAACTCAACTTTCCCCCCAAAAAATCCCAAAAAAAACTTTCCCCAATAATTCTTTCCATAATTCCATTTTTCCCCCAATGGTTCTTTAGGATAGGGAAATAATAAAATAGGAAATAAGAAAATATTTCATAATTCTGTCTCTTGGATGTCACACCCTTTCGACAAGATCTGTTCAAAAGAACACTGTATTTGCGAAGACGGGCTTGCCATGCAGGTTGATGTTCATGACATTGAGTCAAGAGCAGACGTGACAAAAGTGGGAATGAATAAAATGCTTTCACTGTTCGTTTTATTAACTCAGTAAATATCTCTGTCGGATACAAGCCGAATTTTGTCACGAGCGTACAAGGCCATTGGCTTGAATCTTGTAAGCACAGTTATAATTTCGGGGAGAGAAGGTTCATGGGATGGCTTAGTGGTAATTAGAATATTTGATAGTGCAAAACGCATACGTCAGCTGAATTTTATTAGAGCTATATTTCGGCCCTTCTTGGCAAGGGTACTCTTCAGGCTCAAAATCGCTCAAGTTGGAAAAACGAACTTGTGGGAAAACCAACGTTTTTTTTTTTTTTTGTTGGAACTTTTGTGGGAACTCCAGGTAATTAAAATGTTGCGTGGAGAAGATTTTCCAGTGAAATCTCCCGTTGCCGACACCTGTAGTAGAAGAAAGCCCAACCGTCCTTAGATGCATTTTCCAGACGGTTAGTCCAGATATCCAGATATCCATTAGTCCAGATATCCATTTTCCAGACGGCTAGTCCAGATATCTGGTGGCAAGTCGTTCCGCCTTGCACAGGATACAGAAAGTGCCTGCGAGTCGATCTCAAACGAGCTCTGTTGTCATCGGCATTTTAATCAAATTAAATTAAATTTTATTAATAAACCGTCTCGGTGCTAGCAGAAAAACAAAAAAAAGAAAGAAACAAAAACACCCACAATCAGAATAATTACAATTCATTAAACCAAAACATCATGGGCTACAGGGGTGATGGCAATTTTACTTAGTTCTGTTGACGGATTTCAGCAGAGCAAAACAACACTAATTAGCAAAACAACACTACAACACTAGCAAAACAAAACTAACTAGCAAAACACCGGATTTCAGGACAGGCGCAGAGGGATCAGCTACATTGAACTTTTCTATGAGGTGGCTGTTTATTTCCAGGGGGGGGGGTAGCAAATACTTGGAAAACGGAAAGAAAATGGAACAAATTTGACGATCATTTTCGTTGCTGAAGTCGGACCAGAACGGAGAAAGATGCAAAACATGGTGAAGGTAGTGGCATTGTAGGAGCACGCAAGGAGTTTGTAACACCTAGAAATCTGTTTCTTTCCCGGTCTTTATTTCGTAAGACCGTTATAATTCCCCCTCACTGCCACAGAAAGCTAGGATCAACGGCGGGCAACCTTTCCTAGAAATTAGGGGGGGGGGAGGGTAAGGACGCCAAACCGTAGCTCATGTCAGGATATAAGGACGGATATGTTTTGGGTCTTGGGGTGGCCTTGCAGTTGGGCCTCACAGACCACTGGCTTTATCTACTTGAAATCGTCGCCCGTACTTTCGGTATTTTATACTTCTGATCTTAGCATTGCGGGTGTCGCCATCTCTGACAAAATCCCTCAGCTCGTTATCCCAGGTCACTTCACTGTTTAGAAATTTTAGTTAAGTGATACCAAAATATTCCGTATTAAGAAGAAATTGTAGCAAATAGGGTCTCATTTAGGGGACATCGGTGAGCAAAATTTTTAAATCTGCAGGCTTGATCGACTTATTCTAATCGCTCATAGTTAGACTTCTGATCCAGTCTTGGCGGGTGCTTAGTCCCTGTCTGACAGACAGAATCCCTCATTTCATCGTTGCCGAAATAATTACCCCTGTTTGTAATTTACACATTCCTTTCATAAATGGCAAAGGTTGCAAAAAAATAGCTGTCGACAATTTTCCAGAGAATTAGACGTCAAAACACTCGGAGCTTGACACTTTGTGGTGGAGAACGTGCAATGATTTGCCATTTCCTTTTTTTACTCTACTTCTTCCTGGAATTACAAGGTCGTCTAACAGATGATCTTAGCCAATTAAGTTATTAAACTGCGCTGGTGTAAAAATTTTAATCGTTAAATAATTGCGAACCGAATTAGATTAGCAATTACAGCTCTGGGTTAAATTGTATTTGACATAATTGTGGGAAATAGCTGGGTGACCGTGTATCGATTCCTATAATGATCTTGTTTGGACAAAGCTATCGTTGTCTTACACCGAAAATTGTATTTAATTACGCTCTTTGTTTGCACAGTAATTATGCAATGTCCTCGTTGGGTTTTCTTCCAGCCAAGTTTTT
Source organism: Branchinecta sandiegonensis (assembly GCA_030848855.1). Classification (NCBI taxonomy): domain Eukaryota; kingdom Metazoa; phylum Arthropoda; class Branchiopoda; order Anostraca; family Branchinectidae; genus Branchinecta; species Branchinecta sandiegonensis. The sequence goes on along the minus strand of JAUPMV010000012.1, from coordinate 15,221,490 downwards.
AATAGATGCTGTCTCATGATGGGGACAGAATCATCGGGGTCGAGTGATCGTGGACTAGAAGTCCTGCTAACTTTCAGCGCCGTTCGCTGTTCCGTACGGAAAAGTGATGAAAATGAAGAAAACCCGGCCGTAAAATCTGATCGTCTGTCCGCGCGATCAGTTGAGAATCTTCCCGTAAGACGTAATGCCAGGAATGTCGGAAGAGACGCGAGAAACGGGCGCGTTGTAAACAGGAAACAATTCGGAGAAAGATTTGTTTTGTTTTATCAATCAATCAATCAATCAATTTTATTTTCAACCCTAATAGCACTAGGCTAACACGGGCGGGAATTGGAAAAATAAACACTCGCTAACAATACAAATAAAATACAAACTAACAAATAATAAATAAATAAGAAACGAACATGAATCATGAACAATTAAAATGTTCAGTAAAATACGGAACGAATGAATTTAGGTATCTTTCTGAAGATTTTGTAGGTGGGGGAACAAGCTTGGGTTTTGGGTCGTCCTTGCTTCGCGTGTTGTGTCCATGAGAGGGTGTAACGAAGTCCGGAAGGATGGTCCTGTGGTGCTGAGAATTCAAAATTTGGTGGCCAAAACGCATGAGAAGATTATGTCTTCTTTCAGACAGTTTTTCGATATCGAGGATTTGAAGGCTTTCGTTGTAAGATGTGTAATTGTGACCAAGTATTATTCTGCAGGCTCTCTTCTGCAGTCGTTCGATTTCGGCATCCTGAGCTTTACTTAAGCCAGGATGCCAAATTTGGCAGCCGTACTCTGAAATGGGCCTTACATAATTTTTATAAAGTGTCACTAGTTCATGGCGTGGAACCAAAGTGGAACCTTTTTAAAGGGTTTCTGTATCGTCTTCAGGTGCGTCATTCCGAGAAAACCTGGGGGGGAGGGGGCAATTGATTCGTTCTGGGTCTCAGCCTTAAAAAGTTCAAAGTTTGAGTTAGAGACCTTCTTAAGATTCACACTCTGCAACTGCATGTCTTACTCCTGTCAAATCACTTTGTTTCCTGCAGACGTTAGGATTTTTGTGCCTTAGAACTTAGAAGGCCAGGGGGCAGCTGTCCTCCCCCCACCCCCTCCACCAAATGACGCCTCTTATCGTCGATTTCAGGTCATCCTGCCAAGATTTTACACAGTCATTAATTTCAAATGGAAAACAACAAAATGATGATAGAAGTGCAGACAATCTGGCTGGGAAATCTGGTTGTTCGTCCGCACCATTATACGACAAAATTGGGCTCAAGAATTTCCCTATCAAAATAATATGTGCAATAAGTTAAAGCTTCATGACGAAGGGATACAAGGCACTATGAGCACGACACAAGAGGCGTATTCTTGCCGCTCCCCAAGGACTCCTCGAGGAATCAAGGGAACGGCGAGAATAGAGAGTCACTCCACGCAGACTCCGCGTACGGAAAAAAACGGAGAACAGGGGAAATACTTCCAAAATAGATTTTCTTCGAAAAAAAAATATGCAGTTGACGAATTAGTCTGGATCCACTTTATTTTTGGTTTTGTTTAGTCTAATTGTTTTTAACTAATTAACATTGCACCAACACCAGCAAAGATTGATTCCCCTGCGAAAGGGAGTCCTTTTTGATGATGGTGATGATAATCGGAGCATTCCCCCTCAGTGGAAGAGAAAGAATACGGGGAGTGAGTCCCTGGGACAAACAAAAACGCAGGGACTCTTCAAAAGAAGTCCTTGGGGAACGGCTAGAATAGGCCTAAGACGTATTTTATGTCTTGGCGATAAAATTGGTTATGTCATCGAGATTCCGATGTATTTCATTATACAAGTGGGAATGTACGGTTGGCCTTTCAGTTTCCATAACTTTTTTGGCTCACGAACATCTAATTGGATAATCATCTGATCTCATAACTTACGACTTGCCTTTGTTCTCAACCAGACTCTCCTGTTAAAGATGATTAATTTGAACATTTTTGGTCAGTAGGTGGCGGATTTCAAACCCTTGACCTCTGTCTGTACGGTGTAACCTTTTCTTACTGCTTTCATGATTAACTCCCACTGGAGATCTTTTAGTAAGTCGCAAATAGGTTTTTTGTTGATGAAATCGTGACTGTATTGTAACAGCTTAAGTTAAAGGTCAGCTGAGGGGCGTAGCAAACGTATTGTGAATAGTTGTGTTTTTGCAGACGCCATGGTATCTGATACCACGGTATCTGCATCTGCCTTATACCATACCATATTAATACATAGATGGCACTTTACACAAGGGACTTGTACCGTGACCAATAAAATTTCCGTGACATGGGGATGTGAACTGGTTAGATGAATTTGCCTTCGGGCGGGATCACTGTTCCTATGGCCGGCTTCTACCAGACTATTGCAGTGGTTTACGAACTCTGTTCACAAGTCCCTCGGTAGCTCAGATGGTAGAGCGACTGCCTTGTTAGAAGAGGGTCCTGGGTTCAAAAGAGCATTTTTCCCTATCAGTTCACTAATTATAAAAAAAACATACCATATTGTTTCTTGGATGGCTACACCCGCGAGATCCTACCGTCGGGGACTAAACAAATATGAGCAATGAACTGTTACGAAATACCAGACATGAATCCACACAACGCCACAGTAACAATCCACGAAAAATAGCTATACATATTCCCGTCAAGGCTGGACCCCATCAACCACACCACAAGCGAAGGAGAACATTGCCATCCCTAGTTCATGTGCGGAATGTGAACATGACAAAGCGCCACATCACACCTATACTTGATTTTTGGGTTCGTGTCACTTTGTCGAGGAGTTGGTCACTTCCAAAATACGTGTACAACAAGCGCCATGTGCGCCCACCCGGTGGCCAGGGATGATGTACACACTGTAAAATAAATCTTGCAGTATTTGCTACTGGGATTAGTCTTGTCTCTAAAAAGATAATCTTATCCCTAAATTCGGATTAATCTTATCTCAGTAGAGATAAGATTAATCCCAGTAGCAAATACTGCATTTAACTTTAATCCCTACACTGTAAAAAGCTTTTCCGTATAAAGATTAAAGGTAACTGCAGTATTTGCTACTCGGATTACTCTTATCTCTACGCAGAAAAGATTAATACCAAATAGAGATAAGTTGAATCTGAGTAGCAAATACTGCAGTCAACTTTAATCTTTATATGGAGGGACTTTTTACAGGGTTCTCGCAGAAACTTTTTACAGTGCAGTAAATGCTGACAGAGTGAGCAACCCCTCGCTCTTTGCCCGCCGAAAAATTTCCTTAGCTCAGAAAAACTTAAAACCCACCTCTTTCAGCTTGTTCGTCGTCGACGAGTGAACCAGGTGAAGAAGGGAATTCCACTTTCGGAGGAAATGTTGAATGAGCTGAACAAGACCAGCGAAGGCTTGGACAATTATGCAATGGAAGACCCGTACGACTTAGGGCCTTTGCCGCCTGACCCTTGGGATGACCTCTCGAAAATTGGAAAACCTAGGCTTCCACCCGCAAGAGTAAGTTCTCCGAGATTCGGTTTCTCGGAAATATTTTAGAGTGGTTACAGTAGCGTGTCCACATAACCCAAATTTTGCAAGTCGGATAGAAACCGGATCCGAAATTCAGACAAAACTGAACGGAAAATCTTCATCGCGCCCGAGCAGACTATTGGATCCAAAATTAATATCAGACTTAATGTACAAGGAATTCCCTGATCTTCTGACCATTCCAAAAACGTAACTTCGGTGGCTGGGGTAAGGTCAAGCAAAAACACGAATTTCCGCCAAACACAGATCCTTAGCAGTTTGGGACATCGTACTAGTGGCCTAGTGGCCTGGTATTCGTGTTGAAATCTCCATTTATTACTGCTGTTTCGACTCTATTGGCTGTTTCAAAACAAAGCTGGAAAAATCGCCCCAATTTTTCACAGGGTTTTTTCCTCTCATTGGAAAAAAACGCTCCAGAGGGATAGTGTAACGCTCCGCCGACAGTTAAAAAGCTCGCGTGAAAAAAAAAATTAAGAACTTGGCAGATTTGTACAAAAAAGTGCCCCTCCCAGTGCATCAGAAATCCCTGACTTTGGACCCCTATGCTTTACGCCGGATAAACTGAATTGGATTGGAATTCTGGTTGGTTGATTTCTGAGGTTCACTCAAATAATCAAAATTTTATTGAGTTAAGGTATCTAGCATTTGGCATAGGATATCGCAAAAACAGGGCTGTGTGGCAGACTCCCCCCCCCCCCCCCAGTCTACCTGAAATCAGTGACTTCGGGACACCTAAGCCTGACGCTGGAATCAGATCGTCAATATTTTAGGTTACAGTAGCCAGCCTTTGGCGTGCATCCAGATGTTCGGCATTTCTTGGGTTAGGGTAACAGTTGGTGTAGGATATCCCAGAACCAAGGTTGTGTGGCAGAGTCCCCCCCCCCCTTCAGTTGGGACGGGGAGCCGTAAGCATGCTAACGTCATAGTTCGTTTAAGGGACTAAATAAAATAATTGGTATTTTAAACTTTGGTTCAGTCACGATCCGGAAAGACCTTCGTTTTACTTTTTATGGCACTTGCAGCCTCTGGCTCAAGTGCCATATACCGATCACAATTCCGTCTGTCGGTCTGTCGGTCGGTCCGAGTTTTTTTGTCCCACATATCCGAGTTAGGGTACTTCCAGATGTGCTAGGACAATGAAACTTGGCAGGCATATCAGGGACCCGACCAAACTAACCTGGAAATAATCAGTTTCCCGATCCGACCATATGGGGGGGAGTGCGGGGCGCTGGAAACTTGCAAATTTAGGGCATTTTGTCACTTTTTTTCTGAGTTAGGGTACTTCTAGATGAGCTAGGACAATGAAACTTGGCAGGAATATCAGGGACCCGACCAAACGAACCTGGAAATAATCAGTTTCCCGATCCGACCATATGCGGGGGAGTGGGGGCGCTCGAAACTTGAAAATTTAGGGCATTTTGTCACACTTTTTCGAGTTAGGGTACTTCCAGATGAGCTAGGACAATGAAACTTGGCAGGAATATCAGGGACCTGACCAAAGTAACCTGGAAATAATAAGTTTCCCGATCCGACCATATGCGGGGGAGTTGGGGCGCTGGAAACTTGAAAATTTAGGGCATTTTGTCACACTTTTTCGAGTGAGGGTACTTCCAGATGAGCTAGGACAATGAAACTTGGCAGGAATATCACGGACCCGACCAAACTAACCTGGAAATAATCAGTTTCCCGATCCGACCATATGGGGGGGAGTGCGGGGCGCTGGAAACTTGAAAATTTAGGGCATTTTGTCACACTTTTTCGAGTTAGGGTACTTCCAGTTGTGCTAGGACCATGAAACTTGGCAGGCATATCAGAGACCCGACCAAACAAAATTAGGAATAATCAGTTTTCTGATCCGACCATTTTGGGGGGGGTGGAGGGCAGGGGAATCCGGGAAACTGAGAAGTGTGTAACTTTCGAACGGATGATCGGATTGTAATGAAACTTCATAACTGAAGAGAATATATATCTGTAATGTCCCGTTTAAAGTCTTGACCGGATTCGGTAGCCAGGGGGGAGTTGGGGGGGGGAGACCGGAAATTTCAAGAAACGGTTAGAATGGAGGGATCGGAGTGAAACTTGCTGGGAGGAACAAGCATCTGCTCTAGATAAGTCCTTTAGACCATTGTACTGGATCCGGACACTTATGGGGGGGGGGGCGGAATTCCGGTGATGGTGGTTTTTTAGATTTTCACGATGAAACTTAGCAGGCATATCAGGGACCCAATCAAACTGACTTCAAAATAAAAATATTGTTGATCAGATAATGGTGGGGGAGTGGAGGGAGGGGAATCCGCAGGGGAATCCGGGAAATTGAGAAGTGTGTAACTTTCGAACGGATGATCGGATTGTAATGAAACTTCATAACTGAACAGAATATATATCTGTAATGTCCCGTTTAAAGTCTTGACCGGATTCGGTAGCCAGGGGGGAGTTGGGGGGGGGGGGGGAGACCGGAAATTTCAAGAAACGGTTAGAATGGAGGGATCGGAGTGAAACTTGCTGGGAAGAACAAGCATCTGCTCTAGATAAGTCCTTTAGGCCATTGTACTTGATCCGGACACTTATGGGGGGGGGGGTCCCGGAATTCCGGTGATGGTGGTTTTGGGGACTTTCACGATGAAACTTGGCAGGCATACCAGGGACCCAATCAAACTGACTTCAAAATAAAAATTTTGTCGATCAGATAATGGTGGGGGGAGTGGAGGGAGGGGAATCCGAAATTTTCAGTCATGCGTAATTTTAGAATGGTTGATCGGATTCGAGTGAAATTAAAGAATTCAACAGAGGACATTTCTCCGATGATTTTTTTCATATCCGGACCGGATCCGGCAACTATTGGGGGGGGGGGGGGAAATACGTGCCCCGTTTAGAATGGAGGGATCGGGATGGAACTTTGTGGGAAGAACAAACAGATGCTCTAGGTAAGTCATTTGCTGAATCGGATTGGCTACGTGCACCGCGGGGGAGCTGGGTGGGGTGGGGGGGGGGGGTGGACCGGAAATCTCGAGAAACGGTTAGAATGATGGTATCGGAGTGAAACTTGCTGGGAAGAACAAACATCTGGTCCATATAAATCTTTTACATAATTTGACTGGATCCGGACACTTGAGGGGGGGGGAGGAGGGGTATCCCGGAATTCCGTTTTTGGGGGATTTTCACGACGAAACTTGGAAGGCATATCAGGGACCCGGTCAAACTGACTTGGAATAAAAAAAAAATCCTCGATATGATAATCTTGGGGGGGGGGGGGGGAGTTGAGGGAGGGGAATCCGGAATATTGAGTCATGCGTAACTTTGGAACGGGTGATCGGATTCGAGTGAAATTTAATAATTAAACAGAGGACATTTTTCTCTTGTGACCTTTTTCATTTCCGGACCGAATCCGGCAATTATCGGGGGGAGGGCGGAAAATACTTGACCCGCTTAGACTGGTGTGATCTGGATCGAACTTCGTGGGAATGACAAACAGATGCTCTGGATTAATCATTTGCAGAACAGGATTGGCTCCGGTTATTGTGGGTGGAGTTGGAGGAGGGGGAGGGGGGTCTGGGATTCCGGTGATCGCGCGTTAAGGTACTTCCAGATGTGCTAGGACGATGAAACTTCGCTGGAATATTGGAGACTCAACAACATTTGCTTAGAAATTGCTACTTCCCAAATCCGATTATTCCTTAAAGTACCAATCTTGACCGCAAAGTAAAAAAAATACTTTTAAGCAATATATGCATTTTCGTGATGCCCATCAGCCCATTAGCAGTTTTGCCTCAAGGGTTTTGCTTACAAATGAAGTTCCAGCTCCCTTATAGCGCGCATCTCAACCGCAAAGTCGAAACTTACTCTTGATCAATCAAATCATCTTGACACATGCAAGTGCCATATGAGCTTACAGCTCTTGTTCTTAAAGGCCATTTTCCTGGCTAGGATTGCTTCTCTTTGTGACGAATCGATCATGCGACTTTCGCAAAAACTTCCTACCGCACAAGCTAATAAAGCAGAAAATTTGGTTCGAACATGTTATGCGCCTTCCCCACAAAATTACTAAATTCTGTCCTACAAATTGTCATCTTTCAATTACCGATATTGCTGAAGGATAAACCGCAGACTTTATATTTCAGGGCCGCTCCAAAAAACGATCGAAACTAACAACTGCATGACCGATTTTACTAAATGAGCAAAGAATGTACGCGTCATTTATCTCTGATTCGATTTTCGGCGACTGATGGCTCTATTTGTTCTATTCGACGAAGCATGCCGAAATCGACGCACCATGGTCAGATGGGGTAAATTGCGTGATGGTCAAGAGACGATCTTGTCCTTTCAGTCGAATTGCTTCGTATCGAACTTTACATGCACGAAAATGCCATCAGTCTGTCTACCGAATCATAGCAAAATTGGATCATTACAATGTTATATTTATAATTATAGTTAGAGCGTCAACGAATTCAGCAGCCAGTGAAGGTTGTTCTGTTTGACCCCTGATTTTTTCTATTCGAGCAATAGGAGTGTCTGCCGTTGGCCATAGGAAAAGGGTTTTAGATAATGCCGAATACTAAACCCTGCGTGACAAAGGAATTAACACAACTGAATGCCTCGGAAAATTACACTATTTATCTATGTGATCGGATTCTTAGAATTATCGTGACAACTTGTACTGATTTATAAATCGGCCAATAGGTTGGAAAATTCAGCATTTTTCTACCTGAACGGGTTTCTAAGAACTACCGTCACGACTAGAGTTCCAAATCATATCGCAATCACTTTATAGCTAAGAAAAGAAGCATAATTCTCTGAGAGGCTTATCTGGTTTTCGTTTATTCACGTTATCCATCCATTTTATCAGATCATTCATACTTTAAAAACATCCTGCCCTCTCAGCCCACGAAATTATTAGCCAGTTTTTCATTCCTGAACCCGTTTAATGTGCTTGTCACTGTGTAAAAATTTCAGATCTATTTAGTGTGTGTTTTAAACTATTTGAAGAATGTAGTCATGTTTATTTAAATTGTTTTGTTTAGTGTTTTAATATGTGTATTTTACTTTGTGTATTTTACTCATACTCCGCTGTTATCCAAAAAGCGGGTCACAAATAATTAATCAATAATACATACAATTAATTGTTATTGCTGGTTAAGCAGTTGCTCCAAGTCCGGATGGGGCTACAAACGATCTACATTCTTAAGAGCCCAGTTCAGATTTGTATTTTCTTACTGCTAGATCCGTCTCATTTTTGTTTTTATTTTGTCGAAGACAGTTCCTTCGGTGAGTGGCTTGCCCCAAGCTCAATATCAATCAATCAATCAACCAGTCATGCTGCTTGAATGTTAATAGATCCAGCTGTATTTTTTTTTTCAAATGAGTACTATATTATAGATAGATAGACATTTTTATTGATCTAACTCGTAGGGCCGATGTGGCACTAAATACGTTGACCATTACATTTACTGTGTTAAAATACTTGAATATATACAATTATTACATAAAAGAAAATAAATCAGTTGGAATTCACTTTTTTCTTTTTTCATAATCAGGTCTATGGAGTGGATATGATATCTGCATTTTGATTTGTGCGTCTCGTCAGCCGGCCTCTAGTGTGGGAGATACCACCAGTGGTGGTTTCGGTGGTGGCGGTGGAACCAACCTATCCGCCCTTTCTGAAAATTTCAATTAACCGATATAGCTATATTTTGGAAGGTGGGAACAAAAAGCTATACAGATCAGATTCATGCACTCCATCGAAAACCAAAGTAAATTTGCTAAATTGTACATGTCTGGACGTACGACTGTGTCCTTGGCGTCCAATCTTGTCACAGAAGCTGTCTGGAATCGGTAATTATCTTAGTAATTATATGAATTAGATGTTCGTGTCAATCAAGGTCCAGTAGGTTTGTGGCGCACCACGCAGTCCCTCTCATGGTATTATAATTATATCAGTAATTAAATTATCTCATATCAGCTTTGTCTCACGGGTTCATGGTGTATTAGTTAACTCCACGGTCTACCCAGATACATTATTTTTGTCATTTTTGGGGAGATTTTTGCTTAAAAATGTGCCTCCTGTCGATCTCACACTGCGGCAAAAGCTATAAAGCGAGACCGGAAACGTAATCGATTGATATTTTTTCAGCGACCAGCCTCGTCAACCGGAATCCCGAATCGAAACGCCCGGAATTTCAATCCGGGAATATACGACTCGTGGAAATCCGAATGGAACGGCCAGCTCGCCTCTTACGCCTCCGCGACGAATCAGCACTTCAGCCCCGGCTCATCCTATAGCCTATCACGTGATCTTATTCCAAACGCGTCGCTCCGGAGACCAGAGTTGCCTACTCGCCCTGGTTCGAGCCTTGCCAACAGGTTCAACATGGTTCACGAGTGGGGGCGAGGGTTTACCAACACCACGGTTGTAAACAATTATACTAGCGAGTGGGTTGCTGCTGCTGCGGGAAGAAATAGTCGCCTGGGGCTCGATGGGGGATGGTCCCACTCAGTGCTTAACGGTAGTAACAGATCTAGTGCCACGAGAACTTTGCGTAGACCAACAGATTATGACCCCAATGAATTCTAATTATAAAATGGATTTAAGTGAAATGGGAAGGATTCCGCTGAGAGTGCGAGATCCAACGGAATTCCCCAAAGTGCAGTTCAAACATAGAAGATGGCGCCGTGAGTTGCAGACACTAAAACCGGCCTCTTAGCACTAGTAGAAGAACTCCTTTGTGCGTAAACGGATTTCGTACTCGACTTATCCCAATAGGAAAGGGCCTATGCGCAATCTAACTAGGTAGGCCTGAAACCTGAATTTTCCTGTTGGAACAGATTCCGACCTGGCATACCTTTATTTACCGTACTACAAGCCAGGCTTTGTCACGCTGACCTTGGCCTAAAACCCGTAATGTATTTGTGAGGTCTTAGCCTTTTATGGTTTCTGTATCCGTCTGGGTCTGCTGCAGTTACTTTTGTTTTATTGTATTGGGGAATTCAATCAAAATCCACCACTAACGCCTTTTTTTAGTTTGATTCAAATAGAAAGATCGAATCGGCTCAGAGGTTGTTAATCCATAGTTTTTGCTCATATTTTGTACTCAGCTTATTAATTGCCGTGTGGCAACCGGCCTTTGTTGACAGGCCAACGAGATTATTTTAGTCCGCGGTCTCTGCATGAAACCCCTGAGAACAGTTTGAAGAAATTGTATGTTTCTGGTGTTAACTGTGATACGTATGTTTATGATATTGTTCGAGTCGCGGAGGTTTGAGGAAGAAAAAGATTATTTTTCGGTTTCGCGAAAACTTGTTGATACTGAAATATTTATTGTGTTCTTTAATAAAGGAAAAATTATTAATCTTGACTACCATTGATTGAAAGTAGGCTATCGCATACCACATGTGTCGACCTCGCCATAATGACATAAAGAGCCGGGCTATATCTATAGTGGTTCAAGTACGAAGAGATTCTTTAATCATATTTTGTCAGAACGAGAAGTATGATTGTCAGATTTGAGCTTCCAAGATCGACAAAACGCAGTTGTCAAATTCTGAATTTCACCGTACAGCGCACAGTTTTAACCCAAATTTTTACTCTCGATTGAAGTAAAAATCAGGCTGATTTGCTTGTGGCGGACATTTTCAAGAATTTCTTAATCTCATGCAGAAATTCTTTTATTTTAACAGAAAAGAATTTGATGATAGGAATTTTTCTCCAATGCGGCGTTAAAAATAAATCGGTTTCGTAAGCAATGAGAAAAGATGTACAGACGGGGGATTATTGCATCATGTCATATGATTTTTTAAATTCAGAACAAGTCTGCTTTTTTCATTTTTTTTTTGACGATCAGTCCTTCTCTTTCGGAAAGGGTCGAACTGAAGCACATTGCCAACTTCCAGCTAAATGTCTCACATATTTCTGGATTCGTCGTGAACTAAGACAGACGGGCAGATTCGTGCTGAGTGGCACTTATTTTCATTTGGGATCCGAAAAGACGTTCTGAGTATACCGGATTCCATAAGACTTGGCTGTGGCGCCTTTCGTAGTAGTATTTAATGACAGGTCATGTGATTTCATTCGGGTTTTAGGCTTGGCTTTTGGTGTTTGGGCCACATTAAAAGCTAGATTTTGTTGGGGGGGAAGTAGTGTCTTGCCCGAAATAAGTCATAGCTTACTTTAAAATTTCGCCTGCGGCGCTCATTTTCATCGTGTCTGATGTAGGGGCATCAGAAACTGCTGCGGGTCAGGTCATTGCGGAAGCCAATTCCTGTTATTACGAATGATGTTCACCTTAACCTTACAAATACTAGCTACAATGTTTCTTTAAATTCGTGCAGTTTCTCGCATGTGGTGCTGTGTTTCTTGGCTATTGTTTATAACTGGTATGAATCTTGAGAATTACCAGTCGTATACTCTGAGGTAGCCACCTCCCACGCCCAAGCCCTTCCCGATGAAAAATTTATCTCAAAATAGTACTATGAAGTAGTACGAAAAAGTTGCATGCAGTACCAACGATGCTACTACATGCTTCTACTTCAAACCTACCGTGTTATTGCATACTACTATATGCTACTATTAGCAAGACTGGATGCTACTATGGCAAGACAGGATGCTACTGGATACTACTACATAAGATCGGACCAGTCTAAGGCACATTAAATGATAGTATTCTTTGCTATTACATAGTATTACATGGAACGTTTTCGTACTACTACCATACTACTACGCAGGCTACAAATTTTTCATCGGGTTCTACTGCCCCTGAGCTTTGAAATACGACTAGGCTTCTTCAGTCTTCAGCGCTTGCAGGTATCACAAGTTTTATTATTGCATATGCGACGAAAAGCTGAAATGGGCTGAAATGGCGTTCAAACTCTCATTATCAAGAAAACTCTTTTGCAAAAGTTTTGTTGTACCAACAAGACGGAGACCTATCAAAGTTTCCAGCTACTCACTGTCTTAGAATGATTACCAAAGGCCGATAATTTAGTCTGAAAGTCGAAAGTGTACCTATACATGGTATTTTTTTTTTTTTTGTATATCCTACCATGATGATGGTGTAGCAGTCAGAGGCGTTACTAGCCTAAATGTTTGGTGGGGGGGGGGGCAAGGAATTTACCGACTGTTTTTGCAGAAAAAACGACGGTTTTCAAGAAAAAAACGACATTTTCGAAAAATTGACTGATTTTCAGAAATAACGACTGTTTTGACGAAAAATCGACTGTTTTAATGACAAAAATCAACTGTTTGGCGAAAAATCGTGGCGCTTGGCGCCGACTCGGTTATTTTTACCGACTGGCCTAAAAGATGTGGGGGGGCTTCCCCCTCCCCCCCCCCCCCCCCGGTCGTGACGCCCCTGGTAGCAATATCCGTTTTCGTCGGGCAGTGTGCAATCTCTCTATTATCGCTGTTCCCCGAAGAGTCCACGGGGAACGGCGAGAAACACACCCTAGTGTTTTGCTCTGGTCTCGACGAAAAAGGAAATCTGCTGCTTGTCTGGAATGATCGTGGTGACTAGCTCCTCTTGACGATACAGAATCCCTGTGTACCTAGCGGAAGCGTCACCACAGCTGTCGCCAACGATCGCCGCGATTGGTTGACACAAGATTTGGGTTGTTGAGTTTGAGTCGTTAGGGATACGTTCTCTCTTTCTTTCCTGAGGATCACTGACGTGTTTTGGACTTCGTTGTATAAAGTATACGGGAGACAATTTGGAAAGAGACAAGCATGGCGACTTGTGTTTTACCGCCTGATTTTATCATTTCAGTTTCCTTAAAAGAAACAAACATTTAAAAAATATAAGTAATCAAGCATGATGCTTGATTATTTATGTTTTTAGCATCTACTAAGGCCTTGGTTCATTTTGCCCGATTTTGCACCAAACACTTACTCCTCGCAAGCTCCTAATTGCTCTTTTGGCCGTTTTTCGACCAAGGATTTTGTCCTTTCTGCCTAGGCGTGGAAAGAAAATCCTGAGGTGAGTTGACCAATCTGCTTGGAACGCGCAAGTCCGCCAAACTCGTTTCTACTGTACTAAAAACGGCTAAATTAGCAGAAAGGCCAGGGGACTTGAAAGGGGCTGGTTTGTTCCTGTATATGTTTATTTATTCTGCAGGTCTGAACCTTAGGCGTATTCTCGCCGTTTCCCGAGGACTCCACTTGAAGAGTCCCCGCGTTTTTCTTTGTCCCAGTGACTCACTCCCCGTATTGTCGCGAGTCCCCATGGGCGGGGAACGCTCCAGTTATCATCACCATCATTAAAATGGACTCCCTTTCAAAATCGGAGGGGAATCAATTTTTGCTGGTGTTGGTGCAATGTAAAATTAATTAAAACAATCAGAATAAACAAAACCAAAAATAAAGGGGATCCAGACTAATTTCGTCAACTGCATATCTTTAAGCATTCCCCGTGTTCTCGCTGTTTCTGTACGTGGAGTCCTCGTGGAGTGACTCCGAGCGTGTTCCACCCTCGTACCAATAGTAACTATTAGTTACTAAACCCGTTCCAGCCTCACGAAAAGTTACTACGCTGACCGTTCCAGCCTTGTCGAAATAGTAACCAATAGTAACTATTTGCTTACCACGCTCGGGAGCGTGGTAAGCGTAGTAACCACGAATCTCTGTCACGTGATTGGTCGGATTCACCCGTGGTATGATATTTCGCTGGAAAATACAAAAATCGTTCCAGCCTTGACGACAAAAAGGCAGAATTTGTGACGTCATGCGTGGTAACTACGGTAAGTAGAATGGAACACGCTCTCCCTCTATTCTCGCCGTTCCCTTCGACTTCCCGAGGAGTCCTCGGGGAACGGCGAAAATATGCCTCTTGTTAATTTCGGGATTTTTCTGCACTGAAGGAATTTCAGTCCATCGAAATAGGATTATCCGGCAAAAAGTTCAAAACTCACTAAAGACGTGCTTTCGAAGAAGAGGACATTGTGATTGTAATCATGGCTGCAAACGGAGACCAACCGGTAAGCTAATTTGTATCCATTAGTGGTCTGAAATAAAGTTTCACCCTTACTTGTTGTTTTCTGTTAGAATAGGCATGCTATTTTGGATGTTGCGGAAGTTTGACCAATATTGAAATGAAAGAATCTGTGAAAAATACGATGAAATTTGAAAATAAGTTAGGCAAGTATTTCTGTACATTACTGACGATAAATATTCATTCAGCCCAAGCCCAGGTTGATAGCAAATCATTTTTGACAGTGCAAAAGGGATACATCAGCTGAATTTTATTAGAGCTATATTTCAGCCCTTCTTGGCAAGGGTCCTCTTCAGGCTCAAGCTGCTTGAACTGGAAAACGAACTTGCGAAAAAAAAACTACAGAATACAATTTGGGGAATTAGTATGGTGCTGTGATTTCATTTTGGATCAGAATCAGAACTTGAAACTGACTTCGTTGAAGCATAAGACAAGTCATTAAAATCAAAAAATAATATTCAGGTATAAAACGAGATATACAGAAGGGGTACTCAACCTCAAATTTTTAAAACCTCGAACCTGGCCCAAATAGGTAGAAAGGAAATTTCAGTACATTCCTAACAAGGTGCTAACTATCTAGCAGGAAACCCTGAATGACCTAGGACATATTTTGGACTGCACAGAAGTTTCCTTGTAAGGTTTTCAGGTCAAGTAACGAGGCTATATAAATTTGAGGTTGGATACCCCTCCTGTAGGCGAGTACTAATTACCAGAAACATGGAATGGTATCATCAGTGAAAGTACATTCAGACCCCATGCCCTCCTCTACAACAAAGCCAAAGCCAACCCAAAAGCAGAAAAATCTCCACCCTAATATCAACCCAAATTGAGCAGCAAAAACAGCAGTCGTGTCCACGGTGAAATCACAGCACCAACTTTAACTCCGAGCAACTCTGACAAACGAATTCACCAAATCAGATACTTAAGGCTTGTTTGTGTTTCTTTAGTTTGTGTTTTTTACATTTTCATTTTCTTTAGTTTGTGTTTTTTTCATTTTCCAGTTTGAGCCTGAAGACGACAAGAAGGGCAAAATATAGCTGGAATAAAATTCAGCTGACACATCCGCTTTGCACTGTCAGTACTGAATGCAAACAAGAATTTAATTTGAATGAAGTTAAGTTAAAGCTACTTGCTTTTTATTTTTTTGAATCTTTGGCTCTTGTTGCTCAGTTGTTTTGCAGCCTTTTCTTGTCGGGCTGCTGTCAGGACAAGTTACAGCATCCAAACACCATCCAAAGAATTGGAAAAGTTTATCATCAGTTCCAGGCAACTTCCAGGACTGTCTAGTTATCCCAACAGAGTAGAATGAGCATGAAAATAGAAACAGGAAAAGAATTTGATCTCATTATTTATGTCAAAGACAAAAGTATACTTTAGCAGAGGCCTCATTTGACCCCCCTGGACCCCTGCAAGGGGAGGGGGGTAGCTGCATATGAAAAATCATGTGATCTTCAACCAAGCTAATGATCCGAAATTATGTCATTGTCTCCCATAGGCTTCGGCAAATGATGACTATCTGTAGTATAGATGTAAAAAGTGAATTTTGCAACTGAAAAATCTAATCAAAAATTTTCAAAATTGAAATATTCCGAGGCCTCTCGTAAATTGCGAATTTTGCGAAATATTCAGATATTTTGCAAAATTGAAAAATCCTGAAAAATTTAAAGAAATGCAATTCTCACTGTAATTATAGTAAGAAAAATGTAATTCTCGCTGCAATTTTCGCTGCAATATTTCGCGGATTTGCACTGCCCACACTACTCAGTCATATTGGGAGAGAGCAAAGTCTTAGTCAAGGCTTGCATTTATAGCGTGATTTTGCGATGAAGGACACATACAAAAAAAGAAAGGTGTTGGAGATTATATTTCATTTGATTAATAGGTTGGAAAAATGGCATCGGCATGGACCTTGGCTTCACAGCTGAAACCCTAAATTCTTTTTAGTCTTGCAAATTAGATTCTCCTTCTCAACCAAACTATTAAAAACGGCAGTGACATACTTCTGTTAAAAAGTCTAAAATAATGCATATAACTTTAATTAAACACATGTAGATATATACCGAATGCTTTGTGAGGTGCTTGATGAAATGATTTTCGCTTTACTGCAGAACCACCCCAGTCCTCGCATATCTGGATTCCGGAAAGTCTAATAAGAGGAACTATAGTTCATAAAAGAACCGTTTTTTTCATCACCTTTCAAACGATATTTCCCCCAAATCTACTTCACAAAATACAAGTAATGCAACTAGTCAACTCCAGGACTAATAAATTGATCTGCAGTGTCTAGTATGTAGCCTACTACAAAAGCTGTAAGAAAATAGGCAAGGGGATAAGAGCTGGACACTTTAAGAGCTGCTGAACCAAAAGAAATTGCCTACAACCAAGAAAAGTAAAACACAACTATCGAAAATAGATCAAGTTTAGGTCTTTCAATCCTATCTCAAGACTACCAATGAAAACGATCCGCCAATCAAAGATCCCCGACAATCCCACAATCAAACCGCGGTAAGGTCTCGGATCGCTAAGCAGGCGTAGGGATAGCTGTTGCCATCTAGTCTTTCCGGAATTTACAGATTTTTCAGTAAGTATTGTCTCCTACATCGAATCTCTAATACACTTCAAAAAACTTTTACATCTACCCAGTTCTCGGTTTTTGCCGGACTTCGGGAGAACTACTTGTCCGGCAAGCATACAAAGTTCAAACATTGATTCAGCATGTCTCCATGCTCCTATCTGGAATTTATAATCGACTTCAGAAAGATACTTTTATTCCTATAAATTTTACACTTTTAATCGACTTCTGGGTGAACTACTTCTCACTGTCAGACAATAAAATAAAGTTCACATACATATTAAGCATATCACTTTTCTCCTGAACGACTATCTCATTAGTTGAGAAATATATTTGTTTTTCCTTCATTTGACCGCCCCCTGTCCCAGCCCTAAATACACGGCTACAGAAGATTTGAACATAATGTCTCAGTCCCTTCGAGAATTACATGTTTGTACACATTTGGTTTCTTTTTTTTCCCAAGTACACGAAGGAGAAAAATTTGGTGAGACAGAAACAAAATCTGGTGACTGGCTGCAATGGAAATATATACACCACAGAATTTGTGGGTCCTCGAAAAATTTAAGTACTGGCTATGCAGCTTGAACGTTCGTGCGATGTAAGAAAACACAGTAAAAATGAATTTTTTGGCTTGCTTTTGAGATACTACTTGCTTTGTTTATAACTTTCTGAGGTGGGATAAAGACACGGAAGTTAGAGATAGAGTAGAACCTGTACCGAAATAACCTGTACCAGCAAAGGTACTCCTCCTTGAATGCTTCTCGAATTTGGGACTGCCTTGGTTTTGTTTTTATCCTCTAAATAGTCAAGTGGGAATGGCAATTATGAACCTAACTGCCTGCTAAGACCCAAGTTTTTCAGCCTTCGTTGACACAAAAAATCAAGTCATAGAAAAGAATAGAACTGTACCGAAATAACATCGATAATTTAAGACCTAATATCAGCTAAGAGCCACATGTTTCACGTTTCTTTTCAAAAATAGAATAAAACCAGAATCCTCTGGAGCTATTTGATATTTCTTTTTGCATGTTGTTTTCTTCTGTCGGGATATCTATAATGGGTAATGGCTATTAAAGTACCGGAAAATGCTAGACACTGTAACCCTGCAGTCAGGGGCTTCACGACGGGGGGGGGGGGGGGGGGAGGGGAGGATGCACCCATTTGTCGCCAAAACCGTTGATTTTTGTTCGTTAGAATAGTCGATTTTTGTCAAACAGTCGTTCTTTTCTGAAAATCAGTCGATTTTTTCGGAACTGTCTTTTTTTTCTTGAAAACAGTCGTTTTTTCTGCAAAAACAGCCGGTCAAAACTACCAGCCAGTCGGTAAATTCCTTGCCCCCCCCCCCCCCCCCAAAAAAAAAAAAAACATATTGACTAGTAACGCTTCTGCCTAAAGCTGAGCAACACGGAACAAAACATCTGTGTTTTTTACTGAAAGTTGGCTACTGTATGTGCTCAGTATAGCAAAGTAACATATTCTACTACAGATTGTAGATGTAAAATTTCAATACCTCCGTTAATCATAATTGTAAATATTCACTGAAAAATTTTGAAAAATTAAAAGCAATCCGAAAAATAAGATGCTGAGCTAGAGTTTGTTATTTCTACACATTTGCATGGTCAGACGACAATTGACGAACTCGCTCAAGATATGCTTCTTCCCCTCCTCTCTTACCCCATGTGACCACAAAAACTCCAACAAGTAGGAACATTTCCAGGCTTGCCGCAATATTTTTATCCTAATTTCACCACTCTAGCTTGACTGCAAGTAACATTGCAGTTCGTAAGAATAAGAAACGGTTTTTACGTTATCTTTTTTTCCATCGCCGTCTACTGTTTCAGCAAAGAATTTTCGTACTGTAGACTTTATCTTGCCCATTTCTTAAAATTCAGGTGACAAAAAAAAAGATTTTCAAGCCATGTCTTAAATTAAATTTGCCAGGCAAGCGTAAGGGGGGCTCCAGGGACTCTGTAGAGGTAGCAGCTTTCAAGTGTGTTCAAGTATTCGACAATGCCGAGAGGTTATTTGACATGGAATTTTCCGTCTCGAAGACATTGCCAAATGCACTAAAAGAGTGAGTTTCGAGTCCCGGAGGCACCCATTAAGAATATCGAATAGATCTAGTAAGAAGTCCCTTTCATTCAGATCGAAACTTGTCTAAGGTTACATAGATAAATGTTTTCCTTTTTCATTCCTTTCCGCTTCTTTACCTTATTGATGATTATAGTGGACTTTCAATAATAAAAAATACAAAAAATATATGTAATATAAGGTCACATGTGCATGCATACTCTCATAACTAAGAAACCCCTCTGATTGGGCCAAGCATTGTCATTTATCCGAAGCTTACTGTTTAGGGTAGTTACGGATAGGTTATTTCTGATTAATGGTAATGGTCGTTACCGTCGGTAACGGTAATGGTCATAAGAGATGGGTGAATCCGATCATGAAAGGGTTCGAATCCGAATCCGAATCGAGGGCTAGGTACGAATCCGGTTCCGAATCCGAATCGAGGGCTAGGTACGAATCCGGTTCCGAATCCACCATTTCATGCTGAGGATTCCAGTCCGACCTTAACAAGAATCAAATCATGTACATAGGTTATGCTTTAAAAATCAGAGGTGATCAAAAGCACTGATATCTAAGGTAATCAGATAACGTGATAGATTACTGAGGATGGTTGGTGGTGGAGACCAAAAAGTTGGATTGTCAAAGCCCACTGCTTAGACTGCTCTGTAAAATCTGGAAAAACGGAAACTGGAAGGATGTAGACTAGAAATTTTAGCGGATTCGTAAGATTGAGGGTTTGGAATCCGAGTCCAAATCCGAATCCAGCCTGACAAGCAAAAGATTCGAATCCAGATTCGGATTCGCCCATCTCTGATGTTCATTACCATGGTCGCTACGAGGCAGTCATTAGGTGTATTTGAAATGGCTCCCTTATTAAAATTCAGAAAACCTGTGAAAAATTGCTTATCTCGAGTCCTTCTCAACCAAACTAGAGAAAATGGCAGTGACCTAGTTCTGTTAAAAGGTTTTAGAATAGTCTACTCGTTTAGGAATAGTCAACTTGTCTGGCATCGTGTTCCTAGTGTCCTATATTTACCTAGGACGTTTAGCTATCAAGATCCGATAAGCCTTACACTGATTAACCTTCAAGGGTGCTTTAATGCCCATGTCTCAACTGACTGCTGGTCTTGTGTTTACAGCTTTTGTTTTATTGGCTTGATACTTATTTCTGTAGAACTTCTTGTTATTGATTTCTTATTTGTGTTAGATGGAAGAACCTTTTGGAGGTTTAGTCGGAGTAGACTCTCCATATGTGAAGCTCATTTCGTCAGATGGTCATGAGTTCATCATCAAGCGAGAGTATGCTCTAACTAGTGGCACGATCAAGGCTATGCTTAGCGGCCCAGGACAGTTTTCAGAGAATGAGACTAATGAAGTGAACTTTCGAGAAATTCCGTAAGTAGACCTAAGGCGTTTTTCCGTGCTCCCACAAACAGTTTTTGGGTCGACTGTGGCTCGAAAAGAGTGTTTCCGCGGTCTTTCATGTGGCCCACAAGTCTTTGTCCGCGACCAACAAGATTTTCGTGGCTCAAATTCGACAAACAACTGGCGCGGTGATTGTCGATTTTGTGGCTCGATTCTGGAGGGAAATTCAAATTAAGCAGCAAAATAGTGTCTAAACAATAAAGCTAACTACTTTTTAAAGCATAACACTCAAAACTGAGGATGCGTTTTGTACAGAATGGTAATGAAATAAGCCTGGAGTTCTATTTATTGAGATTTTACATGAGTTGTATTTTTATTTTCAGATATTTGAAATTACCGCCAAAAAAGAGACAAAACGGCGTTTCCGCGAGTTTCAACTTGTGGCTCGACTATGTGGCACACAATTGTGTTTCCGCGACAAACACTCAGAAGTGTGAGGCCCACAATTGTGTCGCGGAAAAAGGCCTCTACTGTTGAGACTTGTTGTTTCGTGTTCAGACTTTACATCAGGATAATAATTTCAGGATTCGTTAGGGTATTAGGGGAGAGATTGGAATACCCTCTCCGAGAGAAAATAGTGCTTAAAGCGTCAATTGATACGGCGGGGAATGCACGAGGAACCATTACCAGTCGATAGGAATTATTATATAAACACTACTTTACATTTTATTCCCGCAAATTTTTATATCGATCAACACTGTTTATTTATACAGAAAATCAAATTCGCCCGTTATAGGAGCACGCCCATCAATCTAATCGGCTTATTGATCATTTCAGAGGGTTGGAGTCTCGGAGAGCAGCTGTCGCTACTTTTCATCTTTGGAATATGGCAGATTGTTAAGCAGAAATGGTATAAAAGCCTAGGAATAAAATATTGAAATAAACATACACTGCCAAATATTTAGCTACATTTTCTTTTACCTTATATTCAAATGTTTTTCTTGTCAAGTGTCAATATCCATTTTGAGCTAGACCAGTAGGAGTACGTCCGAAATTCGCCACTCATACCAAGAATAAATAAGGGAAGAATTGAGAAGACTTGAATCATGGGACGTTGTTTTCTGTCCAGACCACAGAGTAAATATTGGCGCTATTTCTTCTGATCGCCGTGCTTCGCGTCAAGAAAGTGCGCCGAATTCAAATTAAACAGAAAGAGGCCGACATTTTGCTCTTCTCCCTCCAACAAATCGCTGCTACCACTAGTTTAAAAGACAAAACAAGGGGCTAAAGTACAGTGAGATGATAGAAGTCGTGCAATCCTACATTCAAGGATGACGAAAATAAAGGCAGAAAAGGACCGATTTGGACTGAACACTATAAGTTTAAAGAAGGAAGGGACACGCTTCCAAACATTCATGCAATCTCCATGGCAGATTCTTAGTGATGAAAAAAAGACAGTCAATAGGATAGATAGTGAAACATTTAGCCAACTGCCCGAGATAGTGATAATACATTTTGACCAAAAATAATAAATGGTTATCTCAAATGTAGACGTTTTGAATGGTACCGTGCAATTATCATTTTCAGTAATCAGTTAAAGTTTAAAATTAGGAAATACTTCAAGCCAACTGTTTTTTCTCAACTAACCGAGAAATGTTATGAACTGAATTTTGTGTACAGAGTACAACTTACAAACAAAACATAACAACTCTTTGAGTACAGTTCGCCAGCTATGCCCAAATTCCAACTTGAATGATGTAAAAACATGATAATGAAACAAAAAACGATTACGAAAAGGCATAGACAATGACAAATTTGGGCAGATGTAAAGTGCAACTATCCGAGATAATGATAGACCTTTTTGACCAAGATTAATAAGTTGTTATCACAAACTGATACTTCTTGAAAGATATCCTACACTCAGCAATCATTAATTTAAAATTAGGACTTTATACTGTTTTTCGCAACTACACGAGAAAATGATTTGAACTAAATTGCGTGTAGAGTACAACTTAAAAACAAAACATAATAACTCATTGAGTACATTTCGACAGCTAAATATTGTCCAAGCTTAATACCTTTTCTAGAAGCGATTCTTTACAGTCCTGAGAAGACCAAAATAAAATTACTAATGTTCACACCAGTCCTATTGAATCTGAACTAAAGGCATGCCTGTTAGATTTGTGCTTCAGCGTTCAAGTTGCTTAATTGTTCCCCTGAGTCATCAAATGCCGCATTCCCTTGGGCTTCACCGTCTTTGTGAAGGGTGGTGACAACATAAGCTTCATATTGCAAATCTGACCCGAGATTGAAAAGGAGTTTCCATTTATATAATCCTCAGAATTTGCACTGTTTGAACTTCCCGCCTTTTCTGACTGCTTCATCACTTTTGCTCTGGAGGTAACATTTAATACTGCAAGAGGCAACACGCGAAGCTCCACCCCCGGTAAATAAGATCGGACGAAAAGAGATCTAGGATGCTGACATCGGGGTTATGTGAGTTCTCAGTTCTTCCCTTATTTATTCTTGCTCATACTGAGGCCTGCTTTGAACTAGCAACTTTGATGGAGGGGGGGGGGGGTAGACATTGCAATGCTAGATTGTTTCCAGTTCTAGATTAGGATACAATCAGCTGCTTTCCATACAATTTAATATTTTAAAACTCAAAACCATATACTGAAGGTTACTATTATTCATCAGAAAATCGACCAAAAAAACGCGGAATGCTTAAAGAACTTAAATACAAATTCCAAATAATTAATCCTGAAACGGCGGCGGGGGGTGACCCCCCCCCCCCCCCCTTAAATGACGACTAGGCTTGGATGAAGGTCTTTCCATGGTCTTCCATGGGTTGTTAGCGCCTGAAATCCAATAGCTGTGCAACTCCATTACATGATAGACTAACTGATAAATCGTTGCAACGAGGTTTAGCGAATGCTAGCGATTAGGGTGAGACTTTTGCATCTTTTATTTAATTCTAAAATTTACTGCCTTTCTCACCGCCTGTCGTGTCGGTTCATCTGGTTGAAGGGATTTCTTAGTAGCTGTACTCACATATACTCTTGATGACAAACTCTCCTTGCCGATGCAAAATCGCCGGGTACCTAGCGGAGGAGCCGGAAGTGGTATCACAGCTGATCCCAAAGATCGCCGTGATTGGTTGACACAGGGTTTAAGTTGTTGAGTTTGAGTCGTTACGGAGACGTTTACTCCTTCTTCCTTATGATCACTGGCGTGTTTTGGACTTAGTCATAAAGAGTATTATAATTAACTCAATAAAACCAGGAATACACACGTTCAAACCACAACAGCAAAGGTGTATCCTGGCTTCCCCTGGATCTTCTTATGTGATACACTAACCATCTAAAAGCTCGATTCCTGCTCATGCCTCTTGTTTTTCAGGTCCCATGTACTCCAGAAGGTCTGCTGCTACTTCCAATACAAGGTGAAGTATACAAATTCAGCAACTGAAATCCCTGAATTTCCGATCGCCCCTGAGGTGGCTCTGGAGCTTCTCATGGCTGCCAACTTTTTGGATTGTTAATTTTTTTTAACTTATCAACTTTCTTCAAAACTACTGTGTAAAAGGTGTTATTGTGATCTTTGGATATATAATCGATAAAAAGTTATTACTTCTATAGAGGTAAGAGATAGCCCTTTTCCGAATGATCTAAGACGCGGTTTTACAAGGCTCAGTTTAAAGCCTTTCAAATGTGCCATCTATGTAGTCACTCGAACACGTGTTCGGCCTATTATTCATTCTTTGCGTGGATGGACTTCAAGCTTGTGTTTAACTTTTCTAGATTACCTTAATGTCAACTTTTCATAAGCTGAGTTGGTTTTCTAGAACGCTAAACAGCACGCAAGAGCCATCTTTGCGTATGGATTTGAAAATCACCCTTAACGGAACCGTCGTGTCAGTATAACCTAAGGAGGGTTTTCGCGAGATCTCGGAATCACTTTCCGACGAGCGAAGCGCATCGCGAAAACTGAGGGAAAGCGATTCCTGGAATAACTTTCCACTTTCCCGCTGGGCTGATCGCGAAAACGCGTGGAAAGCTGATATCGCCGAGAAAATGTTGAATTACAAACTTTTTCGAACAAATATGGTTCACTTAACGGTTCTTTGATTCTCAAATATTCCATCGAAGTCACCTTGGTTACGATTGCCATTTTTTTTATTTATTAGCGACACTTGTACTGTTTTTTTCTCCACAGCTTTGAAATTCCCGCCGAAACATTCAACTTTCAGCGGAGCTTTCTACCAACCTCGTGGGATCACTTTCCGGGAAAGCTGCTTCGGTTTCCAAAGCGCAAAAACCGGGTTGGAAAGTTCGGCAACTTTCCGAAGTAGCGCGAAAACCATTGGAAAGTGATTCCGACTTCGCTTTCGAGCTCGCGAAAACCCTCCTCTACTTCCGTAATTGCTTTCATTAGCTCGTAAGCCCGTAAACCCAGAGTTGATCTTTGCATTTGCCGCGATTCAGTATTTTCCATGCGCATGATGCCCCTGGTGAGTGTTCGCATATCATGCCATTAATGAGTGAAACCGGTTATATGAATTTTCCGAAGTCTTTGCTAGAAGTCGATGGGCCTGAGAAAATGCTAAAAACAGACAAAATCGTGGATGATTTGTTAAAGCAGAGCCTAGTTTTACAGCATTTTGAAACATCCCGATGAAAAATTTGTAGCCTACGTAGTTGTACGAAAAAGTTGCATGTAATAGCAAAGAATACTATCATTTAATGTGCCTCAGACTGGTCCAATCTTATGTAGTAGTATCCAGTAGCATCATGTCTTGCCATAGTAGCATCCAGTCTTGCTAATAGTAGCATGCAGTAACACGGTAGCCTTGAAGTAGAAGCATGTATTAGCATCAGTTAGTACCGCATGCTACTTTTTCGTACAACTTCGTACTACTGTTTTGAGTGTAATTTCTAATCGGGATAAAACAGTAAATAGTGCGATGTGTGCCTTAAGATACCGTTTTCTCACGTACCAAGGTTTTGAAATTGGCTCCTGTGAGTAATCAGCGTTATATTCATGGCAGTGTCTATCGTTCCCGGACCTGGAACTGATGCCTCAAATGCTAAAAGTACCGGTCGAGTATGCTGCCACACAGGAGCTAATAGTACTCGACCAGTCGAGTAACAAGGGTCATGGGAGCTATTAATACTCGACCATTTGAGGAATAGATTCTCTAGTCGCTATCAGTACTAGACTGGTCGAGTACTAGTGTCTTGGGAAGCTAGAAGTACTTGACTATAGGGAACTTGCAGTCAGAAAGGAACAGGTCGAGCAATTACTACCATAGGACCTATCTTTCCCCGGCCATACAAATGAAATCTGTAAAGTGACAAGGCCGAGTAACCAGCCCCCCAGGGGCCCCAGGGACTAATAGTACTCGACCATATACATGTTTAAGTAGGTCGAGTTTTCATAGCAGTGGCAGCTATTATTACTCGATCTAAAAAGGAGGATAGATGGGTCCGGTATTTGACGTCCAAGGAGCTAATCATACTCGACAGAATATTACTAATAGGTCAAGCTTTCATGGTGGGTGCGGCTAAAAATACTCGACCTATCGAAGGAAGATTGATAGGTCGAGTACTTGATGCCGTAGCAGCTGTTCGTGCTCGACCCAGTATTACTAAGAAGAGGTCAAGTATTCAGGGTCGTGGTCGTGACGGCAAAAATGCTCGACCCGTTGAAGGAGGATTGGTAGAGTACTTGACGCCCTAGCCGCTGTTCGTACTCGACCTAATATGACTGATAGGAGGTAAAGTATTCAGGGTGATGACTGCTAAAAATACTCGACCTATTGAAGGAGGATGGTAGGTCCAGTGCTTGACGCCCTAAGCACGATTCGTACTCAACCTAATATTACTAATAGGGTAATAGGAGGTCAAATGTTCCCGATGAAAAATTTATCTCAAAATAGTGCTATAAAGTAGTACGAAAAGGTTGCACGCAGTACTAACGATGCTACTACATGCTTGTACTTCAAGGCTACCGTGTTACTGCATACTACTATGTGCTACTATTAGCAAGACTGGATGCTACTATGGCAAGACAGGAAGCTACTGGATACTACTACATTGGACCAGTCTGATGCTCATTAAATGATAGTATTCTTTGCTATTACATAGTATTACATGCAACGTTTTCGTACTACTACCATACTACTACGCAGGCTACAAATTTTTCATCGGTTCAGGGTGGTGACGGCTAAAAATACTCGACCTATTGAAGTAGGATTGGTAGATCAAGTACTTGACGCGCCAACCGCTGTTCGTACTCGACCTAATGTTTCTAATAGGAGGTCAAGTATTCATGGTGGTGACGGCTAAATACTCGACCTATTGGATTGGTTGATCGAGTAATTGACTCCCCAGCCGCTATTGGTACTCAACCTGGCAGAGTATTTAAGGTGGGGCTAGCTGTTAGTACTCAACCTAATGAATGGGGCATTGATAGGTCGAGTATTTGGCATCCCACCAGCTATATGTACTCGACCTAATCTACTCAAGCAAAACGAGAATCCATCGAGCACAAGAACATCACAACTTCTCGCCGAGATCACTTTCCACTCGTAGGGTGAATGCACTTTACATGCCATGATTTATTACGTCGAGTGTTAATAGCTAGCACATCCATCAATATTCTATCCAGAGGCGGTACTAGCCAAAATGTTTGGGGAGGGGGCAAGGAATTTACCGACTGGCTGGTAATTTTTACCGACTGTTTTTGCAGAAAAAAAGACTGTTTTAAAAAACGACAGTTCCGAAAAAATCTACTGATTTTCAGAAAAAAAACTGTTTTAATGAAAAAAATCACTGTTTTGGCGAAAAATCGTGGCGCTTCGCGCCGACTCGTTTTTTTTTACCGACAGCATTGGGGGGATGCGTCACCCCCGGTCGTGACGCCCCTGACTCTACCTCCAGTTATTATACTGGGTCAAGTACGAATAACGGCTGAGACGTTAAACACTTGACCTATTAATGCCCAATTTATTAAGCCAAGTACTAATAACTACCACCCCTCCAATACTCGACCTCTCATTATTATAAAACGTCGCGTACAAATAATTGGTATTGCACCAAATAGCCTACTTGACCTACCAATCCTTCAGTACTCTGCCAGCCAGGTTGAGCACGAGTAGCCGCGAAATCAGTACTCTTGATGACTAACTCTTCGTCCGATGAAGAATCACCGTGTGCCTTGCGCGAATAGTCGGTAGCATCACCACAGCTGTCCTCAAGGAACACCGTTGATTGGTTGACATAGGATTTGAGTCATCGTTGGTGCTACGTTTCTCGTTCTCCCCGAGGTTCCCTTGAGTGTTTCGGACTTGAGTCATATAGAGTATTACTCGACCTACCAATCCTTCTACAGGTCGAGTATTTTATAGCCGTCGCCCCCCTGAACACTTGACCTCTTATTCATAATATTAGGTGGAGTACCAACAGCAGCTAGGGAGTTGAGTACTCGACCTACCAATCCTCCTTCAATAGGTCTAGTATTTTTAGCTGTCATCACCCTGAATACTTGACCTCTTATTCGTAATAATAGGTCGAGTACGAACAGCGGCTAGGGCGTCAAGTACTTGACCTAGCATTTCTCCTTCAACAGGTCTAGTATTTTTAGCTGTCATCACCCTGAATACTTGACCTCTTATTGATAATGTTATGTCGAGTAAGAACAGCGGCTAGGGCGTCAGGTACTCGACCTACCAATCCTCCTTCAATAGGTCGAGTATTTTTAGCAGTCATCACCCTGAACTAAGCATGGACACTGTTCTGTTCTGTTCTGTTTTGAGGGTACCTGTTTTCTGTTCTGTTTTTGCAAAAAAAAAAAACAGAACAGGTCCCCTGTTCTTTTATTTACCTGTTCTGTTTTTTTTTATGCCTGTTTTCACCTGTTTCTGCTTTTTTATACCTGTTTTCCGTCTGTTTCTTTTTTTGAGCGGGAACTCCACTGACAATCGTAAGCTGGTCGTGGCGGCCATCTCGTTACGACAGGCTACGATTCCTTGTCGTCTCCACTTTGTTCTCGGTCGTATCGTAGGCTATTTGTTTGATAGCACGCGGCATACGCATGGCAAAATTAGACTCTGGGGACTGGGGGCATCAGCAGACTGTATTTTGGGTTAGATCAAACTAAATGAGTGTTCAGGTCATTCAGTTCAAAATCTGTCAGACCAATGTGAATTTGTAATTTGTATGGCTTTTTTACATCAAGCTTCCCAAGATTACTATACAGATTTTTAGAAACAGGTAGGTCAAACTAAAGTGTCTCTTCTATCTACGTCTAATTTTTTTCTCTTCGAATAATAATTAACGTAATTTCTACACCGAAGAAAACTATTACACAAAAACACTGCATTTTTAATTTGGCACGACTGCATTTTTTTTCTTGAGTTTGAAACAAAAATTTTTGAAATGAAGTTTATATTATTTCCAAATTACACAGTTATCCCCGGATCTGTAATTAATATATTAATAGTTTATACCATTTTCAGGTAACAGAGCTTCAATTTAGTCATCCCTGCCTTTGAATCAAGTCATCTTCATGGGGTTTTATCCATGTTCAGGGGGCATTAAGGCGAAACGACCGGTAACTACAACGCAGCTTAAATTCACACGTTTTCGGCCATAGGAATCGTAGCCTAGTAAAAAACAAAATTAGAATGTCTCATGATCCAGTAGCATATATCAGTAGGCTTGTTGTGTACTGCCAATAAAATAAAAAAAAACAGAGATTTCCCCAGGTAACGTACCCCCACCCTCGATTGGAACCACTGCCTGCAGAGGCGTTACTAGCCAAAATGTTTGGGGGGGGGGGGGGGGGGGGACGAGGCATTTACCGACTGGCTGGTAATTTTTACCGACTGTTTTTGCTGAAAAAACGACTGTTTTCAAAAAAAAATGAAGGTTTTGAAAAAAAAACGATTGTTTTTACGAAAAAACGACTAATTTTCAGAACACGACCTAAGGTTTCGATGGGATCCCAAAAATCTAATAACTGATCCAGACAATTGGGTCTTGTCTTCGCCAGATCTAGTCTTCGCCAGACTAATCAGACGAGAAAATCGTGTTCAGATATACCTCTATAAGCCATATCTATATTGACGATACTGACCGAAAGTTCCTGCTTTACTTCTGCCAAATTTCCGGTTTCACCCGAACTCCGAGCGAACTACTAGTCCAGAAAAAAAGAAAATTCAGAAACGAACCCAGCGGATCTCTTTATCCCTATAAAGAACATCTAGAAATTCCGGTTACAACCGGATTCCGGACTAACTATATGTACGGGTAAAAAAAGATTGTCATATACAGACTCAGGGCATCTTCTTTCCCCAATAATGAACATCTAATCAACTTTAAATAAAACTTTGACTTAAAAAAAAATTCCGGTTACAACCGGATTCCGGACTAACTATATGTACGGGTGAAAAAATATTGTCATATACATACTCAGCGTCTCTTCTTACCCCGAAATCTGTCATCTAATCAACTTCAGATAAAACTTTCGCTTTTAACCAACTTTCCGGTTTTTAACGGATTCTACAACGAAACTACATGTCCGGCAAGAAAATGGGTTTCACCATCGTGTTCAGCGTGTCTCCTTACCCCTACATCGAACATTTAATCAACTTCAAATGAAACTTTTAATTTTACCCAACTTTCCGGTTTTCGCCGGATTCCGGACGAACTACTTGTGCGACAAGAAAATGGTTTTCACCATCGTGCTCAGCATGTCTTCTTACCCCATAATCGACTATCACATTAGCTGTTTAAAAATATTTTGTTTGTCCCTTAATTTGACCCCCCCCCCACCCTCAAATATAAGGCTACAGAGCCCATCTTCGAACTTGAATTGAACTTTGACCCAAAGAATCCTCCCACTAAGTTTCATCAAAATATCTCAATCCCTTCGAGAGTTATCGTGCGGACAGACAGACGGACAACTTTTGCGATGTCATAGGTATCCCTCCACGTACGTTTTGGGATCCCCAAAACCGACTGTTTTCATGAAAAAAATCAACTGTTTTGACGCAAAATCGCGGCGCTTCGCGCCGACTCGGTTATTTTTATCGACTGGCCGACAACATTGGGGGGGGGGGGGGGCGTCCCCCCAGTCGTGACGCCCCTGACTGTCTGCAGTTGCAGTTTTAGAGATGTCTCGAATTTGGGCGTAAAATAATTTTCTTCATGAAGCTGCTGTATTACAATTTTGTTTCTGGGAAAAGTTTAACATACCGTGAAGAGGTCAACCAGTTTTCTAAATTATTATCAGGAACCAAACATTTCTTCAGCCCAAAATGACTGCAAATTATGTTTGACAGTCCAAAAAGCATACATCAGCTGCATTATATTGGAGCTATATTTCGGCCCTTCTTGGCAAGGGTCTTCTTCAGGCTCAAGCTGGAAAATGAACTTAAACGGAACAGAAAATGAATATAGGGGCTGAGATATAGCTCTAATAAGATGTACCTGACGTATCCGATTTGAACCATCAGGAACCCAGGGAGTATTTGGCCAAGGAAACGAGTGGCGAAATTTAGTTCTTTGTCTGTTCCTCAGTATATGTTAATAGCTTGCATAGGTAAGCCAATCAAGATTTCTGAAAACTGAGCAAGAAAGCTGGAAGATCCTCCTTAAAACGTGTAATCTCACACACTTTTGTTTAATAACAGTCAGGCTACGAAGAATTGTTTTTCCTTTTTTAATTTAGGACTGCCATTCCTCCCAAACTTGGGCGGAGGGTAGAGTTAAGACCAATTGGCTAGAAGGCAGAACAGACTTGAGCTTATGTTGATTGTGTTATGATTTTCCTGAAGTCTGGCATTCCATTGTTAGGATGAGGAGGGGAGTTCCCGTAAATCAAGTAACATGCATAGCTCTGGAACGAGTGATTTGATTCTGCGGAAACTTTAAACCCCTTAAAGTGTACATCTTAACCATAAAGTGCAAATAATATTTGTGACCAAATGATGCATTTTTTTAATTCCCCATGATTGGTTTCTCTTCAAAATGCAGCCGCGTTTTCTAGTCCCCCCTCCCCACTGCAACCGTCCTGCCCAGTGAATCGGCCTTTTCTGATGTTAATAACGAAAAGACATTTCTAAATATTCGACAGTGCAAAACGGATACGTCAGCCGAAATTTATTAGTGCTATATTTCGGCCCTTCTTGGCGAGGGTCTTCTTCCGGCCCTTATTACATAATGTACTTGAGCCCCCTCCCCACTACAACCGTCCTTCCCATTGAATCGGCCTTTTCGATCTATTTGTATTTGGTCGAAAGCAATGCACTCGCATAGCGTAGAAGACGCTCGAGAAAATAACATGTAAATCTAGTTTCAGTATCGTTTTTATTTCTCCTTTACTTGTTTGACTAGTAACAATCTTGTTTAGAACTGAGACGGGGAGCTTTATTCGCTTGAAACAAACACACAACTCGGTTTGTTAAAGGTAGTGTGGAAAAACAGAAAACAGCTGTTTTTTTCAACAAAACAGCTGTTTTCTGTTTTTGAAGAAAATCAGAACAGAGAAAGAACAGGTTAACTGTTTTCTACGACACCTGTTTCTGTTCTGTTCTCAAAATGCCCTGTTTTTCGAAAAAAACAGAACAGTGCCCATGCTTACCCTGAATACTCGACCTCTTATTAGTAATATTAGACGATTAGGTCCTGGGACGTGAAATACTCGACCTGTCTATCCTCCTTTTTAGATCGAGAACTATTAGTCCCTGGGGAGTTGGTTACTCGACCTTGCAACTTCCCGGATTTCATTTGTATGGTCGAGGAAATATAGCTTCTATGATAGTAATTACTCGACCTGTTCCTTCCGGACTCCAAGTTCCATTTGGTCAAGTACTTTTAGCTTTCGAAGACACGAGTACTCTTCCATTCTAGTACTGATAGCGACTGGAGGCTCGATTCCTCGACTGGTCGAGTACTATTAGCTCCTGTGTGGAAGCATACTCGACCGGTCGAGTACTTTTAGCATTTGAGGCATCAGTTCCAGGTCCGGTAACGATAGACACTGCCGTCCGGAAAATGCACAAATTCGAGAGAGATTTGATTGTTGGCACGAGCAGATGCACTTGATGTCACATATAAAGGCCCGAACCGGCGGTGAGTTAGAAGGCGGTATTTCTTACATCGTCATTTACTTTCTTGTACCAGACGACATTAGTGCCATATTAGGTTTGGTTTGTATGCACTGGCGGCTTGCAGATGCAAATCATTGAAACGGCTTTATGATTGATTCTTTGCAAGGATATGAGGGCCTAGAATACTAGAAAGAAAAGACAATCATGGATGTCCACCTGACGCAAAGTGAACTAAGAAAACACGGCCGAAATTGATAGAAGTGGTAACCAATAATTCACTCTTGATCCTGAATTACGGAGAAAACTAACTGGACAAGAAATAAAAGGTACCCAGGAACACAATTGTACTTGAAAAGGATAGGTGATTATGAGGGGTGGGACTGACAGATTAACATGATTTCTTTTTATTCCCCCTACTTTGATGCCACCTTTGGTCCACACGGCTATAAGTTGATAAAGCGAACCGGACAAACAACTAGCAGGTTAGCAGAGAGGGTTTATTTCTCCACTTAAACACAAAAGTTTATCGTCTGCCGAAAGGCTTGGAGTCTCCGCCAGCGCCGGGAGTGACGACCTGGAGTTGAGCAGACTTGGCTTCGAAGCCCTAAAAGACAAACAAAACCTGGTTAAACTCAAGTCAGCTTAGTTTAAAAAAAAACTTGAGATATCCGATACTGCACGGTTACGTGAAAGTAAGCAAGGTCTTTTCATGCAGAATAACTTTTGAGTAGGTTAAACCATGGGCCTTTACTTTGTGCTTCCTCGCTCGAAACATCGCCAAAATATGTCATTTTCTGCATGGTAAACACCATCAAAGTACTTTTTGTATTTATTGTTTCCAAAAAAGGAAGTTAAAAGCTTGTCGCTATATATATCCTGGAATACATATAGTGCATACTCTCTTTCACTACATTTTTTTTTTTTTTTTTTTTTACCTAACAATGGTAACAAGAATATCATTCTGACTTAAAAGGTCCTAAATTTTAGTCCAGATCTCATTAAATAACTTGTTTTTCTCCTTCTTTGTCTATCCTACTCGAGCCTTGTGCTGTTTAGAGTTTCCATTCAAATCTACTTTAGCAATAACCAAATGGAGACACTACTGTCACCATCACCTTTTCTCTGTATTACAACAATGCAGAAGGGAGCATGACCTGCCAGGTTTCATCAACACCACCTTTCAACTAGAATCAAGAGAGGAAATGCCAGCTATGGGGCCATAAAACACTTGATGTATCTGGCTCATTGACAGAATTCTCAGCCTTAAAAGCTTAGAAAGAAAGAACTAAAAGATAACCAGCTGCAGAAAACAAGGTATGGTAACTGTCAAGATACTAACCAGTAATTTCAACATTTCCTTGGTCTCAACGTCAACCTCAATGGTATCATGATCAAGAGCAGAGGTCTCTGGGACATAGTTGTCTCTCCTCTCTCTCTCCTCTTCCTGGAGCTTAATGGAGATACCACGAACAGTGGAGTGACGCAGTCTCTTCATTAAGTGGGTAATGTACCTGAAAATCACCAGAGTAATGAGACTAGTTATTAAGAAAAAAAAAAACTTGGATTGCCCTCTCACAGATATGCACCAGACTTCTAGTGTGCTACAACATTTACACGAAATCAGAAAACTATAGCGACTGAGCAGGTAACAAAGGGAAAGGATAGCCTGGCACACAAAGGGGTACAAGTCACATAAAAGATTTACTTTTAAGTTTAACAAAAAAAAGGCTGGTATAGGACAATTAGTTACCAAACATTTATTCACTAAATTGGCTTGAAGACCCACTGAAAATGCATTACTTTGTTGTTCTGCTATTCAGAAATCAGCGTTTTCAAATAGCGGAATTTCCGTGTGATTTGTGGTACCTCTATGCACATGTATTTTTGTTGTATGCCTTACGAGAAAGATTTATGTTTTTCTTTTGTTCAGGCACTAAACAATATTCACCAATCTCATCACTGCCCACTGAAAAGCCGCATTTGTGTTGAGATTATAATTTCCCATGTCATAGTAGCAATTTATGCTGTGGGGACCGCTGCAGATATTCTGAACCTAAGAACTAGAGCAGATAGTGGAAAATAAAAAAATCCCTTTCCAGAATCAAACAATTCAGTGTATTCAGTTAAATGACACAAAAATAAGTTGGCTTTTCAGTTAAACTTTAAGCAATCAATTCTGCTCTTAGAAGTAGCAAAGCTCACACTGCTCATCTTTCACTCAAAATAGAATGCAGTGGACCAACTTATAACAAGAAAAAAACATTCTGGCTTGACAAAGAACAATTTAAGTTTACTAGAGCCTAATTTACTTAGCAAAAAGAAGGAAACAATGAATAATGTTAAAACAAATGAAGAATGGACATTCTTCGAATGGTACTCACCCGGAGACCTTGTTCCTCAATCGTTTGCTGGGGATAACTGCAACATCTTCGCAGATCCTCTTGTTGGTGTGGAAGTCAAGTGTCAACCTGGTGTAGTACTTTTCAATAATGGTCCTGGCGGCCTTCTTGACTGTCTTAGTCCTGACACGTCCCTGTAATAAGACATCGGCATCAGCAACCTCAATAATCCCAAAGCTCAAGAACAAACTGGCTATCCAATCAAATAGTGTGGGATTCCAGAGGGGTCACCAACCTTAAATATATAGCCTTGAAAATGGAATTTGAAACTTCTTCTGAGGTTGGATACCTCGTGTACTTTCAATAACATTTATTGCTACAATTAAGCTACAAAACAACAAATAAACAAACTCGAATTAATATAACCTCGAACTTGGCCTGAAAATCTGACAAGACTTCTGTGCAGTCAAAAAGATGTCCCAGGTCATAGCAGGTTTCCATCTTGTCAGTTGAAACCTTGTTTGGAATGAACCAAAATTTCCTTATTACCATTTTAGGCCAGATTCGTGGTCATCTAAGTTTGAGGTTGCATACCCCTCCTGTAAATCAGGCAGACAACCAGACTGCCCAATCAAAACATGTGGGCCAGAGTGGTCACCAACCTCAATTACAAAACCTTGAAAATTGACACAAAATGAAATTTGAAACTTCTTCTGAAGTTGGATTCCTCTTGTACTTTAATGGCATTTTTGGCTACAATTAAATTTGATTAGGCCAGTTTTCAAGCAGACTGCAATTGCCAACTAGAAAAAAAAAGACCAATACAATGCCAGAAACTACAATCTTTACATCAATAGACTAGTTAGCCTAGCATAGCAGCCTGCGACTAAACCCATGGTTCTTCGACTGTTTCACTGTGGTTATATATACCATTTGGCATAGACTTTTAGCAAAATGCTGGACATCTTAACATTGACCCACTATCAAGAAATGCTTAACAGTTGTTTTGTGAACCACACTCCAATTAGCAATATTTTGAAGGGCGAGGATACTAAGCATTTTACAAAGGTGGCTACACCAAATATTTGACAATCGTCAGATTCATAGTCGGGAAGGTTTCTGTTTTAGCGTTAAGGATAAAATTATAAACATTGCACATTTGAACCTCTATTCTCTATAGTACTTGTTCACAGTATTTAGAGTTTAAGTTTTGTGAATTAACTTTGAGGAGTGTTAGCAGAAAATCATCTCAATCAAACCAATAATTTGAGATAGCCTCTGTCACACACATGTGCCATATAACCATATGGCTACCCTATCGATTCCAAATGTACCTATGGATATCCTAGGCTTACAAAGCTGCATTTAACTTTGACAACTCGCTTGACATTATTCAAAACCAGCCACTAGTGGTGTATTAATTTTTATTGCATTAAGAATGATGTATATAGGAGGTGTTGTTACACTATACAGGCAATACAGGAACAAAAATTCATCACATCCCACTGACACTACCCATGTCAAACGCCCAAAATTACATCACCTCATATTCTCAATAAACTGAATAGTTGAGCTTCAATTGAGACATTAGACCTAGGCAATGCACAGTAAAACGGTTCAAATTATTATCCATGAGAAATCAGAAACCTTCCGGTCCGGTACTGCAGTTTGTATTCACTCCACCAGACATTTATAAGGCTTTTTGGCTAAGGGACGGTATTGGGTTTATAAGATTAAGCAGGATAAATCATACCATTTTTCCGAGCTTTTAGCTACTTTCAAAACAGTGCTACTTTTCTTCAGCGGAAACTTTTTTCTATCCGAGAAACCGAATAACGAATGTTCTTTCAGTTTTGACCGATTGAACTTTTTACTCAAGAGATGGCACTTGGTATTTGGTACCAGTGGACTGTCGTAATTCGTTTCGCTTCTTCAACGACCCTTACCGCACTATTTACTATTTAATTTTTTTATTATTTTGAAACAGTCGAATACTTTAGAACTTGGTTCCTCTTTCACCAAGTTGCAGTCGGCCCACAGGTCCGTTGACTTATAGCAACAACAGGACAAATTTACATAACGTTTTTTTGGGATCCCAAAACGTAAATGAAGACCTGTGACATCGCAAAAGTTGTCCGTCTGTCCGTCCGTCTGTGATTACGATAACTCTCGAAGGGAACGAAATATTTTGATGAAACTTGGTGTGAGGATTCTTTGGGTCAGGGGAAAGGTCGAGTTCGAGGATGGGCTATGTAGCCGGACAATTAGGGATGGGGAAGGGGGTTCAAGCGGCAAACGAAATATTTTAAACAGCTAATGAGATAGTCAATTAGGGGGTAAGAAGACATGCTGAACACCAGTGATGTCGGGCGTCCTTTCCATTCTCCAACGATTTGCTTTTAGACTTTTTCAAAAATTTGGAAGCAGGTTTCACTTCTCCGTTTTCACCGTTCATTACGGGCTTCTTTTTATCTTTCTTCCCCTTTTTATTAGGTGTCTCCGCTTTTTCCTCAGTGCCATTTTTCTCTGCGTCCTGATTCTTCTTCTGCTTCTTCTCATTCTTTGGTGTCTCCTCCGTTTGTTCATCAACTTCCATTTCCTCTGTGTTATCGTCAGTTACGACTTTCTTAACAGCGTTCGAAATTTTCTTCAGCTTTGCAACGAAGAAACCGTCCATATTTGTCAAGTGGGGGTAGAACCGTCGAGTGTGGGACAAGGAAGGGTGGAATCTAAAACAAAAACAGGAATTAACCGAGACCGAAATACGGCCTATAAAGCCATCGGCTTTCAAAGGACCCGTCGTACCCATAATGCTAATACATCCCTCACAAAATCGATGACGAATTGCCGCCAGACACATTAGGGGGACAACAACAATCACACGTGAGATCTTGGTATAAGTTATCTGAAGGGTGAATAAGCGATTAGGCTTTCGTTTTACATCGAGTCGCGTATTAGCCCTGTGGAAAAAGACCAAAACGTCAAGACCAAGGCCAAGACCAAGATTTTCGCACTGGCCTTAAGACCAAGATTTTAGCCCTGGTTTTGAGACCAAGAACAAGATTTTAGCTCTGGTCTTAAGACCAAGACCAAGAAAGACTATTTTACTTTACGTTTCTAGCCTAACTGAGGAACATTAATGAAAAGTAAGCTGATTATATTTCTGTCAATAATACGGACATAAAATTTAAATAATTATATACCAATATCCCTGTTGCATTTTAGATAAACAAATGCTGCCAATAGTGCGTTATTGCAGATACCGTGGTATCTATTACCACGGTAACTGGACCTGCAATTAGTCGTTTTTGCAGTTACCGTGGTATATGATATTACGGTTGCTTTGCAAAAACGACAATTGCCAAATTTGCGCTTTTGGAAGTCTTCCCAAAAGAAAAACTGATATCCACTTACATCACAAGTTCTAAAGCGAGTCATTAGCTTCTTTACCACCAATTTGACAAAATCCTAGGCTCTTCTGTTGATTTTGATTTTTCTGTGATTTTTTCAGATACCATGATCAGTTACCACAATCTGACCACGGTATCTGAATATCAGATACCACGGTAACTGCTAAAACGACTTTAGACCGTGTTATCAGATACCATAGGGACATCCTTGCTCTCTGCGGTCGCCCACTGTGGCTGAACACTCGCTCCACTGGTGCTGAAGTTGCTGGAACGGAGAAAACCTTCTCGTGTCTGGATTTCATGCTTTTGGGGATTTTTTTTTGCTGTAGGCTACATACGGCATGCTTACCGTTGCAGAACTTACAAACAGTGGACCACTTCCGAGTCTTTTCCACAAAGCTGAAAGTTGGTAAACGCATACTTCACTACAGAAGATTCCTTGGTAGCCATTATTTTTACTCACGTCGAGACTTTGGTTATATATCATTTAATGCGATGAATAGCCCCTATAAATAATAATTATGATCCGTTAATCTCTTCGATCCGCATCATCAGCACCAAAACTGGTCCTGATGATGCAATCCGTTGTTAACCTTTTCCTACTTTGCGACGTTCTGAAAAGTTCCGAAATGAATCCGACTGTAATTAGGGTCTTGAAGACCAGGCTAGGTCTTGAAGACCAGGCTAGGTCTTGAAGACCAGGATAGGTCTTGGCGACCGGAGGCGCAAGAACAACACCAGTACAAAGAATTTGCCGCTGGTCTTAAGACCAAGACCAAGATTGTCGGCATCGGTCTTGAGACTGGTCTTAAGACCAAGATTCAAGACTACATCTCTGCTGAACACGATTCTGAAAACCATTTTCCTGCAGGACAGGTAGTTCGCCCTAAATCCGGCTAAAATCGGAAAGTCTGTTAAAAGTGAAAGTTTTATTTGATGTTTATTAGATGTTCGATGTAGGGGTAAGAAGACATCTGAACACATATGTGAAAATCATTTTCTACTCGGACAAGTAGTTCGTCTGGAATCCGGCCAAAACCAGAAAATTTGTTAAAAGCAAGACTTTGATTTGTAGTTGATTAGATGACCGATTTAGAGGTAAGAAGAGAGGCTGAATGTGTATGTGACACTCGTTTTTTACCAAGAAATATAGTTCGCCCGGAATCCAGCTGAAACTGGAAAATTTGTGACAAGTTATATTTTTATTTGAAATCGATCAAATGTTCGATATAGGGGTAAGGAGAATTGCTGAATTCGTTTCTGAGCTTTACTTTTCCGCCGGACAAATAGTTCCGAAATTTGGCCGAAACCGGAAAATTGGCGAAGTAAGGCAGGAAGTTTCGACAAATAGTTCCGAAATTTGGCCGAAACCGGAAAATTGGCGAAGTAAGGCAGGAAATTTCGATCGGTTTTGTCAAAGTAGATATGACTTATGGGGGTAAACTCCCATGCTGAATCCATATCTGAACTTGGGTTTTCCAGATGATTAGCTATTTGGCCTTAATCTGTTTCAATATTTTAATAGTAAAAATGTTCAAGGAGTCTGGCAAAGACAAGACCCAATTGTCTGGATCAAATATGGAATTTTTGGGATCCTATGGAATTCTTTGTTCTTGTTCTAAAGGAAAAACTCGCAAACAACTGTCGACAGCATGCTACGTGTCGAAGGTAACAAAACACGGCAAGTCAGAAAATCAGTAAGGCCGGATCTAAATTTTGATGGAGCGGTTCCGGAAATGGGTTGCATTAGTATTAATAAATTAGTATAGGCTAAACAGGTCCTTTAATGTATTTTATTAATGTATTAATGTATTTTAAACAAATCATTATTTTGATATGTATTAAGACTGCCTTCCTTCGGAAAATTCGGTTTCTTACAGTAACTTTGACAAGTGAATTCGATTCCACACACCATTGGGCTCGAAGCAGACCTTTTGACGTGATTTTGACAGACATCAATACAGTGGCTGTAACATATGTAACTGTACAGATGGCTGCAACGTGAAAGAATTTTCAGCTTTCATAGAAAAAACTGTTCAATTTCTGAAGTTCGAAAGCCCTATAGTTGCCCAAGGTAAAAGGATTTAATGAATGTCAGCTCGTGGCTACGCCTGGCTGGCTAGGCTACTGGCAGCTATACTGCTCGCACCCCGCACCGCATTCCCAGAGCGACGAACAGTCCGGAAGACAAACTTTTGGTAGCGTTCCAGTTCGGTGACTTATACAAGTTACGATGATAAGAGGAGGGGCGAGCGCTGTATTGCGATAGTTATAAAGCGCTCTGGAACGAAGATAATAACAACAAAGACACATGTCATTTTGTCCTATTTGGTATTCCATATACGTCATCATTCTTACGGGAGCTCCTGCAGAACCTATAGTTATTATCACTTATGATGCTCGCGACCATCATAAGTAAATTGTAACGGTCGTAACAGTTGTGGAACGAAAATAATAAGAAGGAGGAGCTATTTCACTTATTACGAAGGTCTTTGAAACGAAATAATAACAAAATTAGTAACGATTGTTAAGTCGCTGGAACGCTACCTTTACGCCCTTCCATTTCATTGTAGGCGTATTCTCGCCGTCTTCCGAGGAGTCCGCTTGAGGAGTCCCCGCGTTTCTGTTTGTCCCGGGGATTCACTTTCCGTATTCTCGCGAGTCCCCACGGACGGGGACTCCGATTAGCCGATTCAAATTCGGAGGGGAATCAGTTTTTGCTGGTGTTGGTGCAATGGAAAATTAATTAAAAACAATCAGAATAAGCAAAACCAAAAAGAAAGTGCATCCAGACTAATTTCGTCACCTGCTTATTCTTTTTTGAACAAATTCCATTTTGGAAGCATTCCCCGTGTTCTCGTTGATTCCGTACGCGGAGTCCGCGTGGAGTGACTCCCTCTATTCTCGCCGTGCCGTTCGATTCCCCTAGGAGTCCTTTTTTCCATACAGCCAATATTTAACGATGTTTATTAGAAGAAGAAGCAGAAATATGATAGTTCAGTTGTAAAAATTGTTCACTGAGTTGCTACTGGCTACTTGCCCACTGATTGTGTCCTGTTGGTGTCAGAATTCTAAGTAGGCTACGGAAAATGTCCTCCTCGCAAATGTAGTGGTACATCTGCTTCATCAATGCTACCTGAAAGAAGACACATTTTACCATGTCAAATGTCGGATTTGGAGACTCAGAGTCGGTAAGACTAAGAGTTTTGGATAACTAGGCTACTATAGGCAATTTATACCAGTCAACCACAAACCCCTGATTTTTGGATAACCTATGCCAAATGCAGGGTATATCTAGCGTCTGGCGTAGCCCATGCCTAACACTGGACAAACACTGGATACCCTATGCCCTGCCTATGCCAAACGCTGGATAGCTGTTGATATCCTAACCCTGACCTATCTCACTACAGATGTCTTCTGATTGGATCATCAATAAAATCAACTCAAATCATCAATATTTTATTGGGTCCCAGTATCCAGCATTTGGCATAGGGTATCCAGCTTTAGGCATAGGGTATAACAAACGCTAGATATACCCAACGTTTGGCATAGGGTATCCAAAAATCAGGGGTTTATGGTAGACTGATTCATACAGTTTTAGTTAAGTCTTTCTTTTTATCCGGCCTGATTTCAGGATAAGAAGGAGACTAAGGGGAATACCCCACTAAAGTCCTAGTAGATTCTCTTCTTCGTTCTTGCTTGCTTTTGACAAAGACTCTTGAATGATTTTGGTACAGCCAGGTACAGTAGAGGTATGCTTATGTGAACAGTTACTTTAATGTTAACAGTGCAGTTTTGTGCTAAATGGTAAAGTGAAGATTCAAAATACCTATACCGGTGTTTGAGATGCCCCTAATTACCTATTTTACTTTGGCCAACTGATAGTTAGCTTTAACTTTAGACACAGCAAGTGCATGAAAAGTCCACTGTCAACAAACATACCTCTAAAGCATACCTCTACTGTACATTGTACTGATACACTGATAGTAGGCCTACATGCCATCTGGTCATATTTCTATCCTCACTTTTTTTTGGCACAATGCAATCATCTAAAACTGATAGGATTATGCCAGTTGTTCAGAAAATGTTGTATTACTCTGCAATTTTTGCGATATTATTTTTTACTAGACTTATGTGGAAATGGAAGACATTTATGCATTTTACTAGCACGAGTTCAAAAGATGTTATGAGAAGTGTTACAGAGTTTAGTAGTTTGTCAGTTTTCATTTTATCCTTTATTTAATTAGTTTATTTGTGTATTAGTTTACACTGCAATATAACACTACAATATAACTCATTGATCTCGCTTTTATTCTATATTTCATTTTGGTGGTCCATCTGCTTTCATTTCCTCACTTCCCCTGTAATTTTTATCCACCATAATGGCACAAATTTTTGTATTCTCCTTGTTTGACTCTCTTTGAGCTATGCGGGGATCCCCTTTCTCTGAGGAGCATATTGGTGCTCCTCAGATTGTGCATGTTGCTTCAAATGACCTAGAACTGATCAGTTACGAGTTCATTGCAAGGTATATTACACTATATATTTTAATTGGAAACAACGCATCTATGAAGTAACCGGTCCCATGTTCGATCTTTCCTGCTTATAAGGAATGTTTTCACATCTGTAATGCACACTCTGATTTTGTTTTACCTCGATCATGCACTTAATGATCGAGATGAACTTCGCCATGGGGACGTTTTGCCGTGGGGACGTTTTGTCATGGGGACATTTTGTCACGGGAAGGTTTTGTCATAGGGGACTTTTCTTAGGCCTACATACTTAGACAACTGAATGAGACCCGTAGAATCAGACCATCTCAGAAAGAAATGTCAGATGGCAAGCTCTAATAACAGCTCGAATCAGATAACCAATTCGGTTTTAAACAATATATTAGCAGGGAACATAATTCCAGGTAAAGCACAAACCATATCCCAGACTAATGACTCATTAAGGATAATATCTTGCTTGCAGAGGCGTTACTAGCCAAAGTGTTTGGGGGGGGGGGGCAAGGAATCTA
This sequence comes from Branchinecta sandiegonensis, assembly GCA_030848855.1. Taxonomy (NCBI): domain Eukaryota; kingdom Metazoa; phylum Arthropoda; class Branchiopoda; order Anostraca; family Branchinectidae; genus Branchinecta; species Branchinecta sandiegonensis. The sequence goes on along the minus strand of JAUPMV010000012.1, from coordinate 15,178,110 downwards.
CCGAATGGCTGGTAATTTTTACCGACTGTTTTTGCAGAAAAAACGACAGTTTTGAAAAAATTGACTGTTTTCAGAAAAAAACAACTCTTTTGACGAAAAATCAACTGATTTCCAGAAAAATCGACTGTTTTAGTGAAAAAATCCACTATTTTGGCGAAAAATCGAATGGCAAGCTTTGCCATCTAAGTAGTCTACTAAGTAAGGATTAGAGATGAGATAGAGAGATAACTCAGACTGAGACCACAGTCCACAGCTAATATGTAGGAGAATCATAATCCATTGACTCAAGGCCCAGAATTTGAAGTGAATCAGGGACTACAAGTTAGCACAGCCTCGCAAGCCCCGCTTTTGTTGTGCTATTGAAAACGAAATGTTTATTTTCAATAAAACTGTTCTACTACTACTACTACTAACATCCGTAATTTAATTTTTATTCCCATTGCTTAAAAAAAGTAGCAATTTCATGATCAACTGTTCATAGTTATAATAAAAATAGACTCTTTTCTTTTATCAGTCTTGTCCGACCAATCACCTTGTGTTTGATCACTAAAGTTGTTACCTCAACATGTCCTTTAAAGAACCAAGTAGCCTACATCCCACAAACACCCTATTCCAGCAAGTTTCTGATGGTGGTTAAGTGACCTTAGTGTCATTAGAGGGTACCAGACCTTTTGTATGTATGACACCAACACATTCAGGCATGTGAGGGCATACTGAAATGTCTTATCTGTGCAGAATAATTTGTAGAAATATGTTATAGATCGGGAGCAGCCAGTTTCCTTACCCCTAAATACAACACTGAGCACATGGAAAATATTATTAACTTTCTTATGGATCATTATCAGTATCTGTATTTAGCCAGGGCTCTTACTTAAGTAGGAAATGTTCGAATCTGTAGGAAACTAGGCTAAGCCAGCTTTGGCCAGCTATTTCATTATGTGTCCTTGGAGCCTTCTGAAAATTTGGACATGCAAAATTACACACCAGCTTCTTTGCTACCAGAGTTTCCGATCTTAAAAAAATTGTCGACATGAGCTGTTTCTGCAACACAAATGTTTTGGCTTTCCTTACTACATCTGTTCTGGTTCATCTAGATTCAGGTTCATTTTAATTTTCAGATATACAGAATAAATAATATTTCATTGTTTCACGGCAGGGAGCAGGCTCAGTGGCCAGAAGGAAAAACTTAAAGAGGGTCATTCTAACTAGATAGAAGATAACAACCGCCATCCAGTCCCAAGAATGGGACACCTAGCAAGTAATCTCCTCAATAAAAAAAAAAAAAAGCAAAAAGACCAGGCGATCCAGAAACTGTCAAAGCACAATGGACATATAAATTATATACACTTCTTATTACACAGTATTCAATCAGAAGACTTATTTTACTTTTTAAAACATTGGAGAAAATTGCAGGTCTAAATTATATTGATATTTATTCCGTGATTTTTTAACCCTGTTTTAACAGAAAATCTTGATCTTTCTGTTTGTATGAATGGCCGACATATTTGTAATGCATTCCGCATAAAATGTTGATGGGATATAGTAGTTTGGGCGAACATGTCCGGCATGTTTTGTAATGGTGTTTGACTTTAAGTAGTAGCCTACCGCATGAAAAGGAACAAGAAGACCAACTGAGAAAATGTTAAGGATAAAAAAAGGGTTTTAGTTGATGTTTTGTTAGGGAGGCGCAGCAGAAAGAGGCTGAATTGCTTAAGAATGTGGAGGGCTTTGTTTAATTGTTTTTGAATACCATAATGTTTGTTGAGAAAATGTGTAAAAAAACAAGTGGATAATAGTTTAAATTTGAATGAATCAGAGAAAAGTAAATAGATCGAAGGGCATCATAATGGGAGGACAGAATTTTAAGTGGCGAAGGAGAGAATATTCCTACCCATTCTCAATCTCAGTCTGTCAATGTGGTCTTTGAAACTCAGTAGTGGGTCATTTATTATTCTGAGGTATTTCATACTCCCCACCCTTGCTGTTGTGATGTTGCAAGACAATATGTTGTCTCCTTTCAAGACTAGGCTGATATGAGAAATTCGAGTAGGCCTAAGCCCATATTTGGTAGTTCAAAATGTTGCACTTTTTTTCTCATTTTGTTTGAGTAGATTAATTTAGCACTACTTCTTTTCTCCAGATGCCAGCATGGAGGATATGGGGCGAGAAAAAAGAAGAAAGCATAGTCTACACTGTATACCTCAAGAAAATAAAGTATCACACACCACTGAAGACTGCCTTTGCGGTAAGTTTCGACTAAGGGTCCATTTAGTCCCCGGAAGCCGGTAGCCATTTGACCTGCAGTTTAAACCTTTCAGAATTACTTAGGCTCACGAAAGTGGTTCCGGCCGAAAGGGTTCCGAAGGGTCGGAACTCGGAACCTAAGATCCAGAAGTTTTTGGATTGGATAGTCCAATCTCTCTCTAAATGTGTTCAGATACATTTTTCAACCTTACACAGCTGGCATTGAACGACAGATAGATGGACAATGATAGCAAACTATGCATTCTGATTTGACAGTGCAAAACGTATACGTCAGCTGAAATTTTATTAGAGCTATATTTCATTTGCTCGGTATACAGAAAACCCACTCACAACGAGAGGTATCTCTGCCTTACGATTCGTACCAACCAGAAAACGTGAAACGCGGAGTCGTCGTTTCACCGGTCGACAGAGCCATCAAAATTTCCGACGAAATCCTCCTAGACACTGAACTGAGCCACATTCGAGACGTACTTTAAAGCAACAAATACCCTATCCAGCTAGTCAAAAAAATCATTCAAAGAAGACTGAAGATCCTTTTGGCGTCCAAAAACAACACTAGCACTCCTAGCAGTGACAAACCAGAAGAAAAGAACGCCCGTGTCTGCCTCCCGTACATCCAAAGAGTCACTGGGAAACAGTCCAGGCTTCTACTGGCAACATGAGGGAGCAGCAATGGGGAGTTCTATTTCTCAAGGACTTGCAGAATTAAACCTGCGTTTGTTGACGCCTTAAGCCAAGTCCAACCGACAATCCAGTTCACTAGCCTACCGAGTTTGAAAATGACGACCTGAAGCTTCCGTATCTAGACGTGTTGATGGCCAACGGATTGCCGGTCCGAACCCCAAAATATGTCATCTGTGGCAGATCGTCCCTCCACAATCCAAGTTTCATTCAAATCACTCCACTCGTTTGAGCCCTATGCGAGCCACAAAATTCCCAGGAATCCCCCTACAACTGCCCCCACTGTGGCCGAATACGACTAGGGCACATTAATGTCGCTTCCCTGACCTTCAAGCTTGACTCGAATTGGAGCATATCTGCAAATTTCCGGTTTCCGCTTCATCCTACTTACCGTGACTGGATCGGGTCCGGACAAAAAATAACAAACTAGGCCGCATAGAATCGGTACTGTCCATCTTGCATCCCATTCAACCCATTTGTTTGGTTTTTGTCCAACTTCTCCAACCATTGCCGCATTTGGTTCGGAGACATGTTTTGCATAACTAGGTTATTAGGACCACCCGTTCGCAACCTACGGAAGTCAATCATTTCCGGATTCCTCTTCCCTTAACTCCCCCCAAAATGGACCACCCGTTCGCAACCTACGGAAGTCAGTAATTTCTGGATTCCCCTTCCCTTAACCCCCCCCCCCCCCCCCAAATGGTCAGATCCAGGAACGGAAATTTTCCTAGGGCATTGTGTCAGGTCCTTAAATCTGTTTGGTCGGGTCACTAATATGCCTGTCACATTTCATCGTCCTTACCGCATCTGGAAGTATCCTAACTCGTGATCACCGAAATTGTGCGAAACCCCCTCCAACTCTCCCCAAAGAGCCCCGATATGATTTGGTTATGTCAAGAACGTATCTTGGGCTTATGCTTTATTCTTCCCACCAAATTCCACCCTGATTTTTCAACGCTAAGAGTTTCACGGAAATTCCGCTGCCCCCCTTCAACTCCCCCCACAAGTAATGGATCGGGTCCGGACTTCACACGGAATATCTGCGACAATACCTCTTACCACTTGCCAAGTTTCATTCGAACGACCATACTCAAGTCAGTTTGTTCGAGTCCCTGATACACTAGTTTCATCGTCCTAGTACATCAGGAAGTACTGAATGCGTGGGATCACCAGAATTTTGGACCCCCCCACACCCAAAAATCCCCCACAGTGCCCGAATCCAGTCCGGTTATGTCAATAATGTGTCTAGGAGTTGTGCTTGCTCGTCCCACCAAGTTTCAGCCCGATCCCTCCACTCTAAGCGTTTCCCAGGATTTTAGGTTCCCCCTCCATCTCCCCCCAAAGTCACCGGATCCAGTCCGGATTTTAAGTGGGTCATCGGAGGCACAAGGTCTTTCCAAATATCAAGTTTCATTAAGATCCGGTCACCCGTTCAAAAGATAGTAAATACCTAAAGATTCCGGATTCCCCCGCCCGCCACTCCCCCACGATGCTCGGATTGGGGAAGTGACTATTTCCAACTTAATCATTTGGGGTCCCTGAAATGCCTCCCAAGTTTCTTCGTCTCCAGCAAATGTGGAAGTGCCCGAACTAGCAAAACCCGAACCGACCGACCTACAGACGGACAGAAATTGCGATCGCTATATGTCACTTGGCCGAAGAGCAAGTGCCATAAAAACCGTACAGGAATCAACAGAGACACAGGCGAGTACTCAGTACCAGGAACATGGAATGGCATCATCAGCTGAAGAAAATTCAGACCCCAAGCTCTTCTTGACAACAAAACAAAAGTCAACCCAAATGCAGAAAAATCTCTACCCGATTAACGACCCAATCGAGCAGCAGAAGCAGCAGCCGTGTCCAAAATAAAATCACAGCAACCTTTTTAACGTCAAGCAACTATCACAAAGGAAGTCAGATATTTAACGCTAAGCTAGAATCTTTAGTTTGTTCATCAAATAACAAAATAACACTAGGGAGTAGCGCCAAGACCCATGCTTCCCATGCTTTGCAAACGGGCCATATTTATAGCGCTGCCCACTACGCTTGCGGCATTTAAAGCGAGACGAACTTCCGGGTTTACAAATTTCTAGTGAAGCCAAGATGCGATCTGCACACATGAAGGAAACAGTGGATTTGTTTTTCTGCTGTGTTCAGAATATGAAGTTACTGGAGCAAGTGCTGGTGCACGACTGATTGAATTTCAGTAGGGACGTTCACTATCGCTACTCCCTAGCGTTATTTTGCTGTGGTTTTTCCACGAGTTACTTTTTCCAACTTGAGCGGCTTTGAGCCTGAAGAGGACCCTTGCCAAGAAGGGCCAAAATATAGCTCTTATAAAATTTCAGCTGACGTATCCTTTTTGCATTGTCAAATATGATTCGCAGTCAGCTTGGGCTGAAGGAATATTTAAGTTTTCTGACAAATTTAAGACAAATTGACAAATTTTCTTGAGGTTTTAGAGTACTGTTACAGCGAGTTTTGTCAAAGTCACTTGAAACCTGTTGTAGGAATAGGCTAATGAGTTTTGACTTCAGTGGTTTCACGAGTTGCTGCATATTAGAATCCTGCAGATAAATTTCATTCAACGATCCACTTTCGTCCAACTATTGCTCAGATAGCTTTCCATAATCCTTCTGCAGGTTTTATTTTTATCAACTTGTTTAAAGAATGTGAACTTCTCCTTTAGAATGACGACAAGATATCCCATCTCGATTGGGAAACCCTGCAAGTCAAGCTAGTCAAAGCTGCAACCCTGGAAAAGCTGATCGATTCTCTAGTCTCTGAAACCGGCGAACTTGAGTCTTCATTCATTAATATTTTTCTTGCCACCTATCGAACTTTTGCAAGCTCGAGAACTGTGCTTCACTTGATATTCGAGCGTTTCCACAGGTTGGAAAACGACAAGGATTCCCTTGATGCAAGTTTCTATAATTCCTACAAGAAGAACTTGCGTCTTGTACTTCATGTGTGGCTAGACTCGTACCCGGAGGATTTTAAGAACGATCCTAATTTTGAGCTGCTCAATGAGCTCCTCGAATTTTGTAATCAGAAACTGCCTGAAACCGAACTGACGATCAAAGTGAAGCACAAATTTGATAAGTTCAAGAAAGAACCCACGGAGAATCTCATGAACTCGTTTGGCCGCATCGTCTTTGAAAGTGACCTTAACTGCTCCTCAGCCCTTAGCAATGAACTTTCCGACTGTGATAATTTAGTAACTACGTTCCTAGAGCTACCAGAGAAACATATAGCAGAGCAGCTCACCCGAATTGATACTGAGCTATTTAGGAAAGTTGTGCCTCACCAGTGCCTTGGTGCAGCTTGGTCGCGGAGGGATAGAGACCGTTCACGATCAGGTAGCCGAGCTTCAAGTAGAGGCCCGCGCTCCACCAATTCCTTAGATGTCAGCTCGGTAGCAGCGACGATAGACCAGTTCAACGCAGTGTCTTACAGGGTTATTAGTACAATATTGATGAATAGTGAGCTGAAACCGTCGCAGCGAGCGAAAATAGTCGGGAAATGGATAGATGTCGCGCAAGAGCTGCGGATGTTGAAGAATTTCTCATCACTGAAAGCTATCATATCCGGGCTTCAGTCCAACCCGATATTCCGCTTAAAACATGTCTGGGCAGCAGTGCCTCGGGAGAAAGTGGAAGTGTATGAAGAACTGGCGCGGCTTTTTAGCGAAGAGAACAACCAGTCAGCGCAGCGAGAGCTGCTTATACGCGAAGGCACGGCGAAGTTTGCCGAAACAGTTGGCGAAAACGACCGCCAAATCGTTAAAGCGATACAGAAGCAAGCAAGTAATTCTGCCATTAGTTTCGGAACTATACCATACCTGGGTACCTTTCTTACGGATCTGACTATGATTGACACTGCCATGCAAGATACATTATATGATGGACTTATTAACTTCGATAAAAGAAGAAAAGAGTTTGAGGTGCTCGCTCAGATTAAGCTCTTACAAGGTGCCACCAAAGCGTATCACTTTACAACAGACCAGACTTTCCATAGGTGGTTTGACAGTCTGTTAGTTATTGATGAGAAGGAAGCTTATGACCTCTCCTGCCAGATCGAAGTACACAGAAATTCTGTGAGTGCGGATCGCAGAAAGAAACAGCACCGAAAATCGGCTTCAATCGCTAGCACTTCTAGCCAGTCGAGTAGCCCCCACCACTCAGAGGGGGATACCCTCTCAACTGAGAACAAGCTTTTTCCCAGGCTTTCGTCTTCTTCCTCCACCAGCAGTATACCCTCTCTAGAGTCATCTATGGCCAGTGGAAACGCTAGCAGTTTGAACGATAGTAGCACGAAGACGCCTGCTTCCATTACCCCTAAACCTGAAGAGTGCTTTATTATCCGGGTATCCGTGGAATCCCAATCGAACGAGATAGAGGGACTGAACGTGTACAAAGGGGTGCTGGTGAGAAACAGCGATCGGACGCAACAAGTTATTAGGGCTGCCATGACCAAACATGACCTCAACGGTATTCCAGAGGATTACTGCTTAGTTCAACTGCTACCTAAAGGGGAGATGGCGCTACCTCCGAACGCCAACGTGTACTATGCGGTTAATACTAGTGTACCATTGAACTTTGTTCTGAGGAAGAAAACGGACATGAAGAGCGCCCAAACGACGCCTGTTACCATTAGCTCGCCATCGCTGCAGAGGGTTAAGCTGCCGAAAGATGAAAAAGGGACGGTTAAGGTTAAAAAGAAGCTAATGGCGCTGGGGAATAATATAGGCTCCCCGATGAACTGATTCTCGATTTCTTATGAGATTCTTTAGGAAAACCATGTGCAGGCATTTTTACTCCGAAAGCCCAAGGGCCTACATAACTCAACAGAAATACAAATAAATACAATAATCCTATCACCTCAAAGAAATGGGGCCTATTTCGAAGTCCACTTGAGGCCCATATTTGCCGCATGATGCCTGCTTTGTTGTTCAAGACTCGCTGTCGAAAGTTGAACAACAAACAGTTGTTCTTTGTTGTTCAACTTTGTTGTTCAAGGCTCGCTGTTGGCTTTTCAGTAGCTCTGTTGGGATTAAATCATCTGAAGGAGCGTTTAAGCCAGAGTCAAAAGTATGTCGTTAAAGATAGGTTCCATGATTATTGTAAAAGCAGTAGTGATAGTTAGTTAACTAGGTTGATTCCTGCTCTGCACGACACACTTTGTCCGCATTTTTCAGTTTCACGAATTCCACGATTCTGATTTGGACCATTCTCTCTACACTGTAAAAAAAAATCTTGCAGTATTTACTACTGGGATTAATATTGTCTCCTGAGATAAGATTATTTCAAATTCGGATTAATCTTATCCCGGTAGAGATAATATCCCAGTAGCAAATACTGCAGTTAATTTTAATCCTTTCTCGGAGAAAGTTTTTACAGTGTAGTGACAACATCTGATTGCCACTTTATTCGAAAATCCCTCGTTACTGCTTTTCGTAGAAATGAAATGAAAATTATACAAATGCAGCGACGGAGTTTCGGCGATTTATTTTCTGTAGAATGACAGTAGCCTCATTTCTGGATTTTCTTTTCGTTCATTTTAGTCTTAAAATCTAGAACTTTGTTTTAGTGGTAAAATTTCTGTTCTTGGACGCTCTTTTGCTTTTCCCTGAGCTGGTGCAAGGAGTAACAAAAATACCACCCCCAGGTTTTTTTTTAATTTCCGGTCACCGAATTTCATCCTTAAAAATATGCTTTGCAGAGACAGTCATGCGTGATCTGTCTGGCTTAGTGCCAATGATCCATTACAAAGCAGTGCTAATGGAAATCGCTGTCACATGTGCTTTAAGAACTGATGATTACGTTCATTCGTCTTGGTGCATTTGGTTGAATCAGTGTTTCATCATGTTGAACCGGAAAGACATGTTGGCATAGGTTTCAGCTACGTGTTGTTAGCTTTGAACGTCTTATGACGTCCTGGGCAGCCTTTTTGTGACTGCTATATAGACCCACGACCCGTCTCTCAGATTTTCAAGGATGGTAAAGCTTCGCAGTTCCCTGTTCTTTACAGGCCCGATAAACAAAGTGGCCTAGAGTTCTGTTAAATCCATTCGGATGTTTTAGGCAGCCTATTTGTGACTCTGCTAAATAAGCTTTTTATCTCAGGTTTTGAAGGTTGGCCTTGCAGTCCATATTTTTTGGTACTCGAGAAACAATGTAGCCTAGACTGTTGAATCTCTAGAGATGTTTTTGGCAGCCTTTTTTGTTTACTTTTTTTGTAATCACCATCGTCTATCGCTAAGCTTCTTACGGTACTGCGTTCGGGTCCGCCATAGTTCGAACTACATGTCTCTGTTGTTTCTTGTGTACCGTTTTTGTCTTCTATGGTGACTGCTCCTTATCTGTTTTAAACCGTTTATGTATTCGCCAGTGTCTGTTTTTAGATCAGACTTACCAGACGCTGGTCAGGAGCAAGAACAAATAAGCCAAGTAAAACCTCCGTCTTTGGTACCATGTGCCGACTATGGCTACCCCGCCAAAATTGAGCAGAGCTAGAGCTACTTGCTGAACTTTTAGTTGACGCTTGTCTACTTTCCTCTTAGCCGCTAATATTTGAGAGGAAAACAGCGTTGCAGGCGTGTGACGTTACAATGGTATATAGCCGAAACAGTCAGTTTACTCGCGACCTTTCTTTAGTGTTGGGCGGCATTTCGATTTTTCGATATATCGATATTTTCACTTTCGATATTCGATAATCGATATCGATATTTCGGTACCATGTTCTCATATTATACGTCTCGTTTCGCCAAAATTTAAGAGCAAAATTGTAGTAAAAAAAACAACTTAGCCTACATCAACTCAAACTTCAAATTCCTATATAACAAGACCAAAGTTTTCGATGGAATCCCAAAAATTCAATATCTGATCCAGACAACTGGGTCTTGTCTTAGCCAGATCCAGTCATAGCCAGAATCCTTGAACATTCTTACAATTAAAATTCAGAAACAGATAAAGGCCAAATAGCTAATCATCTGAGAAAACCAAGTTCAGATATGGACTCAGCATGGGTGTTTACCCGTGTAAGTCATATCTGTTTTGACGAAAAGTTCCTGCCACTTCTGCCAATTTCCCGGTTTCGGCCGAACTCTAGAACTACTTATCCGGCGAAAAAAGAAAGCTCAAAAACGAACTCAGGGTATCTTCTTTCCCCAATAATGAACATCTAATCAACTTCAAATAAAAATTTAACTTATAACAAATTTTCCGGCTCCAGCCGGATTCCGGTCGAACTATATGTCCGGGTAAAATACGGCTGTCACACACGGATTCAGCGTCTCTTCTTACCCCTAAATCGGTTATCTAATCAGCTAGAAAGAAAACTTCAACTTCTAACAATTTTCCGGTTTTGGCCGGATTCCGGGCGAACTACATGTCTGGGTAGAAAATTGTTTTCACATAAAAGTTCAGCATGTCTTCTTGCCCTAAATCGGACATCTGATCAACTCCAAATAAAACTTTTAATTTTAACAAGCTTTCCGGTTTGGGCCGGATTCCGGGCGAACTATTTGTCCGTCGAGAAAATGGTTTTCACCATCGTCTTCAGCATGTCTTCCTACCTCTAAATCGAACATCTAATCAGCTTCAAATAAATCTTTTACTTTTAACAAACTTTCCGGTTTTGGCCGGATTCCGGGCGAACTACTTGTATCTTCTAAGGTTTATAAGGTTTTCACCATCGTGTTCAGCATGTCTTCTTACCCCATAATCGACTATCACATTAGCTGTTTCAAAATATTTTGTTTGCCCCTTAATTTGATCCCCCTCCCCCACCCCTAAATGTAGGGCTACAAAGCCCATTTACGAACTCGACTGGTCCGCCGACCCAACTAATCCTCACACCAAGTTTCATCAAAATATCTCATTCCCTTCGAGAGTTATCGTGCTTACAGACAGACGGACGGACGGAAGGACGGACGGGCGGACAGACGGACAACTTTTGCGATGTCATAGGTGTCCCTCCACTTACGTTTTGGGATCCCAAAAACTTATAACGAAGAACATATTGCTCCAGTTTTGGATACATAAATGTAACTTATGTTGGATTATTTACAATAATTATAAATGAAAAAATAGCGTTTTCGATATCGATATTTACGTTTCGATATTCGATATCAATATTTGGTCCGGTGTATCGTTATCGATATCAAATATCGCCCAGCAATACTTTTCTTCTCTGGGTTCGATTGCGTTGAGATGTTCCAGAGGTAACGAATTGTGATGTTCCGCGTAGCTCCTACCTACGCTCGTTTGCATTGGGAGTCGTCATGTAGTACTCGACTTCGAATGATTGTACTATAGAGATCGGGAGCGGAGGTTCTACTTCTTATTTGTTCTTGTCAGGAGGCAGATTTTAGTGAGAAGTCACCGGGAGATTGTGAGGCCAAAAAACTCTTTACAGAGGAAACACCAGACACTAGTGAGTAAAAAAAACAAAAACTATTAGGAGTGCGAACGCCCGCGAAATGAACGCGTATGATAATACCTCAAGTGCTATCGGATAGTCCGGCATAATTTACAGGTATTAAAGGACTCAAAGTTCCAAATCGTAATGTAAGATAAGAATGAGAGATTTCAAAACATACAAGTGATCGATATTCCTTCAGCACAATCTGACTGCGAATAATATTTGACAGAGCAAAACGGATACGTCAGCTACATTTTAAAATGTATGTATGTATAGGCCATGCAAAAAGTTACTTTTACCCGCATTTTTGTTTGTCTACCTTTCAAATCCTACTGACAATCATTGTATCAGTGGCAATAATACAGGTGGCAAGAACAATTTAATGATGCAATCTAGTGTTATTTCCAGCAGTTTTTGCGTTATATAGCCAATAGTAGCTTTTGTTATAATACTCGTACTTGCCTCTTCGGCTGTGCTTTCTTCTATTTCATTTTTTGGGAGAAGTTTCTTTTTCAATGTCTTTTTTATACTGAATATTCGTTGTTCTGGTTGATCGATGTTGCTAGCTAATTATGAAAGTATTTTCTCACGGCTTAATATTAATTTGTTGGTTCCATTATTTAGCTAAATGATATAAGATGTGCCTTGGTGGTTCAAGGTCAGATGCAAAATTATAATCCCTGGACAAAGACTTACGAATGTGTTTTACGGATTCTCTAAAAGAATTGTTTGCTGTATTTTAAAATTCTGGATTTACGAAAAGACGAAAGACAATAGTTTTTTCCTGGATTTCTGTAGAGGTTTTTGTCGATTACTACCATTCATTTTCCCGTACACCTCTTCTCCTATTAGCTTACGAATTAGTTTTTCTGTTTTTGAGACTTCTGACGAAAACGGTTGATATCGTGCCTTGATTCATAGCCTATGGCCAGTGGTAATTTCGTTTCGTTTTCGGGTCTGGTTTGTTTTCTGGTACAAATATTTGGGACAAAAATAGTTTATTTTTATATTGTTGTTATTACACCTTTCTTTTGTATATAATTCTGTGTGTAGAAGGGATCTGCTTACCTGGGCCAGGATAGGACAGCTCCCTCACCCCAGACACGAAACCCCGTTAGCATCATCCATATCGGTGGCACATAGGTCGACCCGATCTGAAGATAGAACGTTGCCTGTAAACATCGTATTTGGATATAATGAATATCTTCCAACAGTCTGCCGTTTGTCGAAGTTCTATTGCTTACACTTTTCTCGTAAAGAGAGTCGCTGGGTCCGAGAAACGTAACCTAGAGGAATTATTTCGTACTTGACGAAAACATAAATTTTCTCCGCATCCGGAGGAACATCGACGGAGCCGAGGACGGAGCTTCAACCGAAGTATCTTCATTCTTCCACAGTATACGTTCTGGATATTAAAGGAACAGAAAACTTGACTCAAACTTGACTCGGAGAGCTAGCTGACATATCAAGAATGTACCCTGAGTCGATATTGAGAGTAAGAAAAATTCTCGTTACGACCATTGCAGTTTCCGGGCAGTTTCCGAGAATTCGACTTTTGAGTTAGTAGAAAAAAAGCAAAAGGTTTGTGTGCCGGGAGTAGGAATCGAACGCACGACCCCTTGACTACTATCCCGATGTGTCAGTCAACACGGCCAAAGGCGAACTTTTACAGTGCAGAAGTGCATAACTACAGTGCATAAGGGGCAAGGGCCTGCCAGCTAGCTTTAGGAACACTAAGGAGGGGGTTTCGATATAACGGGGGTCCTGTCGACAATAAGTCCCTGTATCTTTATCCAAGCCCCCCAGGCAGAGGCGTTACTAGCCAAAATGTTTGGGGGGGGGGGGGGGTACGAGGCATTTACCGACTGGTGAATAATTTTTACCGACTAAAAACGACTATTTTCAACAAAAAAAAATGAAAGTTTTGAAAAAAATCGGCTGATTTTCAGAAAAAACTACTGTTTTGACGAAAAATCGATTAATTTTCAGAAAACCGACTGTTTTCAACAAAAAAATCAACTGTTTTGTCGAAAAATCGCGGCGCTTCGCGCCGACTCGGTTATTTTTTACCGACTGGCCGACAGCATTGGGGGGGGGGGGGCGTCCCCCCTCCCCCCCCCAGTCGTGACGCCCCTGCCCCCAGGTCGGTTTGATGCCGAAAGTTGCGTAGTCAAGTTTTCTGTGCCTGTAAAACGGTAAAGATGTCAGCACTAGCCTTGACAGGCCAAACTAGCGGGCTGGCCTCTGATTCTCTTCACAGATAATGGGCGATTGGGGCTAAGCCATCCTGGTGCTTTCGCACACCATTCTTATCACCTTCCCCGTATTTCTCCGGGCATCCATTTGAAGTTGGGTGGACTTGGCTTGTCTGAGAGGGTTACGCCACTAACCCCCGCCCAAAACCAAACGGTCGGCACCACACTGAGACTCGAACCAACCCCCCTGCGCCGGGAAGCCCAGCGTGCTAGCCACTCAGCCAGGACGGATTCCTGGTAGCCTATACTGTGCGATTTTTATTATGTTCGTGTCGTAGTAGAGACAAATCTAACGCGTTCTATAATAATAATAATTTATTTTTAACCCGCAAATCGCACAAGACGAAAACAGTGGAGTAGGCTACAAAAGAAAACATGAAAACAATTAGGGAAAGCATAAGACATACAAACAAAATCTACTTAGGAGTCAAACAGACGAATAAGCCCATGAGAAGGCGACAGACGCGCGTACGCCGTTTCGGACAGTTTTCTGTGGAGAACAGACAATTTGCTTCGACTATGTGCTTCGGGGGAGTTGTAGGGGGGTCTTGGAAGAGCAATCAGACCTTGACAGCGATAACCTTAGCTGATACATGCTACATACCCTTGCAAGTGTCATACGGGCTTACAGCTCTTGTTGAAACTTAGTGACGAGAAGGGTAGATGATTCGTATCCAATGGCCAGTGTTATTTTCGTTTTTGAGGCTGCTAAACTACACAGGCTACACAATTTCGATAAACAGTACCGTTTTTGTTTGCCGTTGCATGCTTGTGGTAGGGAATTTGGATGTACTTATTCCTTATCGATTCTTGGTAGGAGTAGAGTATTATTTATATATTTATTTATCTATTTATTCTTCAACCGTCATTGCAGCACAGAAAAGGAACGGAGTACAAAGCAAAGAAACAAAACTAAAGTAAAACATAGTGCTTGTTGTTTCATTTTGGGGATTCTTAGAAATTGTGCGTGTTTCTGTTTTATTTTATACTTTTTCCTTTTTTGTTACCCTTATGCCCTTGGACAGTGCGTAGTAAATCACTCATACATACATTCATTGGTCGGGGTTGTCCTTGTTAAACGCGTGCGCCTCCGAAAATAGGGAAGATCGGTGTTCCAAAAAGTCTTATTAGTTCTTTAATGGACGTTTTCCTCCAAATCCTGCTTCCGTTCTCCGTAATTTTAGCCCTTGGCAAAGTAAATATTGTAATGAAGCCATACCTGGAGTAGTGCATGCTCGATTTCGTTGATGCGTAATTCTGCCTAAAGTTGAAGCACCAGTTATTCAGCCGGGGCGCTCTCAGACTGATACTTGCAAGGTATACCATATATACACAAGTGTTCGAAACAGTTATTTATAGATCTGGATTGAAGCCTTATTTATATAGATTTGGAAGGTTTGGATATCACGAAGAAAAATGTATCTTTAAGGCTCTGTGGGTCTATGGATTGGTACCTGGAGTAACATGGGATCTGTGGAACACGTAACTTATTGATCGTTCTCTTCTCGTTGTTTCTTCCTTTGTTTTGTTTTGATTGAGACTTGTTACAAATAATAAAAGCAGGTATTATTATTTATTACAATTGTTGTAATTTATATTTGCTCGCAGATCACAAAAGGACACGGGTGGAGTGGGCTAGTCTTATAAGCATTGTGAGCTGGATCTATCTGTTTGATTGGATAGGATCGCCGGGTTATCTGCTTGATTGGAAAGTTTGTTTTCTGCTGCTATAAGTAGATAAAATGGGTTTTAACGTTAGGGATGAAGATGAAACAGGAAAGATAGTTTATAGCAATTTGTTATTTAATGAAAAAAAGTAGAATAATAATGTTTTAACTTTTAAGTAAAATAAAATAAACAGAACGGTAGGCTGATTAATTTGCTGCCAGTTTTTTTCTTTTCGTTCAGTTTTACCTACAGCTCAAGAGGATGGACCCAGATCACGAATATTCACCTAGCCGTTGGTCCAAAAGAGGAGATGCCAACTATGTTATTCAGCACCATATTGCAACCGTAACAGCAGGTAATCTTTTCTTTTACATCTGTTTTTTTTTTCAGATTCTTTTACTGATTCACGTTATCAACAAATGTCTCACGTTAGATCAGTATTGACTGGATAAATTGTCCGGTATTTGGGAGAGTGTTAAAGCCAGGCTTGACCTTCCAGGTTCCTAGATGCCTGGGTCTTCCGAACAGTCGAGTCAACCCTTCCAGATAGTTCCAGACTTTCATGATGACTCAACATTTCCTAGATGTGCCCTTCGCATTTCAAAAATCTCTTGCATCCGAATCACAACTGTCGATCACTCCCTTTTCTGCATAAATTCGCATATTTCTTGCCAGGGTTGGTCACCAAAAGTAACTTCGTACACCCTGGAAAGTAACCCAAAAGTATCTCAAAATAACCCAATGTAACCAAAAGTAACCCAAAGTATCCTGAAGTAACTCGTATACCCTAGTTCTTGGTGACCAACCCTGGATTTCTTGTGTCTCTTGAATGCATAGGCCCTATGGCACCTTCCAGGTATCCGGAGTTTGGGGTATGCGACTCCCCGCACAACAGACCCGGACAGTTTTTGTCCTGGCTTCTTTACAGATCAGTCACGACGAAAACGGATGGCTGGAATCCGGAAGACAAATCTTGAAGGTGAAGCCTGGCTTTTAAGTAGCGTGCATACACAGTCCGAATTTCGCAGTCCGGTGCGAATTTCCTTCTCCGCTCCGGAATTTTGACGCATCGCATGCGGATTCGGTCCGATAATTTCGTTCCGATTTGAGTAGAAAATATTCTACTTTTACCGGAGCGAATTTTAAACGCATGCGAAATTGTGCCCTGAGAATTGAAAAATTAGAAGCTGTGTTTGAAATTTCAACTGTTTATACGACCTATTTAATGTCGGCTGCATTCATTCATTCGGCAATCAATCAGCATCATCTGACTGTAGGCTAAGCACTGAGTTTTTCAAACCTGGGGCCAAGTTTCACGTCTGAATTTCGTTTTATCTGAAAAACCTGTCGGGCATCGTGACGCGAATTTCGTATGCGCGTTTTCGCATGCGGAATCTTAACGGACTGTGTGTGCACTTAGCTTAAGTCATGCTTCACTCATACCGTTCTTATCTGTTACGTACTGCGCTTGAGCATTTTGCGACGTGCGGTGCGGCTCGTGACGCATGTGTGCCTCTCGGTGCTCAAGTTCTTTGTCAACCAATTTCGTCTTCGGCGTCAGCAACGCCACGCCTATGAGGCAGTTGAAAGACGATGTTGTTGAAGACGATTTTTCTCTGCTTGTTGAGATCATGTCAGTCCGGGAAGACTACCATCCTTAGTCGAGTTTTTTTTCACCTATCTACAAAGGCCTTGGTTCATTTTCTGTTTTTTGGACCAAGCGCTTACTCCTCACTGCTCTTTTGACCGGTTTTGGAACACGCGATCAGGATCCCTGCTGATTTTTCTGCATTTTCACCATCAAGTTAGAAAATATCAACTCTTCCGTATGGAATTGATGATGAGGCCAAAAACCCTGATAGGAATTCCGATCCCCGAGCACTCGGCTCTGATAGATAGACATAGCTTTTATTCTGTTCGAACGATCATGGTGAAATCCAAATTTGTCGAAATCGTCATATATACATGTAAACATGTCAACGTCATATATAAAATTAAACTTTAAACAAGATTAAAAATTTTAACTAAAGACAGTACAAACGTCTTTTCATACCGTACATGGTCACATTTTACGTGTTGGTGTTCGGGATCACCACCGAGGCCGCTCTTGCAGGTCGTTCGCGAGCAGTATCGGATGGTGGCGGAAGAATATACTTTGGAATATGGATAGGGTGCTCAAGCATTTTCTTACCAGAAGCCATACACAGTTTCAACCTACGGGACTCAAGGGACTCGAGATTAAATATGTCCCTGGCTCTGGCGGGAGAAGGAGAAGTAGGCCTACGTTGTTTTCCCAGAGGATTCAGCTTACTTGCAAGTGTTAACTTGATTTTTGGATTACAGCAAGTGACGAAGCCAAAAGGTCGGTTCCATGTTCGCTTGAAGTACCCTATGGCTCAAGAAAAGGAGAAAAGATGGACATTTATGGCCTGGACCTGCCTCAAGGTAAAAAAGTTTACTCTTTAAGTGTTCTCCGAAGAAGAAACCTACACTAAGTCTCTCCTTTATCGGACTTTAGTAGTTGTGCGTCACCGATTTTGGACATTTTTATTCCTAATTCGGAGAATTATAATCCGATTCAGGATTAAAACGCTAAAATGCAAGATACTGCAGATAATACTGTGTATTTTGCATTCTAGCGTGTTAATCCTGCATCGGATTATAACTCTCACGAATTCGGATTTTAATTCCCCGAATTAGGAATAAAAATGTCCGAAATCGGTGACGCACAACTACTAAAGTGCGATAAAGGAGAGACTTTTTAAAGTGTAAGGCGATTGGTTTTTCAGGTTGAATTTCAGTATTTGGCCCTTACCGAAAATACTGTCTCTCCCGAATCACGATACTGCCCCCCCCCCCCCCAAGATGCCCTCCTGAGCTTCTGCATCTCCATAGCGCATGCGTAGAAATATGTATTTGAAGCTACCACTCTGTTTTGCCAGGGATGACTTTGGCGTCCCTCCCCTCCTCGAAACATTGGACTCCCTTCATTACACCGAGAGTGAGCCAACCACAGACGTTGGATCACGACCGCCTTTAGCTATTAAACGCGATTCCTACTAAGTTGACCCGTAAAGTGTAAAATACAAAATACGGAGTATTGTGAAAGAAGCAAAACGATAAATAACGAGAAAAAACAACAACAAACAAACTCACAAACTTGTCGACTGTATCCAGCCTTCCTGCTCTCCGACGCGGCGGCTGGGCGCAAAACATTTGAAAGTTGAACGTGCCTTGGTTAAAGGGAAAACGAAGCAAATAAGAGAAGTAATAAAGAGAAGATTCAGATCCTTATGTGTGAAAGAGTTGTCACAGCGAATGTTGAATATTCCTGCAAACTTTTCGTTGAGCGACGGGAAAATTCGGCAAGGCTGAAAAAGCGCTAAAATTTCGTAGTTATGAAACGAAACAATGGATAATATGGGCGCTAAGTATGTTATAAAAGGCAGAATAAGCAAGAGGGGTCCTTTAAAAAAGAAGTTCCACTAGGTTACGCACTTACTTGTCATGTATGAGTAATACAAACAAATAAAATAATCGGTTATGTCACAGAACTACTGTAACATGAAACACCAGGGAACATAAGCATTTATTATTTTCTATTCTTTGTTTTGTATTTGTTACTCCGCCTTGTTAAATAAGCAGGTTATAAATAAATTGTTTATTATTATTATTTGGTAATCGGCGTCCAAGCGACCAACAAGAAACAGAGAACTACCGCTTCCCATTTTGAATTGCGCCTTTCTGTATTTGAACTTTTTCCTTAGATGCGCCCATCTGCGTGTACATTCACGGAGGCTATTGGCAGGACCTCAGTCGGCCTATATCTGCATACCCTGTGGGACCTCTATACGGGGTTGGATGCGTCAGTATAGTACTAGGTTACGACCTTGCTCCGAAAGGTAAGCCATCTCATAGTAGAACTAAACCATATCACTTGTTACTACGTGCAGCGGCGTCACTATGGGGGGGGGGGGGAATCCCCCCCGAAGGTCTTGAGAAAGTACTTTCGTCGGGCGAACACAGAAGAAATAAAACTTTGTATGCTTTTGTCGGGCGTCGGTCGACTCGTCGGCGCATCAGGTTCTTTTCATGCGCAAGAAATAAAATTCTGCCAAAATTTGTCGGGCAAAATACAGAAGAAATAGAATTATGCATGCCTTTTGTCGGGCCTCGTTATTCTCGTCGGCACATCGGGTTCTTTTTGTACATAGGGAATACAGAAGCAATAAAAAATGTTGTGCTTTTGTCGGGCGTCGGTCGACTCTTCGGCACATCGGCTGTTCATACCCAAAAAATAAATCCTACAAACATTTGTTGGGCGAAACACAGAAGAAATCGAATTCTGAATGCTTTTATGGGGTCTCGGTATTCTCGTTAGGAGATCGAGTTCTTTTTATACATAAGGAAGACACAAGAAATACAGTTTTGTATGGTTTTGTCGGGCGTCGATCAGTTCTGCAAACTTCGTCGGCCGCACCCGGAAAATTCAAGTCTCGTCGGCACAACGATTTTTTTTTTACACGTAAGAAATCAAGTTCTGTACAGTCTAGTCGGGCAAGATACAGAAGCAATCAAATGCCGTATGGTTTTGTCGGGCGTCGGTATTCTTGTCAACACATCGGGTTGTTTTTAAACGTAAGGAATCAAATTCTGTACACGTTTATCGGGCGCATCCCGAAAGTTTAAGTTCCGTCGGCGCATCGGCTTTTTATTTACACGTAAGAAATAAAGATCTTTACAGCTTTGTCGGGCAAAACACGGGAGAAATCGAATTCTGAATGCTTATGTCTGGCGTCCGTATTCTTGTCGACATATCGGATCTTTTTATACTCAAGAAATCAGATTCTGCAAACATTTGTCGGGCGCAAATTTTTCCGGAAAAACTACAGATTTAAAATATTTCGCCTGCGGCGCTTAGTTCAACTTGTTTCGGGTTAAGTCGTTGGAAGATTCAGTTTCTAGTAAAAGCTGAAACGAAAAGCCGAATGTGTTAATTTAAATAAACGAATTTACATTAAAGGAACAATCTCAACTAATGCATTACAGTTAGTTTAACACAAAATTTCGCCTGCGGCGCATTTTGTAGTATTCTCTATTTGGAAGAACTATGTTTCGATCCCAAAGATCTAATATTTGATCCAGACAATCGAGAACGAACTACCATACTTGTCTAGAGAAAAAGAAAGCTCAGAAAAGAATTCAGCGTATCTCCTCATTCGTATAAAGAACATCTAATCAACTTCAAGTAAAACTTTAACTTATAGAAAAATCCGGTTTAAACCGAATTTAGAACGAACTATGTGTCCCGGTAAATAAAAGATTGTCATATACAGATTCAGCGTCTCTTCTTACCCCTAAATCTGTCGTCTAATCGACTTCAAATAAAACTTTTGCTGTTAACAAATATTCCGGTTTTGGCCTGATTCCGTTCGAACAAGTTATCCGGGCAGCAAATACTTTTCTCATAATTGTTCAGCATGTCTTCTTACCCCTAAATCGAACATCTAATCATCTTCAAATAAAACTTTTACTTTTAACAAACTTTCCGGTTTTTACCGGATTCCGGGCGAACTACTTGCCAGGCGAGAAAATGAATTTCACCATCGTGTTCAGTATGTTTTCCTACCCCTAAATCCAACATCTAATCAACTTCAAATAAAATTTTTAATTTTAACAGACTTTCCGGTTGTGGCCGGATTCCGGGCTAACTACTTGTCCGGCGAAAAAATGGTTTTCACCATCGTGTTCAGCATGTCTCCTTACCTCTCAATCGAACATCTAATCAACTTCAAATACAACTTTTACTTTTAACAAACTTTCTGGCTTTGGCCGAATTCTGGGCGAACTACTTGTCCGATGACAAAATGGTTTTCACCATCGTGTTCAGTACGTCTTCTTAACCCCAGAATCGACTATCACATTATCTGATTAAAAATATTTCATTTGCCCCTTAATTTAAATCCCCTCCCCCACCCCTAAATGTAGGGCTACATAGCCTCGACCTTACTCTTGACCCAAAGAATCCTCACACCAAGTTTCATCAAAATATCTCAATCCCTTCGAGAGTTATAGTGCGCACAGACGGACGGACGGACAGACGGACAACTTTTGCGATGTCATAGGTATCCCGGCACTTACGTTTTGGGATCCCAAAAATCGGAGCATAACAATATATGACGATTTCGACAAATTTGGATTTCACCACGATAGTTCGAAAAGAATAAAAGCGATATCTATCTATCTACCTATCTAACACATCATAGTCATTATTCGCTCCAGTTAATAGGCTATATGGTAACGTTCCAAGGCAATAAGATA